>LR990656.1:10410443-12910443 GCA_905147715.2 Xestia xanthographa
GTGGAGGGTCTTCGCGTTTAAAAAGCCTCGACCTCCGCACTTCCGCGGGATGTACAGTCTCATCACCGATGATCGTGGGTGATGCATCCGGGTTTCGGTCAGTAGTGTACGAACTCTTCTGTCCAGGGCGTCGAGTTCAGTCTGAGTCCATTTGAGTATGCCGAAAGAGTACATTAAAACCGGCATGACCCAACCATTGAAGGCGCGCACCTTGTTCCCGCCTGAAAGAAGGCTATTTAATACCTTTCTCAGGCGACCGAAGAAGCGCTCCTTCAACGATTGCTTCATGTCAGTTACGTTAATGCCTAACGCTTCCGACATACCCAAATACTTATAGGTTTCGGATGAGGAAAGAGATCTTAGGTGTATGGATTCCGAGAGCTGAAGTCCCTCGGATTCCATAATCTCCCCTCGCTTTACATACATGACTGCACATTTGTCCACACCAAATTCCATCCTGATGGCGCTACTAAAAGTTTCAGTTACTTTAAGTAGCTCCATCAGTCGCAATTTGTTGGGGGCAAAGAGTTTCAGATCATCCATGTAAAGTAGGTGAGATATAACCTGACCATCCTTCCTCAACCGGCAGCCTAGGCCTGAATTCTCCAGCAATGTGCTTAGAGGATTCAGGGCTAAACAGAACCAAAGTGGACTGTCGCCCTGGAATATTCCCCGCTTAATCCATACAGGCTCATCGCTCCCCTGGATCTGTCGACATCCTGGATATCGAAGGACCGTCTTCCATTATCTCATACATGACTCAAGGAAGGCGCGTAGAGTTGTATCTATTTTGTACAACTCCAGCACCCTCATGAGCCACGTATGTGGCACCGAGTCATAGGCCTTCTTATAATCTATCCAACATGTCGACAGATCCTTGCGGGATCGACGAACCTGTTGGCTAATGGCCATGTCGATGAGGAGTAGCTCCTTAGTACCGCGGGACCCATTCCTACATCCATTCTGAGAGGCAGACATGATGGAGTTTTTGTCAATGTGTGTATTAATTTTCACTCTCAAAATGGATGTAAGAAGCTTGTAGATCGTCGACAAACACGTGATCGGTCTATAATTCTTGGGTTCCGCGGGACTACCTGACTTATGGAGCAGGTGGGTAACGCCTGTTGTTAAAAACTGTGGTAGAGACCCGGATTCTAAGGATGACTGGAATTGCGATGCCAGGCAAGTGTGTGAACTACTAAACCATTTGAGCCAGAAGTTGTGCAGTCCGTCCGGTCCCGGTGATTTCCAATTCGGTAACGGACGAACTGCTTTGGCTACATCTAAAGGTGTTATTAAAATTGGCTCCATTTCTGGGATAGGTTCACACACTCGCTCGACATCACGCATCCAGTCAGACTCAGTATGACAAACGGGTACCGACCAGATGCTGCGCCAGAAAGAACTCGTGGCGGCATCATCCGGGCGACACACGTCTGTCATATTTTGCTCGGGTCGCTCCCAAGCTCTGTATACCCACCTCTCGTCGCTCTGGAACATGCGATTCTGTGAATACCGATCAACCCGCCGCTTATACCGCCGAATACGGTTCGCCCATGCATAAACTTTCTGCTTCAGGAAGTCGATGCGCTCTGTGACACGGGACATGTATTCTTGAGGACTGATTTCAGTCCCCGAGAATGCCCGCCTCACAAAGCGCATGACTCGTGGTCGTGTATTGCCCTCCCTGAAGCAGTATAGTTTGCCGATGAGTACCCTGGCCTCGTCGATACGGCGCTCGATCCTGCACTGCCAGGCTGGTACGGCTGGTTTTGGTCGAGTAGCTACGTCACAATTCGGGAACTTGACATTAGCTAAACGACATGCCGCAACAGCCCCACAGAACAGGATCGAGTGTGTATCAACGAGGTTCTCGCTACTCTCGAATATATTCTTGAGTTGCGAGTCCAAGGCACTCACCAGCGCCCTATTTTTCTTATGCATGGGTAACCGTGGTAATCGGGGTCTAAGTTCGGTAGGAGTGGACCGATATTCACGAAACGCATCCTCCAGAGCGCTCCTCAATCGGTAGTTGCACTGGCTACTTACCGTGGCAACCCTATCATCCTCCTCTACAACATCAGGGTTCAACCGCGGTAGGGTTACGTTATTAACTGACGTATGCACCGCGGTTTGTGTCGGAGTTAGGATGATAAGGTTGCTCAGTACTTCTGAGCGCAGCCTATCAAGCGCGGCGTCGTCCAACCTGTGGTTGCGTTGGATGACCCGCACCTGATCCGACAGTCGTTGGGCTGAAACGTTGACGGTTGGTTCAAGATCCTGGAACAGAGACAGCATCCTAACACGGTACGCAGTGAGGTTAGTTCCCCCCTCTGTAGACCCGTAGTATGCGTGCATGACGTTCTCGTTAATGGATTGAGTCCATTTCATGCGCTGCACACAACCACCGGTGGCGGGGACCCGGCTCGGGGCCTGTTGGCCCCTAAGCCCCAAGCTCGTCGGTGGCCGGCCTCTCCCCGCACGACGTACAGGTGGTGGCGACGTCGGCGGAGAGAAATATTCGTCGCTCGAGCTCGACGCAACTGCCGCAACCGGTGACACTGGTGATCCGGGGTCCGGCGGCGGCGAGGCGGAGCTGAGCGACGATTCCGGGGATGGTAGGCGTGCGCGTCGTGCTGCTGCTCTCGTTAACATTCACATACACAACATATCTGGTCGTCGTTAATCATCTAACAATTTATTTGTACAACAATTGCATTTTTTCTTTTATGACATCTGTCATTCATTGTCATTATGTTCTTCTTCGTATTTTTATAAACTTATTGAGATTGTGGAGGTTTTAATTTGTTAAATAAATCATATGATTTCATATTTCCTTCCGACACAGAAGTAAATCCAAAAAAAAACAGTGGTTTTTCAAAAAATATACGGAATAAATAAATTAATAATAATTATTATTATTACTACCAGGATAAAAGCATCCTAGGTGTTAATCCAGGTTATAAACTATCTGTGTGCAAAATTTCATCCAAATCCGTTAAGTCGTTTTTGCGTGAAAGAAACATCCATACTCAAAAACTTCCGCATTTATAATATTAGTAGGACTTGCTACGGTTGCTACGTATTCACTTAGAAGGATATCGACAACTTTAGATCACAAGAATAAATATCATAACAAAAATTTACTAAATACAGCCTGACTCATAATATCAAATCCCTATTACTTAGCTACAAATGCTATTTACTTTAATAAGCATCCAAATACATAATAACGTTCGTTTTCCGCAGCCTACGCGCTACGAAGCTACGAGCGTCATTAACTAATTCAGTTTTCGTCAGTTAACTCGTTTTATTTCGCATATTCATGAAGCGAATTATTTCACTTTTGCGGTCGGCTGACGTATAAATATTTAGAATTTATAATGACGAGCAAATTGTGAATTAATGGCGCTTAAAACGATTTCTGTCCCAGTGAACGAAGTTCTTCGAGATATTGCGTAAACATGAAATTTGTTATGCGGAATAAGAAATTAAAATGGTTACTATTATGATTATTTATTTTATACATATGTAATATTATGATTATTTATTTTATGCCTATGTAATATTAGTCTTAATCGACTGTAGATGGTATAATTGTTCGTTTTATTTTTAAGAAGCTGCAAATTTTGAATCGTCAATGGTTGTAGATTTAGGTGCATTGTATTCTTCCTTAATAGTTTATAAACTTTCAAACCTATCGGTAAATTACAGTAAGTTATTCAAAAATCAAAACTTTTTCTTATTTATTAAACCACAAGAGAAACTTGATTCATAACAGCGATAAAAAGTCAAACAATCTTTCAAAGTTTCTAACCGACATCGGTGATTTCCCAAGCGCCAACCACAACAAATAAATCACATACCAACAAAATAAACGACCATACATTGCCACTATCATTACAACAATGTCACAACATGAACAACTACGAATTATCAAACACTTTAAATTAAAACATTAAAGAGAACATTAAGTAATTCGCGTACATTATAACTTTTTATCTACACCCATGCTATAAAACCTCTATAAAGGTATCTGAAACAGTTAGCTTATGGCCAACATTAAAACAGCCAGTGTCATAATAACCATTATAACACCCAAACGGGTGTTATAATGTTGTACTGAATTTCATTATGCAACTCGTTTTAAAAAAAGAACATCGAATGTGGTAGTGAATCGAACGTCTAGCACGTGCGATTCACTACCACAGCGCCGTAATTAAAAAAAATATATATAGGTTAATTCGAATTCACGTCGTATCCCGCCATTTTTGTTCGACATTTGGATATTAGTATTGCATTATGTACTTTGTTGTTTACAAAAATGAGTGACACAAGCTTTGTGAATTTTGATAATTGAACAATCCAAAATGTAAATAATTATATTACTACATATACACGGTTTGTTTGTATTAAATACAAGCAATTAAACTTTCCATGAATGTACATAGACTTCTTAGAACACTGCAACACCCTATGGTTTCAGAACCTTTTAAGGAGGATTCATATCATGGATGTAGATAAAGTCTTGTATGCAACTGTACATAATTAGGTATTAAAACACTCATGTGATACTATTATCACACTCGGCTTCGCCTCGTGTGATAAACCCACATTCGTGTTTTAATAACCCTCATTATACAACAGTTGCATAAATAACTATTACGAAGTGTATGGCCATGAGACGCGTCGTAAACATGCGCGTGCGACACGGTAGGGGGGCCTCCGCGTCAACCGACTTTATGGCCACATTACACTCGATAGTAAACGATACCCTAAACTTACTAATGTTTATTTAAAACCCTCGCTACGCAATTTTAGAGCTTAACAGAAGTAGTTAGAGTTCGTTTTTGGAAGATTTTGGTGCGATCTGGAATTTTATTGATGGCCTGATTAAATGTCGATCACTGGAAGGGATGTTTGTTTAATTTATTGTGTTTATACTCTATATGTTAATGTAGGAACTTGAGAAGACAACCTGAACTGGTTTTCAAACTATCCTGTATTATCTTTTCCCTTATTTTCAACGTCATCTCCCTCGCCTTTTACTGCTATACTGCATAACTAAACTCCACAACCCAATTCATCATCAGCCTATTAATGTTCCCACTGCTGGGACACAGGCCTCCTCTCTATGAGAGGGAATGGGCTATAATCCACCACGCGGGCCCAGTGCGGATTGGTAGATGTCACATATCTTCGAATTTTTTGGTTTTAGGACATGCCGGTTTCCTCACGATGTTTTCCTTCACCGTTTTGAGAGCAGTGGTGATGAAATAAATTACACAAAGTAATGCGCCTGTCTGGGTTCGGCCTACGATAACCCTTGGTAAGACTGGTTGTCAAACTTTCGGGCTACTGACTATACCTGTAGGTAACTACTGTCAAAGATCTAAAAATGACAGCCGGGACCAACAGCATTAACGTGCTTGCTAAGGCACGGAGAAAACTTGGTTTGTAATGGGTGGTCACCCATCCACGGACCAGCCTAGGCAAGTGCAGCTGAACCTAAAGGTCAACCTGAGCGGCTGTTATTATTAAGCCACGAGCTCCTCAATCTTTTCCCTCATTTCTCATACCAAATTCATCGAACCTATTTTCCATCAAGAATTCTCCGTAAAACCAAAAAAGGCAAACAAAATAAATAACATTGTTATCCAGCAGTTTTACTGTTAGCTACGTACTATCGAGGACACTCCCGCCTGACCACCACTAAGCTCATTTTTGCTTGCACTCGCAACATAAAAACGCTCTCTAGCCCCGCCCCGTTGACTTTGTGTAGAAAAATTGAATGAAAAGATACCGAATCGGCCGAGCGCATTGACGACGCACGCCAAACGAGAGTTATTGTTATTTTGCGCGCCAATGTTGAGGCTTTCCTAATAGGCCCAAACTTCCAAGGGGGCGTCGCTCGGCGCCTCCGCATGATTTAAGCGAAAAAAAATTAAAATGGTCAGGCGGAAAAGACCCCGATAGTACTTGTGAATGTATTACCTAAATGCAGCCATACCACAATCGGAGTTCGAACCCCCCGACCTCACGACACAACTCCATTCTCGGTAAATTGAGGCCTTAATAAGTTCTCCTTAACTTAGGTTACCAAGTTTAGATAATTTGCCGCTAGTTTATATTTTAAGGCAATTATAGACTGGTCTTTATTGGACACCCAGTATTTCATACAACCGGATATGAATTTGGTCCCATTTAAGTACTTACAATAGTTTTGCAGTACATGCTAACACACCTAGCACGAATGCGCGGCGTAAACGTAACAAATTTGAAAGATTTTTAATTCGAAAATTAATATAGTTACGTAATTTTAACTATACAACAACAACAATAACACAACAACACACTCGTACACGCAATTTTAAAACCTAATAAATAAAGGGTGTAAAAAGACTCTTTACGAAGCTGAAAGGTACTTGTTTTCCCTGTCATTGCGATCATGTTTTTGTTCTACACCATACCTGGGAACATTCTAGTTACGGAGATATTGGGGGTCAAAGTTCCAACTTTTTAAGAAGTTTTTTTTTTATATACAGTAAGTTTTTAATGAAGATTTTTACTTTGAACACCTTCACGACCCCCGTTCTATTCAATCCATCCAACAGCACAATGTTTTGAGTGCGTTACATTGAGTTCTACCACAAAACATGATATTTCACCCCAAAAAAACGTCGTTTCCCAGCAATAAATTTTGCATAAAGTTACTTAGTTTGATGTACAGAATGCTAAGTTAAGGGCTTCGTGATAAGTCTGTTTACACCCTGTATAAGACTCAACTCGAATATTTTCAGTTCTACGTTTTAATATTATAATCTGTCGACTTGTGTGGGATATTTCTCAAAGTTATTCAGTATTTCTCATACAAAACAGATGCAAAAATGTGCAAAGTAAACGATCATATCTGTCAAACGCGATTTTGTATGCGAACTCAATACGTACAACGCGACTATTTTACAAATACGTCACAAATTGGAACCTAAAGGTGTGATCCATGCTTCAAGAATACAATCAAAACATTTATTTGACTAGGTACAAACCATGTGCCTGATGGGACATTCTACCAGTAAAATGACGAACTTTCATCCCTTATTAGGAAATGAATTTTCGAAAACCCTTCTTTATTGCTCAAATATGTCATAAAATCAAGTTTTAACCAAAATTTCATACTTTTCGGCCCAGCGGTTCATGCTGGGCGTTTTTGTCAGTTTACTGACGTTTATTAGAAGATTGAAGGTTTAAATAAAAGGTTTAAAGCTTTAAATACCTGCCCGTAAACTCGTCGGCCTAATGTACTAACATATAATATTATTCTCTGTTTCACAATTTTCAAGGAACACATCATAAGTTATGGTGTACGCGTAAATAAACAGAGGATGTAAAATAGCTTGTTTTATGGACGTACATAAATCCTAGAGCTTTGAGGATGAAGAGACCGCACATGAGTAGTTGTGAGATTTTTATTTCATCGTAAATAATATCACAAAACATTACAAAACTTTAATATGCTGTGATCGAAAACAAAAGAGACTAAACTACATATAATACACACATCATAAAAACTTTGTGATCACTAGCATAAGCTGATATAATTTATTAAATTGAACTTTATCAAGTAAAATTATTATTAGTTGTGTGTTTTTTTTTAATAGAAATACCCTGTTTGAAATTAAAAAAAAAAATCTATATTTTTAAATAAATAAAAATTACAATATAATCTACAGTTTAAAAAAAAAACGATTTTTCAAAGTGATCGCAAACTTTTTTTTTTTTTTTTAAATTAAATATGTGTATTACGCTAAAACATCACATCAACACGCATGTAATCCCTGAAGGGGTAGGCAGAGGTGTACTCAAAACAGTATACGGAGTATGAGGGTACTCATTACGCCAGTTATGTTTACGTGGTTATGGTATTACGAGAAGTCCCGAGTGTCATCCTGAACTTCGACAATGAGTGAAGTCCCATGTAATAGAGCGCGAGCCAATGAGAGGTTTTCCTTTTGAGGAATTAAAAAAAAAACTTAGTTTCCAAGAACTCCATAGATGGCGCTGAACTGACTATGATAGTTGGTACCAAAGCCAAAACGCTTGAAAAAAAAAACATTGCGGCACGTCACATACTCTCGTTGACTGACACTTTCATTTGCTTAACCTTCCGAATACAACCTAGTTTTCTCGCGCTTTGTTAAAATCAGTTGTTTTAGGTTCCGTTCCTTGCATTATCATACTAACTCCTAGCGCCATCTATCCAGCGACTAGGGAAGAGCTAAAAAGAAAATCCCTCATTGCCATAAACGGGCACAAATACAGACTCCGTGGCTGCTACTGAGAAATTCCTGATGGAAAAACCTAATAACACTTTGCCCGACCCTGGAATCGAACCCTGGACCTCATGCTCAGTAGTCGTGCTTCCAACCACTAGACCAGCGAAGCAGTCAGTACTAAAAAAACAACTAATTAACGTCACATCACTTTTTGAAAAAAGGAACCGTTTTTTTTTTGTTTCCGTTCATTCAGAAAATTTCGAATCAGTACGGTCTCTGTCATTTAAGAAAACTCTAACATTTCCATCTCCTCTTAGTACTCGGGGTATACAGGGTGTAAAAGACCTCATCACGAAGCCGTCAACCAAGCATTCTGTACATCAAACTAAGTAACATTACGCAAAAAATATTGCTGGGAAACGACTTTTGTTTTGGGGTGAAAAATCATGTTTTAACTCAATGTAACGCACTCAAAACATTGTGCTGATGGATGGATTGCATATTACTAGGTTCGTAGAGGTGTTTAAAGTAAAAATCTTACATTAAAAACTTGTAAGTATTTAAAAAAAACTAGTCAAAAAGTTGGAACTTTGACCCCCAATATCTCCGTAACTAGAAGGTTCTCAGGTATGGTGTAGAACAAAAAAATTATCGCAATGACGAGGAGAACAAGTGCCTTTTGGCTTCGTTAAGAGGTGTTTTACACCCTTTATATTATGTTCTGTGCTTAGCACCTCCTTAGTTTATTTATAAGACACGAACGCTCAAGTTCGAAGAGGCTGTACTTGAAGTTACTTCCTAACTGTCGTCCCTAATGAACACCGTCATCAAGTTATTACTTGTCTGACAGTTCACACGTTTAAAGACAAGAAATGGCTGCGTGGGCTCCACTTGTTTCAAGTATTAGATTGAAATCTTACTTGCAATAAAGACCAGGCAACGAGCGACAAGCACCAATGTTATTTGTAGGCAAATCAGGGACAGTTTATTTGAGACTGTCGCTTGTAAGCGGTCAGGCTGTTGTACAATCTTAAATCGATCTTTTGCTTGTACACTATCTGATGCTCATTTGTTTTTCAGGAAATTTGAATGAAGAATGATCAGTAACAATATTATTGAATATCGCTGAGACGAGATTCTGATTTTTTGTTAAACCTTCTATTATCTCTCTTTTTTGGCAGTTTTTTCTTACAGTACTAAAAATGCTATATTTACTGACTTTGGCGATATCATGTCAAAAGAAAATTCCTTAATCTTTTACAACACAAATCTCAAATAATCGAAACGAAAGATTACTCAAAAGTGTTTCCACGTCTTTAAATCCAGTCAAAAAATGTTACGCTGAATTTTAACGCTACAACTGTCAGTCAGTTAAAATACCGTCAGTCTCGGTGATTACTGAGCCATCAACATTTATATAATGTTCAATAAATATGTAGACATTACGACCACCCGTAGCGCGGGTATCACTTTCAACGTTATTGCAACCAGAGCGAGCAAAAAGTTTGAACAGAACTAATAATACTTTTTTCATAAAGTACGCATAGTTTTTGGGTGGAGTACAGACAGCGTCAAAAAAGTATAAAAGTGTCAATAAGTAGTTTTTGTACTGTGAAACATTGCTAATTGTATCAAATTATAATAGAATGGAGACAGCTTTCAAAACTCATTTTCTAAAACAAAAACCCTTGAACTTATGTCGATTTCTATAAGAAATCGAATTGCGTAACAAAATAACGTTTTCCCAAAATTTTATACGCACGGAAATACAAACAATGTGACCACAAATATACTTATTGCGAGTCGAATTAGAAAACATGCGTGAAGGAACCTGTGTAATGTAACTGTGTAAATTACATTCGCGGTTTAGTTTCCAAATATGTTAACAAATATGTGCTTTTGGAAAAACAACTTTAAAACTTGAACTTGAAGTTCAGTTTGCTCTAAAGCGTCTAATATTTTTAAGAAGTTTTTAATAGTACTTTTCATTCTAAAATTCACTCAATTTACTCTAATACAAGGTTGATATTCGCCTAAGTGGAAATAACGTCAATTGAAGCTCAGGATTGGAATATGACTATAACTGTGTAGCGAAAGCTAAAATGGCTCTATTGTGGCTCGAGTTCGCTCAAGACTTCATATATTCGCTCATTCCCACAAATAAAAACTCAATTCGGTCTGAGGTCGTCCGCGATACTAGGAAAAGTTTGTATAACTTTGTTACGTTCGTTTTGCAATTATTTAATTGGTTGTCTTGTTCTCTGTCAAGTTCTAAACGTTTAATAAAATCGAGCAGTTTTAAAATGGAGTAAAAGATTTTATAAAATCGCTGAACTGGTTTTTTGGATACGGTTGTCTTATCGAGGCAAAACGGAATTAATAGGATTAGATCATTTTGTTTATTTATTTCTAACTAGCGGACGTCACGCGGTTTCACCCGCGTAGTTCCCGTTCCCGTGAGATTACGGGGATAAAACATAGCCTATGTTACTCAGGGTGAATGTAGCTTTCTAATGGTGAAAGAATTTTTGAAATTGGTGCAGCAGTTTTTGAGTTTATTCATTACAAACATACACACACAAAATTACAAATCTTTCCTCTTTATAATAGTAGTGTAGATTCAATGATATATAAACTATAGATACGTTGTCCGCACTCTAAAATGACAACATGAAATGAAGCCAATTGGCCACATCGCGCTTAGTTACGCACCAACCTGTCGCGCGACGCTACGTTTGTTTATAATTTAATAAATCCTGTGACGTGACTGAAGATGTATATTTATCTCCCTCTCGCAACAGGCATCCCGCCGTTCGGTGTCATATTTTCTTTCTCTTTCTTCACGCTTATAAGTAGTTCTAGTATTTTCGCCGTTTTTAAGCGCCGCGATGTTGGTTCATGACGTGTCTATATATAATACGTCATTGTGTACTTGTGTAGATGTAGATAAGTAGCAGTAGTAAGCAGACCTTTATAACATAACATAACATCACGCCTGTTATTAATCCCCGAAGGGTTAGGCAGAGGTGGCCCTAATAGTACACCCATATTTCGCAAGATATGTTTAAGTTCCATGTAATAGGAGGTGACCTGGGCACAAATCCAGATTCCGTGGCTACGACTGAGAAATTCCCGATGGAAAAACCCAACTTAGGCCGACCTGGGAATCGAATCCAGGACCTTAATTTATTTACTAGCGGACATCACGTGGTTTCACCCGCGTAGTTCCCATTCCCGTGGGAGTACGGGGATAAAATATAGCCTATTTATATAGTTACTCAGGGTGAATGTAGCTTTCTACAGGTGAAAGAATTTTTGAAATCGGTTCATTACTTCCGGAGATTACCCCCTACATACAAACTTACAAACATACAAACTTACAAACAAATGTTACCTATTTATAATATTAGTATAGATGTACACACAAAATGCATACATTTTAAGTATTTTCGCCCAACATCCTTTTATTACCTCAATGACTGTCAGGAAAGACGACCAAAGCAGAAAAGAATGACAGAATTAATACCTGTTACTAAAATGCTGATAGTCTGTGATTGGCTTCAATTTTATTGCAACATCATAGCAGAAACAAAAAGTAAAATTGACAAAGAAATATAATTCTAAAATTACTGATCACAACAAAGCACCAAAAGGCATCCAACAAATCCGGGTTAATTTTCATAAAAGACACTCGCATAAAACCTCATTACCCTCACACTCAAAGATTGACAGCAAGGGCCTAGTTACCAGCGTATTACGTATGTAAATCCATAGCGTGGGCGGTCTATATGCTCAACACCGAAGTACAGACCTAAAGCTAGATTTATTTCGTTCCCGGGTTATAACTCAGGCCAATACGTGACCGATGATCACGCCTACGCTTACATAGAAATTATCCACGACCAAAACGTTATCAACAGTGAAATGGTAGCTTATTTCACGTATCTAACACTGCCGGGGTCGGCCACCTAATATTGGCTAAAGGTCGGTCGCGAAAGGTTAGTTCCTGTCGCCCGCCGTCGGCTTTCTCGGCTGTAATCTAGTGCAGTTGCATAGAAACATAGAAAGGTCGTGCTGTCAAAAATGCAGCTTTCCTACTTATATAACTGGACACGGTCAAACGTAAACTGCATGTTAACTGTTGTTCTAAGCGAAATGAAAGGAAATCTATGCACTTTACTGTGTTTATACGCGGTTGTTTTTGTCTTGAATATTTTACTTCAGCTTAGCTTAGGCGGTATCTCATAGTTTAGTCTTGGCACAAAGTTATTTACACCCGCATTTCACTTTGCCTTAGTATTATGCATAATTTTCTTGTACAATGTAGTCCTGAATGCATTGTTGAAGCCGAACGATTATTTCACGTAAAAGCCGAATTTAATTACAAAGCGCTCTTTGTGCTAAAATGAGGAGATATTTAGGCTTAGTAGACATTGGACTTATTCGCAAAATGACCTGCAGTCGTTTTTGGACTTATTCGCAATATGCCTCATTCTGAAAATGCCCTATTCGTGAAATAACCTATTCTACTTTGGAGTCATTCGCAGAAAGACTTGTTCTTAAAAAGGCCTATTCTCGGTATGCCCTATTTTTTATAATGACGCCATGTACAAGTGGGTACACTTAAGCGATTATCACTTACCTAAGTATAATAAATCATTTTATCCACGGTATTGATTGATGCAAATTATGTTAATGTTGTCAAACGTGTTCGACTATCTGAACTAATGAACCATTCGGTAGATTTATGGCTTCCTTGTAAAAATTTAATGATACGCGGTCATATTTACATAATACTTATTGAATCTATAAAAAAAGGCAATTAATCTTTTACACCTCAGCCGACACGGCCAAATAGTTGTAGCTTTTTTTGAGCTTGATGCTTGATTCCCATCGACGACGTCAGTAAAGTTTTTGCGAGGCGACTGTGAAGCGTGAGACAAGTAATTTATACTAGTCGGAGTGTTCAATAAACTGTACCCGGAACTCGAGGATGATATGAAAGAAAAATTCATTGAGCGTCGGGAGCCGATCGGCGCGCTACCTAGCGGCACGAACGCTCTGAGCACAGTCGATGAGAAAAGTTGGATCGTCTGTACCCACATTTCATAAGCGGCTTAGCGACTTTAAAGGACTGCGAGCTGCGATAGCCGGGTATTGCGTACCCTCTCCTTAAATGGCAGACGTTTTATTTTTGTTGCATTGTGCGTGGATGCGGATTTTACGTAAACTTTCTACGTATACGATCCCGGCATGTCATTACATCACAGAAAGACTTAAATGGATTTTAAACGCTGACGATTACAACCTCCATTTGTGTCGAACAATTAAATGTAAGCGTTTGGAAATTGGTGTGATACGGCCATTTTTACACTTAAGATTTACAAGCTCCATTTATGACGAACAATTGGTGGTAAAGTCTCGAATTGGTGAGTTATATCCATGGTGGTGCCCCCACGCTTTAACTGTAGTTACGAAAGAGGAAACACATTGTGTTAAACGCCACTTACGTAGTTCTTCTTCGTGCTGTCGTTTAAAAGCTGTACTTAAGGAAACTGGTTGTTCCAGTTCATTCATTCACGGTATGGCAAGCCGGATTTAAAAAGGATCAGCTACTGTCTTACCCTTGTTACTTTGAGGAAAAACATTTCTTGTATGACTTTTTTGAGCTCGTAAGCTGTGCTATCTTAAGCTCTTACTGCGTAGTCGTTATGCTCACAAACGCACATCGTAAGTCGTCATTCCGTTTTATTCGTCGACACTTTCAATATCTCCGATCAATAAATTTCAATATTGACATAAATGTCATTGTTTATAGTCCCACTCACACTAACAGCCAATGACGTATTATATATAGACACGTCATGAACCAACATCGCGGCGCTTAAAAACGGCGAAAATACTAGAACTACTTATAAGCGTGAAGAAAGAGAAAGAAAATATGACACCGAACGGCGGGATGCCTGTTGCGAGAGGGAGATAAATATACATCTTCAGTCACGTCAGAGGATTTATTAAATTATAAACAAACGTAGCGTCGCGCGACAGGTTGGTGCGTAACTAAGCGCGATGTGGGCAATTGCCTTCATTTCATGTTGTCATTTTAGAGTGCGGACAACGTATCTATAGTTTATATATCATTGCTAACAGCAAAGTGTGTTGATGTCCAAGAGACAGTACGCCCATGCAACGGAAACCAGCGCTGTATCGTATTTAGGGCCGTTCCCAACCATTAAGTACAGCCTATGTTTAATCGAACTTCCTTATTACCTAGCCACTTTCATTTTCTTCAAGAACGGGTGTAAAACCGCTACTTTACGCGTCACAATTTCCTCCTATGATTTATAGTTCCAGTTTTCCCTTAATTACATATCTAAACCCAATCCTTGCTCTAGATTAATCAAATAATTCACTGACTCAAAGCTTACTGCTTCAATAAATGTCATAATAAAATTAATTAATACACCGTTGTGTATTCGGCGAGAGGGATTAAAATACAAATTCAATTTACGTTGTGTTACAATTGTGATACCATTTCGTTAGACGGATTAGTATCGTTTTATGTAGATGTTTCAGATAATATACATCTACACTTCTACACTAATATTATAGAGAGGAAATTTGTATTTTTGTATTTTTTTGTCTATGTTTGTAACGAATAAACTCAAAAACGACTGCGCCGATTTCAAAAATTCTTTCACCATTATAAAGCTACATTCACCCTGAGTAACATACATAGGCCATAGGCTATATTTTATCCCCGTGCTCCCACGGGAAAGGGCACTACGCGGGTGAAACCGCGTGACGTCCGCTAGTGTCAAATAAAAAGCTTTGTCTCCGTCAAGTGTGGTCCTTTCAAATAATATACTTCTTCCATAGGTGTCGGGTTACAAAATATACTGCAGTTACGTAACTGACAGTAATGTGGCCAAAACAACAATCAGTGTGGCAATATCTCGGCCAGAGTAGGGATCGGTGGATCCCGCCCACTGACGTGCATGTATCGTAAGTAAAAGGCGTCCGAAATGTGCCGAACCGGTGCGGAAAGCTGCTCACCTTCGGACGCAGTTCCGAAGTATTCCGTACGACCGAACGTATGCGCGCAGAATTGAACTCGCACACAAATATTCCGGTTGTTTTCTTTTTGCACGCTCCACCAAGGTCGCGACGTCTGAACAAGTTCATTGAATCACATTCTTGCATTTTTAATCATGTATTTTTATTTTTAACTCATTATTATTTGCCGGTTGCGTTTTTATTCCGTTTCACGATACAATCATTGACTGATAATACCTGTTTTAAATAGTGGTGTGACGTTATTTTATAGCTGCTATTAGGTAATTTTATTGTCTCTTCAACCTCATTCAAGTAGTATTTTCATGCTAAATATAAAGATTGCATCTATATCTTAATTCACACAGTGTTGCTTAAGATATCGTAAAAGATTTAATAAGGTGTAAAATTGCGGGGTTTTCAACTTAGCCGTTATTTATAAACTGCCTGAGCACGCATTAGATTCCGAGTATGATAACTTGTATTTATCATTATACTGTCTATGAAATTTCAAGATTAATTTCCAAGAACTATACAGTGTTCAACAATAATGAATACTATTACACTTACCTAGACTGTTTAATTAAAATTGCCGTTCAAATTGTAATTGGCGTGCGTAGTAAACTTCAATAGAGAAACCAGGCGCGCAGTAAGCGTTTGTAGGTACTCAGTTACTTCGAAATAATTAATTGAGCAATTGTAACTTGCCTACTTAATCTCAGGCGTCAGATAGAAGGGTTGTGATACCCTGAGCCTCTGATAAAGAGTTAATTACACGACACGTTGCGAAAGTGGCTCAGACCTCGGTATTCTCGCTACCACAACCAGCATTCTCATATCTTCATCGGTGCTACAAAAACTGGTTGTCAGTTGCAAAACTGTTGGCACGTAAATTTGCCGCTGCCCAGCAACAATGGCGTAGCTGTTACTGGTAAACAAAACAAGTAAAGCATTAGCATTCAGTTACGAGACGAAAGGCGTAGTGTTGCAAGCGTAAAGCGAGAATGTAATTAATCGACATTTATTCGATTATTCTGTCAAATCGATCAATTATGTAATTTAAACGCAAGCTTGACCATTCGAGATAGGGTTGAAGGAAATTACTGTTTCAAAGAATTTTAATAGAACCAACAGGATGGCATAAACTTAAAAAAATAATTAAAACAAGGTGAACTAATTTATTCAGAAATGTGACTATTAATCGTTCTAGAGCCTTTTTTATTATCCGGTTGACTGTACTTATTATAAAATACATGGTCATTTAAGATATTAGATGCCCGTGAACAAAGTCCGTGATTGATCAACAAATAAATCATGTTTGGCTGATTAAAACAAATTCATTGATTATTTTGTGACGATCGTTAAATTCGATAACTAATTTAGACGTCCATATTATCATACTTAATTAAAGATGACATAAAACTGTAGTTTTATTGGTTTATTTTTTATTGGACGTGTAATGTAAAACAACGTCTTCACTTATGTCAGAGCTTGCGCAGTTTCGGGTCGTTCCAATTTTAAATATAACAACATTATTCGTCATACATCATTTGAGAAGTAGATAGGTACTGAGATAGTCTTAATGATAATCATCATGATGAATTGTGTTGAGAGTGCAAGAGGTCAGGAACTCACAGTTAACTGAAACCATTTATCCTAATGACTTCTAAAGATCTTACCTAGCCCAGACAGACACGTTGCTGATGTCTAAAGATTTAACTGCAGGTTACTTAATCAGTGGTTGTTAGTATAGTTTAAGAAGGTTATAAATATTAACGACTAGCACTTAAGGGCCTACCATGCCTCAAATGGCTTAGCATGTTCCTCCGTTACGCCTAAAATACTGCAGCATTAATTTAGAAATAAATATATGGTAAAGTTGAGGATCAATGCTAGGTACTGTGTGGGACGAAAACACGATTCCATAAATTTTTCTCGAAAGAAAAAATTTCCAAAGTAACCTCCAAATCTAACAATAAACCGTTGGTATTCAAAAAGTACTTCAAATTAGATCGTGAAACTTTGCATACTAACTGAACTAACTATAAAGCAGGTTTTATGTGTTTTTAGGGTTCCGTAGTCAATTAGGAACCCTTATAGTTTCGCCATGTCTGTCCGTCCGTCCGTCCTCGCTTAATCTCTGTGACCGTTAGCACTAGAAAGCTGAAATTTGGTACCAATATGTATATCAATCACGCCGACAAAGTGGTAAAATAAAAATTGGAAAAAAAATGTTTTATTAGGGTAGCCCCCCTATATGTAAAGTGGGAAGTGATTTTTTTTTTAATTTCAACCCTAACGTGTGATATATTGTTGGAAAGGTATTTAAAAATGAATAGGGGTTTCCTAAAATCATTTTTTTGATAATGTCAATAATTTCGGAAATAATCGCTCCAAAAGTAAAAAACAATGTGTCCCCCCCCCTCTAACTTTTGAACCATAAGTTTAGAAAATATGAAAAAAATCTGAAAAGTAGAACTTTATAAGGACTTTCTAGGAAAATCATTTTGAACTTGATGGAAACAACAGTTTTTGTACAAAAAAGACAAAAAGTTGTACTAAATAATTTCTGGACTAAGTTTGTAGTATATTCGTATAAGCAAGCATTTTTACATAATGGATACCCACCTTTAAACTCATAAGTGGGAACAGTTATTGTGACGGACGGGAAACTACGGAACCCTACACTGAGCGTGGCCCGACATGCTCTTGGCCGGTTTTTTTTTTTAGTCCAATCAAAAGTTTTTTTTTAAATCACAAAAAACCACTCATTTCGCACTATTCGGCCGCAGTGACTGACGTAACAACCGCTTTGTAGTGCAAGCTGATTAGAACTTTATTCTAACAGTATTTCAAACGAAGTTTGAACCACCACAAAAAGAGTTGCTAATTTTAGGGTTAGAAGGGCCTTAACACTAACACGCCCGCGATTTCATTCGCAAAAATTGTGATAGCTTGGCTAAATGCATGACATAAATATGGCCTATAGCACTCACGAATAATGTAGCTTTCTGACAGTGAAATATTTTTTAGAATTGGATCATTAGTTCCGAAGATTACCTACCCTCTATATTCAAACAAACAAACAAATTTTACCTCTTTATAATATTAGGATGACTCAACATACGGAAGACAAATTGTCTTTAGTCTTAAAACAACAATTCTTTAGTCCGCACTATTATGTGCATAGTAAAACGATTCGTCGATCATCATTGGAAACGAATATTACCGACACATATTGTATGGTGACGGACAAAAAAGACTCGAGCTCATTTCATTCCATGGATGTTTAATATAGATTGATACATTGCAATCACAAGAAAAAGCAGCAAATGGGGATTACTTTTACATTGTCTCACTTGTGAATCACCATCATACCTAATGATTTCAGCTCGGAAACCGCTGTTGGGTATAGACCTCCCCTTTCTTCAGCCATTCTTCTCTGTTGCATGCGTCCGTTACCTATCCATCTGTTTTCCGCGATTTTGACGATATTGTCAACCCAACGCGTTTTTGAAAACGGACGGACGGCCCTGGTTTCTAAGGCCCAACCTTGGCCACCATTCGGTCAAAACCTTACTCACCCACCAATAATAATAAATATGTCGTTTGAGATATGGACTCAGCGATCATTGTGCTGATAGTCATATCAGCGCATGGCTTACTTGCCAAGAACCTTGACCAATACCTGAGGAGGCTCTCGTTAGGCAGCTGGATCAAGGGCTTGATTCAGAAAGCGGTACTCCTGGACACGGTTCGTATAGAAAGAAATAAATAAAGGAAATAATAATATGACGATTATACAGAGCATCCTCATCAGTAGACAAATAAATCAGCAATAGTTAAAATCTCTCTCGATTCTAAAAGAAATTTCTTCTAATAAGACACTAGCATAATTATTCCCCAAAAAAAATCACAACGTTTCGCTCATTAATAACCGTGTCGTGAGTAATTAACCGAATACAGTAACTAACAGACAGCGAGCTTACATCATAATAAACACTTCTAATAACCATACAAAATTATGAACAAATGACACGCCTTTACATGTAAAACCACAGAGTAAGGAAGCACAGAAGGGTAATTCGGTAACACTTCTGGCAACGCCCAAATAGATATTCTACACAGACAATGAATGCAACAGCTAGACAAGTAAGACTTACCAAATGCAACTTTCACATCTATAATATCCATAACTATGTTGTACCTATATGGCAGGGATTCGTCGGGGTCTAAACTTCCTGCTGTCTAATAGCATTGAGTAGATATTCAAGAGTACAAGTTAGCTTAGCTTTTTTAAACAGAAGTCTTATACTTTCTATGTATATGTCATTCAAGTATTTTCTTCTTTCTATTCTTCTCCGTCTTCATTTACCATACAAACCATTCCTGTTAAAGTTCTAAGGAAACTCATGACAGGAGTTGACAGGACCCACTGAATGAAAGCTTCTATTTTCAAATAAACCGTTTTGTTTTCTTCGATGTTAGTCACCGTGTTGCTAATATTGCTATACATTCCCTGGTATGTGTTCTGTAAGTATTTTGTCGTACAATTTCAGTAACAACTCATACAATCTACCTCACGTTTTTGCTAAGTAACTATTTAGTTTTAAAATAAGATAAGAATGGTTTATTGAAGTGCTTGTTCCTCGTACCGTTATGTTTGTTTCATTTGGTTGGTCGTTGGTAAATAGAACATCCGTAATACTTGGAACAAAGACCGGGATTATGAGAACGATAGTTGTAATTCGATATTTAGTTGTTTGTTTTGATCAAATACATATGCGTGTGAATGCGTCGTTAAAAGCTAGTGTATAGACAATTGTTTTTACAGAGTGGGTTCCAAAAGCAGGTGCCACATTAAATCATGTTATCTGTTTTAATTTCATTCGGTTTGTATTGTATCTTATTGACAGTAGCTACCCGTGCCGCTAGTTAGCCGTGTGGTATCCGGCAGAGTAGAATAGAACCAACCCATTACACTCACGGGTGTCGTATAAGGCGACTAATGTCTGAGGCAGAACACCTTGCGCCTCCGTAGACCAGAGAATGGGTAGCAGCGTTTTCTGTTAGTCTTTCATCACTGCGATTTCCAATCCGCCTGCCAAGTGTAGAGATTACGGCAAATTCCTCCCATCATGGGAGAGGCTTATGTCCAGCAGTGGACGTTATGGGCTGTTATAGTAGTAGTATAGTAGTAGTAGCTACACAAACGTGGAACCTGTCTGTTATTAAAATAAAACTGAAAGACGAAAAGGCAACAAGATTATGGATAGACACTAATCACAGACAGTAACGGTAATCTTGGATGCTCACAACAAGATTTCCCAACTTTTACTGCAGAAAATATATATATATATATATAAAACCAAATAATATACATATTGCATAGCTAGATCCCGAGCAATAATTAGCCTGGAGATTATATCTCTGTGATGGCAACCAGCATTCATTGGTCGATAACATCGTGGTACGATAGAATCGTGACGATAATGGCGTTACCCACAGGGTCCGACGTCTCTTTCTCAAAATAGACCTATGTTAGTCGACAGTTACGAGCTGTTAGGTAATAAATGCCAATAATTTTAGCTTTGCAATTGGCACTAGCAAAATAATACTGTTATTTAAGCATAGGCTTTACCCTGCCACAAGTAAACTTATCAGCTATTAAGGTACTAACGAATTTAAATTATTTATCAGCTATTAGGTCAGTAGTTGACATAGGAACAGGCTTTACTATTAGTTGTTGGAGGTTCATTGCTTTTTCAAAATTATTAACATTCTTTGTCACTAACTGAGGAGAACAGCCTCATGCTTTAACCAAGGTAAACACCACTCATCTTCCGTCTACCCATGAGGCACACGTCGATCAGTATTTGCAACATCATGTTTGATTTCCCAGAAGAGGTAATGACCCTTAGTAGGTTCACCCAAAAACAAACTACTTCATGACGTGTTGATGGCAATCTAAATTATGTAGGCCCAGAACTGAGCCACTTGTTTGGCGCCCAAAAAAACAAACCAATGATATTTCAGAAAAACCTACCTCTGTTCTTTGTTTGACCCACAAATCGGACCAACTGTTTCAGAATCAACAATCGCACTCTTGTTAACACTATATAATCTGATCCAACACAAAGCTTCCTACATACGCGATTCCTTTCCAAAACCACAGTTAAAGTGACAATACCAGTGTTTCCCCTAGTTTCTGAAAGTTCCGCGTTTACTAACCGTAGGCTCTCATTGACCATAGTTATCCGTAGGACAGTTCTCATTATGCATATCCAAAATCGTATTTATTGGAGGGAGTTCGGTGAGGTATGCTGTGTACGGACCGCTAGGCACGTGCGCTTGCTAGCTACTTGCGTTCAGTGGTGTAGTATATGGGAAATCGTCAGATGCTTTTGTTAATGAATGTTGGTTGGCTAAAGAAGAAATGACAGACGGCGACAGACGACAAAATTAAACGGAAAGAATGACGGACGAAAGAAATTTAATTATTTCATTCAGAATAGTTATTTATATTGCAACAACTAAAATTACATAGTTACAACGCGCAACACACATGTTAACATACTTTCCATTGATGATCTTACGTTTATAATGAATCGCAACATCTGTCACGTCAGTTCTAAATTATAATTTACAACAGAACAATACTCAATCAAAAACGTTTATCAAACAGCCTCACAGTCAATTAATTATGAGTCGACTCGAGTGACATCAGAAGTCTTACACTATTGCTTATACTGTGAGCTTTCGCCGGCATTATCTAGGCATCTGGGCGCGAAGACAATGGCGCTGCGCATGCGTAATGCGTTATCTCACATCTACCTCTTGCCACACTCTGCTCTCCTAATGAGGAACGGTGTTCCACTTCTCGTGCAATGCTAATTGAAGACTCAAAATCAAACCTACAGAGAAATTTCTACTTCGCTAATAAATACTAATTGATTAATTAACACTTTTGAAATCGTACTCAAGTCAAGGTTTCTTTTGTTTTAGGTGGAGTAGTATAACGGTAGCCGTGCCTCCCAAAGGATGAGGAATAAGCATCGATGCTGGAAACGCTGCTTTGGCCCAGACATACTGAAATCAACAGGTAAGTTTCTTAACAAAACAAATTCCATTCATACTTTATCGTATGGCTAAGCAGAATGATAGAAATAATTTAGAGAGATAATGCGGGTAAAGTTAGTTAATCTAGAACACAAAACACGTACATTGTCTATGGAGAAATTGCAGCAACACGAACTAAACTTGGCACATGTTCAACTTTAGTATCGGTGTGTGGATGAGAAGCTTAGAGGTGGGGCTCCTTTGAATTGATAAAAACTAAAAGACGATAAACCTATTGATAATGAAAGTAAGGGCTGAATGCCTTCCTAGTTTTAAAGCTCTAGGCCTTATTTTCATGTTTCTGCTTTTCTGGTGGTCGTCACTATTGAGTCTGGCTTCTAAGAGTTACAGTGGGTTGGGAATAGCGTAGCGAGCTTTTTAAAAAATAGGCCTTATTTTCATCAAGCCAAGTAAAAGCTCAAACTTCCTTGTGAATAAGGAAGTTAACTAGCACGTGCAGTTTGAGAGTTCGAAATATTAATTAGTTTACATTTTAGTGGCAATTTCGACAAAAGTTAGGTACAGATTTCGTAATGCCAACTGTATAATCGTAATAACTGTAATATCTAGTTCGTTTTATGCACTGCCCTTTAACAAAACGTTTTATTGTTTATTTTAATCGGACATTCCTGTTAGTCACTAATGGCCATTATTTTGATAATAGTGTTGTCTAAGCACCGTTACTTACCAGCAATAAAAGTCGTGCATTCCTAGTAAATCACGCGTGTTTAAACTGAATGAGTTCTTGTTTCATGCTATAAATACTCCAACTTGATATCCAATCAAAGAAATAAAATAGAAATTGCATTATAACATTCAAGAATTTATTTGTTCTTGGTAAAACGCTTTCAGTTTCTGGTTTCGAAGTGCTATTATCTTGCAGCAATTCTTGGAAAGAGATCGTTTGTTTATGGGTGACGAAGTGGAGAGGAATAAGGTTTAAATTGTGTGTAAACTGAGAACCGTTTCCCTTTACTCTGAAGCGAAACACACACCGTGTAACAATGCATTTGCGCATTGTCATATCCCGCCCACGTGGGGCCGTATAATTTCACGATTTAAACGCACCGCCTTACGAAATACATCTAGGGGAGTGCGACGATAAATAACCAACAAATTACTCAGTTCTCGCGATACGTAGTACACGTGCGACGGTGACATTTGCATGCCTGAGAAATGTTTACAGCTTGTTGAATCTACAGTCCGTAGGAAGTGAATGAATATGGCGAGCCTCGGGCGTTTAATCAACGGCGTTGTGTGACGCCGGCTTTATAGTTTACGTCAGAATCGCATGATTTTCTGCTGATTGCCTGACAACGTGCTAATGACCTTACGATTGAAAAGTAAAAGGAACTTTGAACTTCACAATTGCCTAAACTTCGTCTTCCTATTAATCTTCTTAATATAAAGTACAACAAAGTCTGTTGTCAACGATTCAAAGACAAAGCTAACAACATTTTGTTTCTACGCCGCGATCAAATTAAACGCTCACCAAAAGTTTGCAAACCAAATTAACAATTACGGCTTTCCTAATCATTCCTATTGTTTGCGTCGTTCAGCTGTTTAACTTAACGATTGAATTATACGAGTAATTCTGGATGGCGCTGACTAGACGCTGACTGGTTTTCGAATTGCGACTTCGAATGAAATGTGAGCCATTTCGTTAGCGAATAGCTTTCGCAGACTATAGGGAATGTCACAGACTCCTGGATCGTTTTGAAGACGATTTGGCCGCAGCAATGCGGAATAGGATTGTTACCTCATAAAGTTATGGACTGTTAGTGTCACATAAAAGTGTGGAGGAATTGAATTTTGCTTCCGGAGTTTACGATAGGTTCCTGTGAAGATTATTGAATCTTTTGGAAATATAGAATGACTTCATTCATGTTATTTGTTAAACTAATGTGTTTGTTTTGGGTTTCCCAGACAAGTTTTTACCTCAAATGGAGCTATTAGTCATAAGCTCACGTTAGTAAAACCGTTAACACTACTTTGACGACATCATACTTTTTTTTGTATCATAACGCAATATCGTCTAAAACTCAGGATTTTGCCAGAAAGACGGAGAATTCAGTTAACCCATGGCTAATCATTAAAGAACACGACAATCTTTTACTCCCCAAAAATAAAACCATCCCCAATTAAAAAAGGGTCTCGCTTGCACTTCCGTAAACGAATTAAGGCTTGATTACAGTTCCTGTATGATTTATGTGTATGCGTGTCACGTCCCTAACTCAAGGTTTGTAAAAACCCTACGTTGCTTTTCTTTGGGCTCAATCATTAAAAGAGAGGGGGGAACACACAGCAACTTATGCACACATATTATGTACCTTAGGACAAAATTGATTTTTAATTGTTTGTGTTTTCATTTTATTTCATATCCCACTTCTATATTGGCAGAATGAGTAATATAGTACTTAAAGTATCGTTTAAAATATAATACTTTGGGAACTTGATTTGTAGTAACAGCTTCAGGGCTAGTGTAAATTCTCTCTTTGTTTCTAAAACATGAATATTTAAGTAGCACAAGTAAGTACCTACAGTGTCAAATTTCAACCATTTAACAAATTACAGTAAATCAGGCCTAAGTACTTAACACACACATAGGTAGGTGCCTAACTACTGTACTAACATTCGGAGCTTTTCAATAACTCTAAAACTTAACGCCTGTAAGCCGAATCAATGAATTGTCGCATTTAACATTTCAAAATCGCTTTCGCAACTGTTTATCGAAAGGAAACAGATTTAGTCGACAAAATGCTTACAACTTTGTCCATTATTACGTATTAGGCACTTATAAGTCGTTTACTTAGATGAAACCGTCAGTCCTACGTTAATCTCTATACAATGACGAAACTGGTGAATGTCAATAAAGTATCGGAGCTAATAATTTATTGAATGTATCTGACTTATCCTTATTGGTTTATTGAAGTTAATCCTATTCAGAATAGATCGCTGACAAGATATTTCGAAATATGTTCGAATGAGAAAGATAGGTTTTATGAAATTGTGTACAAGTCTCATAAACTTTGAGATTATCATTGTGTTTGTTCAGATTTATAAAAGTAGATATTATTGTACATATTTGTTGGACAGATAAAGCCTATTTGTAAGATTATATCGTTTTATAGAAGTCCAGAAAGCTGTTATATCGAATTATCGGCTCTCCATTTCAAAAGCTTTCATTATCTCGAGGTACTAACACTCGACTACCTTGTAATACAACGTAAATACACACCTACTGCAAACCAAACAAAACCAATCATAAATCCGAGATAAAATCAACTTGCACTGCAATAAATTGCCATTTTCGAGAGAAGCTATTATTAAGTGAGGCATTTAAAAAGAATAGAAATAAAAGTGGTCCCCGGGGCAAGGAGCAATTAATGGCGAAGAGATTAACCAATAAATCGAAGCGAGCTTGCCGCGTTGGGGCGACAACCGACTGACTTTGGAGGTTGAAGGGTAGTTATAGAGCGCCTTATATTATTAGCTCTTATGCTGTCCATAGTTGCGCAAGAGACGTGCAGTGAAGATTTTTAGAAAAAAAAATGCTATATGCGCCACGCATTGCAACCTTCTAAGTAGGCTGTCATTTGCTGCAATAGAAAATTGTCCTCTTGTCAGATTTTACAGCGCCTATGCGTTAACAAAAATAGACGCAGTGTGGACATATGGTTCTGAAGACGGTTTTGGATTCAAAATCGTAAAAAGCATCTTTAACAGTCAAGAAGTGTGACAAAAGCTCTTTGTCTGGCGCACTTCACGATAGAACAATGTGCATTTTGTGCTCTCAATTATGTCAGTTCCTACTTGTGCTAATAGATTGTGCAAGACCTTCTATAGCTTGATTAATACTCCTAGTTCCCGACGTATCCTCGCACCACCGTACCGCCGTAATGACGCTCGATAATCGGAGACATCCTTCCCGGGACCTTTGAGCTCGTTTAAAGGAATTTCTATATTTTTGTCGAGAAAAAATTTAGAATTTTAACAAGGGGCGCATCAAATCCGCGCTTGCAAAGCTATTAAGCTCGCTAGTTTCTATTTTATTAAGACTTGGAAAATAGTTTTGTAAAGTAAAGTTATTAAGAGAACAAGCTAGTAAGCTCCACGGTAAAGTAGCTTATTTATTGATATGTGTGTGTTGAAACTCGAAATTATACTCTCATTTCCGCTTGCGCTCAAAAATGAAACCATTTATAAAACCGATAACGTCTTAACTGCCGTGTCGCCCAATCTCAACATCAACGGAAACGATTGTTTACTCAAACGGTATACAAACTGACTTACCATAAAACGTCCAATAAAAACCTGTAACGTCCAATAAATTCCCTGCAATAAACAAACAAACAGTGATAAATCGTCCTATTTAATTCAGAATCGGGGGCGTTATCGCAATCTTTTCAATATTTATTAGCGATTCACCTATCATTGAGTTTTTTGCGCAAGCTCTACGGTATTTTCCATGTGCAGTCAAGATCGTGACAAGCCTAATTGACTAACGTATCCAGAGATCAGGCGGAACGCATGCAAAGCCGCGGTTGTCACATCGATTTGCCGCATAAAGCTCGCCGTGCAATGCCTAAAACGTCCTTCCGTGTAAACTGGTTGCTAGACCAACGAACCGTCAGGGTTGCCTTTTCTGTACTTTCGATCAGGGCTACAGAAAACGCAAGGATGCTGCCGTAATTATAGTGTCCGATAGCCATGTATTTGTGTTGCTATGCGGAAACATTGATAAGTGAACTTTGGAACATTCTCCTACACTTTCTGCTCGCCGCATTTTATTGTTTTATTTTCGACTTCGCAAGAAATTCTATAGTCTTAATTAGACCAAAGATAAGTCCCGCTTGATTGACGTTAGATTGATATTTGATCGCGAAATATGGCGTGAATAATGGCTACTTGTTAGTTAACTGTACTGAGTACATAACGGATTTAGTTTATCGGTCTAAAAGCACGGTTAAAGCTAACGGAATTAACTTTGTTTATCGTAAATCTGTTTGGTTAACGTTGTTTGTTACACATCTTGAGTTCTAAACTAATAAACAGATGAAGTTAAACAGTAACTTGCATACTAAAGTTAATATTAATGGTAACCAATATCCATATAGTAAGTAACAATATTGGTAATTTCCTCACACCTATAATAACATGTTCTTCATATTATCTTCATAATTCTTCATAAATAGACTGATTCTAATCAAATGTTTTTATATTTTGTCTTCTAATAAATACTTAGGTAACGTCTTAAATTGATATTATTAATTTATTATTGAGACCTAAGATAATATACATATTATTTGTTTCCTTTTTGTCAAAATTACCCGTTTCAAAGACCGTGTGACTCGAATCTGAGAAGATACATTTTCAGTTGATATGTTACGGTAAAAGCCCGAACTAAAAATTTGCATGTCCCAACACAACTCAAATATACGGGATTTTATAGTAACAGTTATACCTACATCCAAAATATCATATACTACGACCTATCAGCTTCAATACCTTAACATACCATACCCCTACTGTACCATACCAACCTAGATACTCAAAATATGAAGCAACATGTCTAACTAAGTAAAGCCGACAGCCCTGCATGATAGGCTCGCCCCACACGGAGAGGCCGCACCATTCCACTCCGCCGGTAATTATTGTTGTACCCTACACCAGTTCGTAGCGCTCCTAACACCAGTTACACAACATTACGCAGCTGGCTATAAGAAAAACCGGCCAAGTGCCAGTCGGACTCGCGCACGAAGGATTCCGTATCATTATCAACATTAGACAATACGGCAAAAAAATAACGGCCCCTTAAATATTTATTTTATTTTAATTATTTATTTTTTAATTGAATTTATGCAACTAAATATTCTGTGAATACCAAGCGTCACCTGTTGCCGACTTGCCGTTATTAATATCGAGCAAAAAACGGCAAATAAATCACGTTTGTTGTATGGGTGACAAACAGACGGACAGTTAAGGCCCTTCTTACCCTAAAATTAGCAACTATATTTGTGGTGGTTCAAACTTCGTTTGAAACACTGTTAGAATAAAGTTCTAATCAGCTTGCACCACAAAGCGGTTGTTACGTCAGTCACAGCGGCCGAATAGTGCGAAATGAGTGGTTTTTTGCGATTTACAAAAAAACTATTGATTGGAATAAAAATAGTTCAGTTAGTATGCAAAGTTTCATGATCTAATTTGAAGTAAGTAATTTGTAGTACTTTTTGAATACCAGCGGTTTATTGTTCGATTTGGAGGTAACTTTGGATTTTTTTTGGAATCGTGTTTTCGTCACACATAGTACCTACTTAGCATTAATCCTCAACTTTAACATATATTTATTTCAAAATTAATGCTGCAGTATTTTAGGCCTAACGGAAGATCATGCTAAGCCATTTGGGGGGCGGGGTATAGGCCCTTTAATAGGGTCCCGTTTTTACCCTTTGGGTACGGAACCCTAAAAGGAGGTGTGTAGTCATAGAGCCTTCTAATACGCTAGTAATAGTAGCCTTAGTATTGTGTTTATGAGTAATAGAAGTAAGGGAAGATTGGTGAAGTCGTCTTACTGGCTAAGGACTGCAATTACTAAGGATTCTATTTCTAACGTCTCAGGAGTATAATAGCCCTTTATGCATCCTGCATTAAAAAAATGGTTGAAAAACTGAATGCAATCTTATACTTAAGACATTACTGCTCATTTACGCTAAGTTACATTTAAATTAATACCTGCATTGAAAACGCGCTGTGGATTCTTTTTCGTTTTGCTGAGCCTAACGTAGAAAATCCATATCCTATCCATCACACAAAACACACACACACAACACACACACACTATTGGCACAAATCCAGACAGCAAGCTACTACTAAGAATTTTCCAAATGGATAACCTAATCAGTTTATCTATACTAATATTATAAAGAGGTAACATTTGTTTGTAAGTTTGTATGTAGGGGGTAATCTCCGGAAGCATTGAACCGATTTCAAAAATTCTTTCACCATTAGAAAGCTACATTCACCCTGCGTGACATAGGCTATATTTTATTCCCGTACTCCCACGGGAACGGGAACTACGCGGGTGAAACCGCGTGACGTCCGCTAGTAAATAGTATAAAAGACAGTCACAAAACATTAATATAATCAATATTAATGTTATTTAACATCTATGTAACAATATTCTCACCAATAAATTCCATTTATTCATCTATATACATATTTTTAACATTTTTAAATATTTCTTAATAAAATAACATAAAAAAAAACATTTAAAAACATAAAAAAAAAGAAAAAAAAAAAAAAATATTTTTTTGTTCTCACAAATAAATTTATTATTATTATTATTAACAAGTACATAATATATAAGTAACATTAATATAATTAATATTAATGTTTTTTTCTGTCTTTTATACTTTGACTAGCTGATGCCCGCGGCTTCGCGAAAATCTTCGCTTCAAATTATGTACTAAAACCTTTTTCTTGAATCACTCTATCTATTAAAAAAACCTGCATCAAAACTCGTTGCGTAGTTTTAAAGATCTAAGCATACATAGGGACAGGCAGACGCGGCGGGGCACTTTGTTTTGTAATATGTATAGTGATGATATAGTAGTAGATATAACAGTTTTTATGATACTAAAAACTACAACTCGCTCACTCTCACTCTCACTCTGGGCCCTATCAGAATACCGTTTTTTTTTTAAAAATGTTACAGCACCATGCTGAGATTTTCTTTCATCATTTTTCATTCATCTTGACCTTTTGGCCTCGTACAGGACCAATTTCATTTCATGTTTTTTTTTATTTTTCTCTTTGTTTATTTTTTTTTTTTATTAGTTGTAAGTACTGTTAATTTAACCGTTTTTTTGTGTTTTGTCCTGTACGGGCTAATAAATGCTTTTTCTTTCTTTTCTTTCTTTCTTTCTTTCTAACTTGCACTATTTAATGTGTAAACATTATTAGTACGCTTTCCAAGGTATAGCACATAGTGAGACATTACTTTATTGATGAAAAAATGTACTTACTTTTTACCGATTTGTCACAAATACATTTCAATATGAAAAATATCAATGTTTTGAAGAAAGGGCGGGTTGAGAGCTATTTTATACAGAGAAAAGTCACTATTTCTGCCTTGGTATAGTTTCTTGTTATAATAACCATTTATATTTACCGATTCCAATCAGTTTCTAGTATAATATGTAACAAGTTAACCGCCCTAACCAAGCCTATGTTATGATTGTTTGTTCAGAATTTCTAAACAAACTAACTTTACTATGCAATATTGTTGTTTGAACTAATCTAACTTGTCTTTACAATTAGTTGATTGTCCAATTTGAATGGAATAAATGCTTTACAACTGTAGAAATATTGTTTACAACTTCAATTATGTTGACGGACTTAATGGTTCGTAGGAAAAACTAAGGTTTTAGATTCGCTATCAACGTTGAAATATTCATGAAGGAATGGTTTTTGGCACACTTTTCCAAACTTTACTCATCCTACTTCCTAATAATATTATTATAAATCCTACTAATAATAAAAGGGGGAAAATATAATGACCACCAAAAATAACTTTGTTACCACCAAAGGGAAATGCCCATTTGATGAAGAGGTATTGGCCAAGTGACGTCCATGAAAGAAACCAACTATAGATGTTAGGGTTGACATCACATGAAGAAAGAAACACTATTTTGTACATAGAACTCTGTTGGACTTAATTTTTTTTATTTTATTTTATTTGTTTTCTTTAGGATTTACAACGACCAGAAGTGTTAAATGGGGCAATAAACGATTGAGTTTTTGATTAATATGGCTTTTAATTCCGGAGGTTTTATTGCAAATAAGTAATAGCAATATTTTAGTTAAAAAAATGGGTATATTTTTTGTACTTAACACATTGGTGGGCAAAACGTGGCCAAGAATGGGCATTTCCCAAAGAGCACCAAATTTTAATGAGGTGGTTGATGACTAACTAGTTTTGCCTAGGCCGACTTGTGGCACGTTATTTTTTTTATATACCATTTAGAAGTAGAAGCCTCGCCAAGCGTGGCTCCGTCGACCGGGTCTCCTCAACTCGGATGCAAGAGTATAACAGTTCAATTGCTGGTGGTCATAACTAAAAAAATAAATGTTTGGTTCTAATTTCACGATAAAATGGGGATTAATTTTGGTGATCATTTACTAATTTTGGCAATGAAAAGTGTTTTTTTTGCCGTTAAATTTTGTTAAATCTGGTGGTTCGTTAATTGTATACCATAAGTATACGTATTATAAATGCCAAAGTTTGTGAGGATGAATGGATGGATTTTTGTTAGTACCTAACTCTTTCACGCGAAAACTATAGAACATAATTATTTGGATGAAATTTGGCACATAGATAGTTTATAACGTGGATTGATGACCGCCAAAAGTGGAGAGATTTGGAAGAGACCTACACTCAGCATTGGGTGGCCAAGGGTTGAAGAAGAAGAAGAAGAACGTGGATTAACATATAGGATACTTTTTATTCCGGTACTATGATCCCGTGCGACAGTACCGAACTACAACTACTATTTCAGCCGAAAGACGTCCACTGCTGGACATGGGCCTCCCCCGAAGGTGGGTTTTTGCCATAATCGCCACGCTTGGCAGGCGGGTTGGCGATCGCAGTGCGGTTGTTACAAAAACACAGAGAACTCTGCTGCCCATTCTCTGGTAAGTCCCTTAGTCGCCTCTTACGACACCCACGGGAAGATATGGGATGGTGCTATTCTTTACGTCCGACACCATACAGAACACTACGCGAGCGAAACCATGGGCAAGTATTTTAATATTTTTGCAATGTTACGGTAACATAAGGAAACAACTTAACGGTAAAACGAGGCTTTGCATTTGATACTATCATTTAGTTGCCTTTTACGAACTCATTCCTGACCAAAACTTTACTCGAGTCCTGTTTGGCCACAGTCTTGCTCTATTTCCTTGAAGGACCTCTTAGGTTAAACAGGGTCCTAACCAATTAACTTTCAAATGAGGAAAGGTCATAATTACAGACCTTTACAAAAAGAAAAGCCTTGCGCCCTAATTTATGTTTCAGACGACACAAATTCTTAGTAGTTGCCGGAAATTGAACCTTTTAACGAAGCCGAAAGGCACTTGTTCTCCCTGTTATTGCGTTCATTTTTTTGTTCTACACCATACCTGGGAACCTTCTAGTTACGGAGATATTGGGGGTCAAAGTTCCAACTTTTTGACAAGTTTTTTTTTTTCTTTAATACGAGTTTTTAATATTAATTTTTTACTTTACACACCTCCACGACCCCCGTACTATTCAATACATCCATCAGCACAATGTTTTGAGTGCGTTACATTGAGTTCTACCTCAAAACATGATTTTTCGCCCCAAAAAAAAAAAAAAATTATTGCGTAAAGTTACTTAATTTGATGTGCAGAATGCTTGGCGGCTTCGTGATGAGGTTGTTTACACCCTGTATATCTTCATATCATTCTAAGCTTCTATTGACTATACTATTCATTATAAATTCTTTGACTCACAGGCAATATACTTGACTTATCTATAAACGTATTACACAAATATATGTACATAATAAACACATCTTCATATATAATTAATACATGAATAGCAAAGTATCTGCTCTTCAACTAATTGAAATCATCCTGGAAACTTTCAAAGGAGTGTCGTGTCTATGATAATTAATGTGTGCGTACGCATCATTAATTACATGGAGCTTTATTTCACACCACTCTGTACAGTCAAGTACTCAAGACATTACGGAATTGTTATGTATATTTTTTATTCAATTAAGTACAAACTTTTTGATCAGGCAAAACGGTAAGTTTTCCCCCCTAAGGGGGAATATCAGCGGGGAATTCTAGACTTTTCTTTTTAGATTCCACTTTTCCCCCTTAGGGGGACTTTTAGGATTTCAGGAATAAGCCATTTATATTTTTGTCAGAATTACCAAACTATTATTGGGTTTTTTCATCAGGTTTTTCTCAGTAACAGTCGGGATTTATGCCTTATTGATGGCATTAGGCTCATCCCTACGACTTAAGTATATCGCCAGTTATACTTAAGTCCCTTGTAATAGCAAGGGACTTAAGTATAACTGGCGTTATATGTATAAGGTACTTTTCTGTCTAAACATTCGGGGATTACGGGCATGATGTTTTGTTTATGTTTTATTTAAATAAATAATAGATGTCTAACATCATGTCGAAGATGTATCATGTAGATGTCTAGGCAAATCCCAATATAGGCTGGAATAATGCCTCCAAATAAGAATTCAGTAACTCTGCCTTACTCACTTTACTATGCTGATGGGATGGTTATTGCATACCTCTATTGACAGCTGCGTAGGTACTTTGCATAGAATTGGTTTGAAATGTTGTTACATATTATTATGTACAAAGGGCAACAGCGTCTTCGATATAGCCTTCCTGTCTACCAATAACGAGGCACTGAGATTACCAATGTATCTGTCAATCGATTATGGCCAGTATTGTTAGCAAGATGTATTATTATAATGTAGCTTAATGAGGATTTAAACTGATGCGAGGCGTAAATGTGGTGCATAATTTTTGGCAGATATGTTGCTGTACCTACTCAGATACCCGGAATATAAAAATACACAACAACTTATGCTAGCCTAGTACTTTTTGGTGGGTTAATAATAAATAATTATCTAATTGGGTGAGCTTTTTGATAAATAGCACAGCCGCAGCGCTTTTAATGTGACTACACTCTGTGAAAGCCATGTCGAGGTAAAACTAAGATTAAAAAGGAAGACATCACTGACTGTGTTTCAGAGTTGTTAAAGTTAAATTGTAACAAAATAATATTGTGTGGTTTTCCATTTTTTGAAAATTTGGGTAATAGAAAAAATAATTATATACATATGTTAAATAACCATGTACATTTTTTAGTAGGTCACTATAGTGACAGACTTATATATCTGGATATCAACACTATTGTTGGTAAACTGAAGTCGACACGGGGTAAGGTGTATCTACCTATTAGATGTAGACACAAAATAGCTCGGCTATTAGCTTATAATATTCACACAGACATAAATAGTATGTCTAAGTTTAGTTCTATTATTAACACTGCGACTATTAGTAGTAATACTAATATACAGGTGACTTTCAATGAATATAGCACTAGTGCTATAAATGTTTACAAACATTGTACTGAGGAGGATCCATGTGTCACCGTGGAGAATTCTCAATTAGGGTATATTAGTATTAGTGATAGGGTCTTGTTGTCTGAGGATGGTACGGGTGTCTCCAGCCTCACTCCAAAAATTAATTTAAACTAGGAAATGAGACAACAGGAGGTACGATTAACAATATTGTTAATCCTACCAACGTATCTTCTTGCACTCAATTAGTTAGTAAAAAAGGGCCTCAGCAGAACACTTTGAAATTATTCCACCAAAATATCCAAGGCATTTCTTCCAAATTATTAGAAATTGAATTGTTTTTAGAAAATAGTAAGTTTGACATTATATGTTTTACTGAACATTGGCTTAAGGATTACCAAATGCTTATCAATTATGAGAACTATATGGTGGGTAGCTGCTTTAACCGTAAAACTATGCTTCGTGGAGGTTCCCTAATATTAATAAGAAATTGTTTTAAATATAAGCAACGTAATGACATAGTAGGTCTCTCGGTTGAACATTGCGTTGAACTGTCCTGTGTTGAGCTAGATAAGCATGTAATTGTGTGTGTATACAGACCCCCAAACTATCAAAACTTTTCTTTGTTTGAATCAATAATGGAAGATGTGATGGCAAAACTTGCAGTCATTAATAAATCTACAATTATTTGTGGTGATTTTAATATCAATATTTTAGAAGAATGTGCAAATAGCAGTCGCTTATTAAATCTTTTTAAGTCATTTGACTTGACCAACACTTTTACAGAACCTACTAGAGTCACTCCATCTTCTGCTACTTGTATAGATAATATTTTCTGCGATTGTGATTACTTAGATAAAGCAATAGTAAATTGTCTACCCTCTGACCATAGTGGACAAACTGTAACCTTCAGGTGTAATACACCCCCATCGCAAAAAGTTCAAATTAAATTTAGACCTATAACTTCTAGCAGATTAAATAGGTATAATATTTTGCTACAGAACAAGTTAAGCGTTATGGGCCTTGATGATATTAATATAGATCAATTGTATGATCGTTTCTTTTCAATAGTTCACACGGAATTCAATAAAACTTTTGAAAAGAAGACAAAAAGTATTTGCCCTAAATTCATATTTAGTGATTGGGCAACTAGAGGTATCAGAAAAAGTAGGGAAAGACTATTTGAGCTTTATGGCCTTAAGCCTTTTATAAACACTGAAACTTTTAACAAGTATGTTGCTAAGTATTCAAACATTTTTAGAAATACATGCAAGGTTGCTAAAGCACTGCACATTAGCAACAAGATCAAAACAGCAGAAAATAAAATAAAGACAGTTTGGAAAGTTATAAATAATGAGACTAACAGGAAGAAAATACGTAACACTAGCTACACATTAGATACAGCATGTGGTCCTAAAAGCTCTAATCAGGAAGTAGCTCAAGAATTTGTAAAATTCTTTACCGATATACCACAAAAAACAACGGAGGCTCTTATTTCCTCACCTGAACTCTCAATTGGTTTATTAAAGGCGAATGTGTCTGGCTGCCTGGTTGAATTTAAATTTAAACACATTAACCCTATGATTGTTATTAAAACTTTCCGGCAAATAAAGATCAAACTGACCGAAGATCTATGGGGAATGTCTGTCAAAGTTTGTACATCCATACTTGAGACTATAGCCCCTTACTTAGCTTTAATTTTTAATTTATGTGTAGACCAAGGAGTTTTCCCTGATTTAATGAAATACAGTAAAGTCATACCTCTTTTCAAATCCGGGGACAGTAAAGATACTAATAATTATAGACCTGTATCCGTGTTACCAGTTTTTAGCAAGGTTTTTGAAAAAGTAATGCTTAATCAAATGCTCTATCATTTTAACACCAACAGAATCTTACATGATCAACAGTATGGCTTCACCAAGGGACGTTGTACAACTGACGCCGGTGTAACCTTATTAAAGCACATATTTACTGCGTGGGAAGAGTCTCAAGATGCCATAGGAATTTTTTGTGACCTCTCCAAAGCGTTTGATTGCGTAAATCACGACACATTACTTTTGAAACTTGAGCATTACGGACTGGGTAAACTTGCACTTAGTTTGGTAAAATCTTATTTGAATGATAGACAACAACATGTTCAAATAAATGGTGTTAATTCACAGGGGTTAAAAGTAAAAATGGGGGTTCCACAAGGCTCAATATTGGGTCCTTTCCTCTTTCTAGTATATATAAATGATCTACCCTATTTACTGAAAAACCAACCTCAAAATATGGTGTTATTTGCTGATGACACTTCCCTAATTTTTAAGATAAATAGGCGGGCCCAAAATCTAGATGACGTGAATAATGCCCTACTTCAGGTCCAAAATTGGTTCACAGCAAACAATTTGGTATTAAATGAAAAAAAAACCAAATGCATAAGATTTGCTTTACCGAATGTTAAAAGTAGTGATTGTGATATAATATTGAATAAAGAGAAACTTGAATTCGTAGATAAAACGGTTTTCCTGGGGATTACGCTTGATTCAAGGCTACAATGGGGTTCTCATTTGACATCTCTTGCGGGGCGGCTAAGTTCAGCAGCCTTTGCCATTAGAAAAATCCGTCAGTATACTGATGTAGATACCGCTAGACTGGTTTATTTTAGTTACTTTCATAGTATAATGTCTTATGGCATTTTGCTGTGGGGACGGGCTGCTGATATTGAGTCTATATTTATTCTGCAGAAAAGAGCCATCAGAGCCATATATAATCTTCGTAGGCGCGATTCTCTAAGGGAACTGTTTAAGGATATTGGCATCATGACGGTACATTGTCAATACATCTACGAAAACATAATGTACGTCAGAAAAAATCTGCACCTTTTTGGTAAAAGGGGTGACAGACATAATTACAGTACTAGAAATAGGGACCAACTAGTTCAGCCAGGTTTCAGACTCGCTAAAGTAGACTCATCTTTCATGGGGTACTGTTTGAGATGCTATAATAAAATTCCACAAAGTATTCTTGAACTGAATGAGACGAAATTTAAAACATGCATTAAACGCACACTATGTAAGCAAGCATATTACAAGTTGAGCGATTATATCGATGATAAAAATGCTTGGCTCAATGCTGGTCCTGCTCCACATGGACAGGGGCGCATAAATTGATAGCATTAAATTGTATTGTTGGAGCTGCTGAAGATTGTACAACTATCTTTGCATTGTATAGAATCAATCTCTTTAGTATTATATAAATGCATAGCCCATATTGTGTGAGTACTATGTACTAGAAAGCTATCATTCACTGGAAACCTACGTCTTTTTTTTGACTTGAATGTGCCCTGGCGGTTTGGAGTATGTCATGCTCACTCTATTGTCTCGCTGATGGTGGCGCATGTGTCGGATCATTTAGTTCCCTTCAAAATGGTTGAGTTGAATGGTGCTGATCCATGCGTCATGTCCGTGAACGGGCGCTGTCAGTTGTGACTGGTCATCTCTTGGTTGCCATGGCTTATTTGAATGAATTATTTTGAATTGTATTTTTTTTTTTTGTTTGTGTTTTTTTGCTGTGGACACTTTTACCGTGCACATCTTGCTACATTGTTCTCACATAATATACCATCTCAACGTGAATGATGTAACCAAGATTTTGTAACAATATTCTGATTTAAAAGAGTGTCCATGGAGTTTCTTGCCCATTCTTCTCCATAGAGATCTACGCTAGGGAATGGGCAACTACAGTACTTTCACAGTTTTTATGTCTTGTGACTGGGACTGTAGCTACATTTAATTTTTATCTTTGTTTCGACAATTCAAAAGTGCCTGTAACTGGCTTACTTGAAATAAATGCTTTGATTTTGATTTTGATTTTGAAACAAAAGACTAACATCAAAACCGAGAAAAATCACGAGTCGACGTAAAGGGAATCGACATAGCGGGCATGATTCCTAAAATCATAATGAGAGCTTTCCATCACTCTACATTAATTACATACACATGTCTTGTGTCCATCTAGTTATACAAACACACATGTAGGTACATACAATAGCCTCATTACTAACGACCAAGCTTAGTATTTGTACAGTACATGTCGGACGCATTGGCTTGCATCATACCAAAGTTGTCAACGACAAACGACAAACGTTGTCGACGACAGCGGACCACGTCCTGTGACCTATATGTATGCTTATCGAGTAACATGACTCGCTAATCGAATAGAATAACAAGAACAATCGATTAGGAATTCGATATGAAAATTCTTTGCGATTCGGAATGTCGCTCGCTGCTTTAATATACTCGGGATTGTAGGCAGAGGATATTAATCTTGAAGATCGGGAGAGAAAATAAAAGTAATTGGATGCTGTCAAGATATCTACATGTAGAATTTATATAGGTTGTTTTAGCGTATGTGCTTAAAACAATTTTATATTAAATAGCCAGTAGCTAAGATCCTGTTTCCACTATAGGCTTGTCAACTGAAAAAATCTAATTAGTCCGTAAGTTATATTATCAAAAAAAAAAAAATTATGACCCGTGTTTTTTCTTTTGTTTCGTGAACCAATTTTTTTTTTTAAATTGACACGCTTTTAAAATTGTCAATACGTCACACCGTGGTATAATTTGTAGTGCATTCTGACGTCACAAACCCCACTCCCGAGATTTGATGCGTTTTAATTTTTTCAATATTCATTGATTTACAAAAATAAAAAATACTTCGTGTCCATTATTTTCCAATACTCTAACTGCCGGAATAAATAGATTTGCAATTTATTGGTGGAACTAGCCTATTTCAAAGACTTGATTAGCAGTACTCTAAATCTCCTGGAACCTTTGCTGTACAATCTGTGGAGATTATATTGTTCAAAACTCAATTAGGTATATCAAGATAATACCCCGCTGCCAAAACCTAAGATCATTAGTTCAATAACAAGACCATTAAACGACTAAAGCTCAATTGTCGACAAGTCAAATAAATTACTCACTAATCCGAATGTTTGTTCACGTATCTTATCAGGGCAAAGGACAAACGTCAATACGACGGCAGCCAACTAAACATTAATTCATAGGTACTCAAATTCTTAGTAATCTTATCCCAGACACTTTAAATTTAAACTTATTCTTATCGCCCCTCATTGCGGTGTCAGTCCATTTCCTATTGTCAGACATTCTGACAATGGACTAGGACTTTGACAAGGGCCTGCTGACGTAATTATACGTGCAAGCGAGTTAATTAGTCACTCATTGAGTCGGTTTTACTGTGCAGTCATTGCGTATAATAGCCGGTTGGGCAGACTCGCGCCCTCTCTACGAACCACGTCGATCGATGTCTCGATAGTTGAGTCAGTGGCTTAAAGCCGATTTGCTGGTCGTTTCCCAACAACGTGTCTTGCGATCATGCTAGATTTTGTCAATTTCTATTCAAGGAGAAACTTTGAGTTAGGGAAATTGGTATTATGTAAGTCAGTGTTGCAGTTATGCGGCTGTTAAAATCAACTGTGACTATTGTAATGGTGTTTTTGGGTGATGAGAACAAATGCCAAGCGCGCCTTTTACCAAATTCGCAATTAACACAAAAAATACTATGTATAAAGTGCAATTATAATGTTTCGCTACACTACACGAGCTTCCTAGCACGCAAGCGCAAATAAACATAAATCATCGAATTATGAAAACTTCACGGGGTCCATGAAATAACCGGACATTCCATTAATTCTAGTAAACCAGCCATTTAGCCTCTAAATAACTTCCATTTTAATTTTACTAATTCCAAGTAACTAGAAAGCAAGAAAATGCCGACTTTAGGTCTATTATTTTAAAGTGCATACCTACATAATTTATGTTAAGTGAATTTTCGAGCGGGAGATTTACAGCGTTTTGGTTTAATTGTTAATCTATTAATGAGTTTCCGAAGTATCGAAGTTGGGAGTGGAGTTGAGACCACACAGAGTGTGAAATATTTCACAAGGTGGTCACGATCTATCAGATTGGTTCGATACTACACCGATATTGTTTTATCGGAGTGACTTTACAGATGTACGATGGATCGGCTTGATAAGAATGCTTGTGTGCATTTGCACTTACGAAACATCCGGTGAACGGACACTACGGACAGTTTTCATCGACATCGCTGTGGGCAGACACGGTGCATTGAATTTGATGAAATAATGCACTAACTGTAGTATTGCCACCAATAAATAATAATAGAAAGCAATGATTTACGTGTATTGCGTCTTTTATCGCTATAACAGATTGAAAATACGAATAGTGGATTGATTTAATGCTTCAGATGTAGACTTGAGAACTGAGAACGTACGTTTATGGAAGTACTCCTGTTCTATGTTTATTTAATGGTGTGGCTTATGGGAAGTTGATTTAGGACAACGTACATAGCTAGATATTATTGAAATGTGGATTTTTATTATATAATAGACATGCGTGGGTTGTTTTCAATATAGGGAGGTAATAATGGTCTGATGTGTATAGGTAAAAGGTAAATAGAGCTTACTCTGTCTGCTAAATAGGTTACTTTTAGAATGTAACATAGTTCATACTTGTATACACTTCGTAGGTGTCTAGTGATCGCAAAATCAACCTTATCACATAGCCTCTGGATTCTGACTCCTATAAAACTCATTACAGTAGAAGACGACAGCAGTAATAGCCTAGTGTGTGTGTCTGTCTTTGAAGTCATAGGTCTCGAGATGTGATATACTAATAAACGTAGCGTGAGCTATAAGGTTCCGTCGTTTGAGTAGTCCCCACTTATCCCGGTCAGCGAGCACACGTACCCTTAGAGTTCATCTACTAAGTGATAATTTGGTGGTTTTATTCTAAACCCTAACTAGTGTTTCTAGTGAACACCACATTGAGTTCGAACCCAAGACACGGACCTCTGATTTTTCAGATTCATGTGCCTATTGTATATAATTATCACTTGCTTCAGTGAAGGTAAACATCGTAAGGAAACCAGCATGCCTGTGAGATATTTCTTGACGGCATGTCAAGCCAAGTTAGGGGCCCATGCGTTAGCGTGGTCCTTACTTAAACTATCTTATATACTTATAACTATTTTAAATAACATAACACATACAACATTGTTTACGACGAAAATACCACGTAATAGAGCCTCAATATTCTGATTTAAAAGAGTGCCCATGGAGTTTCTTGCCCGTTCTTCTCCATAGAGATCTACGCTAAGGAATGGGCAACTACAGTACTTTCACAGTTTTTATGTCTTGTGACTGGGACTGTAGCTACATTTAATTTTCATCTTTGTTTCGACAATTCAAAAGTGCCTGTAACTGGCTTACTTGAAATACCTAAATGCTTTGTTTTTTTTTTTCTCATGCCGGAGCGAGATCCTATCAAGAATATACCAATATCCGCGTTATGAGTGGACTGTTATAGTCGAAGACCCATCGATCATCACTTACTTACATCGATAACTGTTCCACACGCTTCGCATGCATACGATGGTTAGCATACCAAACAAACATTGAATATGCAACCATCTGTCATACCAGATATGAATGAAATAGTATCCAACCTATACGATATTCATGCAGCGATCATATTTGTCACCTGCAACGGTGAATATGAATGGTGGTGTAACACGTTCAGAGCTCTGGGAACTGAGTCATCATCAGCCTATTAATGTTCCCACTGCTGGGACACAGGCCTCCTCTTTGAGAGTGGGAGTGGGCTATAATCCACCACGCGGGCCCAGTGCGGATTGGTAGATGTCACATGTCTTCGAATTTTTTGGTTCTAGGACATGCCGGTTTCCTCACGATGTTTCCCTTCACCGTTTTGAGAGCAGTGGTGATAAAATAAATTACACAAAGTAATGTGCCTGTCTGGGTTCGAACCCACGACTTAATGTTCGTAAGTCGGGGCCGCCACCACTGGGCCACCACTGCTCCTCCTAGGGAACTGAGACTGGGAACTGAGTGTTTAGCATCAATTAACACATTGGCTATAGTTCGGTGTAACGTGGTTACGGAAAGGGCGTTGACCTTAGTGATTGGAATTTTTCTCAAATGCTGTGCGGGACTGCTATTCTGGTTATCATTACTAGAGAAGACAAGTTATTGTTTGATACCGGACCGACCCGGGAATTGAAACCAGGACCTCATGTGGATGTGGATAGAAGTCTGGGGTACGTGTTTTGAAGCATCGATTGAGAAAAATCTGTTTAAAGCATTGAGCTATTACTACTACGTATAGAGAAAACAGCGCGAACACAATCTGTGCAACAAGCGCGGCATTGCGGGGCGGGCGACTAACCCCGTAGATATATATAGATGCTGTGGCGCGACGCTATCACCCTCTTACAGGAAAGTAGTTAAGACACCAGTACTGTTCGTAGACAATACAAATACAAACCGGCAACATTCCGACCTCGCCGCCGAGGTCCGGTGCGACGTCCCCGTTCAAACCCCTCCCGACCCTTGCTTGAGCCAGCCCGCGATGCTGAGCTCATAGTATTAAATAAGCCTCTAATTAATTTAACTCAGATCCAACCTATCCCCTTGCTGCCCCCCAGCGACGCCCTAAGCCGAGGTTCGTACCCCACAGGGGGTGCCCTTAGTGCGTGGTCGCTTAGTTTATAGTTATACCCCTGGCTGGAGGCCTTAAATTCAAGGCATCCACAGGACTAGCCCGGTTAAACAGTAGCCAGTATCCTAAACTGAACTGCGAGATGTCATACACAAAAAAAAAAAACAAGCGACTGACTGAACTGCGGCCGGCCGACCGCAGTGGAACGGAGCACTGAGTGATGGGGCGACGTCTTCTCTATATGCAGTAGTAATAGCTCAATGGTTTAAAGTAAAACTCGTGTCTTGTGACTGAAACTCTTGAACAGGATTAAGGGCTATATATCCCTCAAATGGCTTAGCATGATCCTCCGTTACGCCTAAAATACTGCAGCATTAATTTTGAAATAAATATATGGTAAAGTTAAGAATTAATACTAAGTACTATGTCTATGTGTGACGAAAACACGATTCCATATTTTTTTTTCCATAGAAAAAAAATCCAAAGTTACCTCCAAATCGAACAATAAACCGCTGGTATTCAAAAAGTACTTCAAATTAGATCATGAAACTTTGCATACTAACTGAACTAACTATAAAGCAGGTCTTATGTGTTTTATTTTTTTAGTCCAATCAATAGATTTTTTGTAAATCGCAAAAAAACACTCATTTCGCACTATTCGGCCGCAGTGACTGACGTATCAACCGCTTTGTAGTGCAAGCTGATTAGAACTTTATTCTAACAGTATTTCAAACGATGTTTGAACCACCACAAATAGAGTTGCTAATTTTAGGGTTAGAAGGGCCTTAATGGACTTAATGGTTCGTAGGAAAAACTAAGGTTCTAGATTCGTTATTAACGTTGGAAAAGTCATGAAGGAATGGTTTTTCCACACTAGAAACAGTATTAAGCAAGAACATTCGTTTTGATAGGCGGTAAACTGTAGAAGTCTAATTAGTTCAATGACCGTTGACACGAGGGTCAAAAAATTAATTGGCAATCAAATTAAAGAATTTGAATACCTCTAAACAAAACCGAGAGAGAGAGAAAACAAGGCACTAGTTTGAAAGAAACTTTTCGAGCATCTCGTTCATTTACATACAAAGAAATTGGGAGACCACCCAAGACACTTCCGTTACTTTTATCACTTAATTAGTATTTCATCAACGTTACGTTTAAAATGGTAATAATTTATGAGTAACACACGAACTAAATTTATTGTACCACAGAGGTTACTATTAGTACCTTATGTAATGGATTAGGTAACCTTTAACATGTATCAAGCACATATGTCATGGAGTTGTCGACTGCCAATATTTATAGCTAAAAAAGATTGAATTCATGACCTGCATTCCGCTTAAAACCATAAATCATAAATGAAAATACCTGACACGCTCACTCACATACTTTACTTCAATCACAGATACTAAGTAACTTGTAAAGAATTACTAAGAATTTTCGGAATCTGATCAGAAGTTCCGAAGATTACCTTATTATTTTGCTTTGTCGATTCTGCAATCCAATTCAATTCTTCTTCTTATCTCAGTCACAAATCAACTTGAATACCTACACGCAATTCTTCCCATGATTCATCATCGCGTTATCTCATTTTTCGTTGCCTCTTACGTACAGGAAGAGAGATTTATTCGCGACCGTGTCTATAGATCAATAAGATTATTAATCGAGACCACACGACCACAACATAATCACTTATTAATTGCACACATAGAACTCACATCAATAAAACCAACCATTAATTCACATATTGCGCAATAGAGAACGAAAAGTATGTTGCAAAATCTGTCAGAGTACTAGGCTGCCAGTAGTTTTAAGATCAAAGAAACAAATTATATAAGGCCGGCTATACGCGATCACGTTTGTCATTGTCTTACTGACCGGTTCAACGTGTACAAGTAGCAATTATAATGAAATACCGATACCTACCAATGTTTTCTAAGCCCCTGGTACCAAGCCTAAGATAAGATTACTTAAATCGGTTGGAATTGCTCTGTGATTTAATTTTTTTCAGTGGCCTGTGAATGTTTTTTAGGGAATTGTTTTATTTGATCATTTTGATAAATCGGCAAAAAAAACTTACATGAACAGAAATTAGAGTACCAGCCTACTTCTCATAATTACTACGAACTGGGCTAGTAATCTAGGATTATTTTGCGATGAAGACGATGATGTAGGTACAACAAAATAAATGCAACTTTTGCACAAGAAAGCTATTTTTCATTGAATATCTCAATCATCAAATCAGACATCGATATTTTGCTGGCATTCGTCAACCAAACGTCCAATAATAATTCACAAAGAAAATTTATTTTAGAAGATTTAATCTTCTTGCTATTAGCACAAGCTACTTGCTATTGATGATTTAATATAACTGTGTTACAAGTAAGTTCAACATATTGGATCAAACGCTATAGACAATGTAAAGATGCTTGCGCGACAGCTTTTGACATAAAACAGCTTAGCTATTAAGATTTCACCGATCACTTATGAAATATGTTCGAACTTTGCAATTACTAATGATGAGTGTATTAAAATATTATCAGTATTTAAACTAAATCGTGTTGTATAATATAAATCGCAAAAAAACCGTTCAGTTTACTAAAAGCAGCTGATGTAGGTTTTGCTTTTATGATAGTTGTAAATAATAAAGTAATTATTATACCTATCTTCAAGCTGAAGGCCGCTATTTAGATTACTTAAGAGATTAGACGGAAACCTGAAGAAGACATCTACGGGTCTATCATATCAAATGATCATAAAACAAAACAAGTTTATTAAAAATGCCCATAATTACCGTTCCTTAATTACATAAGTAGTTAAAAATTAACGGTGTTTAATATATCTCTCAATGTGCAGAAACCGATAGGAAGTTGTTAATTACACTAATGGTGCATTCACACCGCATGTTGAGGTAGGTAACATTCTGTACAGGAGGACAGGGCGGCGGAGGAGGCGCCATGGCGACCTGATGCCGCCCTAGTAGGTGCCAGCGGGCGATAGATCGGGGAGTATAATTATTCTCATCGCTTTGCACAGCCCTCTCGAGTGGAGGCGATCTCAGGTGAGCCCGGACATCGCCAAGGGAGTTTGGTGCCCGGAGACGGGCAGCGCTGGATGGGTCGCGAACGTCATGCGTAGCAGTTCTTGCGGCCCATCCGCAAAGGCGACACTAAGCTCACGGCGGTGTTTTTTAGTGGGTGCAAGCCCCACATAACCAAACCGTCTCCCCGGACGGTGCGGTATGCGTTAGGCATTTTTCACCGCAAAAAAAAAAAAAAGGAAACATTCTCTAACAATGATAGAAATGGTTACCACGTGTGACTGAAAGTTAGGCAATATTACTTAACATACTAATACGTATATATAATAACATACTAGTACTAATACGGCAACATATTATAATAAAAATAAATAAAACTTGGAAACGTTGGTTAACAAAAAATATTATAAATGTGAAAGTTTGTCTGTGTGTGTTTGTTATTCCTTCACGCAAAAACTACTAAACTCATTTTAATGAAATTAAGCACACATAATAGTTTATAACCTGGATTAACACATAGGTATTTTTTAACCCAGTAGGTAGTATGATCCCGTGGGACAATTATCGAAACCGACGCGGGCGCCTATAGATAAATATAGCAGTGATGGCTGCTCCTAAGTCAAACTACATACACATAAACTCGTTTCCTCCCGTTGAATTACAATTCACACGCGAGGATAAGCAATTGATACTCAATATATCTATCATTGCAAGATTCAATAATACGATACGGACTTACGGAGTGACTGTAAATAATGCTCGACACACAATGTAAACAATGGAAACGTGGCGAGCCAATAACCAGAACCAAATTATGTAATATTGGAGAAGGAATCGTATTTATTTGTTTTGAAATAGATTGTTTGTATCGCATTGTTAGAACATGCAGACAAGCAATCATCAACTGTTCTGCGACCCGTCTTACCATTAATCAAAGAAACTGGGACAGATTCTATTAGTTTACTCGCAAAGATTGCTGTTCTGACGAAATGAGTTATCAAATCGAAAATTATAAGAAAATGAATGTATAAAATTGCTCAATAATAGCCGCCGATCGCCGATAGTTAGCCGTGTGGTATCCGGCAGAGTAGAATAGAACCAACCCATTACACTCACGGGTGTCGTAAAAGGCGACTACCGTCTGAGGCAGAACACCTTGCGCCTTCGTAGACCAGAGATTGGGCAGCAGCGTTTCTGCGTTTTCTGTTAGTCTTTCATCACTGCGATCTCCAATCCGCCTGCCAAGCGTGGAGATTACGGCAAATTCCTCCCATCATGGGAGAGGTTTATGTCCAGCAGTGGATGTTATGGGCTGTTGTTGTTGTGCTCAATAATAGTACTTGATAGTTTGTCTAAAAAGTCTGACAACCAGTCTTACCAAGGAGTATCGTATTACCCAGTAATAACTGGATTGTGGAGGTCAGATAGGCAGTCGCTCCAAGTAAAATACTTGTATTCAGCTGCATCCAGTTAGACTGGAAGCCGACCCCAACATAGTTGAGAAAAGGCTAGGCAGGCTGATGATGATGATGAGTTTGTCTGAAGACTGCCTCGTAGGTCTACTTGTCACAAGAATGACTGCTGATTATGAGGTCCTGGATTCGATTCCCAGGTCGGGCAAAGTGTTATTGGGTTTTTTCATAAGGAATTTCTCAGTAGCAGCCACGGAGTTAGGATTAGTGCCCAGTTGATGGCAATAGGCTCGCCCCCTATTACATGGAACTTAAACATCTGGTGAAGGTGGGTGTACTATAAGATACATCTCTGCCTAACCCTTCGGGGATTACAGGTGTGATGTTATGTTTGCATGAGAAATCTGACCAAAACTGAATCCAAATAACACTTTTTACTAAAATAGTCATATGAACTAGAATGTTAACAAATAGGCGATTGACTTAATGATATTAGTTATTGCTAGCCAACCAAATGACAAGCCACTACCATGATTAAAAAGAAGAAAATAATCTTACGAATAAACAAATCAAGCATACAAATCTGCTCATACACAATCATTCTAAGTACATTTCCAAATGAACACACCAAGGTCATAATTATTTATTTTCTTATTAAATTATTAGAATTTTATTTGCATTGAGAACTTCGTTGTGGCATTTGATTATCGAGAACATCATAAAACATGAAAACGATTTTATTAGAAACCATCTCCATTAGACCAATGTCATTGACACAAAATAAAAAACTATTGAAGCAATACATCAAGATAATTTATATTGCAATCTGTAATAGAGTTATTACGGAATAATAAACGAAACAGCTGTGAATTAAACTAAGTGACCATTGTAACATTATTAGCACCCGGTTGTGACACAATAAATGTCCTCTCTGATGAATTTATAGCGCAAATTATTGTTATACTGATACTGTTAGCCTGTGTCATACCACTGCTGGGAAAGGCCTCTCCCCATGTCTTCCAGTTTTTTTTAGATTCAGGGCGAAGCTAATTTTGTCCAGCTCGTTCCACCATCTTCTACGAGGTCTGCCTCGACGCATTCTGGCTGTATCAGGGCTTCACAAATGATTAAATATTATGTTCAATTCTTTGAACATTGCAAAAGCAATATCCGGCCATCAAGACCACAGTGATGAGTCAATCAAAGTTCGAAAGAACGCAATAAAGAAGCTGTTCATAGAACGCACAATAAAGCTATTAATTAAGAATTTAGTCGGCGATTCGAACTCGCACCTTCGACGCACGTAGATGCATGGTCACAAATCTCACTCGAGAGTCGAGCCATTACTTACTGGGGCCCAAGCCCGCTACTGCATTGTAACTATTTTTAACATCCGATATATCTCCTGATAAATCACCTCTCCTTCTGTACTATAAATGAACTTTACATAACTCACGCGAACGTTATTTATCACACGCCCTTGCTAAAGGAAAAATATTTCAAATTGCACGTCTACCAGGAATTCAGTGGCAAAGATAAAGGTGTGCAGAGGAATGCCGCTGACGTTGCCGCTGCCAGGATAAAACTCGGCGAAATTGCGAATATTTTGAATTTCAAATAATGTCTACGAATGGTTGGTATTCAGAAATAACTATGTTCATGTCCTTCGGGTGTATACGGGTGACTTATGCGGCAACTATTGCACGAACTTTCCTAATGCTTTCTTTACTTATCCGAGAACTCGGGCCACGATGTGTAGCCGCGCAGATAGTGGTCATTCTTCAACGCATAAATTACAGATCTCTCGCGGAAACTTCACGCCATCACGCTCGCCCCGGGCAGCAACACAAACACACAGATAATACGCTCAAATCAACTGTAGGTAATAATTCATGGTGCAGTTTAAAATTCACGTTTGCACATTAAAGCACGCAATGCAATAACGAGTCGCCTGATGTGCCTGATGGCCGGGTTTCACACGCGAACCCAAACCATGTGGCCATTGAGAGCTTATAGAAAACAACATAAATAAAAAGAAACATCTAGCTAAATGCCTCTTTGCGGTTAATTTAGATTCAGTTTCCTTATATGGGCCTTTTTAGATTTAAAGCTCTGGCTAAATTCATAACTGTACATAAATTACGTTTTGCACAGCTCAAGTCGACACGCAACTGCGTTTATCTGTAGTTTTCCAATAAACAACGTATAATTGAAGGTTTCATATTTGCTAATAGTTCCGATAGACTTGTTATTCGAGGCACGCAGCTAACAAAGCGCGGGCGCAGGGGAGATAACCGGCCGATAGTCCTCTGCGCACCAGTTACGCATGCTCAATGATAACTGTAAGACGAGATACCATAAACTTTTCCCATGCTACATGATTTTTCATTAAACTGCTGTATTATACTGTGTTGTGCAAGGTTTAGAAAGGGAGGTCCATTTTCGCCGACATTGTTTGAGTTCACTTATCAATTTCCCACAAATCGACAGTCACGAATCCACATGCAAGCAGATCGGGATCACGGCTTTGGCAAAAAATGGGACGTCGTGCGAAACGAAAGACAGCATGTCTTTGATACTCTGTTGGGGCCGATAAGAGATGATAATTGCGGATTGCGTTAGTGCTTCATCAGCGAAAATGTGCGAAGGGCGTCTAAGGAAACGAGCGGAGTATTGTGGCTTGAAGAGTAAATCTTTATTTATGTCCCTTATTCAGTCGCGCCATCTCCCGGCGAAACCCAGTGCGCCGTCATTACTCAGATATTTATTGCGTTAGCTTGTTCCGCAAACGCTCCCTGCGAGACATCGTCGCGTCGTTTATGTTAATTTATTCGCATTTCAATGAGACGCCTGTAAAATGGCATTATGCATTATCATGTCTTATTTTTGTATTTATATGTATACTGAGATGTAACGGCGGTTAACGTTTTTATCTGCAGTGTTTATTGAGTAGGATGCTTACTGTACTGGGAACATTAGAGCGCTGACTGGTTGCGAAAAGTGGAAGCACCGCATGCCTTTTAAGATGACACCTGTAGTAGGTAACAGTACCTAAACACCTAGAAACTATGAACAAACAAGTTGGTCCATTCATTCCAACACGAGAATGACGTATGCCCTAATTTCATAAGCGAACGCAAACCAGAATACAAACAGAGCTTTATTTTTACATTATGCGACTTATCAGCGGAATCTACGGCTCATATGTTTGGTAAATGTCATGAGAAGGAATTGACGGCATAAACAGCAGTTTATTTGTTCAACCCACATTACACCGTAGCATGAATTCGTAATGAAACTATTACTTAGAAATTTGGATCACCTGAATGTTGGATATGGCCCTGAGTCATCGTGATAGCTTACTTAGATGTTTACGTAGACACTTGGCTGTCGAGACAGTGCAGTGGCGTTTGAAAACTAGTTGAAGGTTTTTGGAAAACTTTACACAATATCGAAGTGTCGGTTCGTGTCCAACTGTTGGGTCAGCTGTCTATCGATCTACACCAGCCTGTAATTTTGTCATTGCTGGCTACAGGGCTCTTCTTATACAGCTAAGTAAGCGAGCTATAATCAACATATTTGTGTAGTGCGAATTTGCATTTACAGAATTTGGCAGGTCCAGTTCTGATGATTTTCTTCGCTGTCAGCCAGCAACATCTAAAATTCTTCAGGTATCAATACTTTTCTAAGTATATCTGGGTCTTTACTATGTTCTGGTCTGCCATGATGAGGGACTATTGACATAAATCAGACACCATGATAAATAATAATAATAATTTATTTATTTCGAGCAACAAGACTCATAGTGTTAGTAACAATATACTTACAAACTATGTTAGTAATACATTTACAAACAAAATAAAACAGAAAACAGATTGTGACATCATTGCTGCAAGGTGACAGGCGCAGCTGAAACCTTACAGCAGTGGTTCACAAACACACAATCATGCCTACTCGCAATCATAGACAGGATGCTGTCAAAAAAACACATGTGCATGTGTGCTGAAATGACTTAACGCGTTCTTTCACCCACGGGATAGCCATATAAACAGCCTATTTTTCATCTAGAACTGCTTGCTACCTGTCATCTATTAACAACATACCGGATACGCTTCCCACGTAAAACTTTTTGTGACTAGGAGATCATGTTTCATAACTTTTAGTACTAATTTGGGATATCATTGTGCATTAACTTTCATCAAAAAACTCCCACTTTCTTACGGAAAGAGCCTATAAAAGAGCCTAAAAGATCAAGATAAGTTGCACATAAAATTATTATGACTCATGACTCCAGTTAGAATTACATCAACATCGTTATTTAACCATATAAAATGAAAAAGTATTCGATAATTAACTGGGAGTTACGTCAAGCTGGTACACATATGGTCAATTTTCTGTGAAACGTCATATTGACCGTTCGAATCCCACGGTGTTACGTAAACTTCGTGGTTTGCGTTACGGTCGTTTTGTGTGTTTACTGTTCGTGTTTCACATTGTACACACGGTCATTGTTCCACAAATATAAACAATGGTGTTGTCGTGTTAATGTGTAAAAGAAAAAGATTGTTTTTCTTCGGTATTTTTTCTTTCATGTCAAAGTTTATTTAAAATGAGACAGTATTGTTTATGATGTCACTTGTCACACTTGAAAAGGTTCATTTCATTTAAAGCAAGCTTGCATCATCGCTGACAGCGTCAGGTGACATAGGTAATGCTCAAACGCGAGCCTGTCCATTTAACGAAAAATGATTCAATAAAAAGCTCTACAGAATCGTGACAAAGCCATCATAATGTATTATGAATGAACCTCATCTAAATATAGCAACAAGCAGCGACTATTTATTTATGACCTGATATTGAGTCGCTTCATTATCCTATGACCTGAAGAACATTACCGAAGGCGTATGTAAACATGACGGGCGGTCCTCAGACGAAGCCAATAAAGCATAATTAATAACTGGAAAGTTTGTAGCTCATTGCGATAGCGTTACCTAACCACAGTTCACTGGAGAACAATACTGCCCACCATTACCGACGGACTTAAATGATTAGCTCCTGACATAAGGCGGTCACAACGAGACTTGGACAAAGAGTAGATTGGACACAGAAGGTAGACTCCATAGTACGAGTTACAACAGACGCACACACACAAGGACATAACCCCTTTGCCATGAGCTGTGAGGAAAACGAATGAAACTTATTCAGACCATTCCACTCATTACCGAAATGCGATTTGTGGAGCGAAGGACGGAAAAAGAAGATACGCGCGTGTGTTGCTTCGCAAGCCGAATCGCAAGTCACATCTCACTATTCTCAAATTGTCTGTAAACTCTCTAAAAAGTGTAGGTGAAGCGTGTGTATATGTCATCATCACCAGCCTACTACAGCCCACTGCTGGACATATACCTCTTCATTCACACGCCACTTAACTCGATTCTCGGCAACTCTCATCCAGTTGCTACCAGCCACCCTGCGAAGATCGTGGCTCCACCGAGCCACGAGCCACGAGCACGAGCAATTCGCGGTCTCCACTCAAGAACACGTCTACCCCAACGGTCATCGGTTTTACGGCTAATATGGCCGTCACATGGCCACTTCAGCTTACTTATTCTGTGAGCTATGTAGAAAACTCTAGTTCTCTGTCGGATCACCTCGGTCCGGATGCGATCCCTCCGATAAAGGATATTATGTGTGCGTGCGTTTTAATACATTGGTCATTTATATGGAGCTGATTTTCTGGTCTCTATCTCTTCTGTGTCTTGGATGCCTTGTTAGTGCAAATGAACAATAGCGACACAGGTACATTTGGCAGACGATCGCTCTTAAGATTAAGCAAGACTTTAAGCACCTTGAAGTAATAGTAGTCGCGTCACGACTGTTCCGAATTAAAAATTAATGTTTTTATCGAACCGACAGACATTCTAAAACAACGGATACTTTGGTTTTATAAAACAGTGATGCATTGTTGGTAACATAAAAACCTGTTTCACAGTTCTGGATTCAATTTAGTCAGTGATCCGATCTGGGATCATTAATAATGTCGTAACGGGTGAAATGGTTTCTACAGTTATCTCCTTGTTGTGAGGTTGAGTTTAGTTAAACGGCCTTTGTTGCGATTTGCAAGCGTGAGTCGGGTTTGTCGAGATGGATCGGTGTCTATTCATCTTGCTTGTATAACTTAAATATCGGGTTCACTTAAGGGCCTATACTACCTCAAATGGCTTAGCATGATCCTCCGTTACGCCTAAAATACTGCAGCATTAATTTTAAAATAAATATATGGTAAAAATGAGGATTAATGCTAAGTAATATGTGTGACGAAAACACGATTCCAAAAAAAATCCAAAGTTACCTCCAAATCGAACAATATACCGCAGGTATTCAAAAAGTACTTCAAATTAGATCATGAAACCTTGCATACTAACTGAACTAACTGTAAAGCAGGTCTTATATGTGTTTAATTTTGTTTAGTCCAATCAATAGATTTTTGTAAATCATAAAAAAACCACTCATTTCGCACTATTCGGCCGCAGTGACTGACGTAACAACCGCTTTGTAGTGCAAGCTGATTAGAACTTTATTCTAACAGTATTTCAATTGAACTTTGAACCACCAAATAGAGTTGCTTATTTTAGGGTTAGAAGGGCCTTAAACTAAGGTTTGTATGAAACTGTTTCTTTTTTGCCAACGAGAAAGGTTAGGTTTCACTTTTAATGATGAAAATTACTACATCGATTACGCGGGTATAGTCAGGGAAATGTATTGTTAAGAACTAATTGACACAAAACTATTGCACGAAGGTTGCCAACAGCGCTCACCTGACAACGTCAGGAATTGGTTCATGACATAGATTTGAATAAAAGTACTTTTTTATTAGCATTTTAATTTAACAACCAAAACTTTCGATTGCTGGATGTATGTACGTTACTCAATCACGCCAGAATGGCTAAACGGATCAGGATGAAATTTGGTACAGAGATAGATTATAGTCTAGAATAGTACATATGCTACTTTTTATCTCGGGAAAAACATATCAAAATTTCCACGCGATCAAACGCGGGCAACAGCTAGTTGATTTTAAATATCCATTTGTTACAAAATCCATTTTCTTGACTGTACCTACTTGTGAAGTGGCTTGCTCAGTGGTGTGGAAAGTGAAAGAAAAAATAATTATAATCTGATTCCGGTCGCTTAAGACTGTGGTGGTTAGGTCAGACTAAGCGCCTTACTTGCTCCCACTTGACCGCAATAATGCTGTTGTATGGATTTACCGCGTGGACTTAGAAGTGTTCTTTAAAATATGAGGAGTTTAGCCTTGTGTTTTAATTTTTATGAGGGCAAGAAATTTAATTCTATTTTTAGAAAGAACACTTAGATTTAGGTACATATTCATTATTCGTGGTAAACCACAATGTTCCGGAAACGATAGTCACGGAAATAACGTCAATTTGGATAAAAGATCATATGCTTTCGTTGTAGACGTATTTATCCACGTTTATTCCAGTTACCGAAAACATAGAGAACTCATTCCCAGTGCATGTGTCTGCTCCAAAAAACGACAATACAAACATGTGTCTGCTCCAAAAAACGACAATACAAAACGACTCCCATTTCCTTTCAAATCAAAACAAACATGTAATAAAAAACCATCTCTAATCGTAGCCAGTTTGTGGTCACACTAACCATAAGTGTCTCCTTACTGAACCCAATCCATTTACTAATAGCATTAAAATGGATTTCCCCGCAAAGGTTTCTCGTTCAATCTGTTACACCAAATCGTTCAAATTTGAATAAGCCGACTATAGGATTATTAGCTTTTAACTAACTTTAAATGGGGAACACTATGGGGAATAACCGGGCTTCGAAATTTTATACAAAATTTATTAAAATTTTGCTCAACATTTACGTCATTTTGCCCAACATTTACGTCACTCTGCCCAACATTTACGAAATAGATTTCTATTCAATTGTTCCGAAGTTCTTGGTGCTAATAAAGTTAAATTGATTTGACCCTTTTCTGATTGAAAGTGCTAATGTTAGCAGCTGGTTCTAACAGTTAATTTAGTTTTGCTCTTGCCAGTTCGGACTTAGATGATTTTGTAGGATTTGAAGCATTTAAAAATAGAACAAGATTGAGTAATCTTGTGATTCGGTCTTCTTCTGGTGATTCGACAGAGAACCAGAGTTGTCGACATAGCTCACAGAATTGTCTGTGGCATGCGATTGAAGATGCCATGTCCAGCAGTGGACTGTTGTAGGCTGATGATGATGATGATAAAGTATTCTTTGTTTTTCTTCTTTCCTGCAATAAACATACAACAACAAAAACAACAACAACAACAGCCCATAACGTCCACTGCTGGACCTCTGAAGCCTCTCCCATAATGGGAGGAATTTGCCGTAATCTCCACGCTTGGCAGGCGGATTGGAGATCGCAGTGATGAAAGACTAACAGAAAACGCTGCTGCCCATTCTCTGGTCTACGGAGGCGCAAGGTGTTCTGCCTCAGACATTAGTCGCCTTATACGACACCCGTGAGTGTAATGGGCTGGTTCTATTCTACTCTGCCGGATACCACACGGCTTATTCTACAAACATACAATACAACGAAAAACCCTTGCAAAGTTTTCTAGAGACAACCATTTTATTAAAAATCTCAAATGAAAATTCTATTCTATCTTACTGTTACATTTCTGATCTATGTTACAGCCGAGTCAAGAGCCAGTCATGTGTATTGATAATGTAATTCCTGAAATTAACGATAAAGTATGCATGTGTACTGTGCAGTTCCCAAAAGATTTATCATTTCCTGCATATGAATTTATAGTAGTACCTATTTCAATTTCCAAGCCTCAATGTGGCCATGTTATCTCGTCAATCTTTACGTTCACTCGTTCAGTCAGTAGTGTTGTGCGGATACAGCAGATAACTTCAACAGGTTGCCGTATTGCTATTGTACTTATTGGGTTATCTGCCTAAGCCATAAATAAAGTAGTTTGGCAAACAAGGGCATTGAGGTGTCACTATAAATATGGGACTGCAAGACAAAGTGGAACTCAAAATCTAGATTATATATTTTGAGTTTGGAAATCCCACACTTTCACCTGCTTATCGCATCTCAAAAGTATTTTGAGCGTTCATAAGTGGTCGTAATATTTTACCTCTGTAGGACAAAAGTTTTAAACAGTTCCCAGCATAAATCACTCACGAAAGCTGCACAAGTGACACTGAAGAGACAAGAAGCTTTCACTAAAGTCCACTAAAACAAATCAAAAGCAAGATTCATACAATTCAAAGTAGGGAAGATAAGACTCACACCATCCGTCTACTAAGCAGATTTACCGGGGTCTTACAATGCCTGGCTACAATAAAAGATCCAGCCTCAGCTTTAAAATAATTCAGACTTCAACTGCAAACGTGCTTTCTGTGAGGCCACCAGTGATTAAATATAACCCTTTTGAGATTTATAAGTGTTTATTTCAGGCATAGAGCTAGCAAAGGAATCTCGCCTTTGTGTCCGACCTTAATAAATGTTGTTTGTAAGCAAATGTATTGTTACACGAGAAGGGAACTGTATGAAAAATTTATGGGCATTAAAGGATAGTATTACTTGGTTAGAGAATGCAAATAGTGCAAATCATAAGGTGCGTGTCCGCGCTAATGGTTACTTGGAAATGTGTTCCAATATTCATGATTGACGGAAGAAGGCTGTGTTTAGTTTACATAATAGGTTGTGGTTCTGTTTGTTTACGTGCCAAGCCCTACACTTCTGCCACTCAATATGGTCGTTCACCGATCGATTTTGTAAAGATAAGTTAACTGGTGGTCATTATGATGTTGAATAAATCCCCGTTCCTTACCTCTCACAATGCAAACAAGAAAGCTCTACCCGGGAGTCATAAGCCGTGCTCTGCGTAAATAATGTTGCAGCACTAATTATGCGGATATTTATAATAAACTAAAACAATGTCTATGAAAGTAAATCTGAAATGTCAGCCGCTAACGGTACAGGTAGGCGCTTATTATAATTCCTTGCGCACTCAACTCTGCTATCGAAGCTATTACATTCTTAACAAGAAACAAAGCTAGGACCGGATAAAAGTAAATGGTAGCTGCATAATTTGTCAATGATTACAAAGAGTTCAATCTGCGGCAAGGGCCTGCGACCATAAATCAAAGGCGCAGTATTGTTGGCGGGCGGACATACGACAGATATTACGAAACTACAACTTTGCCACAAAGCTCTGAACAAGGCTGTGGCTGAATGGCAGGCCCTAATTAACTGTCAAGTAATTCGACATTACAAGCACAACCATTCAGTCAATACCGTTTTGGAATATTTTTCATGTTAACCAGCAATTAACCATCGATTATGCTAACGTGTAACGGACAAGCCATTACGGATAACTCTGAACCTTTGTCCGTTCATAATCGAGCTAGTTCGGTCACAGTGATTAGTGCATTGTCAGATAGTGCTCCCAGCGAACGTTACCGAGATCAGTCGAGATGTTGCGCAGGCGACGACGATCGGATCGCGTTCGCACGCATATTACGAGCTGGCTCGGCCGCGGGCGATACAGCGACCTAACAGTACAACGGCCCTCGTGATTAGACGCCCCACGATAGCGCCCATTGTCGGTACACGATCGGCTCTTGTACGTCTTGAAATTGCGGAAATGGACACGGCTAGCACCCACTACATGCTAGCGGGACATTTCAATTGCAGTCCCCTGCCTTCGGGCAGTGTAACACATGCGATAGATTCGGCGAGGCCAATTTATAAAGCCCTTTAGCGGTTCGGTTTTATGCTTTGACATGCCTTTGAATGTCTCATCCAGTACCGTTATTAGCCTATAAAAGCTCCTCGTTTAGGATTTTATGCGTTTTCAGATTTTTTATGTATAATTTACCGTTCAATTCAAAATGCCTGTCCCCCACAAAATAAAATAAAAAATATTTTCTATCAAACCACCGGCTTCAGATTCGTTAAAGTCAATCAGTTTGTCAGATACCCTTAATGGTTATCGAAATCACGCTTGCTCGTTCCCTTGAGTAATTTATAACAATCCTATATCCATTAAAGACCCTTCAACATCTTTAAATTGTTCGATAGTCGTAAAGATGTGACGTGAACATATTAGTAAGCGTCAACTGTCCTTGTTTACGAGGTGCCTAATGAGAAATGTCATCGGGTGAGTGGAGAGAGGGGCTTATAAAGCACCGCTTAGCTTTGATTGTCCCGGCAGATTGGAGAAAGAATCATGGAATTAATTAGGCCCGCGCATTGCCTGGCCCGCTATGCATTAAAAAAAAAAAACTCTTTCAAATATTATTGTTCGCATAGTTCTTATTCCTCAGGTACGTTTCACAGACGTCATTTGTTTTTTCTATTCTAAAGTGTCAGAGGAAATATTTTAAATTAGAACAAGTCTGAAAAGTTCTTATGTCTATCGCGGCAGGATAGACGTATTCAGTTAAGGCTCGAAGGAACAATCTAGGAAGGTAGACCCCGCGGTGGATGCTATTGCTCAATTGCCTCTCGCAGCTCGGGAATGCCTCGCAATCGATACAGCTGGAAACGGCAATATCTCAATGCCGACACTGAAATGCAATTTTGCTGGCTTTACTTTACCAATAAACTATCAATTGTAATTATAAGTTCAGCAACTGACGTGATTTGGCAGTTAATTATCGATAAATTAATTCTTGACACAAATTCTTGGGCAATTATATCAAATTTATAAATGGACATAAATACCATCCATCGTTGGATATCGTAAGGTTTGAAACCCAACACAAATGATATGTTTTCGTTCCTGCCACCGCTCGGGCTCAGACCACTTTTTCATAGAGAAACAAAAATAAAACTAAAATATTTACACTCAGACGTAGTCAACAAAAACTCCCACACCATCAGAAACAATCAATCTTCGGAGCACTGAAAGGAGCCTCAATCAAAACAGAATACGGAGAAGCAGGGACCGGATAAAGGGCCCTATAAATCATAAAATCAAGCCTCCATTCAAAGCGGTGTATTTGGGCGAGAAGAAAAAACGTTTGACCCTACGTTCCTTTGAGTATTGTTAACTGTCGAGACCCGAGGGTGCATCTCCAATTTGTCCTATTTTCGAATAATAATCAAAGGCCCAATGTTATTTATGGGCTCATTAAAATTTCGATAATCACACGAGTTTTTATGCGTTAGAAACACACTTTTTTTCGTTCAAAGAATAACACGAGTGCTAGGCCGAGTGTCGGAATGCAGTATCATTCGTTTATTACGATGCGTAGGACGTTTTTAATTGGATATCATTTTTATTCAGTAAGTAATGACATTAACTTTAACTGTATCTACAACTTAAATTGTTACAAATCTAATAGCTATTAGTGATTACGTAACATTCTATGTATATTTTATTCGAGTGTTGTGTTAATGTTTATAAAGTGGGAACCGATGCAATTTACAACCCGAATTGGATTTGTCTCCAAATACGGGTGAGTTTGAGTTTAAATATTTATATTTATACAAAAGCGATGTGTGGATGTTAACCCGAGATAATAAAGTTAATCATATCGTAAACGTCGCGACCGCTTACCGGTTGTTGAAGCCATTTTCGAAGCGACTAGCGTATCATCGTATCATCACAGTAAATCACTTTGCCCTTAAATTTTCAATGAAAAAGGCGGGACGTAGGCAAAGTGGCGGGCATGTTGGCGTGCATTGTTTTATTATGTGGTGTTATCAGCGACTCTTGCGCCGCTTCCGCGTCCTCGGGCCGTGCACACACTGCTAAGACTGCGCGATAACCTCATGTCACCATGTTACGACTGTGTCTCCACTTGATGACATAAAATGTCGCCTTGATTTCCGTGTTACAGTACTGAGAATTTTAAACGCGACATTCGTAGTCATTAAACCTTTTATGGTCTCGAGAGTTTAAATGGTGCGGTTTAAGTTAAAGTTCTTCAACGGGTTACTTAGTACCTTTCTTTAGAATACGAATGGAAAACATTACTACAATCCTTGACATATTAAAGTAGACATGTCACCACAAAAACTTTCAAAGTATACTTACACACGCACGACGACATAAGATTTTGATTTCACAATCACAATACCCAATTTAACACTTCCTAATCTTCAGATCCTATCTGTACCCAATTTATTCTTCCAAAAAGCAATAAGTTGTCGTTAACCGCTATCGCCTATGCGATGTGACGGCGGGCTGCGCGGGCGCACACTCGATTAACCTATGCTCCCGCGCCGATGGGGCACCGCCTGACCCCACTCAATTACATTTTTGCCCCAAACAGGTACTAGTGATTGATCTACTTCGAGTAAACTGTAATGGAATTTGTGAAACCATGAACTTTACATGTTAGAATGAGGTAAAGCGTGAAAATGGTTTGTTTTTATGTCGGATTTTGAATCAGTATGAATATTTATGCTAACTGAATTAGATTTTACTGCTACTGAGGTCGTATACTTTTACAACAAAAGACCTTGAAAACGAAAGGTCGTGAAAGTCATAAAGACGAAAAAAGCACAACAAGAAGTCAACCGGGAACTTAATAATAGAATCCTCAACACAGAAATAGAATACAATAATCTAGATTTAGCACACGCCATTAAATTCACTATCTTACCTATTAGTTTCATACTCTCCATGCCTCGGTGTTTCTTTTAATATAGAATTACAAAACAGAATAAGCTCACATCGACATGAATATCTAAGTCTGAGCATATTTTGTTGAAAAGCTTTGTGAAGTTTATCATAATCCTGTAGGTCACTGCATATTCTTTGCTTCAATCTCATACCAAAACCGTGGCGGAGGTCAGAGTGCACATTGTACCTACATCATTCTTAGAAGTGTACAGTTGTCCGTTACTCCGTGCGCTCCATATTGAGCCATAACCGAGATAGCTTTATGGTGATTTGATACCATTCGCTTTGAAATTGGCGTTTAGCGTTCACAAGTGTAAGTATTAAGTTCCGGAACGGAATGGAACGAATCGTCTAGCAGTCCCTTAATACGTTTGTTGTCAGTGCCAATTGCAATACGGACTTGCAGAGAATTCCGTGGAATGATTATGGGCTACAATGGAAATATAAATTTTCTTAATACCATTTGCATGTAAGAACTTTTTAAACATGCGCATTGTAATACAATTTTATTGCTTAGTTCATTAGAGCTTTACGTGCGGCTGTATGAGAACTAGTAAGATTACGAAATTAGCTGAAACCTAAATTCACTCACGACACAAACCTTTTATTCTCTGAAAAGATATCACAAAATCTTATTAAATGAGCGGTTAGACCAGTGATTCCCAAGGTGGACCAGGTGGCCCCCACGGTCCACGGGAGACTCGTCTTGGGTATACGTTGGCGTGAAAAAAAAAATGGAGGTTCACAAGTTGTAAGACACATCCCCAGGTAAATTTAACTGGTTTCGATACTAAAGAACAAAAATGCTGGCTTGGCTGTATCTATCAATATTTAAGACAGATAATAAGCTACTCGAAAAAGTAAAAAAATAATAATAATGTTCCGGTGATGTCAAGGTTTATTTCGGTGAAAATGGTTGTATCGAGACTTAAAAAGAACTTCGAAGCTCTATGATTCTAATTTTCAGAATTTTGCCAAAAAACATCTTAGGAGCTACAACGGTCCTCATGCAATCCTAACAGAGCGAAAAAAAAAATGCAAATTTCTTGATTTTCTTTCGGGCTTGAAAAAAATGCAGCCGAAAAAAAGTTTGGGAACCTCTGGGCTAGACAAACACTGACATGAAGGAACAGAGGTTAAACACCCAGACGCGAGCTCCGCAAATAAAAGCGCGATCCGCGCTCTGTCGGCGAGTCACGAATAAAAACACTCGATAAGGAATAACAATGAAGTGTTTACATGTAATATTCCACGTAACGACGTATCCGTCGAGGGAAACGATATTTGCGTTGCATAAATGCAAGACGAGGAACCCCGACCCTGACCGCAGGGCGTTAACCCTGCGCGTGACACTTCGATTCTCTATCGATCACGACTATGGATCGCTCCATCGGACCATCGACTCGGTATTTTTGTGCGCATCTCTTATCTGATCGAGTTTCGATCGAGTTGGGTCCCGGGCCACGAGTAAGCGTGACTTAGAGTTTTCCCGCGCACTGCCTGCCGAAACCAATCACAATAACTAACTGTTACCTTTTTGTATTGTTAGTACCGTAGGCATGTCGTTCTCCGATAGTATAGACGTATCGTAAATGTCACTATATTTGGTAATACACCTTTATACGACCTCAAGGTTTACTTATGAACCTGCATGAGCGATACATAAAGCTGCCTTTGAACCAGGACCAAAGACAAACCAGATGCTTTCTTGTAGCCAAAAAAAAAAACTAAGTACTGTAACAAGACAACTTTATGTAGGTAACCTTGTGACTGGCTGGTTATCTAAAATAGATACGTTATATTAAAATAACCAATACATCATTCTGATAACAATAGATTGCAATAACAACATCAATAACAATAAAAATTCTTACTTTGGTGTCAAAGGTCGCAGATAACACAACAAGTTGAAAAATTAGCGCGACCAATTTCGAAGGTCTTATTATAGTAATTATTATTTGTATTCATGATTTATTGCTTTTATTTCCTTGCTTTAATGTCAATTGAATATTAAATTAGCTTCAATAGTATCTAAACAAGACATTCATCTTTTTTTTTCTAAATTTCTCACTTCTTGCTTGCCTTTGACGTCAGTCTTTTTCATAGATTAACGAAGCTCGAAGACATCTTGCAGCTTAGCTACATGAGATGAAGGTTTACCAACAAGAATCATTTAAAATAGGACTGTGTTCCTGTTATCCACTAACCCAAATTAACTCCCTTGCCGAAATCCTTTCGAAGGCATTACATTCGGAAAGTTAGTGATGAAGCAAATGCGCAATCTGTTTCGTTCTTTTGCTTTCATAGTGTACCCTCTTAATAATTCCTTCTGCATTTATCTCAAGTAACTTCCTAGTCACATATTCAGGCAGTCAAAAGTCAAGTTCCTTAAAAGCTAAGCTCTACAGTCTCCTTAAGGATAAAGCGGAGAGGTTAGAACTAAACATATCGCGAGATCTGCCGATGGTATCCTGCCTAAACTAAGCACCGCCCCTTAGACGCGCACGCGCAAGTTATTCGCTTCAACTCGCACACGTCATTTAGATACGCTTTCGATACTAATCTACGTCGTTTATTTTGCATATTTTTAGCGTTAAGTATAGGGAAATCCTTTTAGATTTTATAAAGACGTGTGAAACGAGGAACGCTTTGAGATTTTTGCGTACGATTCCGATAGTTTGTAAGAGAGATCCTTGCTAAAGGGGTAATAAGTTAGGTTAGGGTTTAGACAATTAAATACCCGTAACTAAACAGTATGTCTGTGTTCTAGTTATGAAGGTGTGAATGTCTTTGGAATTACACTTATTATAGTCACGAAGGCCATTGACCTTAACTGCCTTGAAAAAATAACTCAGTCCACCAATCGCGCAAATTGATGACTGCAAACTAGACCATATAAAATAAGTAGTTGCCATTAGTGCCGAAACTATTGTTACACGTCCGTAATGTATTATTAATGTGAAACATAATGATAATTCACACATACCGCCGAGCAATAAATCCGAGTTGATTGCAGCTTAGCGTGCATTACACCGTTACGAACAATACAGGCGACGACATTTACACCGAAACGTACAAGATGTACGTATACCGTCTATAACCGGTGACGCCCACACAATCTACTCTTTCGACACTCAAATAAGCCATAAATTATAATTTTAAAACACGTCTTGCGCCGGAGCATGCGTGCGTCCTATAATAAATGAGCCCATTGCAACTTCATAAACATTTCACTGGCTTGTTGCCTCTAATGCGACCAATTGATAGATGAATGAGGCTCTGCTGGATACTTTTGGTTCTCGGCAACTTCCGAGGATATGTCTGTAGTTCTGCTGAGGTCAAACAAACCCCTAAAGTCGTTGAAATGATTAGTTGCTGGCATGCATCACCGTCATCTTTGATGGCATCGATAATCTAGCGCAGTAAAATAAACAAAAAACGATCACGCATTGCAACAATGAACATTATATATAACGGGGTTAGTTCGCAATATCAATAGTAGAGAAGATACGACTTTCTCATACACACTATAAAGTTTTATTGAGTTCATTGCAGACAAAGTATGCTAGTCATATTCAATAACAGCAATTTACAATCGTATGGGTGGCATTTAACGTAGCGATGGGTTTAGTACTAAAGCAAATATAAGTTGTATGGGAACAATGCCCCAAGCGGAGTGACCGACCGGCTCGCCTCTTGTCCATTGATTGTACCTTACGATGACAAGCTCGCGGTATCGCAAATAAGTATTTATTGCAGCCACACAAGTGCTCCGTGATGTGAAGCTTTGTTTGTGGAAGTGCTTGTAACGAGGTCCAGGATCGAGCAAACCAAGTTGTTTGTGTTGAAACTGCGGACTTAAATTCATATTCAGGTCTTTGAAATGCATAGCTGCTGTCTCGAAGCGAATAGATTGAAATTGTTTGACTATTTCTCGTTTTTATGTGACACTATAGAACTTATACACATCATCGTTGCTTATGCAGCCTGCATTGTGTACATTCTTTTACCAAGGTCTATGACCTCTTCATATTGCAAACTTGTAACTTCCAAGCATCCTCCAATAACTTCCTCTAACATAGTATTGTAAATTCTTCCTAAATCCATAAAACTTCCGCAAATGTACGAGCACTGGCACAGCACTCCCGTTTCATAGTATATTCGAAAAGATTTGTACCTATGTTTACGACTCCTGCATAGCCACCGCCTTGCTTTCTCGAGAACGAATGTATTTTATGTTCCTTCATGAAGCTCACGGCTGTAGCTACATTCCCTCCACCACTGTACGTAAGAGTATTCAGACACGTAAACCAAAATTTGTGGTCCTCATAAATTTTGTCACCTTCACCAAAAAGAACATATCCTCATTTCCAAAAATAACACTGTCCCCAGTTATCTCAATTCCTATTACTATCGGATAAAGACATCTCGTTTACACTTAGCCGTACAAAACAGTTGCAAAGTCATCGTGAACAAGTGCCGGTTGTCGTGTGACGGTGTCGATACTAAAAAGGTACAATAATGCCCACCAAATACGACGGCTACACGATTATTAGCGGATCAGGGGTCAAAAGATTCGTATCTATAACCAGGGCTAATCTTACAATCTCGTTGCTGTTAATAGCATTCGGTTCGACAAAAGGAACGCTCATTTGGAGAAAAAATTAAGAGTATCTTCTTTTACAATGTTATTTTACCGTCTCATAATTAGTCAGCACATTCCCTTGGTTATGTCGTTGACTGTGGTTCTGTAATAGTTGTATTTGTTATACACTCGTGTAACTATAATTTGTAGGTTAAGCACATCGAGTGTTTAATTCGCTGGAGTGTCCTCAAATGTTTCTGTAACCTTCTTCCAGTACAAGTATGTACTTGTATATGATTTTTTATTAGTATCAGGGAATAAATAATAATACCAGCCTATTACTGTCCCACTGCTGGGCAAAGGCCTTTTCTCAATAGAGCAGGAACGATCATTGATCACCACGCTTGCTCAAGACGGGTTGGTGATTTCAAACTTATATTAATTATAAGTCCAGGTTTCCTCAGGACGTTTTCCTTCACCGATGTTTGTGATGTGCAAGATCAACATAGAAAGCATATATATTGCAGGGAATAATATTAAAATTAATGAGGAGGTTTTATTACTCAATAGGCTGCTAATAACAATGATGAGGTTAAGCTACTAGATCCTAACAACCTGAAATTAAAATGAAATCACTACGTATCAGAACTTACTACTCAATCAGAATCAAGAGTCAGCTATTAAAATGAAATCAAAACCATTAGAGCTCATAACAGATTACTACTATCATGTGCAATCATTAGGTTTAAGACTAGCTCACAGGTAGAATTTCGAAACCAAACATGGACATTTCCTTACACTTTGATACACGAACGTACACAGATACAGCTACAGAAAATCAAGTAAAATGGAACGATGTAATTGTTGCCCTAAGGTCAACGTATGTACAGAGATAGCTCACGTCGGCTACTGCATACTAGCCGGGCGACCCGGGTTCGGCCGCGCATTCCTTCTTAGGCTTAATAATACACATGACTTGGACGTAACGATCCGACTCGAACGCTCGTTAACTATTCTCGAGATTCGTGTTCAACTTACCTGCAGTGCTCTGGTATTTTGTAAAATATTATATTATTATACATAGGTAGACGTGTGATAAGTCCATAGTATAGTAAAGTTATAAGAGGATCTTTTGAGTTTTGCCCCAAATCGAAACAAATGCCGCCATTTTGTTTTGTCAATAAAATTTCTCAAACCAATTTCACGAATGTTAACCAATAATGCCCCCTCTCAATTTCTATCTGTCATCGTTCTCTTACCCTTATCCCAATTCATTTAGGGTCGGCGCAGCATGTCTTCTTCTTCCATACTTCTCTATTACTCGTGATCTCATCTCGTCTCGTCTTTCTTGCCATATCATCCTTTACACAGTCCATCCATCATTTCTTTTGTCTTGCTCTACTCATTTAACCATCTACATACATTCTATTTCTTCTTCTTTCATGCTTCTCTATTACTCGTGATCTCATCTCGTCTCGTCTTTCTTGCCATATCATCTCTTTACACAGTCCATCCATCATTTCTTTTGTCTTGCTCTACTCATTTAACCATCTACATACATTCTATGTCTTCTTCTTTCATACTTCTCTATTACTCTTCATCTCATCTCGTCTCGTCTTTCTTGTCATATCATCCTTTACACAGTCCACCCATCATTTATTTTTATCTTCCTCTACCCTTAAACCCATCTACATTTATACTCAAAACTTTCCTCTCAACATTTCTGTATCTAGTATGAAATAAAGAATCACAGATACAAAGGTTCGTTATAGAATGCAGCATTTTGTAGTTTGAGCCAAGCCTTTTAATTGAAAACCACTTCAAACGGTTGGAGATAATGGACAAAGCAAGAGCTAATCTCTAAGCTCTTTTTTTTAATTTTGTAGACTCACCTACTTGTTCTTTTCTAGTATCGTGGGACCCCGGATTAAAATCGAGTGCCTCATTTTTTGTACTAAGGATCTACGATACCCTTTCAACAACAATTAAAGGATTATTTAAGATCAATGAACAGAAGCTGGCAGGGTCACTATCCTAAAGATTAAAAAGACGGGATCTGTTAATTCTTGCTCTGACAATATGTGAGTTCAAGGCCGTATTAATAAGCCAATCTCAACAGGGCATCAAAGACTATATAATACGAAATAGATCTGTCATGACGCAAAACCATTCAAACTTCATAAAAATATATTATTCATAGATGACAGAATTTATCACGGAAACTCGCATGATTATGGGCCTATGAAAAGGTACTTTTCCCTCATCCTCTGTGCCCTAAGTAATAAGATTGAAAAGTGGTCGAACGTCTGCGAACTTGGTAGTATTTATTCGTGTAGCTTTAAATCTTTATTACCTTGATTCTTAACATCAAATCCAAGCACGTAAAATCCTATAACAATTCGTCAAAGTTGACACCGACCAATAAAAGGAAAACTAGAAATTGAATCGTGAAATTCCCGACAGTGATAGAATTATATTATGGTAATAAGAATGATTGAACATCCGGCACCACCTTATTGTTAAGCGACATTTCCTGCTGTCAGTTATTAAACACGTTTATAATTCTACTGAGAATCCAGTGAAGAATATCTAGCGACAAAAAACGGAACTAAAATGACTATCTACTGAATTTGACGTTTCGTTGACGTTTGAGGTTGCAAGTGGCGCCTTCACCATGTGTCAAGTTATATTTGACAGCTAGTAATACTCGGCGGAAACCTTTACAATGTGCCTTTGTGATTTGAGATAGGGCATATCATTAAGCCACGTCTGGAATTTGTCTCTCAAGTCATTTTTTGTGAGTACTGTAATACAATTTTAAATCTCATTCCAGTTGACAGATAAAGGTCACATCTTGTTCACTCAAAATGTAAATATATTCCATTGTTATGTCAAGAAAGTTCTAAAAAGATCTGATGATGATTTTGTTTTAATTTTTATTCGGTTTTACTTTTTTTCTGAATGGTTAAAAACTATATCAAGACGACTGCTGTGTGAACAAAATTATTCAAACTATAAAATATTTAAATGACCCATTTACATTGAAAACGTTGTTCTTTTCTCTTGTTCTTTTTATGAACTCATTTACGTGATGTTTAGCTGTTTATTTACATTGTTGCTTTTTAAATACAGACCAATATGGCGCAGCGGCCAATAAAAGCATTTAACGATGGTCCAGATGTGGGGCATTTAACGATCGTAGTAATATAAGAATTCCTCGCATCACAATACCAAAGATCACGACTTCAATTCCGTTGGCAATAAAAAGTTTTCTAACGCGTCGTTCCACTTTCAAACGATATTTGGTGAAAAAATTGTTCCACATTATAATTGAATTGGGCGTAAAATTGAATTAATCGGACCTAGTTATCGCGAAACGATATTCCTGTAGTCTTTTTTGTTTGTTTATTCACCAGAACTGGCGTGAAAAAGTTGCTGGTATCGGTGATACGGTAAATCGTAGCGTATTTAAATTGGCTACTACGGTATTTGCGGGTTAGCCATAAATGTGCCAGTACTTCGATACGATTACATTCTTAACCGCAACGAATGAAGCGGGCTTTTATTTATATAAAAGGGTATCTTTAATACAAAGTATCTTGTTATTTTACGAGGGTAAGTACCTGACCAAAATGTCAGTGAAGTTTTTAACAAATCAAATAGTGATTTGGTAAAAGCTTTCGTCAGTTTTTTTTTCCTTGCAAACATCGCAACCCATACCTATGTTTTTCAAAAAGTTTTTCCCATGGTTACCATAAACACGCTGGTTAAGCAAGATGTTGACAATTTCCTCAATAGAAAACTTATGATGTCAAAGAAATTACGAACTCAAAGAGCTTTACTGTGTATTTCTTTTTACGACAGTCTTAAAAAAGTTAACGTAACGTTCACGAATTCGCTGACGATCGCTTCATTCTATCTGAATCGACTTTAGTCAATTTTATTGCTACGAACAAAATTTTTGACCAAATCTGACTGTGACAATAGCTCATTAAAATCAGTTTAAAGGTTGAAACCGCAGCGCAGTCATAATTTAAATTTTAACAGCTTTATGTCATTCGAATTCATTTTGTAGAAACTTTTAAGGCCTTATGTAATCAACTGAAGCCATAACTGTCACATAAATGAAAAACGTTCATTCGTTTCGTTCATCGTTCTTCGTTCCCACGCGCAGGGGTGTTAAAAGCCTCTATTATAACAATCTGTGTTGCCACCAAGATAATTCTTAATTAGTATCTTTGATTTATTGGTGTGCTCATAATACGGGCGTCAAAGATTTAAATGAAGAATGAATTTTCTCGTCAGCCTGTATCTATCTGTGCTGACATTTTCATAACGACTGTAAACCTTTTCGGTGCAATTAGGATATCCACTTTACGCTACCAATGTTACCATTACAAAATTTTAAATGGCTTTCGTAATGGTTTATTTTACTGGGTTCTGCCTCGTTTAATAGCTTGTTTGACTTATGAGGTAGATAAAAAATTTCATCACTCCTATCTCGGCGCTATTTCTCCACACTTTCCTCTCATAATACATCATTAATTGATGTAATTAAAATTCGAATACACGTCATTATCGGTGCAGCATTTTTGTACCAATGACACTGACACAATTTAGTTTTTTTTAGGTGTTTAGTGTAACGGTGTGTTACAAATTGTTCCCAGGTAGTTGTTACCTCGGCTTGCCAGGTAAACAACAATCAGCGGTATACCGTAAGAAGATAATAGTCACGTAACTCACTCGCTTCTCGGACGAGACGAAAGTCTCATTTATCTGCGACACGTACAAGAATTTGCCTTCTAAAAGAGATTATTTGACCGATTAAGTGGCTAAGTGAAATTAGTTTTAGTTCTTGTAGAGTAACTGTTGTTTTAATTAGGTATTTGGAGTAACTAGAGCTGGTATAGAATTTTCATGTTTTTTTAATTACTAGTGAATGATACAGCTGCATGTAGCCCGATTAAACCATATTAATTACAATATCTATAGCTTTAATTTGATGGTAAACCTTTACATTTATAGTTTTATTAACGCTTTTATTCATTTTGGCTATGCGCTATAATATCAAGCCTGCCTCAACACTTTTCAAAACTGTTATATTAACTTAATATCTCGATGAATTGAAAAAATCCTAAAAAGTTGCATCACTGCATTCAATTACTGAGTTACCGCAACCCTTTAATCAAATTAAAACCTATTTACAATTCCCAAACGCAGAACAGAATACATTAACATAATTTAAAATAGAATTGCTAAAACAAACAAAAGAAATTGATATACAATTGATAACTACAAGAACAAATACGTATACATACAAAAGTATAATACTGCTCATTGTTTCTACTAATACTTTGTACAATGATACAATAGCCGAGTGGGCAGTGTTGGGCAAAAATGCTCACATTGTGAAGCAAGATGGTCTAGCGATTGAGCAATATGACATAAATAAAGAAAACCAGAACTCCAAGAACTATGAACTGATCTCTTAGCTTTTACAGCGCTTTAAAGCAAAAGGTCTTGTAGAACTGGCAGCGTATTCCAAGCTGTCGATGGAAACTACTTCAAAGTGGACTCTAAATGAGAAAACATTTGAAGTTTGAAGAATGCAAAGCAACAATTTACAAAGACGCAACGTTTTACTTGATTGGAAAGGAAAGATGATGGCTTCTTCCTCATGAATAACGCAAACTTTAATCAACCCATATCGAAAATGGTGATTTTACTCGGTTCTGAACTTTGTTTTGTAAATTATGCAACTTTAAGAACAATCAAGCGAACCAAAAGTCTTTATCAGAGAATGCAACAAGGCAGCAGACTCAGAGAACTACCAAGAACTGAAGATCTATAGGCCTATATAATAGTCTCTATTAAGTATATAAAAATCAAGGTCCTGAGTGAACATCATAATAAAAAGATAATTAGGCGCAAATTTAGACTTTCGAGAAAACTTGTAAGTACCAAAATTTACCTCAATTTTTTTATTTTTTTATTTTGCGGACTTTTTCCTTTACTTGTGCTGTAAGTCCTTGCTCTTAACCAAAATTGACATTTCTAGGTCAACCGGAAGTACCCTATAGGTTTTGGGTCGAAAATCCGGGCTCAAATTCAAACGCCGTGTCTGCTACTGAGAAGTCCTTGATGGAAAAACTCAATATCAGTATACCTGACCTAGAAATCAAATCAAAGACTAATCAGCAGCCACGCTTGCGACCACTACACCAAAGACGCAGTAAAATCACAATTTTATCAAGTCAAAATCAAAACAGCAGTTTAATAAAGCACTTAACGGCGCACGAAGCCTTCTATCTCTTTAATTAAAACATGTAGTTTGAAACGCGTTTCAATAAAAGCGAAATGAGCTGTAATGAAGAAATAATAGCTGGTGATTTGTTACGGCATGTTAGCTAGAAGACGTGACCAGAGAAAGTAGGACCAGCGCGAATTTATCAAGACCTGGGGTGGCCGAGTTATGGCCGTTATGTAACTATAGACTGATCTATTTTAAAACCTAGATTATTATTTCCTTAGAAGAATCACGAAGCATCTTTGGAGGCTTTAAACACATACAGGGTGTAAAAGACCTCATCACGAAGCCGTCAACCAAGTATTCTGTACATCAAACTAAGTAACTTTACACAAAAATTATTGCTGGGAAACGACTTTTTTTTTGGGGTGAAAAATCATGTTTTGTGGTAGAACTCAATGTAACGGACTCAAAACATTGTGCTGGTGGATGGATTGAATAGTTCGGAGGTCGTGGAGGTGCTTAAAATAAAAATCTTACATTAAAAACTTGTATTTAAAAAAACTTGTCAAAAAGTTGGAACTTTGACCCCCGATATCTCCGTAACTAGAAGGTTCCCAGGTATGGTGTAGAACAAAAAAATGATCGCAATGACGGGGAGAACAAGTGCCTTTCAGTTTCGTTAAGAGGTGTTTCACACCTTTACCCACAGGATTCTGTAGAAATATGCAAAAAGCTGCCATTTAGCTGTATAGGTAAAGTAAACGTCATAAAAAGATTAAGTAAAACGCTTTTAAAATTGAATTGATCCGTAAAATTGGAATTGCCTGTAATGGAAAACGGTTCTAATAGCGACCTTTTTACAACTTAGTACTTTTGTAACGAAAAGAAATGTAGAAAAAGTTCAAGTTATTTTATTGCTGTAGCTGTTGCTCGCGACCTTCGTCCTCGTGAAATTATAATAAAAATATTTCTTCCATATTTAAGTCGGATTTTGTTAGCAATCGTTTTTTTTTTCACGGAATCCTAACCCGTAGTCTAAAATAAAAGTGCCTAAATTACTCCATAAAACATTAACTACTTGCCAGTAAAAGTTCCGTCAAAATCGGTCCAGCCATTTCGGAGATTAGCCAGAACAAACGGGCAGATAGACAGACCGACAGGCATCCAAAAATTTTAAATTATGTTTTTTTGTTAAACTACCGTATAAACTTTCATATTATGCATTCAGTAAAAAATAAATAAAAAACCTGAAAAAAAACAGCTGGCTACATATTATTTTGAAATCAACAGACACTTCAATTTTATTTATTTGTATAAAAATTTTGAAATAATATTCGAGATTAGCCAAAGTTTACGGCCATGTTATGTTGGTTTCGACAAACAACCTGATACCAAATAAAATGTAATTGAATAAACCATTAGTCAATTATATCTAGAGCATTTTATTATGGCTTCGTTAAAGTTACCCATTACCCAATAGCATGTTTATTTGCATCTGATCTGATAATAAAGTTTTATGGGGCCGTGTACCATTACCCTATGTAACACGCCTTCAACCAAAATGCCTTTTAACTCATATCTACACTAATATTATAAAGAGGAAAGATTTGAGTTTTTGTGTGTATGTTTGTAATGAATAAATTCAAAAACTACTGCGCCGAATTCAAAAATTCTTTCAACATTAGAGGGCTACATTCACCCTGAGTAACATAGGCTATATTTTATCCCCGTACTCCCACGGGAACGGGAACTACGCGGGTGAAACCGCGTGACGTCCGCTAGTAATAAATAAAACACGTTATTTTCACGTTTTAAGCTCAAGTTAAAGCGTTTCTATTGCTGTTTCAAGAATTCCCTTGTTGATTTAAATTGTTCATTATAGTTTGAAATATATTGCCTCACTGACTTTCAATATAATAGGGAACAAATCACTTTTGGCAGGAATTAATGCCTCTGGTGGGAGCAACACAAAAGGTCGTAGGACCTAATATACATCACCGTTTATTGTGGACCCTTTTGTTTGAAGAACATAAATCCTTGCGGTCTTCAAGTGTCCATCATTTCGTTTAAGGATTACTGGGCCTTTACGAAAGGACCATTTCCCTTCCCACGTATTTCATTCGTTTGAAGAACTAATTTTGAGGCAAACATGAAAAATCACAAAAAATCTTAAAACATACGTATTGTATTTAAAATTACTAAATGTGCTCACGGAAACACATTTTAATAACTTACAAGATTTACGCTACGTTTAGTAAGTTACTTTTTACTTTTTTTAATATAAACTACTCATGTTATTATAGTGTTATTCTGTGAGCACAGGCCAACTTAAGCCCACTACACAGTTAATGGGGTCACCGGGGTCAGTTCGCGTGATTCTCGCTATAAAATTACGTTTTTGTCCAGATTTACCGCGCCACGATACCCCCTTAAATGGGGGTCATGATTAACTGCACGACATTAATAAAGTTTAATAAGTTCCCCCAAGCTTCTTGCAACGAGTCCATTCGCGGTTACTGTTACTCTATATTAGCGATCCCTATCTCAGTCGATATCTTCATGGAAATTATCAAGTAGTTTATTGTATATGTTAATTATCAATAGGAATCGATACATTTTGCGAACAATGTTAATATTATCTGGTGTAATCGTCCGCTTCTATTTGTGTCGTAGATAGTATAATGTCTGTTTTACTGAACTGCCGAGCACCTCATTAGATACACGGACAGCCGATTTGCTTTAGTACATTATTGATGTGAATGAAAAATCAATAATATTGATAGCCATGAGGCCGGAGCGAGGCCATGTTCTTTACATTACAACCAGCACTAAACCTGTAACCCCGATAAAAATAAACTACTTAAACCGAACTCTTACGCAGCAGAAAAACCTCATAAGATCACATTATGTTAATCTCGGATTAAGTTAACACCTCCCAATATAGGATTATAGGCCGTTAATCCCAACGCAAGAACTCATCCAACTTCCTACGTTTTCAGTTTGGTAAATTGATCCCTCGGTATTATTTACACCATAAACAATTAGCTTGTTTTATTTTTTTCGTAGTTACACACAACCGGAGTTTATTCGTTGAGGTCATAAATTAGTAAATTAGCAATAAAAGTTTATGAGGAATAGGATAGCTGCGGGCTGGGAACCCTGACCCGATATCTTAACAAATCGATCGCCAGCGCATAATGTTACGTTGTTACGAGATTGTGTATTAGAATTTATAATAAGCACGAGACCGCGAGGCTATCTGTCGGCGCGAGGCTCACGTCCGCTCCTCACACAAGCCTCACACACTCAGTGTTACGGTAATGGGGTTCCGTGACCAAAAGGGAACAACGCTTAATAACGCGCTGCACCGGGGTCGGTCGCGGTCGCTCGGACGACATCGTGCACCTTCCATTTTTGCCGCGTATCTCCCGCTGTTAGGGACCAAAGCCCCAGGACCGACCGACCGCTACTTCCCACTTCAAAACGAAAACACTCATAAATAATAATGACAAATGATATTCCACTACGATCGCAGTACTCGTTACCATTTCTGGTGTAGTTCTCGCCTATAACTTTTTATGGGAATGCAGTGCCTATAAATAGATCGTAGTCACAATCGAAGTAACCTGTTTTGAGGTTTAACACCAAAATGATTTCGTCTACCTGGAAGAACACGGCTTTCTTCGAGAATAGACATTACCATACCATAAAGTTCATATTAATGTCAAAAATAAACGGACTGTCAGATGACTTAAAGCTAAATTCTCGGTTTGCATGGACTCAGAGATAATGATACCTTAATTGCGTTCCTGTGCTTTCCCGAATGATCGAATGGCAGTAATAGCTCTCTGTCTGCCCGAAATGACTTTAATTGGCGTCGGGAGAGGGGAATATTTCAATAGACTTTGTTATTATTGTTCAGAAAGTAATAATTAAGTTGGCTTGCATGTTTATGGAGGAAATTGTAGTTTTATTAGTAGTGTTACGACATTTAGGTGTGTATCAAAATGTTGTCGATATCTATAGCTAGATGTAGTGTAGTTCAGTCCGGGTTGAGCACGCGACAAGATTTAGTGTCGCAGGCGGCGGGCGTTCGCGTCAGACAAATATTTCACCTTGGTCGCGGCGCCACAAGGAAACACCGATATGACGCAGCGTGCACTGAAACTTGCTCGCGCTAAATCAAACTCCAAGGGCCTTTACGTCCACATTCGTCTTCCAGATCCACCTCTAAAACACTGCCTACCGACAAGCAATAAGTTTTACAGCTGAATAATTGCCTCTCAGACGTTTCGACAATATTAATAGGCCTAGCATACCGAGCCTATACATCCCCTAGTCCAACTTCAAATACAAAACAAAATGTTTTCCAATACCGTAAAATCTTGAAAACGTTCTTCTGAACAGAAATCCGATACATATCAGTTTCGTCGTGTCTATTTCCTTCCGCAATATTTTCTTGGCGAAATGTTTATCCGAAAGTTCCGAAGTTAGACATGTTCCATGTTAACGTGCCAGTGAACTTGTTGGTTGTTGGTGTTACTTACACAACTGCAGCGCACTAGATAACACACTAACAGACAACACGAGAATGGGTTTACTTTAGTTCGCCGGCCGGATTTAGTTTTAAAATAGTTATGCCACAGTTCAAGGAATACGAGAAAACTAACACCGGTTTCGTAAATGTTTTGAACCACTTAAAGAAATAACTGGTACCTATTAACCTATTGGGAATGATAACTTTCTGTAACTAAAAACAATAAATGTTGAGTTAGCGTTAATAATAAATTACCACCAGCAAATATAATAGTTTTGTAATACAGTATGAGTTAAGGGCAGAAATACTTACTTACATAACTATGTATTCAAATACTACTTTGTAATGGAATAAATAAGCTTTATTATTATTATTATGAGTTACGGTCACAACTTAATTGGTGTTATTTTATCGCACAATACTGATCCGAGATTAGAAACGCAGGTTGCGTATGAAATTAAAATAAAATTGAGTTGATAGCATCCCTAAACGAGTTATTACGGGCGAGCCATAAAGAGCGGGTACTTCCTGGTCCGCACACAGAAGCGGCGGTATGATTTCATAACTCGAATTTCCCTTTCGCAAGGCTTGCTAGGTTTGCGGTCGAAGCTGATCCCAAGAATATCACGGAGATACGGTCAATTTATAATTTAATGCCCGCTTCGCTCGCTCCCGACATAATCGTACGAGTGGATACACGGACGCGGACCTAACTTTTGATTTCAGCTATTCGAAGTATGATTTAGTGAGTTATGCCTGGATAATGAAGTGGGTCGCAGCGAGATCTTGTTTCCAAACTTGTCCCTGTTGTTGGTCGAGTCGGTTCTGTGATTCAGCTTAGAGTAATTTGGTATTGAGGGTGAGGACAAAAAATAAAAGTTTCCGACTTTGTCTTTTTATTTCATTTTTGGGATAAGAAAATATTCTTCTCCGAGTAAATTTTTTGTGAGAATCTCATTCATTTGGATGTCAGGGTGATTTCAAACTTTATAAGTAGGATAGTTTCTTTCATTAATTTTAGTTTTCCATGAAAAGTCTGACTAAGCAGTTCATCCAATTCCTTGGAAAAGTATCGGCTATAGCTCGACTGCAGTTTCACAATATCTTCTATTTATAAACCGTTGGACGCGCCTCCTTATTGATTCTCTTAGAACGAAGTTTTGGTATTGTTCACAGTTGCAAAAAGTCTTATGGGAAAATCTTTAGGCGTATGTTTTTCTACTGCACTCCTACCAATCAAAGAACTCAAAGCCGTACCAAAACTAATCGCATTTGCATCACCTAATTCAATAAAATCGGAGGCATAATTAAAACAGCGTCCAAATTTGAAGAGTTAGGTTAGTTACATAACTATACTCTCGCCTTTTTCGCTTGGGGGTAGCTAATAGCGTAACTGTAGAATGGGATCTGCTATGATCCTTACATACTTCTTGTGCTTGGCCACGATCTGGTTATAATCGCAAGCCAGTTGCGAGTACTACGCACATGACGTTTCTGAAGAACATCACCAATAAATTCAGTGGATGTCCTCTTAAGGCCCCGTCTAGTTATGTTATATACAAATTTAACGAGAACATTTGGTTGGTATAGGAACATTTGTCTAGTTTTGATCATTGTCTTACCCACTATTGTGTCTTAATCATAAACTGCCTAGCCTTTAAAATAATCTGTGAAACATCTCTCATCCATCTTATCTTTCCAGGATGACCTTCGCCTTGGCGCTGGTGGTGGTGTGGTGGGCGATCGGCGCGCACGCCGGCGAGCCGGTATTCGACCCCAGCACCCTGATGCGGCTGGTGCTGGTCCCGGCTGACGGGCCCGTCGGCTCCGTCATCTACCGCGTGCGCGCCTCCGACCCTGACTTCGATTATCCGCTGCATTTTGAACTTATTGGTAAAGACATAGATCTCTTTTTACAAATGAAACTTAACGCGATCAGCATATCTCCTTCTCAGAGCTGACGCTTGTCAGTGTCATAATGTCTATAGAATATTGATACTGACAAGTGATAGCTAGTTAACGCGGTGTCACCACCCAACCCAAAAAAGTATTTTTCTTCCAGACGACTTTGAAATCTAGAAATTAGTCGCCATCTAGAATCTACAGTACACTCTTCGCTATCATTTTGATAATCCAAATCATCATGTTCTTTTATAGTATCCGTATTTTCTTAGATCTAAATATAGACAAAAATAAGACTAAAAGAAGGACTAGTCCTACCACGGGACCTACTGTAAGGTCTAAAGAATTTGACCTTGGAGCAATCTGAGCAGACAGTATCAAATTTGTTCTGTCTTGGTGTACTTAAGAAAGACAAAGTAAATGCTATATCTCGTAACCCAATATCACAAAGTCCGGAAGAAAACAAAGCGTTATTGCATTCCATTAGACGGGATACCCGAGAAGTTAATTTGTCATTGATTTACGGAAACCTTTGCGAACAATTTCTGCTATTATGGAGGAAACATGAGATTTTTTAACTTCATAAAGAGTGCTTGTCAAATGGCGTAAACAATTATTGAGGTTATCGTTCAGATTCACTGCAGTATGATCCGTGAAACATTTGATACTACTATTAGTCATTAGTAGTTCAATGCCTTAAAGTATTGGTTATTCCTATCGATCAATCCAGACCATTTTTAAAACCTAAAACTTCATTTAATAACCTATTTCTCCCTTCATTCAGGTCAAATGGGTCGCCTAGACATCGGTGTGGAAACCCTTCCATGCACTCGCTACAACTCAGTGTGTCAAGCCAACATCATCCTGCTCCGAAGGTTGGAGCCCGGCCGTTACGTGGACTTCAGGCTGTCGGTGCGCAATACCAGGGGACGAAGCACCCGGATAGCGTGCTCCGTCACAGGGACCAATGCCACGACGCCCAGGGACACCATTTTTCCACACCAGCCTGGGATCATTTTGGTGCCGGAGGTGAGAACTTATCTTGCTCTTTTTCTTCTCATTCATATTGTTATGAATCTTTAACCTTGAGGTAAATGGCATTCTAGAGAATCTCTGGTCTATTCACACCTTTAATTGGCATGTTGCGCTGGCTACGCGGTTGCTTATAGGTCTCATTGTTATGACATCAGTCACAATTTTGGCTAGTTGAATTTCTTGCGAGGGTCAAATGATTTATGGTGGTATAAATGGTTATTATTTAACTAGCCAAATTATAGGCCATGGTGAATGCTGATTGAAAATACTTATGATTTATGTTTTAATAACTAAAAGATTTAATGAGTCCCTTTACCTGATGTCCATCTAAAATACCACATAAATAAACTAAGAAGGTAATTGAAGTACCTCAGTAATCAGTATGCATAAATTCTTTAAATTATACACTTACGAAGTGCCTGCGAATGCCTTCGTTAAATTAAGTGTAAAGCATAATAGAAAATTACTTTTCGCAACCAATTTCGTTAAAGAGAGGTTGCAAACATTAAGTATTAGAAGTTTATCACTTCAAATGATACATGATGGTCCATTAGACTTGCATGAGGCTGGTAATAAAGTAAAAGTAGTTATATTTAAAACTGTCGTTGGGTATAAAGATGTTCATTTGCATAGTCCAGTTATAATGGCGGGTTTACGTGGAAAAAGCACCTGTCGGGGTTCGTGGCAACAAATGAGGCGCCGAGAGCGTGCCTCGGACGCGTGACGTTGTTGATTGATGATGATGATGACGTACATGCATTCTGGCACAAAGGACGCCTGCCAGATATCGGAATTAACATTACTCTAGATATATGTTGTAGTAAATATGTTATTGAGAAGTAGAATGGAAGCGTTGGTTACGTCGATAGGTATCGAATAGTTTTAATTGTTTCTCTTGTAATCTTTTTCTAGGAGTTTTTCCCATAGTTTGAACACATTCAATAGTAGCTAGTTATATAACTGTATAATTACAAGCCTACATGCAAACTTTTACTTTTACACAGTAGCCCCTTTTACCACGAATAACGCAATAAAGCCATTCTAAAGAAATTGTTATTTTCACAGGACGCCAAACGCGGGACGGATCTCGAGATAGTAATCGCGAGAAAAAATCCTGTAACGCCGAAGCCTTTAGAACTCGAACTTTGGGTAAGTAAACTGAGCAATTTACATTTTATAGGAACCACGATACGAAGTAATGATTAGAGGTTAGCTAATGATATTTTCCGCTGCGTCGTGTTTGACACGCATTTCGCAGTAACCACATAATGAAGTTTCGCTTCGCGTTAATAGGGATCATTTTCACAGCGTTATGGCTGACGCGGGATACGCCTTTGCGAAACTCATTTACGCTTTATGTGGTTGGACTCAAACGTTACGTATAGTGCAAGCTGACGAACCGGCTCCCACAAATTTGAATAGGCAATCAATCTCACAAAATTACAACGGGAAAGTCTCTCAAAATCATGTAATAATACGTAACATGTAACGTGCCTTTCTGACAACAATATCAGGTCTCGACAACTTGATGATCGTGCGAAATAATCTAATTTACGTTACAATTATAATTGCGAACCCAGTAAAGTACCATCTCAAAATGATAATTGTGACAACAAAAACGCGTTGAAAGCACAAAAAGATAATAAGGCTTTCGCTCTAATTTGCTCAATTTACAGTAACAACATAATGCTCTTACAGCGATTTATGCCTCATTTTTGATACAGTTACAGATCTATTCATCTTCGGAGCAGAACCGATTGTTAGAGTACTCACTAAGCTGCAACCAGTTGGTGCTACTTAATAGTGTATTGTGGTGTATTTCGCGATGGGCTACCATCAAACGGAGTGCAATTACCGGGCATTAAGAGCTAGGCGCGTTAAAATTCTCACAGACCCCGAGAATGTTTAGCACCCGCAGTACCCGCCCTCGAGGTCGTTTTATAGGCTTAAATGCTATAATAATGGAGATCGTGTCTTAACATGTAGAGTAATTTTAGAGCGTCTGTTGTGGGCCGGGTAACGTCCAGTTGAGAGGATAAGTGAATTTATTGTATCGGTACCGACCCCTATTTCTGTAATGGGTACATAGTCTTCGGTAAGTAAATGGTGGGAAATAATTTTGTTATTACTTTCGAGGGGATCTGGGATGTCTTTAGAAATGTTAAAGATACAATGTTGCTGGAAATGTGCTCGGTTATTTTTTTTTATATTATAAAACTAATTTTTACTTTGTCCCTAAACTGGGCCCTTAAATTACCTCGAACATTTAAAGAAATTGTGTTTCAGAAAAACTTTTTGTTCTCTTAAAAGTTTTTATTATAAACATAATTAATTACAAGTGGTCTCGTGTACACCTTTAATTAATTATATTTTATTCTTCATGAAAAATGACCTGTCTAATTACATTTTTAATCCACAGGGATCACCGCTCTTCGCGATACGGCAACGTCGCGTGTCCGCTGAAAACACAGAAGGGACCATTTTCCTAGTTGGACCACTGGACTTCGAGGCCCAGTCTATGTACCATTTGACACTTCTAGCCGTGGTAAGAAATGCGTTTATTCAAATGAAGCCTATTACCCTAATTAGGGTTAATTATTCCAAGTCCCTTACGACATCAAGCTCGCAATCTGGTACACTAATGATCAGAATTTAAACTGTAATTAATTATGCCAAAACAAGTGCGATGGATTTTGCGGCTTGTGGTACACCCAGGTGTATGTGAAGCTATGCTTGAAATTAGACTTATTTTAACGAGGTTGCTTTTATATGTCAATACTTTTGTTCTGCAGTGTTTTATTTTTATAAACATCATTTTGAAATTCGAGTTCTAGATTTTATTTAAAAAAAAGAAGAGTTCGAATTTCAAATTCTGTGTTGTCTTTTGATGAGGGTCAAACTTTTCAGAATATTACTGCGGGAGTTTATCTTAATTTTAATAACAACGTTAGCTTGTATGCATACGTAGATGTATTTGTCTATCTATAGTCCCAACCCTTTTAGCTTACTCACATTATTATAGTGTTTAGGCAAAAGGGTTAATCTTGGAAATTACTGCAGGGATTTTAGTAAGGTTTTCATTACAGCTTAGAGCGCTTTAGGGCAAATATTTTCGTGAACACAAAGCAAAGCCTCGGAATTTTGTTAAATGATAAAGAAGATTAGCTAGGAAACGGGATAATTATGATGCACTTTTAATAATCCGTACTTAATTGTAATATTTCTACGTTGAAACGGAACCGAAGCTTTCTAGAGTGTTCAGAATCCCTAGCAGCCTGGATATTATGGTCTCGAAACTTCCATCGCTCGGCTCAGCGACGAGACTTCAGTGCATGGTAAAATAAAGCGTCAAATAAGCTTCTGAGCGAACGTGGGTTTACTACATTCTTTGAAATTTTGGCTTTATTGTTAGGTATTGATATACTCTAAGACCGGTTACAATATAATGAATATGTTAAAACAACTACCTGTCACGTTGGTCTATTAGGAGCATTAGGTCCTGGGGTCGATTCCTGGGTCGGGCAAAGTGTTATCATTTGTTTCCACCAGGAATTTCTCAGTAGCAGCCACGGAGCCTGAATCTGTGCCCGGTTGATGGCAATAAGCTCACCCCTTTTACATAGGGATTAAACGTAACTCGCGAAATGTAGGTACCTACACCTCTGCCTAACCCTTCGTAGATTACATGCGTGATGTTATGTTATGCTAAAGCTACATCAGTTGAAATTCATGATTTAAGTCTTTTTAATATTCATAGAAAGTTAATCGGTCTTAGCGCTTTAGCGACAATCTTTATTACATAATTTAGTTACAATTCCTGCATACGTTTTAATGACAACTTTACTATTGCACATTAAAGGATTATAATGTCAAACTGTTTAATGCAGCACTTGTTCCTTTAGAGGTATAAAATTTATGATTAAAATGCTAATCAGTCTATTAAATACATTGGAACTAAACTATCTCGGCAACGTGTAGGTACCGTACGCGATTCACCCTGACAATGTATAAAACTAACCATCTTTAAGTCAGATCTTCATACTTAGGCTACTCAGACTGAACCATGTGTCAAATCAAATCAAATCATTTTATTTTTTTGCAAACATGGATAATATCGACATAAGAGTTCTTGACTACATATTATAAAACAAAGTCCCCCGCCGCGTCTGTCCGTCGGTCCCTATGTATGCTTAGATCTTTAAAACTTCGCAACGGATTTTGATGCGGGTTTTTTTAATAGATAGAGTGATTCAAGAGGAAGGTTTTAGGTATATAATTTGCGGGCGAGGAAAGCCGTGGGCATCAGCTAGTTTATAATAAAGCTCTCCACATTTTGCCGTCACAAGGGCATGCAAATAATAATTGGTTTACAATAAAATTATAAATTTAAAATAAGTGGCATGTCATTGGAATTACAGTTATCGGAAGTAGCGGTTGATCTTTTGAGGTAGACTAGGTAAGTACTGCTTAATGCCCGTGAAATCATGATGATATTCAAGCTGTACCACCACCCCCCGGCCACCGTAGGCGCGGGCCTGTGGAGGGTGGGCTATGGGCTAGCTTGGCGTCCGTCTGTCTCATGATGACAGGCCGTGTCGACGGCGCGTTCGTGTTCCACGCGCGCCTCAAAGAGAGTCAGCAATAGGAAGGGGTCCCCAAGGACCGATGCCTGCCGGGGCTGCGGGACTGTTCGAAAGAGATACCGTGGCCCCGGAACACAAAGGGCGATGAAGGAACATGGATGGGTTTTAGTCAGTGAAAGTCTGATACTCCCTCCTGCTCCGCCCAGAGAGGGAGGAGTCATTTGATGATTTCCCATCCGAAAAATAAAAAAAAACTGTACTACGAGTACCACTGATACCTACGATAACCGCTTGTAAAGGCCATCCTACGCCTAAGTTAAAACGAATAAACAAAATTTTCAAACATGCACTACATAATATATATACTAATAATAAAATTAGTCAAAGCAGTGACAGTTAGTAATAAACTGATCATCCTTATCATCTGCATAGCCTTTTCCCAAGTTTGTTGGGGTGGCTTCGAGTCTTACCAGATGCAGCTGAATACCAGTATTTTACATGGAGCGACTGCCTGTCTGACCTTAACAACCCAGTTTGTACCGGGTAATACGATACCTACCCCTTGGTAAGATTGGTTTTCAGACTTTTTGGGCACTGACTACCTAACTACTGTCAAAGATCTAAAAATGACAAAACAGTTAGTAATAAACAGAATATATTATATTTAATGTCATCATTGTCCATGTCATTTATCTCACTAAGTGATGACTAGATGACTTTATGGCTGCATTAGCAAGCTGAGTTCGCGTTACTGAATTTTAGTTGAACGCATTTGTTTTTTTTGCCATCGACACGCTAAGAATCGAACGATAAAAATGAATAAGTATTATCGAATTCGCTCTACCCGTTCGAAAATCGCCAGTCCTTTTCCCCCAAGAATGTTTCCCAAACACGTTGCCGATTTTATTGACCCATAGTTTAGCTAGACGGCTATAATGTTACGTGGGAGTGCACACATTTATCGATTAAAAGTCGGCCTATAAAATAATACAAACAGAAACTCAGTCCATTCCACAGTGTGGTCTTAGTCTAGGGATGCGCTGTACTTGTGTTCGTATCGATACTTTGGATCGCAACACCATGTGATACGTTTAGGGATGGCTTCGATATGATTCACCAAATATCGAATCATATCGTATCGTTCTCATTGCTACTTGTATTGCAAAAGTTTCGAGTAGCAAGTATTGTATCGTACTTATTAATCTTACCTAAGAATGTAAACAAAATTCCGGGAATTAATTTGTGATCCTTAGTATTTTTTTTAATTGACTGATCAAATAGTTAAGGACAATATGTCAAGATACGATGACAATACCATCGATTTCGGCACCGGTTTTTTGTATCTATCTAATTATTTATCGTAATCGTTTGTATCGATTAAAAATATCGTATCCCGATGTACCGATTCCATTAAATATCGGATCGTCTCGTGCATCCCTATCTCAGTCTAAGAATAGAACCCATGTTGTTCTGTGGGTGTTCTTACGAGGGAATTAAAGGATTTATAACAGGTGGATAGGGCGGGATAGTACTGGATAAGAAGCACTTAGGTACTTTTATTGTGACAATATTGAAGACTTTATAAACCCAAGTGCTTAGTTATTGTCGCACATTTGCTTACTTATAAAAGCATTTTACTTTAGAGAGGATTTTCATTTTAAAGCCGCTTGCAATATCTTACTCAAAGCAAGTAGAAACTCTAATCAAAATTTTGAGGATGCATTCTGAAGGCAACTATTTGCAACGTTGCAAATAGTTGGCAAATTATTTCGCAATAGAAACTTTTGCCATCTATTAGCGACGTCGAACGTTCTCATTTTTCAGCATGGACAGCCCTAATACCTATATCTTGCGATTCCCGTCAACCATTTGAAGTTCTTTTTTTAAATCGGAAGAATAAAAATTAACTTCACACGTTATTTGACTTCCAGGATCCCTACATAGAAATAGGCAAGGATACCCGCAACATCGCAGGTTTAGAAGTCGTCGTGGTTGTCCAAGATGTGCAGGACATGCCCCCAGTCTTCACCGCTGCTCCTCCGATCACCCACCTGCCGCGGCAAGTGGCTCCAGGGGACATGGTCGTCAGGGTTCGGGCTGAAGACGGGGACAAGGGAGCACCGAGGCAGATCAGATATGGTCTGGTGTCCGAAGGGAATCCGTTCACGCCGTTCTTTAACATCAATGAGACTTCGGGTGAGTTGATTAAGATTAGTTTGTGTGTAGTTAGAGTTAAAGAAGTTACTATGTAGTTTGCAATATTGCACTAAAAGCTTATAAAACTAAATTTATATTGTCACTTACGGGATACCTTCAGTGATTATTATTTGTTTTGAGGTCCCGATATTTCGACGCTGATGCAAGCGGCATGATCGCGGGTTGACTGGAGAATGACCAACTCGCGATCATGGCGCTTGCAACAGCGTCGCTATATCGGAAGCTCAAAACAAATAATGATCACGGAAGATATCCCTAAGCGACAATATAAGTTTAGTTTTAAACCGTGAAAGCTTAAAAAAGCTTAAAGGCTAAAGAAAAGCTAAGCTTTCTTTTTAAAGGAATCTTTGAGTTGTGTCACTAACATTATTTATTTTTATACATGCTCAACTTCACTAACATGCAATTTTTAATAATTTGCCCGTTTATTCGCCAAACGTGGCAATTCGGAAAATGTTTTGGTAATTACGGGTCAGCCTATTAACATGACTGCATAATTATGTAAAATGTGTATGAAATATGCGGAATCTCTCTAAGATTTATAATAATTGTGAATAGGAAACAATGGATATTGTAACATAAAGACCTATAAAGTTAAAATTATCATATTTTTAATATAAGTAGTTGCAATAAAAGCAGCAACTCTCATTTACATAAACTCATTTCGTATCCGATTCTCATTAACAACAACGTAAAAGCTTTTTTAATTAATTAATAAAATCTTGAACGTTTCCGGCGTTTTATCCTAAAACCTTTTAACAATGGACCTCAAAGATTTCCAGTTCAACCATTAATTTACATTGTACGGAAATATGGGATTTTGTGTAAATTACTCCATTTTAGATTTTAACCAAAATGAGGGTAGAATTCGCTTTACCGGATATTAAAATGCTGCATCTACTCTCGCACTAATTTTACACAAAGATTATTCAGTTACGTGCTAAGGGTCAGCGGCATTTTAATGGCTAGCACTTTTTCAGACTGTTTATTAAAAAACTGGGTGAGTCGTATATTTCTTCACGATTTATGATTTAACAACCAGTGTGGTGTGTTATCGCACTTTTTCCTTAGGCTGGCTGAGAAATGTAGTTATTTGGGTCTAGAGACCACCTTATTTTGATGTACCTGTACCTCTAAAAAAAAACTTTTATGCGCTATACATTGATTCCCAACACTACTTAAAAATTCAAATACAAAACATTTGAAGGTAAAACATAGGTAGGTAGATAACTGGAAGTACTTCACCCACCAACAGTTCATTATCAGTTATTACCAAGCATGTGTGTCAGAGTTCAAAAAAATTCATTCTAAATTAGAAATGAAGAAGTCAACATTTCCTAGTCCAAAAGTAAGATTAAGGTCGGTAACCGACCAATATGTCCCAAAGCAACCGGTAAATTTAAAATTTATTAGTGCTAACTTTACTGCCAGATAAGGAGGTTGTGAAAGAAGTCCTAACTCGCGTTCTGAATAGTCTACAACCCACTTAAGCTAAACACGGCCTTGATAGTGTTGCTAACTTAGTTTCCAAGAATACAATAGACTAGAACTTAGTTTTTACGGTGTTTCCAGTAGGTCAGTGAAGTTTTTCATACGTTTCTTTTTTCCTGATAACATCGGTACATCCGTCGAGCGTCCGGCTTCCGTAGGATATCCTACTTCCTTATCGCTGGTCGGCATGCCCGTGCCCCCTTATGGCCCACTTGCTACCACTGCCCGCAACCTTGCGTGACCCACTTTACTTCTATAACACTATCAGATTTAGTTTGCAGTCATTTCCCACCAAACTTCCATTTTATGGCATCAAATTTAATGGCGAAAGTTTGTTGGTTGAGTGTAACAATTAACTTGTAGACAAACTGGGTGGATATGAGTTATGCTTTGTAGTAAATGTTGGGTTTACTATTTGTATTTGCTTTGAAATATCCATTGTTAGAGAAATAGCATTTAATTCGAAGCAACCAACTGCTAGCAATCTTGAACCTTCATTTGATACAAACGTAACATCCACTAGACGTCTGAGATCTGCTTAGCATAATATTTAGCATACAGCCGCCATATTGTTGCGAGTAGTTACTATTCGGGAGCAAGCTTTGCACTAACTTTCGAAGCACAAATCTAAAGTTCAACCTTACATCTAAATTCCCTTAACAATGATATAAGTTGATGTCGGGTGCGTGGCAGTGGTAGCACTGACAACACAGTAACAATGCGTATTTGTTTGCTAACAAAACTACAAACACGACGGGCTTCGAAAATGCTAACAGGGCTTTTAATGCAACCTTGCATTCTGCTGAACAAGCACATAATGGCTCATTAGACCTTACCGGCCGCGCTCTCGCCTCGCCATCCATTGTTTGTAAAGCTGCCCTACCTTACTTCATAATAAAGGCACTTCCTTTGAATAGCGTCCCGGTACCTCCGCAGTAGCTGACAATACAATCCCGACTTGCTCTGACATTATCAGCTCGATAACTATGCTCGCCTCCGCAAAGTTGCCCCTTAAGAACCGTTAAAAGTTATCGGGATATTGGAAGAGCTGTCGCACTTGAGAATTTGTCGCATTAATCAGACCACACCTTATGAACGTGTGAATGGGTATCAAGATTCAATTTGGTAGGCCCAATTTCGAAGTTCGTAAGAATGTATTTTGAGTTGGGTGCTACCCATTGGTAACTTAGTACCTACGTACCTACATACAAATGGCCGTATTGTGAACACCGCGCTCATAAAGTTTATTATGATTCCGGTGTGTTCAGTAGGTGGTATATTTTTGGCTTCATTTCAATATTCGTGCATGCAACGTTATTAGCACTTGGTGTACTGTTTCCTGTTCTTAGAGTCCGTTGCTAATTAGTATTTAAGAATGTAGTATATTGTGAATAATTAAGCGTTTTATTGAAATTTTAAATATGTATCCGGGTTTAATATTATAATTAGCCCCCACAAGATTCCGTAAAATCGAAACAGACCACATTTAACATTTTCTTTTACTCCGTCTATTGTTTCGCTCCGCTGAAGATATTATTACCTGCAGAAGTTTGCCAGTGATTTAATTATTACGGATACAATCAATGAATAATGTCCAAGCATAAAGGTTAATCTTTGCCATTAAATAAGAGATAGAAATGAATAAAAGAGGCAATCAATTCGGTTCATTAGCTGAGCCGCTGGACCACTGCTGGTAATACCACGTTGGCGTTAAATGCGAGATTTTCCATTTAAATTGTGACAAAGTAAATGTGACTGGAGTTAATACATTTTTAATCTTAAATACGACATAAACTTTTAATTGTTCTCTTTGTGTGCTCTTAATTTTGGGTCTGTGCCCATTTTTAGGGTTCCGTACCCAAAGGGTAAAAACGGAACCCTATTACTAAGACTTCGCTGTCTGTCCGTCTGTCCGTCTGTCTGTCACCAGGCTGTATCTCATGAACCGTGACAGCTAGACAGTTGAAATTTTTACAGATGATGTATTTCTGTTGCCGCTATAACAACAAATACTAAAAACAGAATAAAATTAATATTTAAGGGGGGCTCCCATACAACAAACGTGATTTTTTTGCCCTTTTTTGATAATAATGGTACAGAACCCTTCGTGCGCGAGTCCCACTCGCACTTGGCCGGTTTTTAGCCAACGTTCTTTCGATAATTGTTTACGATTGCAGTTTCAAATATTTAAACTTTCTAATAGCTGAATTTTTGGGAAGTCTGGTTTTTAGATAGCCATTCATGGTGAAGTTAAGTATCCACATATTTCTTTTCATAGACGAAAGAATGATTAAAACATAAGGTACCTACTTACTTAATTTATACCTTAGCCATAATTTATTCATCCCATTCAGGTTTTACTAGTAAATAATTAATGAGACCCTCATTTGCCTTGTCATCGCCGACAGATGAGAATCTCGGAGGTTGATAATCAAGAGGAGGTACACATACCTGCACCACTTTTGTATGCTAATTACTCTTCACGACTTTTTTTTCTCAAACACCTACCTCGCATAATGAAAGATGAAGTACCAGGCTGTTATGAATGGAAGCACGTTCTTGCCCATCTGAATGTGTCATTATTAATGTCCATATTAAGTAGCGTCATTCATGTCTATTTATTCGTTTTCAAAGTTGGGAAGGCAAATGTTTGTGGAATTAAAGAATGTTTGTTTGAAACTTGTTCAATAATAAAGGGACTTGGTAAAGAATTTCATTATAAGAGGACACACACATGTAACTTTTGGGTTACTGACGTGTAGAATGTTTGCTCGTTTATTGTTTTTCTTTTCACATTCCGGGAAACTTGTTATCTACACATCGTCTATGTTTATTTTTAATGCGATGTGTGAAACTTGGCGGCTGGTAACAGACAGTGCGTTGTTTTTTTTTAATATTTTTAATTCGTTTATAATAACTTCTTGATATTAAACACAAGTAATAAAGTAGTTCTTCATTTGTTTTTAAACACTATGATTATAAAAATTATCAATATAATAATGTATTAATTACTTGATTTAATGAGATTTCCTATATTCCTATTTAATTTAAGGATAATATAAATAAGACGGGATTTTAAAAAGAAAACTACCTTCGGATACGTTAAAAAAAAAGCGCAATCTATGAACAAGAATGGAACTTAATTGCACAAAGTTACTACGCCACTCACGTCGTCACGTCGTCAAGGACTTTCTACTAACGTTCCACTGCTGAAGAGGGTTCCGAGTTCAAAGCATAGATGGCGTTGCATTGCAATCTCAAATGGGGAGACACAGGCAAAGATAATCTATGATGGCGCCACCCTAGCTGGTCTCAATCTGACCACAATGAGGTAAAGCTATTTTGAAATATAAAATGACATTACCACATTTTCAATCAATGACGATGTTAGGAACCAGGTATGCTAGCGCCATTAGTTCCACAGTTTCCTTCCCGATTAAGATAGAAAGAATTATTAAGGGCCTATACTACCTCAAATGGCTTAGCATGATCCTCAGTTACGCCTAAAATACTGCAGCATTAATTTTGAAATAAATATATGGTAAAGTTGAGGATTAATGTTAGGTCCTATGTTTAGCGAAAACACGATTTCATAAAATTTCCTCGATAGAAAAAAATCCCAAAGTTACCTTCAAATCGAACAATAAACCGCTGGTATTCAAAATGCACTTCAAATTAGATCATGAAACTTTGCATACTAACTGAACTAACTATAAATCGGGTCTTATGTTTTTAGGGTTCCGTACCCAAAGGGTAAAAACGGAACCCTATTACTAAGACTTCGCTGTCTGTCAGTCTGTCCGTCTGTCTGTCACCAGGCTGTATCTCATGAACCGTGATAGATAGACAGTTGAAATTTTCACAGATGATGTATTTCTGTTGCCGCTATAACAACAAATACTAAAAACAGAATAAAATTAATATTTAAGGGGGGCTCCCATACAACAAACGTGATTTTTTTATAAAAATTGGTACGGAACCCTTCGTGCGCGAGTCCGACTCGCACTTGGCCGGTTTTTTTTATTTTTACCAAAAGACGAAAATTTGATTTTATAAAGAATAAAAACCACTCATTTCGCACTATTCGGCCTGCAGTGACTGACGTAACAACCACTTTGTAATGCAAGCTGATTAGAACGTTATTCTAACAGTGTTAGAAACTAAGTTTTAACCATCACAAATAGAGTTGCTAATTTGAGGTAGTATAGGCTCATAAGTTACAGCAGCTGAACTTCAGCAGCCAGTCAAACCTTTTGGCAATGACAATGACAATGCAATGGCAATGGAAATGACAAAAAAAAGCTTTGCACACAGATAGTTTATAACCTGGATTAACACATATGATACTTTTTATCCCGGTATCGGTAGATAAATGCCATGGGACAGTTATCAAACTTCACGCGGGCGAAGCCGCTGGCAGAAGATAGTTTTATCATAAACATTAACCTTTAATCATTGGTTTTCCAGGTGAAGTGACCCTAGAGCGGCCCATCGAGGAGATAGCAGCGATCTCCCACGCCGGAGCCCCGATCCTCCTCACAGTGGTAGCTGAGGAGGTGCGGCTGTCTCGAGAGGAGCCCGAAGCCATGTCCTCGACCGTCCAGCTCGCGTTCATACTGCCCGAACGAGAAAACTCACCGCCGTACTTTGAGAATCAGTTGTAAGTAGGGATTTAAACATTTTGCAAGCAATTTAAATTGTGACTCGGCTAGCAAGTACTTACCTGATTATATTATTATAGCCTCTTTATTTCCATAATAAATGCCTTATAAAACAAATATATCATAAGATTACTATAACATAATTAATGTGCATGCATAAAATAACAAAATTATTACAATTACAGTTCATATCATAGATAAATAAGTTACAATCGTATAACAAATAATTTTTAATTTAATAAAAATAAAAAACAAAATCTTTTTGTGTGGATTTCTAATTCTAACATATTTAAATTAAGTAAATAAATTAAATTTTCAAAACAATTTACAATTACATTTATACATATAGTATACACATTACTTACCTGATATATACCTAATACCCGATGATATATTGACCGTGGTGAGTTTCCTGATCTAATGAAATATAGTAAAATAATACCATTGTTTAAATCGGGTAGTACATCAGACCCCACTAATTATAGACCCATTTCAGTACTACCCACCTTTAGTAAAATTTTTGAAAAATTAATTTTGGCACAAATGCAAAGTTTTTTCAATAAATATAAGTTATTACATAAAAAACAGTTTGGTTTTACAAGGGGTCGTTCAACTACTGATGCCGGTGTTGAACTTTTAGGACACATTTATAATGCCTGGGAGGACAAATGCGATGCTTTGGGCATTTTTTGCGATTTATCTAAAGCTTTCGATTGTGTTCTTCATGAAACATTAATCAGGAAACTACACCACTACGGAATCCGTAACGCCTCCCTGGCTCTTCTTATTTCATATTTGAGTGACAGGATTCAGAGAGTTGATGTTAAAGGGAAAAGATCTCCCGGATCCGTAGTAAGAATGGGGGTACCCCAGGGCTCAATTCTTGGTCCATTTTTGTTTCTTATTTATATAAATGACTTGCCTTACCTCATAAAGGATAATCATGACATAGTATTGTTTGCAGACGACACTTCTCTTTTATTTAAACTCAAACGTCAGCAGTTAGTTACGGATGATGTTAATAGCGCCCTGGCGAAAGTCGTTAATTGGTTTAATGTTAATAATCTACTCCTAAATGAGAAAAAAACTAAGTGTATTAAGTTTACGATACCCCATGTAAGACAAGTGGAAACTACTGTACTAATTAAGGATGAAGAGCTAAAAGCGGAAGATAGCACAGTCTTCTTAGGCATAACTTTGGATGCCAAGCTTCAGTGGGGCCCGCATATAGACAAACTGTCGAAGAAACTTAGCTCTGCAGCATTCGCCGTTAGAAGAATTCGTGATTTAACTAACTTAGAGACAGCCCGTTTAGTTTACTTTAGTTATTTCCATAGCGTGATGTCGTACGGTATTCTCTTGTGGGGCAATGCCGCCGATATTCAGACAATATTTGTTTTGCAAAAAAGGGCAATTCGTTCAATTTATAAATTAAGTCCCAGATACTCCCTCAGAGAAAAATTTAAAGAGACTAATATTCTTACTGTGCCCTCTCAGTTTATTTATGAAAACCTTTTGTACGCCCACAAAAATATTAATTTATTTAAAAAATACAGTGATATCCACAACATAAACACGAGGAACAAACACAAATTTGTTGTTCCTGCAACGAGGCTCAAAAAAATAGGAGGTACGTTCAGATGCCAATGTATACGCTTTTACAATAAACTTCCGAGCCAAATTCAAGCACTAAGCCTAAATAAATTCAAATCGTTTATAAAACGGAAGCTGTGCCTGAAAGCCTACTATCATGTTAATCACTATCTTGAAGATAAAAAAGCTTGGGATTAATATTTTAAAATTAAACTGCTCCAATGAAATTTGCTCTATGAATGTCGAAATTTCGGACTTCGCTTGTTTATTATTGATTCCTTTCTTTTATACACTCTGACATTGAATTTTTTTTGACATGTATTTTATTATTTTACTTTTATTTTTTTATTTTTTATTGTTTTATGTGACATTTACTGATTTGACATGAATACTTATTTTTTTAAGTATTTTACTTTTTTATTTTTTTATTATCATTGCGACATTTAATGATTTTTGTGTTTTTTTTTTTTACTTACATTCATTTGAAAAGAATTTGTTATTAATTTTATTTGATTATTGTGAATGTGGGGACCATGTGGGTCACATTTTTATTTTTTGTTTGTTTTTTTCCCACAACTGTCTGGCAGTTTGAGTACTATAAGCGACCTTCCCAAATGTCCTTTCTTTGGTATTGTTCGTCGTTTCGTTGAGCTCCTTGAGTTATAAGTCGAGCTACACGTTAACTGACAAATGCTTGCACTGACTGGACAGGTCCACTCAAATCTGTATGGTTCTTTCTTCAAAAGACCATCTCAGACACTAATCTGCATAGTCCTCATGTGAATTGAGCAAGATTGTCTGGACTTTAAAAGAGACTATGACCTCTGAGTTTGTTTCGGCTGTTTCTTCTCAGAGTAGTCAGGTACGAAACACCGGCCCCATCTAGTTTTAAAAAATGACGTGTAAAAGTGTTTGTAAAAACCTACTTGCAAAATAAACATCATTTATCATTTATCATTATCATTAATATATCATATAGACCTGTGCCTTTAAACGACGAGTTGTCTTTGGGCAATAATATCGCAAACTATCACCCAGTTTATGATTTGAGTAGGTATTTGATTATGGAACTACGGTAACATTTACCTTCCTTCAATTCAATCCAGCACTCGAACTTAAACATTTAAAACTTAAGAAGACTTAAGTGGCCAACACAACTCAAATACAAGAAAAAATGTGATAGTTCTCAATTATTCTTCGTCAGCAGACTTAATAAGTAACTGCAATGTGTTGTAGATGACATAGAAGCTATTAGAAATATGCAATCAGTAACTAGAAACCAAACTTGCATCACTAATTCGAAACCAAAAGTTGGGGAAGGTTGCTATGAATGGACCACTTAACTTAACGATCTCAAATCTCAAAAAGTATAAGTGTTAAAATGAAAGTAGTTTATTATTTTTATTTCGTAAAACCTTTATATATAGTATTCTAACGTACAAACAATTTGGGCTAACACTTGTTTGTATAAACGAAGAAAACTAAATCTTGGACTGTTGCCTTCTTTGGACCATGAGCACCTTCATTGAACTGCCAAGTTGCCATCAATGGACTTCGAAAAAATTGTTTTATAGGTCCAATCGAGGCAACTAATTATAATTACATAAATGTTTTACTAAATTAATTCAAATTATTTTAATGGCTGTAGGAGTAATGCCGTACAAGCAACTTTCCAGCTCAAGAACGTGTTATAGCTCCTGCTCTAATTCTGGAGGGAGGGCACTTTCGGAACCCAGTATTTGGACGTGTCCTTTAGCTTTCTGCTTTGCATTTCATGCAAAGTACGTTCTTTTATTTGGCAACATTCAAGAATTATAAATTTATATTAATTATTAAGACCAAAAAAAGGCAACAAAAAGTTGCTTCATAGCAACTGGACCGGCCAACGGTGGAACTCTATTGAGGTCCATTGATGGCAACAAGGTACTGGTTAAGAAAAACTAAACTAAAATGTGCATGTTCATGATTAGACAAAATTGAATAGTACTCATGGAATCTCAAATAAACTGTCCAATATTTCATAGGTAATAGTACGCAGACAAATATGAATACAATGATATTTACGTCTAATTGTCCCGAGTGAAATTATAAGATTTTGACAGCCGCAAACACAACTACACGCACGCGTTACTTCTCGCTACGTGCCGCAGCGGCACTGGGGTAAGAGCTGCAACTGATTCGCCACGGACTCGTTTCGGCTAGTTTGGGTGTTGCTAGCTTGCATAGTTTTGGAAATACCTTGGTGGTCCAATGAAAGAGCTAGTCCAATGATCGCAACCTTCCCCTACTTAATGCACTCTAAATTAAAAGCTCCAAATATTATTTTTCCAGCTACATCACCTACTTAGACGAGAACGCTCCTCAAGGCACAGCGCTCACGTTCAACGATCCGTACATTCCTCAAGTGAATGACAACGACGCTGGCAAGAATGGCGTATTCTCTCTGTCCCTGGTCGGCAACAATGGAACTTTCGAGATCTCGCCCACCGTTGCCGAGAGACACGCCCAGTTCATCATCAAAGTGCGGGACAATACTATGCTCGATTTTGAGGCTAGGAAGTCTGTTGTGTTTCAGGTAAGCTTGTGTTCTTTGGTGTTTTATTGAGTGATTTCTTTTGCCATTAGTTTCAAAATTGGACTACGTAAATTCAAACGAATTCTATTACCATAACTCCACTATCTCTTTTATTACATTACCTACCTATTCAAAGTTTTTAATACACCCATCATTCTTTGTTTCAGATTTTAGCTCAAGAGCTGGGTCCAGCAACGAATCTGTCAGTGACAGCGAACGTGACAGTATATCTGAACGACGTCAACGATAACCCGCCACTCTTCCTGGCGCAATCTTATGACGTGGAACTGCCAGAGAACGTGACAGCCGGTACCAAAGTCGTACAAGTTACTGCAGACGATGTCGACACCGGCGCGTTCGGCAAAGTACAGTTCACTGCCATATTAGGATACCTCAACACTTCCCTCAACTTGGATCCTATATCGGGAGTCATAACTGTCGCCACGAACAACCACGGCTTTGACCGTGAAGCGATGCCAGACCTGCATTTCTTAGTAGAGGCTAGAGATAATGATGGAATAGGTTTAAGAGTAACAGTGCCATTAATTATTAAGTTACTAGATGTAAATGATAACCCACCAGAGTTTGAGAGATCGCTTTACGAGTTCGTGCTGTCGCCGGGTCTGAATAATTTTACATCGGCAGCATTCGTGAAGGCAATTGACAGAGATTCCGAACCACCAAATAATATAGTCAGATATGAACTAATACAGGGAAATGGAGATGGAAAGTTCGCTATAAATGAAGAAACAGGTACTTAGAATATAATCTATTGTTACTTAAACATAATAATATAATCCATGTTTTATACTGAAATTGAATTGTTTTTATTTATTTATTTATTTTATTTATTTATATTTTAACATTGACATTGTTTTCTTTCCAGGTGAGCTGTATCTTTTAGAAGCGCTAAAAAGAACAAAGAAACAAAACGTTCACAGACGGAGACGTCAGTCTGACGAAGAAGAGGAGAGCCAAGTATTTGTTCTCACAATCAGAGGTTACGATCTGGGCGTCCCTAGATTATCCTCTACAACAATAGTAAAAGTATATCCTCCAGAAAGCAAGACTAGGACGATGTCCTTCATAGTTCCTGGTGCTAATCCTGATAAGAAGAAACTGGAAGAAGTGCTAAGTACACTTTCTGGAGGCAAAGTAACTATAGTTGACATAAAGCCCTATAGAGGTAGTGATAATGGTGCAACAGATTTGAACGGTCAGGAATCTAGTCAAGAAAAGTGAGTAGTACCTACATCTAATTTTCTTATCTCAGGCGTTTCCTCAAGTCTCAGGGGAAAGACTGTCATGGTCCTTCTCTAGGTTCATATAATACACCTGACAAGAAACGTCTTTCTGACAATTTTGTATTTAATTTAGCAAGTCGATCAAAAGGATTCTATAATTTCAGAGTTTATATTTCATACTCTAAAAATAAAAATTACATTTTTACAGTTTTTGTGAGCGTTTTTGACAAATAATAGAGCAAAATATAGGTCCTTTTTTAAATCTCTAAGAGGTTGTTATTAATCAATTAATTATATCTTTCCAGAAGTGAAGTGATCGCTATTGTCCGTATGAGCGGGAACACAGCCATTAATGTGGCCCTGCTCCAGGAGCAACTGGCAAAGAACGTGACTATCTACACGACTGGCACTAACTCAGGTGGTGTCATAAATTCTGGATCAGGTTTAGGCTCAGGGTCTGGAAAAGCTGATCAGACAGCCGATGGCGGTGATTCTGTAAGTAAAGAAAATCAAACTTTTCTGTTAATTCGTGTGTCTTTGTTGTTATCCCTTCGTCTGTGAACCCCGACCGAATCGGTCTGACGCCATTGTTTAGCTATTGTGTCTACTTCGCTAACAGTAGAAGGTTTATAGGAAGATATTAAAGTTGCTTTTTCTTGTTTTCAGGGTCTGTACAGAGCAGAAAGCAGACTTTTATTCTGGCTACTAATACTGCTGGCGATATTAGTAGCCCTAGTACTCTTACTTCTTATATGCTGCTGCATATGCGAAGGATGTCCACTTTATATGCCTCCAAGGTAAATGTCACAACTCTCATAGTTACGTTTCTTATCAGCTTTATTTTTCACTCCATTGCTAACTCCTAACACTCGCAGATTCATTTCCTCATTAGGTACACATACTAATTTTTGTTTTTATTTTTTCTACTAATATTTCCTTTTTTCTTATTAACAGACTGAAATGCACCAACTAATGCAAGTTCCCACACCAGCTTAACACTTTTTAGGTAAATATTTATTTTGTTTTAAATGCTCAATTTTCATTTTTTTTTTTTACTCACCCATAAACTGATACTTGGAATTCCACTCCTCTCATCAAGGAAGGATGTATGAACTCACTTTTTGGGAATCCAATGCTCTCAATGATATATTACTCATAAATTGCATGTTACCTGCATCGGTTAAATGTTTGAATGTCTTCCACACCATTAACACTCACCATATCATTCTTATACTACTTAAGTGTTGATATAACAGAACAGCTAGGTACATAGATATCCATTAATAAATTCTAGGAAAAGAGTGATACGTGTCAACTCCACAGAGGACGACGTGCATTTAGTGGTGAGGGACAAGGGACTTGGGAGGGAAAACAAGTCGACGCAAAATATAGAAAATAAGTCCATACAAGCTAATGAGTGGAGGAGGCGCGAGGCATGGAGTGCCGAACAGGCAGACTTGAGGACGAAACCGACGCAGTGGAAGTTCAATAAGAGAAACCATAGATCCAATAAAGAGCCATCTAAACCAGCTTCAACGCCTGGAGACATTCATCAAGAGTTCGTACACACTGCCGCCGATAATGATTACAGATACAACGACAATCGGCAGTCATTCCGCAGGTACTTTGAAATCGATTTTTGGTAATAATTTTTTTTAGTGCCTAAATAATGTATCCATTGAATATATTCCTAAATCAAAAATTATCTTATTTTCAGAGATGGACCCAACATTATCTACACAAAAGAGATGCAGCTACAAGATGCATTTGCCAATAAACATAAAGAGTACATCGAAGACTTAGAAAACGGATACGATAGAATCGCAACACTACATTATCAACACAGGGAACAAGACAACGATTCCATACGTCGACACGAAATAGATCGTGGCTCTGAAGTTGGAGTCTTCCTCAAGTCTGATGCTGAAAAAAACATACACGACAAGACTGATAGCAAAACTAAACGTGAATTTCAAGACAAAGCGCGCGCCCCATCTTCTCAAGGCAGGGATCAATATTTTATTAAAGAGGGAAATACAGAAATTTTAAGATTAGTAACTAGAGGTAAGAATGAAGAAGATCGTTATGTTAATCTACCCGTTCAACAACAACGACCAGTCACGCTTATACCACATACTACACAATACGTTGTAGTTGATAGCGGGAAAAACCTTTTAATGGAAAGATTTATAAGAGAACAGGGAGAAGAAGCGAAAAATATTAGAGACAGAATGAGTAAAGTAACTGATTTAGATGACATGTCAAATGGTAAAGATGCTAAAAGCTATGGACAAAGATCACAAGTAGGAAGCGATATTCAAAATCAATTACATGAATACAATAACCTTCATCCCGAAGTGCCCGGCTCAGTACCGCTTAAAACAGATTACTTACAATCAGCATTATTAGAAATGCAAAACAAATCAACGATTCATCAAGAGCTACTAGAGTCATCACTCAGAAAACAAAATGAACTATTACATCAGATACTAATTGAACGAGAAAGAATGTTACAAAATCAAGAAACAGCTTCTCAAGTTGAAAGCAAACTTGAAACTCAAAGTCTACCCGGCCATTCTGTAATGGCAACTCAAACTGAGTGTCACATTGGTACACAGACCGAGCCGCAGCTTACAAAACCAACGCGAAGAAAAGCAAGAAGTGATAACGATTCCTATAGTGAAGATGAATCTCATATGGTTGTTGAAGATGAAACAAAAAAAGTAGCTTGGTTAAAAAAGAAAAAGCCCAAAAAGAAATTAAAACACAAAGATCCCAGACGAAGTATGAGAGTTTACGACTTAAGTAGGAAAATAAAAACACCAATACTCGAAGAAAGCGAAGTGTCTCCTTCGTTAGAAAGCGAAAAACATGTAAAAATAAGTAAAACTAACGAGAGAGAAGAACACATAAAAAATTACGGTGACATGACAAAAAGTACAGTAACAACATCTAAGAATGAAACGGTGTCCTCGACGCAGATAAAAATTTCAGATAGTGACAGAAAGTCGAGACTAAGAAGAGAAGTGTTAATGGAAATTTCAGATTCTTTAGATGAGAAAGTTGAATCCGACTTGAGTGACAGGAGGTTGAGACTACAAAAGCAATTTTCTGTAACAACAGATGACACTCCGTTAAAAAGTCCACTTGCTATCGAACATGAAAGTAATGACAGTAAAAGTAGAAGCAGTTCAGCTTCAAAAGATAACAGAAACTTAGTATTTTCAAGACAAGGGTCTTCGACAGAAGCTCGTGAAATAGCAGCTGAACATTCGTCAGCAAAGTCAAAATCGTCAGATGTGGATGCACAATCAACTAAATTAGATAGTTCAAGTAACATAGAACCTAGTAGTAAAAAAGTTAAAGAAGCTAGTGAATCGACAAAATCGTCAGAAAGTGCTAAACCAACACAAAAAAGTTTGCCACGCTATATGCAATGGTACGGAAAGAAATCTGCGGCTGCTAAACCTGCTGAAAAAGTGATACCGAATAAACCAAAAAGATTGTCTAAAACAAAAAACGAAGACGATAAAGTTGGTCGATACGGAAAAATTATGAGCAAAGACATTCAAGGCGATTCAGAGGTAAAAAAAAACTTCAAATCAAAAGAAAGTGAATTCATTCATCCACGGATACTAAAAGAAGAAAAGGTAACTCCCGTACCAGAAGGCCCCTTACCAGATGTTCATCCTTTACTTCAACATTCTGAACACAGATACGAACATAATTACGAAAATCAGAATCCACTTTGTTACATTCAACCTACGCATATTCCTCAATACTTAGGCCAACAACCAATGCCACGAAAGCAAGCACCTGAACAACAACCCATATATGTAAACCAAGACGACGTTAAAGAAACGAAGCAAGATATTTCAGAAAGTGCTTTGACTCACAGTATTTCTATATCCACAAGCTACGAAGAAGATCGAAAAAATAATGAGGTACACGTTTCTAAAATAAATATAGGAGGTGATAATGTGCCTGACATAACCCGTAGAAACACTACAACGAAGATAGACGATAATGATTCGGGCATAGCTATGAATACGTTGGTTCAACAGAACAACATGAAGAGGTTGCCAATTACAGAGAAAAAAAGTGTTTTTACGATTGCGTATGACGATGTTCAGACTAAACAATTGCGACCAGATAGCAGCTCCACTTCTTATTAGATCATTTTTATATCTGTAGGTATCCGTCGATTGAGTGCCTTACATCTTTGTGAAATTAGGATAGTCCCAAAATTGAAGACTCTTACTCTGTAATCCGTCCAATGTTATTAAAACTATTAAATTATTGAAGTATTTTATGCTGAAGTTTTGGATAACTTTTTAGCTAATCTCCAGATACTTAGAATAAATTAGATTAAGCTAGTTTCGTTAAACGTATAGGATTTTAGCTAAAATGCATTCAAAGTCAGCAGAATTTGTATAGTAAGTAAAACTTGATACAACTGCCTTTGTTTATTGACTGGTTTATGATATAATTTTAGAATATTTTCCTATAATAATGTACATAGGCCACATGTTGAAAGTATAATTAAATAATATTTAAATTAATTGTAGCTTTAATAATGTCTCTTTGTAAATATTATTTCTGTAATACCTTACAATGCATTCTGAAACAGTGTGCAGTTCTATATTTGTTATAAAATATAAAGTTATATATTAAATATTAAAACACGAGTATTATTTGAACATTTTGTCTTTATTTCATAACGCAACATTCCTCATTAGCCGGAGATTTAGAAAATCAATTATTACTAAAAAAGAAAACGTCGAGTAGGTATAATGTAGGTATCTTATAATCCACAAAGCGGGCCCAGTGCGGGTTGGTAGAAGCCCATTCCCGCTCATAAAGAAGAGGCCTGTGTCCCAGCAATGGGAACATTATAGGCTGATTATGCTTATGCTTATAATTACCTAAAGCATATCTACTACACACAGTTATACTTACCTATTGACAAAACTCCAATGCATGTTTGAGAACAAAATCAAAATCAAAGCATTTATTTCAAGTAAGCCAGTTACAGGCACTTTTGAATTGTCGAAACAAAGATGAAAATTAAATGTAGCTACAGTCACAAGACATAAAAACTGTGAAAGTACTGTAGTTGCCCATTCCCTAGCGTAGATCTCTATGGAGAAGAACGGGCAAGAAACTCCATGGACACTCTTTTAAATCAGAATATTGTTACAAAATCTTGGTTACATCATTCACGTTGAGATGGTATATTATGTGAGAACAATGTAGCAAGATGTGCACGGTAAAAGTGTCCACAGCAAAAACACACAAACAAAAAAAAATACAATTCAAAATAATTCATTCAAATAAGCCATGGCAACCAAGAGGTGACCAGTCACAACTGACAGCGCCCGTTCACGGACATGACGTATGGATCAGCACCATTCAACTCAACCATTTTGAAGGGAACTAAATGATCCGACACATGCGCCACCATCAGCGAGACAATTGAGTGAGCATGGCATACTCCAAACCGCCAGGGCACATTCAAGTCAAGAAAAGACGTAGGTTTCCAGTGAATGATAGCTTTCTAGTACATAGTACTCACACAATATGGGCTATGCATTTATATAATACTAAAGAGATTGATTCTATACAATGCAAAGATAGTTGTACAATCTTCAGCAGCTCCAACAATACAATTTAATGCTATCAATTTATGCGCCCCTGTCCATGTGGAGCAGGACCAGCATTGAGGCAAGCATTTTTATCAGCGATATAATCGCTCAACTTGTAATATGCTTGCTTACATAGTGTGCGTTTAATGCATGTTTTAAATTTCGTCTCATTCAGTTCAAGAATACTTTGTGGAATTTTATTATAGCATCTCAAACAGTACCCCATGAAAGATGAGTCTACTTTAGCGAGTCTGAAACCTGGCTGAACTAGTTGGTCCCTATTTCTAGTACTGTAATTATGTCTGTCACCCCTTTTACCAAAAAGGTGCAGATTTTTTCTGACGTACATTATGTTTTCGTAGATGTATTGACAATGTACCGTCATGATGCCAATATCCTTAAACAGTTCCCTTAGAGAATCGCGCCTACGAAGGTTATATACGGCTCTGATGGCTCTTTTCTGCAGAATAAATATAGACTCAATATCTGCAGCCCGTCCCCACAGCAAAATGCCATAAGACATTATACTATGAAAGTAACTAAAATAAACCAGTCTAGCGGTATCTACATCAGTGTACTGACGGATTTTTCTAATGGCATAGGCTGCTGAACTTAGCCGCCCCGCAAGAGATGTCAAATGAGAACCCCATTGTAGCCTTGAATCAAGCGTAATCCCCAGGAAAACCGTTTTATCTACGAATTCAAGTTTCTCTTTATTCAATATTATATCACAATCACTACTTTTAACATTCGGTAAAGCAAATCTTATGCATTTGGTTTTTTTTTTTTCATTTAATACCAAATTGTTTGCTGTGAACCAATTTTGGACCTGAAGTAAGGCATTATTCACGTCATCTAGATTTTGGGCCCGCCTATTTATCTTAAAAATTAGGGAAGTGTCATCAGCAAATAACACCATATTTTGAGGTTGGTTTTTCAGTAAATAGGGTAGATCATTTATATATACTAGAAAAAGGAAAGGACCCAATATTGAGCCTTGTGGAACCCCCAATTTTACTTTTAACCCCTGTGAATTAACACCATTTATTTGAACATGTTGTTGTCTATCATTCAAATAAGATTTTACCAAACTAAGTGCAAGTTTACCCAGTCCGTAATGCTCAAGTTTCAAAAGTAATGTGTCGTGATTTACGCAATCAAACGCTTTGGAGAGGTCACAAAAAATTCCTATGGCGTCTTGTGACTCTTCCCACGCAGTAAATATGTGCTTTAATAAGGTTACACCGGCGTCAGTTGTACAACGTCCCTTGGTGAAGCCATACTGTTGATCATGTAAGATTCTGTTGGTGTTAAAATGATAGAGCATTTGATTAAGCATTACTTTTTCAAAAACCTTGCTAAAAACTGGTAACACGGATACAGGTCTATAATTATTAGTATCTTTACTGTCCCCGGATTTGAAAAGAGGTATGACTTTACTGTATTTCATTAAATCAGGGAAAACTCCTTGGTCTACACATAAATTAAAAATTAAAGCTAAGTAAGGGGCTATAGTCTCAAGTATGGATGTACAAACTTTGACAGACATTCCCCATAGATCTTCGGTTAGTTTGATTTTTATTTGCCGGAAAGTTTTAATAACAATCATAGGGTTAATGTGTTTAAATTCAAATTCAACCAGGCAGCCAGACACATTCGCCTTTAATAACCCAATTGAGAGTTCAGGTGAGGAAATAAGAGCCTCTGTTGTTTTTTGTGGTATATCGGTAAAGAACTTTACAAATTCTTGAGCTACTTCCTGATTAGAGCTTTTAGGACCACATGCTGTATCTAATGTGTAGCTAGTGTTACGTATTTTCTTCCTGTTAGTCTCGTTATTTATAACTTTCCAAACTGTCTTTATTTTATTTTCTGCTGTTTTGATCTTGTTGCTAATGTGCAGTGCTTTAGCAACCTTGCATGTATTTCTAAAAATGTTTGAATACTTAGTAACATACTTGTTAACTAAATATTTTATACAAAAACTGAATGTACCTACCATGTTTGATGCAATAAATGAATGAATTGAATTGAATTGAATTGAATTTAAAAGTTTCAGTGTTTATAAAAGGCTTAAGGCCATAAAGCTCAAATAGTCTTTCCCTACTTTTTCTGATACCTCTAGTTGCCCAATCACTAAATATGAATTTAGGGCAAATACTTTTTGTCTTCTTTTCAAAAGTTTTATTGAATTCCGTGTGAACTATTGAAAAGAAACGATCATACAATTGATCTATATTAATATCATCAAGGCCCATAACGCTTAACTTGTTCTGTAGCAAAATATTATACCTATTTAATCTGCTAGAAGTTATAGGTCTAAATTTAATTTGAACTTTTTGCGATGGGGGTGTATTACACCTGAAGGTTACAGTTTGTCCGCTATGGTCAGAGGGTAGACAATTTACTATTGCTTTATCTAAGTAATCACAATCGCAGAAAATATTATCTATACAAGTAGCAGAAGATGGAGTGACTCTAGTAGGTTCTGTAAAAGTGTTGGTCAAGTCAAATGACTTAAAAAGATTTAATAAGCGACTGCTATTTGCACATTCTTCTAAAATATTGATATTAAAATCACCACAAATAATTGTAGATTTATTACTGACTGCAAGTTTTGCCATCACATCTTCCATTATTGATTCAAATAAAGAAAAGTTTTGATAGTTTGGGGGTCTGTACACACACACAATTACATGCTTATCTAGCTCAACACAGGACAGTTCAACACAATGTTCAACCGAGAGACCTACTATGTCATTACGTTGCTTATATTTAAAACAGTTTCTTATTAATATTAGGGAACCTCCACGAAGCATACTTTTACGGTTAAAGCAGCTACCCACCATATAGTTCTCATAATTGATAAGCATTTGGTAATCCTTAAGCCAATGTTCAGTAAAACAAATAATGTCAAACTTACTATTTTCTAAAAACAATTCAATTTCTAATAATTTGGAAGAAATGCCTTGGATATTTTGGTGGAATAATTTCAAAGTGTTCTGCTGAGGCCCTTTTTTACTAACTAATTGAGTGCAAGAAGATACGTTGGTAGGATTAACAATATTGTTAATCGTACCTCCTGTTGTCTCATTTCCTAGTTTAAATTAATTTTTGGAGTGAGGCTGGAGACACCCGTACCATCCTCAGACAACAAGACCCTTTCACTAATACTAATATACCCTAATTGAGAATTCTCCACGGTGACACATGGATCCTCCTCAGTACAATGTTTGTAAACATTTATAGCACTAGTGCTATATTCACTTAAAGTCACCTGTATATTAGTATTACTACTAATAGTCGCAGTGTTAATAATAGAACTAAACTTAGACATACTATTTATGTCTGTGTGAATATTATAAGCTAATAGCCGAGCTATTTTGTGTCTACATCTAATAGGTAGATACACCTTACCCCGTGTCGACTTCAGTTTACCAACAATAGTGTTGATATCCAGATATATAAGTCTGTCACTATAGTGACCTACTAAAAAATGTACATGGTTATTTAACATATGTATATAATTGTTTTTTCTATTACCCAAATTTTCAAAAAATGGAAAACCACACAATATTATTTTGTTATAATTTAACTTCAACAACTCTGAAACACAGTCAGTGATGTCTTCCTTTTTAATCTTAGAACTATTACCAACACATATAGTAATGGTGGTACTAGGATCACAAACAGTCTCTGTTACTGATGCCATAATCTGTTAACATAAAATAAACCTGTATGAAACGAATACTTTAAGAGCCTATACTACCTCAAATGGCTTAGCATGATCCTACGTTACGCCTAAAATACTGCAGCATAAATTTTGAAATAAATATATAGTAAAGTTGAGGATTAATGTTAGGTCTTATGTTTGGCGAAAACACGATTCCATAAAATTTTCTCGATAGAAAAAAAATCCAAAGTTACCTCCAAATCGAACAATAAACCGCTGGTATTCAAAAAGCACTTCAAATTCGATCATGAAACTTTGCATACTAACTGAACTAACTATAAAGCAGGTCTGATGTTTCTTATTTTTTCCAAAAGACGAAAATTTGATTTTATAAAGAATAAAAAACATTTATTTCGCACTATTCGGTCTGCAGTGACTGACGTAACAAAACAACCACTTTGTATTGCAAGCTGATTAGAACGTTATTCTAACGGTATTTCAAACGATGTTTGAACCATCACAAATAGAGTTGCTAATTTTAGGTAGTATAGGGTCTTAATAAAACATCAATGGACTTAAAATTGTAACATTTAGTAACGTGACGAGCACGACCAAAGAAAGATAACATTTATAAGTTCTTATAACAACAACAATATTTAAATAAAATTTTGATTTGTCATACATAAAATAAACCAGTTTGAAACGAATTCTTTAAGTTTAAACATCAATGGACTTAAAATTGTAACATTTAGTAACGTGACGAGCACGACCAAAGAAAGATAACATTTAAACATAAAACAACAACAACAACAATATTTATATAACATTTTGATTTGTCGATAAAAATATTAAAATTTACTAAATTGGACAACGCTCTGTAGTAACACGGAGCAACACAAGCGATGGCTTTATCGCCGAAGTTAGTATGATACCAGCAAACTGTCTTTGAAACACTCGGCATTGGTTGAGTTGAGGATATGTTTTGTGGTGTAGGACTCAGCAGAACAATCGCCTTATCTGCCATTTCACACAGTCTATCCATGTTACCGGTTCCTAAACTTACTAATTCACGCACTTTCTCCGGCAGATTATTCAGCCAAATATTCAAAATTTCTTCGTTGGATACACGCTGACCGGCTAAATCGCTTAGTTTTCGTAGATATTCCGAAGCGGTCTCGTTGCCAAACTTCGTTTTCGACATTCTTTTTATTACCATACGCCTGATACGCCATACGTCATGCGGGGGGCTCAGAATAATGTCTTCCACCAGTTTCAGGGAATCAGATGGAACATGAAGTAACAAGTAATTATATTTATCTAATTCTTCTACTGTTTCATTTAAATAAAACGCCGATTCCATTTGAGCGAACCAAATAGATAGATATTCCCTTGAAAAAGATGGGAACGGTGTGAATTCCATAATTATTATTGTAATAACTGAGTTTCAAAGTTTTCAAACCACAACAAGACGTTTTTATGCTCAACACCGTGACGCTTCGCATGGCTTCGCTACTGAGAATTGTGATTCGAAAGCAGTTACAATACAATATCATATTATTTTATCAGTCTACCCTACCAGCGGATTTTCTCCAATCGCGTCTCCACAGTTTCATCAAGAACTTTTTCTGACAAGAAATAAACATTTTTTTTCTTGTATTTTGCCATTTCTAGATTTAACACTAGAGGCTACATACAGCCTGTAGTGTTTAATCTAGACATGGCAAAATCTAAAATATATTTTACTAATGCCACAATATAATTATATAATATATACTTTCATTTAATCCGAACCACAAAATCTACCGACCATGTAAAGGAATGGAACGCTTGGTAGCCACGGTTACCACAGATACTAAAAGCAACCTGACTCAACACTACGTGGCTGAAGATATACTAGGGTAAGATAGGTACAAAGAGCTATCAGATTGGCTGCGATCTAAAAAAATAGGGGCATCCAAAGATAACGGACACAATGTGACTCTTGACGGCGAGTTGGTACCAGCGTATCATACTATACAAAGAGCCATCCTCATTGCGCGTACAATACGGCCAACGTATCTTGGCGAGTCCGAACTTCGCGCAGAAGGTTGCGCAATCACTGTTTTGAGGAACCAAATGGTGGCATGAGGCGACGTGCGGGGGGCGGTGGTCTAGGCTAGAGATTGACCAAAAATAAACACAATCGACCCTTTATTCAATCTAATATCGTAATCGATTAGTTTTATTTAGAATTAACAGATTTTTGTTTATTTAGGATATTAAACGAAATAGATTTACAAATATAGTGTATTTTGTTTGTGAATAAACGGGATTTCGATTGAAATTAAAAAAAAAACTTATTAAATTTTATTTTCTCGGTTGAAAGACATGATTTACATAAAATATCAGTTATCTATTAACGACTACTTGAGTAACGACTATTTGAGAAAATTTAAACCTCCTTAAAAAATTAAAAATAAATATATTTTTTTACTTAATTTTAATCGATTTGAATAAAAATCGATTAAACAGCACCCTCAGAAACGCGTATTGGACATCCCTATTTGATTACTTCGTGAAGCTTCGTGCTTATTCGGCAATGCTCGGTACACGGTAATATGTCTCACTCACACGTTAGCATTGATGTCGTTTTCGTGTCACTATCTCTGTCTTGAGTACAGTCGGTTATAAAAGTTTTCGTTGTTATTGTTGTGAATTATTTATTATTGGTTATTATTATTGTTTAGTTTTTTTGTTTAGTGTTAAGTTTGTTCTATTTGCGGTATTTGCAAGTGTCAGTTGGCACTTATATTATTCGCCAAATATGCCAACCAAAGCATATTATGGTTATTTTAGTCGTACATTTGGTTTATAAAAAATAAAGACAATAACATTTTTCTTCACGAGTGTACATGCGCTAAAGTTCGCAGAGCCTATGTTCAGACTCGCCAAGATACATCGGCCGTATTGTAGACGTTTTATTTTATATTATGTTCCCGCGCGAATAATATTTTCATCGCGAAAATCCTGCACCGTTCCTCGACACGTAATGCGGCTCTTCAGTTATGAATTACCAGGATAACACAAGTTATAAGGAGTTCTCAATAGAACATTCCAAAGCCAGTTTTCCGCGCTACTCGGTGCGAACATTTTTTCCTAGGTCGTGCGGTCTTATTCTGTGGTGCGGTCGCCGCCGCCCGCCGGTCGTCCACTCGACACGGTAATGTGGCTCTTGTCAGTCACGAGGTACTAGGATACCACAGCTGTAAAAGAACATTGCATAAATACGCTAGACACGAAATGTACACTTCAACCAACTTATCAGTGCAGGTGGGAAAACACAGAACTAAAATAAATGTACCACATTTGACATATCAATGCATTTTTGCTTCACCAGTAGCGCCACCTTGAATTGTACACTTCAAGTGGTCATACTTTAAGTGACGCTGTTGTCGCGTGACATTTTACTTCATGAATATGAAACTAGATGTCGCTGTGTGTCAGTGGAAAGTACGTAAACTAGAATAGTACAACTATTCAGTCATAGATGGCGGATTAGGTAACGTATAGGTATGCGATTATAATTTGAAAACGTTTGCTCAGGAGGTCAAGACAAGCACCGATCATTTAACATAAGTTAATGTTGATTTTAACTACTAAAAAAAAACAGAATATCTGGCCCTGCCGGCCATAATGATTAGATAGGTAGACCGTATGCAAAATTGTACCTACTTAATCAACAGCACAAGAGATAGAGTACAGTCGTGGTCTTTTCCGCCTGATCTTTTAATTTTTTTTTCGCTTAAATCAAGCAGAGGCGCCGAGCCACGCCCCCTTAAAGTTTAGGCCTGTTAGGAAAGCGTCAACTTTGGCACGCAAAATAACACTCTGGTTTGGCGTTTCGTCAGTGCGCTCGGCCGATCGGTTTCTTCTCATTCATTATTTCTATACAAAGTCAACGGGGCGGGGCTAGAGAGTGTTTCTATGTTGTAAGTGCAAGCAAAAATTAGCTTAGTGGTGATCAGGCGGGAGTGACTTCGATAGTCTGTACCTACTTATTATGTTAACACTTTCTACGAGTGTACTTACCCCTGTGACTTACCCTACGTTCTTGATACTTCTTCATCCATAAATTTACATAAAAATAATACCTATTAATTTCAAAAGTACCTACCTACATTATAATAACATTTTATTTTAAGTCAGCGGAAATTGCCCGACAGATGACAGGACCTGGTGGCCTACCATGACGTCTTAAAGCAGGATCGTTTTATTCTTGGTCGAGTGTGGGTAAGAGACGGAGCTATAGAGGACGTGTAGCGCCATCTCTTTCCCTCACTGGAATCAAAATTAAAACGATCCTGCTTTAGGTGGTAGGCCACCTGTATTACGTTTACAAAGGCAAGAAAAAATTCGACTACTTATATGTAACGGATGAGCGATTTCGATAAAGTTACACAGGTACACCATGACCTGGGATAGGACATTTGATGATTTACCATCCGAAAAAAAAATAGTTTTTTTTTTATTATTATCCGTTAAATGATCCATCTGCCTTGTTAGTCTAGTGATCGCAAGCAAGACTTCTGAGCATGAGATCCTGGGCTCGATTCCCGGGTCGGGCAAAATGTTATTGTATTTTACCATCAGGAATATCTCACTAGCAACCATGGAGATACTTATGCACCCGTTTGGTGGCAATAGGCTCGCCGCTGGCACATAGGACTTAAAAATAACTGGCGAAATGTCTTTGTATTACTAGATACACCTCTGCCTAACCCAGGGGGTTTTCAGGCGTGATGTTATGTTATTCCGTTAATACGTTCTTATACTATAATTTTCGTTCTATGTCGACTGTCATACCATCATCGACATACCTGAATGTTCGTTAAACAATAACGCAACACAAACTGAACTGGGTACACAATTTTATTACTATAATATTATCATAATTAAATAATTCATTATCAGCATAGGTGTAACGAATTACGATTAACGGTCAATAAAACGTACGAGTGTAGTAAAAAACAAACCAAAAACATGCCAAACACACGTGACACGTGATCAAAACTAAATAAATAATAGACAATCGATGTAGGTCCCTCTATTACAATGGGCTTCGTCTTCTTATTTCGTAGTTAACGATTCGAACTTTAAATATTGTTTCATCAGAGAACACCGTTCAATCATTCGCGTGAGCAGTTCCTTCATTCAGCTCATTTGCACAGCCGACTCGCGCGGAAAATTATTTCTTTTCATTTTCTCATTTTTCACGTCTTACTTAAAGTTTTCATGACGGCGAGTTTGCGATTCGTCTGTTTATTTTTCTTTTCTTTTTCTGACGATTGACTAATTTTTATTCTGAGTTTTGTTTAGTTTGTTCGGGGTGTAGGATGCTGTAACGAGGGAAAGATGTATTAATTATTAAAGAATTTGACGTTATTTTTTCAGTAACAAGTTGGTGTTTTTACTGGGAGATTTAAAAAAAGTGATAAAGTGGTATTTTCATACCATGCTGTTTGAATTATAAGCTGTAGCTAGCTTGCATGACAAAAATTCACGACTGCTAACACGAACTTTTCGCATTGTAATAGTATATTTTGATACAAGTGGAGAAAGTTTGGTACTGCATCCGAGGCGGAATTAACTCCCGAGCTGTAGGCGAGGGTGTTTTTGAGCCGAGAAGTGCAATAACAAATGTCCACGTGTATCAAACGACGTTTTTCAATACACTTAGAAATAAATTATAAGAACGAAAAATATTTTTGTCATGAACTACTATGAAACTATGATTTTAATTTTCTTTTTTTCCTCGCTTTACTTTCGCCAGGTTGAAGGAGAAGCAAAGGTATAAATCCGCTAAACAGCCTAATATAAAAAATAGTTTTTTTTTTATATATTTGAATTTAGAACACAAATAAATGTTAATTTATGTATAAAAGTAACTATTAGTTTTTAATAATCATGTTTATCTATGATATTCTATTTATAAACACAATTTGAATATTCAAAAAATATTTATGTCATAAAGACGCTTAGTGCTTTGCCGAATTTAAAAAAAAGAAAACATTTACCTCGGACTATAAGCATTGAACCAATTTGGACTAAGTATAGGTATAGTTTATCTGTGGCAATTTTCATTCAATGGAAAAACGCACGGGTGTGAAATACATTGCATGTTGTACCTAATCGTATTGCGTTATGGACCAGTTTTTGAGGAAGTGTATTGAAATAGTACATTTTGATACAAGTGGAGAAAGTTTGTTATTGTAATCGAGGCGGAATTATAACACCCGAGCCGTAGGCGAGGGTGTTTTTGAGCCGAGAATTGCAATAACAAATGTCCACGTGTATCAAACGACGTTTTTCAATACACTTTTGAAGAAATAAAATAAAATAACGAAAAATATTTTTGTCATGAACTATGAAACTATGATTTAAGTTTTCTTTTTTTTTCACGCTTTGCTTTCGCCAGGTTGAAGGAGAGGCAAAGGTATGAAGCCGTTAAACAGCCTAATATAAAAATTAAATGTATTTTATATTTTTTAATTCAGAACACAAATAAATGTTAATTTGTGTATAAAAGTAACTATTAGAGTTTAATAATTATGTTTATCTATGATATTCTATTTATAAACACAATTTGAATATTCAAAAAATATTTATGCCGTAAAGACGCGTAGTGCTTTGCAAAAATTAAAAAAAAAGTCGCCTCACACTATAGGCATTGTACTAATTTGGACTAAGTATAGGTTTAGTTATCTGTGGCAATTTTCATTCCCGCACACGTGCGGGAAAGTGGAAAAAATCGCACGCGTGTGAAATACATTGCATGTTGTGCCTAATCGTAGTGCGTTATGGACCAGTTTTCGAGGAAGTGTATTTAAAAATAAGTTAATAACAAGTATCAAGATGAATCATATTTTACCATACGAAACAGCATAAACTTATTTAATTTAGTAATAATAAAAACGAACCGCAACTTTTATTAAGAAAGTACCAGGGCGACAGAAACAGACATGAGGTATGGAAATTACGTCTCCCCGCGGCAACTTGCTTTCACGGTCCACTGGGCTGATCATAATAAAAACTCGCGCCGTCGCCTTCACACAGAAGTTTGACCATAAATTCGGTGGTCGGTGCAGTAATCGCCCGACGTTCGCCGACGGCGAGATTCTTACCGAGCGATCTCAGAAACGGCACATCCCAAATTCGACCTTCATTTCTCTATCCAATGCTTTCTGTCTTCTCAACCTTCTTTAATAATATCAAAGAAAAAACGCAGTGTATTCTTAATAGAACTCACAGCAACGTTTTTTCAAACTTGGCCAGTATCCCCCACTTTTAATATAATAATAAATATCACCAGAATACACTACTTTTTGCAAAGTTTTTTTTTCCGCTTTTGTTTTCCCCTAGGGTGAGCCAAGACCATTAAAAAGGTTAGGGCGAGCGATATTTTATGCGATTTTAAGTGTGTAACGGTTCTAATGTCCGTTTTATTGCGATGTGAATTATGAAGGCATGGTAACTAGTGCTGTTTATCTTTGAAGAAACTAGATAACGATCTCTAAACCTGTGTTTGAATGTCTATGGATTTTCATGATTGACTTTGTGGAAAGTAGAGAAAGAAAAGCAAGCTGTTCTTCACAAAGGCAACACCACTTACACATTACACAAGTTTGTCTCTATATAGGTTTTAAGTAAAGATGAAGATTCTGTTGTCTCCTAATACCCTAATTATTGAAAGATAGGCCGAGGACCTGAATGAACCAAAAACTGCAGTATGACTAACAAAGACTCATTATTACAAGACATACATGTCGTCTTGTGCATAAGAAATTGATTACAAAGCAACTGACATAATTTCTCAATACAGAAACTGTCTCCTTATGTGTAATTTGCCATTATTTTAAACAATCGAAAGTAAATAATATAATTAAAAAAGTTTTTTCCCTCAAAAACACACTCACCTTTCACATCTGAAAAGCTTAGGGACCAAAATAACCATACGGTAAACTTTTGAAGCGCATTGTTTTTCATCCCCATGAAAATCTGTTTAATCCATCAGATTAGACATTTGAAACACAAGTGGAAGCTGATACCTCTCATTATCCTCAGCAGCGGCGAGAGGGTTAACTTTGAAGTAGCATTGCCATTTATTAATGGTCAAGTTCAACCCGCCACCGCTTCGCCCCAAATTAGAACTGATTGCTGTAACTGAATTATTAAATTGATGCCATTTGTTCTCAGATATTTTAATAACGGAGAATTGTTTTGGGTTTTAGATGGTATTAATTATTTGTTTGGGGATTTTGTCGGTGGACGTATAAGATTGAAATTCCAGTCAGTATGGTCACTTACTTACTTAATAAGATATAGATATAATCTGTTTGCTGTATCAGGATTTATTATATTTTCCTTGCTAATTATTAAAAAGATTTAAAAAAAAAACCTTTTGACATATTGTGAGAATCATGAATTTAAATATAGAAGATTACCCTGTTTCATTTTAATCCTCTGATTTTCTTAGTTAAACTAAGAATAAAATAAAAAAATATAAAGGAAATATTCAGGATTACCTACAAAAGTTGTAATTTAGATTAAACAATGTCTCAATTAATAATCAAAGGACCAAATGTCTTCGTCTAGAATAAAAACATACCAGCGCATTAATAAAAATTTTCTTTATTAATTTTTCCAATGAATCGCGAACGCACAACATTGACACTTATTGCTTTTCCCCGAATTTATCCAAGAAAACCAATTAATCACGTCGACTCTGTCCAATAAATCCCCTTACGGACTTTAATTATTTTCTTATGATTTTAATTTTTGCTCTCCGTACGAACCCTCGGCCGAATCAAGGATTTGTGAACAACTGTCTCCACTCAAATTTTTTCGACTCCAGTTGGACTTTTATTAATAAAGGAGGAAGACAATTAATACTACTTAAAATTTGTTTAAGCATTTCTAAACTTAATTAGAAATCTTTTCCTTGTTACGGATAAATAAGTAGGTGAGTAGGTACCAGGTGGTGCTTATTGCTAAGATTTGATGGCGTCTCAAGAAATTTTATTATGAGAACCACGAAACTAGTAGGTATCTATGAGGTTTTGTTCATTAGCCATCACGAGCTTGAGAAGACAATCAATAACTAGCTACCATAGTAAATCTTTACTTGTGTAGGCAATGATGCTGCAAAATTTCTTGAAAATAAAAGGAGCCGAAAGTCTTTTAGTGGAAGCATATAGAAATATTTGACAAGGAACAGAGATTTATAAGGCCGCTTGGCAACAAAAACCAATGGAAAGAATAACACTCAATAAAACAATGCACATTTCTCAAACATTTCAGACATTATGGGCATTTAACAATCAAGCGGCGAGCGATTATTTTCCGAATTGGTCCCAAAAACCGCGCAATTAAATGCCATTTGTCCACAACAAAAGAGCGGTCCTTTCACCCCCCTCTTTTCTTCCGAAATTAGTGATGACTTCAATAAAAATAATTCTTGTCTTTTAGGCAAATTGCATCGCGAAAAGTCCAAAAGCCTTTAATTAAGGGTCGCCCCTCGCCACCCCGTAAACAGCGTCGCGGCCGTCACCTTTTATTTTTGTTAATTCTTGGGGCTCTTTCTTCGCCGCATAAGTTACTTCACCCCTTCGCGCCCGTGATTCTTTACGCCTTTTTGTCACCGTTTGAATTCTTTTGAAGAAACCCTTTCTTCCCATCTGCCACGCCCGTCAATATTAACTCCGGTACGACGAGTTAAACTTTTTAATATCCGTTAAATTTTGTTACACTCAGCGCGAATCCTTTTAAGGAGGTTTAAAGAAAAAAAGTCTAATTTAAAAATTGTGTTAGCATTTTCTTGTTCAGCTATTTTTGTTTTCTGTTCCATTGTGATGTTTTCATTCATGCATACCTACATTGTTTCGAAATTAAAGAATATCAACAAAAAGACGTCCCTCCAAACCGCAGAAGGCGATATTTCTTAAGATTCATTAAATTATTCACGAGGGAAGAGGAAAAAAATAATGCAAATGAGATCGGAATGTTTAAAAAAACTTGTTGGAAAACACGAGAGATCGTGACGGAGGCTGCTTGTGGTTGTAGAAACACGGACACGAATTTTTAATCCATTTCCCTTAGTCGATTAATATTCAAGGCCCGGCTGGTCTGGTTCATCTCCTTCGCCATTATTGCTTGGACGCCATCTCCTTCGAGTCTTCGGTACGGTATACTTTCGCTTTGATTTCACAAGCTAATTACTTTCCTTTTGTGAGTGATTGCAATCCTGGGAAGGTATTTGTTTATCATCTTTGCTGATTATGCAGGCTTCGATACTTTATTCTAAAGGCACCATATTGGTTTATCAAGTTGCTGCTTAGACAAACATCAATGATGAATCAATTAGGTATAATAATAGTCCAAACATTTGGCCAATAATTGTCAATGTAACCAAGCCAACCACAGCTAACTAAAACACCAAGAGATTCCCAAACACCAATTACACAGACACATAATTCCTGCTTTGCATGTTCAGTTGGAGCAATATTGCCTTAATATATTCAATATCCGGGAAGATGATAATTTACTGACTCGGGTAGAATCCATTATGGATGTTTACTTGACCTGCGCTTAGTGCTTACTAAGACAACAGGGGTGACCGCTGCGTACTTAAGCGATCCTGGTAGAGTGGGACGATTGAATATGGAGGCTCTTGAAAAGTTACTTTGGAATGTAGAAGAAAACGGGGTAATTCTATTTGTTTAAAACACAACAGATAATGGCCTAATCAAAATAATCCAAAAAACGCAGTTTCTTAAATAAATATTCACGGTCAATAATAATGATTATCATCAATTTCAAGTTTTGTGGTTTTTTTTTTTAAATAGAATAGGTACCTTTATTTTACCTTTGAAGAGGTTTTCCTCTTCAAAAGTAAAATAAAGGTACCTATTCTAGTTTTTTCTGTTCGACATCGTTTCGACACAACGTTTCATCATCATCTGCCTAGCCTTTTCCCAACTATGTTGGGGTCAGCTTCCAGTCTCACCCGATGCAGTTGGATACCAGTATTTTACATGGAGCGACTGCCTATCTGACCTCCACAACCCAACAACCCGGTTCGACATAAACGTTTATTTTCCAAAATAAATATTATGTGCCAGTCACAAAATAAAAGACGGTAGATAAACAATAGGAAGAAAAATAGAAAGGTGAATATCGAAAACCGAGAATTTGAATTTGGAATTCAAATCTCGCACGTTGACTTTAGCTTCACGCAGGAGTGTGGTTGTAAACCGAACGTGAATGAAAAACCAAATGTTTAGTAGTTATTTTTTTTCAATTGTCGCTAAACTGCTAAATTGTTTATACTATAGAGTTACTTTTAAAACAACAAGTTTGCAAGCTCTGATTGAGCTTGTTGTACGGTCGTTTGTTTGTTATCCTCCAAACTTTTGTAAAATATGTTACCAGCTTACATTATCATTCTCATCTAGCAAAACTCATTCTTCCTGCATGACTAGAGCAATTTTTCTATGATCTCCTGTAATACGTTGATGCAGAAATATGTTTATGGCCTTACATGGAATATTTCGAGAGGAAAATCCGGGATAATCTATAAATATCGCCCTCGACACTTCGCCCCGTAGCAAATTCTAAAGTGACAATATTCCGTATTGTACCCGCGATGTGAAAAATGTATGCACACCCCGTGTTTCGCGGAGCAGAGCAGAAGCCGTAATATACGAGGAGCGTGGGGAGTTATTAAAATTATAAACAAATAAAATTATTCAGTGTGCACCCCTTACGAAGTTATTCGTGGCCTGAATTCTTCATGTGTGATGTTTATTGCATATGGAAGATCTATGGTCTATTTTGATTTGTGTAAATGTATGAATTTCTAACTTTACAATCCAGAAAGGTTTATTTAAAACCCCATAAAAATATTTTATTTAGTTTAATAATATTAATATTTTTTTTATTTTATATTTTTGGTATTTTGATTAATAGTCAAAAAGCTGCTGACACCTGTCAACTTGGACATTTTACGAAATTTTATTTGAAATTCTAGAAATAAAATTTAAAATATAAAAATAGTAGCCCACCGCGGCACCGGTTGGAAGTACAGGGCCCAAGCTACCAGAGTTCAGTGCTCCAGTGAGTGGAACTTCATAGCAACACGAGCCGTGTCCAGGAGTACCGGTTTCTGAATCAAGCCGTTGCCATCCACCTACCTAACAATACGAGCCGTGTCCAGGAGTACCGGTTTCTGAATCAAGCCCTTGCCATCCACCTACCTAACAATACGAGCCGTGTCCAGGAGTACCGGTTTCTTTATCAAGCCTTTGCCATCCACCTACCTAACAATACGAGCCGTATCCAGGAGTACCGGTTTCTGAATCAAGCCCTTGCCATCCAGAGAGCCTCCTCAGTCAGTGGCGGCGCGAGAAACCGGACCTCTTTAAATTTCGTTCCCTTGAGGAGGTGAGGCCCCGTGCACCTGAAACGGTCGCCGGGGCCTCGAATGTTTTCTACGACGCGTCGTCCGAGGCCCTCAGTGCATAATCAAAAGTGTAAAATTCATGTCCTTGTTCATATTGACTTTTAAGAGTTTCTTTTTTTATTTAATATTGTTTTAGTTTAATAAAGTTAATTTGATAAGTTTATTTTATAAGTGAACTATATGAGTAACAGCAGCAGCGATGTGGTGGACAACAGTGCTAGTCAGCCTTCAATATCGCTGAACACCCTGGAGAGATGCCCGCTATGTTCCCAGGCACGCTTTTTTAAAGGTAAGCGGGGTCTGAAGGTACATATTGGGAAAGTACACAAACTTTCAAATACATCCACCTCAGACCCTGTCTCAATAGCCACACCTACAACATCTTCTTTCGACCCTTTTTGGAAAACCCTTTCAAAATTCAAAAACTCCGTTCCAGTACTAAAGCGAGTTCCTCGAGGTGCTAGACCGCTTGTAGCCCAAAATTTAGCTGGTTGCGTGCGCCTTGCTGTCCGGGAGAACTCGCTAAGTGCTTGGGAACAACTGCTCACCTTTCCTTATCGAATCTTTCATGTACAAAAGAATTTGGCAACAAAAAAAACTTTAACTGCACAAATCAAAGAAAATTGCAACGTCTCGGCTCAAGATTTAGACCCAAAATTACCGGCACAGAGATATACATCCTCAAGAGGTATATCCCACCTGGTGGAAACGAAGTTAGGGGAAGGTGACAATAGCGGAGCAGCCAGGATTCTCTTCAGCAGCGATGTGGTGGCACCGTGCTCTCCAGAGACACTCGCAGCTCTGGAGACCAAACACCCTGCCCCGGCGGATGGCCTTTCCTTTCCCGACCCTCCTGATTCGGACTTTCATTCCCTCATCGTTACAGGTCGAGAGGTGGTCACAGCCGTTTGCTCCTTCCGGAGTGGCTCAGCCGGTGGCCTCGACGGTCTAAGTCCTCAGCATCTGAAAGACCTAATATGTTCAGGTGCTGGGGAAGCTGGTGAGCTGCTCTTGAAGGAGCTTACGGCTCTGATTAACCTTATGCTCTCCGGCAAGGTGAACGAGTCCATCATCGACGTCCTGTACGGGGCCAATCTTTGTGCCCTGCGCAAAAAGGATGGCGGCATTCGTCCCATTGCCGTGGGAACAACCTACCGTCGTATGGCAGCCAAGATTTGCTGTAAATTTTACGGAGAGGTTGTTTCGAAAAAATTTCAGCCCCTGCAGCTTGGATACGGTTCTAAAGGGGGTTGCGAGGCTGCCGTACACGCTATGTCAACCTATCTAAATTCCGGCAAAGGTGAGGTCATCCTGAAGGTTGACATAAAGAACGCCTTCAATTCAGTGAATACACCTTGTTGACTGAAACTAAAAATGAATTACCCCAAATTTATAGTTTTCTTTGGCAATGTTATAGACACCCATCTAAATTATTATACCGGGACAACCTTTTGGAATCTGCTGTTGGCTGTCAACAAGGTGACCCCCTCGGGCCAGTGATTTTTAGTTTAGCTATCCACCCAATTATTCGACAGCTAAATTCCAAATTTAACGTTTGGTATCTTGATGACGGAACTCTGGGAGGCGATGTAGATTCTGTTTTACTAGATCTAAATTTCTTAAAAAATGAATTTCACTCCATTGGCCTCGACCTCAATGTTTCAAAATGCGAATTATATGTAGCGGACAGCACCGACAGACAACTGACTTTTTCAAAGTTTAACGCAATAGCCCCTGGCATCAAAATTATAGAAAAAAGCTCTCTTCGCCTCCTCGGGTCACCTATCTTTGAAAACTCTTTTCCCGATTTTATCGAGGAAAAAATTCAAAATTTCAGTGATGTTTCGGAAAGATTGCTCCAAATTAACATACATTCGGCCATCACAATAATTCGTTTTTGTTGTTTCGGACCTAAATTAACATATTTCCTTCGTGCTTCCCCTTTATGGAAGCACACTCACCTTTTGGACAAAATGGATCAAATTATCAGACATACTTTATCATCTATTTTAAATGTGGCTTTGGACGACCGAGCTTGGGCTCAAGCTGTCGCGCACGGCGCGAATCGCCATAAAACAATTGGTATGTATCAATATGGCATTATTAAATTATATTTTGTAGTGTGGCAACACCACGCTTGGCTTGAAACTAATTTTGTTCATGTTGGTACTGTGGTAGAAAATATGGCGGGAAAAAAGATGGCTGCCGGACAGTCGGTCACAGGTTTGAAAGGGTGAAAAAGGAGCATGTGGTTAGGAGACAAATTAGAAGCGACGAGCTTCTAGTGGTCCCATCTGAAAGATCCCGGTGAGTGTTTACTCTGTAATAACTTATGTCAACATAAAAGTACATGATGAGTGGGAGAGATGAGAGGACTCATATAGTTATATTCCTCCTTGATTGGTAGTTCAATCTTGCAGTGCATTGCACACTTGGTAGTCAAGGACATTGAACAGGGAAGTCTGGCACTCCCATACATTGTAGTGTGGTCGGGAAACACACTGGCACGGCCGACTGAGCTGGAGCAACCGTGGCGTGGCTATGGGGATGGTGGAGGCCTCCGGGGGGCCATAGGCCCCCTGTCCGGCTAAGTGATTATGCGAACATGTTTAGAATCACCAGGGATACACCCTGTTTAGACCGGAGCAGGTCGACCGATGCACAACTAGATAATGGAGGTGCATAGCCATGTAAGGTACAACAATAAGTACACACCCGCATATCAAAGAGAATGGCAAAGCACTTGGTAAAACCAATAAAACATGTAAGTGGCATAGCCACATGAGGGAGACTGTATGTCACCCTATAGGTATACGCATTTGAATTATATGAACATGATGAAACAGGTCAACTCATCTCTCTACCCTCATGACAAATGTGTATATGTTTTGTGTACCTATGTGGTCCTCACATGAGTCACATGTGTGATGCCTACATCTAATGGTTGGCTTATTTTATCGCATGTAGAAGGCACCACATTTTGGTGGAGATGCTGGGATATGATCCCGGGGGCCTTTCATAGGCGGAGTGAGGCAGACATGTACTCTAAATTTCAAATAGGTATTTGAGTTACAAGAACTCATAAGTTTTAACTATTCTAAGTAACATTGTGGTCCCTTATAATGTTATTTTAATGTTTAAATGATTTTTATCTAATTTTGACGAATTATATAGGAATTTTACGTGTGTTGCGGAACATTATTTTAATTTGGACTGACAACACCATGGAAGTCGTCTACGTCTATCAAACAGATGTCTATGGTCTTAGTGTGGTACCATTGTGTGGCATTATAGTCATCGTTATTTGAAATCGATTCGACATTTAATCGATTTACTTAGTTTTATTTTGTTTTTATTTTTGTACTTTAATAAAACCAATGTTTATTTTGATGTAATAGTAGACATAAGTTAGTTTTCGGCACTTACAGAAGTATTATTTCAGTAGAATCTAGTAATCGGTAAGTAAAATATATATTTTTTACGGTTTTAGCAATCGACTCTCATGTTCCGCGTGCAACACTACGGACGACATTTACCGCCGTTTTGGGTGTCATTTTTTCTTCTGTCTATGGTTTTTTCCTTGTTTGTTGCGAACTTGTGAATTTATGTTTACAAAAAAAACTTGTTCAAACAGTGAAAATACGTTTTTTATCATAGATATACGGAAAATTATCAGTGTGTTTTATAGTGAAAGTATAAAACAAGTGAAATTCACATTACTCGTATGCTTACTTGCATACGCGGCGTCGTCATAAATAATTTCACCGGTAACGAGTAGTAAAAAGTTTGAGAAGAACTAATAAACTTGCAGATATCTGTAAAGGAAGACACGTAAGGGTGAGTCCTGCACAATTGTATAAGTAGATAAAGATAAATCGAAATGGTTTGTGCATCAACTATTGTTTTACGAACTCGAAAGTCCTACCTACTTTAGTCTATTTCTCATGGTTTCAGAACAAAAATGGAAGAAATTCTAATTAAACTATTAGACACGAGAAAGATTAGGCTCCGAGAATGTCTCGAAGAAACGAAAACAGACTACGAATCAGGAGAAATGCAACTCTCTATGGCTTCGCATATAGTAACCAAGTTAAAGGGCCTAATTATGAAACTGCAGGAACAAATACAGCATTACACCACCTCCTCAACCAACCCTCAGTTAGGTATAGTTACGGAAGCTATGGACGTGCAGCTCAAGGCGGAGGATTTTCTTACAGAAATCGAATCTTCAGTAGAAGTGACTATAGCTTCTGCACAAAGTCCACCTAACGAACAAATCTCAGGTCAACATTTGGGAATTAGACTCCCAAAATTAGAGCTCCCAAAATTTAACGGCGAAAGCCTAAAATGGTTTGAGTTTTGGGACCGCTTTCAATCAAATATTGATAACCAACCAATGGCTGATGCTGATAAGCTTACATATTTGATTAGCAGTCTACAGGGCAAAGCCCTAGAAGCAGTTGCTGGGCTATCAATTACCAACCATAACTATGGCATCGCCACTGAAACATTAAAATCTCGTTATGGTTCCAACGATACCTTGATAGATGCACATTACATAACACTGATGAAGTTGGACCGAGCAGAGTATACAGCAGCAAATTGTAGACAAGTTTTAGATGAAATAGAAAGACATTTAAGAGTCTTAGAAAAATTAGGCGAAGATGTTAACGGTAATCACTTGCGTGGCACTATTTTAGGCAAATTTCCTGAGCAAGTGCTCCACCAATACCATATGATACCTCGACAAAATCAAGACAACTCTACAATAAATGTCAGACAGAACTTACTAAGTATTGTAATGGCGATGGAAAAGGCTCAGTCAATGCCAACAGGATTGACTACCCAACAGGAAAAAGGCATAACAACAGAGGCGCTCCAAACAAAATCTGAGTTGAGACGTGAACACAAGGCAAAGAATGTTACCAGCCACACACCAAGTAGGCCATTCTTAAAGCGAAAGGCAGACAATCCCTCAAACAATCCACCTAAGAAACGGAGCAGATTGCCATGTATTTTTTGCAAACTAAACAATCACAGTAGTGTGGATTGCAAAAAATATAAAGACGTGCAGTCTCGGCAAAAGCAGTTAGGGGAGAGATGTCATAAATGTTTGAAGAGGAATCATAAAACTGAAGAATGCCGTCGAAAAATAACATGCTTCCGCTGTGGTGAAGGACATCTCCAACTGCTTTGTCCCAAACAAAAGGGTAAATTGATTGCATCAAATGATGAAAATGTTAAAATTCAATGTTATGTTACAAACAACCTTACCTTTTTACAGACAGCAGTAGCAACTGCCATAAACCCCCGCAACACAACCAAAAGCCATAAATGCAGGCTTGTACTGGACAGTGGTTCGCAGCGTAGCTACCTTAGTACTAAGGTGGCATCCAGATTGCAGCTCATTCCTGATAACGAAGATCAACTCATAGTGTATACATTTGGAACAACAGATCCAAAGGAGATATCAAGCCCATCCGTGGATATTGTCTTAGAAACCAAACGTGGCCTCAGAAGACAAGTAAGAGTCAATGTTGTACCACATATTACCGAGAGATTACCAATAGCTAAATTTGATTATTCCATGGTTGATTTAGTGGCCGATGATGGCTCTACTGGAGAAAATATAGATCTTTTGATAGGGAATAATTATTTTGTAGGCTTCTTACGAGATACAAAAGAGAAGATTGGCAATAATTTGTATTTGGTGGATTCTGACTTCGGATGGCTATTATCAGGAAACTTTAGACAAAACTGTACTGCAGATCAAGAAAATATTTTAACTGTGACTACTTACTGCCACTGTCACAGTTCAAGCTGCCCTTATTTTACCGAACCTGATCTACCTCTCAGAAACATTGACATAAAATTCTTGTGGTCACTTGAGTGTATTGGCATTAGTGATTCCCCTAAGACTACAAGACAAGATGAAGCAGTCAAACACTTTAATGATACTGTAAAATACAACAATGGACGTTATGAAATAACATGGCCATGGATTGAATACCCACCTCAACTCCAGGTTAATTTTGGTATGGCATTGGGAAGACTCAAAAGTTTAATCAACAGGCTAGATAAAGTAACACTGCAAGAACATGACAATATTCTCAAGGAGCAATTAGATGGGAATATTATTGAAATAGTGGAACCACATAGTAATGACATGGGTCATCCTGTACACTATTTACCTCACCATATCGTAAAAAATGAAGGAAAGCGCGGACGTATCGTCTATGACGCTTCAGCAAAAGCAACTGGTAAGAAGAGCCTAAATGAATGTCTCTACAGTGGACCATCTATGCTAGAGGACCTCATAGTTCTTCTCCTGAAATTCAGAACAAAGAAAATAGGTATTGTGGCCGATGTAGAAAAGGCTTTCTTACAAGTGGGGCTCCAAGGAAAGGACCGTGATGTAACCAGATTCCTATGGGTAAAAGATATCACGAAGGATTTAGCCACAGAAAACCTGTTGTATCTTCGTTTCCGTCGCATGCCCTTCGGGGTGATTTCAAGTCCATTTCTTCTCACAGCAACTATTAAATATCACATAACACAGACTGATGTAAATTTACTAAAAGATATAGCCAATAATTGCTATGTAGACAACTTAGTAACAGGAGCAAACTCGATTCAAGAAGCTCAAGATGTATATAAAAAAACAAGGGAGTCATTTGGACAAATTTCTATGAATATAAGAGACTGGCTCTCAAACGAAAAGGAATTTCTTGGTCTTATTTATACCTGCAGAGCAACAAGCGAAACATGAGGGCACAGTTAAAGTTCTAGGACTAACATGGAACATAGCAAGACATACGTTAAAACTAAAACTAACGGATCAACATTTTAACAAAGATGCACCAGCTAACACAAAAAGAAAGGTACTTCGTACTTTAGCACGGATCTATGACCCATGTGGCTTTATCTGTCCATTAACACTGCCATTGAAGATCCTGTTCCGGAACATCTGTGAACAAAAACATAAGTGGGATGCTACCTTACCAGATGAATTGATACAGTCCATGCAGGAAATCTTGAATGTCATAGAGTCAGCGGCACACATAGAGCTGCCAAGATGCGTAACAAATGCTGTTCCAGAGTCTGAGACAACATACCAGTTGAACTGTTTCTCCGATGGCTCGAAGACCGGATACGCTGCAGTTATATACTTGACATCACGAAGTCAACAGAAAACATCAGTCTCATTCCTAATGGGAAAATCAAGAATAGCCAAAGAAGAAGGCAAAAACGAACTTCATATTCCTAAATTGGAACTACTTGGTCTATTAATAGCAAGTAGGCTTCTAAAATATGTAAGAGAGAGCCTATCCTTACCGATAAGCAAGGAAACACTGTGGACGGATAGCTTGGTTGTACTTGGATGGATAAATTCCAACAGACTACTGCCACCCTTTGTATCTAATAGAGTAGAAGAAATAAAGAAAAACCAGATGAAATCTGAAATATACTATATTAATACAAAAATGAACCCAGCTGATGTTGCAACCAGACCCGACAGGTGGAGTCAAGCTAAAGAACTTTGGTTCAACGGCCCAACATTTCTAAAGGAAAATGAATCAGTATGGCCTACAGATAGATATTATATGAACCACATGACAGCTCTTTCTATCGGGGAGGGCCTGGACCACAGTGATAGTCGAAACACAGCAGAAGCAGACAGTGGTCCAGGAAATCAGCAACTAAATAACAGTTTGATGGAACTAAATAACAGCCAACAAATGGAAATTGATGACCCTAAAGACAATTCAGTCACTGAACCGGTGAACGAAAGTATAGAAATTAACTCAGCACAGCAGAGTCTAGCATTACCAAAGTCAGCGCCTGATGCTCTGGCGAAAATCAAAGAACTGCAAAAACACCATTTTGCAGATGAACTTTTAGGGAAGAAGACACACCTTATTAGAAACCTCGGTGTCTTCTTAGACGTGGATGGAGTGTTGAGATGTCAGGGACGAATGGTAAACACCACCTGGACTTACGACATGAAACATCCCATATTATTACCCAGAGATTGCGAATTTACAAATAGGATTATTAAGGATACTCATGAAAGGAACTACCATGTTGGTGCCACTCATACACTCAGCCTCATTAGAGAAAAGTATTGGATACCACAAGGGAAACGTCAAGTAGAGTGAGTGATATCAAGATGTCAGCAATGTAGAAGACATGGAGGTGGCCCTTATCGTCTGCCAGCAGCACCAGACCTACCAGCAGAGAGAGTGAACTACAGCACACCATATACCTTCTGTGGGCTTGATTATTTTGGGCCTCTTTATGTCAACACACCAAATGGAAAACAGAAGAGGTGGGTAGCTGTATTTACTTGTCTCGCTGTAAGAGCCATTCATTTAGAAATAGTAAACGACTTGACAGCAGAAGAATGTCTCCTGGCGCTTAGACGATTTGCTGCCACTAGAAATACACCTAAGCGGATGTATTCCGACAATGCTACATGTTTCAAGCTAACATCTGAAGTGGTCAGTAAACCCTACTGCATTGAGAGGGGAATTGAATGGAGATTCATACCACAGCTTGCTCCATGGCACGGCGGATTTTACGAACGACTGATAGGTATTATAAAACATTCCTTAAAACGCACTCTCGAAAAGCACCTACTTGGAGACAGCAAACTGCTGACCGTGCTAAAAGAAGTGGAAGCAGTCATCAACTCAAGACCACTTACAAAGGTTGGAACTGAAGTGATCCACATATTAAGACCAAATGATTTTCTGAGTCTGGGAAAATGCCTGACCTTGACTCCTACTACTAGTGGAGTGTCTGGGGGTTTTGACCTCAGACTTTTGTTACAGTGAATGAATTTAAATGGTCGAGGGGGGGTTTTCTTTTTTATACTATGAAGTGTAAAGTTTACCCAATTTTTTTTTGTGCTTTTAATTTTTTTATTATTTAAACAAAAACTATAAAAAATTAATACTTGAGCATGTAATTTTATTTGAAGTAAATTTTTTTTCGTATCTAAACGTTGAATAATACCTAAATAGACATAAATGAATATTTTTTTTAAATGTTGGAGCGTATGAAGGGTCATAACGACCTTGGACAGGTAGTAGAACGTGGAGAGGGGAGAACGGCAACACCAGCTGCTCCAAAACTAAACGACATTTTTCTAGCTACTTTTTAGTTATAAATGACACGTGTTCTGCGCATGTTGTATATATTTGAGAGTAAAAGTTGTGTATTTTGTTGTTTATTTCTGATAAAAGTTTTATTGAAAACGTTTTTTTTCTATCGAATTTCTATGTTAGATTTTTTATTTGTTCATTTGGTAAGTAATCTCATTAAAAATCTGCAGTTTTAATAAACTTACGTTTTATGATCATGATGGTTATAATATGACCATAATGATTATTAAATAATAAATTAAATAATAGGTACATAGATAATTAAAGATTAATTTAAGTAAAAGAAAAAAAAATGTAATAAATTAATCATTTCATGTATTCAATTGTTTTCTATCACAGTTTTCTAACAATGGGTGAATCAAGGACCAGTAGTACAAGTAATGAGCACAGCTGCCTTATCTATGAAAAATTGGGTTCATCTTCCGAAACCAATTCAGATTTAGGTGTTATTAAAAAAATAAATAAAGGAATGACAACGTTACGAGCTGCTTCAAGCGAACGAAAGGATGGCTTGTTACCTTATCTTGAAACTGAATTCATTTACGCTCATACAGGTTGTCGCCAAAAATATATCCATAAAAAATATATTGAAATATATAAGAAGAGGTCTAATGAAACTCCATTTTCGCCTCCGAAAAAGAAACTCCGAAGTAGCACTGATTTATCGAGCTTTGAGTGGGAAAAAAACTGTTTCATCTGTGGCCAAGAAGCTAATAAAGAAAAAGAAGCAAAATTAAATAAAAAACGACGAAGACAAATCTCATATATTAATACTCCAACTTTAAGTGACTCCATTGTACACTTTATAGCTGTACAGAAGAATGATTATTGTCGAGAAATTCATAAAAGAATTGCTGGTATAGCAGATTTACAAACAGTTCAAGCAAAATATCATGCTGATTGTTATAATTCTCTTAAGAATTCCATTCATCTGAGCTCTGCTTAGAAGAAAGTTGGTTCGAGAATTTCGATGATAGATGCAGCAATGGAGCAAATATACAAATATATAGAAGAGAATGACGACTGCCAATTTTCTATGCAAGAGTTGAAAGATACCATCACCTCACAGTATACTCCGGATGAAAAAACTATTAGAAAACGACTAATAGACCGCTATCATGATGATATTGTTTTATCAAGTAAATTTGGAACTGATACTATTATATGTTTTAAAAAAACTAATCATAATGTATTAAAAGAAAGTTGGTACAATCAACAAAATAATAGTAAAGAAGAACAGGAGTTACATATATTAGAAGCAGCTAGTGAGATTATTAGGAGGGATATAAGAGCTCAAGTTTACGATAATGAAAAGTATACACCAAGTGACAGAATGCTTGAAGATATTGATGAATCTATTCCAAAATCTTTAAATTGTTTACTATCACAAATAATACTGAAAGATAAAAAAAATAATACAGAAGCAATTCCTTGTTATGAAAAGAAATGTAAATCTATCGCATATGCTATAATATCAGATGTACGACCACGATCATTTCTATCACCTTTGCATGTTACTTTGGGTGTGATGTTTCATAGAAATTTTTTTTTTCTTTCATTTTCCTTCATTTATTTCTTTTTCCTAATTAATATCTCTATATGAATACATAAATTAATTTAATTTTGGTGTAGAAAAATGTTCTACAGCCTAATATTATAAGTTATTGTATCGTTTAAACTATCAAAATGATAGTAATTTCATTTTTTTTTTTCTAATCGAGATCACAATTTTTTTATAGGTAAACTTTTTTGTATATATTATAAGCTAAACATTCCACTTTGAATTATAAAATTTCATTCACTGTAACAGAAATCCTAGGTTTTCATGTTTTTAACGCCCCAGGCGCTCCACTATACCGATAGTGTTAATTCCGCAAATAGTTCTAAACTCAAAACCAATTTAATTGAGAGCTGGAAAAGAGGATTGATAATTATTGAGGAATTCAAAAAATATTTATAACACAGTATCTGACGAGCCTACGTGAGAGGTACCAAAATTCTCCTAAGCAGCCGAGAGTTGTATCTGATTGTACACCTAAAATAGGAGATATCGTACAGGTGAAGTCAGATTTAAAAAACCGTGAAACGTGGAAGGTCGGGAAGATAGACGAACTAATAAAGAGTGCAGATGGCAAACATAGAGTTGCTAAGGTCAAAGTTGGAGACTCGATAATGACTCGGTCTGTAGGTCACCTCTATCCTCTTGAAACCGAACCGGTTGACTTAACACAATCCGGATCAACTGAGGCAGAAGCGACGAGTTCACTCCCAGATGTCCCAGTTGTGTACTTAGATGACACCTCATGTCGAGTGGATGACATGCAACCACCTTTATTAACCAATCCAGAATCTGAGAATGGTGACAATGAGGTACCCATAACAAATGAGGTAGAGCCAGTGCAAGAACCTATGATTAACACAGGTACATCAGAGGCTACTGTTGACTCTGACGTTTTACAACCGGAGATCAGAAGTAAGAGGGACGCTGCTATTCGGGCCAGAGAGAAAATACTGGAATGGACGCGTCAACTCTTCACACTACTGCAATAACACCCTCTTTCTGCTTGTGGCAGTGTCGCGCACGGCGCGAATCGCCATAAAACAATTGGTATGTATCAATATGGCATTATTAAATTATATTTTGTAGTGTGGCAACACCACGCTTGGCTTGAAACTAATTTTGTTCATGTTGGTACTGTGGTAGAAAATATGGCGGGAAAAAAGATGGCTGCCGGACAGTCGGTCACAGGTTTGAAAGGGTGAAAAAGGAGCATGTGGTTAGGAGACAAATTAGAAGCGACTAGCTTCTAGTGGTCCCATCTGAAAGATCCCGGTGAGTGTTTACTCTGTAATAACTTATGTCAACATAAATGTACATGATGAGTGGAGAGATGAGAGGACTCATATAGTTATATTCCTCCTTGATTGGTAGTTCAATCTTGCAGTGCATAGCACACTTGGTAGTCAAGGACATTGAACAGGGAAGTCTGGCACTCCCATACATTGTAGTGTGGTCGGGAAACACACTGGCACGGCCGACTGAGCTGGAGCAACCGTGGCGAGGCTATGGGGATGGTGGAGGCCTCCGGGGGGCCATAGGCCCCCTGTCCGGCTAAGTGATTATGCGAACATGTTTAGAATCACCAGGGATACACCCTGTTTAGACCGGAGCAGGTCGACCGATGCACAACTAGATAATGGAGGTGCATAGCCATGTAAGGTACAACAATAAGTACACACCCGCATATCAAAGAGAATGGCAAAGCACTTGGTAAAACCAATAAAACATGTAAGTGGCATAGCCACATGAGGGAGACTGTATGTCACCCTATAGGTATACGCATTTGAATTATATGAACATGATGAAACAGGTCAACTCATCTCTCTACCCTCATGACAAATGTGTATATGTTTTGTGTACCTATGTGGTCCTCACATGAGTCACATGTGTGATGCTTACATCTAATGGTTGGCTTATTTTATCGCATGTAGAAGGCACCACACAAGCTACTCTTCCCATTCGCATGGGATGACTCGGCGTCCGCAAAATTTCCAGTATTAGTTTACCGGCTTTCATGTCCTCGGTCCACGGCACTGAGAAATTAATCAGGAATATCCTGGCTTCCACACTGATTGATTTTGATGTGCCGTGCTTCTCCGAGGCTATCGATGCTTGGAAACTGGCTTGCCCGAACACTGAAGAACCCGACCATCCATTCTCTCAGAGACGGTGGGACGAGCCGCTCTGCAGAATCGTTCAAAACAATCTGCTGAACTCGTCTTCTACTACTGCTGAGCGTGCGCGCCTACTGGCTGTGGGTGAATGGGAGTCGGGTCTTTGGCTTCACGCACTGCCGTCGTCGACAATTGGCACATTGTTTGACGACACGACCTTTCGCCTCGCTGCTGCCTTACGCCTCGGTGCCGCCTGCTGTTCTCCTCATCGCTGTCACTGTGGTGAAGCTGTCAACAGCCTCGGTCACCACGGCCTGTCGTGCAGCCGAAGTGCGGGGCGTTTTGCACGGCACGCGAACATAAACGACATTATCCGACGAGCTCTTGTCACCGTCGGCGTTCCAGCTGTTTTAGAACCTAATGGCTTGGCACGCGACGATGGCAAGAGACCGGACGGCATGTCTTTGTTTCCTTGGTAGATGGGTAGGCCCTTAGTATGGGACGCGACTTGCGTCGATACTCTTGCGCCTTCTCATCTTCCAAGTTCGTCGTGCTGTGCTGGCGCTGCTGCTGCGGCTGCAGAGAACCTCAAACGGCGTAAATATAGAAACCTTTGTGGTAACTATATTTTCGAGCCGTTTGGGGTTGAAACTCTAGGGCCGTGGGGTCCGAGTGCCCATAGTCTGTTCAAAGAACTTTCAAAACGCCTAGTTGACGCTTCCCGTGACCCAAGAGCTGGCTTTTACCTTGGTCAGAGGCTAAGTGTTGCCATACAACGTGGCAACGCCGCCAGTCTCTTGGGCACATTACCAGCTGACAGCGTTGAGGAGGAGTTTTTCGATGCCCTTTTATAGTTTGTTGTTAGTTTATTTATTTTAGTTCTTTAATACTTAGTTTTTAATTAATTATGGCAATGAATAAATAGTTTGTTACTAGTCAAAACCCCATAATACATAACACTAAAAAAGATACAAAAACAACACAGCCAAATGGACAATATGTCCATAGGTAAAATTGGTGCCAAGACGAAGCTTTGGCATTTAAGTTAATGGAAAGAAAAAGGAACTATAAGTATTTTATTTTTCAAGGACTTATACGTGTCGCAGACCAAAGAAGAAATGCCGTTGAAAAAAACGTAGGTAAATGTGATTTATCTTATTAAAAACCAACAAAACTTCAGAACATCAATCACTTCAAAATAATCTTTTGACAGCTTACACAAAAAAAAATACAATTTCCGTCTCCGAATGTCGTGTAGAAGTTTTTCATCTATTGGCATATCGGTACCCCGTTCCCTTTATTTTATATTAAAGCGATAAACATGTCGATTGCTTGAGACACGCGTGGTCGCTCTCCCTTCCTATCTTCGAATCTGCGTAGATGTTACTGTAAAGAAAAGAGCAGTGAGAAAACTTCTGGTTTATCTGAAACTGTTTTGTCTTATTTTGTATATTTAGGCAGCATCGTTTAGTGTCACTCAGTTTCAGAAGCAGTGCGTTGAGTTATGTCAGGTATATTGTTACCAATTTTCAATTGACTAGTTACTTTTTCAATAGAAACAATTTAAATCTACTCGCTTTACTACCTACTTCAATTTCAAAGAGTAATTCGACAAAATTTTCGTCAATATTCAAATCCGCCAACTTTCCATCAATATCTTTTTTTTTATTAATCCTTTAACTTTCTTTATAGTGGAAGTTATTAATAATAAGTTACAACTTATTCATGCAAAATAAAAATTCAAGACCAAACTCAATACATCAATGAAGACGAATTCCGCCATTTCCAGAAGGACCAGTTTTCCCAGTACCAAAATCACCAAGCAGTATCCGAATTTTCACCGTAACATCAGCAGAATATGCAAGTCATGAGAAAACGCTTATCACGGGATTTGATAGTGGCTCCGATAGGCGGGGATGAGTTATGGTGTAACATATTGCCGTGTGATCTGTGACTATTAGTTTTAGACGTCTGTGGGATGTTTTGGAAATTAGGTAAGGAAATGCTAAGTCAGGAAGACGGGTAGGAGATGTGTAAAAAATAATTTGAATCGGCAGATTCTGTTTATAGCGGTAGAACTTCTTTAGCCAGCCACATAAAAAATAGCCCTACCCATGATCTGTCCGTAATCTGAATCGGTGTGTTACCCGCGTCTGTCCGTCATCCGAATCGGACGAGTACTCCATGCGATGGTTTTTGTCATAAATTGATGATGAACTTGTTTCTATCTCACTCAAACTTGCACAGAGTCTAGGAGAAAGAACAAGAAAGACATTTTGCCTCAGTTCAACAACGAACGACGCTTCTAACTGACCAAAACACCACTCGCCAGTTGAAAAATTCGCCGCGCGCCGACCCGTCAAAACAGACAAGAACAAAAAAGTTTTATGTGTGCTATAGTGTGTGAGTAATGTAAAAGTGGTATTGGCATTTATAGATGGGTTAATAAAAATTCATCATCATCATCATTCTCATATCCTCATCATCATATCCCAATTCATTTGTGGTCGGCACAGCATGTCTTCTTCTTCTATACTTCTCTATTACTCGTCATCGTATCAGACTCCTCTTTTCGTGCCATATCATCCTTCACAGTCCTTCCCACAGTCCATCGATCGTTTGTTTGATCGTCCAGTCTTATACCCATCCACAGTCATATTCAAAACAATCCTCATGATATTTTCTTCATTACTAAAAGTATAATGGGGAAAAGTAACTGTGAACTTAATGGTCGGTTCCAGAGTTAGTTAAATAGACCTTATCAGGTCCCAATCTGACCAAAATTGAGACCTAGCTATGGACACACCATCTTCACTAAGCTTTGACCGACCTCCTCTTTTGTCATGACCTTGAATTTTAAAAGCAAGCCATCGTGTACGGACAGTGCAAATATTTCAAGCAAATCCACGATTTTTTCCGAAGCGTATCTTCCCTACTTATTTCCGTGACTCCAGAAAAGCTTTCACACCTCAAGTGCTGCATCTATATCCACAACCACCATAAATTACGTGTCGATTGACCACTCATCCCTAGGGTCGGCACTCCACGTGTTGTGCCGCTACGCTCTGCAGATGGACACGCCAACAATGGGGTTAAAAATGAACTCTGCCAATAACTGTCAGCGCTGATGAATCGCTCCACTGCACCTCTGAAAAGGAAAGTAATCGGTTAGTGAGTTATTGGCACGTTTTAGTTTATAATCAATCAGCAATGGTAGAATAGAATGTAATACTCTTATATGAAATTAACAGGTATTATAAATGTAGGAATTTTACATAGGGTGTCACAATAATGCATGTGCGTTTGATAATTAAACTAGCACATTCAAAGATAAGAAGATAAAGGTGCTTGTGAACTCTTTATTAGTAGCGTTCGTTTTGGGGCACTTTACTGTAGGTACTATTTTTATCCAAATTACCTACATTTCTGCACAGACAATATGGGCGAGTATGTCCCACCAATTTCACCTGTAACATACAACTTAAATGAAACATTCACAACAATGTACCGTGTAACGAAAGGGTTTTACAACACCGTTATTAGCAATAACATAACACGGAGCATCGCTTCGGTATTTTCTTCAATAGCTTTAGGCTCATAAAGCCACCGTGTTGAACAACGATTGTGTGAACAAGCGGCCGCTTGGGACGCCAAACTTCAGAAATTCCCCGTCGGCTTGTCGCGAGCAGAGTTTTACGGCCAAATTAATATGGCAAATTAATGCGTTTTGCTACCGTATAATTTTCGCGTGTGGGAGCCTGGGAGGGTGTTTCTTGCGACGCGACGTCCCGAACAAACCAACATATTGCGTCACAGGGGTATCTAAACGCCCGGGATTCGTATCATTTTTCCATATGGAAATGATGTAACGAGCGGAGCGCAAGACAACAGTGATATGCTAATTAAAGGAAAACACGCGAAACGTATTCTATGTTTATTTTCGGTCGGCGACGAGATGGAGGAAACGGTGGCTTTTTTAATTGCTGCACAGGAGCTAAAACGAAACGCGGATATTCCTATTTTTTTATTTTGCAGCAGTCCTGAAACCTGCCATATTCACTATATTATTATCATTCAGTTCCCTCAAAACGAAGCTTAACTCCACGTGTGTAATCAGACTGTAATATCTTTAGCAATAATAATCAAGTCCCATTTAATTAAAGGAAAAGTTCATAAGTTGCTGCAGGAAGTACTAGGAGTGTATAAGGAAAAGGAGCATGTGAGTTTATGAGTGCGATTCGTCACGGCAATTGAGAACGAGGGCCCGCCCGCTTGACTCCTTTGTAATGAGAACACCTTGCCATAATCAACGCGTACATGCAATAAAAAGACCTTCTTCCGAGTTACGTTTAATTTTGTCTTTCTGACGACACGTAAGAAGTCGAAATCGCTGGGAAAAGTAAATGTACAAAGATCAAGTTCTATTACTTGATTAATATAACTCCTGACTAATGTTGTTTGCGCAAACAAGGACTACCTATAGAACATTACGAATACACGGCCGTCGACAATATCGAGAGCAAACAATTAGAGGCAAGTTAGGGAGTTAGGGGGGCGCCGATTAAGTTATACACATGCGGGTTATAGGGTAACCTGACTCAGGAAGATTAAGATTCATCGAAAGGCCCTTACATGGAAGCAAACATTGTATTACGAACCGGTGTCTTGGCAATGTTTGCCAAAGGTAGCGGATGTTAATTTAGTATTCACCCTTGCGTTACGTGCCCAATATTAATATTTTGGTAAAAGCTGTCTGACTCTGAATGTCTCGAAAAGATTCATTTCGTAAGTGGAATGAAGGTGACATCGGGATTACGTTTTCTTTGGTGAACTAATTTGAGGGAACAAAGTAGGGGAGGTGCCGGACGGCCATTAATGGTCCCGAAACGCCTTTGGGCTGTCCACAGTACTTGACCATCGCTTGGGGACTCCTCACACTATTAAAGTGCTAAGAGGGACGTTAGTATCCCCCGGGGCCTGTCATCTGAATAATTTAACGCCTTAATTGTGTTTAGTTTTTGTGGGAATAATGCTGATGTCTTATTTACGTTGTGGGGACCATAAAATTAAATGGTGAGACTTTGAATTTTGCGACTTGACGTGTTATGCTCAAATCCTGATTTTGTTCAGCTCCGTTTAGTTTGATTGGTTAGGAGAATTTTGTACACAATTCATTGCTTGAAACTACAATAAATTAAGGACGTAATTGAACTAGTACAAAAATTTTGTTCATTTAATTAGGAGTTACTAAAACCTTAAAATTCCCTTCCTACATCATCCACTCGTATTTATCAGCTACAAAACTAATACACTAAGCTTTTCTTCAACAAAAAACCACCCTGCCAAACTAACTTTGAAATCCTCAAAAACGTAATAACTCAAGGGCAGCCGGTCAGCGATAAGCAAGTTAATCCTAAAGATAAATAGGCCTCGGTCATTGTGTCCAGCACGGGCGGTGAGCGATGCGTTTCTTTTGTCTCCGCCCGCAATGCCGCCCGCACCGCTCCCCGCACCGCAGCCCGCACCGCTCCCTCGCCGAGACAATGTAAGGAAGGACCAGTCAGCAATCGACAGCGGACGAATATTTGGGATAGAGAGTTAGAAATGGCAGAAGTGACAATGGAAGATGGTCGAAAATCTAGTAATTAAAAACGTGGGGTGCAGTTTTTTGAGTAATAATATGAGTATTTATTTTGTAGTGTCGAGCTAAAATAAGGTTCGAATTGTTTAGATTGACTTCAATCAATAATGACTAAAGCGGCAATGCCGCCAGTCTCTTGGGCACATTACCGGTTGACAGCGTTGAGAAGGAAATTCATGATGCTATGTTTTAAGTTGTTGTAAGTTTACGTCATTTTATTGTTTTTCTTTTCTACTAATCGGGGGGCACGGCAGTGCCCCCGCCAAGTCGAGCGCGAAGCAAACACTACCGTACCATCCTTTACTGGAACCATTTCGCCGCATTTTCAGGCCCCTATTTGGGAACCTCTGGATAAGACCAGAATGCAGAAATTTTCGTCATCCAGTACGCTATAATCACATAGTTAAAGCCCAAAATTTCAAGTCTGTAAGTCATTTAGTTCCGAAGTTAAGCGAAAGCAAAGTTTCGCATTTATGACACTCACTCACTCACTCATGATCATCAGAATAGAACTAGTACTTCCCATAAACGCAGAGAGCTGAAATTTGGTACAGAGTTAGGGCCACATAAAGGGAAAACTATAAAACTAGGATAATCGAAGATCTGTAGTACCTGTTGACCCTGATTAGAAAACACAAGAGCCCAACCATACTATTAGAGATCGACATACCGCCTTTCCAAAAAATATTCAACTTGGTGGGCCCTTCATTTGATGTCAAAAATCGAAGGTCTGAAGTATCTGATGAAGAACCTTCAGCTGGTCTCAGCTGTATTAGAGATGTAATGCCCCCTTCTACTATTGGTACATAAAAAAATCGACTGTCATTGCAAAAATCCAGCGTAGTGGGACACATCTTCTAATCTAATTTAATCTAGCCTATAGCGTCCCACTGCTGGGCGAATGCCTTCCCTTCTGCTTTTAATACGCATATAAATAAAATTAAAGGAAAAGGTTCTGGCGACAGATTGGTGCAATGGTGTCATGAAGCACCTGGTTTTGTACCCTTGTGTACCCTTCAACGGCCAAGTCACACAACATTAACTATAATAATAAAGAAATCGCAGTAAGGAACCTTATACTTGGCACGACTTTGTCTAGATTTCATTACTTTTTAGAGATAAACAAGCAGCTCCATCGAGACTTGGCTAGTTTTTTACAGAATATTTTTGGTGGGATGGTTATTTACAGAAATAAATAAACTTAAACATCACAACACAAAAAATACAGGTGTTTTACATTTTACTTTACAAGTGTGAGTATCACAAAATATGTTAACCGACATTTTATTCACTCCAGCTTACGAATTGGCAAAGCCACAGAAAAAAACGAATGTCTCCCTCTATTAGTTCCATACTCTGTGGGCTACCCAAACGTCTGAATTCTGAATGTCCAGCACATTAACTTCAGACCACAAGGCGCAGGGCCCGTTTGACAACCGTGGGTGGCTTTATTTTAAATCACCACCTATTGTGTCTAAGAAACTATCCCCTTGTAGACCATGACACTAATTTATTTTAGGGAAAATTATAGAAATGTATTTTGGTTTCCAAACTACGTTTGTTTGTAAATATTTATCAAAAACGGCAAAGTTTTTGATGGCTTTTTCTTTAAATCTATACTTCAGTGTATTTCTCCATTTATATCGTTCAAAGATATACAAATACACACATACCTACAGAATGAAATGAAATATAGCAAAGTTTACTCAATAGAATCTGTACCGCAAACACAAACGCAATTACGTATGATAATATCAACATAGAAGAAAACTTGTTCGTAACACCATGAAAATCCCCTGTTTTATTTCTTGGGCAGTTTCCAACGATATCGGCAAATCTACCAGGCAAACAGGAGTATAGAAGAGATTTGCGAACACCGCACAAGACTATCGGATAAATTGACCGGTAATAATAAAATGTAAGGGGTAAGAATGTAGATGGCTATTTAGATAATTGTTAGCTGCGTCCGCAGTAGCCTGTAGGCAGGCAGTGTATCGGAAAACTGGGTAGATAGTGGGTGATTTTATTGCCACCCCGAGGTGGTCATTTATGGGAAAACTATCAACGGAACAGAAACAGAATTGATGACAACGCATTTCGTTGTTTCTGTCCCGATGTGAGAAAATGATGGGCGACTGACTGTTGATTTATTGGAATGAGTTTCATTTACTGCTGACTGTCTCGATAAAGAGATATCTCACATTTGCTAAGTTGGTATACTTTTATTTTACCGTCAGTTTTGTATGTCTCTCTTTAGGGTCTTCAAATATTATCGCAACACTACGAACAGATCCTGCTTACTGTGTATATAGCTATGCACAAACAAAAGGTCATCCCAAAATCAATAGAACGCATTGTCGATTTGTTTACACATGTATTCACCCCCTAAGTTCAAGCCGTTCAATATAAAACGAGAGGGAGGCGCGCTAAGCCGAATATTATGAGTCGATGGCCCTAGCAGGTGCCGCTAAACATTCAAGTTGCAAATCCGACGATGTTACAACCAACCATGTCAGTCACGTCTTGAACGGCGGAAACTTGCCAAACTATGCTTGGCTTTACTGAATTTGTATTTGGTATAAGCCGTAAAAGTGGTGAGTTTGATTGTGTAGCAAGAATACTTAGACCCTAGTAACTAGGTACTTGTCTTTTAAAAGTAACAGTTTTGTAGCTTCTTTTCACTGGAAATAAAGGATTTTACACAAAGACTACGCAGTATAATCGGCTGATATAGATTTATTAAAATAAGTGCTGCACTGACAAAAGTTGGGAACTAGGAAGTGGCAACGGGCGTTTTCGGAGGACTGTCTTATGCAATTTTTGAAGTTTTAAATGCGCTGATTCTTAGCCTAACTTGAATAAATAACTTTTGATTGAGTGATTTGACTACTTACCGTTCATTTCTCCCCTGAAAGTTATAACAGACTGAGTAGACACTGCCGTATGTTTCGACAAGATTTCAAACAATCAAACTGTACTATCACCGAATTTCAATCAAATTATCGAGTCCCACCAACATTCATCCATAAAGATAACCAAAACAATGACGTTTTACCTTTTATCAGAGGCTGTGTTTGTTGATCTGATTACGAAAGGACTCCTCAGCCCGTTGACCAGTTGACCGTCATAATTCGGGGACCAGAATGCGTTCATTGGCGCATGAAATATTTCGCCGGTGGACACAGGCGGCGTGGAAAGCGCAAACGGGGAGAATCGCACACCATTACACTTCTCACCTGACGGACTAACGCTTCAAATGTCAGGAAAATAAACAAACAGTTAACCTTGTGGGTGTTTTTGTGTGAATGTCTGATGTTTGATCGTGTGGTTTGGAAGTGGCGTTTGGCTTTTAAAGCGAATTTTGTTTCGACTGTCGAGTTGTTGGAGATGTGTTTAAAATCTGCGTATAAAAGATCATGGACATCATGGACTCATGGAATAGATAATCTTATATGTTGATGATGATGATTTTTCTGTCTGCCCATCAATATACTGCTAAGGCTGCATTTACAACAGAGATGACCAAGGATGCGAGTGATGAGAGGAGGGATGTGTGTGAAACTAACCAATCACAAGAACATAGTAAGGATAGCTCAAGCTGTGAAAAATAAGCGACATTATTGGTTAGTTTCACAGTCATCCCTTGTTACGCATCCTCGCTCATCTCTGATGGAAACGCAGCGTAAAGGTCTTTAGCAGAGTACCCTACTGGACTATTGCATACCATTTAACTCGATCAACGGCCATCGATTAGCTGCTACCAACAATACAACAACCAAGGTTGGTTGGTTGTTTTTTTTTGTATAATAAACAAAAATAAAATAAAATCCTAGTAACCTAGTAATCCGAATTAAGCCATATAATTATGTACCTTGTATTCCAAATTGAGTCGAGACATCCACTTGATCCTACAGTTCTATCGATAACAATAAATTAACAATTTTGCAGCAAATGGCTTTCGTAAGAAGAAAGTTTTGCACTCTCAAATAGGAGTTACGTATTCGCAACAAACATTTGAAAAATTATGCCGCGTACGTGCTCCCGTGTCCCATAAAATGGCACCGGGACTTATTTCATATAGTTACGGGCCCATAAAGCATAAAAGGCATTCAAATGTGATGTTATTTTGCCGCCAACACGGGGTAATTTATTTTGGTGCGATTCATAATTTTCTTTTATTCACTTTATGTTGATTTTCCTTGGAGTGTGAGTACTCGGTAACGATAATATTATTTCACCAGCCCCATGCATCACGGTGTGTAAGGGCACGCTCCGATGGTTTATTTCTTTGTTAAGTTTGTTATTATTACTTGTGAGTGTTATGCTTTGTATTGTGTTGTGTGTAATTAATAAATTGGCTGTTGTATTTTATGTCAAAAAGTTACAAGTGTCACATTTGTAAATATGTTGTGTGTAAACTTTCCCTACTGCCGCAAGCAGTTTCACTTATAAATCATTTTGCATAAATGCATATTCTGTCAAAATTATATCTACTCGGTAATTGAATAAGAAAAAAATATCTCCTTAATCCAACCAAAGAATATTATTATTAATTTGTAGGCGACAAATTTCCTTCTTCAACGTCTTTAACAATCTCTACTAAATAGATACTAAACACAGTTCACACAACCGCCTGCCACTTAAGCGGTGCGGAATAAATTTCCAATAATTACATTATCGAGCAAAAAAAGTGTAAGCGCCACCTCACCTCTGGCAAATTTTTCTCCGGCCTACCTCGGAAGCCCATAATTCCTAATGACATGCAATAACCGTACCCCCAATTTTCGACATAAACCCGCCATAACAATATCGACATCAGCGAAATTTTTCCTCCGGTATTTTTATTTGAGAATAAGTAACACTTTTCGGTGTAATCAAAATTTTGCGAGAACCCCATGTTCCGTCTCAGAGTGTTTATCGGGCACTCAATTTGATTTTTACCACCGCACTGATTCAACCACCATTGAGGAATGGTAAAACGCACGTAAGGAATGCCAATGAGATGGCGATATCTGATTTATTGTGGATAAGGTTTCAAAAATATTAGCCGCTTTCTACTAAATTGGTTTGCATTAATAATAATTTTCCGGAAAAACATTTTTTAGGGCATTTTTCTTCAAAATAAATTTCTTTCAATACAATAGACACGCACATCTCCATAGCTATTAACAATTTGCTCAAGCTTTTAATGAGGACTGGCGCATACTGGTTGTATTGTATTTTAATCCCACCTAATTTAATCAGCTTAAATTAATATTCTACACCAATAAAAAATGCCACCATAAAAAGTCTAAGCGCCATTCCCACTTTATGACCAACGGTCAATGGAAATACAATATTCGAATATAAACCGCAATCCCTAGGGAGTGTTCCGAAGAATATATACGCAAAAATCCGACAAATTTGATGCTCATCTAAATAATATCGCGGTGACCACGCTTCTGGAAACATCGTATATTTAAATTCAGTGCGGTCCAGGGCGAAGTGATGTTTCAATTGTCACCGTCTAGCGTCTATACCTTCCTAATCTAGTTATTGGATAAGGGTGCGACGTTTCTTTTTATTTTTGATTTTACATAATATTCTGGTCGTGTATCGAGGTATAGAAATTATTCAAATTCCAATGTTTATTTAGGTGACTACCATGGGGTTCGTAACTTACATAGGTAGGAAAGTATACCATCAATTGGATTCGATGGTGTCAATAGAGAATCATCCAAATCCAAGCAAATAACAATCTTCCTGGACAGTAAATTAACAGGTGCCTCGACCACTGGGGACTAAGCCACGGACCTAAAATAAGATCACTATGATGAAAATAAACAAGCACGCGCTGGTAGATGTTGTAACATCTGACTATCATGGTCGCAAATTAGTGAAACATCACTTCAGCTACGATGCAACAGCACAACACATACACACAGTATAAATAGCTAAGCGTGCCAACCACGTGTGAGTCGTTTACGCCTAAGTGCACATGTCCGCCAGTGTACCGAATGTCCCGATAAGAAGTAGCTCGATTATACTTCAGGTCACGTCTTCGGGAACGCCGCCTCTCGCGTTTATGACTAATGATAGGCTCACATGCCGCACCTCATGATACGCTTTATATTCAAATGACGCTTCCTGACCCTGATTAATGCTGTTTTCTTTGCAAACATTTGTTAACGTCTTTAAATTGTGACGGGCGTCATGTGTTGTCATATGTTTTGGGTTTTTGATGATTCTAATAATGGACCGATGGATTTTTTATTTCTTATAAGTAGCCCTTTTTCCTTGTTTCAAATTTTGATTTAAAAACTTTTTCAATTTCCAAAATTGTTCTATCAAAGATAAACAAACTAAGAAAAATACCAAAGTGAATATAATATTCGACTCTGAAATCACTGAAAAGTTTATTTTAACCGAATGTTATTGTAATACAGTAGTAAATTCTATAACACAAAATATCTTATATACCAAAATAGATATGAATAATATAACAAGTTTGATTGAATTAAGTGAATCGCTCGGCTTTAAACAAATATTTGGTCGGTTCTCATTTGTAAGACGTCTGGGTAGCTCGCCTTAGACAAATTAATAACAAGATAAAGAAACTCGACGGATCTTAATTCATTAATTAACCTAATTGTATTTGCCGTGGCGCCCATTATTATTGTTTGTGCGGATTTGTGCAGCGCAACGACAAACAGTATAATAAAAAGCGATAAATCTACTCTTCTTTCATTCTGATTCTTCTGGCTACCCTGTGATAAAGAGGAAATATAAAAATCGATATATTTATTTTTTACCTGCCTTCTCAGCATTTCATACCAGGGGCCCAAGTCTGCTATTTTTATAAATTCGTCACTCCAATACAATCCTATTACTCATCCCATAGTCATTTTGCTAAAAGTTCGTAATCTGCTAAATTCATAATGGTCGATCATTGGTCGGTCAATGGTCTCGTTATAGAATTGTGTTATTATGACATTGTTGTATTGCCATTATTATATAATCCGCCAGATTTCATTTATATATATTTTTACATATTAATTAGAAGTGTTTTATGCAATCCGAAATAGTAAGAAGTTTGTAAATAGCACCAAGCATTAATTTGTCAATAAGTACGAGATTACCATTCTATGTCATTTCTTTCAATGGAGTGTCAGTGGTGGTGGTATTGGAAAGTCATAATGATGCCATCATATTAATAGATTACCAAACTAGTCAAAATCAACAATTATGAAATCAGTGATAGACCATTCTGACGCTATTGTAATAGCAAACTTGAGGCCCATTTTCCGCTCAAAATAAGAAGAGTTTGAAAACAGCGAAGACAACATAAAGTTGTTCAACTGTATTTGCTACTCTGTGGCGTATCATGTGGCCGCCTAGAGATTTGCTTGATTGCCGTAGAAAGGGGTTGAATCAAAAAGTTTTCGCTCGAAGAAAAATTTGCTCGATTTAAAGAAAGGGAATAAGCGCCGGATAGCAGGCGGCGCTCGAGTTTTGAAAGATTTTTCACTTTCAACGTTAATTGCTACCGAAAGTAAAATAAATCTTTGCTTTTCTTGAGGCTTGTTTTGGGCTCAAGCCTTGAGCTAATCAATTAATTAAACTGTTGATATTTTACAGAGTAAAATATTGGCTTTTTATAAAACATTACAAAAGTTTGTCAGTGGATTTTTCTTTTTTATATCCCAGACTAGCTTTTGCTCGCGGCTTCACGCGCGTGGACTTCGAAAATTATCCAATGGGAACGTTGTTACGTCAAAAGTATCTATTGGTGATCTAAGTTACTCTTCCAAATCTATTGGTCAATAGATTTGGAAGAGTAACTGGTCCGTTATGGTGTGAAAATATAAAAGACAAGCAAACGGACAGGGTCACATTCGCATTTAAAATATTACTTTGGATATATTTCAGGTATGTACTTACACTACATAGGAGCGCGTGGACTTCGAAAATTATCCAATAGGAACGTTCGTACGTCAAAAGTATCTATTTGTGATCTGAGTTACTCTTCCAAATCTATTGACCCGTTATGGTGTGAAAAACTAAAAGACAGACAAACGGACACACTCATATTCGCATTTAAAATATTACTTTGGATATATTTCAGGTATGTAGGTATCTACATAGGATATATCGAGTCATAAACTGTAGGTGGGGAACGAGATTGCTTTTATGATTATAATGTAGTTCCGAAGTTTGAAAATAAAAAAAACATACAAATACAAATACACTTCCCCGTGTGCCCCATTCGATACGCAATCGTAACATTTTATCATAGGTGTAATAGAAATATCAAGCGACAGTAAAAAAGTTTGGTTTCGCTCTGAACTGTTATTTACGAAGTTTTTCTTTACGTTTATTGTTTGTTTTGATGCATGTCGCTCATAAAAGGATTCAATTATAATTTGGGAATGATACATAGGTGTATTAGAGTGTTTTATTGATAAATAAGGTAATGTTATTTATCTTTTGTGTTCAAGGAAAAAGTTTATTGAATGACACCACTGTGGAACGGTTTTTTTTTTTGACGAAAATGCAGACTGGATAACAAGAAAAGATAGTTCATAAAAATAAAAAATAAAAGTTTTTGATTGACAATTACGGTAATTTTATGTATCCATGTCAATGTGGTGTTAAAGAAAACAATTCATTAAATGACGCCACTATAGGGCGTTTTTTTTGACCAAAAATGCACACTGGGTAACAAGACGAGACAATTTTTTTAAATAAAAAAGTGTTATTAAAAAAACTTGGTCCTTCATTCAAACTATATCCTTCAGCAAAATTTACTTGAAAAACAACTCGACTGTTTTTAAGTTTTACTTATAGCAGACTTTCTCAGCAAAGAAAATATTAACTTGGGACGTCGGACAGGTACCTGCTGTCCCCTCTAAGTAGCACAGTTGGAAAAGATCAACATGTTGGCAACACTTCACGGACACTCAATTTAAAAAGTTTTCTCGCTCTTTGTTTTGTCCTGAACAAACTCAATTAAGTGCCCTTTGCCGTTGAAATATTTAATTTTATGTTCTTTCGGGTTATTTTAATAGTACTTTTTAGTTTAACCTAATTGAAAGTTAGGTTTGTGTATTTTGGCCTTATTTGGACATAGGTTAATTTATTATCAAAGATTATCTAACTAAAGGGGTATTTTAATCAACGTTGACAAGTACCAGGCAATCAGAACCGAGTGGAAGTGGGTGTTCCGGAATTAGAATTGAATGTAAATGTGCGGGCTTTATCGGGGATTATAGTGTTCGTGTCTGCAAGTGGGAGATAGTTGAGACCCGAAGCTGGCCCGTCCGCAGCTTCGTATTAATACATGTTAGAAACCACCGGGGTAACATAACCTTCCTCGCCCCTCATTTCATCTGTTAGACTTAACGCTAGAAGAGCGTTAGACAGGGTCTTTAGAGGTCTTACAAGAATGGTCAGTTTCCAGCCGCGAGGCACCCGTATACTGAAAGTCCTCTTTAACAAATTTTACTGCGTACTAATCCGCCCTTTTCGCTACATGTGGCCGAGGCAACCCTTACATGTCTTGTACCTCACAGTTACCAGTTATGAGGTTATTATCCGCATATAAATCTAGGTTATGCGGGGTAGCTTAAGGAGGTTTGGAAATACAATTAATTTGGGGATACGCCTTATTAATGTGTCTACCCACTTCGAATACGTAGTACCTATCCTATTCCGAAAATTACTTATAAATAGGTAAAACTTGGTGGTTGTCACAATCCAATATAACATCTGTGAAATGCTTTTTCCACTTAGGAAAATCGATTACAATTTGCAAACAACCCTGTTCCCAAGTTTAAATTGGTATCATTAATTAAATCACATATTGGAAAACAGTACAACTCAAAGTATCATTAAGGTTCAGTTAGAAAGTAAGGCCTAAAACATGCTGCATAAGCGAGCGAGAAAATGCAGATAAAACGCCTCACCGCGGTGCACAAATCCCACGTTTTGGTTGAAAGATTTCATCTAGACTAATATTCTAAAGAGGTAAAGTTTTTAAGTTTGGATGTAGGGGGTATCTTTGGAATTCCTGATCCAATTCCGATCATTTTTTCAGTAATGAGAAGCTACAATATCCCCGATTGTCATCGGCAATATTTAAAAAAAAACAGAACAGAACGTTCCCGTCGAATAATTTACGACCCCAACATAAGAAAAGTTGCGGGCAAAAGCTATAGTATCTAATAAATTGCTCGTTTTCACGTTTTTCGTTAACCAACTCCAGTTTTCAGGATATCACTAAGTTACAGTATTGCTCATAAACTGTAACATTTTTCCACAAAACAAAACTATCTATATAGAAGTACCTAATAATTAAACTTGCATAATTAATAGTACATTGTTACCCTAGGGGTGAAAGTAACTTATTTAGTCCCGAGACGGGGTTTGGTGCCCGAGCGAAGCGAGGGCGCTAATAGTTCGAGGGACTAAATAAGTCTTTAACCCGAGGTAAACACTGTGCTTTTCATTACGAATACATGGAAAGTAAAAATAAAAACTTTCAATCAACAAGTGAAGATCGGATTGCCGCTTTCCCGCCTATTTTGCTTTTTTTTTCTGTGGCCAGCCCGCTATTCAGCCGTTACCTGTTTTTCATCATCGAAAAAATGGTAAATATTTTGCCGAAATCTATGTTATTTTAAAGAAATCGTTGAAACTTACCTAATTATAATAAAGTTATTTAAAAAAGATATAATCTCTAATTAATACTTAATAAAAACAAAAAACTCGAAAAAACAAATGAAGGTCGGTTTGCCGTTTTCCCGCCTATTTGCTTTTTTTTTGTGGGCGGCCAGCTATTCAGCCATTACCTATTTTTCATTTTCATCATCGAAAAAATGGTAAATATTTTGCCCAAATCTATGTTATTTTAAAGAAATAGTTCAAACTTAATTATTTATACCAAAGGTAAAAAAAATATTTAAAAATTATAATTCTTTAATTAATACTTAACTTTATGTTATTTCCATTTTACATCGTGGCTGTATAAAAGGTTGGAACATGGTTCAATAGAAAAATGAACAATTTTTTTTTAATAATTTGACAGCTGTCAGTTGAAAACGATTCTCCCTAGGGCTGAAAAGTATTACTTTCAACCCGCTCCTCAGGCAACTTCAGACCTACTTTCAGAGTATGAGTAATTAAAAGTAATTTGCCCTATTTAAGGTATTGCTTTACATCCTGGTCAAATTCAAGGAGGTATCTATGCAAATGATTCTCGACTTCCGAATTCCGAATGCCGAATTCCGAATCTCTAATAAAATGGGTAGGTTTCTTTACGGAAATTGGTAATTGTAAACCACCCCTATTAAAACACAGCCCGTCTGTAACACACACAAATAAACGCACACACAGACATGTCACGAGATGGGTCATGCTTCTATTACCCTTTCATGTTATTCTGAAATACTGTAAAATTTAAACAATTTTAAATAGCAGCTTTATTCATTATTTGACCGGGGATCGTAATTTCAATTGACTATTTATGTCTTTTGTGGCAAGCTCCTAAATTTTGACAAGGATGCAAAACTACACCTTGTATAATTATGACGAAACAAAACTTAGAAAATTCAAATTCTTATTGAAATCATCAAAATCCACACTACACTTTCTCATCCGCTCTTTCAAGCACCCAAACTACTACCTCGAAGCTGTCAATCCGAGCAAACCGCGCATTACGCCAAATGGCTCGACTAACGTTACAGGGCTCATCTCGGCTAGGGAGACGGAGGAAATAGTAACGAACAGTTAGAGAAACACGCGATTCAAGCTTATGCACAATAAAGCAATGTTACTACTACCGGACCCAGGAAATGAGCCTTGTTATTTGATGAGCAGTCGGATTTTGGTAGTTTACATATGGTTTATTTGCTTGGTTAAGTAACGAGGTTTTAGTTTTGCTGTGATATTATTTTCTGGGGGTTGAAAGCAAAAGTTAGTAAAAGGATTTTAGGACAAATACCTACCTGTCTATTTTTCTCTGCTTGTGATTTATTTTTAAAACATTTTAGAAATAAGTAAAACGTCCGTGAAAATATCTCTCTCCAAAACATTCAAAAGTTTGCAAACAAAAGGTAGATACGTCACAGTCGACAAAAATATTCAAACGGGATTCACATTATCGCTGTTTGACTTCACATTAAATCTTAGAAAGGGCCATAAATAACGCAAACTTTTATCCTGCTCGAAATAAGCACTCAAAAATGCAAAGAGCAGAACGCTATAGAGCACGTTCACTAAATTTATTTTGTTTCGCACAATTCAAATAACCATAATTCACCGACGGAGGAACCGACCTAAGCCTACCTAACGATGTAATGAAACACCATTAAGTTTGGAGAAGTAAAGCTAAGTTTAAACTCGTATTTACTTTCTTACCTTCCAGAATAAAGATGTTACTTTTCGATTTATTGATACGACGTTTGGCGATAAACGGAAAGTTTAATTTTCGCCTGCTGGCGATGCAGGTTACTGTAAAGACTTTTAGGCGTATTGTCTTCAGAATTTCTGTTGAAGACAATGAAAAATTTTAATTACTAATTCTTCTAAACGAGCCTTTAACTTTCATCGAGAAAATACTTAACATCTCATTATATGGCCAACAAGTATAATCAATAATCAATCAACCGTAACACCTGAAGTGCAACTTAAAGTTACAAGTACGTCTGCAAGGCACATTTCCTTCTCTCCTCCGCCGTCGCCATCTTGGCGATCGTGAATATAATTAGGTTGTTTGCATTCAGCGAGCGCGGCCCGTATGAATTTTACCTATTGTCTGACATTGGACCTTTGGAGCTATATCATTTCGCACCTATCGCCTCCACCCACCTTCCAAGGGTAGGGACGGAAACAGGGAAGCTGGAAAAACGCGTTATGAAATTTAAAAAGGGGTACGACAACACATAATTGTTTCGGCTGTTATGAAGAACGGTTACTTACAAAAAGGATGAAATAATAATACGAGCTCCCAAATAACCCGCAGCTATTTTCTAAAAATAAAATAAACAGAAGCAAAATATCCGTTTTACCGCTAACTAGCTGTTCGTACACCCTTGTTTGTAGAGTCTGCACCCATTTGTTCTGAGACAGTCCCTCAACCTTTGTATAAAAATATTAATCCGGCGATGCCGCCTAATAGATATTTATGCATGGATGGAAGCAATTTCCATGAAGGCTGTCTGCGGGAAACCAGTAGCTACATATTTTATTTCATGAGTGCATCGTTAAGTTAATGAGATGCTGTTTACTACCAATATAATTATCCGCTTCACTTATTATATTGAAGCTGATAATATATTAAATCTTAGTATCCTTACCAAACTAAGCAACAGACTTGATAAATAATTGATGGATGAGTCTGGAACGGAGAGTTAATTCCGTCATGTGCATGGAATCGAATGAACGAGAGAAAAGTTCGATCAAAGCCCGTCAAAATTAAAAAAGTCAAACGCGATTATTACGAGGGCATAGGTTTTAAATATGTATAGCTGGCACATTAGACAGCCTGGCGGAGGCTGTAGGACTGTGTGCGTCTAGACACGGTGGTGAGGCATGAATCTCCATTGAGTCCCGACCGAACGAATATTTGATTATGGAAAGAACTCCAATAGTGAAACGGTTACTGTTTCTTTTTTTGAAATGTATCAATGTGGGGACGATTTAGGTATAGCTGAAATTAAGCTAATAAGAGAAGTAAATTCTGTTACAGTAAATGTATACTTAAAAGTTGTGCTGAAAAGAGACAATATATGGAGGCAGTATACCATACCACAAGATGCAATGAAAGCAGTAAAACAAGTGAAGAGCAAATGAGAAAACAACACCGCTACCATTGCACAAATCATCTCTGCCTTTTTAGGAAAAGTCTGTTATGTTGAATTCCACCAATGAAACGTGGGCCAATTATGTTCCATCTCCAACACGAAGGAACAAAACCGAAACAGCGTAAATTAAAAACGGTGGAAAAAGGAGCATTTGCAAGAGGCCAGACCCCGGCGACACGGACAGGTTATGACAAATATGTGAGCCGATGGCGTTAATGAAAATGAAGCTTTTTTTAAAAAAGGAATGCCATGAATTCGAGGAGCACGTCCTAATGTTTATGTGGAGGATCGAGAAATTTTGATCCTAGTCCAACAATTATTTAGTACTCCAACTACTCCGAGCGTAAGCGTAGAGTTAGGTATTTCACACGGTTCAAAATTGGTTTTGATTGTACAGCATAAATTGTTAAAATACTCTTACATAAAGAACCATCTATAAATTGGATAACTTAATTGATAGTATCTTATATCAATAGTATAGGTACATTCAGTTCATCCAAATCAAAGCTGTTAGTGGGCATTCATTGTTTGAACTTTGACTAAACGATAGTAGATCCCAAATTCCTTTGTTTATTTAAATCATACAACAGCATGGATCAAGACCTCATCCCGTATTACACCGCACCCTTCCAATACGCGGTCTAATTTTTCACAAATCGCAAATAGCCGGACAATTTTGTACATGAGCATCGGAACTTAGCAGACAAATGGTTTAATTAACCTGATGGCAGTGTGACTGATCACCTTGGATGCGTAAATTTCTACGCAATTAGAAACACTTGCAAATCTCATACCAATTAGGCAGCGGCCCAAATTCGCGCCCTCGTAATTGTTTTTGAATGCGTAACTGTAGTTTGTGTTTCTGGTGATTTATACTGATTTTAGTGCTAATTTGTTTCATTTGGGATGGATTATGCACATACGTGGGTAAGCACCCCGTGTTATGACAATTAAGCAGTTCTTCGTTATGAAAGATGTGGAAAATCTTCGTCTTAGTAAACAACGCCACTTTCAACAATATATCCTCAAAAAGTTTCCAGAATAACATGCTGAACAGTTTACCATAATATTCATCAAAATGTTTCAAAATAATATCCTCTCTGAAAGTCTGTGGTTGTGCAACATTTTGTGCGTTTTCCTTACACAATATTGCAACAAAACGAAAGAAATCACTGGAGACATCCCTTGAATTATTCGCATTTCTGGGACAGACACGGACGCACGTCGAGCTCAAGTCTGCAGCCTTGACAGCTAATTAGGACCTCATTGTTAAACGAATCTTGCGGGAACCTCAATTTGGATACCAAATAAGTCTCAAAATATTGGAGCACAGGGTTGAGTATCCTTTGGGCTTAATTCAAGATTCATTAATTCCTTTCTTAAATATTTCGAGTGCTGGAAAAATACAATAATTCGTTGTGAATGGCGGCCATTGTATTGAGCCAGTGTCCAGGAAGGATGTTTTGTCGGGGCGTTCTTTTTATTGCCGAATTTGCGTTTTATGGCTTGTCGCAAAGGGAGTGTTGAGGGAATGTGACAATTCTACACCCTTGTTGGGTCTGTTATTTTTTTTTTTTTTGATTTTAACTCAACAAAGTCAATTCACGTACTTATTGATTGAGATATTGAAACTGATAATGAAATTATGTTTCGTTGTTATAAGCAGTGACTAAATTTAGTTTTAGGCTTGGTTGTGCTAAAAACGTATTTAAAATATCGTTCTGTTTTTGTTAAACGATTGAAACTTACAGAAAATTATAGTCGGTTGTGGTGCAAACGAATCTCAATTTGGCAGTTTATCATTCCTTTAAAATTCTAAATTAAAGTCCAACAAATCTGTTACATTTTCAAACATTTGTTTTCTTTCTTGCAACATTCGGCCCTTTGACAATTATTTCTGGAGCGAGCCCCCTTGTCTCAATAGCCGGTGTCCAGATGCAAACGACTTTGAAATATGAATGATATTTATAACCTCCTACGTATTAGACATGGTCGATTTACATTTGAGAGTTTCTCTTGTGGAACATGTTTTAATTTTTCGTTCTGTATGGACCTACTTTATTTTTTTAGATCGTATTCGTGAGATTATATCATCGCTGACTGACGTAGGTCAGTCAGCGATGAATAATCTCACGAAGACGAGAAGTGTAGACTACTACTGTGATGTTTGATAACAAGACTGTATCACCATACAATATTATGAAACAGCAAATAAACTCAAAACATTACTTTTTCTTTTCAATATCAACGTCAACTGACGTCAACATACCAAAAAACCAGTCAGTGGTCACCGTCATTACCGAATACGGTGAATTGTACCGTTTTCACTTTCGATCACACGAATTGCTACCAGGAGCGCAGCGACCGCAAGAGTCAATAAAATCGCGGCACCGAACGAGGGCGAGCCGACGCGTCGCTGTCGTCAGCGGTCGGACGTGACGCAGCGTCTGACGACGGTCACTTTATTGCTGACCTCCGTCTACCTCTCCGCTCCTAATCACCGTATCGATACTTTACATTGATTTTATTCAACGTTTTTGGTAACAAAAGCCAATTTATTGACAACACTGGTTTTAACAGTTGAGTTTTTTTTCTCTTTCGTTCTCTATAAACATCATCCACTTTGCTTTTCGCACACTCCTAAAATAAAGTGGCCTGTTTATCCCTTACTAATGACGGGTGTACATGCAGGATCACTCCATTACATTAGTCCAAAGACAAACAACAGTTTTGTGGCGGGCAGTTACAATAATCTCTCTTCAAATTTGCTTGACCCTTGGTCATACGAAGGGGAGAGGGTCTTCATGATTGACGTAGAAGGTTTTAGACGTTTTGGTTTATTATGTTTTAGCTTGGAAACAGAAAAATAAGAAACGGTACGTTAACTTGATTTAAAATATTTTCAAACAAACATTTTATCTTATCTCCCAAAATTGAATGCATTAAAACGCTGGCTAAAGCATGATTCACTTTACGGCTACGTGTGTTGTCTGCCCATTTAAACTTTTCTCCGCGAGCGACCGGTCGGAGCTCGTTACCGGCGGATTATTAAATATTGAAACAGTGTTTGCCAGATGAAAGCTGCCTCCTAGACGACCAGAGTAAATCCTACAACAGAATGAGAACAAAGACTACTTAACTCAACAAAATTTATTTCAATCTACGGTTTTACCCGTGTAAATAACACCGTTTATTCAGTCTGGATACGCTTTAATTTCAACAACTTGCTCAATATTCGCCGTCACGAACTGTCCGTTCGGATACATTAGAAACTGATCCGGAAGTAAACTCTCGTGATTGTCGGATTAGGAACGGAACGGACCAAAAAGAGATACAAAACAACCTCAATTTGAATGAACAAACATCAGTTTTGAAACAACGTTTAAAACACAGGCATGAGTGGACGTGTTTTGAAGCTTTGGTGGTCGCAAATAAAAGAGCAATACACTAATGTGTGTAGTATTATATATACTTTTTATTTTTAAATTGAAACACGAGTGATAACAGTACTATCACTTTATGATGAAATTACAGGAATTCACCTCAGTAATTAAGTACTTCGCAATTTCAACGACTCTTGACTTCTTGAGAAACATTGACGTTCTCCAGCGAGTTGACCTCGTTAACACGTCATGATCTAAAAATAAATCTCTGAAGCAAGTAGTTACACGCTTAGCAGTGATATATAAAATATTGTATATGACAATCGAAAGTAAATCCGTTAGGTTTATCAGCTCCGCGACACCCAGGGGGTGGTTAATTGTGAAAAGAAATCTTTGCTCTTTGTGAGTCGCGTGCCGCGAGGGGATGCTATTGATTTCTTTTGTTTTATGCTGATTGAGACACCTTTTCGCTATCCGCGATCCGCCACCCTCACTGCACGCCTGACAAAACACTTTATTCTAAAACGAATGGAAAAAATCGCAACGTGAACGGTACTGATAATCGTGGTGAAACGTTCATTGATTGGCCACTGTAAAATATATTTTACACTCAAATACTTTGACTAATAGGATTCGTCAATAGTCAGTGATAGTTAAAACAACGAGAGAAATAGTAACGTTGGTTGGTAGTGATAGAATAACATGTAGTTTTAACACGAAGATTAGCGAGTAGTGGAAAAAGTGGTGGGAGGCCTTTGCCCAGGAGTGCGACAAAGGAAGCTAGCAAATAAAAAAATAAAACACCAAGGTTTTCCGGTAAGCCACTTACCAAAAGTAAATGGAGTATCACCAAATCATATAAAATGTAAGATTTACTATCCAAGAAAACGGTCCCTTCCAAAATAGTTCCATGACTAGCAAACACATAAATCTTCGTCAGATAACCGTCTAGTGACAAGCCTCAATCAGAGCGTACATCGCTCTAAACAGTAAAACTCAAAACAGACCTTAACGTAATCAACTTTAAAGTTTAAAATCTCAAAGCCGATAATGATACAGGGTGTGGTAAGCCAATCAACATTAGTCCCTTTGATGATCGCTTCTAGGCTCATTTATCTGGTGATTGACTGCGACTTAAGAAAAAATTAGATTGCGATTGCCACCTCAACGCGCGCGATAGAATCGACGAATTTTTTCGAGGACTTTGCTAATGGGGGTCTGTTTTATCTCGAGCCCCTTAATGCTCTTATGCGGGCGACAATAATAAGATTTTGACACGTTAATGATGAAGATTATTTGGATCCCTGCAAACAATTGATACCGTGTTGTGAGAACAAACAAAGCTTGCCTTTACTCCAGAGTATTATTTTCTTGACCGGAAACTATTTTTAGTTCTTGAGAAGGTTTGCTTTAAATATAACACCCGAATTTAATTTTAAATCGATAACGAATCAATTTTTTCATTCCGTCTCAAGGTGTCCTCCTAGTTCAAAGACTCTTCAAGGATCCCTCTGAAAGCCAAGGGTGTGACGTCAGCGGCGACTTAATTGCGCACCACTTCGTTAACGGCCGACTTGATGGCATTTTTAATGAACACCCGAATTAATGTAGTAGGAGAAATCGAAGATCGAAGTGTGGGTGCCGACGGCGTTGCCAATTCAACACTGTTTATTTAGGATTGCGTGGCTATTATACCCGCTGTTGTTGGAGACCAATGTGACCGTAAAGAGAAATGTACCAATTGATTATGCAGACTCGACGTTAATGTTATGGTTAGATGTTGATGTTGTTTGATTTGCTTAATGACATTCAGGAATGCCACTGAACTGTATCACACTAAAATAACTTTAACTAAATTTGAATAGTCACTAACCAATCAAAATGGTTAGATTATTTTATCGCCAATCGACACATTTTTGCTTGAGAGCATTTTGTTCAGCAGTAATATGCAATAAACGAACAGCAATAATAAACACTGAAGCCAAACACCTTAACGAACGAACCCAAATCACAAAGCATCATAAAATCAATCAAGCTCCCGAATTTATCCAAATTCAACTTGCCTCTTGTTTTTTCAGTCCTAAATAAATATGCTAAAATAAGAGTTTTTCAAATGACGGCTCAATACCAAACACTTGAGATCCCAATGAGGAGGATTTGAAATAAAAAGTTGGAGCGGGAGTAGAAGATTGACAGGTGCGCCTTAATAAGTGCGGCGACAGGTGCAAAGATACGAAATGAGAAAATTTGATTGCTGACTTTATGAATGCAGGCAGTGAATTTGGAGAAAATGATTGAATTTTTGTGATACATTAATGAATTAAGCTTGGTGTTGGATTGATTAAAATTCTTAATTTCGTGAACGGGAAAACTAATCTTGACATGACGGTATTTTTGTTTCTAGTAACATCAGTTATTCAAATTATTGTCAATTATCACTGACATTTTTTCTAACATCATAACTGATATCATTAAAGAATCAATTAGCACCTAAAACACTAGGGTCTTCAACCAGCTACTCCCCAAAAATTAAAACAACAGAGCCATCCTCTTTATTCCATTCCCACTTCACGATCGCAAGTTTACATAGGTTTCCATTATTATTCTCTCTCACATACAGATAAAGCTGCTTTAATCTCGTCATACGGGTATAGACAATGGGAGGGCTACTCGGCTACCTCGGGTCCAGTCTGGGTATCTAGCCTCACCACTTATTCCGCTGGCCTAAGCAAATTTTCACCCGGCTCTGTTGGTTTTTCGTCGGATTCCTATTTCTTCACTTCTGATTATATTATTCTATACTTTGTGTAAACAATGGTTCGTAGCGTTCCCCAACCCTTCCGCACTATTGCCGTTTTCAACCGCGTCATGTTTTGCTGTATAGAGAGGGATTTTGCTTTCGCCTTCATCGTTAACTAAACCGGTTTTTGTAATGATTACATTTTGTATCATCACCTTTAAATAAAGTTCGTATGGTATCAACCATAAAGCAAAATCCCTCTCTATACAGCAAAACATGACGCGGTTGAAAACGGCAATAGTGCGGAAGGGTTGGGGAACGCTACGAACCATTGTTCATCATTCAAAACTTTTAAATAATGATATATTGTAAAGTCTCCATCTTCAACATTGTAATCTACTTCAATTAAGAGATTGCTGCCATCAGATAAACGAAAAGTAAGTAACCAAAACAGAGCATCTACAAAACATTAGTAAGTCCAATATCAACAGAGCTTGAGGCTTGAGCAAAAACAAGCACTCTCCTCACCTAACGAGCGTTTTATAAATATTTTTCCGGAGGTCTAACCGCTGTAAAAGGTTTTTGTATACGTTGCTTTTTGGCTCCTTTTGACAGCTAATCCAATATTGACCACCCCGCCAGGCTATTGACTTATGTTTGTGTTACTCATAATAATTCCACGGGTACCTTCCACCCGCCTTTTATTATTCAAAATATCAATTTGCTCGACTTGCTTTCTTTTAGTAGAAGCTCGCTTAATTTTATTATGCATCGACTTAGAATTATTAATTATCTGCTTACAATTTCAGAGATGAAACCTTTCTATTTTTGATTCCCTTCCTTGTGAACATGAACATCTATCCATGCATAGAAGATAAGAATATTTTAAAATTAATTCTACATTTTAAAAGGGTGCAGAAGAAACGGTTTCCGTTTCGGACAAAGAGTCATCTGTGGTATCTAAATGTTAATCTTTGGTCAGTCGCGCAAAAATTATGTTTTTCGGACTGGGTCGAAATTTACTCGGCTGGAAACGGCCAACCCACGCAAGCTTCATTAAATTCACTTATATGAAAACACGAGTTTTAGGCACAGATCGTATTTTATCACGCTCGAATAAACGTTAGCCAAAGTTGCGATGAATATTTTATTAAATCAGGGTATTTAGAATGACGTAAAGTGTCTTTGAAAAATACCATCACCACCATTTTAATGCCGAGGACGCTATCAAAGGCTCCGTTTTATTTCGCGTCAATTTCTACAAAGCGAAATGACTCCAATTTGAATATGTAATGGCGGCTTAAGATAATCGTCTCTGGCTTACACTAATAAAGGCGCTCCAACTTTAAAACGAGAATCGTATCAAAAGAATCGAACAATCGTTCGATTCAGTTCAGGGGTGGTATAATTTATTCGAGTGTGGACCGCCATTTTGCGGCGGGGCGTTCTCCGCTATCGCGCGCCGGAAGACGCTTTAAGACATTGATGCTGATTCTTTTTTTTATTATGCTCCCCTGGATTCCCTTAAAGACGCTAATATAAAGACGGCCATATATAAATAAGCCGCCTTTGTGAGGATTCTGAACAGACAGGAAACTGAACGACCCCTCGATGGAAAACAATCTAAATTACATTTTCACGCAACTTCAAATGTCTTATTAATTACGTACGACTTTTCAATGCTATAAATTTTCTTTTAACGCTTCCTCCTCTAAATCGGCTTAATACACAACGCTGGCGCTGCATACTGATCACTCAATTGTATTGTGAGATAACTTCTGAAACTTCCTTTTTCTTTGTGCTCATTTACGTCTTTGAATTTGGATAATTCTGATATTTATATTCAATATCGTATTATCACAGATTTATTTTTCATTCAACTTAAAACATGTTCCGAATCCTTTACATAAATAACTAGAATCCATACCATCTGTTTAAAAACCAGCACCCTAGTCAAATAGAAAATACCTGGCAGGTCATGATTTAGTGGGGTCTTTAGACAGCTCGCGATACCGCCTTCATCACCTCGAGAATGACCCCGCATCCCTCAAGCTTAGATATTATAGGGGATAGTGTCGCTTATTCCCAGGGGATTTGTCAAACAAATGCGTAGCCGTGTATCGGAAAAAATCGCCGGCTCACTAGTGGCCATTAAGGCTATTTATGGGCGATTCACAGAAGCTTTTTTTATTAATAAAACGTATATTATGCGCGCAAGTGCGTTTTATATCGTCGACCGTCGTTTCTTCGCGGATATTACCGTCCTTCTTCGGACATCCAATAATATCGATTTGGGATAGATAGAAGATTTGTTTTTTGTAACATCTTTCTCTTGTATTTTCATCTTGGGATGTTAAATTCAATATCGAATGTTTTTGTTTATCGTGGAGAGGGAAAACAAAGCAGGTTGGTCGTTCAGGTATGGATATGAACGTGTTTACCCCACAGTGGCATAGCACAAAGTAGTTATGCAAACACAAAATATTGATACGGGAACTTTGTGACAGACAAGAAAAACAAAAGTCACATTTAGGATAAATACGCATCGGTATCGAAGATATTTTGACGTGGAATTATTTATATGAAAGGTTATGTTTGGGGTAAATATATCAAGAAAATCTCGTGATCATAAAAGTTTGGAAACGTGTACAAATCTAAGCAATAAGAAAGCTTTAATTTCATTTGCAACTCTAAGAATAATGCAGAAGTAAAATTTTAAACAGCTATAAACAATTTTGAATAGATTAAAGTGGGAATCTCAACCCGCTATCACTGGTAATTGTCGGGAATAAAATCATTAATTCCGAACCGAATAACGCATTAAAAGTAACAGCTTGTACGCGGCTTGCCACCATTGCGCTCCCTAGAGGGAAAGCGAATGAAACTTGTACAGTTACAGATACAACAAATAAACAAGATTCTGATATTTAGGAAATACTGACGATTTCCAGCGAAACTTTGAATTTAGATAATGATAAACCGTAAATTGTTCAGTCAGATTAAAAATATTTTTAGCTATTTCATCATGTTTTCGAAAGAAATGGAGAAAACTGACGATTATTGCCATATCATAGATTTAGATTTTCAATTCGAATGTATTTCCAACATTGTTAAGGTAACTGTAGTTGCTATAGTCAATATTTAAATTTCCATCGTCTAATTCAAGATAAAATTGCTGTAATCTGATTAAAAAAATAGTACTTATCGCCGATTCTACAATTAAAACAGTTAGTAAAAAAATTAGGCTCACCAAAATTCTAGCAAACGAACCACTTAAAGTAAATTGAGAAGGTAACAACACAGATTAAACTGAACCCTCCGCACATAACAATACTAATTCAGAAGGCGTACCTCCAGCCATATTCTTATAAATTAATTACTTGTAATCTACTCATGAAACGGGACTTACAGAAATGAAGTTACAACATGCCGTAATACCGGCCGGGCTCAAGGGTTCGGAACGACTTAATGTCGCATAGAGAGAACAAGTCTGAATTAGAAATGAACCCTGTTACAAGTACTTGGTTAATAAGACACACATGTCGCGTTTCGGTTGCTACTTTGTTATAATTACAGATTGAGACGTCTGTCAGACTTGGGACTAAAAGTTTTATAGTGTTTTTATGACAAATGTCTAACAAGTCATTTAATGTGTATTGTTTCATTCAATTAACTGTGTTTAACTCAATAAAGATTGTTACTTGACAAAAATAAAACATTAAGTTTAAAATCTATGCAATCAATTAACTTTCATAAAAAAATAGTGTGAATTTTCACTACTATGAAAAAACACTTCAGCAATTTTATTCGAAATTAAAATCTGCGAACTTACAATGGACATACAATAAAACTCATACAGACTTATAAAATAAGACGCATTCGGCAAACACGACAATTTTCATATCACGCAGACAAGTCACCAACTATTACATAAAAGAGATGAAGCGAACAAAACTGACACATTGTAAAAAGTACTTTTAATTTTTCGCCGCTGCAGACTCATCTGAATGCCTGGGGGAGAGGTGTCCCCATGATCGCGTCTTATCCACTACGCAAACAGTCTTTACAAGGGACTCACTCATTCTATTCACTCCTCTAGAGGTTATCTTTTATTATTTCTCTCGACATCCTCTTTTTATTGCCTCCCATATTGACTTTTTATACCGCTCACGAATAAATACATTTTGATTTACGCTTACGTAGACACTGTTTTATGCAGACGGTGAATTAGTACGCTTGAGGTGTCGAATGTTACAATTTCTTTTATTCCAAATAAAAAACTTAATTTTTCGACATCCAAAATTTCTCGTTCTGTATTTTTCTTGACACTTTCGAAGTGCTAACCACAAATACTTATACGGAATAAAATGTGTTTTTCAAAGCTCTTGAACAAACATTGAGGGATTGCAAAGTTCCCGGGACGGAGAAAAACAAAGATAAATCCAACTTAAAGCTTGACAAGTGCGTATCTAAGATTTGTAGATCTGCACCGCATTTTAGTGGCTTTTGATTTCAACTAATTATTGCAGGGGTAAATGGTCTGTGATGGCATTCATAATCTTACCGTTATAAAATATTTTTACGGTTTTAATTAAAAATATGTACTTTTACTGCTCAATCAGCAAGATATTCTGGAATTGAAATAGTGAATTTATAAATGCGTAAAGAGGTAGATGAAGACGAAACATTTCTAATATTTTCTGTAATCTAACCTTTAACACCAGAACACTTCTTTCATATCACACTCCTCGTTACCTCTCCCTTGATTCTCAATTCGCAAGTCTCACGACATCGTCCCCCAGGAACGATTAAACATGTAAAAGTACCAGGAGAACAAAGTATCTGGGAGTCTCGTTGGAGGCCGGCCATTTAGCACGTGCGAAGAAATTGCAGTAACACGTTCGCAAGAACTTAACGACCGGAGAAATAGATGTCGTCTAACGTTTGCTGTACCGATCACTTTCCTTCCTTGTTTGTGCCATGTGGGAAAAGAAGTCAGAGATTTATTTTAACTTCACTGTATTTCTAAGAAAAATCTTCATTAATAGTTTTTTTTTAGTTAAGGTTTTTAACATCAACATTAATAAAATCTTCAATCTCATCATCTTGCATTTCATTTTCAGGTTTACAATTATTGTCATCTTCAACTCCCTCCATGTGTATAAAGGAATATTTCTTGAAAAAATCTGTATTCATAATATGATGCTTCAATTTGTATGATGTTTCCATATATCGTTGTCTCCTACGAGTACAAACTTAATGAGCTGTTTAGGTGTCGAAGTTTCAACAGTCTGGCGTCTGGCCAACAAAATTCTTGTTTCAAATTACATTAAAATTTCGTTTTTCTTTTCTTCTTGTGCTCTAAAATATTCTCTGTATATTTCTCAAAATGATTACTCGGTTTATCAAGAAAGAATAATGACAAACTTACGACCATAATTACTTCTTTTTAATGAATTAACGACTTTTGTTTGCGAACAGCGATTAAAATAATTAAAAGTATCATTATAAGTGCCATCAATTCGATCTCAAAGGAGACATTAATGTTTTTACGGGTTGCTCCGTCATAATAATTAATAACTTTACTATCCAAAACAGTTGTAAAATGAACTTTTATTGCGTTGACTATTTTAAGATTCAATAATATTATCTTATCAACTTTTGCCTCATTCTGTTTTATGTTAAACATTTTTTTACTCTGTCACAGCATCGGCTTGCTTCTAGAGTTCCTTTCATCATACTAACATTGATCCTCACTGATTGTAGCTATAATGTTTGATGTGATTTCTCCTTCATTTATAAACTAACATCTTTTTCCCATGTACGGTCGACCAAGCCACCTCAATACCTGGAGGATCGTACCTGGGTAGCTGCTAAGGTTCTTTTACTTCGTCCACGTTCATACAGAGGCGTAACATACACCAGGACCACATCCTATTACGCATTTGTTGGTACTTAATTATAATAAAATGGACGAAAGTATTTTGGACCTGCATTGCAAATATTTATGTGCATATTATAATAACCCGGGTAAAATCAAAACTGAACCCAAAATATTTATCTTGCATATCAAAGCAAAGATTCTTAAAACGTTACAATTTTGCAAATTTCATTACTTTCACCAAGATATTCGCCGCAGAGTTGTTCTTACGCGTTCTTATTGCAACAATTATTGTCAAGTGCGGCATTTTCATCCGACTTTTAATTGATCCTGGAGGGCGAGTAACAGATAAAACTCTGGGATATCTAAACTTTCTCTATTACAGTTTAAGAAAACCGCCGCCGCAGTTTTGTTTGGCCGATAACAAAATTTTCATTGCTGTCTCCCTGTGCGGTGTGACGGGTAATAGCAAGCCATGAGTTTAGATCATTGTTGTTTTGTATTTATTTAATAGACAATGCCAGTATATAGTCTTTGGTTATCATATTTGAAGAAATTGAAAATTCTGCTAAGAAAATTTTAGAAAAGGTTATCGTACTTTTTTTTGCAAAAGATGGCTCTGAGCCTGTTCTCTGTGAAATGGTGTATGTGGTATTACTAGATGAATCTTAAAGAAGCTACCAAACGGCTACAGATAGAATTCTTTACCCTAGATTTTTTGTACTTTTCTCGTCTTTCCTAAACGTTATGACAACACACTTTACAATAAACCGTTTAGTGTAAAAGTGTAACAACAAACTTCCATATTTTATTATGATCGTTATCGTAAAGGCCCCCGGATTCCCGCCATTTAAAAGTTGCGCGTCTATCCCTCCCCTTACAACCCGTTTGGAAGATTTCATTATAAAATTAAACTAAAACTAAAACTTAGCGATATAAATCGTAATGGAATGGAACTTTGCTTTACTTATAAAGATATTTAAATGAAAATTTTAACATAGAATAAACGCGATAAACTGTATCCTAAAATCTTATAGCTTTTTCTGAATCTTTAATTTAGAAAAAATTGAGTTGTCAGGGTCAATATTCTATAGCATTGATCACACTGCTCTTGATCGTAGTTTAAATGTGCTGAACGCGTTCAGTTTATTAGTGAAATTCGCTCCAAGAAATCAAATATGCTATTTTCCTCTTGAAAAAACTAGCTTAGTTTAAACAGTCACCTTTTGGATGAGTCTAAAAAACGTAAGAAGAAGAAAGAATCCTATCACCCAAGTAAGTACATAAGTACGTTTCTTACTGAAAATAATAGCATCTGAACTCCTGATATGCCAATCAGAGGAAAAATCGGAGGGTAATCGCGAATACATCGCAGCACAAGTTAGGGACCCTCCACCGCCGAAACGTAAACACATAAATTCGTGGGGAACTCCTTTTAATTGTCTACCAGCTATACCTTAACGAACAATTACATGTTGCTGTTATTTATTTGTTTTCCAAGAATAAAGAATTGGTGGACTTCTGCTGTGTGGAGAAAACATCTTGTTCTTATTTTTTGGTAAAAAAATAGGGAATATCTTTCATTTCTTTATGTAGAAACGATTTTTTTTACTAGGTTTGTAACTGTTTTTTTATGCAGCATAGGCCCAGTCGAGTGAATCGGAATCCAATTAAAAGAATGACAGACGAGTACCGTTGAATACACGGGACTAATCGTTTTCTATTGTTCTTGGGCCCACTATCTGGCTGCCTTTTGTCAGCGGACCCCGCCAGCGAACTAGAGCTGGTCATTTAATAAAACACGAGATCGGCAAACAGGGTGAGCAGAGAGCACACGCATGCAGACAACCAGACCGATGAGACGTCTAAATTGAAAGCCTTAAAATTTCCCGAGACTGCCAAAACGAATACCAAAAGGGTTAAAATAAGCTTTATTTCCACGGCCTTTGAAAATCGCCTTTCGGTTCCGTAGATAGTGGAACTACAAAACACAAACGATGACCGGCGACCGCTCGGCGTGAACGTGACAATGACGGCTAAGCCGCGTGCAAGAACCGTTTTACTCCTTTTATATCCAACGTATTCGGCAACACACCGCCGCTTTCTGACGACGTTATTTTTTAATCAAATATATCCGTGGAGCGGGTGACGGACGATAGGGTCGCAGCGACAATGAAAAACTAAAAGGAAAAAGTAGCACTCTTTTAAGCAAATAGAGGCGAGACCAAGTTGATTGGTTTTGTTAGCGAGCCTGTTGATTGGCACAGGCGTAAACAATACGCTTCCAATGTTTAAGTTTCAAACGACAATCGAGACTTCTTTTAAGCAAATAGTGACTAGACGCGTTGATTGGTTTTGTTAGTGGAACTTTTCTATTGAGAGTTACCATTCGTTTATCCATGTTTGAATTAGCAACTTTATTCCGCTATTTTTGGATGTTTTCATTGCGAACAATGCTTTCGAACATTGTTCCCGTTTCAACGATGCTTTACTGTCGAATTTGTTTTACTGTCGACATGTGATCCAGAGCCGCGTGTTGACGTTACACATAACCAAATAGCCGCAAAAAATATGAACGAAATGGTGGTCAGGTAAAACCAGAAAAGCGTTTAAAAAGAAAACAATGTAGTTGGGTTATATTCGTAGGAGTTTTCAGAGATCATAAATCCTTGGTTATATTATTCACGGCGAGTAACCGGGAGGGTATAAATCAGGAGTCTTCAGCCGCTATCAGCTCACTCTTCCATTAGTGACCTCCTCCGCTCGTGAAAAGTGCCAACTCTACTTATCCTAGCGCTTTTTACGTAATTTATTGGTAAAGAAAATACAATGTAGTATTACAAATCAAAGACTTTTTTTAATAATAGGTAAATGCAGCAATAATGATAGTAAGCTTACTTTTTTTCGTTATAACTGTATTTATTACTCTTTTTTTTTACATTGATTAGGATCCTTTCATGCCACATTAAACTCTAAAACACGAGCCACGAGCGCTTTATTGCCAACACTACTTAGCGATAGACAGCACCTCAATTTCCTTTTACACCCAATAGGAAATTGTGAGAAGAAAAACTGCCTGTTTCCTGCGCGAGAAACCCTCCTACAAGAGAAATGTGTGTATCTCAAAGCTTAGAATTAAAACGTTAGCGGTAAAATTAATAGGGGTTTTTAATATTACCCGTAGATTATTTTTGTATCAAAATTATGCACACTCGAATGGGTGGCCAGACTTGAATAAATTTATAACGGACGAGAATTTTGGGCCGCTCATTACTGGGTATTTATGTGAGCAGATAAAAATATTAGGGACACATTTTAATCGAAAACGGATGAACAAGGGTGCCCTAGTGTTGTGCGTCGCTGGTTGTGTTTTGTTTGTTGGTACCATGTTGTTCTGATGAGGCGGTTACTGTTTTTTGTTTTGCTTGTTGTGTTAAGCATTTTCGGTAACATTTTAATTAGTAATTGATTGATTTGACAGTGTAAGTAGAGCACTGTCAAATCATTTGGTTTACATTTTACAATGTAATTTGTGGGTGAAACTGTAAACCAAATAGCTTGTTCGAACTAAAACAATTATAATAATATTAGATAGCATAAAAAACTTATCAGATCGTTCATGTAATAACTGAAATAACGACTGTTAACTTACGTGGAACGCTAAACTCAACTAAAAACAACAAGAAAACTAGTTTAACAAAAACTACTATCGTCTGTATGTATTATTATGATTAAATACTGGATGAATTAGCAATAAAAAACTGCACAGGTTAAAAAGAAGAGTAATGTAAATTTGAATGTTTTTTTTTTTAATTTTCCCAGTAATTTCCTTCACAGTACAACAATTTCATGATGAGAATTTTATTTGTACTAAAATTATGACAATCAAACTTCCACCACAGTTTTTCCACAGATAATGAATAACAAGCGACATTTATCAAATCCCACATAAAGTCAGCCGGTGTTTAGGACAGTTTTAAACGCCTAAATTAATTTCCTTTAAGAAGTTGTAACTCTCCAAGTGGGGATAATGCGATGATATATAAAAAAAGGTCCCAGTGAGCCAGGGCCCCTAATAAATTATACCCTCGATAACAATGGGATTTTTTCGCCGGCCCTTTGTTGCAACTTTTGATATCACCTGAAAGTAGGAAACAAAAAACAGAGTGAAATTTTTTAGGTATTAAACAGGGATGAATATGTTTTTAAAATGAAATTGGGGCCAAATGCCTTACGTAAGGTAGTGTTATTTACAGGAAAAATAAAAACAGGTAAATACAAAACCTTTTTAATCATTAAGCACAATGATGTATTTTAATGACATGTGATGTGTGTTTTTTTTAATGATGTATTTTAATTTTAATATTGACATAAGTATATTGTGGGTCTGTTGTTATAGATTTGGGGTCTACCCTTATAGCAATATTTTTTAATTTAAATTGGGCAAGAATGTAGATAGATCTCTCTTTCTCTCTAAATTTAAGAAATTCAATTACTGGACACTTGTTCAGTAACTAAATACCTATATAGTCAAATTAGTACAAGTAACAATCATAATAAAAATTGGTTATAAAGATAATAAAATATTTTCTAATTCAAGTTTAGTACCTAAATATAATTTTCTAGTTCAATCCAAAGAACACGAAAATGTAATAAAATAAAATTGAAAAGTGGGATATGACCATGACTTATCATTTGTCAAAGGGCTTATGATAAACAGTTATAGTGCAATAGCCACTTCCTTCAATATACCGCTTGAGCACTTTTTGTCCCGAACTATAAAAAATAAAGCCCTAATATCGTCCAATGTTCCTTTGGGGAGTGACTGGACAATCGCGCTAAATTCTGTAGGGCTGTCGGTAAAAAAAAATTCGTAATGACATTAGATTTTTTCCATTTTCTATTTCATATTTAACTTTGCCAATTTAGTACCGAAAAATTTGATATCAGAACTGCTAAATTTTTCCTAAATATGATGATAAGTTAATACATTTGAGCTAAAAATAATGTGAATTTTCAATTCGATTGCTTGTATTCTGTATAATAAATATCATGTACATTTGCCTTTTTTTTTTTTTTTCGGTTGGTAAATCATCAAATAACTCCTCCCGCTCTGGGCGGAGCAGGAGGGAGTGTCAGACTTTTACTGACTAAAACCCATCCATGTTCCTTCATTGCCCTTTGTGTTCCGGGGCCACGGTATCTCTTGCGAACAGTCCCGCAACCCCGGATGTACATTTGCCTTGCAAGTATAGTTGGTGCCAAATAAGATGAGAATAGCGGTCATTGACCCACCTACATTTATTAAACTTCTTAACTTTGAAAACCAAAAATAAGCCTGTTCAAGTCTTGAATCGTCACCTATCGAGTATCGTGATCTTCAACATTTTTTGTAATGAAAAACGATACATGGTTTATTTGTTTTGGTTCGTACGAAGAGATATTAGGGAAAGGGCAATGACCGCTATTCTCATCTTAATTGGCACCAACTATAGTGTCGGTGATTTCCGTTCTCTCCTAAAGAATCTCCGAGCAGCCTTTAATTTGTCAACCATTTATTCGAATGTCAGTGTCCATTTTCGGCACCGTATGTTATAACGGGTAGGACACATTAGTTGAAAATCTTAGTCTTCAGTCTGCAAACATGTACAGATAGGCGTCGACTCAACTAGGACCTTATCGGTCGGCTTCTTTTCTCGAAGTTATGTCTGGATGTCTTGCTCAAGGAAGACATACTGCAACTTAAATAAAATAAAAATACCCTTTATTTCCTTACAATTTAGAATTCTATGTATTTTTTAAAACTTAACCTATTATGGGGTCATCCATCTCTGGATGATGGCATCGTCTATCTGTACCTATCTTGGGCCATTCTACTGTGCTCCAACTTAAAGTAGGATTAATACAGCTAACTTCTTATCAGATATTTAAATGCTTGACATACATGTAGACCACGTAGGCCACGTATCACGATACAAAGACGATAGGTGGACAGCTAAAACTACAGAGTGAAAAGGGCCAGATGGGAAAAGAAGAATAGGCAGACCAAAGAGAAGGTGAGATGACGATTTAATAGATACAGCAGGAAACGATTGGCAGAATATTGAAAAGGACAGAGACAAATGGAAGAAGCTGGAGGAGGCCTTCACCCGAGGAGGGGCCCATATATCGGAGAACATACTAACTTAGATTATAAGAAAAATCAAACTACTAACAAAGAAATAAAATATTGTATACATTTATAACGTATTTTTTTTTTTTTTTTTACATGTAGACCAAAAAGGCAAAGACATTTTCAATAATGCCAACCCTGACCAATCGAATGGGCAACTGTGGACAATTTATATAGCAATAATCCACACGGACATTACGGCGGCGGCCGAGCCGAAGTCGAGCCGAATGCCGATATTATCGGAGGTAAAAGGCGTTGCTAGTTTGAGGACAAAAAACGAGCTCTCATTTATCGGCCAGTCGGCACTTCGGCGACAGGCCATCTCGCCTCAGGCCACCCTCGCTAAAACGCTGCACATTACTCGCCATCGCTTTAGGGCTTATGGACTCGATTATGTTTCCTTGTTTAGGGAGTACTGATGAGTTTCTTTTTAACTTTCTAAATTGGATTGAAGATTAAAAAATTAAACACAGTTTCAAAAAAGTTACCGTACAAATGGATCTGAACAACGCAGCGTACAAATATGAAAAGAGACACAAAAGAGGACGTATGACAGCGAAAATCAACAGAACACCAATTCAAAAAATCTTATTTATTCGGCAGTTTTATTTGTCACATGCGTGTACGTCGAACGGGCGCATTGTGATGTAATTGAAAAATCGGTACTACGAACTACCGACGGACGAGGGATTCATTATTCAGTTGACAATCACGTGAATTTCGAAAACGAAGCCAAAAACGTACGCCTGTTGTTTCACGACGATGTGACTATTAACAATTCAGCGACTTAATCGCAACGGCGGCCAAACAAACGACGATTCGATGAATTGCTAAAGCGAATGATCGACAAATAGTTGGCAATTTGTGAGTTGTTCGCGAAAACAGTCGTTAACTTCGGTTACGGATGATAAGTGGTCATTATGTATGTAGCAAGGGTGTTTATAGCATTTTAGAATCAATTACGATGCTTGCTTTTTCAGACTAGTTTGATTCAATAACACGCGACAACACTAGAACAATTTGAATGCCTTACTAGATCCCAAATTCAGGGCCACATTAAATAACCTCTGCCTCGTAAATACTCATACGTTTGATTTCTGCCTATTATGTTCCTTGTCTACATAGATTTGGTTAGGTTATTATTAAAATGTGGTTGTCATGCATGATGACTGTTTTAAATTTTTACATACTAACAATTTTCGCCAAGAGCCACAATATGAGGCAAAATCCAACTTGATCCATACCCAAATTGGGCTGTACCAAAGCATCCTAATCTTCTGCAAAGTTATTTTTCTCGAGCAGAAGCATATGCGGGCTTTGGAAGTGCACCCATGCTGCCGTGGTGTGGGGGAGAAATGGCTGACTCATCAAAACAATAAACAAAGTATCGGAGCCCTATTTTATTATGTTATTATGCACGCCGCCCTATGATTTAACGCTGCATAGATTTACGCGATGACAGCTTTGGGAGCAGTGTTTTTCGGAAACGAAAGAAAATAATAAGTATTTCGTAGAAAATTCAACACAATCGTTAAGATTTCTGTTCAAAGTATTTTTTTATTCAAGAAATTGTTTACAATTATCAATTTTCTGAAGACTTCAACCCTGGTTTTGCAAGCACAATAAGTATTTTCTTTTATATTTTCATAATTATATACCCATATGGTGTCGGACGTAAAGAATAGCACCATCCCATATCTTCCCGTGGGTGTCGTAAAGTACGCACCTTCAGCAATTTTGTTAATTTTCACACTCCACCACAAACCATATCAAACTGTTTTACACTAACCACTGTTTTTTCTCCCACAGCTCAGCCTACCCAGAGATTATCAATCAAGGAGCATTTCCCAGTACAAATTTATCACGAGCTTCTTATTGTGACGCCGGATAACACAATATCCACCGGATATCCGGAGGGGAGGTTCAACATCATATTTTTATCATCATTATGTCAAGAAAAAATTAAGCGTTGTCTTAGTATGGACAGACGCTTTTTACCATGCCGTAAAGAGTTTTTGTGGATTTTCTTCATATACTTTGTCTTCATCTATTGTGGCGCATCATACTCTGACTTCTTAGTAGTCACATAATTCTTCTTCTTCGTCGATGGCAATCTTAATTAAGTTATCCCAGAATTCAAGAGACAAGAAGAAAGGATCTACAGATGAAGCAAGTGCCTCACCTGAATGTTGCAAAGCATAGCGCCTACCACAAGTCTATAAAAATGTTCAATAAACTGCCGACAGAAATAAAAAGTCAAGTGTATACAAGTGGGTTTCAGAGTACGCTTAAACGGTTCTTGTTAAACAAGTGTCTATATGTTATTGATGAATTATGAAATAATACAACATTCGAAAGTATAATTTACTGACTTGAAATGGACATTTTTATTGTATTTTATGAATTGACACTATGTGACATGACATTAATTTTAAATTTTGTATAATTCTTTTTTTTTAATTATTATTCTTATTATTATTCCGATTTTATTTTAATTTAATTTGGTTAATTTGATTGTAATTATTTTAATATGAATTGCATGTATATTGTTTGATGTTTTGTTTGATGTTCATTATACATAATTTACAGACATTCAGACACGATGTAAAAGTCGTTATTGAATAAATGAATTGAATTGAATTGAATTGAATTCACCTTCGATTTTAGCATCTTCAGTGGCGTCCATCAAGTCCTTGTAACACTCTCAGGACACGATATGAAGTATTTTATCGTTTTTGTAACAACAACACTTACCCCCGGGCAGAGTCTTCTAGAAATTTACACCTGAGCTGATTTATTATTAATTAGCTTATTAGCTTTTATTAATTTTTTATTATTTAGCTTGCCTTCAACCAGGGTCCGGAGTCTGTTTTAAGACTTCCAGGGTAGCCAAGGCAAGTTATTTCCAGGGAGGAAGTTTTCATTAGGTAGAACGAATGGGTTAGGTATGAAAAAACTGTCCCGCAACAGCTTGAGCCTTTCTTTAGGCCATTCGCCAGAAAGATACACTTTAATAAACGTTTATGTCATTTCAGTCTTCATAGACTGAGATCAGTTGAGTGATAGTAGCGGTCTTTAACCCACCTACATTTATTTAACTTCTTAACTTTGAAAACCAAAAATAAGTCTGTTCAAGTCTGGAACCGTCATCTATCGTGATCTTTAACATTTTTTGTAATGAAAAACGACACATGGTTCATTTGTTGTGGTTCGAACGAAGATATATTGTAACAAATCTACTTGATCCTATTAAAATAAAGGGATAAGCAGACTTGTTCAATTAAAATTTTATAGGGGAAAGATCTGAAATACAGCTTGTTATAAAAAACCTACCTAGCACGCACTCTATTATAGGATATAGTTGGTGCCAGTTAAGATGAGAATAGCGGTCATTGCCCTTTCCTTAATATCTCTTCGTACGAACCAAAACAAATAAACCATGTATCGTTTTTCATTACAAAAAATGTTAAAGATCACGATAGATGACGATTCCAGACTTGAACAGGCTTATTTTTGGTTTTCAAAGTTAAGAAGTTTAATAAATGTAGGTGGGTCAATGACCGCTATTCTCATCTTGACTGGCACCAACTATAGTTACGTAGTTTATAGTTCACGCACTGTAGGAGAGACGGGAACAGGCATCAGGGTAGCAGGTCAATACCAGGGCAACTTCAAGGATCAGTTTCAGGAAACCTCTGCTGGAAGGACGTCGTGCAGCTCTTTAAGTTACGCACCAGGTCAGCTCTGTAGTAAGGCAGTGTAGATCTTACAGCCAGACGTCAGGATAGCTTTGCGGGACAAGTAGTAAATCAGGCACGTAGTTAGCCTCCGAAGATTGGAAGTAGAAGTCCCAGGTCACGAAGACAGCTTCCCAAGATCGGGAGTAAAGGCACCAGGCGGAATCTTAAGCGGGAATATAAGAGTGTAGCAGCAAAAGCCCAAACTGTTTTCTGATGCTTAAGATATCAGATCCCAGAGTAGTCTTCGCATCCAGCCGTTCGTAAGTAATTTTTCCAGTAGTCTTACTTTTCCAAATATTCGTTTTCTTAGTGTGGCCATCATCTCATCTGACAAGTGTAGTCGGCCAGGACATATCCATGAGTGCGTAAAGAATTTTATAAATATAATTTTAAAATTAAGTTATTTAGTAAACACCCGTAATAATTTATTAAATACAAATGCTAAACATATCGATAAAAAAAATAATTTAAATCACCTACATAAACCAAAAAGTAATTATCATAGATTATGCAGAAAAGAATTAAAAAACCGGCCAAGTGCGAGTCGGACTCGCGCACGAAGGGTTCCGTACCATTATTTAAAAACATTAGACAAAACTGCAAAAAAATCACGTTTGTTGTATGGGAGCCCCCCTTAAATATTGATTTAATTCTGTTTTTAGTATTTGTTGTTATAGCGGCAACAGAAATACATCATCTGTGAAAATTTCAACTGTCTAGCTGTCACGGTTCATGAGATACAGCCTGGTGACAGACAGACGGACAGACGGACAGACAGACGGACAGACAGCGAAGTCTTAGTAATAGGGTTCCGTTTTTACCCTTTGGGTACGGAACCCTAAAAAGTAACTGACACATTTTGACGCTTGACGTAAGTGTCACAACATGAAAATTATGAGTTAATATTTTATTTCAGCTATTTTTAAGTAAATGAATCGTATTTAGATCGATTTGCTGAGTGTAGATATATAAACAAATAAAAAGGATGATAAATAGTATTATGAATAATGAATATATTCTCATCGTAACTGGCACCAACTATAACAAGTGAAAATCAAAAGGATGAACCCTTTAACGGCAATCAGTTTTTCATACTGCCAGTTATTTAGTAAAATAATATGCATTCTTATGCGGTCATACCGGTACCTTATATTTGATCAAAATCAGGCACATCCTCGCTATTCCAACGCTTTCATATTATGATCCGGTGCTGTTTTCCACAGGGAGTGCATCTTATTGGCTGATTAATGATTGCACAATCACCTAGCTTAAACTTTACGAAAAACAAACTTATTTTTAAAACATCTTGGGATTATTCCATGTTTTTGTTTAAAATTCACCAACATGCGGAGATATATTCTTCAATTACTAAAGAAAGGGTCAATTCTTACCTATACTTTGATAGGCAAGTAGACACAAGGCAAGTTAAAAGCTATCAATAAATATCAATATAAAATACTTTTCTTTATTCTATCTAAAAGAAAATATTATAACTGAACTTTTAACTTCTACTAGCATAGACTAAATAGTTTTTAAAAAAAAACTCTATTTTGCTTCCACAATAATTTATATCTATAACCGCTACGTATTTCTTTCTTTTTTAATAGTTTTCGTCATTTCATTTCATTTCATTTAATTTATTCAATAACAAATTACATTGTGTCTGAATGTGATACTAAGAAATAGTTAATAAACATTCAAAATTGAACAAAATAAAATAAACAATAATCAATAAAAAATCGAATAATCAATAACAAATCAAATAATCAATAAAATAATAATCAATAAAAATTCAAATAATAAAAAAAAAATAATCACTAATAAATCAAATAATCAATAATAATCACATAAAACAAAAGCAAAGTCGTTACAACAGTATTTAATTAAATTTAATTCGTAGTCAAAAATCGTTTACAATTCATCTATTGAATCAAGGCATTTTTCCAGTAGAAATGCCTTGAGCCTTCCCTAGAATGAGCTTGTGTAGAGTATGCTTTTTAGGTCTAGCGGTAATTTATTAAATACTTTAACTGCCTGATACTGTGGACTATTTTTGACTATGCCAAGAGCAGGGGTGATTTTGTTTGCAAGGTCTTGCCTACGCGTTTTTTCCCTTACCAGCCTGCCCTCGTCTGTTTCATAGTCATAAATATATTTTTTAAAGGTGTTCAACAGGACCACCACATAAAGGCTAGGTACTGTGAGTATGCCAAGTTCATTAAAATATGGTCGACAGGAGTCTTGTTGAGCGATACGGACAATGGTTTGGATCGCTCTTCCTTGAAGAACGAAAGCTCTATGCCAGTTCTAATTGTTGCAGTTGTTGTCTATTTCCCCAAAACTGTATGCTATACCTCAGTTTGGACTCAATCAGCGCATAGTATACCATCGTTGCTGTACCGTAATTGCTGAAGTTTGTGTCTATCTTGAAAGGCTTTCAGTTTCATGGAGTCGCTGCTGAGCTGCTAGCTCCAGGCCATTCTGCCTTTGGCTTGTCTCAGAATAGTGGTAAATGTGAATGCCCGCATGGTGTAGCTCAACGTCCGCATGGTCCAAAGAACCTTAGAATCAGTTGGAAACAAATCGTGGTGATACAAGTTTTGATGTAAAGTTGATCGAGAAAGGACTTATAAATTTGTTTTGCTGTCCTCATTGAGAACTTATTCTTCAAGATTTTCCGTCTATTTCCACCGGTTCTACTTTGAACTTTCCAAGTTTTAAAACGCTTTTTAGAGGAGCTATGTTGCGACGCCATTTTATGTTTACATGACCGCACACGTGACCAATTATTAGTGGTACTAAAGTGGTAACGAAGTCAATAATTCAACCTTAAACTATACTTGACACTATAAGTTCTATTAATAGGGAGAAATATCCCTACTATTCAGCCCTAAATTACACAAGGGAGTTTTGTATCCCTTTAGGAGTTTGGTGTTGTAAAAGATTTAATGAACACCATTGTAGCTCTAGTAGCGTTATTTGCTCCTTTTGTGCAACTATCAGCGCTCCGAAAGAGTTAGTGATAGCTTGCTTAGAACTTTATAAGTTAATAGTAAATGTTAATTTCTTATATGGATCTGATAGTCGTAAGATTCGCTCTAAGCTATAACACAGAAGCTTTGGTCTGTATTGTAGGGATAATAATTACTGCTCTACGCGATTAACCTCCATACATTGCTCTTCTAAACTTGCTTTGTCACTTTAAGTGTTATATTTTATTACTAACACTCTTTTGTCGTCACAAACTATAATTGCAGCTACCACTCTACCTTCATAACACTTTAGGTTCTAAAGTAAGCTATATTTGCAGACATAATGTTTGTTGTCCACTGCTGGACATAGGCCTCCCCCAAGTGTCGTCACATTGACCGGTCCCGTGCGACTCTCATCCAGCGGATCTCCGCAACCTTCACCAGGTCATCGGTTCACTTAGTGGGAGGCCTTCCAAAGCAACGTCTTCCGTCTTCTTCCCAATCAACCATGAACCTAATGCTTTAGCGATAAAGTTAAAAATCTATTAATGAAATTTCTATTGAAGCTTGATGTGCTGGCGTCTGTCAGTGGCGGTACTTCCATACAAGCCTAAAAGCTTGGCTTGCCCTTGTACTTACTACTCTTTATGATGTTAGAGTTTCTGAACAGTCTACTTGCCTTATGGGCTTACCGTATTATATTTGGCTCGTATGCACGCCACTGATTTCGTACTCCAAAATTTTAAAACAAATCGTTTACAATATTGCCAATTAAACTTTCAACGAATGCGGATATCTTCCAGAAAACCTTTGGATGAACTGTATGAACTTGAAATAATAAAAGGAGGTTAGTCAGTGGTGTACTGCTATATTTGAATCAAAGGTTTTCTTGCAATCCACATGCCGTCGGTGAAGTAAGACCACTAGTTGAAATGGATAAGATGGTGCCATACATTGTCTCATTAGCATTGAGGCTCCCTTGAAAAAATTTGGACTAGTAATACCGAATATAAAATTATTCCGATAGTCAAAGACGCCACATCCATCATCCATCGATTAGGGTTATTTTTGCTAAAAATACAAAAAATAAATTCTCACCCAGTGATCTCCGTTTTGGTCGGTGTTTCTTTGAACTCATTTTGTAACTCGATTTATAAATATGCTGTTTAAAGTTAAGTAATAGCGGTTTAACCATCCATTTTTTGACGTTTAAACATATCTTAACTTTGCAAAAAATGCACAGCTGTCACGGCAACTACCCGGATCTTTTTGCCTGCCCACATGATCAAACACAGTCTAAAACTCAAATATTCATAGTATACGCATTCGTCCATACATAATCCTCACCTAGGTATTTAATCAATCGTCTAGAAAGTTCGCAGGATCGATATTCCAATCGCCATCGTATAACCCGACCAAATGAAATATCACCATTTTTTTATAACTTTCTTGCGACCGTGGTATTCTCACATTAGCAGTGTTATCAAGGATTTTGTCTCGGATGAAAGAGTACGGAGCTCAGAAACTGTGTGGAGGCGTTGGGCGTGGCGATTTAAACCACGCCTATCGAGTGGGCGTGTCTGTGGGATATTAAAATTAATTATCTGTATGTATTGCTTGAAATTCTTGGTACCGGTAAAGAGTAGTAAATATGTAAATGTTTAACAGTATAATAATTGTTTTATTTATTTCTTGCAGTACTGTTGAATTAATGTCTTGGTATGGCAAACAAACAATAAATACCTACTTAGACAAAATTATAAACTGTTCATATTATTTTGGATCAATAAAACAAACGTCTACTGCTTCCTTACAAGCAAAGAAAATCTAAAAAAAAATCATAGCTACTTAGGGTGGATCTTAAGTACTTCGCTATGATTTTTTTTAGATTTTCTTTTGCACACTTCGAATATGTTAGAAATAAACATTTGAAAAAAAAAAAACAAAAAATAGATATATTTATTAGGGTATGGATTACCTCTAAAAAAATACTTACCTGAATTTTTAATAATTCTAACTCAATCACCATCGAAATCTAGCCAATGAAATATCATTAGACTACCAGAATAAATAATAATCAAAACTCACTGATATTAACTACTAAATGCACAATTCTAATTTTAATTCAACAAAAACGAATTTAAAAAAAGAAAGGTACTACGACGTCGCTACGCCAGTGGTTACGGTGTAGCTGTTATTGGCTACGCATAGGCGGAGCCTGCTACGGCGTCACACGAAGTTTTCCGATCACCACCGACGACACACGTAAAACCAGGAACCAGTTTTCATGGACCCTTACTTTTCCTTAGTAACACCCCGCTCGGATCTGAGGGGTGTGAGGAGAAGGAAGGCGTGGGAGGTCTGTGGAAAATGGTGGCAGTCTAGGAGAAAATTATGGGGGTTGAGAAAAGGGATTCGCCAGGATACTGTTACGTAACGTCAGTTGAGCGACGGATGCGCTCGTGGACGGTCGTCTCGCGCTCGCTTTGTTCGGAAAACATAAACAACAACAACAACGTGTTTATTGACGTAAACAACGCGCGAAACTTTGTTGAAGGACTTTTCTGCAGTTGGAGTTTTAAAGGTGAGGTTGTTTAGTTTTGTTGTTGTGTTGTTTATTTACAAACAGGGGTATTTATTTGCTTTTTTATTTGGCGCAGCGTACAGTGGTTGGGTTTAGTTTGAAACTTCAAAGTTATGAAATAATAAAAACAATTTTGAATTTGATTAAAGGCGTGGCCAACTGTAAACGGTGTAAACTGAAATTGATAATTGTATTAATTCATTTATTACAGTAAGTTATAATTTAGTTATAGTTTTTTGATGAAAGCGAAACGATTATTTTTTTAAACTTCTTTCTTGTTTTCGTTAATATACGTACCTCTCCCCGATTAAATTAATATAATATCTGTTTTTTGTATTGGAAACCATCAAAAACCGCCTTGCGCTTTACTTTTTGCCTTTAATACATAAATATATAAATATTATAGAGTCATGTCGCCAATAACTTCAGTATTAAGTACTTCAAAATTATTATTATTTCATGTGTCAATTTATTAACGACCTACACGAAATATGTTATGTGTTCACTACTTCTTAGCTTGTAACGTTACATTTTCCTGGTAGGAGCCAGGAAACTGTAAGGTCACAAGCTGGCGCCCAACGTGGGGCCAACTTGTGACCTTACAGTTTCCTGGGGCAGGGGTTAACTAACCTTTGAACTAAACAAAAACATTCATGAAACTTAGAACTTATTGATCCATCCACCTAGTCCTTAAACAGATATGAAGAGGTAATAACATCTATAATAAAAGAAGCGCAGGTGGACGAGTGAAAGTTACTAATTTGAATCTTCAATTAACGCATTTTAAAGTATAAACTCATTTAAGTCTAAACGCTTATCAGCTTCCGAAAAATGACCCAAAGGTATTTCATGTTTCAGTTTTGATTGAATGTTTATCAAGTAAATCAAGTAAATAAAAAGTACAAAGAAATTACTCACGTAACAGTCTCTTGTGGGAACAAAATTATACGTCCTACTGACACGGTTCATAGACCCCTATACCCGCCCGCCCTAGGGCTGATGACAACCATGAAGATTTCCACATTAAGAGGCTCAGTAGTCCAATGTTAAGTATTAACAATGTTTATTATGCCGTCGGTAGTAAATGTTACAAAATGCTAATCTAATATACAGGATAACTTTTTTATCACTTTCCAAAAAAAATGGGTATAATAGGTGAACGGAGTAGAAGCAAATGGCATACTTAGTTTTTTTATTTTTATTGCGAAAAAAAATTTAAAAATCCTCGAAATTCAAATCATACGCGGATTGCGTATGCTTTGAAATTCAATATTTTACTTAAAATTTGTAGCGTAAAAAAACTACTTATGCCATAAGCTTCTACTCCGTTTACCTAATCTACCCATTTATTTTTTGGAAAGTGATAAAATAGTCATCCGGTATAATTATATTATGACATACTTGCTTGCGCTTACTGAGACGTAACGTAAATACGTCGGCTTTAACATAAAAAAATACTCGTTTGTCAAATAATATTTTCATAATTTTAAGAATTTATTCTTAGCTATGGATAATACTGATTGTGCTAAACTAAAACTGCTAAAGGATAATTGTATTTTAGAATCAAAAATTTCTGAGGCAGAACACCTGGCGCCTCCGTAGACCAGAGAATGGGCAGCAGCGTTTTCTGTTAGTCTTTCATCACTGCGATCTCCAATCCTCCTGCCAAACGTGGAGATTACGGCAAATTCCTCCCAACATGGGAGAGGCTTATGTCCAGCAGTGGACGTTATGGGCTGTTGTAGTAGGAGTAGTAATAAAAAATCGGCGTATTTACATTACGTTCACACTGCGCGCTTGTGCTGGGGTCTTTGATTGACAAAGAGATATGTATTACACGATCCCTCTTACAAAGAAGAACGGTGAAAGAGGGGTCAGGTAATGCTAGGCACTGACTGTACTTTACCATAATTTTTAGACCAATAGGGTCTATGCATGTTTTTTTTATCACTCTAAACAAAGCGTATTAACATCAGAAATAGCAAAGTGAAAATATTTTTTTAATATCTATTAAAAATACTAAGGTATAAGCATTTGAAACTGCTGATTAGACAGAGAGATCCGATACAGCAAATGACGTCATTCGCTTCATCGGCGTACAAAATCCATACTAAATTCCGTTTATCTAGAAAGAGATAGAAACAAAAGTTTAAATGGTTATAACTTTTGTGTTGTTTGGCCGATTTATGTCTTGTTTTCGCCTTTTGTCATTATTTTATAGTATTCTCTATTACTTCATCATATTCCTGCCTTGTCCCATGTTACCTACTTGGGGTCATCGCAATACTTTTTTTTCTTCAATTCTCTCCTGTCAACCGTCACGCAATCATTTCTTTTTTCGTCATCACTCCTTTTTAGGGTTCCGTAGTCAACTAGGAACCCTTATAGTTTCGCCATGTCTGTCCGTCCGTCTGTCCGTCCTCGCTTAATCTCTGTGACCGTTGGCACTAGAAAGCTGAAATTTGGTACCAATATGTATATCAATCACGCCGACAAAGTGGTAAAATAAAAATTGGAAAAAAATGTTTTATTAGGGTAGCCCCCCTATATGTAAAGTGGGAAGTGATTTTTTTTTAATTTCAACCCTAACGTGTGATATATTGTTGGAAAGGTATTTCAAAATTAATAGGGGTTTTCTAAAATCATTTTTTGATAATGTCAATAATTTCGGAAATAATCGCTCCAAAAGTAAAAAACAATGTGTCCCCCCCTCTAACTTTTGAACCATAAGTTTAGAAAATATGAAAAAAATCTGAAAAGTAGAACTTTATAAACTTGATGGAAACAACAGTTTTTGTACAAAAAAGACAAAAAGTTGTACAAAATAATTTTCCAGAAATTATTTTGTGCAACTTTTTGTCTGATTTCTGTTTCTTTTTGTCTGATTCTTTAAACTCATAAGTGGGAACACTTATTGTGACGGACGGGAAACTACGGATCCCTACACTGAGCGTGGCCCGACACGCTCTTGGCCGGTTTTATTTTCATAACAAATACTTAGGAACAAAATTAAATAATTTGTGAAATCACAGTGAGATTCGGGCAAAATTAGACATAGTTATTTAAAATGGTTTAAAAGTTTTCCATATCCCTTTTATTTATTTGCACCCTTAAAGTAACATGTTCGGTCAATTCTTGTACTAGGCTACTGATTAGCTAATCTCATCACCCCGGCCGGAATGAATTAATCAGAGGGTTTTACGTTGAGATAATCTATCCGCGAAAACAATGATAGGAAAATCAAAAATATATTGGATTGACAAAAACTACTGAATAACTTAAAAAATAACTTAACATAACATCACGCCTGGAATCCTCGAACGGACAGGCAGAGGTGTACTTAATATACACCCACATTTTGCCAGTAATATTGCATCCAACCAGGCACAAACAAGACTCCATGGCTGCTACTAAAAAAAATCTGGTGAAAAACCCAATAACCACTAGAGACTAGACCAAGGAGCCGGTCTAGACGAGGCTTAAAAAAACGAATAAATGACAATCTTGTTGTAGTAGTTATACGACAGGTTTTGAAAGCTATTGCTACTTGTCTAGGCCCACTTAATACACTTACCACTTGTCAAAACGAGAGAGAGTCCAAAACTTTTTAATCTAATTACCACCTTTGATTCAGCTCAGGTCGTGGCTCAGTAGTCACCAATGGATAGCGGGGGACTTACTTTTTGTTGGTTACGGGTTCGTACCCTACAGACAGGCACTTTAGTTTGTGTAATTGATCACATCATCACTGCGCGCAAAACCGTGTAGGAAAAATGGTGAGGAAACCCGTATTTCCAAAAAAACTGAAAACCACGCTTGTTTGAGAGTGAAGTAATTTTATTTCTCGTATTCTTCTCAGTAAATACTTTCGTTTGATACACATAATTCTCATCATAAATAATATTTAGTCGCCGGAGTCCGCCTTATAGAGTTAAGAATTACGTCACTTAGCTTACCACGCATTATCATCCAAACCAAACATGTATGCAAAATTTCACCTCATTCGGAAACCCAAAGTGGGTTACAATTTTAAAGATCTTTTTTAACACATTTAGTTACAGGTGCCTTAATTAAAGCGTGTTAAAAATTAGATTACATGTGACATCTTCCGATCCGCATTGGGCCCACGTGATAGGTTGGCTCACTCTAACAGAGAGAAGTCTTATATCCCAGCACTATAAAATTATCTTCCTTTCCCAACAAAACAGTTTTTCGGCGATAAGTACTTGCAAGTAGCGACTAATCAAACAATATCTGAATATTAAATTGTCAAAGCCGAGGGTAATACTGTGCCGTGTTAATAATGCAAAGATTGAAACAATTGAATCCACCCGCGATACCTGTTATTAAATATGTAAATTAGTTATTTATTCAAGTCGCACTTTCTGAGGGGTCTTTATGCTAACTTTCAGTGTAATTCGCGACTTGCCTGTCATGTCAATGTAAGATGAAGGAGTTGTTTTAACTGATTTTCAGGTGTCGTTTCGTGACACTTAGTTATATGTGTTGTGTAACTATACGAAAGATTAATGATCTAATAAGAACATTAATGGTAGGAGAATTCCAGCAACCGAAGAGGAACTGTCTTTAGTTTATGAAGAAGCTTTGTGAACATTTTTACACACATTTACTATATTTTTAAATATTTCTAAAATAAAATTATAAGTCAAACATTTAAAAATTAAAAACCGGCCAAGTGCGAGATGGACTCGCGCACGAAGGGTTCCGTTCCAATATCTATACATTAGACAAAACGGCAAAAAAATCACGTTTGTTGTATGGGAGCCCCCCTTAAATATTAATTTTATTCTGTATTTAGTATTTGTTGTTATAGCGGCAACAGAAATACATCATCTGTGAAAATTGCAACTGTCTAGCTGTCATGGTTCATGAGATACAGCCTGGTGACAGACAGACGGACAGACGGACAGACAGCGAAGTCTTAGTAATAGGGTTCCGTTTTTACCCTTTGGGTACGGAACCCTAAAAAATAGTACCTACCCTACTGGTATCAAGAACAGGTTCTAAGCTACCGTCAAGTCAGGTCAGGGCTCCAGAGCGAGGAACCTAACAAAACGAGCCGTCTCCAGGAGTACCGCTTTCTGAATCAAAAGAAACAATCCAGCTGCCTAACGAGAGCCTCCTTCTTCAGGTCTTGGTCGACTTAGCAATTAAGCCATTGGCTGAAACGACAATCGGCACAATGATGGCCGAGTTTACATTGTATCTATTTTATTGTTAAAATCGGAAATTTTGGTGAAAACGTCGTTTTAAAGATCTATAATCTTTAAAACGACGTTTTCACCAACATTTCCGATTCTCGATCGTTATCAGAGATTGGAATCGGTAGAGTTCATTTGCATGAGGATAATACATGAAATTATTTTTTGTTGCAACATAAAACTGTTCTGAAGGTGTGTAATATCCACATATATTTATTGAATTTCACATTAAACAAACATGTCTCGAAACTAAATTACAGGCTTAAATAAACCATAAACATTACACAAAATCAAAAATTCAACCTCTAATTTTCATAGCGTCAACATAATCTCAAGTTAATTCCCCAAGAAAAACCAAACCAGCTTTCATAATCAAAATTATTAATTGCAGAATATAAATAAAACAATACAGCAATACTTCGTACAGGCTTCATCTCTGGGGGATCGTTCAATTTAGATTATTTATCGTAAGGCGAGCGGGCACTGGCGGCGAAGCTAGCTAATTTACAAAATAAATATTAGCTCAATCAGACGGTCGGTCTTAGCCGTTGTTTTCACTAATTGTTATTTCTTCGTTACTGTCTCGCTTAGAAATATAGTCTGTATTGGTTTTGAGACATTTTGGTTAAAATTTCTTGTAATAAAAGTTATGGGAACTTTAGAGGAATCTTTTAGCATAATACACACACAGGCGTCCTCTCTCATGAGAAGGAATGGGGCGTAATCTAACACGTCAGTGTCGGTTAGCGGTTTTACAGTTATTGATAAAATATATTCATAGAAACGAGAATTGTTCCCTTGACATTCGTGATAGCCATTGACAGAAGTCTTCAATTATACACAGCTCAATATTTCCTGATCTTTAAGCTTTTAGGCACGCCACCCTGGTGGCTGAATGATGAATCATGAATCCAGATCTCTTCAAAGTTTGAGTGAATCGGTTTATTCTATAGGCAAGTGTGCTTCACCCTAGGCGATGTCATCGTTTCACATCAGGCGGCTAAACGCAAGGCTACTTCTAAAACTATGTAACGTTACATTTTCCTGGATAGGATCCACAAAACTGTAAGGTCACTCTGAGCACTCACCTACCTAACTTTCAGTCTGGAGGGGAGCACTATTAAAAGAAATAAAAGGGACGAGTTATAAGAATTTATTAACAAAGATAAACTAAAGGCTGGAGCTACTTAATTACTAATGCCAGTGAAGCTGGCGGAAAGTACTGAAGATGAAATGCAGAATGGAATAGATAACTGAAGAACGTCCGTCTTCAGACTGTGGAGGAGGACCGAGGAACCATCAACTCTCAGGCCGTAGAGAAGGGCCGAGGGCATCTGTCTTCAGACGGTGGTGGACGGCCGAGGACCGTCAATCCTCAGGCCGTAGGAGGAGGGCCGAGGGCATCCGTCTTCAGACGGTGGTGGACGGCCGAGGACCGTCAATCCTCAGGCCGTAGGAGGAGGGCCGAGGAGCATCAAATCTTCATCAGGCTTGTGTAGCTCAAGGATCAAGGTTTCCAGGTGTTCTTGGTGAGGGTGCGGCACGGAGAGCGGCCGACTTAAAACCGAAGAATAAGGGGAACTGCCCTTTTACATATGTTTTTATGGAGCTTCTTAGAGGTGTTCCTGCTCTCCGCTCTGAACGTAGACTGCCCATTCCACCACCAGGCTCCTGTCAACTCCAGATATTTACATTTTAAAATTAGAAAATTATTAAAAAGAAAATCGAATGAGGTCGATGTGATTTACCTATACAACCTACAACTAGCTCCAGCAATAAATTAAAAATAAAACTAGGGTTGCCACTAACTGACATCACAAAAGTAAACAAAGATTTAATAAAGATAAAAACTTAAATAACATAAATTACAAGGTAAAAAGGCCAAAGCCGTTGCTAAGCCTCCAAGAAATGACCATGAAGCTACCTAGGGAGGACGAATGCTTAAATTTTCAGGTTAATAATATCCAAAAATGTAAGTAAAAACCATGTAAAAGACATACACATTACAACTAGACGACAAAAAGGAAACTTAATTACAAGTCAGTTGAGTGAATTATAGTAGGCATATAGCATTAATTGAGCTCCTTACATTACTAAAACCAATCATCTAAACCTACCTACATAATAGGGAGTACGAGTATGCACGTAATTTTTTCTTCACATATGTTAATAAAATACAGTTCAATCAACCCAAGAAAAGTATTAAAAGTTTAGTTCAACTACTGCTTGTCGCTTAAAAATAATATTAAATTCCTGCAATTTTCTATGACAGTTCAAACGTCCGTAGCTGTCGCGGCCATGATGTGACGTCATTTACCACAATCTGCCTTGCTTACATCAAATTTCTTGCACTTAATAGAACAATTTTACTAATAGTATGTGTCAAGTAAAAATTGCAATAACAATATTTTAATAAAATCTTAGTGAAACTTTAAGCACTTTTCAAATAAAAGTGTTTTTTTGACACATAGACTTTGACGTCACTACCGGCGTTATCGAGGACGACGCGTTTTGAGAATGCGTTCCGTTTCACCAAAAACATGCTACATAAAACAGTAAATTGCAAAATAAGTGATGTATTAGCAACTTGGTGTACCACAATGTTTCTATGGGCCAACACAAGGCATTTTTAATAAATAAAAAGAGTTTTGTATTTCATGCATATTCCCTATTACACTAAAATATTATCTACCAAGTATCTTGAACTGTTTATCCTAGTATCATCTATGTTGTCCGTCCACACTGACCGCCGCAAGCGTAACTCGGCATCATCTACAACAACAGACATCAATACAAACGGACAACAAGACGTCCATCCTCCTTGCTCCTCCATCCTAGCATTGTTTTCAATAAATTAAACGTACGACAAGAGGCATCCCGGTCCTGGGACTGCACAAACAGCCCGGGGCCTCCGTCAACACAATTATTATACTCGGACAGCTACCCCGTGTCGATAAACACCCTCTAAATAAATGAACTGGACTCTATCCAAAACATTTGTGTAGCCTCGGTTTGAAAAAAGTTAATTAGTTTATGTCTTCATTAGCTTGGTCTTGGGTGGTGTTTAGATTGTGTAAATAAAATAAACGGAGACTTATTGCTAATTAGTTGTTTTAGTGTATTGGGTTGTGCCATCGGAAACCAGGTACTTGTGTCTAGATATAATCGTAATACTTAACTGTATTTTTTAGGAGTCTATCTGTAGGTTAAGGCACCTAGTATCATATCAATGAGTTTTCATCTTCGATCAACAATTAGGTTTTCATAGACTAATCGGTCACACAGAGCGATAAGCAGTGTAACATATCGATAAGAAAGAATTTTGCGGAAAAAAGACACGCACGGCCATTACAAAAGGAAGATTAGCTTCAACATTATAGTTCTACATTTTGGACACTGAACCATTCCACCAACTAACTTACTTACTAAAATTCTTGCTAAATATCCTTTCAATTTGTTCCAGATTTATACCATGGCCGCTCGACCAGCAACAACAGTCCCTCGCACCAAGAAACAAAACCATGCAAACATTCCATGCCCCATAGAGAACTGCGCACGATTCACCTACGGCAAGTTACCAGATCATCTCACCAAAATCCATGGTCTTACAGGCGCTGAGAGAGACACCCTCAACGAACAACAGCGGAAACGGTTCTTCAACGGAGAACTGTGCCAAGTAAGATACCTCAAAGAATCAGCCATTAGAGATCTTTGGGGTTCAGACTACGAAGACCCTCGAATCCGTGCAAAAATACACCAAAGTTACGGTCTGGTGAAGATACGAATTATTCCTCTTGCTGCTACGCAACGTGCTCGTCCACTCACTGAACAAGATGCCAATGTACTAACTGCTTACAATGCTAGGACAGCACCAAGACCTGCTCGAGTCCAGAAGACTAGAAAACGACCGCGGCCTTACCCGGAACCGGAGGCCAGTCCAGTAGCTCGGAGAGCTTCAAGCGAGTCCAGTGAAGAAGAGAACACGCAGAACCCTCTCCCACCCTCACCACCCCCTTCCTCCCCGTCCCTACCCCCTTCACCAGCCCCTTACGAACTCCAACCAGTTGAAACTCGTTTACGAGACATATTCGATTCCAAAATCGATGCTGGATACAAAGCAGTGATCGATGATATGAAGAAGTCTATGACTATGGGGAGGACGCTTGGAGCTAGGAAGCGTAAGGCGTATAGAACATACCGTCGGTACGCAAAGAGATTGATTGCTTTCCTTCACAGACAACATTCTCCATTAGCCTACGATGTTGACGTACTTCTTTGTGGAGAAAGCCAGGTTTGCGCTTTCCTGGAACGGATCAGTGCTGAACACAAGACGAAGACTCTGAGAAACTACATCGTGGCTGCTATAAAGCTTCTAGATTCCCGACTCTTCGCTATAGAAACTGATCCTTCTTGCAAGGAGAAGGTGGCTTCAATGACTCGCGTATATGATGTTCTTCATGGACGTTTAACGGAATGCGACAGGTTGCTCGCACAAAAAGAAGTGGCGTGCCAGAAGAAATCGTCGCCATCTTTCGAAAGTGTTATGGATCAAAGTTTTAATGACTATGATGGGCTAGTGTAAATCCGAAAAGGATATTTTAATGACTTATTTTCTAAATTTTGATCCCTACTGCTATTTCGTCCCCGCTTTTAACGTAGTCTGCTGAAGAAATGTGTTGGTACTAGAATAAATTCATGTAAATAAACGACACAATGCATTTAGTAGGAAACATGACATACAGCCTGTTTCACACCCTTCGGATAAGTTACGATTAACTTATCAGGCAGATAATATGTTCACAAATTCTTTTACGTTTTTTTATAGTTACTAACTATCCGGAAGCTGTGAAATAGGCATCTATGCTTTTATATTTTTTATTAGGATATAAATAAAATACAACTTAACAAGTTACGTTAAGTTTAAAAATCCTTGTAAATAAATTAATCTACGTGTCTCAAGCAATAAGCTTATTAACATGAAAGTAAGTAGTTAATTAACATTATTAGTTATATAACATAACATCACGCCTGTAATTCCCGAAGGGAAAGGCAGAGGTGTATCTAATAGTACACGTACTGTTCGCCACTTATATTTAAGTACCATTATTATATTTCTGTGTTAATTGATGAAAGTTATACTTTCTATTAGTGTGCAACAATTATGCCAAATAACTAGTATTATTATTATTATATTTGTGTATGTTACTGTAAAAGTCCGAACAGTGGTAAATTTTGCCATTTTCCGGGTTTTTATTATTACTTATTAAGTCAATGAAAACTTCATGTAATGGATGGATCTCACTAGATTATTTTTCATGTAAATGTTTAACATAATGTACTACCTATTTAATTTTCTATTTATGTAAATATTTCTCTGCTAGTTAAATTATTTCGAACAAGTGTTTGTTTTATTTAAAACTAGCGACCCGGCGCAGCTTCGCACGGGTGCAATGTAGATAATATAAACCTTCCTCTTGAATCCCTCTATCTATTAAAAAACCCGCATCAAACTCCGTTACGTAGTTTTAAAGATACATAGGGACAGACGGACAGCGGGAAGCGACTTTGTTTTATAGTAGTGAAGAAAACCCCCAAATAAAAATATAACAGAACATAATTTCCACCCGACTGTGGCGAAGCCCAAAAGGAGGGTTATTCAAAGATAAAATTCCTAATACGGCCACATCCGCAAATAACAGCGGCAAAGCTCAATAGCAATGACGAACCGCAATCATACGATTGGTTTCTATAAAACAGCAGGCAATGTCGATATCTACGGAGACGTTGCAATCGTCTTCAGAATTGTAACAGACGAAATACTCATCAAGATCATCATCTGCCTAACCTTTTCCCACCATTGTTGGGATCTGCTTCCAGTCTTACCGGATGCAGCTGAATACCAGTATTTTACATGGAGTGACTGCCTATCTGACCTCCACAACCCAAGTACTGAGAAATAAAATACGCCTTGGTAAGACTTGTTTCCCGAATTTCGGGCCACTGATTGACAACTAATGGCTGTCAAAGATATACAAATGACATCGGGACCAACGGCTACTTAACGTGCTTTCCGAAGCACGGAGGAAATTCGCTCATTAGTGGATGGTCTTATTTATAAGTAGAATTTCTACAATACAAGTTTTTATTAAGGAGCGTGATCTGGAAAAATCAATGCAAATAGAATACAGAACAGAGTGTTCTATCTATCCATCCTTTGCTAAATAACTAAACATTTCCATAATAATATACAGTTTATTTAAATTTTGATAAGCCAATTAACTTTTATCAAAGAGTGTAGCAAATTGAGTCATGACGTAGGCGTAGCGCTACGACCTACGACACTTCCATCGGCCATCATTATCGTAGCAACAAGAATCGTAGCAGTCGTAGCAGAAGCAATAGGTAAACATGAACTGCTGGTGTAATATGCTAAGGAATTTTGTTAAATGATCTAAGATAGAATTGATAAAGACTGTGAACACGCCCACCGTGATAATGTCATGTTGTTATCACGGTAGTTCAGATTTAGGTCATGTAAGGTTTTGGTAGTACATCAAAATAGAGATAAAACCCAAACGGTCTAAACTCGTTAAAGTAGGTATAAACAATTGTTGGCTTGGTCTTGAGCAGAAGTAGAAATTCATACCAAAATGCCCTTGAATTGGAAAATTGTGTCAACATCGCTAATTGTTGTCTACGAGCAGCGCCACTAACAATGTTTCTTATGTACAAATCTTAGAATAGCGCCATCTATTTTCAATAAACAGAGTTAAAACCTGACGTCATTACTCAAAGTTCTGCTATTCGCCGCGAGGGGCAGTAAATCCGTCTCATTGCTTCTCAAGCAACTACTACGGCTGTCTGCTGTCCTAGTACATGGCGATCGTAACTGCCTGCTCCAGATTCTCCAACCACGTTCCAAACGTGCCATTCTTAGCGCCCCGTGCATCGTCGGCTTGTCACTCTTGACGGTTGACCTCTTTTATTACCAAGAAGTCTATCCAGCCAGTAATTCTGGAAAATGCTTGAAAAATATTTGACTCAAAAATATTTATTTTAAACGTGGATTCGACAAATTGATTGTCTTGCTTTTTTTTTCAATTTTCAAATAACTGTTCTGGATGGATATTTTTCCAAAAGCAATTTTGTGCACTTTATTTGTACTTTGCTAATAACGTAAACGTTGAGTCATCGATTCGGTTTCGCCCGGTTTTATTGAAGAATTTCATACTAGATTTTTGAAAGTAAAAGAAAGCATTAAAAATGACATAAAATCTAAGAAAATTTGATTTTCCACAAAAAATCCAGAATACTTGAATTTTGCTGGCAAACACATTTACCACCTCTGCCAAGTCGGTGATACAATACGTAATAACTTCGTAAAAGAAGCGACTGACTCAGAAAAAAAGAATTTTTTAGCATCGTCAATAAAACTCTACTCACATGTTTCACTAATCTTATGTTAGACCAAAAAATACATACTAGATAATATTGTGCAATCTTCATGATAAAATAATAAAATTTCTTAGAAATCAAAGTACCTATAAAACAATTTTCTGTGGTCAAAATAATTATTGTATACCATAATTATTTTGAAATAATAATCAGTATTATTTCATTAAAATAATCCAATAATTTTCACAAAGTCTAATGAATATTGTTAGTGTTTTCTTTAGTGTGTTAAGGTTGTATTGCCCCAAAAATATAGATGGTGCCGATAGATGGGCAAAGAGCAACGTCGAACGACATCCGTAGGATGGCTTTATTTTAAGCAGATTACTCACAGTCTATTCCTGTCCCCATATACTACCTTGAACCGTTCAGAAATACGACCTATTTTAGTTTACTGACTAAACGAACAGTCTCGTTCACGATGCGAATATATCATGTTTTTCAATAATATCCTTAAGATGGTGGGTCGTAAGGGCAAACACGTCAAACATTACTCAATCACCACTTTGCTAAAAATATATTGGATTCACTGTTTCACATATTCTTCAAAATGAAACAAAAGCAAAATCTTTTCTGATCGAGCGTTTGAAAAGTGGAAATTAGTTCAAGGAAAATGCAGCGATATAATAGGGTGACCTTGTTGCGGCCCGGATAATTATGTTGTGTTTTATTTTAATTGGCACATTTACTTGCAATGGCAACTAAAAGGATTTAGAATAATTTTACAGAAATTATTCTAAATCGTTTAATACTTTCAATATTTTGGAATGATTATTAACTTTTTGAAAAAAATATTTTTTATTCCTTTTTTATGAGTATTTCTTGAATAACCCATAAATAATTTAATATTTTAAACACACCAGTGTTTGCACGAAGTATGAGAGATACAACAGCGCCAGTAAATTAATGATTACATTACAAAATTACAATGCAGTGGTAAACAATGCAGCACGAACTGGATGACGTCACGCTCATTCGGTGCAAAGTGCATGTATGCAGCTTAACCTTCTAGCGTTCATGTTACCCTGGTGCTCGTTCCTTTTGTGAGCGACACCAAAGGGGCCCTATCCCCTTCGAGCACCCTTCTCTGGGTCAATGCGCATCTCTCGGTCATTCACCGGACCGACCTTCATCCATTGTTTTTGTCTTTATGCGTGTCTAGTTGTCATTTTTCCATTTACGCGTTTTTCATGCGTATTTCTTGCAATTTAATTCGATTCAACAGAAAATAATGCAATTTTCAAACAATAACCTAAAATTACTGTCCTGGGCTGGGACATCCTCTTCAGATCTTGTCGTAGATTCACAGCTATTGTGTAACAATTTCTTAGATATTTCATCAAGCAAAGTCAAAATTGAATTCCCCAATAATTATTTTTTTGGGAGTCAGCAGGGGTGGTTCAAAAATCTATGAATATCCCAAATACAGGACGTATTTTCCATTTACTTTTAAGGATAATAATGTAAAATGTCACTGAGCTGTCTCAACAAGGAGATTAAAATAGATCTAAACAGAATTGGTTTCTCGACCTTTGTATACCACTCTGACGCATTTGCATGGCATTATACTATGTGTGCATATAAATGAACTGCAGTAAGATGCTGCAACAAATTGTCTTACCAGGAACTCAATGTACGAGGAATGCAGAATAAAGAAGTAGTTCGATGCACCAAACCGCATAAAACGGCCGTGCAATATAAATGCATCGATGACTGATAATGATGACGGGCTAGAACACACACTGCAGCGCTTTTTATACTTCACCCACACATTGATGAAACGTCAAATGCAACGCAAAATATATTCTGTTGGCTTTTTATGAATAATTATAGAGCATTAATGGAGTTTAAAAAATATTTGAAGTTAATATACAAGTTGACTTTTTTATCACTTTCGAAAAAAAAAGGGTGAACGGAGTGGAAGCAAATGGCATACTTAGTTTTTTTACTAGGTATGCCATAAGCTTCTACTCCGTTCACCTAATATATCCATTTTTTCTGTAAAGTGATAAAAATGTCATCCGGTAATATTTACTATATCAATGCCTGAAGTATGAGAAATGCACCGCTATGATTACATACATAAAAACTCTGTATTTATTTGTAAGACTGTTTTGAAACATCGCTAAACATAATTTTGCTATGAACATTCTTTGAATTTTTGTAGAAATCTGTTCGTAGATGTTATTTTGTAATGCAAATATTGTATATAATGAGTAGTTCATTAAAAAATATATTTGCATACACTATAGCTACAAATTGACTTAAACCGCCATGTCATGTTGTCCATGCGTTACGTCCGGCCCATTTTTATTTAATTCTATTTTTCACTCTTCATTTCATTTACTCGTGCCGCGGCTGCCTGCACTGTTTCATCACTGGCCATTGATATTTAACATCTTATCACATCAATGAAACTCCGATCTCTCGAATCATACTGCTTAAATTAAAAGCAAGTGTGAAAAGTTTCAACCTCGTTTCAGATCAGGTTAGGCTGGGAATACATCCTGATTTTCTTGTCCGATCATTTTAAACCACTGCTTATGATATCTAATATTTGTTGTATAAAAGTAACTCATTCAGTACTCACTCATTCACTCGTTTTTATCTATCGAATTAGCAAATTCTGGATTTGTGACCCGGCCTTATAGCAAAAATAAACTCTTCTGTATATTTATAAGTCGTCGAACACGTGTTGATCTCTTGAATCATCACACTTTAACAGTTTTCTGTAGAGATACCTAGACAGGCTGTTATCCAGTCATTGTTAACTTACTTATGACCAGTAATAAATTAAAGTTATTATGTTCAGGAGCGCCTAAACCTTTATTATACCAGCTCATGATTTTTTCATTATAGTTGTGAAACGTCACATTCTGTAGTCGGTCCTATCAGTACCACTTTCAGCAGTTTAAATATTTTAACCGATTTTTTTTTCTACATGTTTAAAACGGTATCCATGTAGGACAATAAAATTCTTAGCAGTCCTGGCGATAATTCACTTTCTAGTGCAGTTTTAAACATCTGTATCAGTTAATTTGCATTTGCAATCTAAAAATGTTTTGTGAAACTATAAAATTGGCGATATTTGTTTTAGAAGATCAGATATGTGCCTGCTGCACTCTGCTGGTATAAAACAGAAAATTATCTAGTCTAGTAATAAAACTGTGCTATTTATACAACTGGAAAGTATGGACTATGGACATGGGCGTGAATTATCATTGTACAAACCTATGTATTTCAAAGAAATTCCACAATAAACGGTACTGGCCACGTAAGGGGATATTTCTGTCGATCGTTCCCTCGTTTCTGCGTCGTGTTTCTTCGCACTGGTATTTACATCGATAGAGCTTTGCTGGCGTATAAAACAGGTTATAGAAGCGAGTAACGCTTATTTTGTTCTCAACTTTGGTGAGAGAGCCATCTAGTGACCACCGTGCGAAACGTTCACGTGTGTGATTTTGTGTACATTAGTGACAGTTTTTGGAAAAATCTTGTTTATTAAAAATGCCTGGACGTCCTATTTGGCAGGTAAGAGATTTTAATATTACTTACCATTTTCTTTTTTTTAGGTTATTGCTTTTGAATGACGGCTACTTGTATTTTTAAAAGCACACGTATACTTCATTTAAAAGCGAAGGTATAATTTAATAAAATCTTCATTCAATGGCATCATACAGTAATAACAGGTTTATTATTTTAAAAACAAATGAAAACTGAAAGCTTGAAGGATTTAGTAGTGTGAAAATATACACTGTGTTTCAGTTTTGTTTTGACAATTTCCATAAATTGTAACGTGTAAACCTAAGGAAAAATTTAAAAAATTTGGTGCAACATAGTTTTATGAAATTCGTTCATAAGATACTGTAAAAATGGAACGATGACTAATCCTTACCTTAGCCTAGCTACCTGAAAATAACAGGTGTGTAAACAAAGTGTGGTTTCGTAAAACTACGCGTTTTGGCACGGTGTCAAGTTTCACTATAACCTAAATTGTTTTTCAGGTAAAATACAAGCATGAAATAATTGATACATTAATGAGGAGGTTAAAAATAAAAATGCACTCGAATGTGTTTATAGTTTTCATTATTTACACAACACAACCGTTTTTCAGTCAAGGTAAAACAACTCCATTCGGATTTAATACAATTTCATTCCATTTACAATCAATAAAACAGTTTTCTTTAGTTTTACAATACTCAAAGATGTACACACAAACATACATAACACAAAACGAAACATATTAAACTGTAGGTTTATTTGAAAGTGTAAATAAAATACACAAACGCAAACTCTCATTTTGCATTCATCATTGCACGTCTAGAAGGTACATATGAAGAACCGTAAAAAAATAATTATGTTGAGATGTTATAAAGTAGTTAATCCTAATTTAACTAATCATTTTAAATAATTATTTTGTATCTTATAACTACTTTATTAATTAATGATAACTAAACTTTTTTAGTCGTCTTTTTACTTGGCAAGTCAATTTTGACGTCTCCAATCATGTAATCTCCTGGTAAATTGTTGAATAATTTTTGAAGAAAACCAAGTAAAATATCTTCTATCGTCTTTGATAAAATTGGTCGTAAAGATTCGGACACTGGTCGCCAATTCGCATTCAAATAGGCGTTGGTACTCTCCTCTGAAAAAGAAAGAAACAGTTACTAATAAGATAATAATTCTTTATCAGATAGGTAATAAGCAGAATAACAACATCATTAACAAAGTAATAACGTATAAGCTAATAGTACAGCAACCGCCATCTATTATTATGTTAAGAAACCATACGTCAAGGTTACCGTTGATTCGACTTTGCAAAATATTTTGCAAACATTTATTTTAATCTGAAAAATCCTGTCAGTACCCCTATACATTTAGCATTATTGCTGTTACTTTTCATTATTCTCTGTGATATATTTCCATTTAATGTAGAAAAATAAATAAACAATCCATGAGATGACTGTATCATTTAAAATGAGATCTCAAAGAGGACTTGCGAATAAAATTGGCAACAGTGAGCGAGCGGTTGTCAAACGTATAGCGACGTCGAAACGTCTCAACGTTGCAATTTGTAACACGTTAGTACCAAGGCACCATAGAATCATAGAGTCAGAAACGACTCTACAAAGTCGGCACATCAGTGCCATCTGCCAGCGAATAGAATTTCTTGGGAACTTCAAAGCTATGTATTGCTACTGCTACTCGACAACAGATACCGCTTTATGACTACGAAGTTTTAGCACAGATGGCGTTGTAGGTTGGTCGTCTTATCTTTGTTTTATTTACCTAATGAAGGTCCTAGAAAGTCCTTTTTATGTGACAGAAAAAAGTCTCAAAACGTCACTGTCAATGTAGGTGTTACCAGTAGCTTGAAAGTGCTTTCTTTATCAAGAAAAAATTTTACTTCTTACAAACTTTATTCATTCTGCGAACAAAAGTAAATAATAAAAGCACTTGTGTTTTACTTACCCAAAGACTCAATGCCGTCAAATAAATTGTTCATGCGTAATTTTAATCCTCCAATGGCATACTTGACATGTGCCCCAGTGACGTTGAAGAACACGAAATCATCTTTAGTATACGTTTTGACATCGCTTAGTATATCAATTGTCATATTGGCTGGAAAAGAAAAAAAAAATCAGGTCTTCCTTTTTTCTCAGGATAATAATATACGAAGCCGTCAACCAAGTATTCTGTACATCAAATTATGTAACTTTACACAAAAATTATTGCTGGGGAACGACTTTTTTTTTGGGGTGAAAAATCATGTTTTGGTGTAGAACTCAGTAACGCACTCAAAACATTGTGCTGATGGATGGATTGAATAGTACGGGGGTCGTGGAGGTGTTAAAAGTAAAAATCTTACATTTCACTTCTTACAAGTTGGAACTTTGACCCCCAATATCTCCGTAACTATAAGGTTCCCAGGTATGGTGTAGAACAAAAAAATGATCGCAATGATGAGATTTTCGGCTTCGTTAAGAGGTGTTTTACACCCTATTCAGAAATAAAACAAAAACAAGTTTTTACATACTTGGCTCAAACCAACAAATACCGCGCCCAACCAAAGGAATCAACAGTATTTTCCCTTTTAGGTCATAGGTACCCTCTATCCTGATTTTTGGAACGCGTACTTTCGTGTGGAAGTCATAGGTTTTGCCGTTCACTCTGAAAATAAAAGAAAATAATAGGTGTAAATAAATATCTATCTTATTGACCTCATCACCTCATCACCTCATAAAAATGGCTCAGATTATTATTTATTTTTCAATTAAGTAGATACTGTGAAGCGGAATCTCAACACGTTTTTTCTATTTGCAACATAATTTTAGGTAAATGTAGGATTTCAAAGCAAGACTGTCTCGCTTTATTTTTTACACCATGCAAGTCATGCAAGGTCCCAAAACGAAATTATATTCATTCAACATCAATTTAATCAATGGGCGAACGGCATTGATTTACACTTGCGAGCTACGAACAACGACTCGTTAGACAATCGATCCAGAAAACGACTACTACTCTACAATTTGCTCAACTTAGTCGATCAAACAGTCGTCTATGGTACCAGGGTTTAATGAATTCACAGCGTTCATACTTACTGGCTCGACAATACTTCTGTCTTCCCAAACCCTGTAACAGTAACGTCATCTAGAGCAGCATTGACGTTTACAGGACCGTCACCTTGTAAAATCCTTATTTTTGGAATTTTCAAGGGATCTAAAGGCTCCATTCCAATATCTGGAAGACCTAAAAACAAAAATAAAAAAGTTTCAGTACAATTAAAACAGATGTCGCTAGCTTTTCGGCTGAATAGTTAACAATACATACTGCTAATGATTTGGATGATAATAAATCACTTTGTGCATTTCTTTTAATTTATTAAAAATATTAAATGAAACTAATATCAAGCAGTATATTTTGATACCTCGTCGGCGTCACATGAGTATGGTGAAGAAATAGCGCTTTCGCTTTCCGCAAGTTATGTACAAATGTTTCGTAATTGAGGCTATGTGACTAGCCCAGTGGCTTGTGAATCTACCAACCCACTATCATTCTAGCTATTTAACAACACTTAACAGAAAATACATATTTTTTAATGGAAATTTAGCGGCAAAGGAAATTGGGACAATTAAAAACAAGATAATTATGAATTGTTTGTAACAGTTAAGAGTTACCTACTCTGTGGCAATCATTTTCCAATAAAACAAATGGATATTTAGAAATGTGCGAAATATTTAGAATAAGTAGAATACCCAACAGGATAATCGAAAATAAATAAATAATTTAACAAATAGCATGAAACAGAAGTAATTAATCATTTAAATGGCAATACACAGTGCAAACGTTAACAAACGCGTGGGGGCACATTGTACTAGGAGCGCAGCGCCGAGAAGCGGCACACTATCGTGCACGGCGCGAAACACGAACAGCTGTGCGCAGTTGTGCAACGAACCAGGGACTCAGAAAGCGTGCCAGCTACTTACGAAGTTGACTGGCTGACCGGTAACCATTCGTACCTAAATAACAGCGTTCCACTCAAACCAATCAAAAGTGTTGCGTCTGTTTTGGTAATTTAACTAATATATTGCAGCTACGGGCTACAGCTACTTGACTGTGTTTACAGATGCTTTGATTGAGCAAGACAGGTTAACTATTTTTAGACCACGAACCGGTGGGTTAACAGTTGCACAAGATAAAATATTCAAATCGTAATGCAAATTAAAGATTGAAATATCGGTCTACATTCTGAACCAAACCTTTACGATTCTATTGTTGCACCAGCTAGCTACAAACGAACAAATAATGAAAAGATGGCAGGACTGTAAAAGTTCATGAAGCTTCTAAGGTGTTAACTATGTTAGATAACATTTAAAAGCTGTTATATATGATAATTACCTGGACCAAGAGCATTGAACAGTTGCTGCACGGCTTGCCGCGAGCAATCGTCGAAATCTGGATCGCTTTTGAAACATGTTTTCACGAAATCCGCTGAAATGATCATAAACAAACATAACATTAGCCCAGAATTAATTAAACATACAGAAGTTAAATCTGTTGTCCAAATTGTGTGGAAAATGCAGATAAACAGAGGACATTCTAAACGACTATTAATTTTTGCCGGCCTTGACATTGACATGCATTTAAATCTAGTTCGAGCAAGTTCACACTTTTACTATGACATCTGTCAAGATTCTATGATACATAGCAGTCGAGGTTTAACAATTAACAACTTTGTTGCCATGGCGATAAATAAAGCCAAAACAAAAGGAAAACTTGATTGGAAAACCGGTAATGAAACAGTAAACAAAGAAAGCTCTAGACGAAGCAACACCTATAATAGACGGTAATGTGAGGCTTTTCGATTGATGGACCAACACAGCTTGAATTTCATGACTAGAAGGTACCTAAAATGTTATCGATGTTGAATAAAGTTTGTCAACATCAGACACTATACTTGCCCAACAATGCATAATAGGTTTTTAGCTTAGATAAACATGGCTGCATTGCTACATCCAAGTTCCATTACATAACAGAGAATTTATCTTTAATCCTAAGATCTACACACAAACTGGAAGACATGGGGAGAGCCCTTTGCCCCTCAGTCGGATGACGCAGGTTAACCGTATCAGTATCAGTTACTACAAAGCATGCAAAATTTTTGATAGATATGCAATTATGCATAAATTAGAAGCACTAAGGTACCGACCCTTTGCATAATGACTATGATTAGTACAGATTTCAAAGTGAACCGACATTTTCTGCATACCTACTGAAACGCAATTGGTACACAACAAGATAGATGAAATCACGTTAACTGGCACTGCAATATATTAATGTACTGTAGAAATAAATCTTTCTTGCTCCACACATTTTGTAAACAATATTAAACTACTTTTACCTTGCGTCACAAATAAAATAAGGACACTTTGTTACAAAAGAACTGCAATCGTTTCTTCGGGAAAGTGTAATTGCATAAAAGGTGTTAATTAAACGGACTAATAAAAAAGTTGCAATCGAGTATTGTCACCGCGACGCGATCTTTCCACTCGATAGCTTAGAAAATGCCGTAACGCTCCATGATATAACGGCCATAATCGATTTATGCAATACAGAACATTATGGAACGCAAAGAACCGGCACCGGGACAGTAAGATTATCACAGAAATAAAACGTTTTACACTGTATGTAGGTCATCATATAAATTGGCACGATGCAATGTATACTGGATACAAAAACACTTACGTTTCGTTTTAAAATATTCTCCTGTGGTACAGTGGAGCACTAATGTCACTATAAATAATTTAAACTCCATGTTTTGGTTCGGTATCTGTTGTGGTAGTAGAAGCTAATCAGGATCGCCCCGAGCAGGCAGCTCGAGGTGGTGGTGTGATACTAAGGCCCCGCTCTGCGGGTCTCCACATGCCTCAAGAGTGCCACGAGGAGGGGGGCTATACGCAATTGTTAACTATGTAAATAAAGCTTAAACTTATCGTTGCTCAAGTTAATATTGCTAATAATGCATATAAAATTTGTAAGATTGCCTTTTTGTCAATTAGGATTTAGGACCCATTTATGTTACATACGTGAGAATGGTATATTTGGTAATGAAAATTTATAGAAACAAATAGGGGGACATAGAGCGTAAAAGGTGGAAGGAAAAACACTTAATAGGTGAAGCATTTAATTCAGACATAACGGGAAGCTTAGCCAAAGACTCAATCTAGTATTCAATGAATATTTGCACGTTTATTAAGGAAATTCTGGTAAAGATACTGCTGAAATGTGACACAATAGATATTCTTACACAAGAGCCAGAGAAGCTATTGCCACTTTGCCAGTACTGCAGTAATCAAGGAAATCAAGACGATTTCCTCAAAGACACGCACATAACTAGTTCAGGTTAAATAGACTAGTTGACTGGCAATTAAGACCTTACGTGTAGTAAGTAGTAAGTGTTACATTCGTTCCGTAACATCGATTCCCTCTTCTTCGACACGGCGAACGTTTGGTAATCGTGTGTACCTACGAAGACTTATTGTTATAATATTTACTAATTATATTGAATTTTACGGTTGCCAATTTATGTTTTATTGCCACGTAATAACGTGTTCCTCTAATGTCGTTCTTTTGATTTCATGGTTAGTTCCATTCGCAACTCTATTGAAATATTCTCTAATACATAATAGGTTCTCATGCATATGTTCGTACCTACATTTGTTTTATATCGATCAATCGAATAAAATTCTAAAACGCTGCTCGTATTTCTGAGATAAAATGCATAGAAAAATGTGGGGCATCTATTTTTGATTCACAAGCAGACATATTATTCAATATTGCGTTTTCATGTGTGTATCTATAGATTCGAAAGAGGTTGCGTGTCTGATTTTGTCACAGTCGATCGCGCGATGCTTTTCGTTCAAGTTCTTTGCACAACCTTACAACACATGTACAGACAAACCCTCTTGTGGTACCATTGCTGATCGTACGATGACTTGCTTTATAATTTGCTCTTTACTCTTGCGTTTGCGCAACCCTATGTTATTGCTAAATATTGATCGCATCATTGGGTATGTGAATCGCAAATGTGTCACGATGTCATGATATTATTGCTTCTACCAGATCACCTTGAACTCTGATTATTACGGTGTCTAGATTATTATTATCTATAGTGTTTAGATAAGATATAAATCCATTACCATCCATCTGCATCTTTAGTATGCATGAATTGGTTATTAATGATAATTTTATATATTTGGAGTGATTTGTGCACATGCCTATCTATTATGAATTAAGTTTAAATGATAGCCAGATTGTCTTAAGTTTGTTGAAGCGAAGGCATCAAGAGCTCAAGACACATGCATGGGATAATATAAAAAAAACGCAATGATGCAACTTAGTTTCTCATAGACATTGCGATGATATTGCCAAGTAAGTAAATCTTATATCATAACATACCGATGACATAAACCATTATCTTATGTGAAAAGATCTATCAATGATGATATTATATCAGTAACGCGCGTCATACAAAAAAGTTTGAATGAAATGGTATAGAAATACTTTAAATTCAATCTGTGCAAATCGTCCACTTACGCCCGATTCGAATGTTTTATGATAAACTTGTATGTAAAATATGTATATAAGCTATAAGCCAGCCTTGAACCGCCGAAGAACTTTCTGAAATCCAAAAATAGAACAGAAAAAAAATTTCTTGTACAATTTATGTTAAAAACAAACAAGACATAACAGATAGCTGGTGAATGATGTGGCAAGGCTCCTAATTCTAACAAAACTGGCAAATCTCTTGTTATGTCTCATTCATTTTCTGCCGACAATGTACCGTCTAGTGAAGCTAAAAATTAAATAGACAACGACATAACAGACATTTGACCTCCAGCTGTAGATGATGCAAAGGGACAAACAAGACATCTAGCAACGCAATAACATGCGTGGGACAAAAACAAAATGAACAACGAAGAAAAAAAGAGAAAGGTATAAATGATTTTTATTTGATATTCTCTAACCAGAATGTCATCACGAATTCACGATACATTATTGCTTTAACTGCTCATAAACAACCTTCAGCCCACGATCTAGATACATCAGCACTTCACATGTTTATTTTTGTCTGGAAGATTTCTTAAGAGTTTTATAATAATTCTTAATGTTGTTCTCGCGGTCGCTGTACGACTTTGACCCGTAAGTGGGATGCAATCGGTGCAGTTTAGTCAACCACTGCTGTATAACACGTAGTACCAGTTACACGGGTACTAGATATCTAGAGGAGGTCGTTGTGAAATAATAGTACTGATCATACCATGAGCGGTACGGTAATCGTTGTACGTGTTTGCATTTGCTCTGCTTGCGTGCAAGAAATTATAAGCACTGTTTTAGGTTATAGCTCTAAGTATTTTCAGGCCATGAGCAGACGTGCACACAATCTTTATTTTGTCAGATAAAAGGAAACAAAAAGGCAGTCACTTCATGAACAACACTGGTATTCAGCTGCATCCGGTTAGACTGGATTCCGATCCCAACATAGCTACTTGAAGGTTTAGCAGATGATGGGAAACAAAAATCGGGCTTAGAAGAAAGTACGAAAATGTGTATATTTGGCACACAACATTAAACAAAAAGTTTAAATCTAAACACATTAAAAGTCATTTTACTCGTATCACCAATAAAGTCGCAACACAAGGCTTCTTGACACAAGGACCCGAGCCATAAAAAACACTTGTATGCAGCACACGAGCATGCAGTAAAATATCTTGAAATACATGAACATATTTCATACTCTTATTTATTTTGAGCATAAAAAGAGTACTTCAAGTACTCGTACTCGATTCGTATCAAATGCCAAACTTATCATTAGGAACATTTTACAAAAAGCAAATTACATGTCTGACGCAGTTCAAAGAACCATAGAATTAAATACTTCTCATCATTTGCTATTTTAATTCAGTAATGCAAGGAACTTTACTATCTAGTAAAACACGGTTAAATACGCTAAAAGAGACTTCACACTAAATATGGGAGCTGGGTTTACTCGGCAGACTGTGGAGTTGGGAAATTGTCCATTTGTAAGTCTATGCGCAATAATATCTGTTTTTGCAAAACCAACCAGTTTCTGTCAAAATTATCTTTTTATAGACTCTTGGTTAGACACCTAGACCACTTAGCCAATTATAAATTCCAAAGTGGTGATACTATGACAACCGATTTCCACACAAAATTTTTCTTCACCGTTGCCTTCTTCTTATAGTGTTACCTACCAATGATATTCTATTAAACAGAAATGTTGTGAGCGCGCAATCGTGAAGACTCGAAAACGGGCTAATTGGGTCGTTTTGCCTTTATTCTGCGTCACTGCGTGTATGTGAGCTGGCTCTGCCCCGCGGGACACTTTTTCGGTGGTTTTGTAGGTGTATAACATAATATCTGTTTATTAGAATATCATTAGGTAAATAGACCTACCTTTTTTTTTTTTTTCGGATGAGAAATCATCAAACAACTCCTCCCGGTCAGACTTTTACTGACTAAAACCCATCCATGTTCCTTCATCGCCCTTTGTGTTCCAGGGCCACGGTATCTCTTTCGAACTGTCCCGCAACCCCGGACCTAGACCTACCTTATCTTTTATTTGATCCATTCGAGTACTAATATTAAAAATCATAGAACTTGGCTTTGTGCTGTGTTCAGTGAAACAAACATTATCCATGTATGGTAAAACTATGTTGTTCTTGTCTCACTTGCGCAAAGCAGCTGTCGAAGCACTGTGAAGCACTGTTGTAAAGAGGATTTGCAGGTTACTGTAAAACCCTTTTTTTTTTTCTTTTTTTTTTTTCGGATGGGAAATCATCAAATAACCCCTCCCGCTCTGGGCGGAGCAGGAGGGAGTGTCAGACTTTTACTGACTAAAACCCATCCATGTTCCTTCATCGCCCTTTGTGTTCCGGGGCCACGGTATCTCTTTCGAATAGTCCCGCAACCCCGGCAGGCATCGGTCCTTGCGGACCCCTTCCTTTTTGCTGACTCTCTTTGAGGCGCGCGTGGAACACGAACGCGCCTAGTGTAAAACCCTTCGTCGTGTACAACGTAATGCTTTTTATAAACGAACCTAAAACACGCTGAAAGTTGAACTTTTGCCAAATCACTCGAAACATTGTTCTTACTTTGTAATTATCACACTTTAACTAAAATTTTGGCGTATTGCTTGCGTATTCCCTTGACCTTGACGTAATGTCTCGCAATTATAAGTAATTAGTCTACGAATATAATACGTAATGTCAAGGTGTCGTGTGTCGTGAGGATAAATCCGACGGTATCTTCGGATCTTGGCTGTTGATCAAGATAAACAATCTTCATAGTAACGTCGAACCCACGCTCGGATGATGGAACTGCTCTTTCTGGAACACTAGCAAACTGATGTAATAATTTATTTATTCTATAGTTATACAGAAGCCAGTCAAATTAATATTCGTGGGTAAAACAAATAACAAGACAGCAGACGCTACTGCAAACTTTGCAGTTTGTACGCCTGTCCGCAGATGTTTTGCCGGGGACTAGGCTATCAGTGGATGGAAGAATTAACTACATTTTTACATGACTGGACTGTAACACGTGTAAACATTCGTAGTTCTTTTCTTCAATGTACTATATTCATAATTTAATGGCAGGTTATCCACGAGTAAATACTATAATTCTACCAGATCTAATTGCTGTCCCCAGTTATTCGTAATATCCTTTAGCTGAATCTTGAATGAATGAATGATACATTTATTTACAAGAATATAGGTAGTTAACATAGGATTATATTATCTGTGACATAGGTAAGTTCGTAATGTCTACCTGTCCTGTCCTGTGTTCTGTCCTGTCCTGTTTATCTGTTCTTGTTTATGTATGTTCTTGTGCACCAAGTCATTAGGTATCATCCTCTGTGATGGCATCGCCGCGTCGCGTCGGGACTATCATATATCGTCTTTTACAACATCCCGTAGCTTTTTGGCTTGCTTCACTAGATGTTTCCAAGCAAAAACAAATAATGACCTCACTTTTTCATTTTATCACAATCGTAGAACACTTAACCTACTAATGTTCTTGGTGCTACAACTCGCAAAGCCGCAAACATAAAATGCATAGAAATATGAAGTTGTTATTTCTGAAGACAAAGTATTTGCTGAAGATGAACACAACAACACACAATGTTTGTATAGAATTAAGAATGAATAGGTTGAATAACCTCCTTGTGTCTTTGAGCTCAAATAATAATAATTTAAATAGCGCACCGCGCTCTGGCGTGGTGTCGTAAATTATATTGCGAAGAGTGACATTGGATTGCGGGATTTCTTAGAAAATTCTATGGGTTATTTTATATTTCTCGATTTTACTGCGTGCGTAGTTAACAAATAAAATTGACGAAACGAAAATTATGGATATAGAAACAGGCAATAATATTATTTATGCCTAGGGGAAGGCCTACTTTCAAATATATAATAATTCAATGACTCAAAGGGAGAAAACTTCTTTAATCACCTGTGATATGGCATCGATAACTCGTTCATAACAAAACATCACGTCTGTTTTCCTGAAGTGTTATTCAGAGCTGTAGGTACCAATAGATTAATTCAAATAAAATCGTATGTCAATTCAAAGTCAAAATCATTTATTTCAAATTTCACACCAGTTTTTCATTTCAGTGTCGCTATATAGACTTGACGCCGACCCCAACATAATTCTGTAAACGCTACGCCCGCCGATGATGATGATATAAGTCCTATGCAAAAAGCCCGAGCCCAGAGCCGATTGTATTCAACGGGGCACATATCCGGACTCCGTAATGTTACTGACAAACTCCTGATGGAAAAACTAATATCTAATCTATGTCTGTGCCAACGTCCTAACGCTGTCACAGATGATAAAAAAGAAACGAAAATGAAAACACATAATATCTACACACACAAATATTTGCCGGATGAAAAACTTCATAAATTAACAATCTGTTAGAAATTAGTTTAGAAACCACAAATCCAACAGCACTTTAATGTATTATTTCAAATGTAGAAATATTTGTCTTTATGGCACAATCCTAGACAGACTAAGATTGAGATGAGTTAATGAAATGTATAATTCTAACACATTCGATTTCGATGTCATCATTACCTTCCTTGCCTTTTCCTATTTTATGGGTCGGCGAAACACGTTTTCTTCTTCTTCGATTTCGATTCTTGGGTCACACATCTATCCATCTTTTCTTTGACCTCTTATCATCATAATCAACTCATCATCTGCGTAGCCTTTTCCCAACTAAGTTGGGGTCGGCTTCCAGTTTTACCGGATGCAGCTGAATACCAGTATTTTACATGGAGCGACTGCCTATCTGACCTCCACAACCCAGTTAGTACCGGGTAATACGATACCCCTTGGTAAGACTGGTTGTCAGACTTTTTGGGCCTCTGAGTACCTAACGACTGTCAAAGATCTACAAATGACAGCTGGGACCAACGGCTTAACGTGCTTTCCGAGGCACGGAGGAATTCGGTATGTAATGGGTGGTCACCCATCCACAGACCAACCTAGACAAGCACGGCTTAACCTAACGATCGACCCGAGCGGCTGTTATTATTTAGCCACGAGCTCCTCGAGTCATCATAATCAACTAATGGACAATAATTTTTATACATACATACGATACAGACCTACTTCTGGGTATTCATTAATTATCACGATGCATAACAGTAATGCTATGACCTGGTGAAGGCTGCGGAAATCCGCTGGATACGAGTCGCATGGGACCGGTCAATGTGGTGACACTTGGGGGAGGCCTATGTCCAGCAGTGGACGTCTTTCGGCTGAAATGATGATCATAACAGTAATTAAGTTTTCAACTATTTGACCGTTAAATAACAGACTAAAAACAGTTTATAGGCCCTGCCGATTATCTTACTATTATTGTAAATGCGAAAGTTTGTGAGGATTGATGTATGTTCGACAAGCCGCGGGAAGAAGCTAGTTTGCAAATAAACATTAAACAGATAATTCCAAGATTAAAATCTTTAGCCACTTAAAATTAACGATGAAATCCTTTAAAAAAAAAAAGTGTATAAAATACTGGTATTTAGTTGCATCCCGTTAGACTGGAAGCCAACCCCAATATAGTTAGGTAAAAATCTATAGGGAGATGCTGATGCGAAAAGTACAAGGAACAATTCACTTAAAGGACATATCCTGGGGCCTACGAGGTTTAACATTCATGATTATGTTGTGGAAATTAAAGGCTAGAATGAGGGACCCATTAGGCCTACTAAGATAGATGATTGACGATTTCTATAGTAACACAGTGGACATACTTATCCATAGAGACAGAAAAGAGGGTGTTTGTAAAGAAAGGCGCTACAGTGTCATGTACAACGCATGGAGGTATAGTTGTTAAACTTGATAACATACATGATACATACAAAGCCTGATTCAATTATGTAAATCACTTTTACAGAAAACCATTAAATAAACAGTTAAGTACCTGAACTGAACGGTGTGATCACTGATTCACTCTGATCCTCATTTAACACTCTATGCAAATGCACAAATTATTTTGTTTTATTAGTAACCCAATAATTCTGCAACCTGTCAACTGAGAAATTTGGCACATGTGCAGTACCTGTGATGGATTGGTTTTGAGGTAATAATTCATAACAAGTCATAAAGATGTCATAAAATGCTGAAATCCGTCACTATTCAATTGTAACACATTGTAAACTATCTCGTTTGCTCTTTCAATGACAGTTAGCCCGACAGTGATCTCAAAACCTAAATTAGATTTAGTAACATCATTATTTTTACCACCAGTCTTATCAATGTTGAGTGTTTATCTAGTCTCTGTTAGACGAGGCGCCCGTCGTTTTGGCATCTTTTTACCTATTTAGATTTAGGTGTCAATAACCTTTTGTATCTGCCTTATCCTTTTCCCAGTTATGCTTGGGTCAGCTTTCAGTTTAAGCAGACGCAGCCGAATCCCATTCTATGAGGCGCGAATTTCTTTATCTACCTCCACAACGTGATTACTGGTTTTAGGTGTCATATCATTATTGCTATATTCGCCATCGGACTGCTACTCTTTCTACAGATGTTTCCAATAGTCCCAACCACCACTATGTTTGCTAGAGTTGATTCATACTCTATTCTTACACATTATAGGGTTCAATTACGATTAAAACAAAACCGATACTTACAAACGATATTTATTAGATAAGAGTTAAATATTTACAATTAAATATTGGTAAAAAAATACTTAACGAAAATAGAAACTGTTAGGAGTTACATTAGGTACTTACTAATTAAGTAATAATTTAAAACTATCACACAATCTTTGACGTTGTTAAGCACTGCAGACATTGACTTAGAAGAGAGTACAAATCATGTAATTTCGACCTTCATTTGACATACATAAAAATACTGTTTTACACCGAATAGTTCGGCTGGTCTCATTGGCAAGCATGTAGGAAAGTAGCGATGAGTTGTTGATGATTTACATATGGCGGGTGTTGCCGAAACCGCCGTGCCCGGACTGAGACGCTCCCTTGTTGAAGCCCATCTGTAGGTTCAGTTCACTCTCGTGAGCACGAAGTTGCTCCTCAGTGAAGGTACGTTCGTTCTTGTCCGCCATCTTGGGTCCTAGCTGAGGACCGGTCCATTCGGGGTGCTTTTGAGTCTGGAATAAGATCACGGGTAAATTAAATACCATGAAGGAAACATCCATCTGATCGTCGAGTGTTAAGAAGATACTTACGATCCTGCCCAAAGAGTACAGGCAGAGTGTGACTTGAGGAATGTTACGCCTCTCGAACAGGTCAGCAGTTTGGAAGATTTCTTCTTCTGGCACTCCGTATTTCTTGATGGCAGCTTGGAACCTGAAAATAGATAAATCACATTTTAAAATAATTTTATTGTAACCACAACAACACTCGAAGAAATATTTTCTATGCAAACGTTACTTTGAAAAATGATTGTTACGTTTTGGCAGCAGTCTCTAATAGTTTTTTGTTTACATTCTAGTCAATGTGTAATACATTTTGAAGTATACCTCTGAATGTTCTCCATAAGCTGGAAGTTGGTTCCTCTCTCCTGGATCTTCTTGACTGACCCTGGAGACAGTTTGTTGATGAGCTTGCAGAGAACGATGCCGTCCTTCAGGTAGTCTTCGTAGGCGGATTTGGTGACGGGTTCGCCAAGGACTTCGCTGATCCAGTTCAGCACTTCCTGTTCTTGTTCCTTGTTCCTGGGCTGGAAAGATATTTTCGATGTTATTATAATGAACGTCATCATCATCCATAACCTGACTTCTAGGCCTCTCTTTGCTTGTACTAATCTCCACGTCCTATTAGCAGATAACGTCTTATCTATCTGGATAAGACATGAACGTATCAAGTTTCATTCTGGAGCGGAAACTTTCCGAAATTTTGTAAAGGAAAATGTTAGTAGCATGAAATAACATTGCTGTTTACTACCAAAACCCATAAATTACGTGAAAAAAATCGAAACTTGCAAGTTTCGAACACTAGCAGTAAAACACTCGCTCCAGTGCCAAGTCGTTTGATGGCGTACGCGCAGACTCCAGCATCACCTCCGAAAATAGCCTCGTTTACGAAACAGATCGCTGTTATCCCAAACTTATGGGACGGGGTACATCTGGAAAGCTTTTAAGAGTAACCTAAAGGAGGTTAAAGATATGATGGGTGGAACGCAGCTGCGCGCGCGCTCCACATTAATCTAAAGTATTCTAAAACTATTGACGTCATTAAACAGTCGCTACTGTATATTATTTCAGAGTTCTTTTGTTAAAACGAACTTTTTCGATGCTCACTTTGTTTTCTTTCTGAGTAGATAAATTATTCGATGTATGAAGTATAGGGCGATAAATTACAGTCAGTTATGAACTTATTATTGAGTACTTTAATTGTGGATAAAAATTGTATGAAAGTAGCATGAGTTCGAGCAACTATGGAGTTTTAAATTAATGACAAATGAGAGTAGACAAGTTGACGTCACAGAATAAACATAGTTTTAAAAAAAATAGTAAAATGAAAAGAATGTTAGAAATGCAGTAGTTTGAAATAGATAAGTGAGATAAATGGTAATTAGCATGAAATGTATTAGTGTAAAGTAAAAATAGCATAGTGTTGCCAAGTAATACGTACTGCCATATTACTATTTGTCACAAAACTTTTTAGTAAAACACTTGACTTCCTGAGCGAGCTTTCGCTTCGAACTCGACTAGTTGACTGTAAAGCAGTGCAATCCGCCCGCCCAAGCCGGCAGCGTGCGGGGGCGGGCGGAGTGAACACTAACTCTTGAACTACGTAAATATATGATGTCAGTGTTATTTACATCTTTTGGAGATGGAACTGGTGAATAAAAGATGATAATAAACCTTTTCATTCATAAGGTCGACCCACGGGTGTAACTAATTCTTGTCGAGTTTTTGTTATATTGTTTGTGGTAATCAATTGTTTTTTGTGAGAAGACCGATTTATAATTTACATCTGCTGATAATGTAAACAAATCGTAATATAAACTACCATAGTGATGAAGGGTATTTAGTTCAAGAAATGGGTGAGTTTAGACAAATTCTTAAGTATCTTCGTATTTCTTTGTATACCAATTCAAGCGTCTATCGACTGTCTGATTTTGACAATTTTTTATGGAAAATCTGTCATTTGTATGGGTCCGTGTGTATTTTAGTGAAGTTGGGCCCAGTTGGGCCTCACTTTATCATCGTCACCTGCCTAGCGGCCCTAGTCTTTTTCCAACTACGTTAGTGTCGGCTTCCAGTCTAACCAGAGCGGAATACCAGTATTTTACATGGAGCGACTGCCTATGTGACCTCCACAACCCAGTTAGTACTGTCTAATAGTCTGACAACCAGTCTGACAACCAGTCCTACCAAAGGGGTATCGACCCCTTTGGTAGGACTGGTTGTCAGACTTTTAGGCCACTGACTGCCTCAGTTAGGCCTCACATAAAAATATATTTTATTTTGAATATTATAAGATGAGGTCCATTAATTTAAAATTTTAAGACAACCGGACATAGTAGAGACATGATTTACTTCCAGTATCGCGTCTAATAATCATATTAAATAAAACATATTTTGTAACAGGATGACATACACGATAAATAACTAGGAAATAAACAGCTGCTTTCAATTTGTTGTTTTTTTTACAATTTTAAATAGTGAGAGGAAATAGAGTGGTTCAATCTGGTGGTAATAAACTTATAATTTTATTTAGTTAATTAGGTAAGTATTTTGAATGACATATACAGACAGGCATGATGGTAACATAGATAACATCATGCCTGTAATCCCTGAAGTGTTGGGCAGAAGTGTCCCTAATAGTACACCCACATTTCACCAGTTACGTTTTAAGTCACATTTAATAAGGGGCGAGCCTATTTCCATCAGCCAGGCACAATTCCAGACCCCGTGGCTGGTACAGAGATATTACAATAATACTTTACCCAACCCGGGAATCGAACAAAAACCTTTTAAAATCAATATTGCTTAATATAGGGCGTGATAATATGTAGCCTAAAGCCTTCCTTGGTTTACAAAAAACATTTTTGCTGAATTTCAATTCAATCTGTCCAGTAGTTTTGGCGTGAAGCCGTACCATACACAAAGACAAACAGACAAAAATTCTAAAAAGTCACTTTTTGTCATCAGTTACGTTTTTCTAACGAAAGCCACTTATTTTTTCTCGAAAATTCTCAATGTACAGTTTTTCTTTCGTTACTGTTTTATTATTATGTATAGGTATAGTTAAAAGTTTCTCACGATGTTCTTTACTCCCTTGAATGCATATATAAATTAGATCTTGATGGTAATGTACCCGGGGTTGCGGGACTGTTCGAAAGAGATACCGTGGCCCCGGAACACAAAGGGCGATGAAGGAACATGGATGGGTTTTAGCCAGTAAAAGCCTGACACTCCCTCCTGCTCCGCCCAGAGCGGGAGGAGTCATTTGATGATTTCCCATCCAAAAAAAAAATGGTAATGTACCAGTCATGAGTTTATGAAAATTGGGAACTCCATACGCTCCACACAGTTGAAGACCAATTAGATATTGGTTGAGCTTTTCCGGAGTTAGATTGACAGCATCCGACAATTGACAAATGGTCGATAATTAGGCACTCCAGACTATTTATTTTGCCATGAAAACAGAAGGGGACCGCTTTATTTTCTTTGAAAAAGTAAAGATGAAATATTAGACATTGCTATATCAAAACTTTTTACATCACAAACAAGAAAAATAAAAGTTAACACAACTCAAGGAGTGCAATAACCTCCCAACAAACTTCATTATCGTTCTCAAAGGGGTATCGACCCCTTTGGTAGGACTGGTTGTCAGACTTTTAGGCCACTGACTGCCTCAGTTAGGCCTCACATAAAAATATATTTTATTTTGAATATTATAAGATGAGGTCCATTAATTTAAAATTTTAAGACAACCGGACATAGTAGAGACATGATTTACTTCCAGTATCGCGTCTAATAATCATATTAAATAAAACATATTTTGTAACAGGATGACATACACGATAAATAACTAGGAAATAAACAGCTGCTTTCAATTTGTTGTTTTTTTTACAATTTTAAATAGTGAGAGGAAATAGAGTGGTTCAATCTGGTGGTAATAAACTTATAATTTTATTTAGTTAATTAGGTAAGTATTTTGAATGACATATACAGACAGGCATGATGGTAACATAGATAACATCATGCCTGTAATCCCTGAAGTGTTGGGCAGAAGTGTCCCTAATAGTACACCCACATTTCACCAGTTACGTTTTAAGTCACATTTAATAAGGGGCGAGCCTATTTCCATCAGCCAGGCACAATTCCAGACCCCGTGGCTGGTACAGAGATATTACAATAATACTTTACCCAACCCGGGAATCGAACCCAGAGCCTCATGCTCAGTAGTCGCGCTTGCGATCACTCGACCAACGAGAAGTTAAACCAAGAAGTGTTTGCGCTTCGGGTAATATCGGGTTTCCGAACTAGCACGAACTAACACCCATAGCGGCAAAACTTTTGCCGCGCTTTGTGGTAGTGCACCTACCATTACGCGTATGTATCATGGTTACAGAGCTGTTAAAGAGAAAAAAAAATAAAAACGCACCGTAGGCCACAAATCGTCATATTATTAAGTCATTCAAAAGATTTGAAAGGGTTTTTGGAATTGCATATTAGAGTTGTTAATCAGAACTGTTGAAATCAAGGTAATAAATACGAAATAGGCAAGTAATTCCATGGTTGTAATCAATATTTGTTAGATATGATCATCGCACATAGATATTTCCGAAGATGGACGATGGTTTCAGGAGCGCATACTTTTCCTTGAGGATGTTTTACGTTAGCATTCCTACACTTCATTTAAGAAGCGTACTTTAATTAATTCTAGTAATAAGTAAAATTGTGAGTTCATGGACACCTTATACAGGGTTTAAAAGACCTCATCACGAAGCCGTCAACCAAGCATTCTGTACATCAAACAAAGAAACTTTACGCAAAAATTATTGCTGGGAAACGACTTTTTTTTTGGGGTGAAAAATCATGTTTTGTGGTAGAACTCAATGTAACGCACTCAAAACATTGTGCTGATGGATGGATTAAATAGTATGGGGGTCGTGGAGGTGTATTAAGTAAAAATCTTCCATTAAAACTTGTATTTAAAAAAAAATAACTTGTCAAAAAGTTGGAACTTTGACCACCAATATCTCCGTAACTAGAAGGTTCCCAGGTATGGTGTAGAACAAAAAAAAATGAACGCTATAACGGGGAGAACAAGTGCCTGCTTCGTTAAGAGGTGTTGTACACCCTTTATAATATGTATATCTGTCCTACTTTGTTATTTAGCCGTTTAAAATACGTAATTTTCCGTGATTTTGAAATGTTCCGAAACCTATTTCTATGAAGATTATTCATAGTAAACACGGAATATGTTTCGTGACAAACAGCAAGATTTCTACGAAAATACGTTGTAAACTGTTCTGTCATTTCCTAATGAGAATCAATTCATCACAACTTCATTAGCGTCACTATTTTTTTGAAGTCTCTCCTTTTTTCAGTTATTTTAACTCTACATAAGTACTTAATTGCTAGAGAGAGCCTCCATTTAGACAGAATGCATATTGGGGCTATATTTTTCTTTCTGAAAATAGGCCTTTTTTGTAAGCTCATATTCTGTAAATTTTTAATTCACATATAGATTAGATATTTCACGAAAGCGGTACAAATATTAAGTTTCACAAACCATTGAAAACTCAACGTTTATAATTTATCTGAGGGAATATCATAGAGCAATAGTGAGATACATAGACTTCTACCGTCTGGTGTTTTTTTTCCAAAATATTTATTTTTTTATTATTCAGGTAAATTATACGGGTACAATTATACACAAGAGATGTTGTGTGACGTTAAATATTACCTAAAACGAATTATATATACGTAATAATAGTGGCTAGTGAACCCCAAATTAGACAGTCAGTCTAATGGACGATAAGCCTAACAGTGAATTTAATATGAAATACTTTCAGAGAGAAAGCAAAATGTACAAGTAGTGCCGTGTGGCTAAGATAGTATAAATAAAGAGCTTAGCTTCAAAACAGCTGTGAAATACATAATGTAAGGCATACTATGCGTTTAATACCGCATATAAAATTAGATCACTCTTTACGACTGGTGATGAGATTTTAATTTTAGTTTGAACTGACGTCACGGTTTTACGTCAATGGTTTGTGGAGATCCTGTTTCGAACTTTGATGTATGTTGAACGATGTTAAACGTTAATGTTAAAAGAAAAATATAATTATATACCAATGCTCTGCCTTTGTGAAATCGAGATAGATCTCTTTATAGAATATTGTAATTTCGTACATTTCTCATGATTTGAGCAATACGAATTAAAAACTATGATTTGTAGACTTTATAATTTATTCGGCTGAGAACGATAATGAAGTTTGTTGGGAGGTTATTGCACTCCTTGAGTTGTGTTAACTTTTATTTTTCTTGTTTGTGATGTAAAAAGTTTTGATATAGCAATGTCTAATATTTCATCTTTACTTTTTCAAAGAAAATAAAGCGGTCCCCTTCTGTTTTCATGGCAAAATAAATAGTCTGGAGTGCCTAATTATCGACCATTTGTCAATTGTCGGATGCTGTCAATCTAACTCCGGAAAAGCTCAACCAATATCTAATTGGTCTTCAACTGTGTGGAGCGTATGGAGTTCCCAATTTTCATAAACTCATGACTGGTACATTACCATTTTTTTTTTGGATGGGAAATCATCAAATGACTCCTCCCGCTCTGGGCGGAGCAGGAGGGAGTGTCAGGCTTTTACTGGCTAAAACCCATCCATGTTCCTTCATCGCCCTTTGTGTTCCGGGGCCACGGTATCTCTTTCGAACAGTCCCGCAACCCCGGGTACATTACCATCAAGATCTAATTTATATATGCATTCAAGGGAGTAAAGAACATCGTGAGAAACTTTTAACTATACCTATACATAATAATAAAACAGTAACGAAAGAAAAACTGTACATTGAGAATTTTCGAGAAAAAATAAGTGGCTTTCGTTAGAAAAACGTAACTGATGACAAAAAGTGACTTTTTAGAATTTTTGTCTGTTTGTCTTTGTGTATGGTACGGCTTCACGCCAAAACTACTGGACAGATTGAATTGAAATTCAGCAAAAATGTTTTTTGTAAACCAAGGAAGGCATTAGGCTACATATTATCACGCCCTATATTAAGCAATATTGATTTTAAAAGGTTTTTGTTCGTACTTACATACACATCAAAATTGCCACGCGAACGAAGCCGCTGGCAACAGCTAGTTAATTGATAACCACCGTAAAATTTCAATACTAAAATCTTAGCACTGAATATGGCCGATGACGACTCTAACCTTTTTTTTTTTTCGGATGGGAAATCATCAAATGATCCGGTCTGAGCGGAGTTTTTTAATTGAAAATTCTCATTAGATCCATTTTACTTACTTTTTTATATAAATAGACCTAATGAGAAAAGCAATTCTCACTAGATCCATCATGGATCTGGCCAACAGATCTTCTGAGAATGATCCTTCCCAGTAGATCCATATATTTAAAATCAGGATCCAATGAGAAAAACAATTCTTACTAGATCCATCATGGATCTGGCCAATGGATCTTCTGAGAATGATCGAGCGGAAGGAAGTGTCAGACTTTTGAGTGTCAGTGTGGTATTGCCCCACAATTAAACGATGGGACACTTGATATCGTGTCCTGCCTATCTTATTGCTTGCACATCACAAAAGCTAATGGACGATACTGAAAGGGCTAAACTCGTCGCCAAATTTTGGGCTGACTCAATTTAAATTGTTTTCGATAAACTAAAACACACACAAATAAATAATAAGAAGAAGAGCACTGAATTCATGGTAAAAGTTCGTGTTTGTGTCAGGTCACAAAATGTTTTCCTCTTCATTTTAATTTACTTAATAAGGCCGAATTTGGCAGAAAATTAATTTGAAACCGGAATACAGCAACAGACTAAATATATAAAGTAATAGACTATAACACTTTTCACGATACTGAATGTAAACACAAAACAATCTAATTCTAGACAGACATAACAATCAGTCAACGGACAGACCAGAAAATAAATGAACCTCATTACTCCGGTCTCACCTGACTCCCTAATCTAAACATAGATGATTTACTACTTCAGGAACATACAAATGTGACACTTTACAACAGTTATGGGTATGGTACTGAAATTTATACCCACGTAGAAAGATGCTCAATGTATTCTATAAATGTAATCCGACCTGGCGTCGAGCCAAACGAAGAAGCATGTCCGGCGGCGCCGCGGGAAACCCCTGGGTATCAAATTCTCGCAATAATTTGGAAAATATAGATACTGAGAAAGATAGGATTTAAGATAAAAATGAGAATATGATGCTATGGATAAAATGAGATTTGTAATGAAATGTCTTATGATAAAGATGTAGGCCAGTATTAAAGATGATATAGGTAAAATGGAGATGGATATTGAAGAGATGGCTGATGATAACAATGTAGGGATAAATAAGCAATGCTGCACCGCACCTAATTAAATTTTCTAAAGGGCGCGGAAAGATGATTGCGGAATACACATATATACAGATCGAAGAGAGACAGAGCACTCTATAGTAAACTAGAAGTGTAAAGGAAATACAAACAAATATAAAGAAGGGCTACAAGAGGATGAAGATGATGCCCACTATACAACGGCAGTTGTCATGATGCACAGCAAATTAAGTCAATTACGTAATGCTTCTAAAAGAAAGGCAACGAATATAGATTTAAGATATAATAAAACGATAACTGGAGAACTTTTCATCTCTTCTTACTGAAATAGCTAGTTATACTGATTGCGTCGAGGCCAAATGTGATGCGGTTGACTATGAAGTAAATGAGAATATTATTCAGTTTTTGACACGACAAGCAAACAGTTTAAACAATAATAGACTTTGATCTCATTAAAATAATAGTTATGTGGCAATTCATCTGTGACGTTGATAATGATGGTGATGATGTTTTAATACACTGTCACTGCTTCTCAGTTCATCATCATCATACTCCTATTTATACCAACATTTATTTCGGGACTGCTTTGTTGGTCTTGTAGTCGTAATCATAAGGTCAGGTTTTCCCATCAGGAATTTCTTAGGGTGCTTGCATAGAGAATGCATTTTTAAAGTACTGACTTATCGGTACGGGTCAGTACCTATAAGTACAGGATTTATGCATAAAGAAACAGGTAAATCTGTTCATAGTGACCATGTCTTCGAGTTCCTCGGACGATGGGTTTTTTCTCCTCGAAAGTGTTGATAATTAAATAATAAAAGGACAGTCGGCGTTTCTAAAGAAAGAAATATGGATCGTATTATCAATTATTTCTAAAAGATATAAAGTTCGATGAATCCAAGTTAATAAATTAGTTACTAATCTCCTTCCAATATTTATCAATCACATTTATGTTGCTGTGTAATTTGTGTGTTTTGGCCTACAATGGTGGTTTAGCAAAAACCAATGCTATTAAAACTTAACAATCCAAATCCATTTTTACGACGACAGAAGAGGACACACACATTGGCAAATGCTTCCGCACTTATAGGTACTGACCCGTACCGATTGTCAGTACTTTAAAAATGCATTCTTTAGGTATGGATATTTTAGCCGTACTTATAGGTAATAACCCGTACCGATGAAAAATGCATTCTTTATGCAAGCACCCTTAGAAGAAGCATCGGAGTCTAGATTTGCGCCCGCTTGACGGCAATAGGCTCTCCCCTATTAAGTGGGACTTAACATTGGTAGGTAACTGACAAAATTTGGCTCTGCCTAACCCTTTTGGGGATTACAGGCGTGATATCATTTTATGGTGCGGCACCGGATGTTTTTTTTTTCAAAACTTCTGTATAAGTTGTCATACATATTTTTGAAGCAATCATTTTCATTCACACAATTCATGCATAGTTTATTTGGTCTTTCCCTATTTACTGAAGGTAAACTTGTGGTAAATTTATCAATACCTTTATCCTTTATAGAGTATTGCAAAGGAATGCAATTATCATCATCATTATGGTTTGCAAATGGTGGCTAACTTTAATACTCATTAGTCTGTTTGGGTCTGTTTTTGTTGATTTACATTTACACGGGCTATAAATGTTATTGTGTGTGATATTATTATATATTAAGTCCGTCTAAAGATAAGCTACAGCAGTGTTATTTAGTTGTTTAAACTTTTCTTTGGTAACATTGTTTAGTTTACTATCATTGTTTTATTATTTTTTATCGCTGTGTTTCCTGTTTCTGTCTACACTTCCTTTTAACGACCACAAGAATAGATTTATGCTCAGAGGCCTAGTTCGAAGGAATGAAGAATCCATAGCGTAAATTCGTTTTTTTTTTGTTTAAAAATAATTATCTTGTAGCAATTTGGTATCCTAATTAGTGTAAATGAGTAAAGTTTCGAAGCTATAAACTATACAGTTTCCTGAACTTGATTTTTTCTTTTCGGTTTTTATTTAGGTATTTAAAGTTATTAGTTATTTTTTACGTTTTTTTTTTTTTACACTTTTTAGATACTTAGATATACCATTTTAAAATCCTCGGTGAGCCCTATATAATGAGGTGAGGTTATATAAGTTTTTTTTTTCTCCTGTGAGGAAAGTTTTGAGTATGAATGTGGATAGAGGAATATGAGTAGAGGAAGACCAAAGAAACGATGGATGGACTGTTTAAAGGATGAAAATGGCACAAAAGGAAGTATCTGATGAGATGACGAGTAATAGAGAAGTGTGGAAGAAGATATGATGCGCCGACCACAAATTAATTGGGAAAAGGGCGGGAAAATGATGATGGATGAGTTACTTTTACTCCGCGTGTTTGTACGCTGTTTGTAGCTTGTGAATCTTCTAACGAGTTGTTTCCATTACCAAAGGTTAACTTGGTAAGACGATATCCAAAAGTTTTAATCATTTTAATACTAATCTTATTGGTAACTACAACTTCGAGCCGTTTGGGGTCGAAACTCTCGGGTCGTGGGGTCCGAGTGAAATCTCTCACAGACTGGTTGACACTACGCGTGACCAGAAGGCTGGCTTTTTCTTTGGCCAAAGAATTAGCATTGCCATTCAACGGGGCAATGCTGCCAGTCTTCTGGGTACGTTTCTGAGTTACAGCGAAGCAGAGGAGTACTTTGACGCCTATTGACGTCGTTGTATATTATTATATAGGTATGTAGGTACTTACTTTTAGTTTTTATTTTTGTAATTATATATAGTTCTAGTTTTAGTATGTATATAATGTACATAATAATTTTACACCTTGTATGCAACTCCTAAATAATTTTCCAATTAGTTGTCATAATAGTAAACAATTTTTCTTTTAATAAATTAAGATATTAAATGGTATACTAATCTTAGGTTTCCATACAATGTATCAGGTCTCTAGAACTCGCATTAGCCGTAGGTCGTTTGGAATGACCATTTTGGAGGCGAACCAGCAACGGTATAGGTAACATTATTTAGATGCAATTAGACAGTAATTGCACCCACTGGCCTTAACCAGATTATCAGTCAGTGCGTACCTACTGACATAAGGTAATCGCATGACATTATGCAACTATCTTAGGTATATGGAAGACTTAATTACTTATGCATAATTATTCCTACAGGTTATGTCACGCATGGCAACGAAGATGATTCGATTACCTAACGATTTTTTTAAATCCCGATATTTAAAGAATAGCTTCTACCCGCGACTTTGCTTGTGTTATGGTCGAAAATTATCCCAAGGGAACGTTTCAACTCAAGGATAATGTAGCTGAATTTTCAGAATCAGATCAGTCATCATCATTTCAGCCGAAAGACGTCCACTGCTGGACATAAGCCTCCCCCAAGTGTCGCCGAATTGACCGGTCCCGTCATCCCGTGCGTCTCGCACCCAGTGGATCCCCGCAACCTTCACCAGGTCATCGGTCCACATAATGGGAGGCCAGTAATCAGATCAGTGATTCCGTACATAACCACCTCTTTTAACATAAATCAATTTAAAAACCTAGTTAATCCTCCAACTTCACATAAACACCTTCAAAGTTCCTGAAATCCTTTCCGAGCCCTGACAAGTTGGTGACACAATGATAAAATCTTTTCAACCTTTGAAACCTATTTAGATGATAGTTTGAGTACATCAATCGATATAAACACATACATAATATTATCCACATCGGTGTCTGTCTATCTTATCTCTTGTGTCCTAGAAACTATTTTTCCACTGCAGTGCTGCCACCTAGCGTATAAGACAGGCACTAAGTACAAGCTGCACGGCTTTACGTATTAAGCCTTTCTGCAATGAATATTGAAATTGTCAGGCAGTTCCAACAGAACTTGACAGATGGCGCTTGATGGAGTTCAATCCACTTGTATGCGTTTATCTATAGGTGCAACACCACACATGCCCGCTTAGCATGAACGCCGTAGAAACGAAAGAGAATCGACAAATCTTTTGTTCATCTGTAATTTTGTCGATTCGATGACAGATGAACAAAAGATTTGTCGATTCTCTTTTGTTTCTACAGTGTTCATGCTAAGCGGGATGGTGTAAACTCCGATCGGTATTTACCTCCGCTGAAGAGAGTTCAGGTCGGCGCGATTCAAGCTAAGCCGAGTGACTTTTTCCCGAATTGTGCCGACTCATGCCGAACCGCATAGGTATAATAGGGATAAAAAATATCCTAAACGAAGTCAGATCCTCATCCTTATTATTGCGATAATTTTTATGTTCTGGGCCATACCTGGGAACCTTCTAGTTACTTATGTAGATATTGGAGGTCAAAGTTTCAACTTTTTCACAACCGTTTTTGAAATACAAGGTTTTAATAATATAAGTTTACTTAACATACCTCCATGACCCCCTAGGACCTAGGTACTACTTATGGTACTACTCAATGCATCCATCAGCTAGATTCCCAGCATACTTTTTGCGTGTTTTTGCGTATTTATTTTCATATTCATATTCATATTCATATTCATTTATTTTGCATTCCATATTGTATAAAAGGTGTTACAAAGGGCTTAAAGCTAGGTACATAAATATGGACCCTGTAAGGGCACAGCAAAGTAGGACAGAGAAAGAGAGCTTAATTTTTCTAATAAGTTGGTAATACAAAGTAACAATACTAATTAAAAAATATGTATGTGTATTAATTTAAAATTTGTCATTTAGATATTCATTTATAGTATAATAACATTTATATAATAAAAATTGTTGTAATTTATTTATGAACGGAATAAAGTTTTGTTCCTTTTTAATTATTTCCGGCAATTTATTATAAACTTTCATTGATATGACTAGAGTACTTGTTGAATGCATTTTTAGCTTAGAGCTTGGTAGGTTTAGTCTATTTTTGTGGCGTAATGTGTATCTTGACTGTATATTTTCTCGTGTAGTGTAAAAATGTGGGTACTTGCGAACAAATTTGCAAATTTCTAGAATGTATAGGCAGGGGAGGTTTAATATTTTATGTTCTTGAAAATGAGGTTTACAGCTGTCAGTGTCTTCTATATTTACTAATATTCTTATCATTCTTTTTTGCAGTGTGAAAAGTGTCGGTGCGTCTGTACTGTTTCCCCACAATATCACGCCGTAACTGAGCCACGCATGTGCATAGGCATAATAGGTAATTAGTGCGGTTTTAAGGTTGGTAGTTTTTTTAACTTCACGTAGGGCGTATGCAAATGTGGATAGTTTAGATCTTATCTTTTTAATGTGAGATTTCCAGTTAATGTTAGTATCTATGGATAGGCCAAGTAGAGTAAATTCTTGAACGACTTCTATTGTAGTGCCGTTGTAGGTGAAGTTTATTTCTAGTGGAGTTTTTTGACGGGGGTGGAAGGACATTATTTTAGTTTTAGAGAAATTGATTTCTAGGTTATGGTTTTTGAGCCAAGTTATGGTTTTATTTAGTGTAGTGGTTAGGTCCTCGCTCAAGCCAACACTGTTACGGCATGAAGTTAGAAGTGAAATATCATCAGCAAACAAGACGCATGGCCCCTCTATGATTTTCGGAAGGTCGTTTATGTAAATTAGAAATAGGAGGCATCCAACTACACTCCCTTGGGGAATAGAGGCGTTAATTATTTTACAGTCAGACCGAATATTTTGTATTTCTTTGGTATTTTCATTATAAAAATCTATTTTTTTGACCTGGTGTTCTCTATTTTGAGTTCTGGTCAAAACTCATTTACTTAATAAAAAAAGGGATATCATCGATGATCGACACGAAGAAAAAGATTGGTGCTGCGCAGTAATATTTACCACGGAATCATCTACAACAGTGTTTTTCAACCTTTTTCATGACACGACCCCCTTAGTATGAAAACATTTGGCGACACCCGACTTGACCCGACCCTTCGCTTTTTTTATTTATTTTATTTTATTATGTTACAAATATTAAATGCATACAACGAAATTTGTCCTTGCCACCTTTGTGTTTGCCACCTTGACGGCGTTGGTGGTGGCTTCACACAGGTCCCTCAAAGTGCAGGTGGAACCACACATAGTGCAGGACAGGAAGTGAGCCATAGTTTGTGTAGGCACCAATGACAACGATCAACGACCTAATGAGATCACATTCGGACACATCACATACCTAGGTAAGTAATTTAGTTTTCGAAAATTCCTTGATCCTTATAAGTAGGCACGTTTACCTACACGGCAGAACAGTAATGAGGAAAAATGAACAATTTGAATATCTAGGTACGTGGTTGGGAATGGTTTTTATTTTGGTTTCAACAATACCTAAATGAATGATACTGAATAAGTGAATACTGATTCTATTGTTCAAAGAATTAGTCATGGTTGTTATCGTTAGGTCAACAAAACACTGTTTAGCTACAACGCGTATAATTACCTACAATATCTTTCTCAAATGCTGAAAATGGTGCGGTGTAAGAAAACGTCATGAGGAAACCGTATGGCTAAAACGAATCAAAAATTCTAAAAAATGTAACACCCACTAATCCGCACTGGGCCCGCGTGCTGGACTTAAGATACAGCGCACTCCTGCTCAGAAAAGAGGTGCGTGACCAACAGTGGGAACATTGAAGGCAGTCGCTCCATGTAAACCACCACTGGTTAGACTGGAAGCCGACCCCAACAGTTGGGATAAGACTAGGCAGATGATTATGATGATACTATAGTCTCGGGAATAGTATATTTCATTACAAGTGCGGAAAGGCTGTCATTGCAAAGAGTTCCGACCAATGTCTACCCGAGCCGAGGTGCAGCCGAAGGCGAGGGTTGACAGTCGGAACAAGTTGCAATGACGGTTCCGCAAGTGTACTGAACGACTATTTTTAATACAGTTGCGAAAAAATGAAGCAATTTAATAAAATAATAAAAACACAATAAACTCGCAAAGAAAATTTCTGGAAAATGGCGCCAACCGTAGAATTATAAGCAGAGTTTTTTTTTCTTCACCCATTTTGGTAGGCAAAGGGAACTATCCATACAGCTTAGTCTTCAGTAGATTTTTTTATATTGATATGAAATGAAATTTAATGAGATGAAATGAAATGAAACCTAACTCATTCAATTAAATCATTAAATCTGATATTGAAATAAATTAGTAGCTTCTTTTTAGAAATATACGTATTTGTATGAATCACAAAAACTCTTTAGTAAAAACTTCATGGTTGGTTTTTCTTTTTAATAGACATTATTTTGACAGTTGGGAAAGAGAACACACTAGTTCGGGAAAGGTAAAAAACAAGCACTAGTATGTAATAGCCCACTTCCTGAACGCTATACGTCCCTGCAATACACAACTTTTTGAGCAACTGTATTAAAAATGTTAGTGCCTATAGACAAATGATTATTTATGTAGATACCTATAGACTAACCTTAACTGATTACAAAGGACCAGCCAAGTTCTATGGCTATCGATCTGCATGAAATTTATTATGGTTAACATGAACCATTGTGTTCGGGTACCTAATATAAACAACCGCCACTTCTCATTACCTTAGAATACCAAGTGCTAAGCGATACACATTAATCTATTGTTAAAAACACTATTGTTTAGATTCCCGGAATAAAATTGTTCCTACACCTACATTCTGCTACTTCACAGGATGTAAATTCAAATTCAAAAGATTTCATCAATAAACATACCATGAGCACTTGTGACACGTCAGGACCTATTTCACAGTTCGAATTGGTCGTTTCATATGGAGAAGAACCGCCAAAAAGATTCACTGCGTTTGTCTATCTATTTAAAGGATCTCCAACAAAAGACATACACAAGTCAAGACAAAACATTGCCCATGTAGTTAAAAGCAACAAAGGGATTGTACGAATTTAGGGATCTGGACCACATTATGTGCTATTGCTAATAGACGCAAAAGAAATAGCAGCCCAAGTGTAGCTTAGCTACGTTGCAAACGTTACTAGTCCATAATAAGTTTCCTGCTAAATAACCTTTTATCCATACATAGTCATATAATTTTTCTGAAACCTCAATGTTAAACAGAACATTTGAATATGAAATAAAACGTTCAAGGTATTCACTTGCAAGACACGTTTCTTTTTAACATACCTATTAACTTATTGTACCTACCTAAATTTTCATTAAAAAAAGTGATGGATTTGTTTATGAGTCTGAAAACCTTGATTCGTCCTTCCTTCGTCTTACAATTCATAAGCCTGTCTTTTTTTTTAAAAAAAAAAGACGTCATACATTATGTGCTTTGCATAAAAAAAACACATTATGTACCTACAACGTAAGAATTACCTAGAGAATTTTCCACCAACTGTCTGGACTGGATAAAGCGAGTAGAAAATTCTAAACACATACCTAGTTCAGGTAACTACAATACATGTTACTTGAACTAAGTCTTCGATCCCAAGAGCAGTCGTGAAAATCATGTTTGCAGAGTTTCGCTAGCGAATTTAATTTGAACTACTATTGACAACTTCAACGTTGTCGTTGGTCCCAGCTGTCATTTATAGATCTTTGACAGTCGTTAAACTGTACTCAGTGGCCCGAAAGTCTGACAACCAGTGTCACCATGGCGTCGCATTACCCATTACTAACAGATAATGGAACAAACATGATGAGTCAATTTCTTAGAACTTGTAAATCGAATGAAGGAGTTATTCGTGTTTTTGTTCCGTGCTAAGACGCTAATTGACCCATTAAGAGAATAATAGCACGGTAATATTATAATACAGTACTCCAACTTCATACAAACGGACGAAACGCGAGCTATACCTACGCGCCTCGATCTCGGGGTGCGCTCGGGGCGCAGACAGTTACGGCTGTACCGCAGTGTCGAACGGACGGTGTGTTACCAATATACCATGTATACCAATCAAAAAACAACACGCATTTTTATTGAACACTTCCTATTCAATATACAAAGTATTTCATTTATATTTATATAAAAAGGATACTTACAATCACAAAACTAAATAGAAACAGAAAGTAGGCAAATGTAATTAAAATGCTGGAGATGGGCAGCCCTAACGCATGTTTACGTACCGCGCGGCTGTAGGCATTTATTTCTATCATGCGGCCGAGTTACACTACTGTATTATAATATTACCGTGATAATAGTATGGCCATGTGATGTGGCAGAATGAGATAAATATCGTGAGGAATGTTTTGAGTATGAATATGGATGGTTATTGGAAGACCAAAGATACGATGGAATAGGCTTTGTGAAAGATGATATGGCAAGAAAGAGAGTGATTCCTGAAATAATGACTAATAGAGAAGCAATTATGTAAGATTTAAGAGTAAATGATGCTGTGACGTCTGACAGGGGGGAGAACGGAAGAAGAAAACGTGTTGCGTTGTGTTGCGAGGTGCGTGTTGCGTTTACCCCGAGTATAATGGGAGAGCAGGTAGAGGATGATTATAAGAGAAGTGTGGAATAATGAGATATGCTTCACCGACTGAAGTAAAGGCAGGAAAATCTCAATGCCATTTCGTTAAGATGCAACCACATATTAGGTAAATAGTGTGTGCAACCATATAGGTGTAGTGTGTATATTTAACTACAAATGGTAGGTACATACAGTCACTCCTTTTACATTAGTATTTAGAAGATGTTCAGCTTATCTTGATGTTTCTTTAGTACCTAGCGGTGCTTGTCACGAGCAATTCTGATTCCTAGTGCCAAGGAACACTGGACGAAGTAAACAAGTAAATTTAACTGCTCTTCGGGTACTTTTATTGGTCCGAAAATTTAGAGTTTTTGGATCCTAACGGCATCAGAGCAGAAATATGTAACTTACAATAGTAAATTTTGATACAAGTGGAGAAATTTGTTAAATTGCATTCGAGGTGGAGTAGTTTCCTAATAATTCATTACAAAAATACTTTTCGTTCTTTCATTTATTTTTTTCTAAAGTGTATTGAAAAACGTCGTTTGATACACGTGGACATTTGTTATTGCAGTTCTCGGCTCAATAACACCCTCGCCTACGGCTCAGGTGTTAATTCTGCCTCGAATACATTAACAAACTTTGTCCACTTGTATCAAAATGTACTATTATTTTCATTCCAGCTACGATATACGAGCTACTCGTCTTCTAGTTTCGAAATAAAACTTATAGAGTTAGAATAATATTCAATAATTATTATTAATCAAGTATGTACCAACCTTTATCAGTAAATCCTTTTTCCAAAAATTAATCCATTTCTCTTTTTCTGCATATTTATGTAACCTAAACAACAATATATTCTGCCATTTTATTTACGAATGTTAGTTATTATTAAAATTAAATGGAAAACTTTAAAACTAAACTCCTTATAAAATCAAAGAAAAATGTTTTGGCACATAAAAAAATAAGAAAAGGACTATGAAAGGATGCGACACCACCGCTGAATACAATAACACAGAACACAACACAATAAGCAACATTTTCGCACTAGTTGGACAATCACTCTGAAATAAATGAATTGTGGTGTGTGCACTGCACTGTCCCGGTATAGAATAAAGCAATTTTTAGATGCTATGAGAGTAAATATATGAAAACAATTGAAAGTCAAGGATCGTATCGTATGTTGACTGTTGTAGGTATCGGACGACGCGTTATCATTGACTGCTGATTGTCAAGCCCAACGATTGTCTTAAGGACAATTAACTTATGAATTGACGCGCTTCTATTTTAGCTACTACACGTGCACGGCTCACACGCACATTATGGGTGAACTGACACGACTTGATACTTGAGCCTACCTTTTTTTATTATGTTTTAAAAAAAATTGTAACGTGAAATGGTCTTAGAAGTAAATACCATTGGACAGTGATTGTTTGGTAAGCAAGTACTTAGGTACTGCCGAAATAAAACGAATAAAATACAGCTGTTGTTTTAATTAATTATTTGTTTTCAAAAAGCTTGTCGCGCGAATTGGGAATGTTTAGGATTTATAATTTGTGCGACAAGCTTTTTGAAAGCCAATAATTAAAAAGAAAAGCTTATTTTATTGTTTTTTTTTTTAGTATTGCTTATAAGTAAGTAATCAATTAGTTATGGTAGCAAATGCAAGTAAGTTCTAGAAAACTAGAATGAAAAAGAAAAAATAAGAAAATACGTTTATTTGGTACACACTGTTTAGGCACACAGTTTACAATAGATAGATATATAGATAGAGTACATATATTATGTACACCATACAAATGGAGTTCAATACAATAAATAAATAGATGTCTTTTGTCTGCACATTAATTACGAGGATCACCATTAAAGTCCTCTGCTTGGCATTTGAATTGCAAAAAAGAGTAACTTCGGGATTTGAATGGACGATTACCTATATTAAAATGTACCTAAGTGCAATTAAATTACATAAGAGGTACTACCTAACCACATAGTTGTTAAAACAGCGCTTGTATCTTAAATAATAACTTATTATTTAAAAAACAAGCGCTGTTTTAACAACTATGTGATTACTAACGCCTTATTATTAATAAGGCGTTAGTAATGTTTAAGGGCCTAACATGCCTCAAATGGCTTAATAGCATGATCCTCCGTTACGCCTAAAATACTGCAGCATTAATTTTGAAATAAATATACAGTAAAGTTGAGGTAGGCTAGGTACTATGTGTGACCAAAACACGATTCCATAAACTTTTCTCGATGGACAAAAATTACAAATTTACCTCCAAATCAAACAATAAACCGCTGGTATTCAAAAAGAACTTCAAATTAGATCATGAAACTTAGCATACTGACTGAACTAACTATAAAGCAGGTCTTATGAGTTTTATTTTTTTAGTCCAATCAATAGATTTTGTGTAAATCGAAAAAAACCACTCATTTCGCACATTCGGCCGCAGTGACTGGCATAACAACCGCTTTGTAGTGCAAGCTGATTAGAACTTTTTTCTAACAGTATTTCAAACGAAGTTTGAACCACCACAAATAGAGTTGCTAAGTTTAGGGTTAGAAGGGCCTTAATGTTAATTAGCCGTGTGGTATCCGGCAGAGTAGAATATAACCAACCCATCACACTCACGGGTGTCGTATAAGGCGACTAATGTCTGAGGCAGAACACCTCGCCTCCGTAGACCAGAGAATGGGCAGCAGCGTTTCCTGTTAGTCTTTCATCAGTTCTTGATATCATAAAAAATACATCACTAATTTCTTGTCGGTAGTAGTGAGAATATACTTTATACTACACCTGCTTGGAAAGTACCTTGATACTTTATCAAATTTACGGTAGAAAGTACGTCATTGCATATCGAACAAATATGCGGGGAGAAAACGCATCTGAGCGGGAGGGAAAAGTGTATGAAAATCCATTTCTTACGTGGTTTTTCTTTTTTAATATTGGGTAAGACTATGCACCGGTAACCTAAATATCAAAAGCCAAAAAGTTTTTACAGTGAGTTTTTATCTCCAAGTTCGCATAATGACACTGGCCACTAGCTGTGTGTTGGATGGTGTCGGGCTGGCAGTGCGACCCTGCGGCGGCAGGATAAACAATTTGAAAAAAGAACATGTGAAAATTGCAGACGCCATTGGCGCCATTTCCTCGTAGGTGTAGTGTAAAGCACTATGTATCACTCGAGAGAAAGTGCGATTCCCGATCTCGGGTGTTTTAAAGCCCTCGCCTACGGCTCGGGCTTCAAACGGCACCCTCGACGGTAATCGGTCACTTTCTCCTCTCGGTGAACAATGTACTATACTTCACATGCTGTATTTCTATGGCACAAATGTATTGTTACAGTCAAAACTCTTAATCAGTTAAACCACTTTTGACTGGTGTCAGTCAAAACCCATAAGAAGTTAAAATGCGTTTTCTGCATAAAAATATGTTGTTTTAGAAAGCCTCAGTTGTAATTCTTAGTCCTAGAATTACAATCATGATGTTTTTCAAAGGGTAACAAAAAAAAACCTCATAAGTTTCTAAGTAAATGTTAGTTATTGTTAAAATTAAGTTTAAATGACGAGTCAAAATTTTATTTAGGTCGTTCTGGGACCGAAAGCCATAAACTCGATCATCGAACTCGGAACGATTGGGGACTGTTTTTTTTTAAATAACAAAAAAAAAAACAAATTTAATATAAATAAGTATTTGCAAAATGTATTGCCCAAGGGACCGCGCGCAGAGCGCGAAAGAGACAACAGCGTCAACAGCAGAAAATACCAATTAAAAGTACACAAAAACAACGTTTCGAGTTAGGACTCGTAGGCCAGGCCGGCAGGTGGTAGGCCTCTATCCTTCCTCTATCCTTTTGAAAGATCTTGGCCGTGTTCTTCTGTTTTTAGGGTTCCGTAGTCAACTAGGAACCCTTATAGTTTCGCCATGTCTGTCCGTCCGTCCTCGCTTAATCTCTGTGACCGTTAGCACTAGAAAGCTGAAATTTGGTACCAATATGTATATCAATCACGCCAATAAAAAGGTAAAATAAAAATTGGAAAAAAATGTTTTATTAGGGTAGCCCCTCTATATATAAAGTGGGAAGTGATTTTTTTTTAAATTTCAACCCTAACGTGTGATATATTGTTGGAAAGGTATTTAAAAATGAATAGGGGTTTCCTAAAATCATTTTTTGATAATGTCAATAATTTCGGAAATAATCCCTCCAAAAGTAAAAAACAATGTGTCCCGGGGGGGGACACATTGTTTTTTACTTTTGGAGGGATTATTTCCCTCTAACTTTTGAACCATAAGTTTAGGAAATATGAAAAAAATCTGAAAAGTAGAACTTTATAAGGACTTTCTAGGAAAATTATTTTGAACTTGATGGAAACAACAGTTTTTGTACAAAAAAGACAAAAAGTTGTACAAAATAATTTCTGGACAAGTTTGTAGTATATTCGTATATGCAAGCATTTTTACATAATGGATACCCACCTTTAAACTCATAACTGGGAACACTTATTGTGACGAACGAGAAACTATGGGACCCTACACTGAGCGTGGCCCGACACGCTCTTGGCCGGTTTTTTATTTGATCTAGTAAAAATTTTTTTTTTGGACATTTGTACACAGTGGAAAATCCGGCCATTTTTTAGGTTTTTGAAGGTTCATATCTCTTTTACTAAATAATTTATGAAATAAAACATAGGGACATGCCAATAATGGTCATAGATCTTTTGGATAAGAAAATATTGGTCTACCGGCATTATCCAGGGAGGAGACGTAGTCCCCACGTTTGTATGGAAAAATGGCCCTTGTGTTTCCTTTTAAGGGTGTTTTTATACGGTACTTAGAACACCACAGCACTTTGGTCTTTACATACGTATACCGGAACAAACAGACAGATCTGACGGCTATGTGTCTGTTTGTTTGTTCCGGCTAATCTCCTAAACGAGTAGATCGATTTCGACGGAACTTTACTGGCAGATAGCTGATGTTATAAGGAGTAACATAGGTCACTTTAATTTAATTTTAAATATACAAATATTAAAATGATTAATTACTTAATAAAAACAGATTTATGAGCCAGACGAGTGCACTTGCAATTTTCTTTGATGGAAGAAAAACTTGTGGAAATAACTAACTTTTTTTAGTAGGTCACTTTTTTTTACTTTTTGTGATCACTAAAGTTCATATTAAATCATGTTACCGTTTTAGTATTAAATAAGCGATTAAATAATTTTGACCGGATTTTACATGCGAATACTTCTGTGTGACGTGAGCCGTAGCGTGACCCCGCGGCCCCCGCCAACGGAAAAATATAAAATAAATAAATCCTAAAAATACGAGGCCACGCGGGACCCAAACGTGAGCCTTTTTCAATATCTTAAAATCTAGACGGTAAAAGTCGCTAATTTTTATTTTCCGTACAAATTTGATAAACTTTGGAATGAAAATCTCAAATTGATGAAAATTAGCGATTTCCTGGTTTTGGCTTGGCCCGGATGGTACCAATAGTATAGTACGATAGGCCCACCGATGGATCGTAAAGCATACAACGTGTTAACATTATAATGTTCCTTCATTAGCATAATATCACGCTCGTGATTACAGGCGTGAAGTTATGACCAGAGACATAAAAGGGTTTATCTACACCCATGCCATAAATCCTCTATAAAAATTCACGTCGTATCCCGCCATTTTTGTTCGATATTAGTAACTCATTATATTATGTACTTTGTTGTTTAAAAAAATTGTAATACACGCTTTGTGCAATTTTAATGTTTGTACAATCCAAAATGTAAATGATATTATTACCTATAGAATTTACATAGACTTCTTACAACACTACAACACCCTGTGGTTTCAGAACCTTTTATATGGAGAACTCATATCATGGATGTAAATAAAGTCTTGTATGCAACTGTACATAATTAGGTATTAAAACACTCATGTGATACTATTATCACACTCGGCTTCGCCTCGTGTGATAAACCCACATTCGTGTTTTAATACCCCTCATTATACAACAGTTGCATAAATAACTATCATAGGCAGAGATTTACTATAGTACATACATTTCGCCAGTTAAGTCCCATGATATAGGGAGCGAACTTATTGCCATCAAACAGGCACAAATCCAGACCAAAAGGGCAACTGCAACTACTGCAAGGAAAATCTTGATTTTGAAACACCCAATAACACTTTTCCCAACGGGTAATCTCCCTAACAAAACCACTAAAGGCGAATTTCACCAATGATACTGAACGCGTTCAGCACAATTTAATCTGCGTTCAAGTGATGTCAGTATCATCCTTGCTATTTACAAAATATATTTTTTGCCAATAATAAAACCGACTTCAAAAAACGCAAACACAAAAAAGTGAAAAATAACTTCAGCTTCAGAAGGTGACCTTAGTTTGATTGATTTACCTAGTTTTTTTTTGTCACCGACTCGCACGAAAAATGAATTTTTATTTTTCAATTTTTTGTTGTTCCCAAACAAATATTCGCCATGAATTTATTTTACATTGTTAACAACACAATATGTCATGGTAATAGGCTTATTCCCATTAAATGGAACTTAACATACCTACCTAACTGTCGAAATCTGGGTGTATTGTAGGTACTATGAGCTCGGACGAAATCTCATCACCACTACGACTCTTTTTGCTTGCAGCATTCGGCCGCTAATCAACCAATAGCATCGCAGCATCTGACCCCTTGTTTTTGTTAATGAAATAAAAAAAAAAGAATAAAAAAAATATACTTTATAAAAAAAAATACATAAAAAAAAAAGACCAATAATTCTTCTTCTTCGTGTCGATGATTCGTTAAGGGTGGTAAACAAGTGGAGATCGTGTGCAAGGGATTTTGTTTTAAAAATGAGCAGATTTCGTCCGCGCTCATGGTACACATCTGCGTACCCCCTCAGAGCATACAGACGTGATGTTAGGTACGTCATGATGTTGACAATAAACATCCAAGCGATTGCAGAAATCACGGCACATTTGCCTTTTATTTTTGACTAGCCGACGTCCCGCGGTTTCACCCGCGTAGTTCCCGTTCCCGTGGGAGTACAGGAATAAAATATAGCCTATGTTACTCGTGGATAATGTAGCTTTCGAATGGTGAAAGAATTTTTTAAATCGGTCCAGTAGTTTTTGAGCCTATTCATTACAAACAAACAAACAAACAAAGTTTTCCTCTTTATAATATTAGTATAGAAGAACTCTTCAAAAATAAAAGGCAAATGTGCCGCCATGGTATATCTCCAAAAATTGGCATCAGATTTTTCACCAAATTGAAATAAGAACACACGAGAATCATCAAAATCGGTTCACCCAGTCGAAAGTTCTGAGGTAACAAACACAAGAAAAAATCGAATCGAATTGAGAATCTCCTACTTTTTTTGGAAGTCTGTTAAAAATATTAACAGTGACAGCTTTAATTTTAAAGCAACTCTCATGTTAATTTCCATTCCGTCCATTCCAGTGCGCGGGCAAGCGTGAACCGGAAAAGGAGCAAGAGGCACAGCAATGGATCGAAGCTGTCATCGGGGAGAGGTTCCCCAACGGGGCCTACGAGCATGCTCTCCGTGACGGCATCATCCTGTGCAAGCTGATGAACCGTCTTCAACCCGGCATCATCACCAAAGTCAACATCTCTGGCGGGGACTACAAGGCCATGGACAATATTAACCAGTAAGTTCAGAAGATTGAAAGTCTTTGAAAATGTAGTGATGGAAGTTTTGAGTTTACCTGTTATTTGCTACAAAGAGTAGGGGAAAACCAAAGGAATGAGGGATGGACCGTATGAAAGATGATATGGCTAGCAACCAGGTGACTCTTGAGAAGACGTGTAATATAGAAGTCTGAAATAAGGGCAAGGAAATTAATGACATTGTTTAGGCATCTGCAGCGTGATTCATTTGTGGATGTGGTTAGCACAATATACCTATATGGCGTCGTCAATTTACAAACTGTTATGTTTTACTATTAATCCTAGACGTTTACGGGGGCGAAAATCGATCTAGCTAGGTCTCATATTATCTGGGCAAATTCGTTTTCTCTATTTTCACCCACTTGGTCGTCCAGGTACTGAAAAATTAAGAAGGCAAAATTTTATATGCCTTGGCATTTTGTGGACGTCCATAAAACGTAATAAAACTCGACATCCACTTAAATCCTGAAATTAGATTGCTTTAGGCTACTCATGTACTACCTTCAGTACCCTAGGGTAGGTACTACTGGATGGTTGCTGCGAAAAATCTAACTACACGTCAAAAACTTATTGGTGAGGTTCATCAGAAAGGTCAGGTGCGTAGTACCTACTCGCAACCGGGTGCATGTGTATGACCAGATGTATGAACATGGATGAGGCAAAAGGAATACAGCGGGTAAGGAGGTAAAGGAATACAGCGGGTAGGAGGTAAAGGAATACAGCGGGTAGGAGGTAAAGGAATACAGCGGGTAAGGATTACAGCGGGTGGCGTCCTGTGGTTTCTGCCTACCCACATGGGAATAAGGCGTGAGTTTATGTTTAAAAAACAATATTTGATTACTTGAAAGCCTATATCCTGGTTCTGTCTGTGACCCTTTAATTAGAGGGTCAGAATAATAATGATAGAGTTATTTTGAACCCTAAATGCTAAATTTACTACATCAGGTAGTCAGGTGACAGAACCAGGATATCGCCGTTATACCGCGAAAACCAATTAACTACGCAAACATTAGTTTTGAAATAAATGCAATTGAAATTTCAACTACAAACATTTCTTTTATAAACCATGATTATCTTGATTCTTTAGGTAATTAGACGATGGTTATTTTATCTTTTATATAATCGAATCTAAATAATTGTATTTTTGTACATAGTTTTAAATAAAAAAACATCTAAACGTTCACAAGGTAGTCTATTTAATTGGTTTTCCCTGAATACGTAGAATTTTAATTTATTGTATTTTACCGAGAAACAACTTGGATAATGTTATCATAAATGTTATATACAAATTCTATATATAGTGGTTACCAATAGTAAATTGAGATGAAATTGAATTTGTCTATGGAATTTAATATAATAACAAAAATAAGAAAATTTACTTGGTTTTACCTGTCCCAAAAATGGTTTTAAATGAATTTATGCCTAATGAATTAATAACAAAAAACTTAGTTTTGTTGTTTTTAGGATATTAAATAAGTTATAAATTAACTTAATAATAAAACCATTATAGTTAGTAAAATGAAATTTTAATGCAAAAAAAAAATGAAATCAAAATAATAGTAACAGAAATCCTTCAATCTTCATCAGAAGACGTTGCAGGATCTTCATCTGAGACAGTGCAATCAGGTAAAATGTCTCTGCATGCAACATTGGTATTCGACCCTTGAAACCAGGCATGAAATTCTTCCGGAATAACGCCTTTTTCACAGAGTTGCAGCAAGTCTTTTTTTTTTGGCTGCACTGATGCTTAGAGGAGTTTTCAATACACTTCCTCGAAAACTGGTCCTTAACGCACTGCGATTAGGTACAACATGCAATGTATTTCACACGCGTGCGATTTTTTCCACTTTCCCGCACGTGTGCGGGAATGAATATTGCAATTCTCGGCTCAAAAACACTTACGTTATAATTCCGCCTCGATTGCAATAACAAACTTTCTCCACTTATCTTACTTATCGAGAGAGTCTTTTTCCTTTTATTTCTCGTGCCATAACCATGATCTCTATGTGTTTCCGGTTCTATATTTGCCCAATCCGTTTTCTTTTTGCCAGAACTTTTTAGTAACGTCAAAAATTGCCGTGAAAAATTTCTCGGACATGTCGTAATTGTAAAAAATCTTTGACTGTCCTTTAATATACCTCAATCGCTTTATTTTTAACCATTTCACTTGCTTTCCATCTGTATCTTGAGTAGTGTTTTTCAGAATTTGGTTCGTTAGATCTTTCAAATCTTTAAATTCAAAATATTTAAATTCTTTTGTATATATTTTTAGATCTTGCTCTTTTGAATATGTTAATCCAATCCGACATGGAATAGATTGCTGTATTTTTCTGTGCTGTTTCAATGCTGCTATGCATCGAGTCTGCTTCCATGTACGAGTGTCCGCTTTCTAAGAACTTTTGTTCAATGATATTAAATTTTCTATTTTTTGTACAGCCCATAGTAAAATTGCAGCCACGTTTTTATTGCGATTTTGACCGCCACATGTGTCCGAGAACATGCTTACTTCAGTCACATAATTCGGCATGTATTCGGATAAATAGTTGTACAAGATGGTCCCTATTTCACAACTTCCTTTTTTTCCGTTTATTTCGGACCATGTGAAGCAATAAGCATACAAGAAGACGAGCGCCACTACGTGGGACGCGTTTGGTAACTGGTTTAATAGTTTTTCGCTGTAGTGGTTTCGAGTTGAACTGGCGTGTAATATTCACAGGGAAAACCAATTATTTAGATATACATTTTTTTCATACTAGTATCATTTCGCAGTAAACATGATTTAAACTGGTATAATTGTTTTTCTCAGTAGAAATCTAAAGTTTTAATGTCGTTATTATTTTCAAAGAAAACCATTTATTTAGATATACACTTTTTTCGTAAATGAAGTGTTTTGTTTGGCGTTACTTAAGTCCGGTCGGGTAAAAACAATCAAATCATAATAATTGTTTGTATCTGTAGGCTGCATAATAACCTAACTGAATTATGTGGTTCTAAATGATTGTTACTGAGAAAAAAAAAATATAATATAAAAGCGGTCATGGGGTAAAACCAGCTATATCGATGTAAGTTAATGTCATCGGAGAAAAATCTTTGGGAGTCCTAATTACGTCTGGTTACTTTTTTCTGCATGAGAAGTACTCTCGGAAGTGTTCGAAATAATTGGTCTTCTTACGGACTATCTGTAAAAGTATGCGACATACCTCTTAATGGGTTTTCGCAGACGAAAGAGCACGAAAAATAGAGTAGGATTGTACTGTTTAGTTATGTTTTACAAAATCTCGAGATAATTGGTTTTCGCTGTATAACGGCGATATAGGCTTTCAAGTAATTTAATATTTTGATGTTTTGCTTTTATTGCAGGCTGTACTGATTTCCTGTTTAAATATCAAATCCAGTGAAGGTTTAAGACGCGGAAAAAAATATCTCGCTCAAAACTTTCAATCAACCTTCAAATTTTCCGTTCGCTTACGTCTTTTGCTTGTTAATTTCGTATTTAACATTATTGTGCGTTAATTATATTGTCAGAAAAAAGTGCAAAAACGCTTGTTAACTCTTAATTAGCAAGTTACAATCATTAAGACAAGTATGACCTTTTTATTGGTCCTATTAAATGTGAACAGCAAATCATAAGGGTACTCTGCACAATAAATGAATAAGAATCGGTTTAAAAACAAAACCATTTCTTGTATTTTGTGCTTCTTTTTCAAACAAAATATTTATATTTTGTGTTTACAGGTTCCAGAAAGCGTGTGTAAAGTACGGAGTCCCTGATACGGACCTCTTCCAGACTACGGACCTCTGGGACCAGAAGAACATTGCTCTCGTCACACAGACCATCTTCGCTCTTGGCAGGACAGTACGTATCTTAGTCACAAGATAAATCTACATATCTCCGCAAAAAGTTAACAATAAAAAATTATTGCTTTGTTTCAAGAACAATTGTTGCAGGACCTGATTAGTTATATACCCAACTAGCTGTTGCCCGCGGCTTCGCCCGCGCGCAGTTCGGTTACTGTCCCACTGGATCTTACTAAAGGGATAATAGTGTCCTACATGTTAATCCAGGTTATAAACTATCTATGTGCCAAATTTCATAATCATCACAATTATTATCATCACTATCACAATCGCCATCACCATCACAATCGCCATCACAAACACCATCACAATCACCATCACTATCACTACCACTATCACAATCACCATCACAATCACCATCACAATCCCCATCACTATCGCTATCACCATCACAATCACAATAACTAGCACAATCACCATCACCATCACAATCACAATAACTATCACAATCACCATCACAAACACAATCAAAATCACTATCACAATCACCATGATCGTAATCTCAATCGCTATCATCATAATCACAATCATTATCATCGCAATCACAACCATTATCATAGTCATCACAAACATTATAATCGTGACCATAATCGCTATCATCATTATCACAATCATTATCATCACAATCTCCATCCTCGTCATCACAATCAATATAATCGTAATCACAGTCATTATCATCGTAATCACTATCACTATCATCTTAATTACAATCATAATTATCAAAATCGCCATCACTATCACAACCACAATCATTATCACAATCACAATCACCATCACTATCACAATCACAATTACAATCACCATCACAATCCCCATCACTATCGCTATCACGATCACAATCACCGCCACTCTCACAATAACTATCACAATCACCATCACAATCAAAATCACTATCACAATCACCATAATCGTAATCACAATCGCTATCATCATCATCATCGCAATCACAACCATTATCATCGTAATCACAATCATCATCATCACAATCCTCGTCATTTCAATCATTATAATCATAATCACAATCGCTATCATCATTATCACAATCATTATCATCACAATCACAACCATTATCATCGTAATCACAATCATCATCATCACAATCTCCATCCTCGTCATCACAATCATTATAATCGTAATCACAATCATTATCATCGTAATCACAATCATCATGATCACAATCGCCATCACTATCACAACCACAATCATTATCACAATCACCATCATTATCACAATTACAATCACCATCACCATCACCATCACAATCAATATCCTCGTTGTCACAATCATTATCATAGTAATCACAATCAACTTCATCATTATCACAATCACCATCACTGACACAATCACAATCACCATCACCATCGCTATCACCATCACAATAACCGCCACTTTCACAACCACCATCACAATCACCATCACCATCACAATCACCATCAAAATCACAATCACAATCACCGTCATCGTTATCACAATCATTATCATCGTAATCACAATCATCATCATCACAATCTCCATCCTCGTTATCACAACGCCACTATCATAATCATCATCACTGTCACAATCACCATCACTATCACAATCACCATCATCGTTATCATACTTATTATCATCGTTATCACTATTATCATTATCACAATCATCATCATTGTAATCACAATCATCATCATCATTATCACAATCATATCCGGATCTCAAAATAAATGCCATTTTCGTAATCAGCACCCCTGATAATCTCGGTATCGACACCCATATTGATTTTTAGACATTTCAACCCCATCGCACCCCAACAGGGAATGGTAGTATTTCAGGTCTGCCACATTAAATCTTAAAATCGTTGTTTTTGTAATACACCCGACCCAATTCACCATCAAAACAATACCTATGTTGAATTTCAGGCTTTGTTACCCCATTTCCCCCTCTAGGGGTTGAATTCTGAAAAAAACTGAAACAAATGTTAACTCATTTATCAATAGAAGTAAGTACTCCCGTTAAGTTTCGAATAAAGTAGTCTTACTAATCCTATTTCCCCATGTAATCTTTGGAGCCCTGTTTCAACCCCTTAGGGGGTGAATTTTGTAAAATCCTTTCTTAATGCACCCCTAAATCTCATAAAGAATGTATACGCCAAATTTGGAATCTCTAGACTCAGCGGTTTGGGCTGTGCATTGATTTTTAGACTTTGTCACCCCATTTCCCCCTCTTAGGGGTTGAATTCTGAAAAAACGTGAAACCGGTTTCTACTCATTTATCCATAGGAGCCACTCCTGTGAAGCTTCGAATAAAATAGTCTAACTAATCTTGTTTCCCCATACAAACTTTGGATCCCCGTTTAACCCCCTTAAGGGGTGAATTTTGGAAAATCCTTTCTTAGTGCACCTTTAGAGCACATGAGGAACTAATGTGCCAAATTTGGTATCTCTAGTCTCAGCGGTTTGGGCTGTGCATTGATTTTTTGACTTTGTCACCCCTTTTCCCCCTCTTAGGGGTTGAATTCTGAAAAAACCTGAAACCCGTTTCTACTCATTTATTAATAGGAACACTCCTGTGAAGTTTCGAATAAAATAGTCAAACTAATCTTGTTTCCCCATACAAACTTTGGAGCCCCGTTTAACCCCCTTAGGGGGTGAATTTTGAAAAATCCTTTCTTACACCCCTAGACCACATAAGGAACCTACTTGCCAAATTTGGAATCTGTAGACCCAGCGGTTTGGGCTGTGCGTTGATAGATGAGTGAGTCAGTCAGTCAGTCAGTCAATCAGTCAGTCAGTCAGTCAGTCAGTTTCTTCTTTTATATATTTAGATAATTAGCAGTTGAGCATCATTGAATAACTTTTATCTTGTTTATAACATTTCATACGTTAAGTATTCCTAGAAAAGATAGTCAAAGGTCGTATAGTTTACTGTCTTTACTCAGTCATACAAGATCTGTAAATAAATTAATTTACATTGCATTGCTGTTCCGGGCTAAAATATTAGAATGAGCCTTCATTTCGGATGTTCACCTGCCACCACAAGACTACTGATTTTTTTTCTTAATGATATCCTCAATAGCATTCTCTCAGCAGCCGCAATTGCTACAACTAGAGCACTACTTTAACAAACCATTCAGATCTAACTTATGCTTGTCGACTTACGAAATCCATTACAATTTCCAGGCATACAAGCACCCAGAATGGCGCGGCCCCTACCTAGGACCCAGGCCTGCTGAAGAAAACCGTCGTGACTTCAGCGAGGATGTTCTCCGTGCTGGCCAATCAGTCATCGGTCTTCAAGCTGGCACCAACAAACTGGCAACTCAGTCTGGCCAAAGCTTTGGCGCTTCCCGCAAAATCATTCTTGGCAAGTGAAGTACTAGGCTAACAGAAATCAGGGCGGGATTAGTTTTAGTGTCACGCTTTTAATTTTATGTATGGATTTTTTTCATTTGGTTAATTTATTATTCTGTATGTATACGTAATTTGTAATCCATTATTAAGAAGCTGTTTAATTCTTGCGTAACAGAATGCCACGTAATTATTATTCAACAATTAATAGAATTAATTGAATTGAACAAAAAAATAATTGTTTTAGAGAACTATCATACCTAATTATTTCCTTTGTGTTTTACCAGCCAATCAGTTAAAACTTTAAAAAGTGTCATCCACTAGTCATCATAACCAATGTCTAGAAATATTTAGTTTTAATAACTATTTTAATTATTTTATATATCTATAATTATTTTATAAACATTATTGTAAGGTTCAATAAACTGTGATTTTTGGAGTTGGAAGTGGATTAACTGTTGGTACAAAAATATTTACTTATTATAAAACAAAAATAAATACGACTACTTACATACAAAAAACCTGTTATTTTTATTAATAACTTCAGCAGATATCAATGTAAATCCTTAAAGGTGACAACAAGTGACCGGTGGACGTGGAAAATGGTCCTTCGAGACGGATTTATGCGGGGTATTTATGTAATTTGTAAAACAATCAGATCAATGACCCCAAAAGCGTAATGATTTGATTACTAATGAGAAGTAGACTTGGCAATCAGCCAGTCAGGAGGTCACCTGTCTGTAGCGTCCACGGACTGCCTCATTTTCCAGTGATCGTTTGCACGACTAATAAAAGAAAGGTCCTGGGTTCGACACCCAGATTGATCAATTACCCAGTGGCAGTAGGAGTCTAGATCAGTGTGTTGTGTGCAATAGTTAGATATTGGTGTCGATTCTGTTGTGCACAAACTAAACCTAATTCAGGCTATTGCTATCTATTACTAAAAGGCAGTGCGAGAAAAGGACGGCTCTATGAACTATGTTAGAGATGTCAAACTAGTTTTTGCCTTGTGCTTCACCGTGTTTTTAGTCGACATGTTTTTACGTGCACCCTTCATCATCATCATCAGGCTATTAATGTTCCCACTGCTCGGACACAGGCCTCCTCTTTAAGAGAGGGAGTGGGCTATAATCCACCACGCGGGCCCAGTGCGGATTGGTAGATGTCACATGTCTTCGAATTTTTTGGTTCTAAGACATGCCGGTTTCCTCACGATGTTTTCCTTCACCGTTTTGAGAGCAGTGGTGATGAAATAAATTACAAAAAGTAATGTGCCTGACTGGGTTCGAACCCACGACTTACTGTTCGTAAGTCGGGGCCGCCACCACTGGGCCACCACTGCTCTCATTCACGTACGCACCCTACGTGCGTAGTGCACCCTTCATTTTTAACCGACTTCCAAAAGGAGGAGGTTCTCAATTCGATTGGTTTTTTTTTTAATTTTAATATATGTACACCGATTACGCTGCCATTTATGATCCGATTTACGTGATTCTTTCTTAGTTTGATGCGGAATAGTTGCCATTTGGTCCCATAAAAATTTAACATGGTTTGGCTCAGTAGTGTTCATTTTATGAACATTTTTACTTCAGTTGTGTGATATAACTTCATGTATGTTCACCAATTTCTCCTCGATTTGTGGAGCGATTCTCAAAATACTTTTTTTTTATTTGAAAGAATATACTCCTGAGATGGTTGCATTTAAATTTGGTGAAGATCTGATGCTGATCTTCGGAGATATACAATGGAACTCTTCAAAACTAGATGGTAAATTGGTCGTGATTGCTGCAATTGCTTGGATGTTTATTGTTTACACAACATCATGACGTAACATCACGCCTGTATGCTCTGAGGGGTACGCAGATGTGTACAATACACCCAAATTTCGACAGTTTAGGTATGTTAAGTTCCATTTATTGGGGATAAGCCTATTACCATGACATGTATTTTTAACAATGCAAAATAAATGCATAGCAAATATTTGTATAGGATATTACAACTAAAAATGGAAAAATAAAAAAACGTTTTTGCAAAAAAATAAAACCGACTTCAAAAAAGTGAAAAATAACTTTAGCTTCAGAAGTCGGTGACAAAAAAAACCTAAATGAATCAAACAAAGGTCACCGACTTCTGAAGCTAAAGTTATTTTTCACTTTTTTGAGTTTTTTGAAGTATGTTTATGCATATAATAATATGCTATATACATAATATGTATAAGCATATCCTTACAAGCACTTAGTAGGTCTTCTTCTTTTCGTGCGCCGTCGAGAAATATCTCTCAGGGATGCTGGTTTAGTTTCCTCACGATGTTTTACTTCCCCGAAGGAAGTGATAATTATACATTACGCACATGAATCCGAAAAATCAGAGGTGCGTATCTTGGGGTTGGGCTCGTTGGCAGTCCGACGATTACTCCACCAGACTATCACTGTTGTTGATACCTACAAACGTCGCGATAAGATAAGCTACCTAGCTGTCGAAATGTGGGTGTAGTGAACTCTACTTATGTACCTACTAGAAACCGTACTGTTAACCTCTGCCTTACCCTTCAAAGCATATGTAAAGGCATCATGCCTTTATTTATGTTACATAAAGGGTGTAAAACACCTCTTAACAAAGCCGAAAGGCACTTGTTCTCCTCGTCAGTGCGATCATTTTTTTGTTCTACACCATACCTGGGAACCTTCTAGTTACGGAGATATTGGGGGTCAAAGTTCCAACTTTTTAAGAAGTTTTTTTTTTAAATACAAGATTTTAATGTCAGATTTTTACTTTAAACACCTCCACGACCCCGTACTATTCAATACATCCATCAGCACAATGTTTTGAGTGCGTTACATTGAGTTCTACCACAAAACATGATTTTTCACCCCAAAAAAAAAGTCGTTTCCCAGCAATCATTTTTGCGTAAAGTTACTTAGTTTGATGTACAGAATGCTTGGTTGACGGCTTCGTGGTGAGGTCTTTTACACCCTGTATTTGCTACTCTTTTGTCCTAACATCCATGACCTTGATTATGTACAAAAGGCGAACGTTCCACTCCGATCCATTTTTGGTGCGCCCCATAAATAATGTCCTCACCGCTCGTTTTTGGATCATTTGTTAATTTTCATTCTGTACATGTAACAGGAAAATTATGTTATTAATTTCTGCCCTCAGAAGGCTTAGGACCACCCGTGGAGTGGGTGTAACAATAAAAGCAAGACCTCTAGTGTGGGTGTCTCAAACCATAAAACTGAACATTTTTGTTCTATGACTGTTGGAAATTCTTTTTCCAACAGTGGAGCTCGTGGCTAAATAATAACAGCCGTTCGGGTCGATCGTTAGGTTAATCCGTGCTTGCCTAGGTTGGTCTGTGGATGGGTGACCACCCATTGCATACCGAGTTTCCTCCGTGCCTCAGAAAACACGTTAAGCCGTTGGTCCCGGCTGTCATTTGTAGATCTTTGACAGTCGTCAGTTAGCCAGAGGCCAAAAAAGTCAGACAACCAGTCTTACCAAGGGGTATCGGTATTACCCGGTACTAACTGGGTAGTGGAGGTCAGATAGGCAGGCAGTCGCTCCATGTAAAATACTGGTATTCAGCTGCATCCGATAAAACTGGAAGCCGACCCCACCATAGTTGGAAAAAGGCTAGGCAGATGAGATGACTGTTGGAAATTATTTTTACTATCAATGTTGATTACTTTGAAAATCTTTTCTTTTTTTCGAATTTCAAAAACTCGTGCAACAAAAGCCGTTTCGTTTTATGTTCCGAGACATCACACGGGAGATGTTGCGTTTATTAGGGTTACACCTTGTAGGTAGGTAGTAAGTAAGGAATTAAGGATCTATGCAGGTGGCGTCCTGTAGTTTCTGCCTACCATCGTGAGAAAAAGAAGTGAGTTTATTTATGTAGGTATGTACCTAGCTGTAGGTATAAGCAGAATTCTCACAGCATCATCATCATCATCTGCCTAGCCTTTTCCCAACTGTGTTGGGGTCGGCTTCCAGTTTTACCGGATGCAGCTGAATACCAGTATTTTACATGGAGCGCCTGCCTATCTGACCTCCACAACCCAGTTAGTACCAGGTAATACGATACCCCTTGGTAAAACTGGTTGTCAGACTTTTCGGGCCTCTGGCTACCTAACGACTGTCAAAGATCTACAAATGACAGCCGGGACCAACGGCTTAACGTGCTTTCCGAGCCACGGAGATAACTCGGTATGTAATGGGCGGTCACCCATCCACAGACCAACCTAGGCAAGCACGGCTTAACCTAACGATCGACCCGAATGGCTGTTATTATTTAGCCACGAGCTCCTACACCACACACAAAGATAGAAAATAATTACTTCAACAAGTAATTCTATCTTTGCTGTGAGAATTCTAAAAAAACATAAAATGACGATGTATGAAGGTAGGTAACATCAATATGTTACCTACCTTCATACATCGTCATTTTATGCCTTTTAAGTTACCACTAATCTAAGTTACCACTGTTAACCCAAGCATAGCCAGATGAAAAGGTAATCCGTAATTGGTAAATAAATACTGGTTAAAACGATAGATGATACTGGTTAATACGATGATTTAATTTTAAAATATTTATCAAACAATACCTACTACCAAAACAGTTTTGACGATAAGACAGCTGTTTGTTTCGCAAAAGATCAAAACAACAGTACACTGACTATAGGACCATCCAACATCCATGGCTACCACATCCACTGAGTCACTTAGTGATGTTTCTATATGGGTGCCTATCAACGGTAGGTTTGTATTTTATACTCAGATAGGTACCAATAGTCTAATACCAGGTACTTAGGTTGTTATCCTACAACTCCTACAAGCTCTAAATTGAAAACTCGATCTTTTCAAAAAGCGACATCTAGTAACACTACAAGATACTATTGAGTTGTTGTGTGCGAAACAGTTCAAATATTTGTATCTAGATGGCGTAAAACCGTTAAATCAAGGTCGTCCATAGTGATGTCCATATTCGACAGTCAATGCCAAGTGTGCAACATAAAATTAATCGATATTGTTACATGTAGATATACTACTATGGTAAATTGAGGAAAATACTTTTAGTTCATGTAAATCATGAACTTTAAGGATTTTATGTATTAGAAAGATAATTGTTTCTGTGCACTAGCTCACAATGATAAATGATGTTTATTTTGCAATTAGGTATTTACAAACACGTTTACACGTGCAATCAAAATGATCATTCTTTCAAATGACGTTTTCTTATTATTAGTAAATATCGGTGAAAGCGCCATGGTAGCGCTATATCGTCCGATTTTATTTTATTTTAAACAAAAAATTTTTTTTAGATAATGGCCACCAGAAATTGAACTCTTGCATCCAAGGCGAGGGTGACCTGGTCACCGGAGCCCCGCTATGCAGGGCTCATAATTCTGAATGTTTATAAAAAAATAAGGCAAAACTAGTTAGTGCTCAATTTACTAAACTTGATCATTTAATATTTAAGGTGATAGATGCTACTAATCACAAAGTAATTTTTGGTGATCATTATTATATTTCCTTCCTCCATAAAAAGTGGATCTAGTATGTCAAAGACAACAACTATGTTGAATGTTGATGAAATGGGCGAGGAGCACATCACTATTGTTAAATAACACAAGCCCGCAAATACTTGTTGTGGAATTTATTTTTTACGCTGCGTAAATTCAATGTAAAATGTGTGTTTAAACTATCCAAATGTTAATAAACACGTGAGAAAATGATAACATTCAGCGGTGGGAACAATTCCACAGCGTTAGAAGATACAGGTGCGGTGTTGTGAACTTTGTTTTTGCGTTTTCGTCTTGTGGGACTTTGAGTTGTTATTATTATATGAATTGTTATTTTGTAGGGGAAGTGAGGAGTATCTGCGAGAGTGTGTGCAGCGATGGGTCCAACGCTACGGTGCAGCCGGGAGGCTCGAACCAGCGGCCTCGGATGGATATAGCATGTGTTTTGGATATAACCCAAACATTGAATCTTGCTCATAGAAAAAGAGCTTTGGAAGAAGTTCGGTTGGCATCTGAACTAGTCAATGCTAATTTACATCATATACATGTAAGTTTTCTCATTAACTCAGTGTTTTTGTAACAAAAAACCGAACATTTTGGTACATATCCATTGATGTCCTTCAAAGATCTCTTTCCTGTTACCAAAGTTACTTTGATAGCAATTTAGAATGTAGATTCAAATTTTAATTTAGGAGATTGGCATTGAAAAGTTAAGCCACATTGGTAATACTCATGATAATTATAATTAACCCTATAATATACTGATACCCAGATGCTGGGGTTTTCCCAGTTGTAAACAGTAATTAAAAATTTTCTGTATCTGTATTTATAAATTAGAACATTTAAAGTTTCACTAATATGCTTCTTGGAATTTACTTTATGATACCAATCAAAAACTTCAAGATCATAATAATATCTGTTCTTCAAATTGGTACTCATACTTAATAAAACTTTCCTGCTACAGCGACCTTGCCAATTGATCTTGAAATACATCTATAGAATTCCAGCAAATTTTATTTTTATGTTTGAGTTTGGTTTTTCCCATGTACTAGTTTCTAGGATGTAATTGTTCATATTCGTCATTGTTGTTGAACAAACACAAAAGAAACAACTGTTATATATAAAAGATGTTATAACTGTAATGTTCCACTGCTAGCCAAAAGCCTCCCTTAATCTTTGGTATAACAAATGAATGTGGATCCTTGCAATCCTGGTATACTGGCGGAATGCGGATCCACGACAGACCAACATCACACTTTTTAAGATAACTTTAGTTCAGTTCATGGATCTACCTTCCCACGGCTTGAAGGTAGATCCACCAATGCAAGTTAAGCTAATCCATTTGCCTATCAAGCCTTTCAGTAGTTATGTCCGTCTTTATTTTGGTCTGCCGAAATGTGACCTAGCACTGATAAGGGCCTGATCAATGGTTCTTTCAGCCCACAGTGGATCTCAACAAAAATGCACTTAAGTAATTACGTATCAAAGGCAGTTTTTGCCTAACATGTTATTGAATAGCTCTTAATGCGTGAAGCTACTTACTTACCCACGTCTACTTTTTCTTTCAATATTAAGACAAAATTCTCTTTTTCAGTTTGAGAAATTAGACTTTGGTGAGACAAATGTGCTGGACACATTTTACAATGCAGATGTGGCGCTGGTGGACCTCAGTCTGCAACTGCAGCAGAGTTCCTTGCTGTACCATCTGGGAGTACGGGAAAGCTTTGACATGAAGGAAAATGTATTGCTGTACAATGATGTGGATGCGGATTCTACACTTAGGCTTAAGGTACCTTTTATTCAATATTTTACTTTTATCTTCCTTCTGTCCCATCCCAGTTGGGTTATAAGAAGGTGAGGAGACATTTTACTTTGAGACTGTTTTCACGACATAGTTGCTACACAGCAGGTGTCTTCCATGATCTTTTGAACAAAACTGCTGTAAAATAACTAATAAAAAAATAGGAGTTATTTTACAATACGTTCAAGAATAACAGTAAAAACTATAAAATAGACACACAAAAAATTGCTGCTACTGGTTACCAAAACAACCTTAAGATTCACACCTTCATTAACATACTTCATCTATCAGTAATTCACATAAATCTAAATTAGTCTGCTAAATACTCATGGTCCGATGTATCCAATTTCATTGTTTTGACTTTACATTCTAGATTTTACTCTGACCTTGCACAGCAACACAACATAATGATTAAAAACTTGGGATTATTATATGGGATTGGTTTCATTGAGGCTAAAGCTAGCCTTGAGAATGATTTATGGTACTTAAGCAAGGTTATGCGGATCATGAGAATCCATTCTGTTGTTACTTCCTAGTTACTCATTTTTAACCAGGGCTATATTTCTTTCTGAGTCAGTGGTTACTGATTACTGCGGCTTCCCAATGCTGGGCAGACGCCTCTCTACATGACTACCAGTTCTTTCAATTCAAGGCTAATGTGGACCTGACTGATTGGTTTTGTCTATTTCGTCCACTCTTCTACGAGGTCTGCCGCGACACCTTCAGGCTCCGTCAGGGCTCCACATCGGGGCCGTTGGTGAACAGCTCATTAGGCATACGGCAGACTTGGCCAGTCCAGTCTTACACTTAGCGGATTTTTGAGCAACGTCAGTCATTTCTTTTCCGAGTCAGTTTTTAAGCATTCCTGACCTATTTAACATGAAACCCACTGTATAGTGGTGTAAAGAAACTAGTGGATAGATCTAGCAGAGCGTAAAATATCTTAGCGCCAGCTGCCAAGGCGCCACTTATCTCAATAATAGACAGAGCCGTATCTTACTTACACGACACTATTATTAAGAGCGCTGTACTATAACTATGTAACATCACATGCAATCATGTCATTACGTCTTTTGTCCACAAACAAAAGTTGTTCTCTTGGACTTTACCTACAAACGTACTGGCTGCAAAACTGTATTATTATTATTATTATTATCCCTTCGTCTGTGAAGCCCGACCGAATCAGTCTGACGCCATTGTTTAATGCCCGTGCCAGACTTTTGTAAACAAGCCCTCCACACACCTCCACATCGGTCTCCACGGGCGGTTTACAACAGTGCGTGCTGTTGGAGACCGCCGGTGGAGGCCGATGCGGAGGTGTGTCAGTCTGGCTCACGCTTAACTACCTATTGTGTCTACTTCGCTAACAGATGAAGGTTGTAAGATTTGTGTCCAACTGGACAGGCATCCCTTCCCTCTTTCCACGTATATACACTGCTGTTTGTGACCTCATCTTCAAGATCAGACTCTCGTTAGTCCCGCCATCTCCTGGGCCTCCTCGTTTCTGCTTCCGGACCGGACCCACTGTGGTAATATTAGCCCATAGCTCCTCAGGCATACGACAGTTGTGGCCAGCCCAGTTCCAAAGCTTGGCATTTAAAATTGTAAACAGATAAACATAAAAAAAATGATTGATTTATTGAACTTTTCCAGGTTCTAGACCATAAAATTTAATTGCTTTATTCTGTACTAACGTGGTACTAACTAGCAAAATAAAAAATAATAAAAACTAATTATGTAGGTATGCAAATAGTCATCACGTATTTACATGCTACATTGAGAGTCTAAACCAGTCTGTTTTTGTTTTACTACTTAAGAGTCCGTGCACAAAGTTCAGTCGCTAGAGTTTAGGCAAATTCGTTGCGATCCTATGTTAGTGTGCATTGTTCATGCAGATACACGCACACACGGGTGAAGATCGAGCGTAGTGATCGCTTAAACCATTTTGATCCTGTAGACGATATTATTTTATGTTACATAATTATAAAGTCAGTACGGTTTAGAAATAAAAGTCTGGAATGTGTGTCTACTGTATATTTATCACAATCAAAATAGAAATGGTTTAATTTTGTATTAGAAGAATTTAGCATATAAACATTTTACAAAATGATAAATAAAAGTGCGAGTTGGACTCGCGCACTGAGGGTTCCGTACAAACTTTTTAAAGGACAAGTTAATTTTTCTGGATCTGGGACTTTAGCGCGAAAGACACTTGCGCGAAAAGACAAATGCGCGCATGGACTTTTGCGCGATTGGACTTATGCGCGAACGGACTTTTGCGCGCCTGGACACTTGCGCGAATGGACTTTTGCGCGATTAGATTTATGCGCGAACGGACATTTGCGCGCCAAGACACTTGCGTGAATGGACTCTTGCGCGAAAGGACACTTGCGCGACTGGACTTTAGCGCGGTTCACGGTTTTTTCGGTTCTTCCACTGAGGTTCACTCTGTAGAGTAAACATAACAAACCCCTGTTATTTATACTTGAAGGTGATTTTTTCTTTTGGTTTTTCTGTCATGGATGTCATGTTCATGGTTAAGGAGTCGCTGATAACGAAATGAGATCAAAATGAAAATCCAAGATGGCGCCGAGGAAAACTTCTGTTTTTTCCATCATGGGTGTCACTTTTATGGTTTTCGGGGTCGCTGAATACGAATATGAGGTCAAAATGAAAATCCAAGATGGCGCCCAGGAAAATTTTTGTTTTTTCCGTCATCAGTGTCATTTTCATGATTTAAGTGGTCACTGATAACGAAAATGAGGTCAAAATGAAAATCCAAGATGGCGCCAGGCAAAATTTTTGGTTATTAAGTCATGGTTGTCGTTTTCATGGTTTACTTGATCACTGATAACGAAAATGAGGTCAAAATAAAAATCCAAGAGGCGCCGAGAAAAATTTTTGATTTTCCGTCATGGGTGTCGTTTTCATGGTCTTTGGGGTTGCTGATTACGAAACTGAAGTCGAAATGCAAATCCAAATTGGCGCCGAGGAATTTTTTTTGTTTTCCGTCATGGGTGTCGTTTTCGTCGTTTTTGGGGTTGCTGGTTACGAAAATGAAGTCGAAATGCAAAACCAAGATGGCGCCGAGGAAAATTTTTGATTTTCCGTCATGGGTGTCGTTTTCATGGTTTTTGGGGTTGCTGGTTACGAAAATGAGGTCAAAATGTAAATCCAAGAGGGTGCCGAGGAAAATTTTTGATTTTCCGTCATGGGTGTTGTTTTTATGGTTTTTGGGGTTGCTGGTTACGAAAATGAGGTCAAAATGAAAATCCAAGATGGCGCCAGGGAAATTTTTTGGTTATTAAGTCATGGTTGTCGTTTTCATGGTTTACTTGATCACTGATAACGAAAATGAGGTCAAAATAAAAATCCAAGAGGCGCCGAGAAAAATTTTTGATTTTCCGTCATGGGTGTCGTTTTCATGGTCTTTGGGGTTGCTGATTACGAAACTGAAGTCGAAATGCAAATCCAAGATGGCGCCGAGGAAAATTTTTTGTTTTCCGTCATGGGTGTCGTTTTCGTCGTTTTTGGGGTTGCTGGTTACGAAAATGAAGTCGAAATGCAAATCCAAGATGGCGCCGAGGAAAATTTTTGTTTTCGGTCATGGGTGTCGTTTTCGTGGTTTTTGGGGTTGCTGGTTACGAAAATGAGGTCAAAATGTAAATCCAAGATGGTGCCGAGGAAAATTTTTGGTTTTTCCGTCATGGATGTCGTTTTCATGGTTTTCTAGGTCGCTAATTACGAAAATGAGGTCAAAATGAAAATCCAAGATGGCACCCAGGAAGAAAAAAAAAAAAAAAAACAGCGACTTCAAAAACCATGAAAATGACACCTACGTTGGAAAAACCGAAATTTTTACTCGACGCCATGTTGGATTTGCATTCGACCTCATTTTCGTAACCAGCAACCCCCAAAACCATGAAAACGACACCCATGACAGAAAAAACGAAATTTTTTTTGGGCGCCTTCCTGGATTTTTAGTTTCACCTCATTTTCGTAATCAGCAACCCTAAAAACCATGAAAAGTACACCCATGACGGAAAATAAAAAAAAATTCCTCAGCGCCATCTTGGATTTGCATTCGACCTCATTTTCGTAATCAGCAACCCCCAAAACCATGAAAACGACACCCATGACAGAAAAAACGAAATTTTTTTTGGGCGCCTTCCTGGATTTTTAGTTTCACCTCATTTTCGTAATCAGCAACCCTAAAAACCATGAAAAGTACACCCATGACGGAAAATAAAAAAAAATTCCTCAGCGCCATCTTGGATTTTCATTTTGACCTCATTTTCGTAACCAGCAACCCCAAAAACCATGAAAACGACACCCATGACGAAAAATCAAAAATTGTCCTCGGCGCCATCTTGGATTTTTATTTTGACCTCATTTTTGAAACCAGCAACCCCAAAAACCATGAAAACGACACCCATGACGAAAAATGTAAAATTTTTCTCGGCGCCATCTTGGATTTTCATTTTGACCTCATTTTCGTAACCAGGAACCCCAAAAACCATGAAAACGACACCCATAACGGAAAAACAATAATTTTTCTCGGCGCACTCTTGGATTTTTATTTTGACCTCATTTTTGAAACCAGCAACCCCAAAAACCATGAAAACGACACCCATGACGAAAAATGTAAAATTTTTCTCGGCGCCATCTTGGATTTTCATTTTGACTTCATTTTCGTAACCAGCAACCCCAAAAACCATGAAAACGACACCCATGACGGAAAATCAAAAAAAATCCTCGGTGCCATCTTGGATTTTCATTTTGACCTCATTTTTGTAACCAGCAACCCCAAAAACCATGAAAACGACACCCATGACGAAAAATCAAAAATTACCCTTGGCGCCATCTTGGATTTTCATTTTGACCTCATTTTCGTAACCAGCAACCCCAAAAACCATGAAAACGACACCCATGACGGAAAATCAAAAATTTTCCTCGGCGCCATCTTGGATTTTCATTTTGACCTCATTTTCGTTATCACCAACCCCAAAACCCACGATATCGACACCTATGAAGAAAAATATCGCTCGCTCACTCGACCCCGCCATACCCTTCTTGTATACCTCCTACTACACACACACACACACACACAACAACATACGGCATTTTCTTACGTGACGATTTCTACCAAATCGCACTTCCAAAATAGAAAATTATCTTTATTTCAAAATCAAATTGTAGATACCATAGGTTACCATGAAAACCAATAATAATATGAAGTAGTGAAATCCCCTAAATGAAAGAATTTTCGGAATCGGATCAAGTAGTTCCGCAGATTATTACCCTTACATACAACATATTAAGTACAAACAAAGAAACTTAACTTTAAATAATATGAAGACGAAATAAATCTTAATAAACAACCAACGTCAAAAAAAACTCTTCTCTTAATACAATCAAAAAGTTCAATAATTTGAATATAAATACTGGATCGAAATGTGGTAGTCTGCGTATATCTCGGAAATATATTCACGTAATAACTCGGGAGCGCTTGCGAAGCAAAGTGATACGTGCTCACGCTGGGAGAGCCCTTTCGTTACTGACGGGAGCGGGTTTGCGCGGTCGATAATATAGCTCTCTTTGCCATTAATTTACGAAATGACGTTATTGTTTATTTATAAATTAAAATTCAGATTCAATTAAAAAGCTACCTTGAGATTAAGAATTATTTTTTTAATTTTCTTTAAAGTGTTTCTAAGGTATAGAAAAAAATACTTATTTGTCCCGACGTTTTCCACAAATTACGTTTTTTCAACATTTTTTTTCTGCTATATTTCGTATTGAAATCAATAATGTTTCTTGCTATGTTACGAGTAGACCATATAATGATGTTATTCATAATTTTTAATGTTCAGAATATTTTGTAGTTCTTTGTTCAGCGAACCACAAACATCACTCGCTCGTTACTTTTGCGGAAAAGGGGTTTTGAATATGGGTGATTGCCATTAATATATACATTATTTTAAAAAATTGTTCAAGCAGTCGACAAGATGAAGAACCTGTCTCTTATAATAAAAATAAATAAGGTTCAAATTCTTCTTGCCTTTCCTTTTAGTAGTGATCAAAAATGTTCAAAATGTCTTAATTTTGTGCACGGGCCCTTAAGAGTCCGTGCACAAAGTTCAGTCGCTAGAGTTTAGGCAAATTCGTTGCGATCCTATGTTAGTGTGCATTGTTCATGCAGATACACGCACACACGGGTGAAGATCGAGCGTAGTGATCGCTTAAACCATTTTGATCCTGTAGACGATATTATTTTATGTTACATAATTATAAAGTCAGTACGGTTTAGAAATAAAAGTCTGGAATGTGTGTCTACTGTATATTTATCACAATCAAAATAGAAATGGTTTAATTTTGTATTAGAAGAATTTAGATACATATAAACATTTTACAAAATGATAAATAAAAGTGCGAGTTGGACTCGCGCACTGAGGGTTCCGTACAAACTTTTTAAAGGACAAGTTAATTTTTCTGGATCTGGGACTTTAGCGCGAAAGACACTTGCGCGAAAAGACAAATGCGCGCATGGACTTTTGCGCGATTGGACTTATGCGCGAACGGACTTTTGCGCGCCTGGACACTTGCGCGAATGGACTTTTGCGCGATTAGACTTAAGCGCGAACGGACATTTGCGCGCCAAGACACTTGCGCGAATGGACTCTTGCGCGAAAGGACACTTGCGCGACTGGACTTTAGCGCGACTTAATGGCCACTGAGGTTCACTTTGTAGAGTAAACATAACAAACCCCTGTTATTTATACTTGAAGGTGATTTTTTCTTTTGGTTTTTCTGTCATGGATGTCATGTTCATGGTTAAGGAGTCGCTGATAACGAAATGAGATCAAAATGAAAATCCAAGATGGCGCCGAGGAAAACTTCTGTTTTTTCCATCATGGGTGTCATTTTTATGGTTTTTGGGGTCGCTGATTACGAAAATGAGGTCAAAATGAAAATCCAAGATGGCGCCGAGGAAAATTTTTTGTTTTCCGTCATGGGTGTCGTTTTCGTCGTTTTTGGGGTTGCTGGTTACGAAAATGAAGTCGAAATGCAAATCCAAGATGGCGCCGAGGAAAATTTTTGATTTTCCGTCATGGGTGTTGTTTTTATGGTTTTTGGGGTTGCTGGTTACGAAAATGAGGTCAAAATGAAAATCCAAGATGGCGCCAGGGAAAATTTTTGGTTATTAAGTCATGGATGTCGTTTTCATGGTTTTCGAGGTCGCTAATTACGAAAATGAGGTCAAAATGAAAATCCAAGATTGTGCCGAGGAAAATTATTGATTTTCCGTCATGGGTGTCGTTTTCGTCGTTTTTGGGGTTGCTGGTTACGAAACTGAAGTCGAAATGCAAATCCAAGATGGCGCCGAGGAAAATTTTTGATTTTCCGTCATGGGTGTCGTTTTCATGGTTTTTGGGGTTGCTGGTTACGAAAATGAGGTCAAAATGTAAATCCATGATGGTGCCGAGGAAAATTTTTGATTTTCCGTCATGGGTGTTGTTTTTATGGTTTTTCGGGTAGCTGGTTACGAAAATGAGGTCAAAATGTAAATCCATGATGGTGCCGAGGAAAATTTTTGATTTTCCGTCATGGGTGTTGTTTTTATGGTTTTTGGGGTTGCTGGTTACGAAAATGAGGTCAAAATGTAAATCCATGATGGTGCCGAGGAAAATTTTTGATTTTCCGTCATGGGTGTTGTTTTTATGGTTTTTCGGGTTGCTGGTTACGAAACTGAAGTCGAAATGCAAATCCAAGATGGCGCCGAGGAAATTTTTTTGTTTTCCGTCATGGGTGTCGTTTTCGTCGTTTTTGGGGTTGCTGGTTACGAAACTGAAGTTGAAATGCAAATCCAAGATGGCGCCGAGGAAAATTTTTGATTTTCCGTCATGGGTGTCGTTTTCATGGTTTTTGGGGTTGCTGGTTACGAAAATGAGGTCAAAATGTAAATCCATGATGGTGCCGAGGAAAATTTTTGATTTTCCGTCATGGGTGTTGTTTTTATGGTTTTTCGGGTTGCTGGTTACGAAAATGAGGTCAAAATGTAAATCCATGATGGTGCCGAGGAAAATTTTTGATTTTCCGTCATGGGTGTTGTTTTTATGGTTTTTCGGGTTGCTGGTTACGAAAATGAGGTCAAAATGAAAATCCAAGAAGAGGCACCCAGGAAGCAAAAAAAATAAAAAAAATCAGCAACTTCAAAAACCATGAAAATGACACCTACGTTGGAAAAACCGAAATTTTTTCTCGACGCCATGTTGGATTTGCATTCGACCTCATTTTCGTAATCAGCAACCCCCAAAACCATGAAAACGACACCCATGACAGAAAAAACGAAATTGTTTTTGGGCGCCTTCCTGGATTTTTAGTTTCACCTCATTTTCGTAATCAGCAACCCTAAAAACCATGAAAAGTACACCCATGACGGAAAATAAAAAAAAATTCCTCAGCGCCATCTTGGATTTTCATTTTGACCTCATTTTCGTAGCCAGCAACCCCAAAAACCATGAAAACGACACCCATGACGAAAAATCAAAAATTGTCCTCGGCGCCATCTTGGACTTTTATTTTGACCTCATTTTCGTAACCAGCAACCCCAAAAACCATGAAAACGACACCCATGATGAAAAATCAAAAATTACCCTTGGCGCCATCTTGGATTTTCATTTTGACCTCATTTTCGTAACCAGCAACCCCAAAAACCATGAAAACGACACCCATGACGGAAAATCAAAAATTGTCCTCGGCGCCATCTTGGACTTTTATTTTGACCTCATTTTCGTAACCAGCAACCCCAAAAACCATGAAAACGACACCCATGATGAAAAATCAAAAATTACCCTTGGCGCCATCTTGGACTTTTATTTTGACCTCATTTTCGTAACCAGCAACCCCAAAAACTATGAAAACGACACCCATGATGAAAAATCAAAAATTACCCTTGGCGCCATCTTGGATTTTCATTTTGACCTCATTTTCGTAACCAGGAACCCCAAAAACCATGAAAACGACACCCATGACGGAAAAACAATAATTTTTCTAGGCGCACTCTTGGATTTTCATTTTGACCTCATTTTCGTAACCAGCAACCCTAAAACCCCATGAAAACGACACCCATGACGGAAAATCAAAAAATTTCCTCGACGCCATCTTGGATTTTCATTTTGACCTCATTTTCGTAACCAGCAACCCCAAAAACCATGAAAACGACACCCATGAGGATAAAACCGAAAATTTTCGTTGGCGCCATCTTGGATTTTCATTTTGACCTCATTTTCGTTATCACCAACCCCAAAACCCACGAAATCGACACCTATGAAGAAAAATATCGCTCGCTCACCCTTCTTGTATACCTCCTACTACACACACACACACACAACAACATACGGCATTTTCTTACGTGACGATTTCTACCAAATCGCACTTCCAAAATAGAAAATTATCTTTATTTCAAAATCAAATTGTAGGTACCATAGGTTACCATGAAAACCAATAATAATATGAAGTAGTGAAATCCCCTAAATGAAAGAATTTTCGGAATCGGATCAGTAGTTCCGCAGATATTACCCTTACATACAACATATTAAGTACAAACAAAGAAACTTATCTTTAATTAATAATATGAAGACGAAATAAATCTTAATAAACAACCAACGTCAAAAAAAACTCTTATCTTAATACAATCAAAAAGTTTAATAATTTGAATATAAATACTGGATCGAAATGTGGTAGTCTGCGTATATCTCGGAAATATATTCACGTAATAACTCGGGAGCGCTTGCGAAGCAAAGTGATACGTGCTCACGCTGGGAGAGCCCTTTCGTTACTGACGGGAGCGGGTTTGCGCGGTCGATAATATAGCTCTCTTTGCCATTAATTTACGAAATGAAGTTATTGTTTATTTATAAATTAAAATTCAGATTCAATTAAAAAGCTACCTTGAGATTAAGAATTATTTTTTTAATTTTCTTTAAAGTGTTTCTAAGGTATAGAAAAAAATACTTATTTGTCCCGACGTTTTCCACAAATTACGTTTTTTCAACATTTTTTTTCTGCTATATTTCGTATTGAAATCAATAATGTTTTCCCGTATGTTACGAGTAGACCATATATTGATGTTACTCATATTTTTTATTATTCAGAATATTTTGTAGTTCTTTGTCCAGCGAACCACAAACAGCACTCGCTCGTTACTTTTGCGGAAAAGGGGTTTTGAATATGGGTGATTGCCATTAATATATACATTATTTAAAACAATTGTTCAAGCAGTCGACAAGATGAAGAACCTGTATCTTATAATAAAAATAAATAAGGTTCAAATTCTTCTTGCCTTTCCCACAAGCAGTGATCAAAAATGTTCAAAATGTCTTAATTTTGTGCACGGGCCCTTAATAAAAAAGCATTAAAGTTTTAAATAAACAATAAACACTTGCCTAACAAAACTCAATTAAAGTAAAGATGTGGTCAGTTATCTCTTTTGAAAACTGTACCTAGATGACTAATATTCTCCGTTATGTTAAAATATTACATGGAATTATGGAACCTGTGTGGTGGGTAGGAGGAAAATTATCTTATTCTTTTGTACCTAAAGGTTTTTAATTAGTTATGATTTATTTAGATTATCGCATGAAGAGTGGTCAGTCATATGACTTATGTGAGATCTATACTATGAGGAAATCTTTAAATTAAGAAGCCTGTCTTAAGATTCTGTTTTTTTTTTCTCATTACTTAAGGTCTGACCTTGTCTGATAACCAGTCTTACCGAGGGGAATCGTATTAACCAGTACTTACTGGGTTGTGGAGGTCAGATAGGCAGTTGCTCCATTTAAAATGGTCCACTGGTATTTAGTTGCATCCAGTTAGACTGGAAGCCGACCCCAACGTAATGGGGGCTATCGTTTTTGAGCTCACCAGATGGCGCACTGTCGAGTAAGGTCCTGTCAGTACTTCTGTTCGATACTTTAAAGCACCAAGAACTTCATAAAAATGTTTATTTTATTACGTATAACAACATAATGTAAGCTTTAGATATATATTTACAATATTCTTTCTAAAATTAGCAAGTATGAAACATTTAAAAATCATTCTACCTCCAAGTACTAACAATAAGATCCTAAGTTGCTACTTAAAATCTTCAAGTCATAATTAATCAGGAATGGCTCAATCTAGAACACAATCGTGAGTATTAGTATAAATACGTGATCAAAAAGCACACAACGCGCGATCACTCTATGACATCTGACATTTTGGAGGACCTTAGTCTACACAAGCGCCTCTAGCGGCAAATTCACACGCGATAGCCCCCATTGGGAAAAGGCTAGGCAGGTAATGATGATAGTGCCTAAACCTTTAATTGACCTGAGCCTTAAATTCGAAATATTGAGGGTCTGAACTCAAACACGGAAACCAAGTAGACTTATTGAACCCAAAATCTTTACCTCATTGCCTGCTTTACATCCTTTTTGTACAGTTTAGTCATAAAATGGGCCACCTTTTTTTTACGTGTGGAAATTATCATTGGTGGAAATCCTCAATGAATGTTCTCCGCCGTGGGGTAGGCGGAGGGGTCTATCAGACTCCTTCATACTAAAACCACACGGTGTTCCTCCTCGTCACTTCGGGCTGGGGTGTGGGGACACAATTGCATTCTCCACAATCACCCCAGCTGTGAGAAAATTGGCCACCGAGGTCAACATACTTGCCTGTAATCAAAATCCTATTCAAATACTTCGTGATATGACTTTGTACGTACCCACATAATAGACATACTCCACTGACATCCTTTCAGATCTCTGCACCAGCTCAGTCATATATTATCGGCAATTTTCCTATTATTTAAATATATATCTACTAGTTTAGTATGTGAGTGAGTCTAAGCTGTCAACCATGTCTTAAATGTGCAACTATCAAGCTATTACTCTCAATTTGTCAAATTGTCCCGTTCGTGTGTTCTCAATCATACTCGAATGACAATTCAAATACCTCTATGCCTAATTCAATTATGGAACGGTTTTTATTTGAAGAATTGGATGTGTTTTGTTGTATTGTAAATTGAACTTTATTGAGCAATTGCTGGTGATTTCCGTGCCCTATTTGGTATTCATTTCATTGGTTGTCGCGACCGTAAAGTGTTTTACTTTTACAATACCTAGATTGACAATCAATCAATATTTCAATGTAAAATGGCCACTTTAATCAATCAAATTTCACGGTCTTCTTCTTGTCGTATCGATGTTACTTCCATATTACACAGTTTCTGCTGCCTTACATAATGCCAGGTGGGGGGATTTGCCACATTTTAGGGGAAAACCATTCAGGATAAAAGAGTAACTTATAGACATTTCCTACACACATCGGATGGAGATTTTATGAATGTTAATACATATGCATAAACATTACTATATAAGTAGGCGTCAAGTCTTACCTACGTTATAGTTTAGGTACCTATCGAGATTTAGGAAAAGCCCACACCGGAGCAATCCAAATGAATCTTATTTTTTTATTTTAAATTTTATTTCCTTGACATGCTCCGACTTACTTCATGGTTGTCTTCTGATCCTAGTAATATTTTGTTCGATTTTCTGCCCTCTAATTAAACGTAACGTGATACCGGCGTGATGGTTAAAAATATGAAAGGGATTCCAATCTGACCAAAGAGATCAACCTATTCTGAAATACAAAATTACATAAACAAATATTTTAGTAGTAGGGCTACTACAGTACTTTCTCAAGTTATTATGTCTTGTTACTTGGACTGTAGGTTTGGTTTTTTTTTTGTTTTTTTGACATTCAAAAGTGCCGTAATGGTCTAATTTAAATAAAGGCTTTGAGTTTGAGTTTACGAATTAAGATATTACAAACTAGCTATGTGCAATTAGTTTCACAGTTACCTTCCCTATTATATTCCACCTAACACAAACAATTGTAACTACATAGGCTTTCCCCCATTGCCCCGTTTGGCCATGTCCTAAATCCGCTGCCGTGGCGTACACCGGTGCACACTGACCTTTAGTCCTACTGTGGAATCATGTCATGACTTTGCGTAGGCAGTAAAGTTCCAACCTGTGGTGAGCAGATAAAACTAATTCAAGTCATTTGTTTACTTTTATTTTACCTATTGTTGACATTGTACAAGAATTACCTACTAATATTTACATAGTGATAAAACGTCTTTAAAATACTTAGGCATAGGAATGATGGTTTTATCAGGATTATATTGATGTTATTACTCTCTTTTCATTAAGGCCAGGATCTGCTAAAATGACCAACTCTATTTGTGGTGGTTCAAACTTCGTTTGAAATACTGTTAGAATAAAGTTCTAATCAGCTTGCACTACGAAGTGGTTGTTACGTCGGTCACTGCGGGCCTAATAGTATGAAATGAGTGGTTTTTAATTTATTATAATAAAAATAATACATATTTTAAAAAAGTAACCTCAGAATAATGTAGACAAAGTAATTTCTCATTTTTCAGTGTAGTTTTTTATTTACGTATATACTTAGTGTTAATAATCTTTAAGTAAAACTTGAAAATAATCATTAACTTACTTAATCTTTGCATGTTTCTATGATCGAGAGAAGTAATAACTATCGTGTTTTGAGCCTAAGAATAATCAAGAACAGTTCATGAACAACAACATATATTTTTTTCTGGATTAAAACAACCACTATTTCATACCTTAAGACTTAACCAAAAACAGGTCGATTGGAAGATCCTGGCCTTAAGAAATACATTCTCTCCCTTTACACTTCAAACAATTGACAGGAATAGAAAATTGTTTTAAATTAGTTTAGCTTTAACCTTTTGCCCGCCCATAGTCACATATACTTACGTGACAAGTAAGCGCGTGCCCCGTACGCCAAACGATCCAATATCAAAATGGTAGATGAAATTGTGGCTTGGCTTGTGAATTGGGCACGCGCATGCCTTTACCTATGCTCTGGCGCTCAAAAAGTTAAAACTAAATTTATATTTACTTAGTACAAGTCAGATTTTTTATTTGATAGGTATCCTACTGTGATTTGATGAATCATCACATGTAACCTTTATGAAAGTGCGTGTTTCTATACAAAATACGTGCGAATTAACGAATTACTTATCTATTCTGATAACATTATATTAAATTACAATATATTTTCCTCACAACTTCAAAACATTGAGTCACACAATTAACACTAAAATACTTATTAAATTCATCAATTTATTAAATCCTCACAATGTTCCTATTGAATGAGTGACTCACAGACATCATCAATGAATTACTCACGAAATCACCCGGCTTCGTTCCTCTTAATCAATTATACAAATATTTTTTCCATTCCCAGTTATCACTACCGAATTTCCTGTTCGTGTCATACAAACTAACGGATGCTGGGACCTGTGTGACCACAAATCCTGCAGCTACCAAGTTCAAGGGCGAAGACTCTGCTGACCCCAAACAGCATCTGACGTTAAGATTGAGGAATATACTGCAAGATGTTGAAGTTCAGACGAAGTAAGTATTGCTTGTTTTTGGAAAATGAAGCATAAACAAAAGAGTAAAAACGTAGAGTAGTGAGGACAATGAAAATACACCTTATGAGTCCTCCCGCTGTGAGAGGAGCAGGAGGGAGTGTCAGACTTTTACTGACTAAAACCCATCCATGTTCCTTCATCGCCCTTTGTGTTCCGGGGCCACGGTATCTCTTTCGAATGAAAATACACCTTATTTCTTGTCATTTACTGTACAAAGTCCGAAAACATCAAAGACTTGAGCTTGAATTATTCAAGACACTTTAGACAAGGTTTGTTATTCAATGACAGCTGGTCTAGTATTTGCAATTACCACAACTACGACTAACTACTAAACTTAAGTGGGAACTGTGGGAAGCGCCAAGGTAACCCACCAATTTCTTCCCACGGCGCCGACACAGAAAAGACGTAAGACGCAGACGGGGCGCGGACATGTCTCTTCCGCGTCCCTTTCATACAAAATGTATATGTCGCACACAGAGAAAAAACGTAAGACGCAGACGAGGCAGACCGTAGCACGAGAGAAGCGTCGTGTCCGCGCCCTGTCTTTTCTTATGTTTTGCGTCGCTACGCTTCTATATGTCGCAGCAAATTCATATAACACGCAGTTTTACATAAAGGCGCCCTGGATTGTAAAACGGCGCCGTTATGTGATACAGCGTCATGACGTTCAGCCGGATTACAATTCGGCTGAAATAAAGTATGCCTTTTTTTTATTGTATGGACAATTTTTGTAGGTTATTTGAAGTATCGGAATTACTGACAATACGGCTAAACGTTGGACGCCGCTTTGTCGAACGTATCGCCACCACAATCCGGCTGAACGTGAGGACGCCGTATTACACAACGGCGCTGTTTTTCGATCCGGCGCGCCGTTATGTAAAACGGCGTGTTATACGAATTTGCTGCGACATATAGAAGCGTAGCGACGCAAAACATAAGAAAAGGCAGGGCGCGGACACGACGTTTCTTTCGTGCTACGGTCTGCCTCGTCTGCGTCTTACGTTTTTTCTCTGTCCATCGCCTAGACCTAAGGTCTGATCCCCAGTTGTGTAGAGTTATTTTGGGTTAATCCCGTACGAGTCGAAGCCCAAAATTAGCAGCACATACGGGGTGTAAAAGACCTCACCACGAAGCCGTCAACCAAGCATTCTGTACATCAAACTAAGTAACTTTACGCAAAAATTATTGCTGGGCAACGACTTTTATTTTTGGGGTGAAAAATCATGTTTCGTGGAAGAACTCAATGTAACGCACTCAAAACATTGTGCTGATATATGGATTGAATAGTATGGGGGTCGTGGAGGTGTTTAAAGTAAAAATTATACATTAAAAACTTGTATTAAAAAAAAAACTTGTCAAAAACTTGGAATTCTGACCCCCAATATGTCCGTAACTAGAAGGTTCCCAGGTATGGTGTAGAACAAAAAAATAATCACAATGACGGGGAGAATTTTTTATATAGCTAGTCTTCTATTGGAATAACATAATCAAAATCAAAATCAAAGCATTTATTTCAAGTAGGCCAGTTCCAGGCACTTTTGAATTGTCGAAACAAAGATGAAAATTAAATGTAGCTACAGTCACAAGACATAAAAACTGTGAAAGTACTGTAGTTGCCCATTCCCTAGCGTAGATCTCTATGGAGAAGAACGGGCAAGAAACTCCATGGACACTCTTTTAAATCAAAATGTTGTTACAAAATCTTGGTTACATCATTCATGTTAAGATGGTATATTATGTGAGAACAATGTAGCAAGATGTGCACGTTAAAAGTGTCCATAGCAAAAACAAAAAATACAATTAAAAAATAAACATTCAAATAAGCCATGGCAACTAAGAGATGACCAGTCGCAACTGACAGCGCCCGTTCACGAACATGACGCATGGATCAGCACCATTCAGCTCAACCATTTCGAAGGGAACTAAATGATCCAACACATACTGGCCCGCACCTCGGCCGTACTATTTAAAAATAAAGTTCTATTCATAATATTATGTATGAATGTAAGGATGTTTTGCTTACAAATTGATAAAGGTCAACTTGTGTTCATTCAAGAAGCGAGTTTCTGTTGAATTTTTATTATTAACTGACATTTATTTTATAGTGCATTTACAACGCACATTCGTAATGTTTTTATTGTTTCCTGATTGTTTGTTTTAAAGGCAGTTTTATGCTTTTATGATGATCTGGCCAAGAAATATTTGTCTAAGGAAGCAGTATGTAACAAATTATGTGTATGATTGTGATTATATGATTTCGGGGGCCCTAACATACTACGACTTGTTAATCAAAAATACTACTATCCTATAGCATTCAATAGTGTATACAGGGTGTAAACAGATTCTTCACGAAGCCGTCAACCAAGCATTCTGTACATCAAACTAAGTAACTTTACGCAAAAATTATTGCTGGGAAACGACTTTTTTTTTTGGTGTGAAAAAATCACGTTTTTTGGTAGGACTCAATGTAACGCACTTAAAACATTCTGCTGATGGATGGATTGAATAGTACGGGGGTCGTGAAGGTATTTAAAGTAAACTTCTTACATTAAAAACATGTATTTAGAAAAAAACTTGTGAAAAACTTGGAACTTTGACCCCTAATATCTCCGAAACTAGAGGGTTCCCAAGTATGGTCTAGAACAAAAAAATGATTGCGATGACGTGGAGAACAAGTGCCTTTCGGCTTCCTTAAGAGTCTTCTTACACTCTTTAGTATTAAATATCACTCATAGAAATAAATAACGTCATAAAACTAACTACTAGCAGTATGAAAGAGCTAAGAAATCGTAAAGCGCATTCTGCTATGGCTCAAACTGAGCCGATTTGAAATTTCATCATCATCATCACCATATCAGCCGAAAGACGTCCACTGCTGGACATAGGCCTTCCCCAAGGGGGGGTTTTGCCATAATCACCACGCTTGGCAGGTGGGTTGGCGATCGCAGTACGGTTGTTACAAAAGCACAGAGAACGCTGCTGCCTATTCTCTGGTAAGTCCCTTAGTCGCCTCTTACGACACCCACAGGAAGATATGGGATGGCGCTATTCTTTACGTCCGACACCATACAGACGTTTGAAATTTAATCCAGAATAATTTCGGCAACTAACTTTGAGCGACCGCGACGTTGACTCCTTACGTCAAAAATACTATAAACCCAAGTAACACATCAAAGCAGTATATCGGCCGACTTACAGCATTTCTGTATCGTTTTCGCATTTTGAATTAGTTCTATGATAGCATTACAAACATTTATACGGCTACTGTAATGCTTATTTGGGCACAAATTATACGGCTTTAGATCATAAATAAGTTCACAATTAGTTGTTTAATTGCATTACAGGCGCATTACATTAGCATTAGTGTGACCAAATAAGTTGCGAATCGCATTATAGAAACATTATTACGGTCAATGAAGTTGCCAATTGCATTACAGAAACATTATTACGGACAATGAAGTTGCCAATCGCATTATATTAGCAATATTATTGATAATGAAGATGTTAATTGCATTACAAAAGCATTAGACTAGCATTAGATTGTTCTAAAAGAATGATTGAGGCTATCTAAGTGTTCACAGTTAGAACTTAAATAAACCCTACATCATTGCAAAAACATCTCTAATACTACGGTACAAATGTTATAATACAATTAACTATGTCAAGCAATATATTATTATGGACGAAGACGGTCAAAACTGAGTGAATGACACCATATTTGTTTGCATCAAAACAAAAATTATAATCCTGGATACGTTTTTGACTCTTTTCTTATTTTATGCCTGTTAATATTATTCGCAATGTAGTTTACTGTAAATGTCTATATAAGTTTCATTGAAAATTTTCACGCGCCTTCGTTATTTTGTGGTTTTCATATAAAATGTGACATAAAAATATGTGTGAAATGCCCAAAACAATTGTGTATTCCTAGTATAGAACGAATTTTGCATAATTAACATAATAGTATTGGTTGAGCAGTATTAAATAAAGTTATATTATTATGATATAGGTCTATTGCTTTTATAAATAGGTCCAAATGATAATATTTTTTGGTTATAAAATATTTACAAAATGGTGTCGATCTATAGCAGCCAGGTGAGCCCTTAAAAAGGCTAATTAATGCCACCGGTACACAGTGTTATTATTGCCCCAAAAACGGACATCCCCTTTTTATTAACTTATTCGATAGAACAGGTTATTTTTAAAGTAAGAGTGAAATACCCGTGTGGCAATTTTGTCCCAATGTGGAGATATATTTTTTTTTCTCTTTTTTCTATGGTTTCCATAAAAACCATAGAAATCGCAATAACTTTAGATCCAATGCGTTTTTGTTATGTCTTTGATTGCAATTACTTGATGCTTTATATTAAGTAAATTACCAAGCAAACGCTCAATTTTTATCGTTAACATGTAGTGACTAACATTTAATTTTACATATTTTCGATTTTATTTTTCTATGGGCTTATTTCATGTCATTTGGATTCAACATCGAGACAAGATGTTGCTTTGGCACTAAGAAGTACCGATTCAAAATATCATATCCAAATCTTATGGTGTTTAGAACTTACAGGATTTTGAAATTTAAGCGCTAGGGTTGGCAGAAGTCGTATTCTTTTAGATGTTTTTTTATTGAATTTTTATTTTAAGTAATATTTAAAAATGTAAAATGTGTGTAAAAATAAACAAAGGACTTATTAACGTGGCCATGGTTATCTGAATTTTCACATTATTGTATAAATAAATAAAAAGTGAATTAAATTAAAATTAATAAACGGAATTATAATTAAATTATAAAGAGAGTTTATTAAGTTCCTTGCTACTGATTATGCAACTTGGCAAGTATTTAAAGTAAATTATTTGTTTGTTGAGTTTTTTGCTTTAACGAAGGTAGGTTTAATAGTTTTAGGTGGTCGAAAGTAGCTCGAAATGGTTCGTGTAAGGTGTACTTCACCCTGTTCATCTCTGAACTTGGCTTAACATGCAATAAAGCATGAAAAACTATTAGTATAAGTAATTCTCTTTAGTTGTATTTTGGTCCGATGTAAAAATAATAAAAAGATTTAAGAATATTATTTGTAAAATTTATGGGAGTGGGTGTAAATATGTATACGTGTCTTATTCTATGATAAAACAAAATTCAACATAAAATTTAAACCTATAAACAAAAATATCATTTTTTGTGAAGTGATGACCCTAAAATCAAAATTATCAGAAAAAACTTTAGAAGTGAATAACTCTTAAACACCGCGAGATTTGGATACGTTTTTTTTTTTAGTGATTGGTTGTGGTCTAAACATGATTTACAATAAATATTGAATCCAACTAAGCAAAGATACAACCATGAAAAATCAAAATCTAAAAACACAAAAAAAGCATATTCCTTTACATCTGTTCTAGTTAGTACTGTTTTGTATTTTTTTTCACATATCTTTAATAAATGATAAATGATAAATGATGTTTATTTTGCAAGTAGGTTTTTACAAACACTTTTACACGTCATTTTTTAAAACTAGATGGGGCCGGTGTTTCGTACCTGACTACTCTGAGAAGAAACAGCCGAAACAAACTCAGAGGTCATAGTCTCTTTTAAAGTCCAGACAATCTTGCTCAATTCACATGAGGACTATGCAGATTAGTGTCTGAGATGGTCTTTTGAAGAAAGAACCATACAGATTTGAGTGGACCTGTCCAGTCAGTGCAAGCATTTGTCAGTTAACGTGTAGCTCGACTTATGACTCAAGGAGCTCAACGAAACGACGAACAATACCAAAGAAAGGACATTTGGGTAGGTCGCTTAGAGTACTCAAACTGCCAGACAGTTGTGGGAAAACATAAACAAAAAATAAAAAATATAAATGTGACCCACATGGTCCCCACATTCACAATAATCATGTAAAATTCATAACAAGTTCTATTCAAAAGAATGTAAATAAAAATCACAAAAATCATTAAAAGTCACAATGATGATAAAAAAAAAGTAGAATACTTAACAAAATAAGTATTCATGTCAAATCAGTAAATTTCAAATAAAATACAAAAAAAAAAAAAAAGTAAAAAATAATAAAATACATGTCAAAACATTAAATGTCGGAGTGTATAAAAAATAATAAAATACATGTCAAAACATTAAATGTCAGATTGTATAAAAAAGGGAAAAAAATAAAATAAAAAAGGAAAAAATAAAATAAAAAAAGATAAGAAAGGAATAAATAATAAACAAGCGAAGTCCGAAGCTTCGACATTCACAGAGCAAATTTCATTGGAGCAGCTTAATCCCAAGCCTTTTTATCTTCGAGATAGTGATTAACATGATAGTAGGCTTTCAGGCACAGCTTCCGTTTTATAAACGATTTGAATTTATTTAGGCTTAAAGCTTGAATTTGGCTCGGAAGTTTATTGTAAAAACGTATACATTGGCATCTGAACGTACCCCCTATTTTTTTGAGCCTCGTTGCAGGAACAACAAATTTGTGTTTGTTCCTCGTATTTATGTTGTGGATATCACTGTATTTTTTAAACAAATTAATATTTTTGTGTGCGTACAAAAGGTTTTCATAAATAAATTGAGAAGGCACAGTAAGAACATTAATCTCTTTAATTTTTTGTCTGAGGGAGTATCTGGGACTTAATTTATAAATTGAACGAATTGCCCTTATATATAGTTGAATATAGTTTTATTACATATAATAAAGAAAAGGGTAAAATAATGCGTATTTTTTTTGTAATTAATTAATTTAGAAAAAGTAAAAAAAAACAACAAAAATTTTTTACTCGTGTTTGGTGTAAAATTGTCACACGGGTATTTTACTCTTACTTTCTAATTAACCTGTTCTATCGGATAAGTTAATAAAAAGGGGATGTCCGTTTTTCGGGGCAATAATAACACTGTGCGGTAGTATCAATACTCACACGTGAACAATTATTAAGCTAGAGGCCAGAGAAAAGACTTTTGATGTGCCACTGTAATACCATTGTCTATAAAGTAGCTCTATATGGGTTCACCGGTATACCAGTAGACTTGAAATATCCATAATGAAGAAAAATCAGACACAGATTCGAATGACATAGGCATGGTTGGACCCCGGACGACCGTAGTTCAAAATCAAAAAGAAATTAAAAAATCCACCCTAAAAATGGCTGTTGTTTTGTTGATCATATAATATGTGCTTTTCCCCAATATGGCCGACAAATAGTTTTACGAATACAGTGAAATGAATGTATATACAGCTTTACGCATTACAATAACTCACGTGTATTTGATTAAATACCTGATAGCTGTACAACAGAACTTAGTTGAACTCTATAAATGCAAGCATTACATTGATTCACGTTGATGCTGTTCAGCGGTACTAGGCTTTTACTTACCGCTTAATAGTGCTATTACACAACAAAGGGCACTAAAAACAGCTCAAAGCTGTATAACGGATTTACGGTGCATTATAATGGTACAAGTTTATGCTATTAAGCGGCAATAGGCATTATCGTACTACTTAATTAAAAATGCCATTGTAGATCCAAACGCACTAAAAACAGCTGAAAGCTATACAGCTGCCTTGTGGTTTGCTGCACTCAAACTAAAGGCTTTACAAAAGCATTTTCATATGCCGTTATGCAACCGTTATGCATCGTAAAGCATCATAATGCTTTTGAAATACCAATATTAAGCGTCAAGATGCTCGGTGAACTCAAATAAGAGTTTATACGGACCTTAAGTTCTAAATAAGTTTACTATTCGTTTGTTATAATGCTTTCTGTGTTACTTGGGAACTTATAAACTACGGACTAAATTCAAAATAAATCATAAATTTTCTCCACAGAGCCCATCTCCAAGAAAAATTCCTATCGGACCTTCGCAAAGCTCGGGAAACCTACACGGGAATCGAACTGGCGAACATGCTCCACGCTATGCGCCGGCGCCTCGACGACCCAGCCGTCCTATCAGGGGACACTATACTCAACATGCTGATCTCCTATCGAGAAATACAAGACTATGACGCGATAGTACACGTTGTCGATGATTTGAAGACGATTATGAACAGGAAGAATTATGTTAACATGCCTATCATTAGGTTTATGTACGCTTTTGCTATGAATCGGTGAGTTTTTATTTTATTAAATAAATAAATAAATATAGCTGGACACTACACACAGCGTCATCCAGTGCCACACTAAGCAATGAGGCTTGTGTCGTGGACACCAGATAGTGGATATACTAGATAGATACTTTTGTTTGTAAATACATACTTATTATACATGTAAACATCCATGACTCGGATCCGGGATTCGAACCCGGTACCCTAAGAACGTAAGGTATAGTTCAGTTCAAACTTAATGGCGGCTCGGAAGTTAGCTGCGAGTAACGGTCTGCGCAAGAATAACGCTTTAAACTTCATGGCGATTCGGAACATCTAATGTAAAGCTGCGCAGACAACAATTTTAGGTATCAACGGGGCGCAGACAACGGACGCATCGTTTTGTCTGTATAATGCGCAGACCGTCACTTGCTGCTAACTTCCGAGCAGCCATTAAGTTTGAACTGACTGACTGAGTTTGTCTGACTACCGCTGAGCCATTCGGGACGTTATTAAAGTGTTACTGTTAATCTGCATCATGCCAAGCGGCAAGGGCCTGTCCCCAAGGCTTCCAGGTCCCTGTTTTATGAAGCTGACAATCCGACAAGTCGACATATGTCAAAAAGTGACAATTGTAATTTTTTTCTGTTTTATGAAGATGATTGTCATGGTGGAAAATTTACAAATATGTCGAATGGTCGCGACAATCCGACATATCTCTGTTTTATGAAACTTTATTAGTGACAGGTAACAATTTGTCGTGAAAAACTTGTCAAATCTGCTTTATAAAACACACAATCGTCATGACGTCATTAGGGTGTTTGGCTTATGGACCGACACAATTTTTCCAGGGGTTTGGGAGGTCATTAGCTGGGTCTACCCATATATCCTATGTCCCAAATTTCGCGGTTGGTTACATATGTTTTTCTTTTTTATTTGAAAAAAATACCTGAAATCTTTCCTTTAATTCGAAATAACTTTTTCGTTTGTGGGTGTAATGGCACAAAATAAATTTTGTTGATCTTATGTTTTTTTTTTCTTTTCGAAAAAAAAAGGAACTTAGTGTGCCATTTGCTTCTACTCCGTTCATCTATCATCATCATCATCACCACCAGGCTATTAATGTTCCCACTGCTGGGACACAGGCCTCCTCTCTATAATACCGTTCATCTATAATACCCATTTTTTTTGGAAAGTGATATAAAAGTCATCCTGTATGTCGGATTGTTAGCTTCATAAAACAGGGCCCCGGTGCTCCGATCCAGGAGGTCTACTCCAAGCACAAAACCCGTGGTTTCGGCCGTAGTTATGGACGTTTCCTACTCCGTATTACTTACGGACAAAAGATTCGTTAGGGGCCCGAACTAAAAATAAATGAAAACAAGATTGGTCATCTGTCCTTACTCCCAATGTGTATTCAAAACTCATGAATCCGAAAATATTAGGGATTATGGTTTATTTCAAACTTTCGGACGGGCTCCGTATCTTCGTTGGCGGACTTAGATAGTAGACTCCCAGGACCAATCTTGATCACTGGTTGTTGGAGTGACTTTTCATCATCGGCCTATCATTTTCCCGACTATGTTCGTGTCGGCTTCCAGTCTAAAGTGACTTTTATGAATTAAAAATAAGGTTTAAATTACTGGCTTCATTGGTCTTGTGGTCTCAAGGGCTACTGCGAGCGTGACGTCCTGGGTTCAATTCTCAGGTCAGACAGAGTGTAATTGGGTTTTTCCTTCAGTTATTTCTCAGTAACAGCCCGGAGTCTGAGTTCGTGCCCAGTTGATGGCAATAGGCTCGTCCACTATTACATAACTGGCGAAATATGGATGTACTTTTTTTTTTCGGATGGGAAATCATCAAATGACTGCTCCCGCTCTGGGCGGAGCAGGAGGGAGTGTGAGACTTTTACTGACTAAAACCCATCCATGTTCCTTCATCGCCCTTTGTGTTCCGGGGCCACGGTATCTCTTTCGAACAGTCCCGCAACCCCGGCAGGCATATGGATGTACTGTAGTTTCACATTAGCCCATCAACGAAAATGCAAAGATTGACGCGCTAGTTAAATGCATTCAGTATATTGTTTTACTATTACGGTTGCCTACAATGACAGATAGGTGTTTGTTTTAAAAATACATTTCTACGTATTATACTAACTTCGCATACTTATTTATAAACGTTTTTACATGTAAATCGTCAATTAATAATGTTATTGGTTTGTAAAAAGGTAAGCATTTTATTTATAGAACGATGTTTTTGTCTGTGGTTTTGTTTATATACCGCTATGACGAATCCGGTACAAGATACCTTTTACCAAATATACATTTATATGTTGCTTGACACATTAAATAAGTTTTATATCAAAGTGTGTTGAATTTAGTTTAGTAATGAATATTCAAACTTACTTCTCAAATCAGACAATGGTGTCGATTCTGTTGTGCACAAACTAAACTTAATTTAGGCTATTGATATCTTTTACTAAAAGGCAGTGCTAGAAAAGGACGGCTATAGCTATGAACTAAGTTAGCGATGTCAAACTAGTTTATGCCTTGCGCTTCACCGTGTTTTAGTCGACATGTTTTTACGTGCACCCTTCATTTGTATAGAAATACTAGCTTTCGCCCGCGGCTTCGCTCGCGTAAATTTTGAATTTGACATTCAATTCGGGTTGTACTCTGTTTGCTGTGACATGACCTTTGGCCGTTGCAGACATGGGCTCAGAACGGAACATTATTCTAGGACGCTCCTATATAGAATGTTGTGTGTCCTTCTATTTGGCGCTAATACATATAAATTCTGGGCATTGGACACACGCAAACATGCTACATATAGCTGGCCATGGGAAAAGCTTGGCTTTTCCAAATGCACTCCTGCTACCTGCAATGTTCAAGTTCAAGTTCGATACATGGACGGTATAATATACGACAATCTTCAACAGGCGTATATTGAACGGGTTCTTTTTACTCCCTTCTTGAGGTTTTTCATGTAAAACAACGGGGGCCTCGAAAAAGGTAGTTTTAGGAGGTGATGAAATCCTTTTTCGGAATTAACGTTCATTATAGAAAACAGGCTGTCCATTTCCTAAGTGTACGGCAACGGTACGTATGCATGTAGCACGGGCAACTAAATCAAGTCGGTCAGTAATTCTTTGCCCAGGCATGCTCTTCTGTTATATTCTTCCATGAGGGATTGCAGGTGAAAGTCACGAATAGGTCAGGCCTGCCGTAAGTGCATACAAAGGTGAAAGTGTCTTGTGTATATTCATGCTGATAGCCTCGAGGAAAGAATAACAATTCGGCTTAAATCGTTGGGGTTTATATTATCAATTTCCATCCGTGCTAATCGGATCTTGCAGAATGTAATTTTCAGCTCGTAGTTTTTTCTGGTTTAAAGAAATGTAACGAAGACGTTTGCCTCTCGACTTTGACGTACGTACGTACTAAAAAATGGTAGAACAGCTGTCTTAACCGTAGAAGAAGGTTAAAATCATTTACACGAAGCAACATGACTGGTAGGCGTAAAAATCCATACAGGAAACTTTCTTATTGGGATTAATGAGTGGTATATCAAAATAATACACCGACAGTCCTTTGCTAAAAATTAACGGGTACTGCAAAGCATCGTAGAACTTATGAGTATCGGCTCCGCGTGTCAGTGTTCGTAGTTTGTAACACTATTTCTCGTGAAGAGAACTGGCCGCCAATCACTACGACAGCAACTTCATTAATATTGTCGGTGCATTAAAGCGCCTCTCATGTTCGCCACGCGCAGTTCGATCAGCATCGATAACGATCTTATAATTTTATTGAGGCCAGTTTTAAAGGTATTAATCAATAGATTTTGGTTATGTAACACAACCGGTAATAAAGGAACTTGTTTCTCCTAAAATTGCTTGTCCGAAAATCATTATCATATCATATCATATCCAGAACACGTTTGCTATAAACTTTTAATGTTCAAAATCCCGAAATTTTGTTTCACATTATTATTGAATCTCCTATTTTTACATGACATAAAATCATATGTCCCAAGTATTGTATTATATACCTAATGTGTATTATTCCGAATGTTCATTTATAAATGGTTAGTCCTAAAACATTTGCTAAAAGTTAGGTTTAGTGACAGAAACGAATCCCTGTAAAGCCGACTCCAAGCAGTCTTGTCTGCCCTACCCCTTTTTTTTTTTTCGGATGGGAAGTCATCAAATGACTCCTCCCGCTCTGGGCGGAGCAGGAAGGAGTGTCAGACTTTTACTGAATAAAACTCATCCATGTCCCTTCCTCGCCCTTTGTGTTCCGGGGCCACGGTATCTCTTTCGAACAGTCCCCCAACCCCGGCAGGCATCGGCCCTTGCGGACCCCTTCCTATTGCTGACTCTCTTTGAGGCGCGCGTAGAACACGAACGCGCCGTCGCCACGGCCTGTCGTCATGAGACGGACGGATGGCGAGCTAGCCCATAGCCCACCGTCCACAGGCCCGCGCCTACGGTGGCCCCCAACGCCCGCGGCGGCCGGGACGTGAGGTTCTCTCCCTCTCACGTTCCGCCGCCTCCTTCTCTAGCATTACTGCTTCGCAGAAGGAGGTGACGGCGTCCCATTCCGTCTCGCTCCGGACCATGGCTTGGATCAGGGCCGGACGCGAGAGATTGCCGCCGCCAAACGCTGCTTCTAGGACACGGCGGTGCTCCGCCCACGCGGGGCTCACCTCCACCGTGTGCTCCACCGTGTCCTCTGGTCAAGCCTCGCAGTGAAAACACCCGGGCGTTTCCTCCCGGTCTGCCTTACCCCTAGAGTGTAATTTAGAATCGCGTAGGTGTGGTAGGGCGAGGTGGCCCGCAAGCTGAGGAGCAGGTGGTTTTATTACTCGCCACCGCGCCTTAGGCTGACGCGCGCAGCCGGCCAGCAAGCCTAGTTAGTGATAGTGGTGAGCGTGAAACACATCTGCGACGATAAGCTCGCGTGGGACCGCCGGAGCCTCGCAGTGCCGGAACCGTGACAGAAACCATGCCTGTTGCATGTTACTTGCTCGCTTGCATGCTGCATGCATGTTGCATGTTGCTTGCTTGATGATACTGTGTGCTTGCTTGCATGCTGTTAACTTGCTGCATTCTTGCTGCATGCTTGCTGTCTTTCCTGGTTTTGAGAAGATGTCCCATCAGCTCTCAAAGCTGCTTGTCGCTTCTTTTGTTATTGCCTTTTTAATTCGCCATGAACGGAGGATTCTTGGAATCAAGCAATTTTCGCTGTTCAGGCTCGCGATAAGCGCCTCCCTAAGTTCGAACTACGTTTGAGGGGCATTTTATTATGGAAAAAAGAAACATAGAAACGTAACCTTTGAAAATAACAAACCAACCGAAAAATAATAAAAGGGAACTATTAAAGATTTTTTATTTATTTTCATACAATTGTTTGTATTAAGGATCGAGTCGGATCAAGTATGATCATCATCATCATCTGCCTAGCCTTTTCCCAACTATGTTGGGGTCGGCTTCCAGTTTTACCGGATGCAGCTGAATACCAGTATTTTACATGGAGCGACTGCCTATCTGACCTCCACAACCCAGCTAGTACCGGGTAATACGATACCCCTTGGTAAGACTGGTTGTCAGACTTTTTAGGCCTCTGACTACCTAACGACTGTCAAAGATCTACCAATGACAGCCGGGACCACCGGCTTAACGTGCTTTCCGAGGCACGGAAGAAACTCGATATGTAATGTGCGGTCACCCATCCACAGACCAACCTAGGCAAGCATGACTTAACCTAAAGATCGACCCGAGCGGCTGTTATTATTTAGCCACGAGCTCCTCACGAGCTTGAGTCGGATCAAGTATGATCGACAACGCTTAATTGATAATTAAGTGCCGCAGATTTAGACAACCAATCCTAGCGAATATTTTTTTAGGAATCCAAAAACCAATTTAACAACCTATTTAACGACAATTACGATACCATAGCTAAAGACAATTACAATCACAAAAATTCTCGATGATCATTCTCCCACAGAAAATTTTAACACCGCGATTTATAAAAGGCGTCATCAGTACAACGCCATCTATCAAGCAGTTTGTGAAACTGTTGAATTTATGCTACTAAAAAGCTGTATTATTGGCACTCAACTCACAAAATATATTTCCTATCCTAACTAATATTATTAATTCGAAAGTGAGTTTTTTTAATTACTTTATCCCTCGGGAACAGTCCTTTTTTCTTGGATGAAAGGTGTAATTTTTTTATGTATCTCTTACAACGTACCTATGTTCAAAATGTCATGATGATCGGTTCAGCGGGTCAGGGCGTGAAAAGGTATCAAGCAAAGCAACTTACTTTCGCATCTATAATAATTTATTATTTATGTTATACTCGTAGTTAGGAAGATGTAAAACTGGTCTAGACTCAAAAAATAGGGTACAAAAGGTACTTAAATATAAAAAAAAAACTCATGTCACACTACAAAAGTTTTTCTATAATAATTTAATTCAATCGTGATTCGTAAGACACGTGGCGCCACCTATCACCAAAAAGCACGTTATTGTTGTTTTCCTCGGGAACAGTATTTTTTTTCGGAATGAAAGTTACCCTATGTCCATTACTGTACACCTGAAAATATATATGCAAAATTTCAGGATGATCGGTTCAGTGGGTTAAGCGTGAAGAGGTAACAAACAAACAAACAAACTTACTTTCACATTTATAATATTAGTAAGTATAAGTATAGTATGGATTAGTTCCAACTAATTTTGACAGCTCTAAATTACGCCCGTCTCTTTCTCGTTTTATTAGAGAGAAAAAGATAGCAATAGCCTAAACTAAGTTAAGTTTGTACACAACAGAATCGACACCAATGGCCATCTTACGCTGCATGCCCTGACACCTGCACACTTGACGATCTTACGACTGCAGCAGCGAGCGGAGTTCGCATAGCTAAATTTTGTGCCAAATCTATTTAATGAAAATTTGCCATCGACACGCTAAGAAGACTTCTCAAAGGAGACAGTTTTTTTAGGCCCTCTTCGATGTTGCATAAATATTATTCATTTTACACCAAAAAAAAGTAACCATTTTATTATAGTAATAAACGAAAGATTACATAGAAACGAAACCGGAATCTTAAAATCATAATAAATAAGATATATTAAGATATTTTATTTGGAGTCAAATCATTCCTGTTGTGGTCAATGTCATTTGACAGAAAATACGTAAATAGGGGCGTTTTTTCCGTTTACAAAAAAAAGTACGGTATCCATTGGTAATAATATCTGCTTTAATTATAATAGAATATAATATAAAAGGAAAATAATATTAAACTGTGAGCTTTTTATTGCTATTTTTAAAGGTTTCCGTTAAAATTCTTTTAGGTGGTATAGAAAATCATTATGGCACGGAACGTTGTAAATCCGTCTTTTTGGTGGTTGACAGACAACTTCATTTGACATTTACTCTTTCCGTTTATTTCGATTTTCGTAAAGTGTTTCTGCGATTTTTTCGCATACTTATAATAAAAACTATTTTATGAAATGGCATCTGCTGGTCGTTGTGTCAATGAGGGATTTTCTTTTTAGCTCTTCCCTAGTCGCTGGATAGATGGCGCTAGGAGTTAGTATGATAATGCACGAAACGGAACCTAAAAAACTTATTTTAACAAAGTGCGAGAAAACTAGGTTATATTCGGAAGGTTAGGCAAATGAAAGTGTCAGTCAACGAGAGTATGTGACGTGACGCAATGTTTTTTTACAAGCGTTTTGGCTTTGGCACCAACTATCATAGTAAGTTCAACGCCATCTATAGAGTTCTTGGAAACTATTTTTTGTTTTAATACCTCAAAAAGAAAACCTCTAATTATAATCATCAATACAACCCTCCAAGTTCATAAAGGTCTAACGATGACCTTGATCATGAAAAAATCGTTCCTCGACTTTGATGAACTTATAGGGTTGTTTTGATGATTTTGATGATTATAATCAATGATATTCTAATAAACAGATATGTTATACACCCACAAAACCACAGAAAAAAGTGTGCGGGGCAGAGCCAGCTCACATACACGCAGTGACGAAGAATAAAGGAAAAACAGGCCAATTGGCCTGTTTTTGAGTCTTCACGATTACGCGCTCACAACATCTGTTTAATAGAATATCATTGATTATAATTCTGTAACTACATACGTCTTACAATCGCTTATACAAAAGGGATAGCTCGATAAAACCAATAAGAAAAAAAGAGAAAGTGTTGCTAAATGTCTGGAGTGCACGCGTCTTTGTCGTACTCATGATGTGGTATATTGGAAACTCCTTTGGACAGCTGTTTTTGTGCTAACTCGCTAGAGGCCATATAATAAAATGTCATGGATACTGTCTGTCACAATTAATAAATGATTTCACGAAATAACAAGATTTGTTATTGGCGACGAGAAAAAGCCAATTATACATTATATATTGTGTAAATAGATACATGTAATGGACAAACTAAGAAAATATCGTGGCACCCTACGCGGGATGCTCACGCGACTCGACACCTATGTCAATCAGAGGGTAACGATGTCTGACGAAGACATTACTGCTCGCTTCCTGGGCCTGAAGGAGACGATCCTGGCTATACGGGAGGTACAAGAGAAAATCGAGAACAAGACCGTCGACGACAAGGACGATGATGCTTATGATCAAGAACAAGAATACAGGTACGAGTTCGAAGAACTTCATACAACGATAACAACTAAACTTTTAACAAAACAGACACAGAATGGAGGTCAGCAACAGGGCCAGCAACAACAACAACACATAAAACAAAGTCAATCCAGGCATGGTAATACACCGAAGATACAATTTCAACCCCTACAACAATCAGAAACTTTCAACAATTTCAAAAAAAGACTAGAAGTATATTTTCGATTAAACGACATATCAGAAGCACACATGAAATCAAATATTTTACTGTCAACATTATCACCAGAGCTCCACGAAAAACTTTGCGATTTAACATCACCGGAAGAACCAATGAATATGTCATTTGCTGATATTACGGAAATACTTGACGACTACTTAGACCCAAAACCTAGCAAATGGGCGCTACAACATAAATTCATAACAAGAATGCAAAAAGCTGATGAAACTGTAGCGCAGTACGCCGCAGAGTTAAAGAAACTTACCACTAACTGTGAATTCAATTGCCAATACTGTCAGAAAAATACATCAGAAAGCTTTTTATCTCTACAATTTATAAGGGGATTGAAAGATAGCGATGCACGTACAAAAATCTTACAAGACCGAACAGTATATTCATTCAAATCACTGACACAGATTGCGATATCTATTGAAATGGGTAAGGCAGAAAACGCGTCAATGATAACAAATGAACAACCAAGTACCAGTAGTGACCACATCAACAAAATCACCCCCTACAAGAGACCGGCAGGACCAAGACAAATTACACCTAAAGATCTAAAAGGGAAATGCTTCCGCTGTGGTGCTGCGAATCACGAATCTAACAAATGTGGCGCTAAAAACGTTACATGCCATAAATGCAATAAAGTTGGTCACCTAGCCCGTGTTTGCCTGCAGCGCCACTCTGATGCGAGTCTTAACAAGAATAAAGCGAATACGAACCTTTTAGAAGACTCAATGGCAAGTGACCATGATGACTGGAATAATATTAACCCGTATGCTCCCGGCCGTGCCTCCAGAGGCACGGTGCATTGTTATTTTAATTGTGTCTGTAATTGCGGGTATTGAAGTGTTAATATCATATCTGGAGAATCATCTGTAAAATATATGATAACGGTACATATTGAACACGTTAAGATAAAGATGGAATTTGACACTGGAGCTACACTAACCTCAATGTCATTAATAGACTATAAAAAACTAAACATTGGAAAAAGAATTTTTAAGACAAACTTGAAACTCAGAACTTATACTGGGGAAGTAATCAAACCTACAGGCGTGGCATACGTTCAATGCAGATGCCAAGGAAAAGAATTCCACGGAAAACTGTACGTTATCAACAACAACGTTGACCCAATTTTTGGCCGCAGCTGGATGAAAGAACTCGATACACTTAACTTAGCAGACATAAAAGCCATACAACCTACTGAAAACATAGAATTAGACCAGCTTCTGGAGCTCTACAAGACATCAGTCTTCAGAAACGACCTTGGCGAAATACCCAATTACAGAGGACACCTAAACCTGAAAGAGAACTCTAAGCCAATTTTTATTAGACCACGTAGAATACCTTATGCATTAAAAACCAAAGTGGATGAAGAAATAGAGCGACTTTGCGCACAAGGTGTCATCACGAAAGTTGACCACTCTGAGTGGGGTACTCCAGTAAAACCAATTGTCAAACCAAATGGAAATATCCGATTATGCGCTGATTATAAGGTTACCCTAAACAAAATTATACAAGATGAACAATATCCAATACCTATGATTGAAGATATTTTCACAGAGATGAATGGAGGTAAACTATTTTGTACACTCGACATAACTCAGGCGTACCTAAACATGGTAATGGATGAAGAGAGCGCAATGCTGCAAACACTCAGTACACACAAAGGAACTTACAGAGTAAACAGGCTCATGTTCGGAGTTAAGGTCGCTCCGAGCCTATGGCAGAAATACATGGATAAACTGTTACAAGGCCTAGAAGGTGTTAAATGTTTCTTCGACGATATAATTATACAAGGAGCTGACCAAGATCAACTACTACAGAGGCTCAAACTCGTACTCGATAAACTAAAAGGAAGTAACCTTCGAGTAAACAAAGACAAGTGCCACTTTTTCCAAAAAAGTATAAATTACCTTGGACACACTATCGACAAAGAAGGTCTACACAAAAACAGGGACAAGATAAACGCAATAATTAAAACAGAACACCCAACCAATACAGCAGAATTAAGAACATTTCTTGGGATGGCAAATTTTTACAACAAATTCATACCAAACCTAGCATCGATCACGAACCCACTAAACAACTTACTAAAGAAAGAATCAAGCTTCCTATGGTCTGCAGAATGTGAACAAGCTTTTATACAAATTAAGAAAGAAATTGTAAGTGAAAGAGTACTGATACACTTTGACTCTAAGAAGCCGTTAGTGCTTTCAACAGACGCATCGCCACTGGGACTCGGGGCAGTACTGTCACATAGACTTCCAGATGGATCAGAGAGACCTATAGCATTCGCTTCAAGAACGCTGTCTGGTAGCGAGAAAAATTACAGTCAAATCGACAAGGAAGCTACAGCGATACACTGGGGATTGAAAAAGTTTTTCTACTATTGTTATGGTCGGAAATTCATCCTCGTTACAGACCATAAACCACTGACAGTAATTTTTCACCCACATCAAACACTACCAGCAATGAGTACGATGAGGCTGTTTCACTACGCTCACTTCTTATCTGGATTTGACTACAACATTGAATACAGAACTTCGGCGAACAACTCAAATGCAGATTATTTATCAAGGTTTCCAGTAGAAAACACCAAGATCAACAGAATTGACCAGAATTACCATTTTCAACTTCAGCAAATCCATACCATTGATATTAATCCAGATGTCATAGCGACAGAAACAAGAAATGACGCCGACTGTACATCTTTGCTACACGCATTAGAAACTGGCCAATCACTAAAAACACTCGGTTACAAGGACAATGAATTTACTTTGCATGATGGTTGCTTATTGAGAGGATCACGAGTCTTAATTCCAAAAGCACTACGTGAACAAGTGCTAGACGAACTCCACCTCGGTCACCCAGGCATTGTAAAGATGAAGCTATTGGCTCGCAGTTTCGTATACTGGAAAGGGATTGACAACGAGATTGAGACCAAAGTCAAATCATGTAGAACCTGTAGATTGCAACAAAATGAACCAGAGAAAGCACCACTGCACCATTGGGAACATCCAACTGGCCCCTGGCAAAGACTTCATATTGATTTCGCTGGACCTGTGCACGGACACCAACTTTTAATTATTGTAGATGCATTCTCAAAATGGACTGAAATTATAGCAACCAAGTCAACTACAAGCTCTTGGTGCATACAAAAATTGAAAGAACTATTTTGCACGTTTGGGACACCTCACGTCTTGGTCTCAGACAATGGTCGACAGTTCGTTTCGGAAGAGTTCGAAAAATACTTAAAAGATTGTATGATCATTCATAAGACCTCCGCTCCATACCACCCTGCAACCAATGGGCAAGCTGAGCGCTTTGTGCAGACAGTCAAGAGAATCTTAAGAAGCTTAGAGGGGGAAGGAGGTAACATAGTAGAGAAGTTAGTGACGGTGAAAACTCGTCTCCGACGGACGCCAAATGCTAATGGTCAAACCCCGTACCAGCTTATGTTTGGCAGAGAAATACGCACGGCACTACATGCTATGTTTTTAAGAAAAGAAAAGGAGACACCATCAACTCTTCAGGAGGTCCATGTCAGAGAGTTCAACCTAGGCGATCGGGTACAGGCTCGTGACTACACGAGTGCCACGCAGCGGTGGCAGTTTGGAAGCATCATAAAACGTTTGGGCCGACTACACTACGAAGTTCGCACCGACAACGGTGATGTCTGGCGCCGACACCTCGACCAGCTCTTGGGTGCACCCTTGATCCGCAGCAGCTAGGAAGGGAGAGATGTGGTATATTGGAAACTCCTTTGGACAGCTGTTTTTGTGCTAACTCGCTAGAGGCCATATAATAAAATGTCATGGATACTGTCTGTCACAATTAATAAATGATTTCACGAAATAACAAGATTTGTTACATGACAAAAATGCATTTCCCATCTCTTTCTTTTTTTATCCTCCAAATATCAGAATATTAGGAAAAATATTAATAAATCGTGGTATATTGCGTAGTTACATGTGGTATGAGATCCCTTGTGTTGTATTTACTTTGGTATCATAATTGGTACACTTTCTGAACTCGCACGATGGCATTTTTACAATTTTTATCTAAATTTGTAGCAGCGTAGTGCTCGTCGCCATGCGTGTTGCAGAAAGGTGGGCCGTTTTCGAGTCTTCACGATTGCGCGCTCACAACATATCTGTTTAAAATATCATTGGATGCATGCAATGATATTCTACTATACAGATGTTATGAGCGCACAATCGTGAAGACTCGAAAACGAGCCAATTGCCTGTTTTGCCTTTATTCTGCGTCACTGCGTGTATGTGAGCTGGCTCTGCCCCGCGGCACACTTTTTTCAGTGGTTTTGTAGGTGTGTAACATATCTGTTTATTAGAATATCATTGGATGCATGTGTTTGTGTGCGATTGTCAAATGAGGGATTTTCTTTTTAGCTCTTCCCTAGTCGCTGGATAGATGGCGCTAGGAGTTAGTATGATAATGCAAGGAACGGAACCCAAAGACTACAATAGTAACGGAACCTAAAAAAACTGATTTTAACAAAGCGCGTGAAAACTAGTATATATTTGGAAATGAAAGTGTCAGTCAACGAGAGTATGTGACGTGAACATTGTTTTTTTTTCCAAGCGTTTTGGCTTTGGCACCAACTATCATAGTAAGTTCAACGCCATCTATAGAGTTCTTGGAAACTTCGTTTTTTTTTAATACCTCAAAAAGAAAACCTCTCATTGTGCAGTAAGATTTCAACGAAATATGCGAATACAATTACTTTTAGAGACTGCTACACATGTGTTATTGTTATTGTTTGTTATTGGATTCACGTTTTCATTTTCGAATTTCTCATTCCGGTTAGACATGGCTTAGCAAATATTACCACTGTAATCTAGAGATTATAAGGAAGAAATTTATATACATTTCATTAATAACTGCTACAATTTATGTGGGGGCCTGTTTTCCAAACAAAAAAAATTGTCTCCTTTTGGGACTGTCACTCGCCTGATAAATCGCAGTCACAGTGCAGCTCGCTTCTGTCTAAAATAATCAAAATTGCATTTATTTTCTAGGGCCAGTCTTACTAAGGGGTACCGTGTTACCCAGTTGTTTGGTTGCAGAGGCCAGATAGGCATTCGTTTCATGTAAAAAACTGATATTCTTCTGCATCCTGTTACACTGGTAGCCGACCCCAACATAGTTTGGACAATGCTAGGCAGATGAGACGTTCAGTTACAAAGAGTCGACAATAATTTGCAAAACTGCGCCCTCTTTCGCCCGATGTGTACCAGCTTCTAAACATAAAATAAGTAAAAATATATTCCATCTCTTTCCTTCTTTACAGGCGCAACAAAGAGGGAGACAGAGAGAATGCTCTCAAAGTGTGCGTCAAAGCTCTGGAGAAGAAAGAGAACCGATTCCCTGACATGCTGTGCCTTTGCGGCCGTATTTACAAGGACAAGTTCGTTGAATCTCAACATACGGATAAGGAAAGCTTGGGCAATGCTATCAAGTGGTATGTATTTGTGTACTCAATTTTTTTATCTACTTGATTTGATCGCCAACCCGTCTTGAGTTAGCGTGGGGGTGATGCTCGTGCCTTCTCTGTTTGATAAGAGATCTTTTCCCAGTAGTGGGACAGTAATGCTGGTATTATAGTTATTAATTTGAGGGTGGGCTTTATATTTGGCCAAAAATTAGTAGTACCATACAACGTAGCAATACTGCTTGCATCTTGTTGTTGTTCTGGGCATGATTTTTTGGATTACTTTGACGCCTAAGTCTTTTTGTTTATGTAAATATGTACGGTCGACCAAGCTATTTGGTTTATATTTTAACATGAAAATTAAAATGTAAACTAAATAGCTTGGCCGACCGTACAGTTAGTTTGTTTTTTATTTAATTTTGTAAGTTTTCGTAAATATTTACAAAATTAAACTTTCAAAGACATGTTGACGTTAAAATAACCTCTACGAATCGTTCATTGCAAAATATGCACACAGGACAGGACGAAAATAGCAAGTCGCATTTTCTTTGCCGGAAACGACGCGGTGTGGCGACATGACATTAACGCCACATTTTAATTTCTCTTTCCAATTCTAAACGTCTTCTTTGCGTGTTGGTTTCGGCAGAGCCGTCTCTAGCCCATGTGGCGCCCGTGTGCAAAGTTGCAAACATGACCCAAGCGCCCCCTAGTAAGCGCGCGGTCACAATCGAATGGGTACAAAGTACAAGTAACAGCACATTAAGTGACCACAAACTGACAAATTTCCCCAATGGATAATACCTATACTTAGGGTTGCCATACGTCCCGTATATACGGGACTGTCACCGTATTTGATCATCCCGTCCCGTATTACTACTTGTCCCGTATTTGTCCCGTATTTCGACAAAATACGAAACAGGTTGTCGGTAGAGACCATTGAATCCATATTGATTTGTCATTACAATTTTAAAATGACATGCGCCCAGTTCTATGATTATATAAAAAAAGAAAAAGAATTTATTGAAAAAGTAAAATCAACTTCAAAATATGCCTGGGCAAAAAAATAAATACCTGAGTAATTTTATGTTAATTAAAAAAATTGTTTACTTAAGACTTTGAATAAAAAGTATGATTCAATAATTTTTGTTTAATTTATTTCACAGTTTTGATAGGTTTGAGATCAGAGGGAATCTGTTAGAAAATACATTTGTTTGTTTCTTCTCGCTATGTAGGAAGGTACACATGCGTGCTATGATAAGTAGGTAAGTATGGTGTAGTTGAAAAACCCCGTGTCGGTGTTGAATGTGTTATGTACGATTATGAGTTTTGGGTATCCGAAGAAAAAACGTCCCGTATTGGTTCCCAGAAGTTATGGCAACGCTACCTATACTATATTATTTCAAGATTAAATTTGAAGAAGAAATTTGTCGGTTTTGGATACCGTGCTGTGCTGTTGCACACAACATGCCTTGCTTTTCTGTAATTATACAAATATAAGAAGAGCTCCAGATGCTTTACAAAATGTATGCAAAGCGGAGCTCTTTTTACGTTGGTTAATGAAAGTGCCGCGGCCGGCAACGCGCGCGCCGAGTGGGGGGCTCCGGCGCCCCTTACGACCGCTGCGCCCGTGTGCAACGCACACCCTGCACACTAGGTAAAGACGGCCCTGGGTATCGACCAACATGCATAATATATGTAGCCACTTGCCTAGGCGGTACCAAAAGAAAGATACTACGATATCTGAAAAGTAGATCATGTCGAAAAGTAGATCATTGTGACATTTAAGGATTAATTGTGTCATCACATTCATTTTGAAAAGTACTTATTATTAATTTTATTTGATTATTGTGAATGTGGGTACATGTGGGTCACTTTTTATTTTTTGTTTGTTTTTTTCCCACAACTGTCTGGCAGTTTGAGTACTATAAGCGACCTACACAAATGCCCTTTGGTATTGTTCGTCGTTTCGTTGAGCTCCTTGGGTTATAAGTCTAGCAACACGATAACTGACAAATGCTTGCACTGACTGGACTGGTCCACTCAAATCTGTATGGTTATTTCTTTAAAAGACCATTTCAGACACTTATCTGCATAGTCCTCATGTGAATTGAGCAAGATTATGTCTGGACTTCAAAAGAGACTATGACCTCTGAGTTTGTTTCGGCTGTTTCTTAGAGTATTCAGGTACGAAACACAGGCCCCATCTAGTTTAAAAAAATGACGTGTAAAAGTGTTTGTAAAAACCTACTGGCAAAATAAACATCATTTATCATTTATGCCGTGTTAACAAATGTTAGCCAGTCAGCAGGATGGCAGTGGTAATTAATGCCCAAGTATACTTTTAATATAGAGGTCTCTTTTCTCTCTGAGGAATCTGTTTTGACAAAATATAATGATAGCAATGAGGATAGAACAAGATATACATGATCTCCGCTCAACAAATGTGTCTAATTTTTCAGGTACAGGCAGGGTTTCGACGTGCAACCAAATGAGTATGCGGGTATCAATTTGGCAACACTTTTAGTCATAGCTGGCAATGACTTTAAAAACTCACAAGAATTACAACATATCGGTAAGCAATCTATACATACACAATCACGTTTTCCTACTCTGCTATACTTTTCTGATTAATTTCGTTGCGGGATCCAAGACAATTAAATTGTTTCTCTGGGACTTCGTCGAGCTTAATTGTCTCGGCGCTTTTCTGGTGGTCGCCCCTGTTGAATCTGGCTTTCAGGAGTTACAGTGGTTTTGGAATAGAAGGCGGGATAAACCCAAAAAAAAACCTACACAATCACACAAGGATGACTAAATGACTGGCAACGCACAACCAAAATGGGTGAACTTAGAAAGGATTTTTTGAATCACAAACTGGTGTGGACCCACACAGCCCATGTCCGATCGGAAGACCCTTCCTAATTATTGGAGTATGAGGAATTTTCTTCCTATAGGCGAACGAAATTACCGAACTCACTTTGTCCTCAACTAAAATATATGATCAGCATCATTATCCACAATATGAATTCACACACTGCTGGGGGCTATAGGTCTCTCTTTTCTCGTGCCATAGGCTTGTATACTGAAAAATCTAATTAGTCCGTCAGTTAGATTATCAAAAAATATTTGACCCGTATTTTTTCTTTTGTTACGTAAACTAAAATTGACGTAGATACGAGGATTTTAAAATTCTCAATACGTCACGTATAATCCTTACAAATTACGAGACACTTATTGATATAACCATGTAAGTATTATTTCATTGTTGTAAGGTATACATTCTTACAACTATCGGTAGCCCGTGAAATGTAACAACTATAGAGAATAAAAAAATGTAGTCTACATTACTGAAATACTTTAAATTACATTGTTTCATGTCGTATTGGTCAACCGCCTGTTACTCAGAAATTCTTTTCATCTAACTCTGGCTAAGCGCCAAATAGACAAATGTCTAATGGATTAATAGCTTTATGAGGCAATAAATAATGAATTATTTGACGTAACAAATTGTGTATCATAAAGTTGTTTGATTATATCATTACATTTCGTTTAATCTTCTTGATCTTTGGGTTAAATACCAAATGTATTTGTCATAGTGCATACTAGAACAAGATATAGATAACCTCAATCATATTTCCTTTGCACATTAGTTGTATTACTTGTGTGTTACTTGATTCTAATATGATTGATTGATTATTTTGATTAGTCAGTGGTATATCAAATAGGATCGGATAAGGATCTAAAGATCTAATGGTCGAAATTAGAACTAATATCGCATTTTTTTTTCAATACATTTTATCAAACTATATTCTCAAATGTTTTAACAGTGACTCTCTGTCAATGTCATTTGTGCGCCAAAAGATCTTTGTACCTCTGAACTGCGATTTCCAAAGATGACAGCCTCATTTTGACGGTAACTGATTCCCATTGACAAAAGTCTACAGTGTGTTACGTTTCTTGGACAGATCGGAGTCTTGTCAGTCTACTACGTGTACCCCTTAAAAGGTGGAACTGTGGCTTGGTGATAGTCGCAGGAATCCCCTGGATGCGTGAAGGCCAGGATCGGTTAATGTGGCGACGCTTGGGGCATGCGTGTATTCAGTCTCTTGAATGACGATCTTCATAATTTTCTATTAAGCTGTCATGCTTTGATAGATGGAGGAACAACTTTGATGAAATATCTAAAACGAAAGGCATTTGGTATAAAGTAATTCAGAACGAGCCTCCTCGCGTGCCCTGGTTCGAGGATACAAGTTTGGGCAGAAATTATGTTAAGTTAGCACTAAGGCTACGTTCTGGACACTATCCATCGGCAAAGTTTGCTTTCCAAATGCGAAAGGTCACATCCCCAAATTGTGAAATATGCAACAAAATTGAAGATGTGCAACATTTGCTGATGGAGTGCGTTAAGAATAAGAATGAAAGGGAATCATTGATTAGAGAATTCAAATTGAACATTCTGGACGTTGGACTGATCCAAATCATTTTAGCAAACCCTAAATCAACGATTGCAAAGAGGTTGTGTGGCTTGGTGAAGATATCTAGTCAATGATTCTCTTTCTAATAGGCACAATAGGCATAGTTAGTAAATATACTTTATAAGTAAATAGAAAATAAGGTACGATGGGGTTGGCATATCCGTGTGGATAAAAACCCCTTTAAGTTTTCAAAGAATAAAAAAAAAAAAAAAAAAAATTCTACCCTTTGACCCATGTTACTTGGGGTCGACGCCCCTCCAATCATTTACTCCTTTTTCTTTAATATCATTCCTCACACAATCCATCCATCGTTTCCTTGGTCTTCCTCTCCCTCCATCCATCATCAATCTTTTAGTCATATATGATTCGCCCCACCTCATCACATGTCCATACTTATTTTCTATAACTGGCGTAACTTTCATTCCTTACTTGCTTGAACGATGATGAGACTCTTTAAATGTGTCTTTTGTTTCCAGGAATGGTACTGAACCACCTAATAGGCAAGAAAGGCAGTCTATCCTCACTCAAAGACTACTGGGACGTGGCCACTTTCTTCGAGATATCAGTACTAGCACAAGACTACGTGAAAGCTATACAGGCAGCAGAATGTATGTTCAAACTCAAACCACCGAATTGGTACCTCAAATCCACTATTGGAAATATTGAATTAATTGATAGGTAAGTTTTTTTCATGTCAAGTTAGTATAGTAGCACTTTAATAATAAAATAGTAATAATACCATTTTTAAATGTTTTTACATTAAGAATATTAGCAATATGTTGTAAAACGAATAAACATAATACGTTAGCAAAACTTAATTTGTAGTTCTTAGTTAAACTTTGTCAGTTTTATTTTAGTAGCGCTGATTTAAATACGTTCAGCATGACTTTATTGCATGACAATTTGTTTTTGGTATGGTAATGCCTATAACAAAATTTGAATGTCCTGACCTCCCTTCTCAGTTTAAATACTACCTTAGTTTTTGTTTACCATAAACCTGTAAAGGAGTCGTTGCATATGATTTTAGGTTTGGTCAAAAGGTTTAAACAAAAACTATACTTGCATATCAGGACAGGGCATTAACAAACAGTATTTTGTATTGACATTGTACAAAAACTGTGTTATTATACTATAAAAAATAACGTAATATAATATCCTAGTAACTGTGATGAAAAGGATAGAAAAACCACTTAATATAGACTTGTGAATGGCAGGTTTAGGAAAAATGAAGACATATCACCGGAACAGCAAGTATTCTCATTCTGGATGGAGTACTTCGTGGAGGCAACTAAGAGCGAATGTGAAAATAGTATCAGATTTCCGGTAAGTCAAGTTTTAAAATAGTATATCAGAGTAGAATAATATTAGATTAGAATAGAAGGAGCAGCGGTGGCCCAGTGGTGGCGGCCCCGACTTACGAACAGTAAGTCGTGGGTTCGAACCCAGGCAGGCGCATTGCTTTGTGTAATTTATATCATCACCACTGCTCTCAAGAGGAGCTCGTGGCTAAATAATAACAGCCGCTCGGGTCGATCGTTAGGTTAAGCCGTGCTTGTCTAGGTTGGTCTGTGGATGGGTGACCACCCATTACATACCGAGTAGAGAGTTTCCTCCGTGCCTCGGAAAGCACGTTAAGCAGTTGGTCCCGGCTGTCATTTGTAGATCTTTGACAGTCGTTAGGTAGTCAGAGGCCCAAAAAGTCTGACAACCAGTCTTACCAAAGGGTATCGTATTACCCGGTACTAACTGGGTTGTGGAGGTCAGATAGGCAGTCGCTCCATGTAAAATACTGGTATTCAGCTGCATCCGGTAAAACTGGAAGCCGACCCCAATATAGTTGGGAAAAGGCTAGGCAGATGATGACCACTGCTCTCAAAACGGTGAAAGAAAACGTCGTGAGGAAACCGGCATGTTCTAGAACCAAAAATTCGAAGACATGTTACATCTACCAACCCGCACTGGGCCCGCGTGGTAGATTATAGCCCATTCCCTCTCATAGAGAGGAGGCCTGTGTCCCAGCAGTGGGAACATTAATAGGCTGATGATGATGATCAGAATAAGAGCAATACCTTCGAGGTGGTTATTCAGACTATCAAACTCACAACTGTCCCTACTAAAATGAATCGAAAAAAAAATGGACTTCCCATACAAAATATCACGTCGGCTGACGCAATTACTATAACGAGTCCAATGTTCCTTCTTTCTTATTCTTTTACGCTCTGTTTATATAATTCCCTTTCTAATCTAGCCTTAGTTGGTATGCTGGAAGAGATTTCTTTAGAAATCAGCATTACCCTTGCAGCACGACCCCATAAAGAAATAGTTTGAAACAGTGTAGGCAGATGTTGAATTAAGTTTTTCAATCTGTCTGCACCATGTCTTGGTGGGTGACGGAAGATAAAGACAGTGTGTTGTGGCGTAGTTTGTGAAGAAGGAATATGTCCAGAGGTGGACTACGATAGTCGGAGTTGATACGCTTTCCGTACCTTTGCCAAATTCGTGACCGACTAGACGAAAATTCCTCCTAAAGTTAAGATTTTAAAGTCTCTTTTTTATGTAGCTTCAACGGGCAGTTTAGGCAGCTAGTGCCCGAACGGTCCCATTTTTACTTTGTAAAATATGATGTTGATTTTGCAAATAGGTTTTTACAAACACTTTTACACGACATTTTTTTTAAACTAGATGCGGCTGGTGTTTCTTACCTGACTACTCTGAGAACAAACAGTCGAATCAAACTCAGAGGTCATAGTCTCTTTTAAAGTCCAGACAATCTTGCTCAACTCACATGAGAACTATACAGATTAGTGTAACATTACCTTTCAAGTGTAGTGATTTAAATAATAAATCCACTCTAAAGTTATTTCTTATCCTCAAATAATATTTTAATTGTCTGTCCTTTCTTTTTAGGTGTTAATCTTAGAAACAACAAAAGTGTACATGCCATCGTACGTGCTCATGAACATAGGAGCTGAGCAGAAGTCTGTGGAGATCCAGAACTTGTGTTTGGACTCCATACGCGGTCATTGTCGTCAGGTGCATCGGTGGCTCTTCACGTCGGATATGATTAGGAGTTACAGGTAATTATCAGATGAGATTTTACTAACCAGGTAACAACTAAGCCTATATATAACAAATGAGCATCGTTGCGTTAAAATGCCTTGGCTCTAACTTGCAACTGCTGTACTCGGCACATATTATCTGGACAGAAACAGTAGGATTTTAAGTGCAACAAATTTTAGTTGTTCAGTTTCAGATTTCATCAGTTAACTGTGTCGATTTTGTTGTGCACAAACTAAATTTAATTTAGGCTATTGCTATATTTTACTAAAAGGCAGTGCGAGAAAAAAATGGCTATAGCTATGAAGTAGTAATTAAGTAATTATTAATTACAATTAAATTTGACAGCTCTAAATTACGTCCGTCTCTTTCTCGTTTTTAATATAAAGAAAAAGATAGCAATAGCCTAAATTTAGTTTAGTTTGTGCACAACAGAATCGACACCAATGTTGAAGAGAACCCACCGTTCAAGCACCAGTCTTTCACTATTAAGCGGATTTACCCAGCATCTTTTTCTGGCATGATCTACTTCTTCGTCTTCTAAATATGCTTCGTAAATACACAAAATTTTCAACGGTTCCATTGCACGACACAAACATCCGGTATAAACGTTGGAAAGTAACTGAATAAAATGCGCTCTTGTGGCATCCCGACAGAATTTCTGCCAGGCAGAATTTCTGCGACTCACGACTCACAAAATTACGCTCGTTTGGCCCCAGCATCTATTTTATCTTTTTCCAGTTTATACAAACGCGACGAGCGCTGCCTGTTCCTATACGTGAGCGAGAATTCGGACGACTTCCAAATCTTCTTGCCGTCGCAAGCGTGTCGCCAACGTCTACACGATCTTTTGGGAGAACTCACAGCCGACCATGAGAAAGTCACCGACTTAGACACCAGTGTTATGCAGGATCAGCTAAAGGTATGACTTAAAGAGTGTGTTTTGGAAAGTATATTTTTATTTATCGAACTAAATTCCTTCTTTTCGCTGAGATAAAGCCTATGTCTCATGTGGATCATTATAGATTGAGTATGCCATTTTCGTTAACTAACCACCTGTTTCGAAAAAATAATAATTTAGTGCTAAATCGTATTTTTACATCTTTCATGAGAATTAAATCATATTTACCGGTTACATTATTCTTGCTGACTTTCAGTAAGAGGATAAAATTAGTAAACTTTGGTCTATTACGGTATATTTTCTTGTGACAATAAGTTACAGAAGTATCTGTGCACTACTTTTAAATGACCTTTACAAATACTCAAGAATTCCAAAAACCGGCCAAGTGCGAGTCGGACTCGCGCACGAAGGGTTCCGTACCATTATCTATACATTAGACAAAACGACAAAAGTCACGTTTGTTGTATGTATTAAATATTATTTTTATTCTGTTTTTAGTATTTGTTGTTATAGCGGCAATAGAAATACATCATATGTGAAAATTTCAACTGTCTAGCTGTCACGGTTCATGAGATACAGCCTGGTGACAGACAGACGGACAGACAGCGAAGTCTTAGTAATAGGGTTCCGTTTTTACCCTTTGGGTACGGAACCCTAAAAATGAATGCGAGTAAACAATCCCTTGCGCGCCTCAATGCGTGAATATAGTTTCATCAATATGAGTCATTTTCAGGTGGAGATTCATAGATGACTCTGCCCTGGAGCGTAAATGTGAACTGCTGCCCCACAAACGATAATACACTTGATATTGTGTCCAGCCCGTCCTGTTGTTTGCACAACACAGGAGCTACTGAATGTGCTAAACTCGTCTCCAAATTTTGGGCTGACTCAATTTGAATTGCCATCGACACGCTAAAAAGAAGTAAATCTAAAGCTCCCACCTTTCTGTCCCCAGTTCGAATACGAGTTGGACGACAACAACAAGCGCGTAGTGCTGGGCAAGGGCACGTACGGCATCGTGTACGCGGCGCGGGACCTCAACACGCAGGTGCGCATCGCCGTCAAGGAGATCCCCGAGCGGAACCTGGGCGACGTGCAGCCGCTGCACGAGGAGATACTGCTGCACTCGCAGCTGCGCCACAGGAATATTGTGCAGGTACTAACCTTTACACCTAATTATGAGTTGTCCCACATCCACACTCTATCATTAATTATTCATTCGCTCCTTGAGTTATAAGTCGAGTTACAAGATAACTGACTGGACAGGTACACTCAAATCTGTGTGGTTACTAAACTTTAGACCTAATTATGAGTTGTCCCACATTCACACTCTATCATCATTCATTATGCATTCGCTCCTTGACTTATAGTCGAGTTACACGATAACTGACAAACGCTTGCACTGACTGCACAGCTCACTCAAATCTGTATGGTTCTTTCTTCAAAAGACTATCTCAGACACTAATCTGCATGGTCCTCATGTGAATTGAGCAAGATTATTTCTGGACATCAAAAGAGACTATGACCTCCGAGTTTGTTTCGGCTATTTCTTCTCAGAGTAGTCAGGTACGAAACACCGGCCCCATCTAGTTTTGAAAAATGACGTGTAATTTTTTATGTAAAAATCTACTTGTAAAATGAACATTATTTATCACAACGGACGTTGTTTATCACACAAAGCATGATAATCCAACGGTCCTTTCTTAATGCGCTAGACATGCACTAATATATTTTCAAAACTCGCTCGGCTCAATGTCGAGAGTTGAAAATTCATGGCGTGCTTGTGGCTAGTTAAATATACCATCATTCTTTATAACTACTCCGCGTTTACATTCATGACTTTGAGTGTTCTGAAACTATCTGAAAGTGTAGTGGAAGTGGTAAGAGAATCAATTTTGGTCTCATCATCAAGATCGGCAACCATTTCGTTCACCATGACATGCCTTCTTACTTGACCAGTGTAGCTTTTGTCGCAATCGACTAACTATAGATAACATTATTTTATTCCAGTACTTAGGTTCGATATCGGAAGACAACTATTTCAAGATCTTCATGGAGCAAGTGCCGGGAGGTTCACTCTCAGCATTGTTGCGCTCGAAATGGGGACCTCTGAAAGAGAACGAAGCTACTATAGCGTATTATACTAAGCAAATTTTAGAAGGTAAGTTTCCACTACCAAAAAAATGATGCTGGTATTTAAGCAACAAAATTCGCCTAATAGATATACAGTTTTTAAAGATACATAAAATTATTGTTTACCGCACTTACTTTCCTAACAGGTGATAAAGTTTTTTCCCTTGTTAACAAGATTATGTGGATTTATTTGGATAATCCCGAAAGGAAAAAGAGAGTGCCAGTGTTACAGTGTCTGGCAACACGCCTTGACACTGCGTTAGCGTCGCTTATAAGACACCCTAAGGGCTGAATTCCTGTCACGCTGACGGTCGGTCGCGTCCTTCAGCACAGAAAAACAGTAGCAGTAGCAGTACGCGCCGCTGACGTCAGCGTCGCAGTATGGGGCTACGTATATATAGAACACAATGTATACTCGTACGCGCGACCGCCGCACGCGACAGAAATTCAGACCTTAGTGTACGAACACAGTGGCCGCTCCGACAGGAATCGAGCGTGCGGCGGGGCGGCGCGTGCAGCGTTCATGTCAAACACGCATTTATACGTGAGTGGCCACAGAAGACGCTCACCGCGCGGCGGCTGCAACGTGCGCGTTTGCGTCTTGCGGGGTGTCCGGCGTCGCGTCGCGAGCGAGTTCAAACCTGTTTGTTTCGGAGCGGGGCGGGTGGCGAGACGAGCGTGCGCGCTTTGTCGTTTGAAGGAATTATAATATGAATACAAAATAAACCTTTAATAGTTATTTATGCAACTGTTGTATAATGAGGGGTATTAAAACACGAATGTGGGTTTATCACACGAGGCGAAGCCGAGTGTGATAATAGTATCACATGAGTGTTTTAATACCTAATTATGTACAGTTGCATACAAGACTTTATCTACATCCATGATATGAATCCTCCAAAAAGGTTCTGAAACCTTATGGTGTTGCAGTGTTCTAAGAAGTCTATGTAAATTCATGGAAAGTTTCATTGCTTGTATTTACTATAAACAAACCGTGTATAGGTAGTAATATAATTATTTACATTTTGGATTGTTCAATTATCATAATTCACAAAGCTTGTATCACTCATTTTTGTAAACAACAAAGTACATAATGCAATACTAATATCCAAATGTCGAACAAAAATGGCGGCATACGACGTGAAATCGAATTAACCTATAAGTTTTTTTTTAATTACGGCGCTGTGGTAGTGAATCGCACGTGCTAGACGTTCGATTCACTACCACATTCGATGTTCTTTTTTTAAAACGAGTTGCATAATGAAATTCAGTACAACATTATAACACCCGTTTGGGTGTTATAATGGTTATTAAGACACTGGCTGTTTTAATGTTGGCCATAAGCTAACTGTTTCAGATACCTTTATAGAGGATTTATAGCATGGGTGTAGATAAATATGGTTATCTATTCACTGTTTATACAAAAATAGAATAGTTAGAACAAAAGTGAGAGAACTAGCAATAAAACTGCTAATTGAAAGTAAATATATCGATTTATTAACAGTAAACGTACTTAAACAAGGCAAGGTTAGGTATACGTAGGAAAAATGTTTTTAATTAATTCTATTTTGCCAAAAGTAGTCTGAAACCTGCTGTCGCATATTTCTCGCGGCCGGCGGATTCACCCGAACCACCCCGAACGCAGAGCGTGCACTATGGCCACTCATTGAACGCGCGGTCGGCCGCTCGACGCCCCGCAGAACGCGCCGCACAACGCTATATTGCACTCAGGCCGTACACTTACCGTTTGCAGACATGTTAATTTTACTTCTCCATCAAAAGACGCCCACTTAAAACATAAATAAGAAAATCTTATTCTAAAGAGTTCCTAAATATATCCTTCCAGGTCTAAAATACCTCCACGACCAGAAAATCGTCCACCGCGACATAAAAGGCGACAACGTTCTCGTCAACACTTACAGCGGTGTGGTGAAGATCTCGGACTTCGGTACGTCCAAGCGTTTGGCCGGACTGTGTCCATCTACGGAGACATTTGCCGGGACCTTGCAGTATATGGCGCCCGAAGTTATAGACAAAGGTCAGAGGGGATATGGAGCACCGGTAAGTACTTTACTTTAGTTTTGGCGACAATGGTGTCGATTCTGTTGTGCACTACTACACTACTACTACCTACTACTACAACAGCCCATAACGTCCACTGCTGGACATAAGCCTCTCCCATGATTGGAGGAATTTGCCGTAATCTCCACGCTTGGCAGGCGGATTGGAAATCGCAGTGATGAAAGACTAACAGAAAACGCTGCTGCCCATTCTCTGGTCTACGGAGGCGCAAGGTGCACAAACCAAATTTAATTTAAGCTATTGCTATCTTTTACTAAAAGGTAGTGCGAGAAAAAGACGGCTATAGCTATGAACTAAGTTAGAGATGTCAAACTAGTTTACCGTGCTTCAGTCGTGTTTTTAGTCGAATTTTTTTTACGTGCAGCCTTCATTTGTATGGAAATATTAGTTCCAACTAAATTTGACAGCTCTAAATTACGTCCGTCTCTTTCTCGATTTATTAAGAGAGAAAAAGATAGCAATAGCCTAAATAAAGATTAGTTTGTGCACAACAGAATCGACACCAATAGCGGTCATTTCCCTTTCCATAATATATCTTCGTACGAACCAAAACAAAGAACCATGTATCGTTTTTCACTAGAAAAAATGTACATGTACATGTAACACAAAATAAAAATACAACAGATGTACAGATGGAAATGTACATGTGTATGTGTGTGTATGTGTATGTATGTGTGTGTGAACAGGCTTATTTTTAGTTTTTAAAGTTAAGAACTTTAATAGTTCTTGATGAATATAAATGTGGATGGATGGAGAGCGAGAGGAAGGCCAAGGAAAAGATGGATGGATTGTGTGAGGAATGATATGAGGGAAAAAGGTGTAAATGATTGCGTGGCGGTTGACAGAGGAGAATGGAAGAAGAAAACGTGTTGCGCCGACCACAAGTAACATGGGATAAGGGCAGGAAGATGATGAAAGTTAAGAACTTTAATAAATGTAGGTGGGTCAATGACCGCTATTGTCATCTTAACTGGCAGCATCTATAGTCCTATCATAAGACTAAAGTTAAATAATAACAGCCACGGTCGGTCCGTGGATGGTCGACTATAGGCGAGACGACAAAAAAAATCTAATTAGTCCGTCCGATAGATTTCCAAAAAATATTGGACAGATTTTTTCTTTTGTTACGTAAATCAAAATTGACGAAGATATGACGCTTTTAAAATTCTCAATACGTCACGCCTAGGTATAATTTTAATATAAAACGCATTAAAACTCGTGAGTACCGAGTTTGAATGCGTTTTATCTTTGCCAATATTCATTGATTTACAACAACAAAAAATACTTGTCAATTATTTTCCAATACTCTAACTGACGGACTAAATAGAGTTGCAATTTTTTGATACGATCGTCATGCCTATTCATAACTTATTGAGGCTCCTTTGTGTCTCGGAGAGCACGTTAAGCAGTTGGTCCCGGCTGTCATTTTTAGATCTTTGACAGTCGTTACAGGTAGCCAGTGGCCCGAAAATCTAACAACCAGTCTTAACCAAGGGGTATCGTATTACCAAGTACTAAAGGCCGTTTTATATAACTTACTTACATATAAATTGTCAGTTAATATGCCTTACGTCCGTAGCTATCGGTGTTTCTAAGAAATTTAGCTTGAAATATCCTATCCGCGTCACCTACATGTCACTTAAGGTGAATGCTCCAACCAGCCCGCGAAATTCAAATTTTCTAACGTTTTTCGCAATTTGCAGACCAGTGCTAAGGTGTATGTTGATTATTTAAGACGTATGTAGTTGAGAATTCTGTAACTACATACGTCTTACAGCCGCGAATAATATTTTAATCAACATACGACCTAGCACTGGCCTGTAAATTGCAAAAAACGTAAGAAAATTTGAATTTCGCGGGCTACCGTGGAGCATCAGCCTTAATTAATAGAAAAATATAAGAAGATAGTTTTTCTGTGACGTTTTGTTTCTAACCGTCCGTAAGCTAAATGTCAAACAGACAGAGATAGCAACCTACCGAATACCTGTCAGTAAGTTATTGAAAATGGGTGTAACTGGGTTCTGGAGGTCAGATAGGCAGTCCCTCCAAGTAAAATACTGGCATTCAGTAAAAGGCAAGGCAGATGATGACACATAGAACGGTTGCGGGTCGGGTCTATTAAGTTTACCGACACCCGTTCCCTGTATGTCTTACACCAGTGTTTTTCAACCTTTTTCATGACACGACCCTCATAGTGTGAAAAAATTTTTGGCGACCCCCCCCCCTCCCCGACCTCTTGCTTTTTTTTCATTTATTTTATTATATTACAAATATTAAACTCATAATTTTTTTTTATGCATTTTCATAATTGAGATTCGGATAAATATACATTATGTAGGTATTTAACACATTTTATTTTATTTGTAAATCGATTTAATTCTCAATGTAAATGTAGCAAAAACGGATCCACGATGCGAGAAATTAGTTATTGACAAACAAGCGAAACCTCAATAAGATAGATGAGTACTAATAGGTTTTTATTTTGTTAATTTGTATGAACATACAAATGTTTATATCCTTTAGTTCACATTTTCTTAAATCTACCTTACTAGGCTTTATTGTTTTGTTTATTGAAGTAGAGAATAGAGGCTTCGCGACTAGCGAAGCGAAGCGGCTTCGCGCGTAGACTCACAGGTTGAAAAACACTGTCTTACACTAACGGCCATTTTCAATAACTTACTGTTCGGTTTCGGTAGGTTGCTATCTCTGTCTGTTTGACATTTTGTTTACCGACCGATAGAAACAAAACGTCACAGAAAAACTTCCTTTGATTTTTCTATGAATAAAGTGACACGGATAGGACTAACTTTGTTTATAGAAACACCGATAGCTGCGAACGTGGCATATTAACTGACAGTTATACGTAAGTAAGTTATAGTAAACGGGCCTTAGTGTACTATCGAGGACACTCCCGCCTGACCACCACTAAGTTTTTTTTTAATGAATGAAAAGATACCTATCGGCCGAGCGCACTGACGACTCACGCCAAACGAGAGTTATTGTTATTTTGCGCGCCAAAGTTGACGCTTTCCTAATAGGGCTAAACTTTAAGGGGTCTTGGCGGCCGCGGCACCTCGGCATGATTTAAGCGAAACAATTTTTAACTGATCAGGCGGAAAAGACCACGACTGTACATCGACAGACGTCACAACAGTGCATTTTGTAATCACCAAGTCTCAATATGATGATAAGGAATCTTATGTGTCCACTTAATATACTTATTTAATTGTTTCACTCACTTAAATGTTTCGAGTTGGTCTGATCAGTTACCTCATTATTAAAAATACGAACAAGTATGAGAGTATATTTTTGCTTTACTTGTTTGCCACTATTATTTGTGGTGAATTGCGACAATTTGACATCAAAGGTTTTCTCTATTTTGTTTTTTCCAGGCTGATATTTGGTCGCTGGGTTGCACAGTGGTTGAGATGGCTACAGGAAACCCGCCTTTCATAGAATTAGGATCGCCACAGGCAGCTCTTTTCAAGGTATGTAAACTATAATTATGTTTTTCCTACTCCTCCGCTATTATTTTCTGATTAATTTCGTTCCGTGATCCATGACAGTTTAATAATACACAATAGTTAAATAATATAACAGATAAAAAGTATACTTTGTGTAAATCCTGCACCCCTAGCCAAGTTGACAATCTACAATCGTTAACACTAGTAGAAAACTATTCAAATGAATGGGAATCATCAACGTTCATCTCAACGTTAAATCACGTGATCAATACAAACGAATAGAAAATTCGTAGACAAGTTAACATCGTTCAAATTGATAGAATAGAATGTTATCGTTTCTACAATGTTGATCGCTAAACTCTTTGGTAGGAACGCTCACCATAGACTAAAGTGTAGGTTTTTTCTACAGAAATTAGAGAAGGAGCGATCGACTCAGTCGTGTCAACTTGGCTACCAATTTAGCGCTTTCTACAATCGCTTACGCCAAGGCGTTTACGATTGTAGAAAGAGAATCGATACGAAACGTTTATAACTTGGCTAGGGGTGCAGGTTATACACTACCTGTTTGCTAAGTTTTTGCGTGAAAGAGTAGGAAACATCCATACATCCTCACTAACTTTCGCATTTATAATATTAGTAGGAAGAATAGGAGAGACGACAAAAAAAAAATCTAATTAGTTCGTCAGATAGATTTCCAAAAAATATTCGACACACATTTTTTCTTTTGTTACGTAACCCAAAATTGACGAAGATATGACGCTTTTAAAATTCTCAATACGTCACGCCTTGGTATAATTTTTAGCTAGTTGTGACGTCACGAGCCCCCACTCACGAGTTTAGTTGCGTTTTATCTTTGTCAATATTCAATAATTTACAAAAACAAAAAATACGTGTCCATTATTTTCCAATACTATAACTGACGGACTAAATAGATTTGCGATTTTTTGATACTGTCGTCATACCTATTCTGTCTCAGTTGCGTAGTACTCGCAGCCGGTGCGTGTATGACCAGTATAGATCGTAGTATTTTGTTTCTGTCCACATAATGTTTACTACACAATTTTATCCAGTCCACATTCCACAGAGAAATAGATTGGGCGAAGAATGAACGGTGAATACATTCAGTGCTTTTTGTAATAACGTAGACTTTTAGTGTGATTTGAACAAGTTTACTTGAAAGCAAGATAACTAGGGGAAGTGTAATATTATATTGATGTCGATTCTGTTGTGCACAAACTAAACTTAATTTAGGCTATTGCTATATTTTTACTAAAAGGCAGTATGAGAAAAAGACGGCTATAGCTATGAACTAAGTTAGAGATGTCAAACTAGTTTATGCCTTGCGCTTCACCGTGTTTTTAGTCGACATGTTTTTACGTGCACTCTTCATCTAGAAAGAAATATTAGTTCCAACTAAATTTGACAGCTCTAAATTACGTCCGTCTCTTTCTCATTTAGAGAGAAAAAGATAGCAAAAGCATAAATTCAGTTTTGATTGTGCACAACAGAATCGACACCATTATGTCTCGTTGGTCGAGTGGTTGCAAGTTCGACTGCAGCATGTGGTTCGATTCCGGTCGGGCAAACTTAACTGGTGAAATCTGGGTGTACTTTTAGGTACACCACTGCCAAACGCCTCGGGATTACAGCCGTGATTGTATGTTACGTATATTATAGTATAAGTATTTTATTTACTGGTTATTAGGTGGGTTACTACAAGATGCATCCAGAGATCCCGAGCGAGCTATCAGCGAAAGCCAAGAGCTTCATACTGCGGTGTTTCATACCAGAGCCGGAGCAACGTGCCACCGCATCAGAACTCTTGGAGGATCCCTTCCTTTGCGAGTATGTCTCTTGGAATATTTTATTATACTACTACCTAATACCTAAATTAAATCCTCTAAAATGTCCTCGGAAAATTAACCACTGGATACAACTGAAATAATAAAAAAATCGGAGCAGTTTTTGGGGACTGCCGATAGAAGTGAAAACAAAAAGTACACAGGCCCCGCCCCAGTCGTAGCACTGGTTATGCCCCGCGCATGCCTATGTGGTGCTACGCCGTAGCGGGTGCTACGAGTGCTACGAACGGCTACGAAGCGTGACCGCACGTTACGTTACGTGACCATGAGTTCAATGTTTTTCCTTCACCCAAAAGTGCTCAACGCGCCTAAAGAAGTATTCACTTCAAAAAAGCAGTCGATATAGTCACTGCTAAAGGAAACTGTATGTCACGCTAAAGCTTTGGACTGACTGATTGTTTATATGGATGTAATCAAATACTATACGATATTGACACATCGACACGATGTGTTAATTGGTCGTGAGAAAACAATTAGCAGCTTTTTGTAAATATGGGAAGTACCTTTATCATAAAAACTATATAAATTTGGTATGTTTTGTGTATTATGGTGTCGTAAATAAAAGACGTTTATTTGCAAGCGTCCGGCGATTCGTGCGTTCCGCTCAATCGTCGCCGAGCAAGTGAGTACGAAGCGACTCATGCGCATACTTTATGATCGTTGTTTTAATTTTTACTTAAGTTTTGTAAGCTGATGATTTTATTTATGAAGATCCATCTTAATGTATCCAGTATTTTAATAGTTTTTTTTTTTTTGTTAGACGTGTATCTAACCATTATTTATTCCAGTATTTATTATTCATAAAAACATAGTTGAATGTGTTTGTAGTTAGTTTTTGTTCCTACTTATTCATGGATACTACATGTAATACCTTTTAATTTGCCCTTTAGAATAGAATCCTGATATTTGCTCTACAAGCTAGATACTTTTACGTAAATATCTTTACTGTTGTCGCTTTTCCAGCAATATTCGGGCAAAAAATTACCAAAATTATTCAAAATTACAGGAAGAAAAAACAATCAAGTCGTCTAGGCAATAACGTGGACTACAGTAGAAGTATATCAGTGCCGGCTGATAAGACCAGACCAGCCACAGCTCAGAAGAAAATCTCCGAACCAAGTATGGCCAACCTGCCCATGTCTCCGGAAATCGAGTAAGTAGAATGTATTGTTGATTATTGACAGTTGATTTAGAGTTTGCAACGCATGGTATTTAAATGCCTTAGAATTTTGAATAAAATGTAATCCTCTTTGATATTATTATGTTCGTTGCTGTAGATTTGTGTGCAGTTTCTTGAAGTACTCACTTTATTGTAACCCATAAGCTTCGGTAACTAAATGCCTGTGATTGGTTATTAGTTATGTTGTTGAACCAATGAAAACATTGGTCGAAGGCTTGTACCCGGTTTTTTGTTGTCCCGAACTGCTGTTATCAACACTATTTATTTTCGGTCATGTTGATACTGCGATCAACCAATCATAACAGTTGACATGCTGTTCCAAATGATTCGACCGAGCTAGTACAAAATATAAATTAGAAAAAACTGCGCCAACAAACTCAGCCGCAACGAACATAATAAAAGCATGTCTTTAGAAAAAAAAGTTTGATTTTTACAAAGCCTTGTTTACATGTTCAACGTTGTGTGATGTTCTCATATCATCATACATAATTATGGTGAGAGGGAGCTTATGTACTGGGCGAGGCCATATTTTAACAACTATGTTAAATGTTGTATTGAGTTTTACATGAAACAACCATACATAAACTCATTCACACACATAGTACATGATCGACACATTGTTGTGACAGGGTATTTTCTGTTTGAACTTAAAATTTGTGAGCTGTACTCATGTTAATCATTTGACTCCGCCTCTCACAGTGTACCGCTGGTCAAAGTCGCCCTTTTTTCGGATGGGAAATCATCAAATGACTTCCCTGCTCTGGGCGGAGCAGGAGGGAGTGTCAGACTTTTACTGACTTTTTTTTAACCTTTTACCCACTAGAACCCATCCATGTTCCTTTTTAGCCGTTTGTGTTCCGGGGCTACGGTATCTCTTTCGAACAGTCCCGCAGCCCCGGCAGGCATCGGCCCTTGCAAAGAGTTGTCAGCAAAACCTAACACCTCCTAGATGTCAGCGAAACCTAACATCTCAAAGAGATGTCAGCAAAACCTAACTTCTCCTCAAAGAGATGTCAGCGAAACCTAACATCTCCTCAAAGAGATGTCAGCAAAACCTAACATCTCCTCAAAGAGATGTCAGCGACACCTAACATCTCCTCAAAGAGATGTCAGTGAAATCTAACATATCCTCAAAGAGATATGTCATCAAAACCTAATATCTCCTCAAAGAGATGTCAGCAAAACCAAACATCTGAGTCATCAGAGGAGCAAAAGCTGACATCTCTGTAAGGCGCACGTGAAACACAAACGCGGCGTGTCGAAGTCACCCTCAAGTTGCATTACAACACCAGTTCTCTACCTTACATTGTAACAAATCTACTTGATCCTATTAAAATAAAGGATGTGAGCAGACTTGTTCAATTAAAATTAATTAGGGAAAGATATTTACAGGTGAGATAAAAATACAGCTAATTATAAAAGACCTACCTAGTACGCACTTTATGAAAGTGGTATGTATAGTTCACGCACTTATATGGTGACGAAGCAGTTCAGCACTGTAGGATAGACAGAAACAGGTGTTAGGGTAGTAATGCAGGTCAGTTAACAGGACAACTTCAAGGATCAAGCTTCAGGGAAACTCTGCTGGAAGGGCGTCGTGCAGTTCTCCGAGTCACGCACCAGGGGGCCTACTCTGTAACATCCGTCCGTCCGTCCGTCCGTCCGTCTCTATTCGTCTCTCTCACTCGCAGTCATCTGCAGACGTGTGCGAGAGTGATGTATAGAGACGGATGGACGGACGGACGTTAGAGAGTAGGGCCTCAGGTCAGCTCTGTAGGAGGACATCAGTGTAGTTGCTAGGGCCAGACGTCAGGGTAGCTCTGCGTGACAAGCGGGCAGGCTCGAAGACAGCTTCCGCAGATCGGGAGTAAATTATTAAATTTATTTTAATTAAATTTAAAATTGTTGTTTAGTAAACAATCGTAATAATCCAATAGCTAAACATATTGATAAACGTAATTTAAATGTTATAAACCAAAAAGTAACTATCATGGACTAAGCTAGAGCGAGAAATAAATAGTAACTGACAGTTTGACAATTTGACGTAAGTGTCACAACATGAAAATTATAAGTAAAAACATTTTATTTCAGCTATTTTATGTTAATGAATCGTATTTAGATCGATTTGTTGAGTGTAAACATAGAAACAAATAAAAAGGATGATAAATAGTATTATGAATGAATATAAACTGTAAGTATAGCATTATTATGCTATACTTACATACAATTATAACATCCAAGACTCAGAGTCTTGAGGGCTTTGGTTTGAGTGTTGACCATGTATACGTAACTAAATGGCGTGGTTATTGTGTTAACAAGTCAGCAAGGTCTTATCGGGGCGAAGTGTTCAAGTTGTTGTCCATTCAACCGCTGTAGAATATAATGGACAGTTTCCGCAACGATGACGAAAATCGCATCACTATCTAAAACTAAACAATCGATACTTTGTCGATAGAAAATACCCTGGCACAACACAACAACAGAATTTCAGAAAACTTTCAAAACATAAAAGTATCACTCACGGTCACACTTTTATGAAAAAACACACAAATAAAACTATCACATTAGCTCACGCCCTGTTGACGTGTCAATAACACATGTCATAACATTTGTCGATGCTTGGCACCTAAGCGTGTTTTTCCATTTGTTCCCTCTAAGGGTGAAAACGATCCGGTCTAATCCTACAATCACTAGGACAGCGTCGTCGATGCTCTCACCAATACTGATATACCCACCGGACTTGTCCAATAGCAGGTAACATTCACCTTTTATATAAACGCACCTATTTGATGTTCCAAATTCATAGAATACTTTATTTTTTTCGGTCCAAATTTTTTGCATTTCGATTTTAGAAATTTAATAACGGTCTTTTTTGAAAATGTCACGTGACCCAAGCCTATATTGGACACAAGCTTCCCATCTGTGAGTGAGAAGAAAATGTCACCGTATTCGATTTGAAATCTTAATGATGCTATTTTTTCTTGTTGTATAAAACATACTGTACATAAATTGTTATATATTTAATTGTATTCGTGTTCATTTTTCAAGAAATTCTCGATAAGTGTATGTGCACGAAATTATTTTAAATTATTGCATAAAAAGCATGATACGTAATTTCAATATACTAGTAGACCTAGTGAATAGAATAAGTTCTACATATTAGTTATAAGATCTATAAAATGTATTGTGGGACGAAAAATATTGCATTCTATGAAAATATATCTGTACACGTATTTTGTATAAACGCACTAGATCGAACAAGTAGCGCGCACAAAGCTTCAATTATATTTAATTACTATATAATTAAGTTGCTTCTAAGAATAAACGAAAAATAAAAAATAAATAAAAAAACTTATCGTAAAAAGCAGACTCATATTGTTGATAATTTAATTCCAAAAATTATATTCTTGAAAGCAACTTATAAAAAAAATCGATCAGTCATAGTTTTGTTTTGTAAATGTTGCAAAATAATGTCTTTATTAGACCATCTGTTTATAGCAAATTTCTCATTAGACAAAATCTTGACAAGTTACATATTTTACAACACTTATAATTCAACACATACAATATCAATCAGTTGTTTTTGCTGTAAATCAAATTTATCAATCGAATTTTGTGTAAACGCTCAATCATTACTAACGCTTTATCAATCTAACTTGGAATTGAGAAATAACCCCTCTTTGTATCAACCTTACGAAAACCTTGATCACATTTGAACATTGTAGCGAAAAAAAAAGGTTTTATACTACACCTGCTGGGAAAGTACCTTGATACTTTATCAAATTTACGGTAGAAAGTACGTCATTGCATATCGAACAAATATGCGGGGAGAAAACGCATCTGAGCGGGAGAGAAAAGTGTATGAAAATCCATTTCTTACGTGGTTTTTCTTTTTTAATTTTGGGTAAGACTATGCGCCGGTAACCTAAATATCAAAAGCCAAAAAGTTTTTACAGTGAGTTTTTATCTCCAAGTTCGCAAAATGACACTGGCCACTAGCTGTGTGTTGGATGGTGTCGGGCTGGCAGGATAAACAATTTGAAAAAAGAACATGTGAAAATTGCAGACGCCATTGGCGCCATTTCCAATTTGTGTGTTTGAGTTTTTTATTTTCCTCGTAGGTGTAGTATAAAGCACTATGTATCACTTGAGAGAAAGTGCGATTCCCGATCTCGGGTGTTTTAAAGCCCTCGCCTACGGCTCGGGCTTCAAACGACACCCTCGACGGTAATCGGTCACTTTCTCCTCTCGGTGAACAATGTACTATTGTTGCTGGAAGCGCTTCGCCGCGAAAGAGCGCTGAGTGTTCGTCACTTGTCAAAGTAATTTTGAATGAAAAGCGATCAATCCGCTCCAAGATAAAACACTTCTTCATTAAGGAGCTCCATGGCCCCTGAATGACAGTAACAAACAATTATTTGTCAGTTTTCTTTCCCATTAATGAAGCTGGCTTTATCACTAGCGTTGCCATAACATCTGGGAACCAATACGGGACGTTTTTTCTTCCGATACCCAAAACTCATAATCGTACATAACACATTCAACACCGACACGGGGTTTTTCAACTACACCATACCTACTTATCATAGCACGCATGTGTACCTTCCTACATAGCGAGAAGAAACAAACAAATGTATTTTCTAACAGATTCCCTCTGATCTCAAACTTATCAAAACTGTAAAATAAATTAAACAAAAATTATTGAATCATACTTTTTATTCAAAGTCTTAAGTAAACAATTTTTTTAATTAACATAAAATTACTCAGGTATTTATTTTTTTGCCCAGGCATATTTTGAAGTTGATTTTACTTTTGCAATAAATTCTTTTTCTTTTTTTATATAATCATAGAACTGGGCGCATGTCATTTTAAAATTGTAATGACAAATCAATATGGATTCAATGGTCTCTACCGACAACCTGTTTCGTATTTTGTCGAAATACGGGACAAATACGGGACAAGTAGTAATACGGGACAGGATGATCAAATACGGTGACAGTCCCGTATATACGGGACGTATGGCAACCCTATTTATCACTTGTGTACTATTACAAAAACAGAATTTTTCACGTCAAACTTTAAGTAACCAGACCAACTGCGATAGTTAACCAAAAAAACATTAAGGAGTTTAGGGTTCCGTACCCGAAGAGTAACCAACGGGACCCTAAAACTAAGCCTCCGTTGTCTGTCCATCCGTCTGTCTGTCTGCGGTTTGTATCTCATGGTCCGTAATAGGTAGACAGTTGAAATTTTCACAAAATGTGTATTTCTGTTGCCGCTATTACAACAAAAAATAAATTAAAAATTAGAGTGGGCTTCCGACTAAGATGACACGCGAACCTTCATGCGCGAATCGCACTTGACCGGTTATTTATTTCTAAATATGGAGTTTTGCTAGCTTATTTATTTTGACCCTATTAAAATTGGTCAAGGTTTTCACAGGTCGTCTGTACACGTTATATTGGTGGTTGGTTAACATTCGATGTAGGGTACATAATGATTTGGTGACGTTTTAGTACTATGCCCAACACGCCGTCCACTGATGAGATGGAAGGCAGCGATACGCTGCTGAATCGCAGGAGTTCGTCGGGTGGTCTACTGTCTCCAGATGTGAGTATTCGATACTTTATTAATAACTAACTGACGTACCGCGGTTTCACCCGCGTAGTTCCCGTTCCCGTGGGAGTACGGGCATAAAATATAGCCTATAGCACTCACGAATAATGTAGCTTTCTGCCAGTGAAACAATTTTTAAAATTGGTTCATTACTTCCGGAGATTACCCCCTACATACAAACTTACAAACTTACAAACAAATGTTACCTCTTTAAGATATTAGTATAGATTAGAGCATTACTGTTAGTCTGTGTTATGTGGGGAAAGGCCTCCCTCCATGACCTCCAAAACTTTCGATCCAGGGCCAATGTAAATCACTGTTAGTTGGGTCTGTCCAGCTCGTCTCGCCATCTCCTGGGAGGTCTACCGCGTAGACTTTAGCGCATCAAATAAGTTTTCAATTCAATAAATACCTTAAACGCTGATCTTATATAGATTCTGTCATTCTGTCTCTATCTCCTTCAAACGATTGCAAGTGAATGATGTTTAAAACACATTTAACGCTACGTTAGTTTTTTCTGGTGCAGGCTGACCTTAAAAGACGTCCGTTATATCTAAAAAGCAATAAAACAAGCTCATTTTGGCAATCGAGATGAAAAATGATATGACAAATCTAAAGATGATTTTCAAATACTTATTCAATGATACCCCACTTAGCATAGTTCGTCGACTTTTTTTCATTATAATGGTGTCTGGTTGCCGCCATATTGAATTTGGATAACTGTCATGTTTTTAGTGCCACTCGCAAGATTAGGACACATCGATGGACGTTTGGTCTCTAGACTGCCACAAAGGAACAAACATACATTATATAGGCTGATAAACACATTATCCTCTTCAGTGGGGTAAAAATAAATACCTTTTGCCCTGTATCCAGTTCAAACTAACTCACAATCAAAGAAAAACCGCAGGCCAGCGATTATTTTTACTGCTTATTTTAGCGTTCAAAGTATTTTTGGCCAGCTACCGAAAAAAAAACTTAGGTATATGAAAAAATATAACAATCACATTACACATTCTAGGTGGACATGCCAAACGTGCCGCGCTGTTCAATAGACGGGCCGGAACACGACGGATTCTACCTCTTGAAGAAGGACTCCCAACGAAGACTGACATTGTCCCGTGTGCTAGAGCAGGACAGTGAGAAGATTTGCTCGAAGTGGATGCTCAGTATACACCAGGACTTTGGGACCACTGTGCTGACCATGGTAACTTATTCTAGTTTTGCTACTCCATTGTTTTTAGTTAAAAAAATGTTTTATTTAGAGACGATAGTAATATATTACACAAGAAAACTAAAGCTCTTCTCCATTATCGTCATAATATGGAAGTCAATTATTGTCAGTTACTTAGTTGTTGTTAGAGTCCAACATTTTGCAACATTGTATACTCACTTATGTGTGAAAGGCACTTTGAAGAGGATCTCCAACTTAAACAATAATATAACAGATAAGAAAGCTAAAGCTCTTCTCGTTATCGTCATATAAAAATCAATTAATATGTAAGAAAGAAAAAATATTTATTTGCCGCAGGCACATGACGTGCGAAACAGAGGTACAAAGCTTAGAAGACGTTTAAAATATAACAGAATGGAACAGAAACAAGAAAAAAACAAAAAAAGTTGACATCTAGCACGTCGCATGTCAGTTACTTAGTTATTGTTAGAGTACAACATTTTGCAACATATTATTCACTTAAGTGCGACGGGGACTTTGATGAGGATCTACAACTAGAACAATAAAATGCAAAAACATGTTCCTTTAAAAAAATAGTCAGTCATTAATTTCAAGTAAACACTGAAATTAGAACCTAATACAAATGACAAAAATGGCGGGTTGATTATGCAAACAACCCACTATTTCTGTCATCTGTAAAATAAAAATCATCCTACCATCCTAATTCCATAAAACTTAAATATAAATTATCACTTTTTACAGACCCACCTGGAAATGCTCCGCCTCGCCCTCAAAGAATACATAATGGACCAGAACAGAAGTGTCATAGAACAAGCCATAATAACTTTAAAAGAAGAACTAGACTTCGATTCAAACGCCATTAATGAATTACATTCAGCCATCTACATGTTCCAAGAGGCTGTCAATGCAGTGTTGAGGATGCATAGCATAAAACCTCATTGGATGTTCGCTTTGGATAATTTAGTGAGGAATGCTGTCCAGGCTGCTATTACTGTTTTGTCGCCAGGTGAGATTGATTGCATTATTTTTAATTTAAAAATATTTCAGAAAACTTATTATGTCGACTGAAAAAATCGAATTAGTCCGTCAGTTAGATTATCAGAAAATATCTGACCCGTATTTTATCTTTTGTTTTGCAAACCAAAATTGACGAAGATACGACGGTTTCATATTTCTCAATACGTCACGCCGTGGTATAATTTTTAGTGCGTTCTGACGTCACGAGCCCCCCTAGAGTTTCGATGCGTTTTATCTTTATCAATATTCATTTATTTACAAAAACAAAAAATACGTGTCCATTATTTTCCAATATTCTGACGGACTAAATAGATTTGCATTTTTTTTTTTAATTGGCGTCATGCCTATTGTTGATAGGTTTTGTAAAAGTGTAATCAATAGGAAAACAGCTCGTCCAGTCGGTCGCACAAAGTTGATAACACCTTGACTTTGTTCTGGCCTAGCGTAGTACGAAGTTTCAATGGGATGAGGTCGGCCTTCAATGGTTTTGTTACCACTGACGACCAGGCTACATCGTTTGCCGTTTACTTACAAAAATCTACTTATACGTACAGTCAAAAGTTAAAAAAATAAAATTAAAAAGTAGAATAAAAGGTTTAGCACTGCAGTGGATCGCGTCTTATTTAAGCAACCGAAAACAATACGTTGTTATTAATAAAGTTAATGAAAATGTATTAACCTCGTATTCATCTGACTATAGAGTTAAAAATTGCGGAGTCCCCCAAGGGAGTGTAATAGGACCTTTATTGTTTCTATTATACATAAACAACTATGATTATTTTTCATTCAATATCCTGTATAACCACTTTATGCCATGTTTATGGCAAAAAAAGACGTATCTTATCTTATATTCTATTCTTATCAAGTCATAGTGCATATTATTTGTAGTGTCTGTATTTGTATATCGACTTTCAATATACATTGTCTATGATTAATTTTACCAAAGAGGCAAAGACAATTTGAAAGCAGGGTATAGAAAGAAGGTCGCAATAATTTTCAGGTAACTTTTGTACATAATTAATAATTTCAATACGTCATGCCGTGGTGACAAAATATACTTATTTATTGAATACTTTATGCTCTTCTCAGATGATAATATGTCGATTTCATCTGATTTCTGGATTTTGGAAATCGACACGTTTTGGGACTACTATAACAAAATTGGTAAAGATTATATTCGTGTTACTGTCCTCGTATTCTGTGAATATTGTCTTTTTCTGTGAATATTGTACACTAACGGATTGTCAAACTCATGTTAACTCCTGTAATTGGCTAAATACAACAACCAATCAAAGAAATCACTCGACAATAGCTCATTAGGGTTCCTCTCTTAAAAAGGAACCTTAGGATCACTTTTTGTCCGTCTTTCAATGAAGTTATTTTTTTGTTATATTAGTTAATTAGAAACCTTTTTTGTTTTTGATCTTAAATCCATATGAAAACGTGTACATTTTCCACATCCACAGTATAAATAAACACAGTTTACCACATTCGGCCAATGACGGCGCAAGCGCAGCCAGATATCGCCATCAAATAAATTGTGCAGAGGTTTGAGGGCAACAAAGCGTAGCTTAAATGCCATACTCCCCTATGTCTGTCCCTAACTGCCATACTGCAGTTCGGGACATAACTAAGCATAAAAAATCCCTTTTTTTGGCATTTTCTGAACTACTGTCAGTAGTTCATCATCATGTGCCTAGCCTTTTTATAGACCAACTATGTTGGGGTTGGCTTGAAGTCTAACCAGACACAGCTGAATACCAGTATTTTACATGGAGCGACTGCCTATCTGACCTCCACAACCCAGTTAGTACTGGGTAATACTGTACCCCTTGGTAAGATTTTTTGTCAGTCTTTTTGGGCCACTGACTACCTGTAACGACTGTCAAAGATTTACAAATGACAGCCGGGACCAACTGCTTAACTTGCTTTCCGAGGCACGGAGGTATTCGGTATGTAATGGGTGGTCACCAATCCACAGACCAACCTAGGCAAGCACGGCTTAACCTAAAGATTGACCCGAGCGGCTGTTAGTATTTAGCCACGAGCTCCTCTGTCAGTAGATACACTATGGTATAAACTCGTGTTTCGTTCTCCAGAATTGGGCGCAAACCTAGCTGGTCAGGATGGTCGTCGCGGAGGGCCGGGCGTAGCACCGGACGCTACACCTTCCGCCATGTCTTCCACTAACTCGGCGAGAGATACACACGCACTACATTCTCTAAGGCATGAGAATCAGAAGTGAGTAGTTTTATTATGTTTTAGACTGTCTCAGGAACGTTAAGGCTGGTTCTCGCCAAAGCGGAGACGGTTGCATAGAAGACGTGCGGGAATCAATCATCATCATCTTTCTCCCCTTGTCCTATATTATTTACTTATATACTTATTTTACTGTAAGAGAGACTCAACGATCTCACAGTTAAACTGCGTAAGCAGTTTTGTGGGGCAATGTAACTAGCGTTAAGAAATTTTAACTGAATAAATCGATCATTGATTTATGCGGCGCAAAAGTTTTGTTCCATTCTTCGTCTGTCGTTTTTAGTCAGTCGTCACCCTATCATTTACTCCTTTTTCCTTCATACCATTCCTCACACAATCCATCCATCTTTTCTTTGACCTTCCTCTTCCTCTCAATCCATTAACATTTAAATTCATTACTCTTTTAGTCACATGTGCCTGTGTCTTTTAGTGCGGGAATCAATCAAATTGGTTGAAATATACGTCGAGTGTCTCTTGTCGCATGTAATTGGTCGAATCTTACTGGACTCTGCACCATCCTACTCGTCTCCGCTTTAGTGGAAACCAGCCACCAGCCTAAGGCCATGACAAGTGGGGAAACTTTTGTTACTACAGTTCTCGGCTCTATAACACCCTCGTTTGCGGCTCGGGCGTGAATTCAACCTCGGCTGCAATAAGAAAATTTCCCCACTTGTATCAAAATGTACTATTCTATTTTCTACTTTCTAGATTACATCAAGAGCTTCTAGAAAGTTATCAGCAGTATCAGAGTCTGCTGCGACAGATGTTAGAGGAGCAGAAAACGCACACGATGATACTCAGAGATATTGTTGAAAAGAAGTCGCGGTAAGTGTGTTAGAATTAATTACGTTATGTTTTGAATAATATTGAGATATTTTATTCCTTTTCTGTACACATTCATTTACATTTTAAAATATTGTTTTAAAAAAAAAAAAAAACTTTTAAAAATGTAATAACTTGAACTGCTTGTCCTCTTTATTTATTTTCTTTATTGTATTGCCAAATTTTATGGCATTTCGGAGTTAAACTTTCCACAATTTAAAGGAATATTCGACAAACTATTTGAGCATTGCTCTTCAGTCAATGGGACAAAAGATGGTATACATTGGCTAAAATATTATGATATTTGTTGGAGGTGTGGACAAAAACAAGCCATCTGGGAGCTTTCAACGAAAACGCTGTCTAAACCCTATGAGTTATAACAAAATGATGTATGGTGGAATTGTGTATTATATTATTATTATATCTATGTATGATACACAATTCCGAAATCTACAAACAAAAAGTCCGCGATGGCATATTATGTCTATCTTAGATGACATTCTATTATAGAATGTCATCAAATGGATATTATCCATTTAATAGATTAAAAAATGAGGAATTATAAAGCGGTAATTGGAAAGCTATTTACACAAAATACAGTATTAATCCTTATCATTTTAAATAAGTTAGAGGCTTTAAGCATTTCATGCATATTATTTTACTCTTTTACACCATATAATTTAAACGTATGTCTTATGAGTAATCGCAAAAAAAATACGGACGCGAGAATAAAATTCAAGCGCCTCGCTTCGCTTGATGCAAGCGCCGACCCTCCCCCCGCACCGCACGTCATTGCAAAACTAGATGGACCAGCATGGCTTCGTTTATAAACTGTAAAAAAAATCGTGTTATGATGTTACAAACTTGCGTTCAAATGTTATAGTCGAGTGCAATTAGACAATAAGGTGGAACGAAGTTTATAGTAGTCGGATTTTCATGGGACTTTTTTTGTTGAGTTCCCAGAGGAGTAGAGAAGAAAGTTAAAAAAAATATTTCACCGCTTGCGACTTTTTTATTTTAAATTTCCTTAGAATTTTTTTTTTTCGTTTATGAATAACTTCAAATTCAACGAATTCATAATGTAGCGTAATAGTGTGACCGACGTGCATCAATTAAACGCTAATTTGGTTTGTTTCTTTGTTCATGGTTGTCGATGTAATGTATATTACAAGTATTTTTTGAAATTTTCCTATTTTCTGCAATTATTTTTAAAATATCGAATTTGAAGACTAAAATTTCTTTTGAAATTGGTAACTGATGCAGTGTTAATGAAGACCACTTTCATGAGTGTAGTGACTTAAAATTCATTCGGAATAGTCAGAAAATCGTCTATGTTAATGAAAGCATTTTTTTTTTCCAAATACTGCTATTTATAGCTGAATATATAAAAAATGCTTTCATTTGCACATTAAGTTTTAACTCAGCACATTGACTTTTAACTCAATGTGCAAATCATTGTCTAAATCCCAATTGTTATCTAACGAGGTATAATAACTAGAAAAATATTTAAGGATACTTGTTAAATATTGATTACTGCTGAAAAAGAAAAACATGACAAAAGGCCTCTATCGCTAAGAAGTGGGAGTGGTATCGGTATCGGTATTAACTTACGCGCAGAGACCCAAGCTTGCAACTTATCTTAGACTAGCTGACGTCCCGCGGTTTCACCCGCGTAGTTCCCGTTCCCGTGGGAGTACGGGAATAAAATATAGCCTATAGCACTCACAAATAATGTAGCTTTCTACCAGTGAAACAATTTTTAAAATTGGTTCATTACTTCCGGAGATTACCCGCTACATACAAACTTACAAACAAATGTTACCTCTTTATAGTATATAGTATAGATAGAAATCGTGAGAAATGGTTACGTTATAATTACGATAATTTTTGTAAATTTACCAGCGGCCCCATTACACCTTCGTCAGCAGCATCTCGTCGGCAACATTTACCGAGTACCATCATTTTTTTTTTTAGTTTTTGTTATCTGTGGATAGCAGATATAGTAAGGATATTTTCAGGATAATATTTACGTTGACCGTCATAAAAATATTTTGAGAAAAATGGCCTTCTTTAACTTTTACATAGACGATTTCCTGATAATTGTGAATACATTTTTAGTCACTTCACTCGTAAACATGGTTTTCTTGAATATTTTACATCCTATTATCTCTGAAAAAGTATCAGTTACCAATTTCAAAAGAAATTTTAGTTTTCACATTCGAAATTTTAGAAATAATTGCAGAAAATAGGAATTTTTCAAAAAATACTTGAAATATTGCATTACATCGACAACAATGAACAAAGAAACAGATCAAATTAGCATTTAATAGATGCATGCAGGTCACACTATTACGCTACATTAGGAATTCGTCAAATTTGAAGTTAGTCATAAACGAAAAAAAAAAGTCGCGAGGGTCGAATTATTTTTTTAAATATTCTTCTCCACTCCTCTAGGAACTCAATAAAAAAGTCCCATGAAAATCCGACCGCTATAAACTTCGTTCCACCTTTTGAGTATTTTTTGTCTAATTGCACTCGGCTATTAGATAATCTATTGAGACTATGCTTTAAAGGCGTTTTGACCCTCTCTCTTTTATGTGACGCAGACGAAGTTGCGCGGGCCAGCTAGTTGAATATTATAATCTCTTACAGCAGTGTGACCCCAGAAGTATTCGCGAGCCTAAGCGAGCCTCCTTTAGAAGTCGACACAACTGACGGTGTGGACGAGGCAGAAGCGACGCGCCTGCGCGAGTGGGTCGCGGCCAGGGGACTACCGCGCGCCGTCAGCGACGCGCTGCTGCGGCACTGCTACGTGCTGCCAGACCTGCTGCTGCATGCGCAGCGGGAGGACGTGGGGAGGCTGCATCTAAAGTAAGTGATGCTTACTGCCTGCGCGAGTGGGTGGCCGCCCGGGGACTGCCGCACTGCTACGTGCTACCAGACCTGCTGCTGCACGCGCAGCGGGAGGACGTGGGGAGGCTGCATCTAAAGTAAGTGATGCTTACTGCCTGCGCGAGTGGGTGGCCGCCCGGGGACTGCCGCACTGCTACGTGCTGCCAGACCTGCTGCTGCACGCGCAGCGGGAGGACGTGGGGAGGCTGCATCTAAAGTAAGTGATGCTTACTGCCTGCGCGAGTGGGTGGCCGCCCGGGGACTGCCGCACTGCTACGTGCTACCAGACCTGCTGCTGCACGCGCAGCGGGAGGACGTGGGGAGGCTGCATCTGAAGTAAGTGATGCTTACTGCCTGCGCGAGTGGGTGGCCACCCGGGGACTGCCGCACTGCTACGTGCTGCCAGACCTGCTGCTGCACGCGCAGCGGGAGGACGTGGGGAGGCTGCATCTGAAGTAAGTGATGCTTACTGCCTGCGCGTGTGGGTGGCCGCCCGGGGACTGCCGCACTGCTACGTGCTACCAGACCTGCTGCTGCACGCGCAGCGGGAGGACGTGGGGAGGCTGCATCTAAAGTAAGTGATGCTTACTGCCTGCGCGAGTGGGTGGCCGCCCGGGGACTGCCGCACTGCTACGTGCTGCCAGACCTGCTGCTGCACGCGCAGCGGGAGGACGTGGGGAGGCTGCATCTAAAGTAAGTGATGCTTACTGCCTGCGCGAGTGGGTGGCCGCCCGGGGACTGCCGCACTGCTACGTGCTGCCAGACCTGCTGCTGCACGCGCAGCGGGAGGACGTGGGGAGGCTGCATCTGAAGTAAGTGATGCTTACTGCCTGCGCGTGTGGGTGGCCGCCCGGGGACTGCCGCACTGCTACGTGCTGCCAGACCTGCTGCTGCACGCGCAGCGGGAGGACGTTGGGAGGCCATACTTCAGAAAGTAAGTGATGCTTAGGCCTGAATAAGGTAGATGACAAAAAAATACGAATTAGTCCGTCAGATAGATTTCCAAAAACATTTCTTTTCCCACTCACGATCTTTGACACGTTTTATCTTCGTCAATTTTGATTAATTTGATAAAACAAAAAACACTAATCCAATATTATATTGATCAATCAAATTATATAATCTAACTGACGGACTAAACAGAATCATATTTTTAGTCAGTCATCGTCCCTGTTCTTTTTACGATGATGTCGGTCGCGTACAAGAAATACATTAGCGCTGACGTCAGCGTCGCAGTATGGTGCTGTAAGGTCCTGCCCACAGCTCGCGCGTCGGCGGCGACCGGCGGCGGCGGTGAGCGGCGAAAACAAATGCTAGATATCATATGAAGTATGCCACAGCTACCGGCGGCGCGTTTTGCATTTTGTCTAGCATTTGTTTTCGCCGCTCACCGCCGCCGCCGACGCAAAACAATACGATGAATATTCGCACGCGCGACCGATGTACGCGACCGACATCAGCGTAAGAGGAATTCAGACGTTACTTGACTTTTCAAATAGACGATCTCTTTACTGACGAAACGACGACAATGTGGACGAGACAGCAAACACGCGTGTACGCGCGCAGTAAGTGGAACTTGATTTTGTATTTATTTTTGTAGTTAGCAAGGGCAATAGATAGAATAGAGCCGACAAGTCAGCGTTTACTTGCTTGAGTCAGTGTGAATCGGCACAGATTGGCACAGTTGAGCTGAAAAATACACATTTTATTTTGCCGCCCAGCCTGCACCGAGTCAGTCCGACCCGCACACTTTTTTTCCTTATTTCAAACAGATGAAGCATACCTTAAGCGCAGGCCAAGCGATCGAGGCCCTTTTCAAGTTCGTTCAGCTCTTTCGATAGTTCGCGGTATGAACCAAAGTATGAAAAGTGGTGAAACGATACCTCGTTCGCTTCGCCTGACCGCTCGCCAGCTGGTGATGTGGGCTGCGCTTTATTGTTAGTCGAGTGTTATATGAACGTGAAGTAACAGAATAAAAATCCGTAATCGTTTATTAGTAAAGGCGAGTAGTATCGCCGACTTTACTTCCCAATTAATTTCCACTACATACAACATTCCTCCCTTTTAACTAACAAATAAATCACACTCAAACTTTCAACAGAGGCGGCATCGAGCTCCGACTATGGCGCGCAATACAAGAACACCGTCTCCACAACAGTCCGTCCCACCTCCGTCGCACAAGCAGTACTGAAACAGACATGGATACCAACTCCATAGTCGTAGTCGAATGCCAGCGATGTAAATCCACCCGCCGCACCCTATCAAACAACTCATCCTGTTCGAACAACCCCACTATAGTTATCAGGGATCAACTGAACGGGGATGAAACTGTAGCCGAGTACTATGGGGAGAACGGGGTCGTCAATCTTTGACTACTGCGCGGATGGTGCACTCTACAGTGAATGGTCTCTTTGGTAACGGCCAAGGGTTGTCAATGTGTTCTTAATTTGAATGTAGTTACCGTTTTGCACGTTTATAGCTTTATGGTTTTGTTATACTCACGCGATCATGATCTTTAAACATCGATCGTTGTTAAATCGATTTGACGTCGATCGTGCTTTAATGTTTTATCGGATTGAAATCAATTCATCTGAGCTATTAAGGTGACACTAGTCGACATTTTTTCCACATACATTTCGGGAAGGTATTACTCCACTGTTTGATACTGTACATCCAAAGAACATGATATCGTTTTGTCTCATTATTAATTTTGTCTGTGCAGAAACAGTTACGAGTTTTTATTGCCAATTTTAACGCAACTTTGGGCGTAAATTAGCAATAAAAGAAGTGTCAAATTTCCAAACCAAAGTCGGTACCGACAAAGCACAACTATCGAAGAATAAATGAATTTTATTTGTAATTGAGTTATGCACTGATTGTTTCATAAAATTCGATTTTCCAAAGTCCTTTTCGTATTCTTTTACGCGCGCTTTTTACTATGAATTATCATGCATCTCACTGAACTCACTCTGTCGGGCACGATGTCAGGTGAGACAGCGTGCTTTTTGGTCACGCCCACCAGTGGGTTCGAGCCCGCGACTAGTGTCACCTTAACCCACACGATTTGAACATCGACGCAAGGTCGATCGTTTGAGTGTAAACACCCTTAGTTACTTGAAGTTCAGTTGAAGCAAAATGTATCAAATTAGTATATTAGTAAGCTCAATACTAAACGTAGCTATATAAAAAGTTGACTAAAACTGGTCGTTTCTGGTTGTATTGGTAAAGTGATAAGCAATTTTGAGACAATATCTTACCATGATGAAATTATTGATTTCTCATTTTAGTGTGTTCATTATAGTATAAAAGTTTCGAGTGAAAGTATGTCACAAATGTCCGATTAAATGGTCATAACATTAGTGTGCTGTAGCATTAATTAAAAAATAAATAACACACGTTTAGCTGTACAAGGATCTATTGGCGCGTGGCTGAAATCAGAACTTACGCCGCCATTTTGTTTTGTCAACACAAAATGGCTGCCAACAGTGCTTATCAACGTCTTTCGAGCGCGAAAAGGTCCTTGCACTGTAGAAGTTTTGAAATTTAAAAAGTAGTTGTTAATTGTTAAAATTGCTGTTGCTGTTAAAAAACTAAAATAACACCGCTTGAGGCCTTGAGTGTATCATCCGAATAACATAATACATGTAAATATAGCTTCGTATTTATTTAATATATCGTTACTAGTCTTTGTAAATAATTATAATTTCTCTGATAAGCATAATATTAAGATACGCTAAACGGAAGGTTTTCTCGTATATCTGAGCAAGGATATTAGACAAATCTGTGGAATAGATTCAACTTTCTCGTTCTTGATTCGATGAGCAGCCCGCTTAGCATGAAGGCCGTAGACACGAAAGTGAAACGACAAATCTTTTGTTCATCTTTCATTGAATCGACAAAATGACAGATAAACAAAATATTTGTCGAATCTCATTCGTGTCTACGGCGTTCATGCTAAGCGGGCTGGTCGGGTCAAGTTTTATTGAGTTATTCCTTTAGGAATTTCTCAATAGCAGCACGGATTCTGGATCCTATTGGGACTTTTAACTTCTCCATGACACTCTTGGTAAAGGATCTTCTGTTAGGGCAGACTCTCTCAGCTGGCTGAAATCCTGGTACATGTACTACCTCCGTATATTTCTTTGGGAAATAAAGAAGAATTTTAAAACCTGCATAACATCATACCTATAACCCCGAGAGATTAGGCTGAGGTGTACCTGTTAGTACACCCACACTAGTTATGTTTAAGTCCCATGGCAAGCCTATTGCCATCAAGCAGGCGCAATTTCAAACTACGTGGCTGCTACTCAGAAATTCCTGTCGTAAAAACCCAATAACACTACCCGACCTGGGAATGGAACCCAGGGCCTCGCCCACGACCTACAGTTGTCTAATAACTGGTCAGTAAGTAGTCTTGCACAAAATATAGTTTGAATGGTGCTACCGCGTTGTGATGGTTAATTAAAAACAAGTGCCTTTTGTTAACGCTTGCACTTTAAGTTAAAAAAACGAACGAAGTTATGCATATTGTAAATGTGTAATTATATTGTTGAAAATTACGATTTCGAACGTTTTTCCCAAAGGAAATGGTCGCCTCCATTCTTAATTACTGTTAGTTGTGAAATACATAACGTTTTAAATGCGTTGTTCGCATAGAAACGGAATACAAAAGAATACAAAAAAGAAAATTCGAAAACGCCACTTAAATTTGTAGCCATGTATTATGTAAAACAGATTATCCCCATAATAATGACATTACGAATGAGTATATGCATATATACTTACTACTACATAATACTCATATACATATATATATATATGTATATGATTATTATGCGTTTAAAATTGTTTACAATCTGAAAAAAGAATAAATCACCATTTAACTGGCATAAAAGCTTAAAGCATTGCTATTTACAAGTGCCTACAATATATCTAGTATACAATACTATAAGATATATAATAATTAATTATATGTATATTCATCCTTAGAAGCTATATATCTTTTGAGTGCCATACGTACATATTTTCTTATAAATAACACTGTATATTTTATTAAGATTAATATTTACTGTTATTAACTAAAGATTTTATTAAAAACTTATAAATAATCGTGATCTGAAAAAGCTTAAATATAATTCAGAAATAATTATGTCGCTAGTATTACTAAGATATTGGTTCTAAAATAGTCTAAACAGGTAATCTTGAAAAACGTAAGTCTATATGACTACTAAACACTACAGAGTGAAAAGTCTTTAAGAGTACTAAACACTACAGACTGTAATTTTCGTGTAAAAAAAACTCAGTGCGTTTTTGAAGGCTAGGTGTCCAAAAAAAATAATACAACATTCTCCATGAGAGCTATCGCGCATGAATTCGCCGCTAGAGGCGTTCGTGTAGACTAAGGTCTTCCAAAATGTCAGATGTCATAGAGTATTCGCGCGTTGTGTGCTTTTTTATCACATATTTTTACTAAAACTGTGCTGTGTTCTAGACTGAGCCATTCCTGATTAATTATGACTTGAAGATTTTAAGTAGCAAATTAAGATCTTATTCGTAGTACTTGGAGGTAGAATGATTTTTAAATACTTCATGCTTGCTAATTTTAGGGAGAATATTGTGAATAAGTATGTGTAGTTTACACTATGTTGTTAAACGTAATAAAATAAACTTATAAGGTTATTGGTACTTTAAAGTATATAATAGAATGATTGACAGGACCTTACTCGACAGTGGCGCCATCTGGTGAGCTCAAAAACGATAGCCCGCATTGCTAAAGCATAATCATTTCTTGTCGACCGGCATGTCTTAGAACCGAAAATTCAAAGACGTAAGTCCCAATACCACGCACTGCTCCCGCGTGGTGAATTATAGCCAATTCCCTATGACAAGAGAATCCCAGCAGTGGGAAACATTACAGGTTGATTATCCTCATACTAATCGTGTATTCATTCAAACATTCTAGTCTATCTATATCTATACTGCTTAAACAAAAAAAAAAACGAGTTTGCAAAACCTCATATTTTTTTTTCCTTTTTATTATAGTTGATTTAATTATCGAATGACTTTTTCCTAGCCTCTAAAAACGCACTGTTTACAACTACAATACTAGCCAGATTTACCTACCTTACAGTATGTAGCCATATTGTATATCAACATTACAATACTCAGTAATACTGTTGTGAAGTACAAATACAATACCTTATAATATGTAGAAAATAGGTTCTATATTTACTTGAAGGTGTGACCCAACTGCCAGGGACAGTCATTTGATTGATCTTATGTCACTGTTTTGAATTTCGAACCACCTTGGAACTTGTTCCATAGTCCCACCGCGCGGCAAAAGTTGATTCGAAATTTGAATTTCATCTATTTTCGTCGATATGCAGCAGTGTGGTCGCATCTTTACAAATTCAACATACGCTTGGGAAAAACCCCAATAACTATGAAATTGTTCTTAGTTTTATTTAGACATAAGTGTTATTACGTCTCGCGTTTATTTGAGCTAAATAGTAGAGGAAACTACTAAAATTATAGCTTTAAATTAATATCATTAATATTAGACGTAGAGTTGTTTTGTTTGGATATTCGCAGATTATTTTTTTATACTTAATTAAGTATGCATAGTTAATTGGAGTAAAAAAGTGATGCTTAAATTGTTTAAAAAGTTGCTAAAATGAGTCCATTTTGAGATAATGTGGACGTAACTTTAAAAAAAATATTTACTATCACATTAATACGTAATTCCTTTGGAAATGTATCCAGTGTCGGTTTTTGAACAAAAAAAATATATAAATGTCATCACATCTCGCTTTATATTTATTTTGAAATTATTACAACACTTATTTATAAATAAAAATATCAAAAGATCTGCGTTTTTGTACGACAGCTTAGTGACTTCTAAAATGAGGTCTACAATAGATTATTTTTAATTTTATATACTGTTTATAATATACTTTTTATCACGTACTTTTGTTTATCAAAAAACTATTTGTTGTTAAAATGTTTTATCTACAAAATTGTTTTGTTCATCATTGTAGGTTTTCTCAGATATCAATTTTGCACAATATTGTACTTTCCTCTGAATATTAAACTATGATAAGCTTGTAATTAATATTCATTATGTCACCTTGATCTAGTAACTAACTATGTACCTACTGTTAGGTAGAATCTGCCCATATAATTTAATATGATTTCTTTGAGTAGCTAATTAATAAATGATTAATTATGAAATTGTTATTTTAATTAATTACTCCCCGCACCCACTTCTGCACTTCACTTTTCATTCATTTCATTCACTCGTCGAGTTGCCGACATAAATAGGGTTTGGTGAAAATTCGGTCAGGAACGACCTCACTCAGTCACTCACAATACCCTATCAGAGAATATTATTTTTAATTTTCAGATTTCTTCCAAGTATTCTCATCATCTGCCTAGCCTTTTCCCAACTATGTTGGAGTCGGCTTCCAGTCTAACCGGATGCAGCTGAATACCAGTATTTTACATGGAGCGACTGCCTATCTGACCTCCACAACCCAGTTAGTACCGGGTTATACGATACCCTTGGTAAGACTGGTTGTCAGACTTTTTGGGCCTCTGACTACCTAACGACTGTCAAAGATCTACAAATGACAGCCGGGACCTACGGCTTAACGTGCTTTCCGAGGCACGGAGGAAACTCGGTATGTATTGGTGGTCACCCATCCACAGACCAACCTAGGCAAGCACAGCTTAACCTAACGATCGACCCGAGCGGCTGTTATTATTTAGCCACGAGCTCCTCTATTATTAAGTATTCTATTAATATGTAATTAATGATGTGTTATGGTGGTGGTGGTAAATGGTGTGTGTGTGTGGTGGCCGGTGTGTGTTTGTTTTTAATTTGTATTCTCTTTAATTTTATTACGCCCTCCGTATCAGAAGGACAATCTAGTAAAATGCCCTTGTGGAATAAGTAAAACGACCTACTACTAAAACGACTGAAATTTAAAATCGTCATACTAGTATAGAAGGTCTGAAATGAATAAACGACATATTGGGCAAAAGGACTTGCCTAGGCTATAATGTACAGTCAAGTGCACAAAATAAAAATTAATTACCTATTATTTTATGGGTGTATTGTGTAAGTCTAAAGCTCGGACTATAAGCAGCTCTTTCCGGCCGGAATTTGTTAGGATCCGTTCGAAAAACGACCTGATACGGAGGGAAAGTACGGACAACAGAAGTTCTCCACCCACCTCCCTCTGGATAGTGGATAGTTACTTCCAACTGTTGGTAGATGGCGTTTCCAGTCTCGTTTGATACAAAAAATAGACCACGTATAATACACAATGTAAACGCTATATTTACCTATTACAATCAATTCATTATTGACGGTTGTGAAAAAATTAAAGGTTAAAAAAATTAAACCTACTTGTTCTAATAATTGTAAGTAGGTACGAATAGGAACGTTCTCTAAGTTTATGTTTATGAAAAGCTAACAACAGATCGACAGAGTTACCTTTGCATTTATAATAATAGTACCTACCGAAATGAACGACTATTTAAGTCGTTCATTTCGCGAATATATTGACTTACACCCCGTTAACTTATTTAAATCGGAATATAATTAATTAAATGTAAAACAGGGAACTACGGAGACGGCTTCACATTCTCCCCGGGGATGTGTAAGACGTTCCAGAGACATTAATTCACCCAATGTTTGTGGCTAACGTCAGCTCTAATTTACATACAGTAAAACGTATGGGTTGCGCACCTCTAATGGCATTTGTGTTGGTATAGGCGGCCATTTAATCTTGAGACGTCTGCTTGCCTCATAGTGCTGCTGATAATTCGCGAAAATATTAGGAATTTAGGATAGATAGGTCTTTATCTAGGCAGGGTTATCTTTTCAAGATGCCAAATCTTCGGAAAACAGACAGGGCGAAGAAGAGGTGCGAAAAACTTTCAGTAAAAAAAAACATCCCGTTATCGAGTTACAATCACCAGGGGTTCTAAACCTCTTTGAAAAACATGTTAGGACACAATATTCTACACATGCTTAGAAAGCAAAACGACAGTAGGTACCTAACAGTGTTAGGTTAACACTGGAAAAAGGATGGCTGGAAAAGTATGGAAGTATGGCTGGGATGGAGGCCTGGGGGGGGGGGGGATTAGCCGTGTGGTATCCGGCAGAGTAGAATAGAACCAACCCATTACACTGACGGGTGTCGTATACGGCGACTAATGTCTGAGGCAGAACGCCTTGCGCCTCCGTATACCAGAGAATGGGCAGCAGCGTTTTCTGTTAACCTTTCAGCACTGCGATCTCCAATCCGCCTGCCAAGCGTGGTGATTACGGAAAATTCCTCCCATCATGGGAGAGGCTTATGTCCAGCAGTGGACTTTATGGGCTGTTGTTGTTGTTGTTGATGGCTGGGATGGATGGATGGATGACCTGTACCTACCTAATTATAGAGCTCATATACTTAGAAGCTCTCGGCCGTCCAACCTATATTGGCCATAGGTACGTTGACTTAATGACGAAACGTGTTGCTATCAATCTTGGAATTATGTTTGCTGACATTCTGACAACGCTATTTTGTTTCTTGATTGCACTGTATTACATGGTTACTAAATGAACTGTAAAGTTAGTACTTACAATTCCTTGAAAGGAATATGCATTAGGTTTGAAGTAGTGCCTACCAAACAGAGGATTGACAGAATAAACTTTAGGAATCGTTCAGTGTGCTATTTTGTACCTAGCTTCTCTCAACATTATGAAAACTCGGGCTGTAGCAAGGCCGAGACATAATTACAACATAAGTACCTACTTTTTCGCATGGTCGTAGGTTACAAATTATGTAGGAAAGGAACCTCCAAAAACCCCACCTGTTACGATCCATAAGTAGGTAAGAAAGCACTCAAAGCACCTACCCTATTTGTCTATTTTTCTACAAAAGCAAGTACATAAGTAGGTACTACGCCCGTGACCTTTCTGAAAAAACCAGTGGGTATTGTCAGTGAAAGAACTAGAAGTCTTTGTAGAGCGTCTCGTCCCTACTTTTTCTGTCATCAACAAACACCCCCGAATTACAATATTGATACAATATTGACGACACTGTTGTTGGTGCAGTTGCTGAGCGATTGACTACCGCGCTGTTCTGTTTATCGCGGGTTTGATAAATGTTTGTGTGTATTTGTAGTTGTTCCGGGTCTGGCTGTTTGTGTATGAATCACGTTCGGCTGCAGGAGGATGTTGAGGAAACCGATATAATTTACTTAAAGCTAATTTAATTGTTAAAAAATATTACAATTAAGTAGGTCGGTAAAACAAGATGCGTGACAATTGTTCGATGTGAGAAAGAACAGTGGTCCACCAGTGGCGGACAAACGGGGCGGCCTGCCCCGGGCCTCCGGTCTTGGGGGACCCCCAAATGCCTCCGCGTTCTCCTGATCAAATCCTAAACAAGACTTTAAAAATGAGCTTAGTACCTACATAATTTCATCAAGATCTAAACACTACAGCCATCTAGACTTTTTACGCGGTACTAATATTCTTTTAACTTTGCTGAACGCGTCCAATACGCTGGGGGAATTCCCGTCTTTATATCGTGTAATTCCCCAGGAATCCCTGAATGAATGAAGTGCAAATAATTCACTCTTGTACGCCTACATTTACATTCACTACATTCTATTTACGTCGAAAAATAAACAGTATGAAGCTTGTAAAACTAATTTTTTTTTAAAGCTGGGGTCTCATTCAGCTTTGTCGCCCCGGGCCACTGACGGGCTTAGTCCGCCACTGGGTCCACGCTATCGAAAATGTTGAGAAAGCGACGGTGCCGGCAACAACGGGCGCTTTATTTATTAATCACGGTCTTCAGATTCCAATGTGCCGCAAGTACGCCATACCAGGACGCTTTGTGTTAGTGACTAAATTAGTCATGGTCTTCAGATCCCAATGTGCCGCCGCAAGTACGCCATACTAGGACGCTTTGTGTTAGTGACTAAATTAGTTATGGTCTTCAGATTCCAATGTGCCGCCGCAAGTACGCCATACTAGGACGCTTTGTATTAGTGACTAAATTAGTCATGGTCTTCAGATTCCAATGTGCCGCCGCAAGTACGCCATACTAGGACGCTTTGTATTAGTGACTAAATTAGTCATGGTCTTCAGATTCCAATGTGCCGCAAGTACGCCATACTAGGACGCTTTGATTTAGTGACTAAATTAGTCATGGTCTTCAGATTCCAATGTGCCGCAAGTACGCCAACTAGGACGCTTTGTATTAGTGACTAAATTAGTCATGGTCTTCAGATTTCAAGGTGACGCAAGTACTTACTACATAACAAAAATAACAATTAAGTATGTGTGTTTAATGTTTGTAAACGCACCCACGATACAAATGAGAACTTCATAGTTTGGAGCAACGTCTAGAAAAAAAATCCGATCAGACGACTAGGTACCTACGACTACATTAGTTTAATGGATAGAAGTAACACCGATATTCTACTGAATATCGGTGTTACTTCTATCCATTAAACACACTACACTACACACTACTGTGTATCTCGGCCGCATGATAGAAATAAATGCCTACAGCCGCGCGGTACGTAAACATGCGTAAGGGCTGCCCATCTCCAGCATTTTAATTACATTTGCCTACTTTCTGTTTCTATTTAGTTTTGTGATTGTAAATATCCTTTTTATATAAATAAATGAAATACTTTGTATATTGAATAGGAAGTGTTCAATAAAAATGCGTGTTGTTTTTTGATTGGTAGATTTGCAAACTAACAAATTTATTTAGAATTTAGAATTATGCAAACTAACAAAACACACATGCACCGAAGTTTTAACACAAGCGTAAGTAGGTAGGTATCTACCGTATCATGATTCATTCAGAACCGCATATAACTACCTTTTTCACTCGTCTCAATAACTTTCCGTTACTCTATTCGATTTATGTATTAATCCAAACACATTTTTTTTGTGAGATAAAAGGAAATACTTATCCATTAAAAAGACACACATTATGTACCTACCTACCTATTAGTAAGTAAAATTATTTTATAGTCTTACCTTTCAGAGTTTCCAGGTAATTTAATAAAACTTATGTCTGGATGCGTTATTGACGAATTCATACAACCAAAAACAGCACAATATTTCCTACTCGTCATATTAACTGATTTTTAGAGAAAAAATCGCGCGGTTATTGTTAAAAAACAACACACCGTCCGTTCGACACTGCGGTACAGCCGTGACTGTCTGCGCCCCGGGCGCACCCCGAGATCGAGGCGCGTAGCGTAGGTATAGCTCGCGTTTCGTCCGTTTGTATGAAGTCGGAGTACTGTATTATAATATTACCGTGCCGATATCCATTTTCATTTCATTTTATTTTTAGAAATTCCCGTCTTGCAGGGTAGATGTCTACTCAATTACCGAATCTTACTAATTATATTAGTTATGCTTGAGACCGATTTGAATTTCAATTCTGCACCCCACTACCTTGTCGGAAGAAGTTCATCGTTAATTTTATTAGAGTCGCCCGAAGGCTTTTTAATGTAAATCTTACGCTAATCTTGGTTTTTGTCTAGGTAGATAACTACTGTAGAATGTGTTTTTGAATACCTATAAGTACTTAAGTTGTATAGTAAAAATAAACAAGGTGAACTTGATTCAAACGATCTTACTCGTCTGTGAAACGTCTAGGTTAATTTAAAAAAAAAAGTTATTGTATAATTTTTACCGATCTTGCGGTGGTTATGGTGACCCTAATGATAGCCAACTAAGAAACAGGAAATTACCTTTAAATTAATTAAATACTCAATTAATTTGGTTGGAAACACATTCTCTGGCGAACGCTCCGCCAAGTATGATATAATTTATGAAGAATTTTAGGGATCGATTTTTTTTCCAGTGCAAAACCTACACGGTCAAAATGTATGGACCAGATTTTTTTTTTTTATTTCGATTTTGGGAGGTTTAAAATAATGTAGGTACTGAATACGACTGGTAACCGTTTGTGCATCAGTGTCCCTGCCACTATCTATACAGAGTGTAAACAAACCCTTCCACGAAGCCGTCTACCAAGCATTAAGCATCAAACTAAGTAAAAAAGTAACTTTACGCAAAAATTATTGCTGGGAAACTATTTTTTTTGTGGTGAAAATTCACGTGTTACCGTAGGACTCAATGTAACGTAGGTACTCAACATGAATGCTGATGGATTGATTACATTTAGTACGGGGGTTGTGGAGGTGCTTATAGTAAAAATCTTGCATTAAAAACATGTACTTAGGTACCTATTTAAAAAAAAACTTGTGTAAAAGTTGGAACTTTGATTCCCAATATCTCCGTAACTAGAAGGTTCCCAGGTACGGTCTAGAACAAAAAAATGATCGCAAAAACTGGGAGAACAAGTGCCTTTCGGCTTCGTTAAGAGTGTTTTTACACCCTTTATCACTTCACTCGGAGTTGGATGGCCATTATGTTCAAGCATCGGATACCTTTCTACCGGCAAATGCTCGGACCTGCTGGGGTGGTTGCCACTCTGTCTGCGGTGACCCCAGCCCTAACATAATGGTCAACCCGCCAGTAGAAAGGCATATCTATCTACATGCCTCCGTTTCCAACTATTACTTATCGCATAACGGAAATACCAAAACATAATTATAATAGGAACCAAGCATATCGTATGTCCTAACGTACGTTTATACCGCTATAAATAAACATACTTAGTTAATCACAACAGAGCTACTATGTAACGTTACTTTGTGACAAAGCATGATTTTGCCACAATGTAAAGATAATCAGTAGACCAACTAGGCCATTTTTGGGGTTCTGTACCCAAAGGATGCTAAGACAAGGAGTCGGTGACTTTTGTTCGTTTGATTTTGTTTTTTGTTGACCGACTTCTGAAGCTAACGTAATTTTTACTGTTTTATGTTTTTGAAGCCGGTTTTTTTTTTTTAGTTTTTCTATTTTTAGTTGTTCCACTATACAAATATTTATTTTACACTGTTATCAAAAACACTTATGGTAGGTATGTAAGTAGGCTTATTCCCGAAAAAATGGAACTTAACATACCTGTCTCCCATTATGGCTCTGTCTATTACTATGGCCTCTGTAACAACCACTTATTTAATTATTAAAATAAAAAAGTAAAAACAAAATTGTATTTTTAGACATTTAACCAGAAAAGTAATGTTAAACATTGTAGGTACGATGTTGTCAACTGAACTTTCCGTATGTTGCACTACACACATGAGACGTATCACGTAACCACTTGTCTTGACGAGGTAGCTCCAACTTACTCACAGTTTACAATTTGTTCGTAGTTGAAATACTGTATGTTAACACTAATATGTGTACTGTATATAACTGTGCTGGGCAGAGTTACCGATAGTGCGTGCTAACGCATGCTACAACACTATTACACACCCAGACAACGGCCACTTGTTTTAAACAATGCTAGGTGCGGCCTTGATTTCAATGATTCATTTACATAATAAAGTATGTACCGAACTACTTACTAAACTTGATCATAGTCATTAATATGAACAACTTTCACTATAGTACCAACTTTGATGTAAGTAACAGAGGTGATCAATGAACACCCACATTTCGCCGGGTTTGCTTAAGTCACGTGTAGGGGCGTGCCTATTGCCAAAAAAACAGACCCGAGAAACACTTTGCCCGATCTGGCAATTAGTGAGAATTGAATTCATGACCTCATACTCGAAAATAGCACTCGCGACTACCTAGATATGAGGCAGACTAATTTAGAAATTGGTATAGGTGTAGGCCTGCCCTATTATTATTATTATTTATTTATTTATTTATGAATCAAACATGGTAAGTAGACTTATAAACTAAGCCCCACAAAACCGTTGTAATGGTTTGTCTGTGGGGTTACACATGGGACTTAAAACAGAATTGGTAAACTGTGGGTGAACTATTCGGTACACCTCTGCCAACTATTCTGGGATTCCAGGCGTGATGTTTTGTATAGGAGTGAAGAGAGCGAGGAGCTAGGAGAGGAGTAAGAGCTGCTACAAGATACAGTAAAATGCAATATGTGTCTAATGGAAGCGTCGATGTTTAGGGTTCCGTACCCAAAGGGTTAAAACGGGACCCTATTACTAAGACTCCACTGTCCGTCTGTCTGTCTGTCTATCTGTCCGTCTGTCTGTCACCAGGTTGATGTATCTCATGAACCGTGATAGCCTAGACAGTTGAAATTTTCACAGATGAAGTATTTTTGCCGCTATAACAACAAATAGGTACTAAAAACAGAATAAAATGGGGCTTCCCTCCTATACACCAAACTTGATTTTTTTGCTATTTTTTAGCTCGATATTAACGGCAACATGTAGACGCTTGAAATATTCACAGAATATTTAGTTTTACATTCATTTTAAAAATAAATAATTAAATTAAAATAAAATAAATATATAGGGGGTACGTAATCCCATACAATAAACGTCATTTTTTTGCCTTTTGTCCAATATATAGATATGGTATGGAACCCTTCGTGCGCGAGTCCGACTCGCACTTGGCCGGTTTTTCTAATTTGCTCCCTTAATAAATTCGTTACTCGAGCCTTTTTTCATGGTGTTACCATGGTGTTGCCCTCAAATTTTCGTTATTCCTAATCTAACATTGAGATCGACTTTCCCTATACAAGTTAACGTAGAATTAACGTGTCCTAAGCATATGTATACCGTCGGAGTCGGCTGGCAGCTGGCAGTGAACCAAAACGATGTTACTTACATAATGTGGATTTATACCAGGCGCGAGAGATCGCTTAAGCGGAACCTCGCCGTCTGAGCCGCTAGCAATTTGCAAGAAAGTGACGCTCTTTAACGTGCACTCTAATACGTTATCCTAATCTGAGATAAGTTATTGTGGAGGTGGTCGTTTATTTGTTCTTCCTTCAGAATATTATGTGAAAATAGTAAAGGACAAAACATTGTTATGAAGAAAAATACGGTTTTGCGATGGTTGGTACTTAAATACTTAAACAAAGAAAAAAAACAATTTATAACATCACGCCTTGTAATCCCCGAAGGGTTATGCAGAGGTGTACCTAACATGTAATAGGGGGCGAGCTTAATGCCATCAACCGGGCACAAATCCAGACTCCGGCAGCTACTGAGAAATTCCTGATAGAAAAACCCAATAACACTTTGCTCGACCCGGGAGGGAATCGAAACCAGGACCTCACAACACAAATTATGACAATATAAATAAAAAAAAACAAGTGAATCCCAAAGTTTTCGTTGTATGAACAGCATCGGTAGCACCTTTTTATAAATTCATTTAACCCCGTGTTGAAGACACGTGTCTTGCTGCACTGAACACTTTACTCTATACCCTAGAGAGGCAAGAATCGAAATCCATAGATCGCAACGACAGACGTTCTACCACGTGTCGAAAGGTCTCTTAGATAATATAATATAAAAGCTTTCAAGAGAATAGCGCTCCACGGCGTGTCTGAAGTATCAATTCAACTTGTAAGATGACTACCTCTAGGATGTTCCAGACCTCTGATGGCTGTATTGGAAAATTGCTACGGCGAGCTCGCTACCAAGCGAAATCTCCAAGGAGTTGATTTTTATTAAAACTTTATAAAAGGGATACTTGATCATGCACGTAGCTATTCTATTACGTGTTATGTTATCACTATTATTAACATCAGTGTTTGTGAGAAAACTTGGGAATTTTCAACACTTTCCGATTGTGTAGGTAGAGTGGATGTAGTGGTGTATCGTTAAACACAAAAGATGTTTTCCGAGCCGGTGGCTCGCAGTGAGAATCGTAAGAATGCGTACCGTACCTTGTGATATTTTATCACAAATAGGAAGGAACTTAGGGATTCCACTGTTTGTTTGAACAAACGACTAACAAATACGTAGCGGAAATGCAAACTCGATTTTATTCTCGTATATAAACAATTCAAAGGGATACCGAGCTTTTGAGGTAAAGACGCAATAGTTACATTTCACTAAATAAATCGGCGATTCGCTGAATTCATTCGTTCTTTGAAATGCTCAAAGGGTTGGCTTGTAGGAAGAAAATGTTCAATTTTAGTCGTAATCCGTTCAGTCGAATGCCGCGTTGCAGTTTTTGTAAAGTAAAGTCATCATCATCATCATCATTTCAGCCGAAAGACGTCCACTGCTGGACATCATGGGCCTCCCCCAAAGGGGGGTTTTTGCCATAATCGCCACGCTTGGCAGGCGGGTTGGCGATCGCAGTGCGGTTGTTACAAAAGCACAGAGAACGCTGCTGCCCATTCTCTGGTAAGTCCCATAATCGCCTCTTACGACACCCACGGGAAGATATGGGATGGTGCTATTCTTTACGTCCGACACCATACAGACAAATTAAAGTGGTTAAACAATATTTGTTTTGAATGTAACTTGCATACAGTGGGGAAGCAAGCAGATATTTGCATATTGGCATCCCAAGCCGTCTTAATTTTGTCGTAATATGTGGCGGGGTCGAGATTGTATGCCGGTGTCGACTGCTCCCTACAATCTACACATAGGGTGTGTCTCCCACATGTTGCTGTAACAATGCAATTTATTGTTTCAATCTGTGTACACGTTGAAATTAGAATGACATGAATATTGGATGCGTACAAATGTAATAATTTGAATGGAAATTCATGTTGCCTTTATGAATTCCCCGGTAGCGGTGGATGTAATTAAAACACACCCGCCAGACTAGAAACATATGCAGCTAGATGTTCAAACAGATGAAGTCACATATTTGAACATCTAGTGATATGTATCAGGCATCCTACCTATTGCGCTATTCCCAATCGAGGTTGGCAACGGTCTCTGAGGGGATGATACTTCGGCCACTGCCTATGTGTCTTTATGAATGATGAAATGGGAGTGACAAAAGCCGCTACAGACAGATCCCTAGTATCAAGCTGGCACAACAATAGACGGCCGGAGAGCAATGTCCGATTTTGCCCTTTGTAGTAACGTCGGTATTAATGGAGTTAGATTTCTCTCTTTGCTTTCCCATAAAACACTGAAAACGTTTTATGATGAAAATTCTCTCTATTTAAAGGAGAGATTGTTCGCATAAGTGTCCTCGAGAGGCCAAAACACCGGAGACTCAGATGCAATAAAAATACCAACGGAGGGTCAATCAGGTTAAGTGTTTTGTCCGGCGACTCGCGTCTGCCGAAATAATATATTTTATACGAGGTTTGTATTTGAGTGGATGAAGAAATAGTTGGAATATGTTGGTGTTGGGGTGCGCGCGCTGGCATGCCAGTATGCTACTCGCGCGCAAACCTTCGCTGTTATACATTCCAATCTCGGGCGAAAATAAAAGGTATTTGCTCAAAAATCTGTTTCGATTACGTGAACTTATTTTATGAAGCCATAGCAGATGCTTGAGGTGGATAAAAGAATGATAGGAAGTCGTGATCTATAATCACAAAGTGTATTGAATTCCTCTCGTGAATACAAGTTCGTTTAAAGCGAACGAGACTCCCGTAAAATGTATTCAGCACCTGCAATACACTTTCATTTCAGAGGTCCCGCTTTCCTCACTTTATTTTCTTTAACTTTTAGGTTTAGTATGAGTATATTTTTCTGTATTATGTAGATATCCAGTTATACAGGGTGTAAAAGACCTCATCAAGTCATCACGAAGCTGTCAACCAAGCATTCTGTACATCAAACTAAGTAAATTTAAGTAAAAATTATTGCTGGGAAACGACTTTTTTTTTTTGGGTTAAAAATAATGGTAGAACTCAATGTAACGCACTCAAAACATTGTGCTGATTGATGGGTTGAATAGTGCTCCAGGGTTGCGGGACTATTCGAAAGAGATACCGTGGCCCCGGAACACAAAGGGCGATGAAGGAACATGGATGGGTTTTAGTCAGTAAAAGCCTGACACTCCCTCCTGCTCCGCCCAGAGCGGGAGGGGTTATTTGACGATTTCACATCCGAAAAAAAAAAAAAAAAAAGAAAATGGGTTGAATAGTAGGTCTTGGAGGTGTGTAGAGTAAAAATCTTACATTAAAAACTTGTATTAAAAAAAAAACTTGTTATAAAGTTTGAACTTTGACCCCCAATATCTCCGTAACAGGGGAGAACAAGTGCCTTTCGGCTTCGTTAAGAGCTGTTGTACACCCTTTATTTATATAGACCTTGCGTCAATTTGCCGTGTTTTGTCTTTCTATACAACTGTTAGAAAATAACAATAGTATTTGAATATACGGACAATTTAGGTTCGTAGTCAATTTGCTCAACCACTAATTCAACAGTTGAAAGTTGAAGATCAATTTCTTCTAAACATTTTTGTAGCTTAACAGTCTTAAGATTATCTTTGCTGTCTGCGAGTCTAAGAACTTAACATAATATTTTCGTACTTACTTAAACTTAGTTATACTAAGTCGTAGCAACAGGTAGCAGAGGGTTCCTTGGTCTTAAGTATGTAGTTCGTCAAGAAGCGGATTTTAAGTAGGGGTGGCATAAGGCATTACATATTTCATATCGTGAGGCATATGGAAAATGTCTGAAGAAAATTCAATAAGAGATTTTTTCTTAAAATAATGGAACTTTATTGGAGATTGTTGAAATAAAACAGGTCGGGCATTTTTTAAAGCAATAAGTACTTACTTGACCTGTTTTTTTGGCTAATAATAATTTATTTAACTAATAAAATTATGGAGCTGTTGGGAATCAATGTATGGAGAGAAATTGTTTGGCGTACAATAGATTTGGAGCTCCCGGGAATAAATAAAAAAAAAAAAGTAAGTAAAGTAAGTAGTAGTATTGAAAAATAGTATTTTATTAAATACTATTTTTTTTCCCAGCGGCTCCAAACCAAATTGCGTAAGGTCAACAAAACACAAATTGCTACCATTAATGTTATAATTTCGTGGTAAGTAGTTTCAGGATATAGGCAGATGGGATGGGGATGGGTAGATTTGTTTGTGCAATCTGTACTTGAAAATTTTTGGAGCTCTTGGGAAATATTTTATTTATTATTATTATGTTGTTTTTAATTTGGAGCCGCCGGGAATAAAATTATGGAGCACCTGGGAATAAGCCGTTTATTTTTTGCTCGGAACCCTATATAACCCTTTTCCTAAAATTAAATGAGCACTTAAGTTACACCTTATAAGATTAGCTATCTACTATTAAAGGTCCAGTCAAAATGTGTCCAGCCATTTCGGAGATAAGCCGGAACAGACAGACAGACAAAAAAAATGAGGTTTTTTTTTTGTTAAAAAATACCGCATATATTTTCATATGCATTCAGTAAAAAGCAACAAACAAGAGCAAGCAAGAAACAGAATTCAATTTTATTATTTAAAGAATCCAGAAAAGTCGGTGTAAAAGTCCACCTAAAATAAAAACAACAAATTAATATCGATAACAGTTTGCGAAAGCATCCACCATTTTGAATGCAAGAATATTGTCAATTCAAGTTAAAAAGCGAGATGCCTCCGCCATTTTAATTAGCACAAAGTCGTCTGCAATGGTCCTGCAGTTCCATAATTTATGGAATACCAATTTTTCTCTTAGCGGAGCACGTCTTCGTAATAATGAGAAATTAAATTGGAGTGTCGTCTTCGGCGTAAATTTTAATGGGCGTGACTACAGCGAAACACATTGTCAACAACTTAGTTATTAGTGCACAATGATAAGGCAGAAGGTACACGCGATGATAAAATATAATAGTTTAAGCGATATTAGGTTTTGCAAGACAATAACGGTACAACAGATATAGGTGCTGTCCCATATGGTTCCGGTGGTTCAAATGGTGGATCCGGTTGTAGGTATGTTGTCTACACTTCTACACTAATATTCTAAAGAGGAAAGATTTGTATTTTTGAATTTTTGTGTGTAGGTATGTTTGTAATGAATAAACTCAAAAACTACTGCGCCGATTTCAAAAATTCTTTCACGACTAGAAAGCTACATTCACCCTGAGTAACATAAGTTATATTTTATCCCCGTATAATCCCACGGGAACGGGAACTACGCGGGTGAAACCGCGTGACGTCCGCTAGTTTATAATGATTCACGACCGTAACAAATATGGCTTAACAGTGGACTAGCACGAAGCTCCTAATTGAAGGCAAAACTGCCCGACCCAACAACCCAGGAAAGACTGTCCTGCCGCCAGAAAATTAGTAGAGTCTAACCCCACCAAAAGTGAGATAGCGCTATGAAGAAGAAAAATACATACACGTTATTGTCTTGAATCATATTTTGTTAACCATACAGCCCTGCAAATTGCAAAAAAACATAAGAAAATATGAATTTCGTGGGCTAACCTGGCGTTTCTGACTTTCTATCTATGGGGTAGCAAATTATTTTCAGTTTGATGTTATGTACTGTGATACACCCTTCAATATGTCCTCATTGGTACTGGTACACGCTGTATCAATACCGATAATGGTCTTTGCCACAGTTGTAATTCGATTCGAAATTCGCCGAATTCGAATTCGCCTGTCTTTTTTAAACTTTCACGATCAGAACACGTTATAACTAGGGTTGCCACCCGTACTCTAAAATAGAGTATTGTCCTCTTTTTTATGTGGGCGTACTTTGTAATCTACGACATCAATAAAGTACGCTAAAATACTCTATTTACGTAGGTAAAGCTGATTGTTACTGGTTCGTTACTGGTTATGAGTACCTAAGAGACTAAATAAACTGGTTTTGATTTTTGATTGCAAAGAGGCTGTAACTATCTTCAAGAAAGAAAAATATTTGTTAAATGTCAGAAAGAGCAACAACAAAAACGTTTTTAAGGACTAATAATGATAAATAATAATAAATACTCTTTTTTTATGCTGTTTACTTTATATTTGTTCCACCAAAACGAAAAAATACTTTATTCCTCCTAAAAAAATGTGGCAACCCTAGTTATAACACACATGTAAACGGGTATTTATCGCGAATTTTACCTTTAATATAAGCCCGAATTCGCCTTCTTCTCATCACTTCTTCGCTCAAGGTTCGCAAGTAGCGAAGGTTCAAGTTGCGTCTCGACCCGTTCAACAACTTGATTGAGTTGGAAGACATATTTAATCGATTTTCAACTCGGTATAGTGCAGGTAATTAAAACTTGGTAGTATACAGTGTTGCGAGGAATATTTTGATGTAGTTCGCTGCGGTTTGTAACGTCATAACTTTAATGATAACCTTTGGAGTATCTAAACTTGAGTATTTGGATGCAAAACTAGTCATACTGAATCAGCACTCTTCGAAGACATGAAGTTGTATACAAACACTGTTTTATACTTTCACGGTTTATAACTAAACCTGTTGCAAGCGCCCTGATCCAGTATTTACATACTGGATCATGGCGCTTGCAACAGCGTCGAAATATCGGGAGCTCAGAATTATCTAGATTATCACGGAAGATATCCCGTAGGTAAGTGACAGTATAAGTTAAGTTATAACAAAATATAATTTGCACTGCCAATCAGCTCTCCATCTAGTAGTTGGACGAGAATAAGGTAATCAAAGATCTGGAGAATTAGGTAATATTTAACACAATATTACTTACCCGATACTTCGTCAATAAAAAATACAAAACAAAATGAGCTTACAATGATATTAATTCCAAAAGTCTCTAGTTCTCTCTCGTACAATAATTACCCAATCCCAAAACATTAGGTACTAACATTATTAGCGTAAACACTACATTATCCCTAGACTTGGGTACTTACCTAATTGTTTGTAGTTCCTACATGGGCGTCTAACTACCTAAGACTAAGAGCACCGCGACGCTGTCTCGTGTCTCCTTGAAAGGATCAAAATGTTTTATTTATAAAACCTGGATACACCCCCGGGGAACTGCGAGATACTCGTAGACTTTGTCGCGAATTCTGAGAAAATTACCTTTGTAATGTACGACAAAATGTTAATACGTTTTCTGAGACAAAAGTAATTAAAATAAGGTTCATTGTTCAGTTGTAGGTGTCTCGTAGACCAAAATATCTTGAAAAGGTAATTGGATATCTTTCTTTTTGAAGACTTGGCTGAACAAAGGTAGGATGCCACTTCTAAAGAGGTATCTGCTTTTCTAAATTTCGTCACAGATCTCCTATTTCACTTGTTCTCCGGATACATCAATATACATTTACCTACCTGAGATGTCCATTAAAGTTTTGCGGCTGAAAACTTTTGATTTGATTAATATTTTACAAAACAGCCATTGTAGCAGAAAGCAGTACCAACCTCGTACTATGTGTAAAGTTACAATTTTTATCGACCATAATTATTATTGTATTCGCATTGTTTCATGTTTTGTCGCCGCGGAAGGCGCGAGTGTGACGCTGGCATTACACCAAGTTATTATATAGCGGGGGGAAGGAGGGGGGAGGGCACTAATTGGAAATACATGAGAATTTGCATTTTACTTTGTCTGTCGAACTCCCGACGGAGGAACGACGTCTCGCTCAAAATCCCTTTGTCGAATTTGAGTGCACCTTGCATATAGCTCTTTGCAGTATTTATTAATACTACAGCTTAATATTTCATGAGCACCCAAAAGAGTATCTTGTATGCAGACTGTCTTTTGTTTTGGGCGTTGATTGATTCAGAAGAGATTCACTAGTGATTATCGCTCTTCATCACTCAGTACCCTCTTACTTTCTTTTATTGAAAAGGTTGTGTAAGCTGGACTTTGAGTGTACAAGGTGGAATGAACACCGACGCTAAAACGTCATTCTGAACCCCTCTATAGAAATTTTGCATCGGTTTTTTTTTTCCTCGTCGGACTAATAACTGCTTTTTCTTTCTTTCTTTCTAAAAAACAAAATACCTAGCTGTTCCATACATTTTCAATACCTACGCTTTCAAAATGTATGGAAAAGCTGTTTTTTTAATATACAGCGAGGAGAACCAACAGCTAAGATAAGTGAGTAACAATTGAACAAAAATGAACGCCGTACCTACGTGACCCGGTTGTTAAAGACTGATTAACCCTGCACCCTACGGGTTCGGGTCCATACGAGTTAACCTATACTTTATAGTTTTTCACCAAACCCTAAAAAATAACCCGATTATAAACCCGTGTACACAAATATGACTTAACCTTAGGAAGTACCATGTAAGTAGGTTCTGTCACCGTCAGCCCCAATGCGTCAAGTGCGCTGAAGCACACAGTACTCTTGACTACGCGAGGAAACAGCGTTCCAATAATGTGCGGTGCATACTTTGTGAAGGTAACCACCCCGCAAATTACAAGGGGTGCTCAGTTTACAAGGAATTGTAAAAAGTTAAGTATCCCCCTCTTAAACCAAAAAACCCAACGCAGCAAAGACACACAGGAAGTAAATAAAGGTACAGCCAAAGATAGCCGATATGCATGTAATAAATCATACGCAGAAATAACACCAGGTCTATCAACTAAAGAAACCCAACCAACAACACACTTACCTCAATCAAAGCCAAACCCGTCACCTGACATTAAGGAATTTATGCAGACACTCATGAACCTGATGATTCTAATAAATAAGACCCTGGCCTGTCACAACACTCTGAAGAGTTAAAACTTTTTTTATACCAATATAATATTGATATCATGTTAATATCTGAAACGCATTTCACTTCTAGAAGCCATATGGAATTCCTTGGATATAAGCTATATCATACCACACATCCTGACGGGAAAGCACATGGTGGATCAGCTATAATAATCAGAAGCAAATTAAAACACTACCAATCAGTACAGTACTGCAAAGCATCAATTCAAGAAACAACTGTAATAGTCGAAAATTGGGTAAGCCCCATCACGGTGTCAGCTCTCTACTGCCCACCGAAACACATTATTAAACAGGAGGAGTTCAGCGATTTCTTCAATTCTCTCGGCGATCGCTTCATAGCTGGTGGAGACTTTAATGCGAAGCATAAATATTGGGGCTCAAGATTGACCCTTCCCAGGGGCCGAGAGCTACTCAAAACTGTAGAAAAACTAAAAATGGAAATTATATCATCAGGCGAGCCCATAGGTATTGGCCTACCGACAGAAAGAAAGTACCTGACCTAATACACTTCTGTGCTATTAAAGGTGCCTCGAAAGATTACTTCCAGTGCCAGAGCAGATGAGCTATCTTCCCTTTCACCAGTCTTAGTCACATTATTTAGTAGTTTTAAAGAAACTACAGAAACCTGCGTCCTTCACACCAAAAAAACAGACTGGGAAATCGTCAGGTCAATAGTCAATCATGCCCTGTCGCCTACAGTCAGTTTAAAATCAGAAGACGGTATAGTAGCGGCAGAAGAATTCTTCAATAATTCTGTTCAAACTGCTGCCTGGCAATCTACTTCTGCCAATAACTTAAAGAATAACAAAAAATCAATATCCCATTCTATACTGGATAAAATAACGGAAAAAAGGAGGCTTAGAAAACAATGGCAATAATTTAGATGCCCTAACGATAAAAGTAAATTAAACCACGCTGTTAGGAATCTCAAAAACTATTAGACGAGGAAAGAAATAATAGTTTCCAGGCGTTCCTGACTTCCTGAGCAACCTTGATGCTACTGCTGCCACTGACTACTCACTGTGGAAAGCTACCAAAAAACTAAAGTGGCCTAAAACGGTGTCGCTCCCACTTCGGCAAGCCAACGGGTGCTGGGCTCGAAATGACCGTTTAGTCTACATTTGACAGATTCTACTTATGACATCATATTCTAGAAGAAAAATGCACAACATTTGCGGAACACTTAAAAGACGTATTTCAGCCTCACTCCTACGAGGGGCCCCCAGAGCACAAAGAAGAAGTCTAGCGAGATGTTCAGCTGAATTGTGATTCATCCACTAGCCCCATCGTAATGTTAACAAAGCAGGAACTAATTAGAGCGATAAAAAATGTAAAACCTAAAAAAGCACCTGGTTACGATTTGATAACTGGCATGATTTTGCAACAACTTCCAGATTCTGACCTGACCTTCCTGTAGTCAATCTACAATGCTATGTCAAGACTTTGCTTCTTTCCCCCTCAATGGAAAACAGCCAAGATCCTAATGGTTTCTAAACCACTTGAAGACCCGAAGTCATACCGACCAATAAGTCTGCTTCCAATAGCTACTAAAGTTTATGAATCGCTCCTTTTAACGCGTATAATGCCTATAATTAAAGAAAAGCATTTAATACCCGACCACCAATTTGGGTTCCGACAAAGACATGGCACAATAGACCAAGTTCACAGGCTTGTCAGTAAAATTCACAACACTTTCGAAGATAAGGAATATTGTGCTGCTGCATTCCTTGACATTTCTCAAGCTTTTGATAGAGTTTGGCACGAAGGTCTCCTCTATAAAATCAGAAACAGCTTCCCAAGCAACATCTTCCTCATTTTGATGTCGTACTTGAGAGATAGATACTTCTTCGTGCAGAGTGGAGACGCATTATTAAAGCTTTTATACCCTATCGCTGCTGGGGTACCTTAGGGCAGTGTGCTTGGACCGATTTTGTACTTGATTCATACTGCGGACCTCCCAATATCAAATTTGGCGACAACAGGAACTTTCGCGGATGATACAGCGGTGTTGGCATCCCATACTGATCATAAAGTAGCATCAGCTATGCTGCAAACTTGTTTGGATGACATAGCCCTCTGAATCAAAAAGTGGAGGATAAAAGCAAACGAGACCAAGTTAGTAAATGTCACATTTTCTAAGAGAAAGGAAACGACCAGTACAGTTAAATGTCAAGTATGTAAATACAAGTGCCTCAAGCTGAACATGTTAAATACCTTGGTTTATACCTTGACAGACGCCCCACTTGGAAAAAACACATCTTCACGAAACGGAAGTAACTTGGACTGACACTAAGAAAGTTTTACTGGTTAATCGTCCGGAATTCACAATTAAACCTGGAAAATAAAATCCTTTTATACAAAGTCATACATAATCAAGCCTATTTGGACCTATGGCATCCAGCTATGGGGAATAGCGTCACACTCTAACATAGAGATCATACAGCGCTTTCAGAACAAGCATCTAAGAACAATCACAAACGCTCCATGGTTTGTTCCAAATGAAGCCTTACACCATGATCTGAAGATACTTCCAGTCAGAGGAGAAATAAAAAGCTACATCAAGTCACACAAAGAAAGAATAACTGGTCACCCAAACATCTTGACAAACCATCTCATGAATAAAAAACCGGCCAAGTGCGAGTCGGACTCGCGCACGAAGGGTTCCGTACCATTATTATCAAAAAAAGGGCAAAAAAAATCACGTTTGTTGTAAGGGAGCCCCCCTTTTTTTTTTTTTCGGATGGGAAATCATCAAATAACTCCTCCCGCTCTGGGCGGAGCAGGAGGGAGTGTCAGACTTTTACTGACTAAAACCCATCCATGTTCCTTCATCGCCCTTTGTGTTCCGGGGCCACGGTATCTCTTTCGAATAGTCCCGCAACCCTGGCAGGCATCGGTCCTTACGGACCCCTTTCCTTTTGCTGACTCTCTTTGAGGCGCGCGTGGAACACGAACGCGCCGTCGACACGGCCTGTCGTCATGAGACGGACGGACGGCGGGCTAGCCCATAGCCCACCGTCCACAGGCCCGCGCCTACGGTGGCCGGGGGCCACGTGGTGGTGGCCCCCGACGCCCGGGGCGTCTCCCGCGGCGGCCGGGATGTTGAGAGGTTCTCTCCCTCTCACGTTCCGCCACCTCCTTATCTAGTATTACTGCTTCGCAGAAGAAGGTGACGGCGTCCCATTCCGTCTCGCTCCGGACCATGGCTTGCACCAGGGCCGGACGCGAGAGGTCGCCGCCGCCGATCGCCGCTTCGAGGACACGGCGGTGCTCCGCCCACGCGGGACACACCTCCACCGTGTGCTCCACCGTGTCCTCCGGTCGATCCTCGCAATGGAAACACCCGGGCGTTTCCTCCCGCCCGATTCAGTGCAGGAACCTCCCGAACACTCCGTGTCCGGTGAGGACCTGCGTCAGGCGGAAGGTGAGGACGCCGTGGCGTCTCTCTCAAGCCACTCCTCAAAGAGGGGACTTATCGCCACTATCGTGGCGTGCCCTGCGCGGGGTTGCGACAGTCGCTCTCTCCATGTCGCCGAGATCCCGCCGGAAGTCTGTCCGCTGAGCGACAATTTGTCGCTGCAGCGGAGTTTCCCCCCGGCGTAGCGCCTCCGCGCGCCATTCATGCAGGCGCGCGAGGACTATCGCTTCCAGATCCCATGGCGGCAATCCGGCAAGGAGGCTCGCAAAAACAAAAACAAAAACCGGCCAAGTGCGAGTCGGACTCGCGCACGAAGTGTTCCGTACCATTATCTATACATTAGACAAAACGGCAAAAAAATCACGTTTGTTGTATGGGAGCCCCCCTTAAATATTAATTTTATTCTGTTTTTAGTATTTGTTGTTATAGCGGCAACAGAAATACATCATCTGTGAAAATTTCAACTGTCTAGCTGTCACGGTTCATGAGATACAGCCTGGTGACAGACAGACGGACAGACGGACAGACAGACTCAAACTCAAACTCAAAGCATTTAGCAAGATCAAGCAGTTCTTTGGTCTTGGTATCTATCCCCGTAGGATGAGGGATTACAACTTCAGCCTGTTTTCCTTCACAGGCCAACAACCGCTGCAGTATGTCAGTCCTGGTGGTTTCGTACATATGTTTCGTCTTTTCATAAATGTTCGCAGTAAAGTATTGGGTTCCTTTGTCCTCTCGTTCAAGTAATACATTGTGTCTCGTGTTAAAGTCTTGCCAGAGATTTTCCAAAGACTAACTACTACTAACCTTTGAGTCAAGTATTCCTTTCCTTTTCGAGACGCGCTATCCTTTTGGTAGTTAGTACAGATTCGTTTGATTGACTCGAAGACTTTGTTTTGGATAGTGATTTCACTCATCCTGATGTAAGCGATTAGTTAATCGAAAGTAGTAGTAGTAAGATGTGATAGTAACGTAGGTATTGAAGAACACGTAGTTTGGTGTCTTCTAGTTTGTAGAGTAGTAGTAGTGAAGAACACTTAGCTTGGTGTCTTCTGTAGGCCTCGGATTACTCGCAGTTCACGATGTAGTCCAGAAGCTGTAGTAGTAGTGTTGTAGTAGTAGCCGTAATAGTAGTAGCCGTAGTAGTAGTAGCCGTAGTAGTAGTTGGCTTGATAACGCAGTTGATTCTTGTTTATCCGCTTGGTTCACGAAGAAGTTCTAAAGTATCCCCTCCTCGTTGATTGCTCAGAGCTCTCTTTCTACGAATATGCGCGCTTTCTCAACTTGACTGGTGAGATCCGCTTGTGGAAGGCCAGCCAAGCCGATTCGCTGTCGTTTCAAGAGATACCCCAAACAGTGAAATGCTCGAAGGACCATTAAATGTAAGATCCCGTAGTTGTCGGCACCTTACACTTGCGTTTTAAGTAGGAAGTGGCAAGTAAGTATGTACTTGGAGTTAGGTGAGCTGACGTAAGCACGCACAGATTTGGTAACCCTAAAAGTTTATTAGAGTATATACCGATCACAACAAAGTAAAAGTGGGTTGGATGCTAATCCGCGGTGTTCGCGTAAGTATGTAATTTGTCAACTAACTCAAAATTATATTAAACAAGGTTTTAAATACTAAAGAGAAAAGTAGGTTGCTGCGTTTGCAGCCTGACGTTATGTACGTAAACCGTACACATTTATTTCAATTAGACCATTACGGCACTTTTGAAAGTCAAAAATACAAAAAAGAAAATCAAAGCTACAGTCCCAGTCACAAGGCATAATAACTTGAGAAAGTACTGTAGTTGCCCATTCCCTAGCGTAGATCTCTATGGAGAAGAATGGGCAAGAAACTCCATGGACACTCTTTTAAAATCAAAATATTGTTACAAAATCTTGGTTACATCATTAATTTTGAGATTATACATAGACGGACAGACAGCGAAGTCTTAGTAATAGGGTTCCGTTTTTACCCTTTGGGTACGGAACCCTAAAAATGGAATCCGCAGACTAAAACACAAAATTCCACAAAATCTTATCGGACACTATTAGCATTATGCTTTCGAGTTAGAGGTTGTGTCATAGGACGCAGACGCATACCATGTAAGATGTAAGCCATCTAACACGCAATAGAAATTACTTAAATAAGTAATTTCTATCATTTTGAATAGTGAGAGATTGTAAGAGAAAAGAGACAAAAAAAAATTGTAAGTAAGTAGGTATGCATACTGCTTATTCATAACATAAATATTAAAAAGTGACCATTCAACAGCCAACAGGTAGATTGATTGTTTCGCCAAAATTTTCATTAGACAGCCAATCTTTAGCCACTCCATCTAAAAACATTAACACCAAAAATACCCAATAACACTTACATTGAAATCCTCCATTTATATATCGTTTCAATAATAAAATAAGTTTAGTTCGTCTGTTTATATCCCCGAGGGAGTCTGGCAAGTGTGCGTGAACTTAGCAGATCATTTCCCAGCAGAGCATAATAAAACGTGAGTTCTATTTGCATGCAGCATAGTTCTAGAGTTCCTGATACTTTTCAGAAATAGTTCTGCCCTTTTTCAGGAAAAAAAGTCAAACGAAAATATGATCTGCTAACTTCCGGTAGCAGATCATTTTTTCCAAAACTAAAATTTTGAAAGTGTTTTAGCCACACAAAGATGAGTTCTATAGTTCCTAATAATTTTTTGATATAGTTCTGTGACTATAAAATTAAAAAAAATAAAAAGAAACATAGTAACTTAAAACCAGAAAAAAGTCGACATTATACATACAAATGGCAATAATTACATAAAACGTGGATTCTCATAAATTTTTCTAGGCACTATCTGTAGTTTAGACGTCGAAGTAACAAATAAAATCTTATATGAAAAAAAAAACTCGATCTAAAGTGTAACCAGAGCATGGCTGAAGCCTTAGATTAGCGAAAATAATGATAGAATTCTATGTTTGAATCATAAAGTTCAAAATAAATTAAGTATAGTATTCCGGACAGACAACTCTTCAGTTTTAAATACATCAATAACAGGTCTACTAAAACCCATGGCAAAAAGTCCTAGAATTTGTACTAAAGTATCAGCAAAGCATGGTTGAAAATTAAGATTAGCAAAAATCATGAACAGATTTTGTGTTCGCATATGAAAATCAATAATTAATTACGAGTAGCACTAAGAAACTAGAACTCCACGGTTTCTGATACTCTATTATAAACGCTATCAAATAACATGAAAAGTAACCCTAGAACTCACACTCAGATATCAGCAGAGCATGGTTGAATATTTAGGTTTGCAGAAAGAAAGGCCAGATTTAGTGTTTGCATAAAAAAATCAATAATTAATTTTGAATTATATTGAGGACCTAGAACTCTTCGGTTTCAGATACCTTAATAGTAGTTGTATAAAAAAAAACATAAAAAGTAAACCTAGAACTCACACTCAGATATCAGCAGAGCATGGTTGAAGATTTGATTTGCAGAAATAATGAACAGATTTCGTGTTTGCACATAATAATCAATAACTAATATTACAAGTAGCACGAGGGACCTAGAACTCCACGGTTTCTGATACTCTATTATAAACGCTATCAAATAACATGAAAAGTACCCCTAGAACTCACACTCAGATATCAGCAGAGCATGGTTTAACATTTAGGTTTTCAGAAAGAAAGGCGAGATTTAGTGTTTGCATAAAAAAATCTATAATTAATTTTGAATTATATTGAGGACCTAGAACTCCTCGGTTTCAGATACCTTAATAGTAGTTGTATAAAAAACATAATAAGTAAACCTAGAACTCACACTCAGATATCAGCAGAGCATGGTTGAATATTTGATTTGCAGAAATCATGAACAGATTTCGTGTTCGCATATAATAATCAATAAATAATTACAAGTAGCACTATGGACCTAGAACTCCACGGTTTATGGTACATTATTATAAATGCTATCAAACGATTTGAAAAGTAAGCCCGGAACTCACACTCAGATATCAGCAGAGATGGTTGAACATTTAGGTTTGCATAAAAAAATCTATAATTAATTTTGAATAGTATTAAGGACCTAGAACTCCTCAGTTTCAGATACCTTAATAGTAGTTGTATAAAAAAACATAACAAGTAAACCTAGAACTCACACTGAGGTATCAGCAGGGCATGGTTGAAGATAAAGATTTGCAGAAATCATGAACAGATTTCGTGTTCGCACATAATAATCAATAAATAATTACAAGTAGCACGAGGGACCTAGAACTCCACGGTTTCTGATATTCTATTATAAACGCTATCAAATAACATGAAAAGTAACCCTAGAACTCACACTCAGATATCAGCAGAGCATGGTTGAACATTTAGGTTTGCTGAAAGAAAGGCCAGATTTACTGTTTGCATAAAAAAATCTATAATTAATTTTGAATTATATTGAGGACCTAGAACTCCTCGGTTTCAAATACCTTAATAGTAGTTGTATAAAAAAACATAATAAGTAAACCTAGAACTCACACTCAGATATCAGCAGAGCATGGTTGAATATTTGATTTGCAGAAATCATAAACAGATTTCGTGTTCGCATATAATAATCAATAAATAATTACAAGTAGCACTATGGACCTAGAACTCCACGGTTTCTGGTACATTATTATAAATGCTATCAAACGATTTGAAAAGTAAGCCCGGAACTCACACTCAGATATCAGCAGAGCATGGTTGAACATTTAGGTTTGCAGAAAGAAAGGCCAGATTTAGTGTTTGCATAAAAAAATCTATAATTAATTTTGAATAGTATTAAGGAGCTAGAACTCCTCAGTTTCAGATACCTTAATAGTAGTTGTATAAAAAAACATAACAAGAAAACCTAGAACTCACACTCAGATATCAGCAGAGCATGGTTGAAGATTTGATTTGCAGAAATCATGAATAGATTTCGTGTTTGCACATAATAATCAATAAATAATTACAAGTAGCACGAGGGACCTAGAACTCCACGGTTTCTGATACTCTATTATAAACGCTATCAAATAACATGAAAAGTACCCCTAGAACTCACACTCAGATATCAGCAGAGCATGGTTGAACATTTAGGTTTGCAGAAAGAAAGGTCAGATTTAGTGTTTGCATAAAAAAATCAATAATTAATTTTGAATTATATTGAGGACCTAGAACTCCTCGGTTTCAGATACCTTAATAGTAGTTGTATAAAAAAACATAATAAGTAAACCTAGAACTCACACTCAGATATCAGCAGAGCATGGTTGAAGATTTGATTTGCAGAAATCATGAACAAATTTCGTGTTCGCACATAATAATCAATAAATAATTACAAGTAGCACGAGGGACCTAGAACTCCACGGTTTCTGATACTCTATTATAAACGCTATCAAATAACATGAAAAGTACCCCTAGAACTCACACTCAGATATCATGAACATTTAGGTTTGCAGAAAGAAAGGCCAGATTTAGTGTTTGCATAAAAAAATCAATAATTAATTTTGAATTATATTGAGGACCTAGAACTCCTCGGTTTCAGATACCTTAATAGTAGTTGTATAAAAAAACATAACAAGTAAACCTAGAACTCACACTCAGATATCAGCAGAGCATGGTTGAATATTTGATTTGCAGAAATCATGAACAGATTTCGTGTTCGCATATAATAATCAATAAATAATTACAAGTAGCACGAAGGACCTAGAACTCCACGGTTTCTGATACTCTATTATAAACGCTATCAAATAACATGAAAAGTAACCCTAGAACTCACACTCAGATATCAGCAGAGCATGGTAAAACATTTAGGTTTGCAGAAAGAAAGGCCAGATTTAGTGTTTGCATAAAAAAATCAATAATTAATTTTGAATTATATTGAGGACCTAGAACTCCTCGGTTTCAGATACCTTAATAGTAGTTGTATAAAAAAACATAATAAGTGAACCTAGAACTCACACTCAGATATCAGCAGAGCATGGTTGAAGATTTGATTTGCAGAAATAATGAACAGATTTCGTGTTTGCACATAATAATCAATAAATAATATTACAAGTAGCACGAGGGACCTAGAACTCCACGGTTTCTGATACTCTATTATAAACGCTATCAAATAACATGAAAAGTACCCCTAGAACTCACACTCAGATATCATGAACATTTAGGTTTGCAGAAAGAAAGGCCAGATTTAGTGTTTGCATAAAAAAATCAATAATTAATTTTGAATTATATTGAGGACCTAGAACTCCTCGGTTTCAGATACCTTAATAGTAGTTGTATAAAAAAACATAACAAGTAAACCTAGAACTCACACTCAGATATCAGCAGAGCATGGTTGAATATTTGATTTGCAGAAATCATGAACAGATTTCGTGTTCGCATGTAATAATCAATAAATAATTACAAGTAGCACTATGGACCTACAACTCCACGGTTTCTGGTACATTATTATAAATGCTATCAAACGATTTGAAAAGTAAGCCCGGAACTCACACTCAGATATCAGCAGAGCATGGTTGAACATTTAGGTTTGCAGAAAGAAAGGCCAGATTTAGTGTTTGCATAAAAAAATCTATAATTAATTTTGAATAGTATTAAGGAGCTAGAACTCCACGGTTTCAGATACCTTAATAGTAGTTGTATAAAAAAACATAACAAGTAAACCTAGAACTTACACTGAGGTATCAGCAGAGCATGGTTGAAGATTAAGATTTGCAGAAATCATAAACAGATTTCGTGTTAGCATATAATAATCAATAAATAATTACAAGTAGCACGAGGTACCTAGAACTCCACGGTTTCTGATACTCTATTATAAACGCTATCAAATAACATGAAAAGTAACCCTAGAACTCACACTCAGATATCAGCAGAGCATGGTTGAACATTTAGGTTTGCAGAAAGAAAGGCCAGATTTAGTGTTTGCATAAAAAAATCTATAATTAATTTTGAATAGTATTAAGGAGCTAGAACTCCACGGTTTCAGATACCTTAATAGTAGTTGTATAAAAAAACATAACAAGTAAACCTAGAACTTACACTGAGGTATCAGCAGAGCATGGTTGAAGATTAAGATTTGCAGAAATCATGAACAGATTTCGTGTTAGCATATAATAATCAATAAATAATTTCAAGTAGCACTAAGGATCTATAACTCCACGGTTTCTGATAGTTTATTATAAATGCTATCAAACGATTTGAAAAGTAAGCCCAGAATTTACACTCAGATATCAGCAGAGCATGGTTGAAAATTTAAACTAGCAGAAATTATGACCAGATTCCAGAGACCAGACGTTCGCAATAAAAAAAAAAATTGGGTAGTATAAGAGACAAAGAACTCCTTGGTTTCAGATACCACAATAGTAGTTCTATAAAATGACTTGAAAAATAAACCTAGAGCTCACCCTCAGTTATCAGCAGAGCATGGTTGAACATTTGATTTGCAGATATCATAAACAGATTTCGTGTTCGCCTATAAAAATCAATAAATAATTACAAGTAGCAATAAGGACCTAGACCCCCTCGGTTTCTGATACTTTATTATAAACGCTATCAAATAACATGAAAAATAACCCTAGAACTCACACTCAGATATCAGCAGAGCATGGTTGAACATTTAGGTTTGCAGAAAGGAAGGCCAGATCTAGTGTTTGCATAAAAAAAAAACAATAATTAATTTTGAATAGTATTGAGGACCTAGAACTCCTTTGTTTCAGATACCTTAATAGAAGTTGTATAAAGAGACATTGAAAGTAAACCTAGAACTTACACTCAGTTATCAGCAGAGCATGGTTGAAGATTTGATTTGCAGATATCATGAACAGATTCAGTGTTCGCATAAAAAAAACAATTATTAATTTTGGGTAGTATTGGGGACCAAAAACTCCTCGGTTTCAGATACCGCAATAGTAGTTCTATAAAAAGACATGAAAAGTAGGATAGGTAGGATGGTGGTAGTAGGGAATTAGTGTTCGCATAAAAAAATGGGTTATTAATTATGCGTAAAGGACCTAGAAGTCATGATACCTTAATTTAGACAAATCGGTATACGTAACATTCATTAAAATCGCCTTACGCGTTTGGTCTCTAGAAAGCCACATATGCACAAACTTACGTAATTATATACATAGATTGATAAACACATTACCCTCCCTTGCGTCGCGCAGTCGGGTAAACATATTAGCCTAATGCGGTAATTTTTTCTTTGTTTTTTTTTATTGTATTTTGCTATTTTTTTATTTTATTTTTTGTTGTTTTTTTATGCATAAGTTTTAGTTTTTTTTGTGATGAAAGTAAGGATGATATGATTATATTGATATACCTTGAGCACTGTTTGTTTTAGCAAATTGTGTATATGATGAGATGAGGTGTTATTAAAGTCCTAGAGTTTGTTGCGGAACGTTTTTTGTTAAGGCCGTCATATTTATGCCAAAACTCTCCCGTTAACCCATACGTTACATAATGCTTCAATTCCGAACAATAATTAATAATAGCAGATATTGTGTAAGTCTTGTCTCCCACCGTTACGGATTTTGCGAGTGAATTCAACCTATGACCAATGTTTGGTTTGATTAGATATCCGGGGTCGCTAATCACCGACGTATCGATGAAAAGGTGTGGCCCATAATTATTCATGATTGATAAATAATTTCCACAATCAAAGCAGGACCTTTGTCCTGCCTTCGCAGCATCAATTGCTTCCTGCATAAGATGTAGACCTTGGTATACAATTATATCAATATTGACACTTAAAAATATATATTGTCTTTCGTTTGAGTATCCACAGAAACAATCGACGCGACAGGAATAACTTGGTTCATTTTCAAAAATATATTGGGATAAATGAGCAACATTGCTCTCCACATCTAAACGTTTCAGACTTTTGGTGTAGGTCACTAATGAGTTTTTAAAAATCGTAATTGCTGTTAATATTTGGGCCCGTTGCATATAATGTTTTTTTGATATATTTTTTTCTTCGATGACACTTAAAGCAAGTTTTACGATAGGGCAATCTGACAAAGTTAAAACTCTAAAATAACTTTGATTACACATCATTCCGCAGAGGATTGCTTGGAAAATGGAGTCAAAGGCACAAGTTGAAGTAACGTTTAGAGTATGGTCTTTAAATACCACAGACCCCGCGATGTTACCGTTTAGAAGAATTGGTACATGGGAAGTTTTAAAATCTTTTATTAGGTCCCATTCGGGGTAGGCATCTAGACACGTTGGATTTGCTTTCCGCTTTTTTAGAACAGGTTCATGAACAGATTTTGGGTTTTTGTGTATGCCTCCCCATTCCTCTTTAATATTCCAGTCGTTAGTAATTGGAACACTTTCCTCCTGTGGTAGTCCTTGTTGATGCTCAATATTCCAGTCGTCAGAAATTGCAACACTTTTCTCCACTAGTAATTCTTGTTGCTGCTCAATCTCAATTGACTGCTGAATTCCTTCTGTGCTAATGTCGGTTTTTGTTACTTTTTTATTTTGTGGTAAACCATCAGATGCGTTGCTGCGCTCCTTTATTTTTTCATCGATGCGCTCTAAATGCTGCATCACAAAACGATCGATGCGCATCGGAATTTCACCCCGGAAGTCTCGATGTTTTAAATCAGCAAATTCAAACCTAAATGTTCAACCATGCTCTGCTGATATCTGAGTGTGAGTTCTAGGGTTACTTTTCATGTTATTTGATAGCGTTTATAATAGAGTATCAGAAACCGTGGAGTTCTAGGTCCGTCGTGCTACTTGTAATTATTTATTGATTATTATATGCGAACACGAAATCTGTTCATGATTTCTGCAAATCTTAATCTTCAACCATGCTCTGCTGATACCTCAGTGTGAGTTCTAGGTTTACTTGTTATGTTTTTTTATACAACTACTATTAAGATATCCTAAACCGAAAAGTTCTAGGTCCTTAATATAATTCAAAATTAATTATAGATTTTTTTTTGCAAACACTAAATCTGGCCTTTCTTTCTGCAAATCTTAATCTTCAACCATGCTCTGCTGATACATCAGTGTGAGTTCTAGGTCTACTTTTTATGTTTTTTTTTATACAACTACTATTAAGGTATCTGAAACCGAGGAGTTCTAGGTCCTCAATATAATTCAAAATTAATTATTGTTTTTTTATGCAAACACTAAATCTCGCCTTTCTTTCTGCAAACCTAAATGTTCAACCATGCTCTGCTGATATCTGAGTGTGAGTTCTAGGGTTACTTTTCATGTTATTTGATAGCGTTTATAATAGAGTATCAGAAACCGTGGAGTTCTAGGTCCCTCGTGCTACTTGTAATTATTTATTGATTATTATGTGCGAACACGAAATCTGTTCATGATTTCTGCAAATCAAATCTTCAACCATGCTCTGCTGATACATCAGTGTGAGTTGTAGGTTTACTTGTTATGTTTTTTTATACAACTACTATTAAGGTATCTGAAACCAAGGAGTTCTAGGTCCTCAATATAATTCAAAATTAATTATAGATTTTTTTTTGCAAACACTAAATCTGGCCTTTCTTTCTGCAAACCTAAATGTTCAACCATGCTCTGCTGATATCTGAGTGTGAGTTCTAGGTTTACTTATTATGTTGTTTTATACAACTACTATTAAGGTATCTGAAACCGAGGAGTTCTAGGTCCTCAATATAATTCAAAATTAATTATTGATTTTTTTATGCAAACACTAAATCTGGCCTTTCTTTCTGCAAACCTAAATGTTCAACCATGCTCTGCTGATATCTGAGTGTGAGTTCAAGGGTTACTTTTCATGTTATTTGATAGCGTTTATAATAAAGTATCAGAAACCGTGGAGTTCTAGGTCCGTCGTGCTACTTGTAATTATTTATTGATTATTATATGCGAACACGAAATCTGTTCATGATTTCTGCAAATCTTAATATTCAACCATGCTCTGCTGATACATCAGTGTGAGTTCTAGGTTTTGTTGTTATGTTTTTTTATACAACTACTATTAAGGTATCTGAAACCGAAGAGTTCTAGGTCCTCAATATAATTCAAAATTAATTATAGTTTTTTTTATGCAAACACTAAATCTGGCCTTTCTTTCTGCAAACCTAAATGTTCAACCATGCTCTGCTGATATCTGAGTGTGAGTTCTAGGGTTACTTTTCATGTTATTTGATAGCGTTTATAATAAAGTATCAGAAACCGTGGAGTTCTAGGACCTTAGTGCTACTTGTAATTATTTATTGATTATTATATGCGAACACGAAATCTGTTCATAATTTCTGCAAATCTTAATCTTCAACCATGCTCTGCTGATACCTCAGTGTGAGTTCTAGGTTTATTTGTTATGTTTTTTTATACAACTACTATTAAGGTACCCTAAACCGAGGAGTTCTAGGTCCTTAATATAATTCAAAATTAATTATAGATTTTTTTTATGCAAACACTAAATCTGGCCTTTCTTTCTGCAAATCTTAATCTTCAACCATGCTCTGCTGATATCTGAGTGTGAGTTCTAGGGTTACTTTTCATGTTATTTGATAGCGTTTATAATACAGTATCAGAAACCGTGGAGTTCTAGGTTCCTTGTGCTACTTGTAATTATTTATTGATTATTATGTGCGAACACGAAATCTGTTCATGATTTCTGCAAATCTTAATCTTCAACCATGCTCTGCTGATACCTCAGTGTGAGTTCTAGGTTTACTTGTTATGTTTTTTTATACAGCTACTATTAAGGTATCCGAAACTGAGGAGTTCTAGGTCCTTCATACTATTCAAAATTAATTATAGATTTTTTTATGCAAACACTAAATCTGGCCTTTCATTCTGCAAACCTAAATGTTCAACCATGCTCTGCTGATATCTGAGTGTGAGTTCCGGGCTTACTTTTCAAATCGTTTGATAGCATTTATAATAATGTACCAGAAACCGTGGAGTTCTAGGTCCATAGTGCTACTTGTAATTATTTATTGATTATTATATGCGAACACGAAATCTGTTCATGATTTCTGCAAATCAAATATTTAACCATGCTCTGCTGATATCTGAGTGTGAGTTCTAGGTTTAATTATTATGTTTTTTTATACAACTACTATTAAGGTATCTGAAACTGAAGAGTTCTAGGTCCTCAATATAATTCAAAATTAATTATAGATTTTTTTATGCAAACACTAAATCTGGCCTTTCTTTCTGCAAACCTAAATGTTCAACCATGCTCTGCTGATATCTGAGTGTGAGTTCTAGGGTTACTTTTCATGTTATTTGATAGCGTTTATAATAGAGTATCAGAAACCGTGGAGTTCTAGGTCCGTCGTGCTACTTGTAATTATTTATTGATTATTATATGCGAACACAACATGTGTTCATGATTTCTGCAAATCCTAATCTTCAACCATGCTCTGCTGATACATCAGTGTGAGTTCTAGGTCTACTGTTTATGTTTTTTTATACAACTACTATTAAGGTATCTGAAACCGAGGAGTTCTAGGTCCTCAATATAATTCAAAATTAATTATTGTTTTTTTTATGCAAACACTAAATCTGGCCTTTCTTTCTGCAAACCTAAATGTTCAACCATGCTCTGCTGATATCTGAGTATGAGTTCTAGGGTTACTTTTCATGTTATTTGATAGCGTTTATAATAGAGTATCAGAAACCGTGGAGTTCTAGGTCCCTCGTGCTACTTGTAATTATTTATTCATTATTATGTGCGAACACGAAATCTATTCATGATTTCTGCAAATCAAATCTTCCACCATGCTCTGCTGATACCTCAGTGTGAGTTCTCGGTTTTCCTGTTATATTTTTGATACAACTACTATTAAGGTATCTGAAACAGAGGAGTTCTAGGTCCTCAATACTATTCAAAATTTATTATAGATTTTTATATGCAAACACTAAATCTGGCCTTTCTTTCTGCGAAGCTCAATGTTCAACCATGCTCTGCTGATATCTGAGTGTGAGTTCTAGGGTTACTTTTCATGTTATTTGATAGCGTTTATAATAGAGTATCAGAAACCGTGGAGTTCTAGTTTCTTAGTGCTACTCGTAATTAATTATTGATTTTCATATACGAACACAAAATCTGTTCATGATTTTTGCTAATCTTAATTTTCAACCATGCTCTGCTGATACTTTAGTACGAATTCTAGGACTTTTTGCCAAAGGTTTTAGTAGCCCTGTTATTGATGTATTTAAAACTGAAGAGTTGTCTGTCCGGAATACTATACTTAATTTATTTTGAACTTTATTATTCAAACATAGAATTCTTTCATTATTTTCGCTAATCTAAGGCTTCAGCCATGCTCTGGTTACACTTTAGATCGAGTTTTTTTTTTCATATAAGATTTTATTTGTTACTTCGACGTCTAAACTACAGATAGTGCCTAGAAAAATCTATGAGAATCCACGTTTTATGTAATTATTGCCATTTGTATGTATAATATCGACTTTTTTCTGGTTTTAAGTTACTATGTTTCTTTTTATGTTTTTTTTTATTTTATAGTCACAGAACTATATCAAAAAATTATTAGGAACTATAGAACTCATCTTTGTGCGGCTAAAACACTTACAAAATTTTAGTTTTGGAAAAAATGATCTGCTACCGGAAGTTAGCAGATCATATTTTCGTTTGACTTTTTTTCCTGAAAAAGGGCAGAACTATTTCTGAAAAGTATCAGGAACTCTAGAACTATGCTGCATGCAAATAGAACTCACGTTTTTTTATGCTCTGCTGGGAAATGATCTGCTAAGTTCACCGACATGTCTGGCAATCAGTGCGAACACTCGCAGCTCGTTTTAAACCCATTACGGATAAATTAAAGCCGGATCACAAGCGCGTATGCAAATCTAACAGCCATGCCACCTGGTAACTGAGTTTAGAGTGGCAACACTGAGAAAAGTTAGTTAAATTAAAACGTTTGAGAATTATGAGGTGTACCTAATGTAGATAGATAGATAAACCATTTACTCAGTACACACAAAAGACTTAGCAGAACACAGAAGTACAATTTGCATTTTCTTTGCGCATTTTTTTTTGTTTTCTTTGAAAGTATATTGCTGAGAGCGACATACGTACTTTAATTGAATATTTTCGTTGTTTTGTTGCTGAATTGATATGTTTCCGAGAACTAACAATGTTGATTAATATTATCATATTATATCCTCCTGTATTTTTATTATTTACAAGCTACAAGCCCGCAGCTTCGTTCGCGTTTTGTTTCGGATATTATCCCATAGGAACGCCCAGACGCTAGTGGTTTTTTTTTTCTAGCCTGCTCTGTCCCACTCCTGGGCAAAGGCCTCCCTCCAGTCTTTCCACTTCTCGCGAACCCGTGCGTCCTCGTTCCAATTCGGACAGAACCTGTCTAGTTCGTCCCGCCATCTCCTTCGTGGCCTGGTGTCTCCTTCTGTCTGTGGTCTCCTTCGTGGCGTGGATAAATTAGCTAGAAAAAAAAATCGCGTTACCAACTGTCTAACGGCTGTGATATACAGACGGGCAGGCACTAGGCAGACAGACATATTGACAGAAATAGGTAATTGTTTTGTGAGAAAAGATGGTCTCTACATTACTGAAGTAATGATTTTCGGCTTTGAGAAAAACCTTAGCTAGGAAAAACTCAGCGTAACATTTTTTAACTTACAAAACGGCATCTCGAATAAACAAAAAAGTTAGCACAAACAACAATTAAGAAAAAGTGCACACAAAGCTCAATATCAATAAGTATTTCTAAATAAACGTGCGTGTGAAATATTGTTGCAATTCATTCAATATTTTGACAGCCACCTCGTTTTGAAATCAACTTTTCAATATGTTGTACGTGTAAGTGCCTCTCAAGTGAAGGTCTGGCAGTCATTTATCTTGTGGGCACATATGCATTTAGGATAATTTTTTCTTAATGTTGTTTTGACACTGTGAAATTATGGCACTGGAAACTTATTTGCCTTGAAGCTCACGATTATTAATAAGACAGGTAACAATCATTTACAATGCCGAATGTCACGAAGGTTTTCCATAGAAAAACACCAGTCTAAACTATAGAACATCCAATGAAATGTGACGCAATCCATTTAATCGTAACATATTAAAAATCGCGCATCAAAACGATTACCCGAGTGGACGGTAGCACTAAATAAAGCCGTACTTTGTCCCTTTCACACCCCCAAAAAATAACAAGGACAGAGCTCGTTTAAGCCGCGCAAAATTTCATTTCGCACAAGGGCTTAAGATTAATGGTGACCGTCATTTCACCCTTGGTTTAAAAAATGGCGTCGTAGGGCCGTATCGTATCATTGTGTCGTTAGTTTGTCCGCCATCACTCATGTGTATGCTAAATCGGTTTTGAATCGAGCTGCATATAGACGTGCTGCTAAATTTCGATAACGGATGACTTGTTCGTTTATAATATGTTTAGACGGGAAATGACGTGGGACTTTTGTTTTGTTTACATTTTTATTCGGGAGCTAAGAAGGTGTGTCGTGTGACATCACTCATTACTATGTTAGTAGAACATATAGGTTTGACATGAAATGCATAAACGGGCAGCAAATTTCCCCGCAATGACATTCAGGAGACCGTTTGAGCTGCCCCGGACCCTCTGCAGCATCGTCGCGGCTCGTTTACGTCTGCTAGCTTTGAAGCCATCAGTGTGCGCATCAGCAAACATTCCCGACGCACACAGAAGCGTGGCAGTCCCAGCAGCATCCTGAATGCATTGTTATACTGAACTCGAAGAGCATTGATGGCTCTCTGCGTACAGCCCGTCCAGAGGCAACACGTGTACAGTGTCTTACAATATATGCTTTAAAAAGCGTCACTTCACTTCACACGTAGGTACAGCGAGGAAACCTACGGACAAGCATGTTGCATCGAACCGCCAATGCTCTTCGCTCCCTTTCTTAATCCAGGTCATCTTTGATGTCTGCGGTAACAACATACTACTTACAAAAGCCCATAACAGCCACCGCTGGACATAAGCCTCTCCCATGATGGGAGGAATTTGCCGTAATCTTCACGCTTGGCAGGCGGATTGGAGATCGCAGTGATGAAAGACTAACAGAAAACGCTGCTGCCCATTCTCAGGTCTACGGAGGCGCAAGGTGTTCTGCCTCAGACATTAGTCGCCTTATACGACACCCGTGAGTGTAATGGGTTGGCTCTATTCTACTCTGCCGGATACCACACGACTCAACAACATGCAACATGCGTAACAACATGGTTCCGCCAAACTGGAGAATTAGCGGACGTGGCTCCGGACAGAGGGCACTGATGGACAGCCTACTAAAGTCATCACCTGTCGAGCCTATTCCCAACTATGTTGGGGTCGGGTTCCAGTTTAACCGATTGCAACTGAATACCAGTATTTTACATGGAGCGACTGCATATCTGGTCTCCACAACCCAGTCAGTACTGGGTAATACGATATCCCTTGGTAAGACTGGTTGTCAGGATTTGAGGCCACTGACTACCTGTAACGACTGCCAAACATCTACAAATGACAGCCGGGACCAACTGCTTAGCGTGCTTTCGAAGCACGGAGGAAAATCCGTATGTAATCTTTCAAGGGACCAACCTAAGCGAGCATGGCTTAACCTAAATATTAACTTACCAAGTGTTGCTATCCCTGCACCTCGCTCAAAGTTACTAAACAAGCAGATACTGAAAAAGTCCCCTAAAAGAAGGTAGGTGCCTACTGAAACTTACTAAAATTATAAGCCAATATTGATCATCTAATGCTTACAATTTCCCAGCAACCATCAGTCGTGGTTGCCAAGCACTTAATAAGTGAGCAGGGTAATCTATCAAGTCACCGCGGTTTCTCGCTAGCCCTGGCTCCCGGGACCGCCCTTTATTCATAATGCATGACTCTTCACACGATACTAAGCCGCAGTAGTGTTAGAGATATTTTGAGTAAGAAATACACGGCAAAAGGCCCTATTAATTACTCGAATATGTGAAAGGTTTTGTTTGTAATGTTGAAGTTTTAGCACACAAGTACCTAGATGTCTTGATTTGACTGTAGCTATATTATTATACTTCACTTAATTAAAGTACTTACAAGATATATCCGTGATTTTCTTTATTTATGAGCTCCCGATATTTCGACGCTGTTGCTGTTTAAGTGTAGTGAAAAACCGTGAGTCTTAAACAGTGTATATTATACAATGACGTATTATATATAGACACGTCATGAACCAACATCGCGGCGCTTAAAAACGGCGAAAATACTAGAACTACTTATAAGCGTGAAGAAAGAGAAAGAAAATATGACACCGAACGGCGGGATGCCTGTTGCGAGAGGGAGATAAATATACATCTTCAGTCACGTCACAGGATTTATTAAATTATAAACAAACGTAGCGTCGCGCGACAGGTTGGTGCGTAACTAAGCGCGATGTGGCAAATTGGCTTCATTTCATGTTGTCATTTTAGAGTGCGGACAACGTACCTATAGTTTATATATCATTGATATTATACCTACTTGTTTAGAAGCGATATCATCGAATTTGTTGCTCAAGTTCTTTTGAGAAAACTACTCAATCAGGTTGAGAATATAGTTACATTTACATACATCAGAAGTAGTTTAACGAAATTTAAGAAATAACCATTTATTTCTTAAATTATTGACTTGAATTATTGATTTATTTCTTGAATTATTAACTTGTGGTGGAGCTGTTTAAAAATAATTTAAAAAATAAACCATGAATCAATGTATTCATGCATTTAATCAATGTATTCATTGTAGTCAACACTACAACGAATACATTGATTAAAAGGGCACCCCACTTCAAAACAAACAACGTTAACCGTTTTATGAATCATGATTCTGAAAACGCTAGAAAATAATTACCTACGCGCTTTCCAAACATTTCAAGAGCTGTGTAATAATAATATCCGACTTCATAATATCAAAGTGCACAACACTCTAAAATTTAAACAAAAACAGAGAGGGCTCAGTCGCAACAAAGGCGGTTATAATCAGTATCTAAACATTTAATACCATTACAGAATTAGGCATGCACCAATGGTTTACAATTTGGCCATATTGGAATCCGTGTTGTTCCGAGATACGGGGCTTATAATAAAACAATATTAATTATCAATCGACGCTTCAGCGAGTCCTTTGTCGGGTCGAGCGAATTCTCTATCCGCCATTTAATAAACGTGGTATGCACGCATTAAACCTCCGGCATCTGAACACTTTTGTTTAAATAATAAATTGGATTTCTATAAACGATGCAGCTAAGAATTCCCCTCGCGATTATTAAAAATATTTTTAGATGCGCCTCTAGACAATACTGATTATTTTCTGCAATATTGCTTAGTGTTCTCGTTTGTTTAATTTATTGTTTCGTTTAATCGAATTTTGTTGTAAATGCAGGCGTTTTTTCAATTAGCGAGCTTAGTCACTGACGTGATTGCTAAGGCGTTTTTAAGCGATTAAATAAATAATTTCCAGAAACATTGTTAACGCATAATAGCATAAAAACCCGAATGAAATTTCTATAAAAAATCAATTTGTTCCCCCCTCAATAGTTAAGCACAGGGCGGGCTCGAATCAGTTTGTTAATGAATTCAAATTTATTCGTTGATCGGGCGCGTCTCGGTGCTAACATATTTAAAAAGTGATTAGAAGTTAAATTGACACAATATGAACTTTTTGTGTCGTAATCAGAAACAAGATTATTCAATTTCCAAAGTGAGACTGGAAATTGATTATAGCCCCTGATTTTATTTACATTTTTAAATTCTGTAAAGAGAACGACACCAACTTAAAAAACATGCAGTACCTATATGCCTGTAGCTTGCATGATTTTGTTTTGCATGAGTTTGTTTCATATACCACAACCAGAGTGTATAGATATGTGGCTATCGCTTTCAAAGTATTTCGTTTTTCTAAGACGACTTTCAGCAGAATTGACATAAGCTTTTCCATCACTGTCGGTACTTGCATCATCATCATCATCCACAGACCGAACTTCACCCACTGCTGGGTAAAGGCCTCTCTTTGCTTGTGCCAAGCTTTACATTGTTGTACCAGCCTCATCCAGGAAATTCCCACGGTGGCAAGAATATGGTCTGCCCATCTCGCCGCTGGACGACCAACACTTCTATTTCCAGTCCTTGGACGCCACTCGGTCACAGCTTTACTCCACCTGCCATCGCCGCGCCTTGCTAGGTGTTCTGCCCAACTCTATGTGAGTTCTATAACATGATTTCCTATTTAGAAGACTCGCACGTCTCCGGATTTCAGATAGCTTTATTTTTTTTTCTCAAACGTGCTTGGAAATTTGAGCATTATTTTGTCAACCTTCTTGGGGATAAATCGAAATTGCTGTACTGGCCAGGCTTCCAGCGTGTTTAGCGGCCAAATAAATTACATAGTAAACTCATATCTGTCATGTTATTTAAAAATGGAACGACCTTTTACTATGAATCATGCAACCAAGGAGGTAACTTATCAAAGGTTTTATTCAAATTTCGAATTGGCTTGCAAATAGAAAGCGGTTTATTGAAAAAAAAAAAACAAATGAACTCTTCAACACGAGAGTTTTAATTTCCTCGCAATATTTGAGAAAAGTACAGGCCTAGGCCACAACTAGGCATTTATGGACTTACGTACATATGTGGGCTGAGGCGACGATCGTCCATCAATGCCTCTGTTGCTAGCCGCTGCAGTTACTGTACTATTACTATTAAATTAACTGTTTTACTTTTAAAAATTAAGTGAGATATAACGTAAGCACCACAGTAAGCTGTCTACTGGCTTTAAGACATGGAACTTGCGTTATTTACAATGAGAATTGAGATTAAATTTACATTGTTGCTTTTACGGCGAGGGCTTGGCTTCGTCTGTTATGGTAAGGTATTCATGAAAGCAAATGTTTGTTCCCGAGGCGAGCAACGTAATGCAGAGAGCACTTGGCGGAATCATTCGTGTGAGTTCTAACTTATGGTAATTATATTTTGGAATAATCCGCTGTAAGCAATGAGTATAAGAAGCCAATTTGGCATTTTCATGGAATGTTTTGTTATTCTAGCTTTTTCTTTGACTCTTGTCTTGAAAAGTTTTGTTTTTATTTTAGTGTGGACTTTTTACGGAATTTGAATCAATCTCATGATTGTTGCAAAATTTATTGTAATGTCATGAGGCTATGAAGCTGGCTGAAGAGTATCTCAGAAGGTTATCAATTATATACCTAAATATCATGATTTGGTACTATGAAGATCATGAGTACTACTTCTGATTAGATCTGAGATCTGGCCATACAATGGTTTTTCCGAAAATACTTACTTCCTTAATCGCTGAAACTATTGAATTTGCTGAAATTATAAAGGAATATTGTATAAATAATTACAGCCGCTCGGGTCGGTCTTCAGGTGAAGCCGCGCTTGCCTAGGTTGGTCCGTGGATAGGTGACCACACATTACATGCCGATATTACTCTATGCCTCGGAAAGCACATTAAGGCGTGTTTCCCGGCTGTCATTTGTAGATCTATGACAATCAGTCAGAGGTCCGAAAGTCTGCCAACCAGTCTTACAAAGGGGCATCGTATTATCCAGTACTAACTGGGTTGTGGAGGTCAGATAGGCAGTCGCTCCATATTAAAATACTGGTATTCAGCTGCATCTGGTTAGACTGGAAACCGACACCAACATAATTGGGAGAAGGCTAAGCAAATGATATTTTGGTGCCCATGGTTATAATAAATAATATTTACTTTATTTACATACTATATAATATTAAACATACTGTATTATTTACATACTGTATAATAGAAACACCAGGGCCATGGGGTCCGAGTGCCCACCTAGTTTTTCGAGAAATTGCCAAACGCTTGGTCGACTCTACACGTGACCAGAGGGTGGGCCTATTTTTTGGCCAAAGAATCAGCATTGCCATCCAACGTGGCAATGCTGCCACTTTTCTGAGCACTTTTCCTGTTGACAGCGATGTGGACGAATTTTTCGACGGCCTGAAACCCTTTTTGATACTTGTAAATATTTTTATTTCTATAATAAATTAACTAAATTAATAGTACATACTTCAAATGGGATGCCTTTCTCAACTACCACACCACCCAATTTCCCTAGCAAGTCGAGGGTTGTGACCACTTGTAATAAAACGGTTATAAGGCGGTCAATTAATTTGACTAGCCTGTGTAGTGACCGCGACCCTCCCATCCGGTACCTTCTCAAACTAGACGAAGTGATGCTTCTGACACCTGTGACCGTTTTCTCCAAATTATAAGCTCAAGTTATAAGGTGATATTTTTTTTTAATATCAATCTTGTTGATCCTCTGTAGAATTTAGGTTCCTAAATATGTCAATAGGTAATATAAGTGTTCTATGGTGTGTGTTTTTTAGTCTGTGCTACAAAAATGTGTCTATTTATTGTTTTTTTTCGTATGGAAAATTTAGTTCATTGGTTTTTTTGTAGTAAAACATTTTTTAAACAAATCATAATAAACACATAAAAGAATATTGCTTTATAGTTGGTGCCAGTTAACATGACAATAGCGGTCATTGACCCACCTACATTTATTAAACTTCTTAACTTTGAAAATCACAAATAAGCCTGTTCAAGTCTGAAATCGTCATCTATCGTGATCTTCAACCGTTTTTGTAATGAAAAACGATACATGGTTTATTTGTTTTGGTTCGTACGAAGAGATATTAGGGAAAGGGCAATGCCATGACCGCTAGTCTCATCTTAACTGGCACCAACTACAGTAATATTATGTCTTTATGTCGCAATCAGTCGATCAGTTTGTGTGTCTCTGATTAGTGATTCTTTGTTAAATCACCATTGAAATCTACTATCCTGGTTCCACCTATTGGTGAATGGTGAAGATCCGTTTTAGTTCTTTGTAATTAATTTCTTGATGAGCACGATTCGATCTGGCATACCGCTGTTAGCCCCGCAATGCTTTGTTTATGTTGTTTTTTGACGTGATAACGTCTTATAAATCGATGAACACCGGCTGCACGCACGAAAAAGTGTCACGAATCCTACGATCAACGCTCAATCCAAACCCTTGGACTTAGCAAACTGAAAATTTGCACAGTTGTTCCCTTTATAATGTAGACAAGGAATTAGGAAGGATTTTTTGAAATTCAACCCCTAAAGGAGTTAAATAGGGGATGAAAGTTTGTACGAAAGTCCGTCAGTTTTAATGATAGGATCTTAAAAGTTTATGTTTAGGCTGGCGATTAAAAATTTAATTTATATGTGTCTTGGCGTTTTTGATAATTCCACCCCCAAAGGGTTAAAAAAGGGAATGAAGTTGTATATGGAAAGTCCTTAAATTTTCTGAGTAAAATCACAAAATTGAATATCTAGGCGTATGGTTAGATGCTAACGCAACGGTGTTGTTAGAATTTCAATCCTTAAGGCGGTGAAAAGGGGATGAAATTTTGTATTTTAAATTGAAATCACTAATATCATGAAAACTGACGTTATCACGTAAAATTATCGTCCGTAAACCGACATTTTTTCAAAATGGTTTGTAGTAATGTTTTTTGAATAGGTAATTAAAATAAACCTTACATTTAATAATACTTTGATCGTATTTACTCCTGTCACTTGGACCACACACCATTACGACTGGACAACACCCTTTAGAAATCTTGTAGAACTACACCCAAGGGGACTCAAGTGACCCTTATAGTTAATTTAATTAATAGTTGCTCAATAATTAATTTAATTAAATGCTTATTGATGTTATGGACGGACATTTATCTTTGGTAGGTATCTAAGGGCAGACATGGGGTCACTTCTGTCCAAGGTATTAAAGTAAGTCTTTCAAGACACTTATGGTTAAGGAAAGTGTAACTAACACCTTCCCAAGAATCATAATCATGTTCCTGGCCTTTTTTTTTTCGGATGGGAAATCATCAAATGACTCCTCCCGCTCTGAGCGGAGCAGGAGGGAGTGTCAGACTTTTACTGACTAAAACTCATCCATGTTCCTTCATCGCCCTTTGTGTTCTGGGGCCACGGTATCTCTTTCGAACAGTCCCGCAGCCCGGATCATTTTTCCTGCCCTAATCCCAATATTTATTTAGGGTCGTATCAGCATGTCTTCTGCCTACAACAACACCAACAACAACAACCACAACAACTATATAAACTATTCCTCGACAGACACCTACCTCTCTTGCCATATCATCCTTAACATACCTAGTCCATCCGTCGTTTCATTGGTCTTCCTCTACTCTTATACTCAAACGATAATTGCCTATCGGAGATTCCTACTCAATAGTGTGCAGTGGTGACGGATCCGACTACCGTCTCGAGAATCTTGGATTCGAACCAAACACACACTGCTCTTTGTGTAATTTATTACTACTACTGCATACTACTACTGCTATTCATTACTACTGCTCTCAAAACGATGAAGGAAAACATCGCATATCGTAGAATAAAAATTTGAATACATGTCTCATCTACCAACCCGAACTGAACCCACGTAGTAAAATATGGCCCACCCCCACTCCCTCTCTCAAAGAAGAGGCTTTTATCCTATCAGCAACGCTATACACTTCTATCTAGAGACCCAATAATATTCCCAAACAAAAAAAAAGGAAGCAAAGCAAAATAACACCATTTTCGTGCAAAAATACACTAACAAAATACGTTATATTCAAGAGGAAGTTGGAAAATTAACTGGATTTACTTAACTGTCTGCTCCGAGGAAGTAACGATAAATGTTAAGTTAAATTTATATTATAACCGGAGCACTTTCTAGCGGTTATTATGGCTGAAAAGTTTCGCTGCTAACTGTAAGTTACGCGTCTGCTGGTTAACTTTGTTAACGTTCTCTCTTGTTGTATCTCCTGGTCCTATAAGCAGATGTATCGGCTATTTTTAACAGATTTTAACGACAGTTTAGCAATTTAATATAGGTACGAGGAACTCGTAATGGAGATGCTATAAAATATATAGCTATAAAAATCGGATTGACATGCTCAGCCTGGCGGCCAAATCGAATAATCATTTAAACGGCTAAATAATAACAGTCACTCGGGTCGATCATCAAAATTAAGCCGCACTTGCCGAGGTGTGTCTGTGGATGGGTGACCACTCATTACATACCGAGTTTCCTCCGTGCCTCGGAAAGCAAGTTAAGCCGTTGGTCCCGGCTGTCATTTGTAGATCTTTGACAGTCGTTACAGATAGTCAATGACCCGAAAGTCTGACAACCAGCCTTACCAAGGGGATCGTATTACCCAGCACTAACTGGGTTATGGAAGTCAGATAGGCAGTCGCTTCATGTAAAATGCTGATATTCAGCTGCATCCGGTTAGACTGGAAATTGACTCCAAGATAGTTGGGAAAAGGCTAGGCAGATGATGATGTATCTAAAGGGTGTGAGCCAGATTTTTCAAATTTTTTCAGGGAAAACATTTTCGTTTTCAGTTATGAAACAGCCCTTTCCTAAAATCAAGTAGTTACGATTCTACTTAAAAATCTAATTACAACTAAATCAAATCCCTTATTTTGCAAGAGTCGTAAATTTAATCACTTTAATGAAATGTCACAGTCAGTATTAGATGCTTAGTATACTAACAAGGTGCAGACGATTCCGTCAGTTCGTACAAATTTAATCAACCCCCGGCGATTATGTAAATGGCGTCGCAAATGAACGGATTTACCCTCATTCGAATTAGGCTTACGGCCTACTGCCACCTGGAAAACTGCTTATTTATTATATAAACAACGCTTCCTGGATCTAATGTTAATTCTTTAGAAAACACTCTGTTTAATAAAGATTTGCTTTAATAAATTAACAATTATATACTTTCTTAGAAGAGTATTGATTGAGTTAAGAGTAATAGAAGATTGATAACCTCTGACTCTTTCTTTGAGTTTCATGTAATAATAGCCAGATAAAGACCTCTTTTTGTTGTTAAAATTTGTGTTTCTGGTTTTCTATAATAAAAAGTACAGTGATATTTCGATACAATGAATATGCGATGCGTTGATCGCTCAATCAAAAAACATTCGATATTTTGAACACTCGATGTATTGAGTGACGATATACTGAATGTTTAATTTATTAATCATTCGATATTATGAACGTTAAACAACTGTACCGTTATTCGAAGCCTAATAAATTTATGAGAGTGGCAACACTGCTTTTCCCTGATTGGTCGTACTATACGTCTGTCTCTTTCTAATATCGCCGTCCCTTTCACTCCTTCCCCTCCACCAGCAGGAGCGCTCGGAAATTCTCGAGCGCCGTGTGCTTCATTGGTGTCGTGTTTTTCGCACTGAGCGGTCGTATACTAGTGCTCCAGGTGAGTGCTCAAAACACGTTACAATTTAAAATTAAAATTTTCTTAACGGATTTTTCCGTTCGACTTTAAAGTAAAATTTCATTTTTACTTTTGTAAAAATATTAATTATTTTGTCTCTTTAGCTTTAAATGAGTGCGTAGTTCTAAATAATTCTAAAAAATATTACATAAAATGCGCGCTTTAATAGTTGTTTTTTCTTAGAATCATGGATACGTCGTCGTCTTCAAGTGATAGTGAATCCGGCAGTGAGTTCTCAACTGAACGACAAGATCCAGCGGTACCGGTTCTAGCGCCAAACCCGGCGCCGCCATCAGCACCAGAACCGGTGGCACCGCCATCAGCACCGGCACTTCCCGTGCCGGTTCCACAGTCCGAGCCGCTAACCGTCCAGCCCCCAGGGCAGGACAGCGCTTGTAGAAAACGTAAGTCTGGCTCAGAAGCCAAAAAACATCGTAAGCGTGCTCGTAGGCAAGCAAATGAACTAGCTTTGCATTCGTTAGCTGCGCAAGTTACCGGTATTCAAAATTTTTTATCGCAACAGTATAGTGTAGAATCTGTTAATAATGTGCCGGATAATGATAGTGATGTGTCATTAGATGTTAGCGGAGAACTTTACAAAACGCCGGATGTGCAATCGCAAAAAGCGTCACAAGCAACGGATGTGCAATCGCAACCGGATGTGCAATCGCAGAAAGCGTCACAAGTACCTCGCGAGTTTTCGATATCTGTAAATACCGTATTAAAGGAACCGACTATGCCTAAATCGGATCCGTCACTTGTTGACAGATTAAATTCTTTGCAACATTTTGATACCGAGACGTCAGGTACGCGGACGTAAAAAAGAAATATTCTTCTACCCCCGGTTTTACAGACCTTGATTGTAATGATGAGATAAAACCGTTTGATAAATTTTCTAATCTTGCCGTGACCGAAAAAGGTTTTGCTGCGATTACACAGGCTTTACTTAAGCTGCAAGATGCTGTAGAAACAGGTTTCAGAACCTTATTGACATGGTTAGCGTCTACTGAGATAGTCGAGATTAACGCTATAGAAGAAAAAATTAAGGAGATTTTTGCGCACGGTGACTATCAAAAGATATCGAGTGACCTTTTGCAGGTAGTTTGCGGCCATAGAGCTGATTTGATTCAACAGCGCCGCGATGCTATTCTAAAGTCAGTAAAGGATAAATTTGTGAAAGCTTCCTTAAGGAAGATTCCACCGTCGCGCGAAAATCTCTTTAAAGCGGAATCATTCACAGCCGCAATTGATAAACAGGGTGGGGTAAATAAAGTATTTTGGCCTTCAAAGGCACAAAGCGCAAATAAATCCACCACAGCTACAGCTGCGCAAGCTGGGCCAAGCCAACCTAACAAGAAAGCTCCTGCGCAAGGAGTTCAACCTTACGTAATGCCACATGGCATACGTGCAGGGCCGCCAGCGCATGGTGTGCCTTTTAATACTTTCATTCCTGCGCAAGGAATTTTTCCTTTATATAATCAGGCAATGGTGCCGTACCCTATATGGCTGCCCGCGCAGGGTTCCAACTTTCGCCCTAGAGCACCGAGACCACAGGCTGCTTCGCAAAGAAACGCAAAGTCCAGGTCCTCGCGTAGAGGCCAGGCAAAGCAGGGTTACTGACTTCCAGGCGGGTCGCTTGCAAAGGTTTTTCCATGCATGGAAACAACTGCAAGCACCGCCAGAAATTTTAAAAATGATATCTCAGGGATATCGCATCCCATTTTGCACAATACCTCCTCTTCACATGCCAGGGTTGACCAAGGACATAGTCACTCCTTATTCGCAAAAAATGGGCGAACATATTCAAGAGATGAAGGACATGGGCGTGCTCGAGATAGCTCGGCGGTCTCCAAGCTTCCTGTCCAACATGTTTTTGATCCCAAAAGAGGACGGCTCTTGCCGCCCTATATTCAATCTGAAAGAACTGAACAATTACGTTTGCCTCCAGAGGTTCAAACTAATAAATCATCTAAGAATATCATCATTCTGGCAACCAAACGATTGGCTCGCCAAAATCGACCTTTCAAACGCCTATTTTCACCTCCCAGTTGCTCAAAGTCACAAAAAGTTCCTTCGGCTAATATTTCAAGGCGAAGTCCTGGAGATGACATGTCTGCCATTCGGACTGTCTGACTTCAGCTCCAAGGGTTTTTGCAACCGTGACCAACTGGGTAGCGGATGTTTTACGAAATCAAGGCATAAGAACGTTGGTCTATTTGGACGACTTTTTGCTGGCCAATCAGGAGAGACAGATCCTTCAGAGGCAGATAGGTGTGACTGTCCAAATTCTAGAAACCCTTGGCTGGCAGATCAATTACAAAAAATCTGTTCTGGAACCCCAGCATTCGCTCCAGTACCTGGGAGTTGTGTGGGACCCGGCCAAGAACCTAAAGAGCTTACCGTTGCAAAAACAGGAGAGCCTGAAAGAAAAACTGACTCTGATCAGCCGGCTCAAGTGCTGCAATCTGAGAGAGTTGCAGAGCTTAATAGGGTCACTGAATTTTGCGAGTCTCGTTGTCCCACACGGGCGACTCCATTTTCGGAGACTGTTAGCAGATTCTCATTACCTTCTGAACGAAGACCCTCGCAGGGTCTTTTCTCTCACGGAGGAGGCGATTTCGGATGTAGAATGGTGGTTGCGTCATCACAAGAATACATCCAATCTACATCCTCCCCCGGTGAGCCACTACCTGTCCACCGACGCATCTGGGTCAGGATGGGGGGCTTAGCTGGACAACGAAAAACTCAGTGGTGTTTGGGGTCCAGACGAGCTGAACCTCCATTCGAACCAGAAGGAGATGTTGGCAATATTGCGGGTTCTACAGATGAACGCCAGTCGGTTGAAAGGTGCCTCAGTGTCCGTCCAGTCGGACAACGGAACTGTTCTTTCGTACCTTCGGAACGAAGGGGGCACACGGTCGAAACCTCTCATGGATCTAACTTACCGTGTGTTTCATTATCTCCAGAGGTTCAATATTCAATTAATATTACATCACCTTCCGGGAAGGTACAATATGGAGGCCGATCACTTGTCTCGCGAAGTCTCCCACCCAGAGTGGCACCTTCTCCCGGCCGCAACGGAGAAAGTGTTCATGAAATGGGGAGTGCCCGAGATAGATCTCCTTGCCTCTCACCGGGCCCACGTAGTTCCCAGATACGTAACACTGGACTCGACGGACTCCAGGGCCGAGTTCGTGGATGCTTTCTCCCGACCATGGAGTTACAAGCCATGGAGGAACCGCGCAACAGCTCCTCCATACACGATCCACCATTTGACGGACGTGTTAATCGATTGTGCAACCAATCGCCCACCAGCCAGAGTCCAAGACATGGTATTTCAAGTATGGCGTTGTGGGGGTGGGATCAAGCACTGACGGGCTGGTCCTCGGATCAAATTGAACTTCTTCTCAGTAGCTGGCGAGCTTCAACGAAAAAGTCGTATTTACCAGCATGGAGGAGATGGCAGAGATGGGCTGATAATAATAACGTATCTTTCCGTAATCCAACTGGATCTGACTTGGCTAGATTCTTGTCTGACCTTTTCCAAAAAGAAGGTTTGTCTTATAATACTATCTTGTTACACAAATCGGTAGTATCTACCCTTTGTGACCCGAATAGAGCTAATAACTTGTCTTCTCACCCTATGGTGGTTCATATTTTAAAGGCTATTGCAGTTCAAAGGCCAAAGGAAAATAAACCTCCTATATGGGATGTAGATTCAGTATGTTCATGGTTAGAAAACAATTTTAATAACGACTTGTCCATTTATGAATGTTCTCAAAGAACAGCTCTAATTCTTCTACTGTGCTCAGGTCGCAGAGTGCATGACCTCACATTACTATCAATAGATCCCAGTAATGTACTTATCTCGGACGAGTCTATAATCTTTTGGCCTCTGTATGGCTCAAAAACTGACAATTACCAGTACAGGCAATCGGGTTGGGGTTTATTAAATAATCCTGACTCAGATGCTTTGAATCCAGTTTATTGGGTGAAAACATTGATCCGCTTGTCAAGTTCTAGAAGAGAGATGTGCCACGTAAACAACTTGTTTATAACAATACGTGGTGAACCCAAGGCGGCCTCACGCACTGTTATATCTAATTGGGTAAGAAATCTGCTGCAGCAAGCAGGTGTCGATGCATCAGCAGGCAGTACACGAGCAGCGGTAGCCTCTAAGGGTTGGCTCCAGAACTTGCCTCTGGATACCATTCTGGCACGTGGAAACTGGAGATCGCAAAATACTTTTTCTCGATTTTATAGGCGAGAAGTCAGACCTGCGTTGCCTATTGCTAATAATATGGCTAATTTATTTCGTCCCATTTGATTAGGTATAAATAAAAGGTTAAAACTATTTTTAGTTGTGTATCTCTTTATATAGAAGGGTTCAGTTTGTTTGATTCAAAGAAATTTGTTTGTTTACTAGAAAAGTGTTATTTATGTTGCTTCTGCTTATGATTTTACTTTGCTAGAGAAAGATGTTCTTTATGTTGCTACTTAGCGGCTTTTGTTTATGATCTTACATTGCTAGAGAGAGGTATTCACTTTTCATACTTTATAAATAAAGTTTACATAATTGAAGTTAAATAGCTAATCAGTTAATGTGGATTGAGTTTGCTTTGTCAAGGATTCATCGCTATAATAGGTATATGCTTATCACTTTATTTTTTACTTAAGTACAAAGTGTACTAAAGAGTTTATACTTTGTTGTTACATGTATGTTTTGATACCATATTACTGATTTGAGTGTACAATGTTTACAAATAAAACACATGATTTCGTTTAAATTTGATTTTATTTGTTTATTTAAATCCCATGTTCACATGTACTGTACCTACCAAAACATAGACCACAACTTAATTTGCTAATTTTACTGACACATACCTAATTTCAGTTTGTCCATCTTTATTGAGTTAAAACACTTGTATTTCACTGTTTCACACTGAATAAATTTCACTTTATTTTCCTCTTTGACTGTGGTAATGGTTGAAGACGCCAGTACCGAGCTTCACGTGGTTAAGGCGGGGTGGATAATAATGCAAAATTTAAATTCCAACAATTGGTTTAATGAATAAAAAATTATGAAATCAATGCGTAGTAGGTACGTGTGGCGGATACCAACATCTGAATGCGAGTGTCAGAATTTTTAAATTATTAGTATGGAGTCACACTCCTACTGGCCAGTATTGTAGGTCAGTTGAAAAGTTTTTATCGGTGTACGCGTGTGTGCGTGACCCGTTGATGAATGCACACATGCAAGGCGTCAACATGTTGCCGCCCCAGGAACGCAGTTCTGGTCCGTGACTGGCAGTGGGGACAGTCGGTTGAATGCTCGTCGAAGAGTGCCCGAATTGGTGAGCACGTCAGCCACACGGGTCACGCCGTCGGAGCCGGGATACAGGCGCATCACACGCCCTAACATCCATCGGGTGGGTGGCAGCCGATCATCTTTCACCAGCACCATTTCTCCGAGCTGGAGTTGTTTTCCTTGTTTGCGCCATTTTTGTCGTGTTTGAAGCTCTGTAATATATTCTATGTAATAACGTTTCCAAAAATGGGCTTTTAATTGCTGGATTCTCATATACCGTGAGAGAGTAGGTATTGACGAAGGTTCAGTGTCCTGAGGAGAAGGTAAAGCTGTTAGCGTTCGTCCAATTAAAAAATGTGATGGGGTGAGCGCTATGAGATCAGAAGGATCCGACGACAACGGAGTAAGAGGCCGAGAATTCAAAATCCCCTCGATCTGTACAAGAACTGTATTCATTTCTTCATATGTTAAGTTAGCTAAACCTAAAACCCTCTTTAAATGATATTTTACAGATTTTACGGAACCCTCGACTAATCCATTAAAATGTGGACTGTATGCTGGTGAAAATTTGAAGTTAATATGTGAATTAGATGCTTGAGAGCTAATTTCGTCGGAATATGACTTTAAAAATCTAGCCAACTCGTTGCATGCACCGACAAAACAGGTACCATTATCAGAGTAAATGGTTTGCGGTCGTCCTCTGCGGGCAATGAATCGGTCTAATGCAGCTAAGAATGTAGTACTGCTCAGATCGGTGACAAGTTCTATATGAACTGCTTTAATGGCCAGACAAACAAATATACAGAGATATGACTTTATTAGTCTGCTTCCTCTGCCTTTTCGGTTCAGTATCATGACAGGACCGGCGTAGTCGACCGCCGTGTTGGCAAACACATAGTCCGTATGCGAGCGACTGGAAGGAAGGTTCCCCATGATGGGTTGAATGCCTTTTCCTGCAAAACGACAGCATTTAATGCAATTTTTAACAGTCTGTCTGGCAAGGTTTCGACCATTGATAAACCAGAATTTGTGACGAAGTGTAAAAAGTAATAATTGCGGTGGTGCATGCAATAAAATCATATGATAATGCCTAAATATTAATGTGGCAAAATGATGCCGTGAATCAAGCAGAATAGGGTGTTTCGTGTCAAAGTCATAAAGTGAATTTTTAAGTCGACCACCTACTCGTAATAATGCGTCATTTACGTTATAAAATGGGTTAAGTTTAAGTAATTTATTTTTAACTGACAATTGTTTCTTATTTTTTAATAAGTTATATTCTAAACTGAAAGCTTCAAGTTGTACAAATCTGCATAATGAGTTTAAAGATGAATTTAATTCATGGATTTTTATGAAGCCATTGCGTTTGTTTTGTGGATGTAAACAATTGTGAATGAACCGATGCACGTGTACAATCACACGTTGTAATTTACCAAAATTAGAGAATCTCTTTATGAAGTCAGAGTAATAAGTAACATAATCCGTACAGTCAGCAGTTAGATGACATTTGACCTTGAATTCTGGTAATTCAGGCTCTTGTAGGTGTGACGGTTGTTTAGGCCATGACTGTTCGTCATGTAGAAGAAATTGTGGACCTGACCACCATAAGTTATTATTTTGTAACTGTTTGGCATCTGTCCCACGTGACCCAATATCAGCTGGGTTACTTTTAGTGGGCACATAGCGCCATCTGCATGATTCAGTTTTCTCAGATATTTCACTGACTCTGTTAAACACGAACGGTTTAAGCAGGTGTGCTTTAGATGAATGTATCCAACTAAGGACAATTGTGGAGTCACACCAGTAAGTACATTTGTTTATATTTAATCTTAGTGATGATTTTACTTTATCTGCAAGGCGAACGGCGAGGAGAGCTGCACACAGCTCCAGCCGAGGGACGGTCATGGGCTTCAAGGGAGCCACTCTGCCCTTTGCTGTCACTAAATGCACAGATACACAATTATCGTTATTGACACTTTTTATATACACACATGCGGCGTAAGCTTGTGTACTAGCATCACTAAATACATGCAGTTCGATTAATGAAGGACAATCGCAGAGAATATATCTTGGAATTCGAATATTATTTATATTTCTGAGGGACGTTATAAATGTAGACCACATGTTTTCAATATCTACACGGATTCATCCCACGTTATCTTTGAAGACCATAGCTTTTGTAAGATAACTTTTGCTAGATGTAGACATGGGCTTATTAGACCTAATGGATCAAATATTTGTGACATAAGCGATAACATCGTACGTTTAGTAAGGATTTTATGTTCATCAAGATTAACTGAAAATAATAAATTATCTTCTTTAGATGACCAAAGTAGTCCCAAGGTTTTAGAATATTGATTATTACATAAGTTAAGCAATTCATCGCTACTGTTTTCACCGACGATTTCAGTAACAACGTGAGCATTATTTGAATGGAATTTACGTAAATGAAATTTACTACTTTCTAACTGTGCAATCACACCCTTACATGTGTCTACGAGTTCCGATTCAGTAGCGGCGCCTGTAATCAAATCGTCGACGTAGAAGTCATGTAAGATGACTTCCGAGACTCTTTGGTCAGGACATTCGTTACCAAGCTGTGTCAAACACCTTGTCGCGAGATAAGGAGCCGACGCGGTTCCGTACGTGACCGTGTGCAGTTTGTACTGCCTTAACTGTTCATGAGGTTCGAATCGCCATAAGATTTGCTGAAGCATTTGCTGTGATGGTTTAACATTCACCATCCTGTACATTTTTTCAACATCTGCAGTGACGAGAAACCTATGCTGGCGCATTCTAATTAAGATACTGATAAGGTCATCTTGAACTGTTGCACCTACCATTTGAATTTGATTGAATGAAACACCAGAGGTCGTCACTGCAGAAGCGTCGAATACGACACGTAATTTTGTCGATAAGCTTGAGTCAAGTAAAACACCGTGGTGTGGTAAAATATAAGTGTGACTATCATTTTTAGGATTTTCATTTAATGACATATGATTTAACGAAATGTATTCTTTAATGAAATTGCAATACTGCACTTTGAAATGTGGTTCACGTTTGAATCTACGTTCCAAAGACAAGAATCTGGACAAAGCTTGTTCGTAAGAATCGCCCAGCTTATCAGGCGAATCCTTTAATGGAATCGTCACTTCAAATCGCCTATCAGGCAACCGAGTGGTATTATGTATAAAGCTTTGTTCACATTCGAGCTCTTCCTTAGATATTTGTTTACGTGTAATGACCGTTTCTAATTTAAAAAATTTAGATAATTTATCATGTAATTGATCGTCATTATTTTGTAGAGTAAGATGATTGCAGTGGACTGTATTAATAATTTTAGTACGTTGTATTGGCACTGGGCCTGATATTAAGAAACCCAGTTTAGATTTATTTAATGTTGGTTTATTTTTACCCAACGATATATTTTGAGAACCAAGTAATGTCCAAAATATATCAGCTCCAAGAAGCATATCGACTGGAGCAGGTATGTGGAAATTAGGGTCCGCCAACGTAAGGTGCAGCGGTATATTTAATGTTGTATGGTCAACTTTTGTAGTTGGTAATAACTGAGTGATACGAGGAACGACATAACAGGAGACGCTCTCGCTATAATTGTTATATAATGACGATATAAGTACGTTACAACGCTTTGATAAGCATGATATTTGAGAATTTAACCCTTCAACAACAGTCGAAGTGATAGAAGTAGGTAAGTTAAGTTTAGCAAATAGGCTTTCAGTTATAAAACTTGAGGTACTTCCACTGTCAAGTATAGCACGTATTTTATGGCATTTACCATTGTTGTCTGTCACATGGACTAAGGCCGTGGACAGTAGAACACAATTGTTTTGAATAGTTGACAAAGCAATATCTTGAGAAGGACTAGGAAGTTGTCCTTGAACGTCAGGCTGTGGCAAAGTGTGTAACATGACGTTACTTGTTGAAGGTACAGGTTCAGACGGCGCACGAATTTTATGCTCGTGTAATAAGCTGTTGCGCCGTGTGCCGCACGAGCGACATGGCCCTAACTTGCATACATCGTCAGCATGACCCTGACGTAAACAATTTAAGTATCTTAACTTTGTCAAGTCTGGTTTCTAAGGGTAATGATTTGAACTTTTGACAAACATAAAGTGCATGATTGCCTTTGCAATATGGACAAACGTATTTGCGAGCTGGGGGAGAAGATGAGTTGGCCACAAATGTTTTTTGACGAACATGTGTAGTGTCACTTGACCTACGCTTTTTATGAGCATTCTCCATTGTTTCCAAGAAATCAGCACGATCTTTTAGAAAATCATTAAACATTTTGAGTGTAGGCAACTCTTTCAACTTATTACGATAGGATTCCCACTTTTTGCTCGTGTCTGTATCAAGCTTGTTTGAAATTATTTGAATTAGTAATGCATCCCAGTGCTCAGTAGGGAGCTTAAGTTTTTTGAGAGCTCTGAGGTTCCTATTGACTGTATCGATTAAGTTACGTAAAGACTTAGATGATTCCTTCGCTAATTGTTCCAAGTTAAGAATGGATTGAATGTGATTGATTACTAATGACCTTTCATTGTTATAGCGATCGTAAAGAAGTTCCCAAGCTACTTCGTAATTATCACTCGAGAAATCTAATGACTGAATTATTACAGCGGCGCTGTCTTTCAGTGCGGCACGTAAATAATGAAATTTATTAATAATGGGTATCGACTTGTCTAAGTGTATGAGACTACTAAATGTGTCACGGAATTCCAGCCAGTCATGATACTGACCCGAAAAACTAGGCAAATGGATAGTAGGAAGTGCAAGTTTTGTCCCACCTTCGAGCGCAGTGCAACAAGAACCTGTCCCGGAGCGGTCGATGCCCGCTTGGTCAGCTGCTGGAGCCAGCAGATGACGAGCGCGTGCCATCATACTGAAGTACTTGGTCTCGAAGGCCTCACGTTCTTTGTACTGCTCATCTGGAATTTCCATGGAATTTTCTATTTCACATTGAATCGAGTCATAATCGGTATAAATTTCTTCGATTTTAGATAAACGGATGTTCAATTCATTTATTTGTAATTTACTCAAACTGTCACAACTCTCGACGGTTTGCAAATAATTTTCAAATAGCGTAAGCTTAGCTTTGTATGATGCACGCTTTTTAATTAAAGTTTTATCTGCCATGCTGAAACAGGTAGAAGGATATGTTTAAAATGGAACGATTACAGATCTATCGATACAGATTACAGATTTATCAGCATAAATGGAGCGAATGAGGGGTACGCGTAAAATGTGCAATAAGCCAAGCAGCGGGTGGAGCGCAAAAGCAGCAATCACGCAGCTTGCCGATGCAGCCCGGTCCCGTTACACTAGAACATACGAGATAATAATAGTTAAGTACGCGTTATAACACAGTCCATATACACACCAAAAGGAACATGGAATATCTGGAACCTCTGAAATGGAATGAAGTTACATTACGAATGAATGCATAATATGCTTTTTAAGTATTGGTTGGGATATTTGTTGCGCAATGTAATAAGTATAGGCCTTGTTATGGAAATAACAGATCTTTAACGTATGAAATGAATCACAAAGTTAAGGTTTTGTGTATTTAATAATCAATTTAACAGCACTAAATGAAGGATTAGTGACTGTTTTAATGGGAATAAATGCAAGAATCACAAAATAAAGGATTTGTGACTATGATTTAAGGCTCACAAAATAAAGGATTTGTGGCAGAATTTTAGAAGATTTACGGGGCAATAAATGGACAAATTGGAACGAACTTACAGTAACGCTACCCTCAGGACTCACGAGTGACCTTCGTTGTAGGTGTAGTTCTCTTTGCCTTCAGCTCCCAACTCCGAATAAGTCGATTTTTACGAAATTCTTCTGATGATGAGATTCTTCATAGAAATGTTGTATGATGTTGTATGACTCGTTGAATGTTGAACCCGTAGCATAAATTTTCCACCTGACGGCCGCCATCCACGTCAGCGCAGCATTTCTTTTGTTCTTCTTCTTTTGTTAGTGGTTCAATAATCTGGGGTCGCTGGGCCAATCCGGCTCGAAGGACCAAAATGAAGACGCCAGTACCGAGCTTCACGTGGTTAAGGCGGGGTGGATAATAATGCAAAATTTAAATTCCAACAATTGGTTTAATGAATAAAAAATTATGAAATCAATGCGTAGTAGGTACGTGTGGCGGATACCAACATCTGAATGCGAGTGTCAGAATTTTTAAATTATTAGTATGGAGTCACACTCCTACTGGCCAGTATTGTAGGTCAGTTGAAAAGTTTTTATCGGTGTACGCGTGTGTGCGTGACCCGTTGATGAATGCACACATGCAAGGCGTCAACAATGGTAATAATATGAAATGCATTTTTAATAACAAAGTAGTAGGTACCTACACACTTTCACTCCTATGAGGTAGACATAGTTACATTTGAGGTTCACAGTTTTATAATCACATCACATTGGTGTCCTCCACCAGGCACAATAAACAGGTCTCATAAATTTATTAGGCTTCGAATAACGGTACAGTTGTTTAATGACAGCGTTTTATCAAACAATAAAACGCTTATTAAACTACTTACCTTATTCGAAGCCTAACTTTTAATTCCTGCCTGGTGTTATATATGAGACACAATGAAGCACACGGCGCTCGAGAATTTCCGAGCGCTCCTGCTGGTGGAGGGGAAGGAGTGAAAGGGACGGCGATATTAGAAAGAGACAGACGTATAGTACGACCAATCAGGGAAAAGCAGTGTTGCCACTCTCATAAATTTATTAGGCTTCGAATAAGGTAAGTAGTTTAATAAGCGTTTTATTGTTTGGTAAAACGCTGTCATTCGAGTATTTAGATTAAGACGTATGTTAGCCAGTGCTCCGCAAAGGGTGTGCCGCGGCACACTGGTGTACCGTGGTCGTTATTTGGTGTGCCTCGGAAAAAATAAGGTTATCTTCTTAAAGCTAAATAGACAGACGGAAGAAAAATACCTACTTAAACAGCCGCAAAACTTTAATAATAAATGCTGATTAATATTATGTAAAATTAGATTTTTTATTTATGGTGTACCTCCTAAATTTTCTGATTACCTAGATGTACCTTGAACACAAAAAGTTTGCGGAACACTGTGTTAGACAACTCATAAAAACTGCAGCTTCAGGATTATGTATATACTTTTACTATTTCACTTTACACCTTATACAAACTCACAATTAAATCAAGTTTTTCACAATTTCGCATGCAATAAATTATAATATTTTCCAGTACTCATCAATATTTTAAACTTTCAACAACCAACGGTCAATCAGGCAGAGGTTTCACTATAAGAACTATTCGGTTTAAAAATGTACTCTGTGGATCGAATGGTCGAGCCTTAGCTGTCCCGTAAGCACTACGGTTGGTGAATGGTGGGAGGTCAGGAGGTGTATTTTGGTTTTTGCCAACTCTTAACAGTGTTGCAATAAATGTACACAATACCATTATTTTTGTAACACGTACGATTTATACATAGTGGTCGATCAATTGATTTTCGATTATTTGGCATTCGATATGGCATAGTACACCCCTTCATAACAGAATTTGAACACCTCAATAATAATCATTACTTTGTTGAACAGTCGAATGTTGAAACATTTCAGAAACAAACTTTTAACATCCTTCGAAAGTTCGAATTCTGATTAAAAGTGCATGACGCGATTTGTGTACTGTGCTTTTTTGTGTGTTTCATTAATCTTCGAAAATACTTTTTCCTATTGTTTTTAGTTTATATTTAGTCACCACCGCCTGTAAAAATAAAGGTATTCGTGCTATGATTTGCTATAAGTAAAGGGGTTTTTACCAAGAAAAAGAGGAATCAGGAAAAGTAGAACGTTCCCATTCCATTCCAGACACAAAAGCTGAATGTCTCGCATGCTATAAATGTACCTGTATGGGTTCTTAATAATATTCTAATATAAGTAATGTATTTATTACTTTTGAGTCATTATAAAGTGTTCAAGACTAGTTAAATTAGTTCACAAGTCCCTCGTCACTGGCTTGCGGTCACCGCATTGGATACCAGACCCCACAATTCAAATAGTGGGGGTCTTTCTACGTCTTACGAAGGGGTCAAGAATAATTGCAATCCTTAGAACCAATGTCTGCGGTCAGCAAGGCAGCAGATATTAATTAGTAGCGGTCTCTTATCTATGTATTTTAGAATCGTTTGCAGAGTATGTAATGGTATATTTGTGTTTGGTAGTCGTTAGTACCTAAATGATAGTACAAACACGTTGATTTGTAATCAATCTAATCTTCAAGCTAGTCAGCATTGGGGGAGACTCGACATGCTTAGAAAAAAACAGCCTAGTGCGAGGCCGACCATCGTATTGGATGGATTAAAGGGGGCTTCCCGCACCCTTTAATTTTTATTTTTTTATTATTTGTTGATAAAGCGGCAACATAAATGCACATTCTAAAAGTACATAAAAAATAAAAGTTGGATTCATGCGAAGACTTGTATGGATGATAAAAAAGTTGAACTCCTGAGAAAGTTGAACTCTTGCGAACAGAGGAAAATTTCAAATGTCTACCTATTACGGATCTATTTGATACAACCCGCTGATAGACATACGGACGGACGGACAGACGGACATCGGAGTCTTAGGGCCAAGTTCACCGAAAAGATAACAGTCTGATTATCTAAAAACAGCTGTTTAAAACACATTTTCTTGTTCAAAAATGTGTTTTAAACAGCTGTTTTTAGATAATCAGACTGTTATCTTTTCGGTGAACTTGGCCCTTAGTACGGTACTCTAAAAATGGCCTAATTACTTATTTCAATCGAGATACGTTATTACAGCATTGGTTGCAAGTGTTGCAACTGCCCACTGAACTTACGATGTTATAACTTAGCCGAGACAAATCAACTTTATACCTTTCTTAGAATAATGCAAGCACAGCCACGATGGGTCTTACTTACCTACTAAGCTTTTATGCTGACATACGCATAATTCGTATGGGTTGTGCTTGTGCTACCATAACTAGCTTGCTTCTGTCTGATAGTTAACTGTGTAGGATAGGAACCATGTAGGAACTATCACCTTAAGGGCCTATACTACCTCAATGGCTTAGCATGATCCTCCGTTACGCCTAAAATACTGCAGTATTAATTTTGAAATAAATATATGATAAAGTTGAGGATTAATGTTAAGTCCTATATTAAGCGAAAACACGATTCCATAAATTATTCTCGATTGAAAAAAATCCCAGTTACCTCTAATCCGTTGACAATCATAAAATACTTCAAATTAGATCATGAAACTTTTTATACTAACTGAACTAACTATAAAGCAGGTCTTATATTATTAATTTTTTTAGTCCAATCAATAGATTTTTTGTAAAGCGCAAAAATCCATTCATTTCGCACTATTCGGCCGCAATGATGACGTAACAACCACTTTGTAGTGCAAGCTGATTAGAACTTTATTCTAACAGTATTTCAAACGAAGTTTGAACTACCAAATATAGAGCTGCTAATTTGAGGTAGTATAGGCTCTTATGTCAATCAGGATTTGTGTTTTTTTTTTAAGTTTGATTAATAGATGACACTTTCATGACATTTCAACATTTGCACGAAACTGTGCAAATAAAATAGGTTTTTTATGTTTAATATTTATCAGATTTTAGCCCAATCCGTCCAGTGGTTTGAGCTGTGCGTTGATCTTGTCTTGTCTAGATTTATATTCTTACAAATTCACGTAACCGTTTTCCCTTTCCCATCCTTACGTTCCTTTACCTACCTCAACTATGCTGAGGTCGGCTTCCAGTCTAACCAGATGCAGCTGAAATGCTGAATACCAGTATTTTACATGGAGCGACTGCCTATCAGATCTCCACAACCCAGTTAGTACTAGGTAATACGATACCCCTTGGTAAGACTGGTTGAGTTGAATAAATAGAAGATATCTAAATGAAGGGACAAAATAGCAAGGTCTAAAGATCTTCCTCCATGAGCAATATTAGATTCACCTCATTGAAAGAAACTTAACAAAAATGCAAATAAATTATTGAACAATGCTTTTATTTAAACTTAGTACAATAATAATGTTGTACTGGAGGACTGAGAGCAAATTATTATATCAGTGTCACAGTCAATCGCTGGTTGAATTGAATAGAACGATTAACTGGAAAACTTCAGTATCAGTTAGAATCACGGATGTAAGTGACCAAGACAGTTATCGCCAAACCATGCGGATGAGCAGTATCGACGCAGGGGCCCTACTCTCTAACGTCCGTCCGTCCATCCGTCTCTCTCACTCGCACTCATCTACAGACGTGCGCGAGAGTGACGGATAGAGACGGACGGACGGACGGACGTTAGAGAGTAGGGCTTCAGGCCACACCGTCGCTAGCGAGTGAGCGAGCTTGGCGAGGTATCGGTTCACACCGCGAACTATCGAAAGAGCTGAAGCTATGAAATGAGGCTCGTCCGGCTCGCTCGCTCGCTCGCTAGCTAGCGGTGTGGCCTACGCTTTAATCAGCTTAGTCAGTAACACTAATAAAACCCGTACTTTGCTCTTTCTCCTTCATCATTAGGTACATTCAATGAGTAATGTTCCAGCTAGTACAAAAATTATATTTCTCATTTACAATAGAATCGCCATTTTTCATTAGGTACAATAATTTTTTTGGCATTGAATTATACCAAAACAGGTTTTTTGTAAACCCTCACCAAAACCGATAAGAAAAAAAAAAACGCAGTTTTCCTTAGCGCATCGTCGACCAAGCCATTTGATTTACATTTTACAAAGTAATTAGCATGTTACAACGTAAACCAAATAGCTTTGTAATTGAAAATATTTCTCAACATTTACAATCATCTAAATGTTGAAACAACTAATTATTTTGTGATAAGCTAAATAAGATAGTGACCTTATTTTTTTTTCCTTCTCAATCCCATTCATTTCCCATTTAAAAACTATATAATTGTACTTTCGATTCGATAAAAAATCCGTTATGTTTTGGTATAGGTACCTAGATTCTAAATCGAGTGTAAATCGATCAATAATAACTCTTCCCGCAATATCTTCCCAGAGATCGACACTTTTGGCACAGCTCCTGAGGGTGACTCTTCATCGGGTCACTTTTGTCCAAGCCGTCCGGTTTGAGGAGGGGCCTCTGAAATAACAAACATCAACATTAAGATACTTTTCAGTTGTCAAAAACCAACATCATATGCTTGCAGCTGAATATCAGTACATGGAGCGACTGCATATCTGACCTCTGGGTAATACGATACCCTTTGGTAAGATTGGTTGTCAGACTTTCGGGCCACTGACTACCTGCAAAGACTGTCAAAGATCTTAATGACAGCCGGGACCGTGGCCGGGACCAACGGCTTAACGTGCTTTCAGAGGCACAGAGGAAACTCATAGAGGGTGTAAAAAAGGCACTTGTTCTCCCTGTCATTGCGACCATTTTTTTGTTCTACACCATACCTTCTAGTTACGGAGATATTAGGGGTCAAAGTTCCAACTTTTTGAGAAGTTTTTTTTAATAGATTTTTATTTGAAACACCTACACGACCTTCGTATTATTCAATCCATCCATTAGCACAATGTTTTGAGTTTTGAGTACGATACATTGAGTTTTACCACAAAAAATGATTTTTCACTCCAAAAACAAAAGTCGTTTCCCAGCAATAATTTTTGCGTTAAGTTAGGGTCAGCTCACACCGAGACGCAACGCGACGCGACGCGGATTGACGGTACTGGAAGAGGCCGGTGATTTCGCGCTGCGCCGCGCGGCGCAGCGATACGTATCGCAACGTCGCGAGGCGCATCGTAAAATCGTTGGCAGCACGACGCCTCGCTGCGCAGCAAGACGCCGCGCGGCGCAGCGGAACGTGTCTACATTCGCCGCGTGCACCCGCCCCGCCGCGTCCACCCGCAGTCGACCATTTGCAAGTCGCCACGGCGGCCTCAGGCTGCGCCTCGCGGCGTTGCGCTCTGTCCCGAGGTGCAGCGCCGTTCTTACACGCCGCGCGTACCGGCTACGCACCGCTCGCGCTGCTTCGCGATGCATCGCTCTACGCCGCGAGGCGCTGCGAGGCATCTCGAGGCACAGCGCTGCATGGTGCAACGTATTCTCAATTCTCACAATGAAATGTGTTTCTTTTCGTGTAGTAAGTAAATAAAGTTACATTTTGAGTCGCTCTATTAAAAAGTGCGCGCAGCGTCGCGTCGCGTCGTGTCTCGGTGTGAACTGACCCTAAACTTAGTTTGATGTGCTTGGTGATGAGGTTGTTTACACCCTGTATGTATAATGGATGGCCACCCATCCATTGGCCGACCTCGGCAAGCTCTACTTAACCTTAAAGATCGATTCAATCGATCGATTATTAGCCTCAAAACCTACGTCCTACTTAAATGATCTTATTTTAACATAATATGATTGACATTATAAATAACTAGCGGACTTCCCGCGGTTTCACCCGCGTAGTTCCCGTTCCCGTAGGAGTACGGGAATAAAATATAGCCTATGTTACTCGTGGATAATGTAGCTTTCGAATGGTGAAAGAATTTTTTAAATCGGTCCAGTAGTTTTTGAGCCTATTCATTACAAACAAACAAACAAACAAAGTTTTCCTCTTTATAATATTAGTATAGATACATTGCCACATATTTAAGTTTTAAAAATCGTCTGGTGTACATCGCAAAATGTGGTTAAACTGACACAATGAAAGACATTGCCAGTAAAAGTATGTTACAATCCCTGGCCGGTAAAGTTCAAACAGAGTTGGTTAACATTGAGTCATTTTCTTAAAGAATCGCAAGTACCTACATTCGGGGTGGTTATCGCTCCGGGGTTGCGGGACTGTTCGAAAAAGATACCGCGGCCCCGGAACACAAAGGGCGATGAAGGAACATGGATGGGTTTTAGCCAGTAAAAGTCTGACACTCCCTCCTGCTCCGCCCAGAGCGGGAGGAGTCATTTGATGATTTCCCATACGAAAAAAAAAGGGTGGTTATCTCTAGGTACCTAGTCAACCTTTATATAATGAACAAACATAACATAACATCGCGCCTGTAATATAGTACACCCACATTTCGCATTTTTGAGTCGCACGGGACCGGTCAATGTGGCGACACTTGGGGGAGGCCTATGTCCAGCAGTGGACGTCTTTCGGCTGAAATGATGATGATGATGATGACATTTCGCTAGTTATGTTTAAGTCCTATGTAATAGGGAGCGAGCCTATTGCCATCAATGGGGCACAAATCCAGACTTCGCGGCTAGGTACTAAAAATCTTTATGGATAAACCCAATAACACTTTGTTCGACCTGGGAATCGAACCCAGGACCTAATGTTCAACAGTCACGCTTGCGTTTACTAAGTATACCTATGAGACATGCATAATGAACAAAATAGACACAAGTTTTTGTATGACCAGATGAATCCAGATGTATACATATAACTGCTGCGGGATTGTTCGAAAGAGATAGGCACCGCGGCCCCGGAACACAAAGGGCGATGAAGGAACATGAATGGGTTTTAGTCAGTAAAAGTCTGACACTCCCTCCTGCTCCGCCCAGAGCGGGAGGAGTCATTTGATGATTACACATCCGAAAAAAAAAAAGATATATAAGTAACTGTAGACGAAGTAAAAAAAAAATGAATTATAAAAATTAAAAAACCCGGCTGCGTAAAAAATAACTAATGATTTTATATAAAAACTGAAAAGAATAAAACAAGTTCAGGAGACAGAACATATTGATTGACTGTAACAGTCGGGACCCATATTGGATGTAATGATTTTAGTCTAGATTATTTAATGGTTCCCGACTGTTACAGTCAATCAATATGTCCTGTCTCCTGAACTTGTTTTATTCTTTTCAGTTTTTATTTAAAATCATTAGTTATTTTTTACGCAGTCGGGCTTTTTAATTTTTTTAATTATTTGTTTTTTATTTTACACTTTTTAGTTACTTAGATATACCATTTTAATATCCTCAAGATGAGCCCTTTATCAAGCCGTTCAGGCTCAGAGCGTGGCAAACAATTGAATTTGGTGCCAGAAATCAGCAATTTTTGTTTTTAATATACTCAGTGTCACTCTCACAGTAAATACGAATCTAACGACACCTATCAAGCTAAAATCCATCAAGCCGTTCAAGCCACAGAACGTGCCAAACAATTATACATACATACTTGCTCTCGAAAAACATAACCCTCCTTCTGGCGCAGTCGGGTAAAAAGGTCTATGCTAGGATTAACAAGCAGGTGACATTGTAGGTAGTAGTTTTTGCCTTTCCCATGAGAAAAAGACGTGAGTTTATGTAAGTAAATACCTGTTTATGAGGCATGACATTGATCTTGCAGGAGGTGCATTCCTGCCCGTAGTTGGCCCAGGAATTGGCGCTCATCCAGCTTCGGTTGCACTGCGAACACTTGTACTCGCCGAAGCATCTTCCCTTGCCTTTGTAAGGAGTCTGAAACCAAGAAGGTAACATGAATAGAGTATAAGTTCGGTTCAAACTTAATGACGGCTCGGAAATTAGCTGCGAGTGACGGTCTGCGCAGGAATAACGCTTTATGGTGATTCGGAACATATAATGTAAAGCTGACAGACAACAATTTTACGTATCAACGGGGCGCAGATGACGCATCGTTTTGTCTGTTTAATGCGCAAACCGTCACTTGCAGATAACTTCCGAGACGCCATTAAGTTTAAACCGAACATAAGTACCTATCTAATTAAGTTTACCGACGCATTCTAGCTTAGAAGACCTAGAACTGATCAGACAAAGTTTTTATTAAATCTTTATATAGAAGGCGGCTAAATAATGTTGTAGTTAGTGAAATATTAACTACATACTTTAAAAAAAAAGATTATTTGGTAGGTCTGTATGAGAAAAAAAAAATAGAATGTTCCATATTGCTGGCACTCAAGCCTCCCCCAGAATAGGAGCAAAAAAAGAAAAAAAAAACTTAAAATGTTAAACAAATATTACGTAAACTGATGTCTAATTTGAATCAACTTCTCATCAGGTACAAAAAATATAGGTACAAACAAGCGACTATCTTTTAGAGGTCTGCTAGATCCCGTTGAAAATATCACAATCATAGTCTCAACAAAGGAATGAACTATTAAGAAATTACGTAAACTCTTTAAAATTCTATATAAGTACCAGCCAAACTCACAAAAAAATAAAGGGTGTAAAAAACCTCATAACGAAGTCGAAAAGCACTTGTTCTCCCCGTCACGCGTCATTGTGATCGTTTTTTTTGTTCTACACCATACCTGGGGAGTGGGAACCTTCTAGTTACGGAGATATTGGGGGTCAAAGTTCCAACTTTTTGACAAGTTTTTTTAAAATACAAGTTTTTATTGCAAGATTTTTATTTTAAACACCTCCACGACCCCCCGTATTATTCAATCCATCCATCAGCACAATGTTTTGAGTGAGTTAGGTACATTGAGTTTTACCACAAAACATGATTTTTCACCCCAAAAAAAAAGTCGTTTCCCAGCAATAATTGTTGCGTAAAGTGTACTTAGTTTGATGTACAGAATGCTTCGTGATGAGGCTGTTTACATCCTCTATAACAACAGCATATTGGCCTACTCACCGACATTTTGTTGACAAAGAGAAACACAAAGATGCAAACTAAATAAAACAAATGAAGAACTTTGAATTCTAGAACACTAGTTTTTTTTATGTTTTCATCAGAGCTACCGTGCACTCACTGAAGCATTTACGAATAAAATGTGTTCTATATATCCAGTAGAATCTCGTAGGGACGTGATACGGAATGGAGTAACAAATACTCTAATCACTGTTACGTTATTTTAAAATAAATAACTATGTTATTAGTAACAGGACTAGTACGCAGTTATCATTGATTGTGAGGCGTAATGATTAATACATAGAGCATCGTTTGTTGATGTTATAAATGCAGACATGCAGTAGCAATAGCAATTGAAACGCCATTATTACTTACACATTGAAAACATACCACTTAAGGCCCTTTCAACCCTAAAATTAGCAACTCTTTTTATGGTGGTTCAAACTTCGTTTGAAATACTGTTAGAATGCATTTGTAATCAGCTTGCACTACAAAGCGGTTGTTACGTCAGTCGCTGCGGCCGAGTAGTGCGAAATTAGTGTTTTTTTGCGATTTACAAAAAAATCTAATGGTTGGACTAAAAAAATAAAATACATAAGACCTGCTTTATAGTTAGTTCAGTTAGTATGCAAAGTTTCATGATCTAATTTGAAGTACTTTTTAAATACCAGCGGTTTATTGGTCGATTTAGAGGTAAATTTGGATTTTTTTTCTATCGAGAAAAGTTTATGGAATCGTGTTTTCGTCACACATAGGACTTAACATTAATCCTCAACTTTACCATATATTTATTTCAAAATTAATGCTGCAGTATTTTAGGCGTAACGGAGGATCATGCTAAGCCATTTGAGGGATATATAGCCCTTAATGAGCATGATACGCCAACATGACCTTGTGATTTACAAAGGCTTTTCGTCTTCCCCCAATATGACAATAAGGAACCCCTATATCTCTTAAATCCAAGTCTAGCACAGAATAAATAGTTGACTCTAATAGGCTGACTATGATCGCAAACATTTACTAAAATGCAACATTCAATTACAAGCCGAAACTCAAAATTCATTTTTAAGATAAAAGAAAATTTCTGTCGGTTTTTTCCAAAAAAAAAAACAAAATAATGTTTTACGCCAAGTAATAGGTATTTTGTAATATAATCACTGCATTAAAATAGTAACAGTTCTTTTGTAACTGTTATCGTTAGACTGTGTTCGATGGATGAACGATTTGCGGGGAATTACCGACTCGCTTGCTCGATAAACTTCTACCTACGTTATTATTGCTGATTTATTTAGCGTGATTACATTTGCTAGGTTTAACAGTTACTGTTTTTAAAAGGGCCATAATATATGATTACCATTCAGAGACTGGGTACCTAGTCAACTTTATAAATACATTCTTTTTAAGGCTGATGCTCCAGGGTAGCCCGCGAAATTCAAATTTTCTTACGTTTTTTGCAAATTGCAAGCCAGTGCTAGGTTGTATGTTGATTAAAATATTGGACGCGATTGTAAGACGTATGTAGTTACAGAATTATAATCATCAAAACCATCAATACAACCCTCCAAGTTCATAAAGGTCGAGAAACGATTTTTTCAAGGTCAAAGTCATTGCTAGACCTTTATGAACTTGGAGGGTTGTATTGATGGTTTTGATGATTATAATTATGTAACTACATACGTCTTACAATCGCGTCCAATATTTTAATCAACATACAACCTTGCACTGGCTTGCAATTTGCCAAAAACGTAAGAAAATTTGAATTTCGCGGGCTGGTCGAAGCATTCACCTTAACGACGACGATCCAAGACGACCCGATTGGCGCAGCGGTAGTGAGGCTGCCTTACGTACTTAGGGTCCCGGGTTCGAATCCCGGTAGGAGCAAATGTTTGTGTGATGAGCATGGACATTTGTTTCCTAGTCATGGATATTTTTTTTTTTTTACACACATTTTATACATTTCAGTTTATATTTATAATAAGTATGTATTTACAAACAAAAAGTATCTATGTAGTATATCAACTATCTGGTGTCCACGACACAAGCCTCGTTGCTTAGTGTGGCACTAGGTGGCGCTGTATGTAATGTCCAGCGATATATATACAGGGTGGAATTTTGTAATGCCACCTGGAGGGAAAGTACTCTTAATACTGCAGATAGAAAATTTTACTCAAAGGAAACATTCCTTTATTTTTAAAAAGAAATTAATCTGCATTCAAAGATTTTGAAAATTCGCGTGCCACACTCGGGAATCGAACCGGCTAAATTGAAAAAAAATAACACCCTGTACTTTTATGGCACCAATCGATAGGGTCAATCATAAAGATCAAATCCCTCTAACAAACATGATAAAGTAAATGAAAGGAAAACCATGAAATCTTAACTTATAAATTCAATGGGACAACATAAAGCACTTTTACTCAAAGGTCCGATCCAATTACTTATGTTAGAACCTAATAAACAATTATCTTTTGACTACATTTATTGATTAAAATGAGAAGAACTATTTAGATAGGAAGATAACAATTTGCACAAACAAACAAAATCTTTTTTCTGCAATTGTAAAGGTCCATCCTTTGAATAAAATTGCTTTATCGTAATAAATTTATCCCATTGAATTTATAACTTTAGATTTCATGGTTTTCCTTTCATTTAATTTATAATGTTTGTTAGAGAGATTTAATCCTTATGATTGACCCTATCGATTGGTGGCATAAAAGTACAGGATGTATTTTTTTGGAATTTAGCCGGTTCGATTCCCGAGTGTGGCACGCGAATTTTCAAAATCTTTGAATGCAGATTAATTTATTTTTAAAAATAAAGGAATGTTTCCTTTGAGTAAAATTTTCTATCTGCAGTATTAAGAGTACTTTCCCTCCAGGTGGCATTACAAAATTCCACCCTGTATAGGGAACGTGCACAACGACGGTGGTGCCAACTGGCGTCACCAATCCGAATCATGTACCAAATTAATACTTGACATTGACATGTAAAACAAGTAAACAGAATTAATTTTATTATTGAAAATGATTATTCTAGCTAATCATAATCCATTGTTGCATTTCTGGATGTACCAATACATCCACAAAAATGAAAATTAATCAAATAGCGTAAAATAATAAAATTCTATTACTTTCCAAAGAATAGTACTCTCATACCATGTTTAAGTGAAAAACGCAAAAAATGGATAAATGCAGTAAGAAACATATTTGAAAACAATTTGTTTTTGTTACACTCTGCATTGAAAAAGTTCAATGGCCTTCAAAATCAACCGTCCAAGCAAACATGCCAAGTACAATTTAAACTTCAGCGAACACACACATTAGACTGCACTGAAGTTCACATCGAATATTCCTCAACAGTTACACAAAGAGTCCACATGTACTCAGATTATAAACATGGTTATACAATAAAGTTTTTAGTTGGCGGCACTCCTTGTGGTTTCATAAGTTTTGTATCTAAATGCTACGGAGGGCGTTCTAGTGATTGCTAATAACAAAATATGGGTGTGGATTAGACTGCACTGAAGTTCACACCGAATATTCCTCAACAGTTAAACAAAGAGTCCACATGTGTTCGGATTATAAACATTGGTATACAAATAAGTTTTTACTTAGCCGCACTCCTTGTGGTTTCACAAGTTTTGTATCTAAATGCTACGGAGGGCGTTCCAGACTGCACTGAAGTTCACACCGAATATTCCCCAACAGTCTCCACATGAACTCAGATTATAAACATGGATATACAATAAAGTTTTTAGTTGGCTGCACTCCTTGAGGTTTCCTAAGTTTTGTATCTAAATGCTACGGAGGGCGTTATAGTGATTGCATAACAAATGATTGTGGATTGATTTGTTATAGCCTGGAGATACTGTTCTTGCTGATAAAGGATTCCCTTCCATTAAAACATGTGTTGAAAATAAGAAAGTTGCTAAAGCCACCATTTTTTCATGAACCACAATTTTCATCAGAGAAAGTAAACGAAACATACAAAATTCATATTGGTCAACATTCATGTTACGCTGACGATCACTATTGATAGACCGAAACCCATGTTTTATACCTTATAACATAATCAAAAATAATATTTTTCAAGAGATAATTATTTTGCGTGACAGCATAAGTTTCCTTTACTGTCCGCATAGTGTCTCTTTTGTCGTTTAGTGCTGCCACCTATAGTTCCTGCACGTTCCCTATATATATTTTGTAATGGGATTGATGTTTAATGATTGTAATTCTATAAATACTTCGTGTTACGGTCGTGAATCATATTTTTTTAACATACAGCCTGACACTTACAGGCAAATTACAAAAAAAGTTAGAAAAAATGATTTTCGCGGCTACCTTAGCGTTCCTTGTTACTTTTTAGGAGGTATTCCATGAAGCACACCCAAACGAAGCACACCCAGACGAAGCACACCTAAAGTATTCCACTTAGCACACCCGTAGGTGGGCTTCAAATAAAAATTGAAAATAATTAATTTCCTATTCCACGAAGCACACCTACGAATATTACTCGCATAGTGTGGGGACTAAGAAATAAAAATGTCGATAGGATAAAATATTTATTATTTAAAAGACTAACTTAAATATCTAACATCTTTCAGTATCATTATATTAATGTGATACAGTACTTGTAATTTTCATAGTGTTCATATATAAATCCCATAGATAAGACGTATGCATGATGCGCTATTAGTCAACGCGTGCGCCCGCCACTGAATTCCCGAGCCAACCCGAATTTAGCCGAGCGTTTCCACCGGTCTTGTTATTGTTATTTTTTTCTGTTTTTCGTGCAATTCATTCAAACAAAATAATGGAGACGATGGTAGGTCCAAGTAGTAGAAATTTTAACCCATCTATTAATTACGTACTTGGCCGGAAGGAGACAAGTGTTAGTGTATAATAACAAACAATATAGTAAACACAAGATTTATAAAAACGGTAATGCCTTGTGGTGGTGTATTAAAAAAGGGTGTAATGGCTTACTTACATTGGGTGGTTAGTGTGGTTACCCGTGGTCCCGGTGGGTTGACCCATTACCGGGTCCATGGGTAATTTTAATTACCCGTGGTTCCATAGCATTAGGGATTGTTTCCTGGACTTCTGAACGTATCGATAGAAAATACAAATCCATAATAATAGCATATCATATCCCACCGGGACCACGGGTAACGAGTGATTGCATAATTTGGCACGGGTTCATTGGTTTTTTATTTTTTATTTATCTACCAACTACCAGGAGGCCAGAACCTTATAGGAGGTATTATATATTTTAATAGGGATCTCATAATCAATCCATGTACATTGCGATTATCATGCAGTATGCAATGTAGAAAATACTTCTTCATGATTCTGGGATCCTGGTAGTTTGTCTTCTTCTTCTTCTTATGGTGTAACTGAACGGGAACAAACGTAAACAAGGATAGTAAAGTCTCACAAACTAGTTAGTCTTTTAAATAATAAATATTTTCTCCTATCGACATTTTTATTTCTTAGTCCCCGCACTATGCGAGTGATATTCGTAGGTGTGCTTCGTGGAATAGGAAATTATTATTTTTTAATTTTTATTTTAAGCCCACCTACGGGTGTGCTAAGTGGAATACTTTAGGTGTGCTTCGTCTGGGTGTGCTTCGTTTGGGTGTGCTTCATGGAATACCTCCTTTTTAGTCTTTCATGTTTAAATTATGCAGATTCTTTTCTCAATATAACTTGTTATGACGCGACGGACGAGTTGTGTTCCTGACAGTTTATCGGTTACCCGACCTGGAAATCGAACTCTGAACCTCAAGCTCAGCAGAAGTGCTTGCCACTACTATAACAACGAAGCTGTTTTTAGGGGTCCGTACCCAAATTGTAAAAACGGGACCCTTTACTAAGACTCCACTATCCATCTGTCTGTCTCCAGGCTGTATCTCATGAACCGTGATAACTAGACAGTAGAAATTTTCACAGATGATGTATTTATGTTGCCGCTTTAACAACAAAAAAAAAATATACGATAGTACGGAACCAATAATGGATAAAATAAGGAATGAGTATATTAGAGGAAGTTTGAAAGTTGCGCCAGTTACAGAAAAGTTGAAAGGGAATCGACTGTCTTGGTATGGGCATGTGATGAGGAGGGAAGAATCGCATGTGACTAAAAGAGTGATGAATATAAATGGTGATGGATGGAGAGGGAGAGGAAGACCAAGGAAACGATGGATGGATTGTGTGAGGAATGATATGAGGGAAAAAGGTGTAAATGATTGCGTTACGGTTGACCGCGGAGAATGGAAGAAGAAAACGTGTTGCGCCTGCGCCGACCCCAAGTAACATGGGATAAGGGCAGGTAGATGATGATGTGATGACGATAGTACGGAACCCTTATGCGCGAGTTCGACTCACACTTGGCCGGTTTTTTCTTAGATACTAAAATATAGTTTCTTATACTGAAGGATGTCCCTAAGTGTCAAGTATCGATATCGTTTAGTCAATATTTCGACACAAGTGCTCGAGTAAATTGAATATCAAGTAGCTATAGACGAAGCTATATATCGCATGCATCCCACCAAGCTGGCTATAAAACTGTAAATAAAAACACTTGACTATCTCCACGGATTTCAGTGATATTGGAAGCTTTGGTAGTAGTAGTAATTTATGTTAACTTGTCGTTGAATTGCATTGCATAGCTTTGATAGGTGATTGTGTACGACATTTAATTTTTAATTATTTTTTATTCAGAATAATTTAAAATTGCTGGACTAATCTTTTTTAAGTAGTTACAAAAACTAACAATACCTACTTACAAATCTATAATAATATTATAAAGAGGTAACATTTGTTTGTAAGTTTGTATGTTTGTAAGTTTGTATGTAGGGGGTAATCTCCGGAAGTAATGAACCAATTTTAAAAATTGTTTCACTGGTAGAAAGCTACATTATTCGTGAGTGCTATAGGCTATATTTTATTCCCGTACTCCCACGGGAACGGGAACTACGCGGGTGAAACCGCGTGACGTCAGCTAGTAAATAAATAAGTACACAACACACACATTAAATATTAGATAAAACTAAATGAAAGGAATAAAATGAAGCTGACTAAATAAATAAACATTGCTCGGTTAATGTTGTTTATTTTTGTTATCTTGTGACGTATGTACTTTTATGTTATTATAGGCTTTAAAAATCAATTCATAAAATGACAGTATATTGACATATTGTTTATTATCTTTAGTTTTTCGCCAAAAAAAACTATCTTCTGATTCTTAGGAATTGAGGGGCTCGTGGTTAAATTATAACAACCGCACGGGTTGATCGAAGGTTAAGCTACGCTTGCCAAGGTCAATCCGTAGATGGGTGACCACTGACCATACAATGCCGTAAAGTATGTTAATTCCCTGCTTCGGCCTATCATTCGTACCTATATGTATCTATGACAGAGGTTACGGGAAATGGGAAAACTGACAGCCAGTCTTACCAATATTACCTAATTATCAAATCAAATCATCATGCACTTGTTTTGATAAACTTACGAAATGCAATTTTACAATCTAATCTACCTGGACATACCTACCTACCTACGCATTTTCAATATCACCAGAAGAAGCGATTGGAGTAGATGTATATTTTATTATTATTGATACGATACTCGTATTATTACAGAGAAAAGGCAGATCATAATGATTCGTAAGTCATAACATCACGCCTATAATCCCCGAAGAGTTAGGCAGAGTTGTATTCTTATGCCAGCTGTACACTCTCGCCCGAGAGCACTCGCTGTGCCTCGCCCGAGAGTCTCGGTCGAAACGAGTGACCATGTACACTCTCGCCGAGCGAGGTCACTCGTCATTTTCAATTGTGGACGCCGACGGAATGTACAATACGTGCCATCAGTTATTAAGTACCGTTACTTACGTTCTATTAGAATTGTGACCATCCACAATTCTTAGTTTACGCCACTTTTTTCATAATATACAGGGTGTAAATCACCTTTAACGAAGCCGAAAGGCACTTGTTCTCCACGTCATTCCGATCATTTTTTTGCTCTACACCATACCTGGGAACCTTCTAGTTACGGAGATATTGGGGGTCAAATTTCCAACTTTTTGACAAGTTTTTTTTTTTTAATACAAGTTTTTAATTTAAGATTTTTACTTTAAACACCTCCACGACACGACCCCCGTACTATTCAATCCATCCACCAGCACAATGTTTTGAGTGCGTTACATTGAGTTCTACCACAAAACATGATTTTTCACCCCAAAACAAAAAGTCGTTTCTCAGCAATAATTTTTGCGTAAAGTTACTTAGTTTGATGTACAGAATGCTTGGTTGACGGCTTCGTGATGGGGTCTTTTACACCCTGTATATTATGAAAAAAAGTGGCGTAAACTAAGAATTGTGGATGATCACAATTCTAATAGAACATGGTACGTAGATTTTAATTTAATTTTACTTCTTAATTGATAATATCGGCATCGCAACTGGGAGAAACGAGAGTAAAAAGCGACGCGCTCGCAGTTCGCGCGAGGCGGCGCGAGATCCTTTGACTCGCGCACAAAAACCGACTCGGGACGGAGAGCTAGCGAGCCGAGGCGGGCGAGCGCTACCATCTACACTCTCGCGCTCGCCCTGCCTCGGACTGTCTCGGCGCGGCGTGAGTGTACAGCCGGCATAATACAGAGTGCAAACAACCTCATCACGAATCCGTCAACCAAGCATTCTGTACATTAAACTAAGTAACTTTACGCAAAAATTATTGCTGGGAAACGACTATTTATTTTGGGTGAAAAATCGTGTTTTGTGGTAGAACTCAATGTAACGCCCTCAAAACATTGTGCTGATGCATGGATTGAATAGTACGGGGGTCGTGGAGGTGTTTAAAGTAAAAATATTACAATTAAATTTGTACTTATTTGAAAAAAAAAAAACTTGTTAAAAAGTTGGAACTTTGACCCCCAAACACAAAAAAAATGATCTCAATGACTGACGGGGAGAAAAACTGCCTGTCGGCTTCATTAAGAGGTTTTTTACACCCTTTATGTAGTACGAGTAGGTACTATTGCCCAACAAAAAAAACTCAAAACCACTTTTGCCCGTCCCGGGAATCGAACCCAGGACCTCACGCTCAACAGCCGTGCTTGCGACGACTAGACCAACGAGGCAGTCATTTGCATTCTTGTATGTGTCAATTATATATAGGTCGTCCGTCACTGCTTTCAAATTGCGGTTATAGGGCATGTCCCCAAGATATTTTTCTGCGCAGTTTATCAGCACCAGTTATTTTAAACTGGTTTCTTATTTTATTCCCGGCCCCTCTCAACATTGCATATACCTACACTCGTCATATGTTCCAAATTGCATTACCGTTAAAACCTTTGCGGGGTGCACGAATGGTGCCAATTCCTCTGAATAGAAAGCCACAGGGTGATGTGGCAGCATGCCAACAGACTAACTGCCTAATCCTTGCGCTGCTGTTCCAACCCTGCACCCCAGTTAGGCCATGACGCCTTTTCGTATATAAATATGGTGTTTTTTTAACAACTGCGCAATGCTTAATAGTTTGAACTAGGTACTGATACGATTCCGAAAATTATTTTACCAAGGGGAAGCTACGTTATATCTGCGTGTTTAAAACTTTTCCGTGGAATTATTTAATTTATCTACACCCATGCTGTAAATCGGCCTCTTTAAAAGTATCTGAAACTGTTAACTTATGGCCAACATTAAAACAGCCAGTGTCATAATAACCATTATAACACCCAAACGGGTGTTATAATGTACTAAATTTCATTATGCAACTCGTTTTAAAAAAAGAACATTTTCTAGCACGTGCGATTCACTACCACAGCCACAGAATAAGCCACAGCGCCGTAATAAAAAAAAAATCTTATACTTAGGTTCGAATTCACGTCGTATCCCGCCATTTTTGTTCGATATTAGTATTGCATTATGTACTTGGTTGTTTACATAAATTAGTGATACAAGCTTTGTGCATTTTAATAATTGTACAATCAAAATGTAAATAATTATATTATTACCTATACATGGTTTGTTTTTCCCGCCCGTTCTTCTCTATAGAGATTTACCTACGCTAGGGAATGGGCAACTACAGTACTTTCATAGTTTTTATGTCTTGTGACTGGGACTGTAGCTACATTTATTTTTCATCTTTGTTTCGACAATTCAAAAGTGCCTGTAACTGGCTTACTTGAAATAAATGCTTTGATTTTGATTTTGTATTATATAACTACTCAGCAATTAAACTTTCCATGAATTTACATAGACTTCTTACAACACTACAACACCCTATGGTTTCAGAACCTTTTATATGGAGGATTCATATCATGGATGTAGATAAAGTCTTGTATGCAACTGTACATAATTAGGTATTAAAACACTCATGTGAAACTATTATCACACTCGGCTTCGCCTCGTGTGATAAACCCACATTCGTGTTTTAATACCCCTCATTATACAACAGTTGCATAAATAACTATTAATTTCTGATCATATGGGGGAGAAGACGCATGCAAAAACTAGTTATACACCACTATGTGACTGTTCCCATTTATCATAGACTGACAATATTTTTGACTGTTCCCTAGGCTGATAAAATTTTCTTTTTTTAAATCTTAGTAATATTAGTATTAAGGTCGGTATCCCCTATAATACAAACTAGCTGACGTCCCGCGGTTTCACCCGCGTAGCTCCCGTTCCCGTGGGAGTGCGGGAATAAAATATAGCCTATAGCACTCACGAATAATGTAGCTTTCTACCAGTGAAAGAATTTTTTAAATCGGTTCACTACTTCCGGAGATTACCCCCTACATACAAACTTACAAACAAATGTTACCTCTTTATAATATTAGTATAGATATACATTTTCAAAATTCCAAATGATGTTTAGGGAAGTACTTAACTCTCAATTATCGCTTATTCGAGCCAAAGGTGGAGATTCTTGACGTAATTTCGTCTTAAGTGTGAGTAAACAGCCCCGGAGCCAGCGCCATGGTAATTAGACGAGGCAAAGCAGGAGACGCGAGGCGGCCTCTTGAATCCTTAATCGGTGCAACCCGACCATCCCTCAGACACATAACAGATACTTACAGAAGGTCCGTTCCATAAAGATACCGATATAGATTATGGAGTTGCCCTACACACGTTTACATGTAGCTAGTGCGAGCGCATTCGTGACTAGCATTTGTTTGAGATCGCTGTACAATTAAACTAGAAAAAGTATGCACTCCGGTAATCTTAACGTTTCAGAACTATCTGAACTAGGTCAATCTAAAGCGCGACCACAGATTCATGGCTTCTTATACTTCTTTCCTGGCGCGCAATACTTCCCGCACAGCAGAGCATGAGATGGGACGCCATCACCTCCTTCTGCGAAGCAGTAATGCTAGAGAAGGAGGTGGCGGAACGTGAGAGGGAGAGAACCTCACAGCGTCCCAGCCGGCGGCCGCCGCGGGAGACGCCCCGGGCGTCAGGGGCCACCACGTGGCCCCCGGCCACCGTAGGCGCTCGCCGTCCGTCCGTCTCATGACGACAGGCCGTGTCGACGGGGCGTTCGTGTTCCACGCGCGCCTCAAAGAGAGTCAGCAAAAAGGAAGGGGTCCGTAAGGACCGATGCCTGCCGGGATTGCGGGACTGTTCGAAAGAGATACCGTGGCCCCGGAACACCAAGGGCGATGAAGGAACATGGATGGATTTTAGTCAGTAAAAGTCTGACACTCCCTCCTGCTCCGCCCAGAGCGGGAGGATTCATTTGATGATTTCTCATCCGAAAAAAAAAAAAAGGATAGCCAAGTCATAGGTCTTGGGTTCTAACCCAAGAAAAACCTCTGATTTCTGAACCTCTGATGATTCCTGACTAAAAAAATATGATTCTGTTTAGTCCGTCAGTTAGATTACCGAAAAATATTGGACACATGTTTTTTGTTTTATCAAATTGACGAAGATATATCGCGTCGAAGATTATGAGTGGGTAAAAAATGTACTCAAATGTGACGTCACACGAGTTTCGACGCACTGTATCGTCTTCAGTTTTTGTTTACGTGAAAAAATAAAAAATATGTGTCCAATATTTATTGGAAATGTATCTGACGGACTAATTAGATTATTTTTGCTTCTACCCTATTCCGGAAGCGCACACTTTTTCTTGAAAATCTGTGCTGTACCTTCACCGTTTATGTGTGTATGCATCTATTTTTGTCTATTGTATCTATGATATATTGTATTGATTGAGGAGCTCGTGGCTAGATAATAACAGCCGCTCGGGTCAATCTTTAGGTTAAGCCGCGCTTGCCTAAGTTGGTCTGTGGATGGGTGACCACCCATTACATATCGAGTTTCATCCGTGCCTCGGAAAGCGCATTTAGCAGTTGGTCCCGGATCTCATTTGTGATCTTTGACAGATGATTTGTCTATTGTATGGACTTAGCCTTCTGTAGATATCTTATCTGTCCCTCAGAGATATAGCTTTTTGTCATGAAATGGAGAACGTCAACTGTTGCTAATTAAAAGCTAACATTTGCGTTTCTTTTACAAGGTGGTTATTTACTTGTTTGTAAGCAATGTGAGGGTTTGAGCTTGTGAGATTTTTATAGAAGACGTTCGGATTTTCTAAATCAGCTGCATAGAGTTTTTTAACGAATGTGAAGCTTAGAAAAATGTGATATCTTCGTGGCTGAATCAGTAGTTCATCATATTTTCTAATGCAGAGCCACGAGATTAAATGAGCCTCTTCCCAATTATGTTAGGGCCGGCTTCCAGTCTAAATAGATGCAGCTGAATACCAGTATTTTACAAGGAGTGACTACCTTTTCACAAGATTAAATCGATGGAATTCATAACTTATATTACTTACATCTCAATAATCACATATTATTCCTCTTGACTGTACGTACACCTCTCCATATATCTACCTACATACTCGAACATTCCAAAAACTCGCGTCGAGTTCGAGCTGAATGTATTACCTATAATATTCACACAAATATATGCAAACACACCCACAACGTATTCACGCGGGTGGCTGTCCAATTCCATCAGAAAAGTCCGAACCATATACCGAAGCCAGTTTTAAATATTCCATGTGCGGTCAAGAGTAAAATCTACAAAGAAAATGTATTACATATCCTTTATTGCGTTTCTCCCTCTTATTCAGCGACCAACGCTTGGGGTAACACAGTTTTATGATACTTTTATCAATAAAACGAGCAGTGCAAGCCATAAATATTATAAAATGGTCTGATATATAAAAAATGGTTGATAACTGACGTGCTGGCTGTGAATCCTAAATTGAGATCGTAAATTATTACTTTTAACTATATGGGCTATATGAAAATCTATACTAATATTATAAAGCTGAAGAGTTTGTTTGTTTGTTTGTTTGTTTGAACGCGCTAATCTCAGGAACTACTGGTTGGAATTGACAAATTATTTTTGTGTTGGATAGCCCATTTATTGAGGAAGGCTATATAACATCACGCTACTACCAAAAGGAGCGGAGCATAAATGAAAGATGTTGCAAAAACGGGGAAAATGTATTCCTTTTGTTAGCTTTTTCTCTCTTATGTGACGCAGACGAAGTTGCGTGGGTCAGCCAGTGTTATATAAAATGACTTTATTAACAGTCTCTATAGCGGCAGATGTTGACATTATGGTTATAGCCATATTTTTGTTGGCAAGTACTTAAGAGTACTTTGAAGCTGATTTTTAAGTGGGTAATTAATCAGAGTCTTGTGCACCCAATTGTAAATGTTTGAACGTGATTAGTCACCGAAAAAACAACGTCAAAGCATACAGTTTTATTCGTTATGAAGTTAGTGTAAACTTCCACCGAATATTTATCACAAACAGTTTGTAAACAATCAACACAAAGGCTCGTTATACTGTAATCTTGAATAAATACTCAATTATCGCCTTCACGGTGTTAATTAGAGCCGGCTTTAAAAGGCTAAGTAGGGTTCTAAGTGTCCTCTCAATCAACCCGTCTCCTTTGAGAAACAACCCTTTTTCTAAGATGTCATCGGGTTCTTTTCGTGTCAATTGCAAGGGGTAAGGGGGTTCTATAATTGAAATAAATATTTGGCTATAGAATTTTGTGTCGTAACGAAGCTTTCGTCTCTCAATTAGGAAACGAAATCCTTTACAATTATGTACTTTAACTTATTTGTTTAATTTTAATGAAGCTGCTTTTTGTGCTTGTTTTGAATTTGGAGATTCGTTGTGTTGTGATTTATTTATTTTACTGCTATCGTATGATTAGCTCTAATGATGTCATCATCGTTAAAGACTTTCTTATATATTTTGTTTAGCAAGACGACAAAATTAATAAGTAAAACAGAAGTTAAATAGAATTGTATTGCCATCACGTCTATAATAAGGATTTCTGTGTCTTTTAAGTAGTCTTATATGGTATTACAATGCAAGTAACATTTTTAATTTGAAAATTTAAATACTAGCTGGGTTTGTACAAAAAATAATAATAATACACACAACAAATAATAAAAAATACAACATTCAGACGCAGGTTCAACCACACTTAATGCACTTACGGGATAATATCCGTGATTTTCTTTATCTATGAGCTCCCGATATTTCGAGGCTGTTGCAAGCATCTTGAGCGTCGAAATATCGTGAGATCATAGATAAAAAAAATCAAGGATATTATCCCGTAAGTACTTTAAGAGTCCTATTACATTTTTTACGCAAATTCATGATTTTTGACGCAGTAATTTTCAGCATCAATTACATATTTTAATTATTTGCTTATGAATAACAATAGTGCCATTCTCTTTCTTGTAAGTTGGAGTTACACATTTTAATTTTTCTTTTCGTATAATTTACTATAAATATTTTACGAACTCAGTTTGCAAGAAAAACCGTCGGCGATGGAACTTTGACGCTCAAATTCACATTGTTACATGCAATTCTTATAAAAGCTAAAATCACTGAAAAATAAGCTGAATGTTTTACTTGTTTATTGGAGTTTTAGAATTTCTTTAAATTCCTTGAATTTTCACGGAAAAAATCGTAAAGAAAGCGTAATTTAAGCCATAAATGTCTTGATTCAGCGTCCATTATATTCCAAATAAACTAAATTTTATCAAATAAATTAATATAATATAAAACTTCAATCTACAATGAATAAGTTTCATTAGTTTTCGTTTGTCAATATAATAAGACAAAATTACAATAAATAAAATTGAAGTACTATAATTCTGCGTCAATTCAGGTCGCTCCTCAGTCTCATGTCAGTCTTGTCTCTAATTTTCGTCAATAACAATCGACAATCATCCGGAGATCGCTATTATTATCGACTCGTGTACGCCGATCGAAAAAATTTGATCCAGGGAGTAAAAATCAAAAAATTGCAAAAAAAAATGTAATAGGACTCTTAAGTGTAGTGAAAACCCATGGAAGTTTAAAACAGTACGTACAGGTACAAAAAAATTCAAGTGACTCCAACATCAACGACACACAAGAAAATTTATATTTATTCCAACGACGGCAATCGAATGCTACTAATGGGATGGTACAATTGAAACTGCTGGCTGGAAAATCGAGCAATAAGTATGCATCACGTGGCCTGGCTGTGGCTGATGGCTGCAGCGATGTCTGGGCACGAGTGTGCTCGTAGACTCAATACCATTAGTACTGTGCTTACGCTGGGAGATAAAGGTACATGCATATGAGGTGGGACGTCCAAAATTTGAATGAGGAACACGATTGACTGGCTCAGTAGCTAAGGACTAGGTATTTGATACTTTGGAATGGCCAGTTATTTTACTTTCACAAGTTATTATGCCTTGCGACTGCTACTGTAGCATCATCTTTTTTATTATAATATGGGCCTGTTCTTGACCTCAATCACGCCTGATGGAAAGCGATGGATGAGATCTATGATGGAACGAGCGTGGCCAGAAGATGCCTGTTCACTCTTGCTTATCTTTTTGTTTTTGAAAATTTGAAAATGCCTGTTATAACGGGCCTTTAAATACCTTTAATGAAGCCGAAAGGCACTTACTTGTTCTGATTAGGTCATTGTGATAGTTTTTTTGTTTTGGAACATACCTGGAACCTTCTTTACTTACGGAGATTTGGGGGTCAAAGTTCCAACTCTTTCACATTTTTTTTAATACCTCCGCGACCCCTGCATCCATCATCACAATGTTTTGAATCCTACCGAAAACAGTGATAGTTCACCTTAAAAAAAGTCGTTTCCCAACAATATTTTTACGTAGAGTTAGGTACTTACATAGTTTGATGTAAACAATGCTTGGTTGGCTGTTTGAAGGGTCCCTTTACACCTTGTATGTTCCACAGGAGTATCATTCACACGGTTCACACCTCTAGAGTAACCGTGTTAAAAAGTTATCCGGTTAACCCATCATGTTTGATTAACCATTATACTGGAGGGTATTCAAATACAACGGTCAACCGGAACGGAAAGAGTCAAAGCGCCGAGCGCGGGCTAGCTCTGTCACTTTCTTACATATTTTTTATGTAAGTACAAATATTATGAACTATATGTTTGAACCGGTTATTAGGCTAATTAACCTTATAATACGGGTTAATCTTTACGCTGGGGTTTTTAATCTAACCCTTAAAAACCCCTTGAACTTTTCGGTCACTAATTTTTGCAGTAGAGAACTAGTGACATCATTCTGTCTACACTACACCATAAGGCGACTACAGGAACTAAACTAGCTACTCTATTTGTGGAGGTTCAAACTTCGTTTGAAATACTGTTAGAATAAAGTTCTAATCAGCTTGAACTACAAAGTGGTTGTAACGTCAGTCACTGCGGTCCGAATAGTGCGAAATGAGTGGTTAATTGCGATTTAAAAGAAATCTATTGATTGGACTAAAAAAATAAAACACTATCATGCTAATATGTTGCTTGTACAATTATTTGCCAAATAATCAGAATGATCGCATGTATTATAATCTCGTTTTTACTCGTTAAAATATTTTTTTAGAGATAAGTTAGTGATTTTTGACGTGACAACGTCTTATAAATTGGTTTGCCGGGTGACACTTCAAGAAACTGCGTTACGCTCCGCTCACGTTATGCGCTCACAATGAGAGCGAGTGAGAGCCCGCCTAAGAGCGAGAGAGACAGACATAAAAAGTTTATTTTACCACTCAAAGTCGTTGTCACGTAAAACTTTTGCCCGTATACCGACTTTACAGGCAACCAATTTTTTTTTTTTTTATCGCGTGAAATTAGTTGTATTATGTTTTCGAAACACTATCATACTGGCATTTATCCTGAAGAATATCATATATTTTTCTGGTTTTGTTCATTGCAGTGAATCATATGCTTTTTTTGCATTATAAAACTCGCGTTTAGCTCCTGTAGTCCCCTTAACCGTGTATGTTTTCAGCGAGCCATCCACACGTCGGGTCATACCAATATAAGTAAATAGATATTGTATGGAACTAGCTCGGATTCCGTATATACGATAATAAAGTTCTATGAATGTCCTTGGAACGATGCGCTTAGTATATAGCACTTGTTTCTATTGCTATTGTGAGTGGCTTTTGTATGTTTATTGATTTTGAAGAGTTAGTAGGTAGCCTATGTTTAAATTAAAAAATCGGGTGTTTAGTCTGAACGGACCAAATCGAATAGACCACGGTCCGTTCAGACGTAGACAAAAAATGTCTACGTCCGAAAGGACCGGTGTCAAAAAAAACAAATGAATAAACTTCATCAAGTACATTCGGGTGAAAAGTTAAAAAAATAAAATGAAATGTTAAATTATTGCCCGACTACGGCGAAGCCAAAAGGAAGGGTTATGATTTAAACATCGTCATCATCTGCCTAGCCTTTTCCCAACTATGTTGGGGTCGGCTTCCAGTCTCACCGGATGCAGCTAAATACCAGTATTTTACATGAAGCGACTGCCTATCTGACCTCCACAACCCAGTTAGTATGGGGTAATACGATACCCCTTGGTAGGACTGATTGTCAGACTTTTTGGGCCACTGATCCACTGATGGCCAAAGATCTACAAATGACAGCCGGGACCAACTTACTTAACGTGCTTTCCGAGGCACGGAGGAAACTCGATATGTAAGGGTGGTCACCCATCTATAGACCAACCTAGGCAAGCACGGCTTAACCTAAAGATCGACCCGAGCGGCTGTTATTATTTAGCCACATAAAAAAAATAAAACATAACACACCTAAAAGTATACCCACATTTCGCCAGTTATGATTAAGTCCCGTGTAATAGGGAGCGAGCCTATTACCATCAACCGGGCTCAAATCCAAACTCCGTCGCTGCTATTGGGAAATTTCTGATGGACGGAAACCCAATGACAATAATTTGCCTGACCTGGGAATCGTACCCAGGACCTCATACTCGGTAGTCGCGACTAGTCGACCAACAATTCACTTCATGTATGAATATGATTCGACAAAACCGGAAGACATGAGAAGAGGGCTTTGCTAGTAGTAGGTTCCCTTTGTACTCATACAAACTCACAAAATAGATAATACAGGATAGCTTTTTTATCACTTTCCAAAAAAAAATGGGTATAATAGGTGAACGGAGTAGAAGCAAATAGCATACTTATTTTTTTAAAACAAAATCAAAATTCAAATCATACGCGCGTACAACTTCGATGTTTTTCGTTTATTTTTCAAAATTTCTCTTTCTTTGTTCTAATAATAATATGAAAAGTTTACTTGAAATTTGTAGTGTTTTTTGATGATAGATCAATTTTTTTCTAAGCTGTGGAAAAAAGAAAAAAGCCGGCCAAGAGCGTATCGGGCCACGCTGAGTGTAGGGTTCCGTAGTTTCCCGTCCGTCACAATAAGTGTTCCCACTTATGAGTTTAAAATCAGACAAAAAGAAACAGAAATCAGACAAAAACTGTTGTTTCCATCAAGTTCAAAATGATTTTCCTAGAAAGTCCTTATAAAGTTCTATTTTTCAGATTTTTTTCATATTCTCTAAACTTATGGTTCAAAAGTTAGAGGGGGGGGACACACATTGTTTTTTACTTTTGGAGCGATTATTTCCGAAATTATTGACATTATCAAAAATGATTTTAGGAAACCCCTATTCATTTTTAAATACCTTTCCAACAATATATCACACGTTAGGGTTGAAATTAAAAAAAAAAATCACTTCCCACTTTACATATAGGGGGGCTACCCTAATAAAACATTTTTTTCCAATTTTTATTTTACCACTTTGTCGGCGTGATTGATATACATATTGGTACCAAATTTCAGCTTTCTAGTGCTAACGGTCCCAGAGATTAAGCGAGGACGGACGGACGGACAGACATGGCGAAACTATAAGGGTTCCTAGTTGACTACGGAACCCTAAAAAAGACTAACTATGCCATAAGCTTAATTCTATTCCGTCCACCTAATATACCCATTTTTTTGGAAAGTGATAAAAAAGCATCCGGTATGTGGACAGATTGGACCCGGTATTCCGAGCGTTACTGGCAACATCAGTTCACAAAAAACTGTTCCTATAAAACTTTTATTTTCATTTGAAAATCTTTATTTTTATTTCGCATCAGCTCAACAGCAATACAAACAAAATTAAATTTCAGTGCACACCCATACGACCAAACATAAAGGCATGTTCACATCGCAGACAAAGAAAAATGAATGAGACAACGTAAGGACATAAGGCCGATGGCACAAGTGCTGCGAATGGCCACTACGCCGTGTTTACGGTTATTTGAGTGGGCGTATACGTCCTAATTTATAACATTAATACGGCGCGTGAAAGCGACATCCCATGCGGTATTGCACTTATGATCTCTAGCGTTCATGTGACTTCGTAATGTGTTGGTTGTTAGGGGTCGTGCGTTTATGTCTGGGCTGTGTGGAGAGTGGTTTATGAAATTATTGAGATTGTCGCTGAATATTATTAACGTGATATGTAAGGGTGGAAATTAATCACTATAACTACATATTATAAAACAAAGTCCCCCACGTCTGTCTGTCCCTATGTATGCTTAGATCTTTAAAACTACGCAACGGATTTTGATGCGGGTTTTTTTTAATAGATAGAGAGTTTCAAGAGGAGGGTTTCAGTATTTAAGTAAATAATTTGCGGGCGGGCATCAGCTAGTATAAGAATAAATATTAAAGGGAAAGGGCGTTTAGATACAGTGTAATTTGCTTTGACAATTTATTTACGAAAAAATAACAGCTTCAAAACCTAGTCTGGAAGCCAGCTAACCTATGTATTTATTGGCATCATTTCTATATGTTGGTAACAATGTTTTCACTGTTTTGAAATAAATAATATATTTATTATTATTTTGTACCTACCACGTGTATGAATCACAAAACCACAAAGTACATTAGGTAGTAACTTACTACCTAATGTACTTTGTGGTTTTGTAAAAATACAATAGATTTAACATGCTATAAAAAATCAAATAAGTTTCGGTTTCGGTTTCGGCCGAAACAGGAACCAAGGCCGAAGGACCGGTTTCGGTTTCGGTTTCGGCTGAAAATCCTGTTTCGGTCGGACACCAGTAGTAAATTAGCTTGCAGTTCTTTTCCAAACAAACAAAACGCTGTATACATACAACTGCTTTTTATATATCCACTGCTATAATTATGAATTACAGCGACAATATATACCTACTTACTCTCTGTAAGTACAGCTATTCTAAATACAACATCAGCTTTGTACTCCCCAACAATGGACCACAATTATATCTTTTATACTTTTTTACTCCAAGACTTGTATTTTATTCCTTTGAACAGAAATCTTTTTCTATCTTCAAAGACTTTGTTTTCACAAACACTAGTCGGGAAAACGATTTATAGAGAGTAACAGACAATAATATGAAGCACAGAGGGTAAGTATGTACTATGTTTTCTTATGTTTCAACTCTGTTAGTGTTGTGGTTTCTAATACTATACAGGGTGTAAAAGACCTCATCACGAAGCCGTCAACCAACCATTATGTACATCAAACTAAGTAACTTTATGCAAAAATTATTGCTGGGAAACGACTTTTTTTTAGGGGTGAAAAATCATGTTTTGTGGTAGAACTCAATGTAACGCACTCAAAACATTGATTGTGCTGATGGATGGATTTAATAGTAGTCGTAGGAGTAGTCGTGGAGGTGTTTAAAGTAAAAATCTTATATTAAAAACTTGCATTTTTTTAAAAAGATGGAACTTTGACCCCCAATATCTCCGTAACTAGAAGATTCCCAGGTATGGTGTAGAACAAAAAAATGATCGCAATGACGGGGAGAATAAGTGCCTTTCGGCTTCGTTAAGAGGTGTTTTACACCCTTTACACAGTCGTCTATTAAGTATAATTATTTTATATTTGTAATTATGGATTAACACAACAAAACATCACGCTTGTAATCCCCCAAGGGTTAGGCAGAGCTGTAAGTAGGTACCTAATTGTGCACCCACATTTCAACTGTTATGTTTTAAGTCTTATGTGAAATAGGGGGCAACTCTATTGTCATCAGCAGAGTACAATTCCTGACTCCAGGGCTGCTAAATAGGTACTGAAAAATTTTTGATTGAAAAACCCAATAACACTTTGCCCGACCCAATGGCGGACTAATAGGGGGGCGGACGGGGCGGCCCGCCCCTTCCGTCGGGGGGGCCCCCAAATGCCTCCACGTTTCCCCTGATCAAATCCTAAAGAAGACTTTAAAAATGTGTTTGTACCTACATAAGTCCATCAAGATCAAAACACTACAGCCATCTAGACTTTTTACGCGGTACTAATATTCTCTCAACTTTGCTGAACGCGTCCAATACGCTGGGGGAATTCCCGTCTTTGTAGCGGGTACTTAACCAGAAAGAAAAAAAACCGAAGAATTCGATTTAACAGAAGTTATTGAGAAGTTCAGTAAATTGAAGGCACAAAAATACATATTTATCACGCTACAACAAAAAAAATATCTTTGATTTATTTTATCTACTTACTTAATTTATTTTTTTGTCGATCGATTGGTATTAAATTTTCCTCACCCATATTCATTCCATATTGTAGGTACCTACTTAAATATGTATGTTTATTTAGCCTAAATAATTTAATTCAAATTTCATTTGCCAGATTTTAATGAAATAAACATACTAACTTATTTATACGTACAAATATGAACTGAAGTTTGTAAAACTACTTTTTTTCAAAGCTGGCGGGCCTCATTCAGCTTTGCCGCCCTAGGCCTCTGACGGGGTTAGTCCGCAACTGGCTCGACCCGGGAATCGAACCCAGGATCTCATGACCTGGACCTTATTAAACGTGGTTATTAAAAAAAAATACATAGCAACCATCATTTCTTGAACTCGGGTCGGATTCGGATTGGATACAGTGCAGAACATACTCGAGCTTCGAAACCTCTAAACACCTCCGAATTAACTTGAGTTAAAACATGTACCTAGTGTGTGGTATGTGTGTATTAGCCGTGTGGTATCCGGCAGAGTAGAATAGAACCAACCCATTACACTCACGGGTGTCGTATAAGGCGACTAATGTCTGAGGCAGAACACCTTGCGCCTCCGTAGACCAGAGAATGGGCAGCAGCGTTTTCTGTTAGTCTTTCATCACTGCGATCTCCAATCCGCCTGCCAAGCGTGGAGATTACGGCAAATCCTCCCATCATGGGAGAGGCTTATGTCCAGCAGTGGACGTTATGGGCTGTTGTAGTAGTAGTAGTAAAATATGTAGAAACGTTGTAGTCCGAGTCACTGATACTGATAACCTCTGCCTAGGTCTTTGTCATTTAACCTATCAGGCATCAAATCAGCCTGTTTTTTATTTAATTATACGATTTTTGATTGTTCTGTTAATCATAGTGTGTGGAGTAGACACAATACGTATTACTGTATTTTATACAAGTAGGACGGTCTTATCGCGATGATCTTGCTTCTCTGCCAAATATGGATTTTTCAATGACCGTTAAAATGAACAAAGGTTATATTGCTATAATCACAATGCTTTGTATGTAACTACATACATATCACATGGGCGGTTTTCACAGGACACCGCTCATCCGCGCGGTCGGGCGGTGAAGCGGATCACACGTCGCATTGGCTTAGTATGAAATCCGTAGATGCCTAAACAAACGCACGGACGAGCGGCGCTCACCGCTTCTCTGAACGTCGGCGTCGCATCGCCACAAAATGTTGGATCGGGGGGCTTTTGGGACGGGGACCGCGGTCCCGGATTCCCCCTTTGCCGCCTCTGTTACCCCTTCGACGTATATAAATATAGCCGTGATGTGTCATGCTATACCTATTTGTTTTAATAAACTACCTCAACGACTGCTGACGTCATGATAAGACCTGGGGCAAACTAATAACCTAGTCATGGTTCAATTGTAGACAACACGCATATTGTTATGTAAAGAATACATACCTACCTAGTTATCAAGTTCTAAACAGAGTCATGGCTTATCAGTAATGTTTCCTTGTATTTGTATGAATATATAAACGTAGTACTCGTCTGCTTTTTCATAATACATAAACTTATTCCCACGAGGGGGGCCACTATCCTTACTTACTCCTTACATCGCTTTCACGTTCATAATCTGGTCATACACGCGCGCCGGTTGTGACTCGTGAGTAATACGCACCAGACCTTTCAGAAGCACCTCACGATGTAGGTAGCGAGGAGCTTACAAGAAGCCTACGTCAGCGTCGTTTGCCCGTCGCCCTTACAACTCGATTTCACTGCCACCACGAGCATCGAATCAATAGAAATCCCGTGCACCGGCGCAAAATCACCGCTAGCACAGGTACATGCGGGTAGACTTACCCACTTTTACGATTGTTGGTTAAATTAAAAATTACAAACAATAAAGTAGTGCTAAATTGAATTAAAAACGGTTACATGATAAGTAATAAGAAAATCTTATTCTACCTTTTTTATCTACCTCTTTGTTCCAATTCTAGGCAAACCATATCCTTCCACTCCTTTCTATGAGTGGTCTCGCCGGTCACAAAGGCCCTTGGAGTTTTCTAGGCCTCTCTTGGCGACGACGCCCGTCTACCGTCATCCACTGCGGGGCAACTTCGGCCTACCGTCCCGAAGCTCAACCAACCAGACTTATTGCCCACATCGGCGATCCCTGCATTTGGGTGTATCTAGGTACCTGTATTTGGTCTCTATAAGCAAGATAGCCGGAGTGGAGATCAAGCGTGGTTATATAGCTGGTCGTCTTCGCCGCATGAAGTACGTCTTCGATGCGCGGGAGCGGGGAACGATCCGGTTCTGTCACCGCGTTCAACTTCCGGTAGTCCACACACAGGCGAACTCCGCCGTCCTTCTTCGCTACTAAGACTACGTTGGGTGCTCAAGGCGACTCACACTCCTCTAGAACATATGCAACTCTAAGCTTACTTAGAAAAAGGAAAATGTATCGAAAATAAGTATAAAGATGATGATAAAAATGTGGAAAACTACTTGCCACAATCGGTAATATCCTTTTTGAATACATCGAGTGTAACCACAGTATCAAGTAATATCAAGTCTGCAACAAAAAGAATCAATGAAACAATCAATGCTAAAACAAAACCCAGACATAAATCCGCAATAAAAGCGAATGAATTGAGGGTAGGTGTCAAATGAAATTATGTTGCAATCAAGGGTCGCGGGGGACCGCTTCAGCCGGACGATTGTTTGAAGCACAAGTGTACAAGTAACGAACCTGCCCACTACACGGGCTGCATAACGATTCGTCGAGTTTAGGGCTGGTAACACTGATGCAGAAAATTGCAAGAGTTGAGCAACTTTTTATGGGTTGATTCTTGACTTGACACCCACACTATATTTTGCAATTCATTATTTCCTGTAAGATGGTGTAATAGCATTTACTTTGCCCCACCAAGTTGTGAGGGATTTTCTCAGTTTTTCGTCCACTGTTTTCAGTTCTCCACCGGCGCGCGGCGCTGAGGTGTTTTGCGGTTTCATAAAATAATTTCTATCAATTAACGTTATATTTTAAAGTTTTAAGCAGTTTAGTTTTCGCCGTAATACCTCATTAAGTCCAGAAGTGCGTTACTGGTTCTTATTTTTTTTATTTGCGGATTAAATTGTGACTTTTAAGACTAAAATAAAACCGACTTCAAAAACACAAAAAAGTGAAAAATAACTTTAGCTTCAGAAGTCGGTGACCTTTGTTTGATTGATTTATTTTTTTTTGTCACCGACTTCTGAAGCTAAAGTTATTTTTCACATTTTTGTGTTTTTGAAGTCGGTTTTATTTTTTGTTAAAAAGATTTTTTATTTTTCCATTTTTAGTTGTCCCCAAACAAATATTTGCCATGAATTGATTGTCAAATTGTTAACAACACATGTCATGGTAATAGGCGTATCCCGGAATGTCCCGTATATATGGAACTTCACATACCTTTTTTTTCGGATGGGAAATCATCAATTTACCCCTCCCGCTCTCAGCGGAGCGGAAGGTACTGTGTCAGATTTTTAATGACTAAAACCCATCCATGTTCCTTCTTAGCCCTTTGCGTTCCAGGGCCGCAGTATCTCTTTAGAACAATCCCTTTTGCTGACATCGCTTTGAGGCGCGCGCGATAACTTAACATACCTAACCGTCGAAATCTGGGTGTATTGTACACATCTGCGTACCCTCTCAGAGGATACAGGCGTGATGTTACGTCATTTGAGGCGCGCGCGGAACACGATCGCGCCAACTTAACATACTTAACTGTCGAAATCTGGGTGTATTGTACACATCTGTGTACCCCTTCAGAATATACAGGCGTGATGTTATGTCATGATATTGTATAAACAATAAACATCTAAGCGATTTTAGCAATCACGGCAGATTTGCCGTCTATTTTTGAAGAGTTCCATTGTATATCTCCGAAGATCAGCATCAGATGTTCACAACATGGGACACACACATTAAATGGGACCACACGGGAAGCACCAGCTTTCAAATAAAAAAAGAATCATTAAAATCGGTTCACCCAGTCGAAAGTTCTGAGGTAACAAACACAAAAAAAAATATAAAAAAATACAGTCGAATTGAGAACCTCCTCTTTTTGGAAGTCGGTTGAAAATGAACTGGCAACACTGACATGGGAAAAACCCTGGTATTAAGAATGACTGCGTATGAAAATATAAATAGAACTCATTGCAAACCGCATAATATTATCATATACCTAGATAAGCAAAAGTATTGCACTGTGGTATTGCATTTACGAGACGAGTGTTGAGAATTTCGCGCGCTTCTAGCACCATCTATCAATTTCTGCGTGCACTATTGCCACTATTGGAAAGAATCGTTTATTTCGTCAGGCACCTAATGCGTACATTTTTTGTAGGCAATATTTCAGTAAGAGACGCTTTGAGGAATATTAGGTAATAGGGATGATGAACAGTGATAGGAATAGGTAGTGCTTATTAGCCTAAGCTTCGAAGAACAGAGACAAAAATCGGAGACTTCCTTAGACTATATTTTTTTCCGGGACATCACGTAAGTACATCAAAAATTAATGTTATTTGGAATAAGTAATTGGTCTATGTTTACCTAAAGTTTGCGACTAGACATAACATAACACAGTCGTTACAACCATCAAAATTTCTGAAAGTTTTCTTTTTAAGAACATTTTGGAAACGACTTCTTCATCATAAAACTATGATACGCTCTCTTAGGTACGCACTCTTAGAATTTACAAAAAAAAAACTCGCCGTGGTCGCATAATAAAATATAGTCTAAGGAAGTCTCCGATTCTTTTCTCTGTTCTTCTTCGAAGTTAAGGCTAATAAGCACTACCTATTCCTATCACTGATGATGAATGACTAAAAAATAAAGGGTGTAAAGCACCTCCGAAAGGCACTTGTTCTCCTCGTCATTGCGATCATTTTTTGTTCTACACCATACCTGGGATCCTTCTAGTTACGGAGATATTGGGGGTCAAAGTATCTGTATAATATTTTTATACAAGTTTTTAATGTAAGATTTTTACTTTAAACACCTCCACGACCCCCGTACTATTCATCCTACCACAAAACATGATTTTTCAAAAAAAGTCGTTTCCCAGCAATAGTGTTTACGTAAATTTACTTAGTTTGATGTACAGAATGCTTGGTTGACGGCTTCGTGATGAGGTGGTTTACACCTTGTATATTGACTGCAACAGTCCCTGGATGTATTGATTTTAGTCTAGATTATTTAATGGGTCCCGACTGTTGCAGTCAAAGAATTTTAATATTTTTTTAAAACTTTTACTCAAAGAATTCTAGACGAGTAATCGAATATTCTAAAATAAAAAAATAAAAAAGTCGGTGTTTCTTCATGAATCATAGCTATCCCATTTTTTAATTTTTCACTAACCTAGGTATGTTACCCGGGGTAACAAAAGGATTCTAACGATACCACATACATCGAAATCGGTTGAGGCGTTTAGAAGTTATGGTAGAATAAAGAAATTCACAAACATACATGAACCCTGAAAACATAACACTCCTTTTTTTGGGCAGTCGTGTAATAAAAGAAAATACGTACAGCTCAAGAAATTCAACGTTTCTTTTTTTACACGGAGTGATTCAGTAGCATGAGTCATCGTTGTTAACAGTCGAGGTCAACTGTTACATCCAGGCCAAATTGAGTCACCGATGTAAGTATTGCAAAAATAAACACATGCCTAAACATAACGGAACCATACACTAACAATTGAGATTTTTTGTCTTTATTATTTGCGCATTTATCTTTGTCTTATTCGTGCACTTGTGAGAGATATTTATGTTCGTTCGAATGATTGATTGTTTGTTTATTATCTTGAAATACTTTTTGCGTTACTTGCACTGTACTGTAGATTTTGTAAAAAAAAACTAGCTACGCCCTGCGGCGTTACCCCCGTGGTGATTCTTTGGGGCAAGAAAAAGTATAAAGTATAATATTTTTTAAAGGATTAGGTAGGTCTCTATGGGTCAAAAAATTTAATTATTGCGATGCAATCAGCATTTCCAATGAATACCTATCTCTAAAAACATAATATCAGACCAAAATTGGCTAGCTTCTGCCTAAAACTTCCTCTGCGTGGTTTTATAAATATGTATAGTGTGTGTAGCCTTCCATCAATAATAGGTACTTCGGAAAACCTTTGACGAACATAAAAATGAACTGTTTCAGAAGAAAAAAAAAACAGTATAATTTTGCGTCTACTTTTCCAAGATGAGACACGATGGCCGCTGTAAAATTACTCGGACATCAAAAAATCCTATAAAATTACAGTTCCTACGACTTTTTTAACTAACTCTTTTATAGTACTGATACTGATACTGTTAGCCTGCGTCATCCCACTGCTGGGCTTAATGCTTTTATAGTAATTAATAACAATAATAACTTTATTTAAAGAAATCTTAGACATAGGTTACAAAATGTTTAACAGGCTAATTTAGGTCAGTATATATGTGGTGTAGTCATCTGTAGCCGAACTAGGCAGAGCCTGTATTTCGACTATCAGCGCCGAAAATTATTACAATAATATGAGGCCCCGAATGGCGCAGCGGTAGTGAGACTGCCTTACATTCTTAGGGTAGCGGGTTCGAATCCCGGCAGGAGCAAATGTTTGTGTGATGAGCATGGACATTTGTTTCCGAGTCATAGATGTTTTATAATAAGTATGTATTTACAAACAAAAAAGTATCTATGTAGTATATCAACTATCTGGTGTCCACGATACAAGCCTGGTTGCTTAGTGTGGCACCTAGATGGCGCTGTGTGTAATGTCCAGCGATATTTATTTATTTTATATTTATATTAGTTTAGCTAAGAATGAGTTTAGTTCTGAATACAACGCTACATTCCATAATCAACCAAACAACAAATTATCGACTGACACGGACAACCCTATCCATAGGTTTCAGGTTGAAAGGAACAGGCGGATGCCCAGAATAACTTAAACAATGCGTCTGAAATCTTGTCTAACTGCTTGACATACCGACTGTTCAATTCCCGTCGCCCGTCTGCGGAGACTACCTTCGTACCACAGAGTAAGGCATCTAGAGGCTAGAGATGGCAGTAGGTAATAAGCACCGTGGAATTCAAAATGCGTTGAACGCAAATCTTACGCCAAAATCGCGCACACTGTCTATTTGTATGGGAGTAAACGAGATGCCACTATTACTGGGCGGCCAGGTTTTAGAAGAAAATAATGTATAAATATTTAAAAAGAAGTGTGGATTATTTGTGAAATATGACTCGTTAGCGGTTTAGGCATGAATATGTTGACTTCAGGTTTTTAATTGCAGACCCATACGTCAAAAAATAAACACAGAACCTTTAATAATGATTTTAAGACCAATCTTTGCAATTATTTTCTATCGAGCCGATCGGTCCAAGGTCTTTGAAATATGTATGATGAATATTAACATATATATTTTTTTATGTGCTAAAACAAATAGTTTTTACATCAATTTCAACAAATTAGGTGTTGTCAGCCCCTTAAAGCCGTGAGTTTCTTTACAGGATGTAAACGAACCATTCACGTAGGCGTTAACCAACCATTCTGTACATCAAACTAAGTAACACTGCGCAAAAATTATTGCTGGAAAACTACCTACTTTTGTGTTGGTGTGAAAATTCACTGTTTATGGTTAGCGCTCAATGTAATGCGCTCAAAACATCTTGCTTACGGATGTATTGAACAGTATGTATATACGTATACATGGGGTTATCATCTGCCTAGCCTTTTGCTTTTCCCAACGATTTTGGGGTCAGCTTCCAGTCTAACCGGATGCAGCTGAGTACACATGTTTACATTTTTACATGGAGCGACTGCCTATCTGACCTTCACAACCCTTTTGGTAAGACTTTTTGGGCCACTGACTACCTGTAACGACTGTCAAAGATGGACAAATGACAGCCGGGACCAACAGCTTAACGTGCTTTCCGAGGCGCGGAGGAAACTCGGTATGTAGGTAAGGGTGGTCACCCATCTACAGACCAACCTAGGCAAGCACGGCTTAACCTAAAGATCAACCCGAGCGGCTGTTATTATTTAGCCACGAGCTCCTCACGGGCTTATGTACATGGGGTTATGGAGGTATTGTATCGCCCAAGGGCCATGAATGGGGTCTAGAGCAGTGGCCAGCGAGGTGACTCTATGCTCTGTGATTCTTACATAGTGCCTATCTACCTGCAAATGTCTTGACGCCATTCGCAAATACCTGCGAACACAAACATCTTTACTACCTAGGTTTTTAAGATATTTTTGGTTCGCGTACGAGCAATTTTTAGTTAGGTTTCGCCATTCCGTTTTCTTTTTATACATTCGTGTATAAATGGTTCATGCCACTAAGAACCATTTATGCTTACGGTGAATGCTCCAGGGTAGCCCGCGAAATTCAAATTTTCTTACGGTTTTTAGGGTTCCGTACCCAAAGGGTAAAAACGGGACCCTATTACTAAGACTTCGCTGTCTGTCCGTCTGTCTGTCACCAGGCTGTATCTCATGAACCGTGACAGCTAGACAGTTGATGAAATTTTCACAGATGATGTATTTCTGTTGCCGCTATAACAACAAATACTAAATATAGTCAATGGTACGGAACCCTTCGTGTGCGAGTCCGACTCGCACTTGGCCGGTTTTGCCATTTGCAGGCCAGTGCTAGGTTGGTTGTATGTTGATTTAAATATTGTTTGCGGCTGTAAGACGAATGTAGTTACAGAATTATAATCATCAAAATAATCAATAATACCCTCCAAGTTCATATAGGTGGAAAAATTACTTTTTCAAGGTCAAAGTTATTCCTGCACCTTTATGAACTTGGAGGGTTGTATTGATTATTGGGCTGGTTGGAGCATTCACCTTAATGTTATATATCTCGGATTTCTGGGAATAAATAATGACTTCTTCGTTGGTCCAGTGGTCGCAACCGCAACTACTGAGCATGAGGTCATGGGTTCGATTCCCAGGTCGGGTAAAGTATTGGAGTTTCCCCATTATGAATTTCTCAGTAGCAGAAGTCTGGATCTGTACCGGGTTGATGGCAATAGGCTCGTCCCCTTTTCATGGGACTTAATTATGACTGGCGAAATGTGGGTGTATATAATGGTACACCTCTGCTTAATACTTCGGGGATTATAGGCGTGATGTTATGTTATGTTATGTTAAGTTATAAACGAAGACAAAAGACGCAACATACAGAGCACATGTTCTATCTATACTTACCTTGGTGTAAAACTCATCTGCAAACAACTTTAACTGAAATCACAATTTAAACTCAACGAAAATCGCGAGAACAACAATAAATAGACAACAAAATACAAACATGACATCAGAACATTATAGATAAGACCCAGACGACGTATTCCAACTAATATACGACAGACGTACCTATGTAAGTACATAGGAAGATGATAAAAGTACCTTCTGTTAGCAGACATTATTTCTGTGTTCGTCCATTTTTCTTAGCGTTAGATAGAGAAAATGGTAAATATGTTTGGGTGATGTTACATTTTGTGAAGGAAATATACAGGGTGTTAACGGACCCGGAATAAAGAACATTATGCTCTATAATGTTGCGTCTTTTGTCTTCGTTTCTAACACAACATAACGCCTGTAATCCTCGATGGGTTAGGCCGAGGTGTACCCAGGTGTATGTTATATTTTGTATGTATTATTGTATATTTTTATGCTTGCAATGTAATTTTGTGTATTTTATCTACGGGCCTTAAGATGCCTGATAATAAAATAATTGATTGATTGATCAGTACCCCACATTGCGCCAGTTGTGTTTACCTAAGCCCCATGTTGTATTGCCATCAACCGAGCACAAATTCAGACTCCATGGCGGTAACTAAGAAATTCCTGATGAAAAACCCAATAACACATTGCCCGACCTGGGAATCGAACCCAGAACCTCATACTCAGCAGTCGACCTTAGTTTACAAATAAGACAAGTTGTAAAGAATTGTTGCAAGTAAAAAAAAAACCGGCCAAGTGCGAGTCGGACTCGCACACGAAGGGTTCCGTACCATTGACTATATTTAGTATTTGTTGTTATAGCGGCAACAGAAATACATCATCTGTGAAAATTTCAACTGTCTAGCTGTCACGGTTCATGAGATACAGCCTGGTGACAGACAGACGGACAGACGGACAGACGGACAGACAGCGAAGTCTTAGTAATAGGGTTCCGTTTTTACCCTTTGGGTACGGAACCCTAAAAAACAAGAGATGACATATAGTTTAAACATGTATTACCACAGGTACAATGGATTACAAGTTAGTGCTAAAAAACAGTAAACACGCATAGAAGGACTTGTTTGTGAATTCTATCTTAAGAGCCTATACTACCTCAGATCAGCAACTCTATTTGTGGTGGTTCAAACTTCGTTTGTAATACTGTTAGAATAACGTTCTAATCAGCTTGCACTACAAAGCGGTTGTTAAGTCAGTCACTGCGGCCGAATAGTGCGAAATGAGTGGTTTTTATTCTTTATAAAATCAAATTTTCATCTTTTGGAAAAAATAAAACACATAGGACCTGCTTTATAGTTAGTTCAGTTAGTATGCAAAGTTTCATGATCTAATTTGAAGTACTTTTTGAATACCAGCGGTTTATTGTTCGATTTGGAGGTAACGAAAAGGTGGGATTTTTTTCTATAGAGAAAATTTTATGAAATCGTGTTTTCGCTAAACATAAGACCTAACATTAATCCTCAACTTTACCATATATTTATTTCAAAATTAATGCTGCAGTATTTTAGGCATAACGGAGGATCATGCTAAGCCATTTGAGGGAGTATAATAATAATAATAATATTTATTCACAAATTTGAGACAACCATACAGAGTAACTCAATAATAAACACAAAATAGACAGATCGTTGAATGTGAAATGGTACAATGAAAAGATGGTTTGGTTGTCTATAGTCTGATTCGCCCTATCCCCTCGTACTAGTATGAAACTGTATCACGAGCGGATAGTTTTCCTCAACCTTAGAACAACAGATTTTTACAAGTCACATAGCAGCGGTTTGATTACATACTGTATAGGTATAATCATGGTACAGATATTTATATTAAGTTACAAATTATGGGAATTGTCTGTGTTTGGCCGTATAGTATAGGCCCTTAAGTTTCGTAAAGAATAGACAACTTTATCTAAGGAAAATCAAACCAAATTCCCCATCTTACCACCACTTTCCTGCCCCAACACCACAACCTCACCTTTACCTTCACCTTACCTTCTATTACGTACGCTCCTATCAAGAACATTTTCACCTATTTAACTCTTTATTTCAAGAAAAACTTTTTTGTGTTTTTCGAAGTCGGTTTTATTTTTTGCAAAAAAGCTTTTTATTTTTCCATTTTTAGTTGTTCCCAAACAAATATTTACCATGAAGTTAATTTACATTGTTAACAATACATGTCATAGTATTTTTATTTATTATTATTATTTATTTATTTCAATCAACTTAGGATCATAGTGTTCAATTAAAATCAACAACACAATTAAAATCAACATCGCAATTCAAATTAAGATCAAAAATTAAAATGATAATAAAATTAAAACAAATTAGAATAAAAATTAAAACACTAAAATTAAGATTATTATATAAAAGAACACCATCACCACCACCACCATCGCTCATCCTGAATAAATGGAACTTAACATACCTAACTGTCGAAATCTGGATGTATTGTACACATCTGCGTACCCCCTAGATCATACAGGGGTGATGTTACGTCATGATCATGTATAAACAGTGAACATCCAAGCGATTGCAGCAATTCAGGTGCATACTCATTATAATGAAATAATTAATTTTGAGAATCGGTTCACAAATGGGGGAGAAATCGGTGAAAATGCATAAAAAAATACATTCAGTCGAACATAGAACCTCTTCCTTCTTTGAAGTCGGTTAAAATACAAATAATTCTTCCTCACTCACCCAAAAAATTCATCAAAGTGCCCTTTATTATAAAAATGGCCTCCTAAAATAAGGTTCTACTTGTATTACTAGAAGCCAAGACATTTTCATGGTGTCATTCTCTTGAAAATGTCAATTGTCAATGTAAACATTACGGTTCTCGTCACGTAATTTTTAACGTCAAAGAGGAATTACTCTCAAAAATTGTTGTACATTAACACAACCTCGATAAGGTTTTGGGCACACCCGGCCGACCTGTCGAAAACGATTACTTATGTAAATAATACGACCAAACGTGTTTAATTAGCGGTTGAACGTCTGTATTTAAGTAAAGAATTTTGACGACAAGATTTTTTGACGAAGGACTTAAAATTTTACTCCTTCGTAAAGAGTAAAAAAAAAGTTTAGAACCATTTTACCGAAGAAAAATCAAAAAAAGAGAACTATAGTTGTCCATTAATTACTGCCTTCTAAGTGTCCTATAGGAAAAAATCGTGAGGAAACCGGCATGTCCTAGAACCAAAAATTCGAAGACATGTGACATCTACCAATCCGCACTGGGCCCGCGTGGTGGATTATAATTTATAGCCCATTCCCTCTCATAGAGAGGAGGCCTGTGTCCCAGCAGTGGGAACATTAATAGGCTGATGATGAAGTGTCATATTGTCCAAATAGATTAGCGTTTTGTATACTGATTACTGAGCCTATAGATATGTTTAAGTAGTAGCTAATGTAGCTATCTATACATGTATATTAACAGTCACTTATCACAGTTACGAATAAACCTCGTTTTCTTCAAAAAATCCCGGCAAACAAATGTCAACCTTAAACATTCAACAAACAAATTAAGGCGTACAGACAGAAACATCAAAACTCTTGTCTTTTAAATAGGCGTCGACCGTCAAAAAACTCAGTCGCATTAGCTACACAGATCCTATAATCTTCGACTGACATAACGGGGCCAATACTCATAAAGCGGACCACTAAAACACGAAAGCCACTCCATCAGAACGTCGGTTGTGAGTGCATAATTTTGACGAATAGAGTAATGAGAAAATGGAGGAATAATGGGCAGGGTGAATGACGCAAAAGATATCAATCAAAATTTTGCGCACCGATTGTCCGCTGTCAGTCAGTCTACCAATAATAGACTTATATTTTTTTATTCGAAGTTAATACAAATAATTATTCAGGTTTTCTGCTATAATAGTCACGTACGTATGGTTAACGCTGGGTAAAAATTTTGGAACTCCACTAAGGGTAGAAAAGACAAGGGACACACTGAAATTCATCACTCATCATCAGCCTACAGCAGTCCACTGCTGGATATAGGCCTTCTCAATCCCACGTCACTCAACTCGATTCTAAGTAACTCTCATGAGTTCGTCACTCATGTAAGTTTTACCCATACTGTAATAGCATATTGCCAGTCTTTCTACACCTGCAGCCTGTGGGTCGGGTATTCGCTGTAATAATACAGCGACCTGCGTGTCCAATTTAATAATGCACTCAGGGTACTGTTGGGGCTGCCATGACGTTGCAGTGCGTCAGGGATGTTTGCTGAGGCGCGGGTGGATGGCTTTGCCGCTATCGTTAGAAAACGCGTTTGTGGTAGTACCAACACTATACTGGGTGTTTTCATACATCGGTGGGAGTCCCCCATGCTGCAAAGGTGGGTGCGGCTTCATGTCGTAATTTAAATACTGTTTTGCCTGTACTAACATTAGTTTTTAAGAACATTGTTACTAACAAAATATGGATATAGTCACAGTTTATTATTATTATTATTACTTAATATTTTTATACAAAACTCTGCAAATAGCCAAAGCTTGAATTGACCGATTCCACGCTCGCTACGGCGTAGGCCTCTTCGTAGCAGCTCTACAAGAAAAACCTCGGGTTTTATAACGAGTACTCCATTTTATTCTATTCCATGTCAAACCAGACGGCAACCATAACGACCGCCATTAGCCACTCGTTAACAAGATCCTGGCTAAAAGAAAAATATTTTAATTCGAAAAAATATATTTTAAAAAGTGGAAACTTTAGCTACGAAGCGATGATGAATGCTCAGTTTGTTTGTGAAGATATAAAAATATTAAGATTTAGAGCTTTTCAGTTCAACTCCTTCTGTTTCTGATTCCCTAGGGAGTGGAGAAAAATATTTGCATAATAGGTTTTGTTCGTTGTGGTTTTGGTTGTGTTGTCCTAAGAAGAAACTATAGTGGCAAGGCAATAAACTTTCAGTAGACAATACAGTACGTATCCAAATTCTGTAAACATTGATACTTCTTTGTAAAACAGCTTCTTTTAGGAAATCTACGGCTACTAATTAAAACTTAAGAGGTGACTAGACTCGAGAAACTTATAAGTAGTTCATACAAACGTAATACCAAAATAATTTGTAAATCATACATATTCCTTAATTCCAATTGGATTACAGAATATCTAGGTTCCCAAATACAGTGGATCACTTGGGAACGATGCGGCTGATGAGCTTGCCAGAAGAGGATCCAGTACAAAACCCTGCGGACCCGAGCCCATTGTGCCCATTACCTTCAAGCAACTAAGAAGCTGGTTAAAGGAACACACTCGAATACAAGCGGAGAAATGGTGGACCTCGGCACCAGGGTGTAGGCAATCCAAGGAAGCCATGCCATCCCTGGACACAAAGCTGACCAGGCACCTTCTGCGCCTGGACAGATAGCCTACGACTGGTGGCGGGGACCATCACTGGACACTGTTCACTAAATAAACACTTCCACACCCTAGGAATCACTGACAGTCCCCTAAGCAGAGCATGCATGGAGGCGGAGGAAACGGTGGTGCATGTGCTCCTCGAGTGCACTGGCGTTACCAAGATTCGCGAGGAGACCCTGGAAACACCAAGATCCCTTGCGGACGCCCTGAAAAGACCGGGAAGTTTGATCTGCTTCTGGAGGGAGGTGGGCTGGTTGGAGTAAACGGCCACCACGGCTCACGCACAATGGTCCACTTTAAGGACTAAGTGCGGAAACCAAAACCCCATGAGAGATAGATAGATAGAATACACACTACCTTAAGAATATGTTTGATTTACAAATTATTTTGGTATTAGGTTTGTATCAACTATGCATGCTCTGCCGGCCCCTTGACATTTTTTTTCTAAATTCATGATTCTGCTATAATTAGCAGTACCACGAAAGAACAATCAATTATTAATTCTATTTACCATTGAGTTTTTTTTCAACTTTAACAATTTCATTCATGAGAAATGTGAGTAACTCGTAATTATTGTAATTCCTGAAACTAAAACGAGACATAATACTGAGTAAACGGTTAAACTTTTTCCAATTAACATACAAACGGAATAAACCACTGTTACTATAGTTTATAGGTACAGTCTGCAAGAAACCTCAAAAAGTAAGTGACGGTCTGAAAATTAAGCCACACAAAGTAATATGTTCCACGAAAGTCTAGCGAACGCCACGAAATGCCGCTAAAGTGGAAACAAAAATTATTTTGCACTACTTTTTGTTTTTTACTCACTGCCGACACGAACCTTTGATAGTTTTCAAGTAGGTAAATAAATTATTACAGGTAAACTTTATTCGTTGTTACCTATTAAGAATTTTAACAAAATTGCTAATTAGTAGGTTGAAAAACGTAGTACCTTTACTTAAGCGGAGGTCTGAAAAATGAAACAGCTGCATTTTAAACCTTATAAAATGAAACCAAGCATTTCAAGATTTAAGGTTTTTTTGACAGATGATTACAAAACTTTTCAAGAATTAAATGATTCATAATTTTTATTCTTTGACGTCCCAAAATAACACTTTACAGAATATATCTTCTAAGCGTGTCGATGGCAAATATTTATTAAATATGTTTGGCCCAAAATTCAACTATGCGAACTCCCCTCGCTGATGCATTCATAAGATCGTCAAGTGTGCAGGTGTCAGGGCATGCGGCGCAAGATGGAAGATGGGCCATTGTCTGTGGAGACACGCCGCATACACATTTGAGTTCTGAGTCTTCCATAAACCCCCATCTGAGGAGATTGTCTTTGCTACGGCCGACCTGGATTCGAAGTCTATTCAGAGATTTCCAAGTCGGCCACGGTTTACCGTGGCCGACTTGGAAATCTTTTTCCAACTGGGAATGCTTTAGCATTCCCAGTTGGAAGGCTTGCAGACGGCTCGATGAAGCCGTCAGGCAGCTTAAGCTGCTCCCGCCAGAGATCACATCTCGCTGTGGAGGCATTACTATTAGCTGGACTAGCTGGGCTAACGCACATGTAAAAAGTAATCTTATCAATTCTGCACAACCTTACATAATACAAATACTACTAATACCTACATAGACGAAAAATCCATTTTCTTATGTCAAAACTTGCGAGAGCCGGAAAACGAAAGATTTTTCTTTCGAACCCACTTTTAGTACTAAATACTTCAGAAGTCTTGCAAGCGACATCGCTTTGTACCGTACAAGTAGCTATTGAGGCCTTACCGTACCATCTTACTTTGTAAGTTTATTGGGAATATAAAGGATATTTTCATGTGAAGCTTAAAATGTATCGATCTCACGGCCAGACTGAGCACTTCTTATTTATTCGTCAGCTTTGAAGAACTTCACTTCCCACGCAAGTTCGATTGTCATTGTTAAGTCTTCTCGTTATTTTTTTCTATAAATCTGTTTTGAGCTTCTGATTTCTAAGTAGTTGGTTACTGAAAATGCAAATTAGGCAAAAGAAAACTACAAAAAACCGGCCAAGTGCGAGTCGGACTCGCGCACGAAGGGTTCCGTACCATTATTTAAAATAATGTTTTTAAATACAAAACTACAAAAAAATCACGTTTGTTGTATGGGAGCCCCCCTTAAATATTGATTTAATTCTGTTGTTATAGCGGCAACAGAAATACATCATCTGTGAAAATTTCAACTGTCTAGCTGTCACGGTTCATGAGATACAGCCTGGTGACAGACAGACGGACAGACGGACAGACGGACAGACAGCGAAGTCTTAGTAATAGGGTTCCGTTTTTACCCTTTGGGTACGGAACCCTAAAAAACAAGAGATGACATATAGTTTAAACATGTATTACCACAGGTACAATGGATTACAAGTTAGTGCTAAAAAACAGTAAACACGCATAGAAGGACTTGTTTGTGAATTCTATCTTAAGAGCCTATACTACCTCAGATCAGCAACTCTATTTGTGGTGGTTCAAACTTCGTTTGTAATACTGTTAGAATAACGTTCTAATCAGCTTGCACTACAAAGCGGTTGTTAAGTCAGTCACTGCGGCCGAATAGTGCGAAATGAGTGGTTTTTATTCTTTATAAAATCAAATTTTCATCTTTTGGAAAAAATAAAACACATAGGACCTGCTTTATAGTTAGTTCAGTTAGTATGCAAAGTTTCATGATCTAATTTGAAGTACTTTTTGAATACCAGCGGTTTATTGTTCGATTTGGAGGTAACGAAAAGGTGGGATTTTTTTCTATAGAGAAAATTTTATGAAATCGTGTTTTCGCTAAACATAAGACCTAACATTAATCCTCAACTTTACCATATATTTATTTCAAAATTAATGCTGCAGTATTTTAGGCATAACGGAGGATCATGCTAAGCCATTTGAGGGAGTATAATAATAATAATAATATTTATTCACAAATTTGAGACAACCATACAGAGTAACTCAATAATAAACACAAAATAGACAGATCGTTGAATGTGAAATGGTACAATGAAAAGATGGTTTGGTTGTCTATAGTCTGATTCGCCCTATCCCCTCGTACTAGTATGAAACTGTATCACGAGCGGATAGTTTTCCTCAACCTTAGAACAACAGATTTTTACAAGTCACATAGCAGCGGTTTGATTACATACTGTATAGGTATAATCATGGTACAGATATTTATATTAAGTTACAAATTATGGGAATTGTCTGTGTTTGGCCGTATAGTATAGGCCCTTAAGTTTCGTAAAGAATAGACAACTTTATCTAAGGAAAATCAAACCAAATTCCCCATCTTACCACCACTTTCCTGCCCCAACACCACAACCTCACCTTTACCTTCACCTTACCTTCTATTACGTACGCTCCTATCAAGAACATTTTCACCTATTTAACTCTTTATTTCAAGAAAAACTTTTTTGTGTTTTTCGAAGTCGGTTTTATTTTTTGCAAAAAAGCTTTTTATTTTTCCATTTTTAGTTGTTCCCAAACAAATATTTACCATGAAGTTAATTTACATTGTTAACAATACATGTCATAGTATTTTTATTTATTATTATTATTTATTTATTTCAATCAACTTAGGATCATAGTGTTCAATTAAAATCAACAACACAATTAAAATCAACATCGCAATTCAAATTAAGATCAAAAATTAAAATGATAATAAAATTAAAACAAATTAGAATAAAAATTAAAACACTAAAATTAAGATTATTATATAAAAGAACACCATCACCACCACCACCATCGCTCATCCTGAATAAATGGAACTTAACATACCTAACTGTCGAAATCTGGATGTATTGTACACATCTGCGTACCCCCTAGATCATACAGGGGTGATGTTACGTCATGATCATGTATAAACAGTGAACATCCAAGCGATTGCAGCAATTCAGGTGCATACTCATTATAATGAAATAATTAATTTTGAGAATCGGTTCACAAATGGGGGAGAAATCGGTGAAAATGCATAAAAAAATACATTCAGTCGAACATAGAACCTCTTCCTTCTTTGAAGTCGGTTAAAATACAAATAATTCTTCCTCACTCACCCAAAAAATTCATCAAAGTGCCCTTTATTATAAAAATGGCCTCCTAAAATAAGGTTCTACTTGTATTACTAGAAGCCAAGACATTTTCATGGTGTCATTCTCTTGAAAATGTCAATTGTCAATGTAAACATTACGGTTCTCGTCACGTAATTTTTAACGTCAAAGAGGAATTACTCTCAAAAATTGTTGTACATTAACACAACCTCGATAAGGTTTTGGGCACACCCGGCCGACCTGTCGAAAACGATTACTTATGTAAATAATACGACCAAACGTGTTTAATTAGCGGTTGAACGTCTGTATTTAAGTAAAGAATTTTGACGACAAGATTTTTTGACGAAGGACTTAAAATTTTACTCCTTCGTAAAGAGTAAAAAAAAAGTTTAGAACCATTTTACCGAAGAAAAATCAAAAAAAGAGAACTATAGTTGTCCATTAATTACTGCCTTCTAAGTGTCCTATAGGAAAAAATCGTGAGGAAACCGGCATGTCCTAGAACCAAAAATTCGAAGACATGTGACATCTACCAATCCGCACTGGGCCCGCGTGGTGGATTATAATTTATAGCCCATTCCCTCTCATAGAGAGGAGGCCTGTGTCCCAGCAGTGGGAACATTAATAGGCTGATGATGAAGTGTCATATTGTCCAAATAGATTAGCGTTTTGTATACTGATTACTGAGCCTATAGATATGTTTAAGTAGTAGCTAATGTAGCTATCTATACATGTATATTAACAGTCACTTATCACAGTTACGAATAAACCTCGTTTTCTTCAAAAAATCCCGGCAAACAAATGTCAACCTTAAACATTCAACAAACAAATTAAGGCGTACAGACAGAAACATCAAAACTCTTGTCTTTTAAATAGGCGTCGACCGTCAAAAAACTCAGTCGCATTAGCTACACAGATCCTATAATCTTCGACTGACATAACGGGGCCAATACTCATAAAGCGGACCACTAAAACACGAAAGCCACTCCATCAGAACGTCGGTTGTGAGTGCATAATTTTGACGAATAGAGTAATGAGAAAATGGAGGAATAATGGGCAGGGTGAATGACGCAAAAGATATCAATCAAAATTTTGCGCACCGATTGTCCGCTGTCAGTCAGTCTACCAATAATAGACTTATATTTTTTTATTCGAAGTTAATACAAATAATTATTCAGGTTTTCTGCTATAATAGTCACGTACGTATGGTTAACGCTGGGTAAAAATTTTGGAACTCCACTAAGGGTAGAAAAGACAAGGGACACACTGAAATTCATCACTCATCATCAGCCTACAGCAGTCCACTGCTGGATATAGGCCTTCTCAATCCCACGTCACTCAACTCGATTCTAAGTAACTCTCATGAGTTCGTCACTCATGTAAGTTTTACCCATACTGTAATAGCATATTGCCAGTCTTTCTACACCTGCAGCCTGTGGGTCGGGTATTCGCTGTAATAATACAGCGACCTGCGTGTCCAATTTAATAATGCACTCAGGGTACTGTTGGGGCTGCCATGACGTTGCAGTGCGTCAGGGATGTTTGCTGAGGCGCGGGTGGATGGCTTTGCCGCTATCGTTAGAAAACGCGTTTGTGGTAGTACCAACACTATACTGGGTGTTTTCATACATCGGTGGGAGTCCCCCATGCTGCAAAGGTGGGTGCGGCTTCATGTCGTAATTTAAATACTGTTTTGCCTGTACTAACATTAGTTTTTAAGAACATTGTTACTAACAAAATATGGATATAGTCACAGTTTATTATTATTATTATTACTTAATATTTTTATACAAAACTCTGCAAATAGCCAAAGCTTGAATTGACCGATTCCACGCTCGCTACGGCGTAGGCCTCTTCGTAGCAGCTCTACAAGAAAAACCTCGGGTTTTATAACGAGTACTCCATTTTATTCTATTCCATGTCAAACCAGACGGCAACCATAACGACCGCCATTAGCCACTCGTTAACAAGATCCTGGCTAAAAGAAAAATATTTTAATTCGAAAAAATATATTTTAAAAAGTGGAAACTTTAGCTACGAAGCGATGATGAATGCTCAGTTTGTTTGTGAAGATATAAAAATATTAAGATTTAGAGCTTTTCAGTTCAACTCCTTCTGTTTCTGATTCCCTAGGGAGTGGAGAAAAATATTTGCATAATAGGTTTTGTTCGTTGTGGTTTTGGTTGTGTTGTCCTAAGAAGAAACTATAGTGGCAAGGCAATAAACTTTCAGTAGACAATACAGTACGTATCCAAATTCTGTAAACATTGATACTTCTTTGTAAAACAGCTTCTTTTAGGAAATCTACGGCTACTAATTAAAACTTAAGAGGTGACTAGACTCGAGAAACTTATAAGTAGTTCATACAAACGTAATACCAAAATAATTTGTAAATCATACATATTCCTTAATTCCAATTGGATTACAGAATATCTAGGTTCCCAAATACAGTGGATCACTTGGGAACGATGCGGCTGATGAGCTTGCCAGAAGAGGATCCAGTACAAAACCCTGCGGACCCGAGCCCATTGTGCCCATTACCTTCAAGCAACTAAGAAGCTGGTTAAAGGAACACACTCGAATACAAGCGGAGAAATGGTGGACCTCGGCACCAGGGTGTAGGCAATCCAAGGAAGCCATGCCATCCCTGGACACAAAGCTGACCAGGCACCTTCTGCGCCTGGACAGATAGCCTACGACTGGTGGCGGGGACCATCACTGGACACTGTTCACTAAATAAACACTTCCACACCCTAGGAATCACTGACAGTCCCCTAAGCAGAGCATGCATGGAGGCGGAGGAAACGGTGGTGCATGTGCTCCTCGAGTGCACTGGCGTTACCAAGATTCGCGAGGAGACCCTGGAAACACCAAGATCCCTTGCGGACGCCCTGAAAAGACCGGGAAGTTTGATCTGCTTCTGGAGGGAGGTGGGCTGGTTGGAGTAAACGGCCACCACGGCTCACGCACAATGGTCCACTTTAAGGACTAAGTGCGGAAACCAAAACCCCATGAGAGATAGATAGATAGAATACACACTACCTTAAGAATATGTTTGATTTACAAATTATTTTGGTATTAGGTTTGTATCAACTATGCATGCTCTGCCGGCCCCTTGACATTTTTTTTCTAAATTCATGATTCTGCTATAATTAGCAGTACCACGAAAGAACAATCAATTATTAATTCTATTTACCATTGAGTTTTTTTTCAACTTTAACAATTTCATTCATGAGAAATGTGAGTAACTCGTAATTATTGTAATTCCTGAAACTAAAACGAGACATAATACTGAGTAAACGGTTAAACTTTTTCCAATTAACATACAAACGGAATAAACCACTGTTACTATAGTTTATAGGTACAGTCTGCAAGAAACCTCAAAAAGTAAGTGACGGTCTGAAAATTAAGCCACACAAAGTAATATGTTCCACGAAAGTCTAGCGAACGCCACGAAATGCCGCTAAAGTGGAAACAAAAATTATTTTGCACTACTTTTTGTTTTTTACTCACTGCCGACACGAACCTTTGATAGTTTTCAAGTAGGTAAATAAATTATTACAGGTAAACTTTATTCGTTGTTACCTATTAAGAATTTTAACAAAATTGCTAATTAGTAGGTTGAAAAACGTAGTACCTTTACTTAAGCGGAGGTCTGAAAAATGAAACAGCTGCATTTTAAACCTTATAAAATGAAACCAAGCATTTCAAGATTTAAGGTTTTTTTGACAGATGATTACAAAACTTTTCAAGAATTAAATGATTCATAATTTTTATTCTTTGACGTCCCAAAATAACACTTTACAGAATATATCTTCTAAGCGTGTCGATGGCAAATATTTATTAAATATGTTTGGCCCAAAATTCAACTATGCGAACTCCCCTCGCTGATGCATTCATAAGATCGTCAAGTGTGCAGGTGTCAGGGCATGCGGCGCAAGATGGAAGATGGGCCATTGTCTGTGGAGACACGCCGCATACACATTTGAGTTCTGAGTCTTCCATAAACCCCCATCTGAGGAGATTGTCTTTGCTACGGCCGACCTGGATTCGAAGTCTATTCAGAGATTTCCAAGTCGGCCACGGTTTACCGTGGCCGACTTGGAAATCTTTTTCCAACTGGGAATGCTTTAGCATTCCCAGTTGGAAGGCTTGCAGACGGCTCGATGAAGCCGTCAGGCAGCTTAAGCTGCTCCCGCCAGAGATCACATCTCGCTGTGGAGGCATTACTATTAGCTGGACTAGCTGGGCTAACGCACATGTAAAAAGTAATCTTATCAATTCTGCACAACCTTACATAATACAAATACTACTAATACCTACATAGACGAAAAATCCATTTTCTTATGTCAAAACTTGCGAGAGCCGGAAAACGAAAGATTTTTCTTTCGAACCCACTTTTAGTACTAAATACTTCAGAAGTCTTGCAAGCGACATCGCTTTGTACCGTACAAGTAGCTATTGAGGCCTTACCGTACCATCTTACTTTGTAAGTTTATTGGGAATATAAAGGATATTTTCATGTGAAGCTTAAAATGTATCGATCTCACGGCCAGACTGAGCACTTCTTATTTATTCGTCAGCTTTGAAGAACTTCACTTCCCACGCAAGTTCGATTGTCATTGTTAAGTCTTCTCGTTATTTTTTTCTATAAATCTGTTTTGAGCTTCTGATTTCTAAGTAGTTGGTTACTGAAAATGCAAATTAGGCAAAAGAAAACTACAAAAAACCGGCCAAGTGCGAGTCGGACTCGCGCACGAAGGGTTCCGTACCATTATTTAAAATAATGTTTTTAAATACAAAACTACAAAAAAATCACGTTTGTTGTATGGGAGCCCCCCTTAAATATTGATTTAATTCTGTTGTTATAGCGGCAACAGAAATACATCATCTGTGAAAATTTCAACTGTCTAGCTGTCACGGTTCATGAGATACAGCCTGGTGACAGACAGACGGACAGACGGACAGACGCACAGACAGCGAAGTCTTAGTAATAGGGTTCCGTTTTTACCCTTTGGATACGGAACCCTAAAAATGAACAAAAATTACGAAAAGAAAAATCTATTGCGAATGTAGTGGAATATTTGTATTGTGCTATGATAGGCTTATGTTGATCTCATTCATTTTGAAATATGGGTCTACCTGTTGATTTTGTCTTATTTTAATAGTAGAACGCAAAATGATTTTAAGATTAAACGCCATTGGATTAAATAGGGACTTTCTTTCTTAGGGACTTACAAAATAACCCAACATCATAAAGAGTTATGATCTAACAAAATATGATTTACAATAAAGATAATATTCTCTATCTATCAGAAAAAAACCAATATATTGAAAAGAAAAGAAAAACTTTGAAAACATCACAAGTAAAACCCACTTACACTAAAAAGCTTGTCGGTACACAAGACCGTCTATAAGAACGGAGTACAAAGCGGTCGGTTGTTCCCGACGTTGTAACTCGTCTGACGGTACCTTAGCAAAGCCTGTCGTCTATTGTGATACACTTTGTTAATTCATCTTGACCAGAACTTGGCGAAATTGCTGTAGGAACATGTAGCTTTACTTGTTATCAAGACATAGATGGGGTGAAATTGTTCAGAGTCTTGCTTCAATCGGATTTTTTTCGCTTAAATTGAACATTCTCATCAATCGCCAAGTTTTCATCCCTCAAAATTTTTCCGGAAGCTGTAAATTTCCATCTACGAGACAGACCAAGGAAACATGATATAAAGGAGATACCATGCTTCCTTGGTCTGCTCATCATTGGCACCTTTCAGCTCAGCATTGGGTGGAACAAGGCCACCAGTGATGATGATAATGAATAGGAACTACTAGAATTTAGTACAGCTATAAAACTTGGCTCTTTGGCAATAACATAATATTATGTTTGTTGTTGCTTTTGTTGTAAGGAGAAACAATGTTACACTTAAAGTATTTACGGGATAATGGTGTCGATTCTGTTGTCCACAAACTAAACTTAATTTAGGCTATTGCTATCTTTTACTTAAAGACAGTGCGAGAAAAGGACGGCTATAGCTATGAACTAAGTTAGAGATGTCAAACTAGTTTATGCCTTGCGCTTCACCGTGTTTTTAGTCGACAAGTTTTTACGTGCACCCTTCATTTGTATTGAAATATTAGTTCCAATTGACAGCTCTAAATTACGTCCGTCTCTTTCTCATTTTATTAGAAAGAAAAATATAGCAGTAGTTAGTTAAGTTTAGTTTGTGCATAACAGAATCGACACCAATATCCGTGATTATAGCTCATAGAAACAAAAGAAAATCACGGATATTATCCCGTGAGTACTTAAAAAGTAGTGTAGTGAAAAACCGTGGAAAGTCTAAAACAGACAACGTTTTTGCTAATCCTCTTGACAGATTAAGCCCTTAATTGCCTTTTCTGACACCCGCAGTTGGTCTGGCCAGCTATTTACTATCTTTGTATGTAATAGATATTTCAAACCACAATCCTACTAATATTACAAATGCGAAAGTTGGTGAGTATGGATAGATGTTTGTTACTCTTTCACGCAAAAACTACTAAACGGATATGGATGAAAGGAGAATGGCGAGATTGCATGTAATTCGGGACCCAGTGATAGGAATAGCGTACTTTGTGGAAACTTATGAATAGTTAAAGAACGACTTAAGCCTGACAAAAAAGCAAATGGAAAATAGGTTATAGAATTTAGGAGCAAAAAGATATAAAGCTAGAAGATTATAACCTAACTTAAGACACGGACTCATTGGTTATTATTAGTGTCCGACCGAAGGTGCAATTCGGCCGAAGCCGAAGCCGAAGCCGATTAATCGGTATTCACCAAAACCTTCGGCCGAAGCCAAAGCCGAAGCCGAAGGTGTCATTGACCTTGAGAAATACGATAGTTACTTTGATCTCAGAATATACTAGATACATATTGTGAGAGCTTTAGAGATTTAGCCCAATAACGAGCCGAGTGACCAACATATACAAGTAGGTAATAAAATATTGTCTAAAATAAAAGTTTTAAATATACAATGTTAATTAAATATTTATTTACTTAAGTCATTTAAACAAAAATAATCAAATAATCAGTCACATTTTTTTAATTATCAGACGAACACAAAATATTTCTATAAAATAATTGAGCAAAGTTTAACGCTTTTTCAATATCTATTTATATATTCACAGTAATAATAAATAAAATAATTTGTAATAACAAAGGAATATGAAATATTTAAAAACAAAACACTTATTAGATTTTAAGACGCGCTCTCAAACTTGTTTTGACTCGTTTAGTTTACTAACTGCGATTCGTTTGGGCCGGTGCGGCGGCGCGGCGAAACTCTGCTGCTCTGCACACTCTCCGTCTCGCTCTAGCATCGTTCAGTAAATTTCAAATTTTGACAACTAGCAAACCTTCGGCTTCGGCCAAACCTTCGGCAAATTTTTGGCCGAAGCCGAAGATTTGGCCGAAGGTGCTTTTTTGGCCGAAGGTGGCCGAAGCCGAAGCTTCGGTCGGACACTAGTTATTATTTAGTAGTAGAATAGCATAAAATAGCATTTATCCGTATTCCACGTAGCCGTTGAACACAAACAAACAATGGAATGATCCACAGACTATTTCCACAGATGAATTTGACACTGACGTTCCATTTCTCAGTTGTAAGAAGGTAAATGTCAAACGTTGCGTTCGGAAACTACACGATTACTTATTTTTATATAAATTAAAATCATGCGTAACTTTTAATTCCCATCAACTAATAACTCAATATTTTTTATATATAACTCTGATAAACTCTTTACTATAAATTTACTATACAATTTATAAACTAGACCGTGAACGGCGCTCCGTTGATTTTTAAGGGCCTATACTACCTCAAATGGCTTAGCATGATCCTCCGTTATGCCTAAAATACTGCAGCATTAATATTGAAATAAACATATGGTAAAGTTGAGGATTAATGTTAGGTCTTATGTTTGGCGAAAACACGATTTCATAAAATTTTCTCTATAGAAAAAAAAACCAAATTTACCTCCAAATCGAACAATAAACCGCTGGTATTCAAAAAGTACTTCAAATTAGATCATGAAACTTGTTTATAACCTGGATTAAAACATAAGACACTTTTTATTCCGCTAGTAAGATCCCATGGGACAATTATCAAACCTCACGCGGACGAAGCCGCTGGCAGAAGCTAGTTCATAATTCTCAAAACACACAAGTTAATTTCGAGTGCAATATTGAATCTTGTCCCTCGTCCCATTACTATTAGTTTTTAAGCTTCAAAATTGAAATCGAATTCTATTATATTTCAATCCCTTTATAATTGGGTTTTCGAAATTGAAATTATACAAACGAACCATAGTCTGTCATCCTCCAGGGTACGAAAATTGGCCTTCTTGTGGTAGATGGTCATTTTGACCTTTGATTGAAATTATACATGGTCTGTGAAGCACAATGGTTGAGAGGCGAGGGTTAATAATTGGTATAAATCTTTACGAAGATTTAGAATTTGTAACATAAAATCACGCCTGTAATTCCCGAAGGAATAGGCAGAGATATACTTAATAGTACACAAACCTTTCGAGTCTAAAATCAAAATCAAAGCATTTATTTCAAGTACGCCAGTTACAGGCACTTTTTAATAGTCGAAACAAAGATGAAAATTAAATGTAGCTACAGTCCCAGTCACAAGACAAATAAAATTCTATTAATATCAAGCTATTACTGAGAAAGTCTGGATGGAAATACCCAATAACACTTTGCCGGACCTAGGAATGGTAACCAGGATATCATACTCACAAGTAGTTCTTGAAACCACTAGACAATCAACTAAGCAACTAATGAGGCAGTTTTATTTATCGTCTTTGGATTTTCAACCGTTTAGTTTCTAAGTATTTAGTCCTACTTCGCCATTGAAAAAAGATTGCCTTCGGTTTGCTTACAGTTCTAGTAGAAAAATTAAGTTAATTTTCTTTTAGCAGTTTAATTACTGCCAAACTTGTTCTGATTTAAGTTTATGATCCAATACGATAACGTTCGAAAGCAACACAATAGAAAACACTAGCTGACCCACGCAACTTCTTCTGCGTCACATAATATAGCTTATAGCTGTTCCCCGCGGTTTCACCCTCGCTGCTCAGCACCTGTTGGTCGTAGCGTGATTTTATATAGCCTATATCCTTCCTCAAGAAATGGACTATCCAACACTAAAAGAATTTTCCAATTCCAACCAGCAGTCCCTGAGATTAGCGCGTTCAAACAAACAAACAAACTCTTCAGTTTTATAATATTATTATAAGTATAATAAGTATAGATTCATAAAAAATAGAGTACTATTTTTATTACTCAATAGGTAAATACATATTCCAGGACTCGTATCATTCTTTCACTTAAAGACATCAAATAACTATTCAAATAACCATTTCCCACTCCACACCACACATTGTGTACAAAACATACTTTATACACATAGAGCCAACTAAAAAGACCGCATCGCCTTTCATTCCTACGGCTTGCCTATTTCGAACGCTGCGAAAACATCTTTGAAAGTTGTTTTCCTAAGAATTCCCGCCTTATTCAACATTTGAGTCTATTTTGATCGGTATAATGGTTCGACCTGCAGACGACTGGTAGTAGGGGGGGCTAGGGGGCTAGTAAGTCAGCCATTCTGCCTCCTTAGGTAATGGCCTCGACAGCTTTGCCCCGCTTGGCCCAAACACGGTTAGGTAGCCGTTAAATGTCAACCGTATACTTTCTGTGACTACAAAGGACATCGGATGCGCTTGGATTTTGCTGGTCAATTCTTTTTAGAATGTTGTTTTTTTTATTTAAAATGAATGTTGGTAACTGGCTGATAAAAGCTGCATTTTGTAACATTAGGAATGTCTACGTTTTACACCACTATAAGGGCTTTGTATAGTCTCAGCAGACCTCGAGTCAAACTGGCAATAAAACCGGATGTACACGCAGCCGTAAGCACTGAAATTAAATCTCTTTTTTATATTTATGAAAACGTTGATATTTCGAAAGCCATTACGTGCATATAAGATATGAATATAACCCGAAACCCAACCCCAACGTTAATCTAAATTAGGTACCTCCACTAAGGTACTTGAAAACGTTTTTAGTTTAGCTTTTCCATTAAAGTTTCAGCCGTCAAACAGCGCCGTTAAAACACCAGCAAAGCCGCCGACAGTTCCAAAAAACGTTTTTGGAAAAAAAGGTACCGTACGGAAATTAGCCAGACGAAATATTCAGCGTGTGGGGACGGAATGGTAAAAAGAGCGAAAGTGGAAAGTGTCACGGATGACATTTGGCATTCAGCCACCCGGGGTATTGATGCGGCAGACGGTCCTTACTTATTCATTAACGTTCAAAAACTTGTCAGTGTTAGCGGTCTACAACTTGCATATTAGTACGAATACTACTATTTCTGTTTATTTTATTCCGCGGTCATACTTCGGTGTTGCCAGACTGAGAATTGTTTTTGCTACTATATAATCGGAGTAAACGTCAGATGGTAGGTTTACACTGTTTTTGTTTCGCGACGTCGAGCTACACTTCGATAAACACCGAATTTTGTTAATCGTACTCCGTTGCTTTGAGAAACGAATATGTGCGGAGTTTATTTTTGTTCGTAAACTGTTTGATATGTTTGGAAAGGTTAAATGTACGCTCAGGTCGGTTGAGACAGGCTTTCATTATTAGTTTCAGGCTTATTTCAGGATTATGAATGTTTGTTTGAAAATTGATAGTGATTTCCAACTAAGTAGTTTGTGATAGCGCTGCGCAGTTTCTGCCTAAACCCATGAAAAAAAGGCGTGAATGTGTGTACATAATCATACAGTGTACCTAAGTATGTATGTTTTTTGATAATGATTCATTAAAAAAAAAACCGGCCATGTGCGAGTCGGACTCGCATACGAAGGGTTCCGTACCATTGACTATATTTAGAATTTGTTGTTATAGCGGCAACAGAAATACATCATCTGTGAAAATTTCAACTGTCTAGCTGTCACGGTTCATGAGATACAGCCTGGTGACAGACAGACGGACAGACGGACAGACAGCGAAGTCTTAGTGATAGGGTTCCGTTTTTACCCTTTGGGTACGGAACCCTAAAAAACAGTACATAATAAAGTGTAAGTAATCTTATAGTACCTACAGTTAATGTAGAGAGCTTACTTTGTCAAAAATAAAAAGCTCCCAATCTATTTCCATCCAGAAAAGTATTTTCTTCACAAACAAAGTAAGTACATTCCATTCCATTTCGTATTTCCAAAGGTACAGTTACGATAATATTCTTTGACAAAGTCGTAGAGATAGCGCAATGGTCCGTAAAAGAAAATCCAAAACAACTGTATTTCATTCTTTTGAACTAAAACTTATCGTTCAAGTTGTCAAACTAGACATTTAGCGCTAAAAAAGCTGTAGAACTCATTCCGTGTTCACTGGCTCTTAGACTGTTTAGATGATTTCAATAAAGCCGTTATTTTGATAATGGTTCACGATATCGAAATTGGTTTTCGTATTTTAAAGGGTCTAGTGGTCACAAGCGAGACGGCTGAGTGTGAGGTCTTAGGTTCGATTGCCAGGGCCGAAAGTTTTATTAGGAATTTCTGAGTAGTAGACACGGAATCTGGATTTGTGCCGGTTAATGGGAATAGGCCGAGAGACATGGGACTTTAACATAACTAGCAAAATGCGAATGTCCTCCACCTCTGCCTAACCATTCTGAAATATATGGATTCTTGTGTCCTGAAAAAATCTAATTAGTCCGTCAGTTAGATTATCAAAAAATATTTGACACGTATTTTTTCTTTTGTTACGTAAACCAAAATTGACGAAGATACGACGCTTTTAAAATTCTCAATACGTCACGCCGTGCTATAATTTTTAGTGCATTCTGACGTCATGAGTCGACTCCAGAATCTTTGTATATTCATTGATTAACAAAATCAAAAAATACGTGTCCATTATTTTCCAATACTCTAACTGATCTGCCTAGCCTTTTCCCAACTATATTGGGGTCGGCTTCCAGTCTAACCGGATGCAGCTGAATGCCAGTATTGTACATGGTACATGGAGGGACTGCCTATCTGACCTCCACAACCCAGCTAGTACTGGGTAATACAATACCCCTTGGTAAGACTGGTTTTCAGACTTTTTGGGCCACTGACTACCCGTAACGACTGTTAAAGATCTACAAATGACAGCCGGGACCAACAGCTTAACGTGCTTTCCGAGGCACGGAGGAAACTCGGTATGTAATGGGCGGTCACCTATGCACAGACCAAACTTAGGCAAGCACGGCTTAACCTAAAGATCGACCCGAGCGGCTGTTATTATTTAGCCACGAGCTGCTCCTTCCTCCCCTTTCCAACTCTGTCGGACTAAATAGGTAGATTTGCAATTTATTGTTGGTGGAAACTAACCTATTTCAGGTATGATGTTATATGTTATGTTCTTCATAAAATTCGGTCGCGTCCGACCGATTACAGGCTTACAGGCTGTAGTATTACTTAGTTTAACTTCGGCCAGGTTTACGTAGAATTAATGACTCTTGCGTGACTAGGTTCACTTTCCATGGACAAGGGAAAGTTTTATGGTTTCGCGGTCCCGTATCCTTGTCATATCGTCAGCTAATCCGCTGCAGCGCTTTTACTTTGATATGATTTTTCCCTGTGTGTGTGTGTGTGTTACTCGCGCGATTGATTGAAACTGATGGATTAGCTTTATGGCTGCTTTACACAGATGTGCTGTAAAACAGGGGTTTATTGTAAAATCGATTCGTAGATTATGTGGGCAATCACCTGCGATGTTTTGTTGGAGTTAGTTTGCTTGGCTTTTGAATTGAAACCTGAATCGTAAAGTTTGGGACGAAACCATTTTCATCTCCGATTTCGAAGCTGTAATTGATAGTTTGCTTATTTTGTTCATGAACTTTTGTAAACACTTCTTTAATCTATACAATCTATGCATCTTATAAATTAATAAAATTGAAGTGTCTGTTTGTAATTTCAAAATAGCCGTTTTTAGGGTTCCGTAGTCAACTAGGAACCCTTATAGTTTCGCCATGTCTGTCTGTCCGTCCGTCCTCGCTTAATCTCTGTGACCGTTAGCACTAGAAAGCTGAAATTTGGTACCAATATGTATATCAATCACGCCGAAGAAGTGGCAAAATAAAAATTGGAAAAAAATATTTTATTAGGGTAGCCCCCCTGTATGTAAAGTGGAAAGTGATTTTTTTTTAAATTTCAACCCTAACGTGTAATATATTGTTGGAAAGGTATTTAAAAATGAATAGGGGTTTCCTATACTCATTTTTTGATAATGTCAATAATTTCGGAAATAATCGCTCCAAAAGTAAAAAACAATGTGTCTCCCCCTCTAACTTTTGAACCATAAGTTTAGAAAATATGAAAAAAATCTGAAAAGTAGAACTTTATAATGACTTTCTAGGAAAATCATTTTGAACTTGATGGAAACAACAGATTTTGTACAAAAAGTTGTACAAAATAATTTCTGGACTAAGTTTGTAGTATATTCGTATATGCAAGCATTTTTACATAATGGATACCCACCTTTAAACTCATAAGTGGGAACACTTATTGTGACGGACGGGAAACTACGGAACCCTACACTGAGCGTGGCCCGATACGCTCTTGGCCGGTTTTTTAATGAATGCATATGAAAGTTTAAACGGTAAACATTTTTTTTTTATCAATCTGTCTGTCCGTTTGTTCCGGCTAATCTCCAAATCGTCTGGACCGATTTTGACGAGAGTTTCACTGGCAGATAGCTGATATTATAAGGAGTAACCTAAGATTTTTAGAAAAAGATAAGGGTTCCATGCAACAAAATGAAAACCCATGAAATTGTTGTGTGTGATTGTGTTGTGTTGTTGTCTTGTGTTGTTGTTGCTGTTTATCAATCTGCTGAAAAGGGTCTTTCCAAGATTGCTAATTGGTTGAACTCGCATCTTCTTACACTCAACATTTCTAAAACAAAATATATTGCATTTTCAATCTACAACAACACTCAACCTGGACCTAACGTAACTCTCAAAATCCACACTTGTCATAATATATCTAGCACAAACTGCTCTTGTAAAAATATTGAAAAAGTGACTCATATAAAATACCTAGGTATAATTATTGATCAGCGGTTGTCTTGGCATACTCATACAGATATGGTCATGGCCCGTGTTAGAAAACTCATCTGGATATTTAAGAACCTACGACATGTTACAACTAAAAAAATGTTAACTGAAATCTATGTCGCTCTGGCTCAGTCAATTCTTACCTACTGTATACCCGTGTGGGGCGGTGCAACTAAAACGAAGTTTCTTGAGCTAGAGCGAGCACAGAGATCTCTTATCAAAGTCATGTACACCAAACCGTTCAGATTCCCAACCAATGAGTTATACTCCCTGAGCGGCATTCTTGCACAGTCAGAAAACTGTACATACTACATACTGTTTTAAAGTTACACAAAGTCCTGCCCTACGACCCTCGCCATCAGAAAAGAAGACGAAAATACAGTGTTGCACCAGCAAAATTCGTTAAAACTGCGTATGCCAAAAGACAATTTAATGCAAATTCTGCTGCTTTATATAACAAAATTAATAAAATAATTAACATCTATACCATGAGTACCAAAGACTGCAAAAAGGCAATAGTTCAATGGCTAAAACTAAAGTCCTATGATGATATTGAATTATTGCTGCAAGCATAGTCAATATGAAGTAAAGAGATGCACACACGCACACGCACACACACACATACACACACTCGCAGGCACATACACTCTCACACACACATACTCACATACACTATTTTAGGATACATCTTTTCTTTAAGTTATTTTTGTTTTTTTCTTTTATTTAGTATAAGTTCAAGGCTTGTCTTGTTTAGTTTTAGACCTTAGTTGTAAATTTTTGTTTAAATTCTGTTTCTCTTTTTGTACACTACTTTTACCTTTACAAAATTTGTCATTGAAGGGCGGGATCTCCTAGCACAGGTATATCTTTTACTTAAAAGGAGGTCCCTATGTAAGATTTACTGTAAAAGTTGTACAAGTTTCTGTAATAAAATTTTTTTTTGTTGTTGTTGTTATGACTTATGTCAACAAAATCCAATTCAAGAATTCAAATAATGTTACGCTGACGGTCGCGGGGAATAGCTAGTATTTTTATATATAAACAGTAGTGATTGGCTGAAGATGAGTATTTTTATATTTATAAAATAAAACTCCGCTCATTTCAAAACATGCCAAATTTTACTACCGTAAGTGCAGTAAACAAATCAATAACACATAAAAACGACAATTTAACTGCAAACTCAGTAAACCTATCACCACGTACTTTCGCAAATAAAATGTAAAACTGATTGTAAAACTTGGAAGTGGCGCCGCTGAATAAAAAACGTACATATAAACTTTTAAAATGGTCGTCAACAACTCATCAAAATCTAATAACACGGGCTTAGTGTCTCCAAGGATGGGACTGAAGTCTAGGGTTACCAGACGACACGAATTTACCTAGTCATCATCTGCCTTTTCCCATAAATTTTAGGGATCGGCTTCCAGTCTAACCGGGCAGCTAGTATTTAGCTAGCAGTACCAGTATTTAGACGAATTTTCTTAGTATCGCCGGAATTTTGGGAAATTGTGGCGGTTTAGGTATTTGCTCGGATGTTTTTGTAATTTAAAATAAATATTAAAACTGGACGAAGTTATTAAGAGCTTAAAATATTGCGATTGAGTTATCGTTTTTCTTAGGAAAACGGTTTTATAAAACTTAATTTTATGCCGGGTAATTTTAAATGGGCTTTTGTCAAGGAGTACCTACCTACGTCAAAAATCAGGTAGATTTTTTTTTATAAAATGAAATATCCTTACAAAATCTTCAGATGCTATCAGTAAATGTCATAATAATATTTTCATCTGGTAACCCTACATAAGTCTCGTCAGCCGAGTCTAGACAAAGATTCGTGACTTTTTCACAATTCGCAATCCCACGACAATCATACCTGCACTGAAGCCTTTCTACCTACCTACCCATCTACCTTAACAAGACATAAGATATCGTCGAACATAATATTAAATTTTGCTTCGAGCTCCCCGACTATCCATTATAAGGCTCAATGTACATTGCCGCGGAATGAAATGGAAATGAATTTTTGTAACGAAATTTTACGAAGCATAATGAACAAGTTTTGCATGAGACAAAAATGTTCCAAAGCGTCATGTTTCCAGCATATAAGCTCTGAAAGTTACAAAGATTTTGTCTCTTACAAAATTGAACTGATGGCTATAATTGTAACTTTGATGGCTCTCTTAAACGTGACACTCTATAAAATGTTTACTCATACAATACTTGTTTGTATTGATGCCAGCCATTGATTAAATACAGGTTTAATGCGCAGCTATTTTGAAAATAAAATAAAATGGCAGAAATTAGGTTGACCAAATACTTATTCAAAGCCCTACTCTTTTTTTTCGGATGGGAAATCATCAAATGACTCCTCCCGCTCTGGGCGGAGCAGGAGGGAGTGTCAGACTTTTACTGACTAAAACCCATCCATGTTCCTTCATCGCCCTTTGTGTTCCAGGGCCACGGTATCTCTTTCGAACAGTCCCGCAACCCCGGAACAGTCCCGCAACCCCGGTGATTCAAAGCCCTTTCGTTCCATTCCATTCTGCGTCAATGTAAATTGAGCCTTAAAGCTCCGACTATCCATTACACTATGACATCGAAATTAGAGTTTTATAGTTGGATACGAAATGAATTCTCGAGAAAAATAAAATGACGTCTCAACTTGCGGGTGATACCTTTTTTTTTCTTTTTCCTAACACTGAAAAGTTGTAAAAGACACTCATATTTATTTCTTTGATGTAGTCTGTAAATAGCTCGTGAATTTCTTAGATCCTTTCAGTTATAGACAGTCCATTTGTTGTTTATTTTTATTTTATGCTTTTTGCACATAAACTTTTTGCCTTGGGAGTAGGCAGAAACGACAATCCTGTTACTAAGGATCGTACAGGATTGTCGTTTGTGCCTACTCCTACTCAAATACTTATGAGTACAGCTGTAGTGCTCGTAATATTTTTATTTTGAGTGATTCCACCATAATTACGATATATGATAATGACGGTACATTGTCAATACATCTCATCATCATCATCATCATCATTTCAGCCGAAAGACGTCCACTGCTGGACATAGGCCTCCCCCAAGTGTCGCCACATTGACCGGTCCCGTGCGACTCGCATCCAGCGGATTCCCGCAACCTTCACCAGGTCATCAGTCCACCTAGTGGGAGGCCTTCCAACGCAACGTCTTCCGGTTCGCGGTCGCCACTCCAGAACTTTTCGGCCCCATCGGCCATCCGTTCTGCGAGCAATGTGCCCTGCCCACTGCCACTTAAGTTTGGCAATTCTTCGGGCTACGTCGGTAACCTTGGTTCTCTTGCGGATGTCTTCATTTCTGATTCGATCGCGCAAGGAAACTCCGAGCATAGCCCTCTCCATTGCCCTTTGGGTGACTTTAAGCCTTCTGATGAGGCCCATTGTGAGCGACCACGTTTCGGTCCCGTATGTAATCACTGGCAACACACACTGGTCATAGACTTTCGTCTTGAGACACTGCGGTAAGTTGGACGAGAAGATACCGCGCAACTTCCCGAACGCTGCCCAGCCTAGTCGGATTCGACGATTGACCTCTTTCTCGAAGTTAGACCTACCTAACTGGACCGTTTGTCCTAGATACACATAATCGTCTACAACTTCGAGTGTGGAGTCTCCGATCTTGATAGGAGTGGGTGTGACATGGGCATTCAACATGACCTTGGTTTTGTCCATGTTCATTTTAAGACCCACTCTTCCGGAAGCTCCACTGAGGTCATCGAGCATTGTACTGAGGTCCTCCATGGTCTCAGCCATGACCACTATATCGTCGGCAAACCGAAGGTGAGTGATGTACTCGCCATTGACGTTGATGCCTAGCCCTCTCCAGTCCAAAACCTTGAAGACATCCTCCAGTGCAGAGGTGAACAGTTTCGGAGAAATGACGTCTCCCTGTCTCACACCTCGCTGCAGGAGGATAGGTTCCGAGGCTTGGTCCTGAAGTCGGACTGACATGGTGGCATTTTTGTACAAACACTTCAACACCTCGATGTACCGATAGTCGATTTGGCACCGTTGGAGAGACTGCAGTACAGCCCAGGTCTCGATCGAATCGAAGGCTTTCTCGTAGTCCACAAACGCTAAACAGAGGGGCAGGTTATACTCTTCGGTCTTCTGTATAACTTGCCGCAGCGTATGTATGTGGTCCACGGTGCTAAAGCCTTTTCGGAAACCGGCTTGTTCGGGTGGCTGGAAATCGTCAAACCTGCGCGCGAGACGATTCGTGATGACTCTAGAAAACAACTTGTAGACATGGCTTAGAAGTAAGATGGGCCTATAATTCTTCAACCGGGCATTGTCACCCTTCTTGAAGAAGAGTACCACCACACCCCTGCACCATGCCTGTGGCGTTTTTCCCTCAAGTATGACGGAATTAAACAGCTTCTGAAGGGCCTTAAGTACCGGTTTTCCACCCGCCTTCAGGAGTTCGGCCGTAATTCCGTCATCACCCGGTGCCTTGTTGTTTTTGAGCTGCTTCAGAGCCATCCTAATCTCGTACAGGCTGACGTTCGGGATGTCTTCGGTATAGTGTCGGGTCAGTCTAGCTCTTGGGTCGTTTGCTAGATCTACGACGGGTTTACTGGTTGACGTGTACAACTGTCCATAGAAGCTCTCGATCTCCCTCAGAAGCTCCGGTTTGGCGGATAAGATCCTACCATCGTCGGTCTTCAGTTTCGTGAGCTGGCTCTGCCCAATAGCCAGATCTCTTGCAAATACCTTGGAGCCTTTATTCCGCTCAATCGCGTCTTTAATACGCTCGGTATTAAAGCGGCGGAGGTCGCTCTTCAAGGATTTAGAGATCCGTCTATTGAGCTGCCGGTATTTGCACGCCTCGTCTGAAGACTGCAGGATCATCTCACGCCGCTCCTTCATGAGCTTGAGAGTGTGATCGGAGAGTCTCTTGTTCTGATGTGTACGACGTGCCTTGAAGAACTTAGACCCGGTCGTATGGACAGTTTCCACGAACCCATCGTTGTATTCGTCCACTGAGCTTCCTAGGCACTCGAAACGGTTCTGGAGTTCAAGCTGAAAGCTCTCGGGGTTTTGGATTTGGATCTGTGCTGGACGGAGCGTAGACTTCATCAGTCGAGACCTTTCAAGCTTAATATTGATGTTCAATGTGCCTCTTACCATGCGGTGATCGCTCCCGGTTTTCACCGAATTGATCACCGAGACATCATTGAACATTTGCTTCTTGGTTGACATGATGAAGTCAATCTCATTTCTAGTTGCACCATCGGGGCTTTGCCAGGTCCACTTCCTGTGCTCACGCTTTTTGAAGAAGGAGTTCATCATATAGAGGCCCTCCTTCTCCATAAAACTAGCCAGTTGGTGACCCCGGCGATTCCGATGTCCAACTCCAAATTGCCCCACCTGCAGCTCATCCCCGTCTCGTTTGCCCAGTTTCGCGTTGAAGTCCCCCATGACAACGGTGAAGTAAGTTTTGGAACCATGCATGGCTTTAGAAATATCCTCATACATGGTCTCCACTTCGTCGTCGGGGTGTGCCGAGGTCGGGGCGTAGACCTGTATGACCTTCAGCGAATATCTGGAGGATATTCTGAGTATAAGGTACGCCACCCTGGTTGACACACTCTCGATCTTCACCACGTTGTTCACAAGGGACTTGTGGACGATAAACCCAACACCACCTTGGGATTGCCGGTCACCCTCACGGAAATAGAGCAGGTTGCCGGATTTCAGGATTATCGTGTCCTCCCCCTCTCTTCGGACTTCAGACAATCCCACAATACTCCATCGCAGCCTGCTCAATTCCTCTTCGAGTTCCGCTATCTTCTCGTCGGTCCGGAGTGTGCGTGCGTTATACGTTGCCAGGTCCAGTCGTTGGTATTGGCAGCCGGATCCCATCCGGGGATTCTTCGCACCCCTTGCCACGCCGTAACCTCGACCGCTGCCGTAGTTGAGGGTAGACGGGCTGCCGGGCACTAGGGGCCATTTTCTTAATGCGGTATTCATAATGGGGGGGTTTTGCCATAATCGCCACGCTTGGCAAGCGGGTTGGCGATCGCAGTACAGTTCTTCCAATAGACACAGAGAGCGCTGCTGCCCATTCTCTGGTAATCCCTTAGTCGCCTCTTACGACACCCACGGGAAGATATGGGATGGTGCTATTCTTTACGTCCGACACCATACGGAACAATACATCTACGAAAACATAATGTACGTCAGAAAAATCTGCACCTTTTTGGTAAAAGGGGTGACAGACATAATTACAGTACTAGAAATAGGGACCAACTAGTTCAGCCAGGTTTCAGACTCGCTAAAGTAGACTCATCTTTCATGGGGTACTGTTTGAGATGCTATAATAAAATTCCACAAAGTATTCTTGAACTGAATGAGACGAAATTTAAAACATGCATTAAACGCACACTATGTAAGCAAGCATATTACAAGTTGAGCGATTATATCGCTGATAAAAATGCTTGGCTCAATGCTGGTCCTGCTCCACATGGACAGGGGCGCATAAATTGATAGCATTAAATTGTATTGTTGGAGCTGCTGAAGATTGTACAACTATCTTTGCATTGTATAGAATCAATCTCTTTAGTATTATATAAATGCATAGCCCATATTGTGTGAGTACTATGTACTAGAAAGCTATCATTCACTGGAAACCTACGTCTTTTCTTGACTTGAATGTGCCCTGGCGGTTTGGAGTATGTCATGCTCACTCTATTGTCTCGCTGATGGTGGCGCATGTGTCGGATCATTTAGTTCCCTTCAAAATGGTTGAGTTGAATGGTGCTGATCCATGCGTCATGTCCGTGAACGGGCGCTGTCAGTTGTGACTGGTCATCTCTTGGTTGCCATGGCTTATTTGAATGAATTATTTTGAATTGTATTTTTTTTTGTTTGTGTGTTTTTGCTGTGGACACTTTTACCGTGCACATCTTGCTACATTGTTCTCACATAATATACCATCTCAACGTGAATGATGTAACCAAGATTTTGTAACAATATTCTGATTAAAAAGAGTGTCCATGGAGTTTCTTGCCCATTCTTCTCCATAGAGATCTACGCTAGGGAATGGGCAACTACAGTACTTTCACAGTTTTTATGTCTTGTGACTGGGACTGTAGCTACATTTAATTTTCATCTTTGTTTCGACAATTCAAAAGTACCTGTAACTGGCTTACTTGAAATAAATGCTTTGATTTTGATTTTGATTTTTAATTTTGAATTCTCAACGTTTTAAATAAAATACGACATAGCTTTAATAAATAAACAAATTATAGTTTCATTTTGGTACTATTGCTTTGGATGTTTATAAAGGTATGCATTCAGTAAAAAGCTGTTATTTTGAAAATACAAACAGACACTTCAATTTTATTTATTGTATCGATAAAATCATCACAGTATATTTCTGAAAATGAATTTCACAGCATTTATCAATTTCCACACTCTTTTAACTGCGAGTGCACTTCACTCACAGTATCAGTCTCGCTACCCCTTTATCACGTCACTCAATAATATTTAAAAGCATTCCAAATACGAATCGATTTGATATTATTCCGAGGTTGTCGTTCATGCAGCCGACGACGCAGCTAGCCAATGAGCGAAGCGACCGCCACCGCTCAATTTCCGTGTCGAAAACGAAACATGAGCGGCTATTTTAGCATTCGAATTGTCATATTCAAATTTCGAATAGTATCGAATGGAAATGTGATGTGATGTGACATAAATGGTGGGAAGAGATGGTCTGTCTCGTTGGTATAATAACGTTGCTTTAAAATCTATAGAATTCTTTCGTCCAGCAGTGGGAAGCCATTGCCCAGCTATGACAGACAGTAAATGAAATATCACGGGTCTACTTAAGTACCTAAAAGTCAGTATTGAGTTGAGTTATAATAACATGGCTTCATCCCATTAAACCCATGGTTTTCAAAAGGAAAGTTTACGTAGCGTAACGTAGAACAGTTCAATTTAATAAGTTCTCTTTCTTTGTTAAGAAATTGAATTCATAATTGTATTCATAATTTTCTTGCAAAATCTAGTCCAGTCTAGTCCTACCTTTTGGACTATTCGTCGTCTAACTTATTAGGTTTATTAGGTAACTTTGTTTCCTACTTCTAATTGGCTTAACTGACTCTGTGTTCGTGTCATAAACTCATAAAGCTATAAACTCTGCAGGCATTAATCACTATTAAAAGTTGGTGCACCAGCGGCCATCATCCTTAATTTTCGGAACTAAAACGAAATTGTAGATCATGGTTATGCTTGCTTACTGCAGTTAAATCGCATAGTTGAAACTGTTAGACAAGGATTATTTTCAGCGCGTTTGTAGTTTTTTTTTCACTCAGAACTATTTTTTTAACACTAACTTATTATGACATCGATTTATTTCACCCTTTTTTTGAATTTTGGATTTTGACGTAACATTGTGTATCAGAAACTGTTTTAATTGCTTAGAACTCGTGTTTTCTATAATAGCTTTAATTATTGAATATTTTGTGCAGAGCTGAAAAGAATAGCCATTCAGCAAAGTAGGTAGGTATACCATAAATGACTAGTGTACGCGTAACGTTCCGACTACTTATCTATTTTGTTATAGGTACATTTAACTTGAACTTGAGAGTTTTTTGCTCTGATTATTTCTGATTTTATATTTAAACTAGGTACTACCTTTTACTTATAAAACAATGGCAAATTACGAAGCGCATATCGAACGCTTTGCCAATAGACTCCCTCTCTCCGGCGCCGCTGCATGTCAGATACGTTTGGTATGGAACCGTCGCCACAATGACAGTTGATACACCGGTGTTAGGTCGGTTTGGAGCCGAATATCGTGTACAGAGACGCGTCATGAACTTTCATGCCTAGCTAGGTTTGTAGTTACACACAAAACTTGCTTGAAATCTATATAGATACACTCTACTTTTCATCACCCACTATGAGAAAATAAAAGGCACCTCATATTTTATTCACTGTCACTTGAAGAACTCATTTTTTCAAAACAAAACCATGAATTTCTAACAATCCGTAAACAGTGACGAAAACACGGGCTGTAGTTCGCGGGTTTTTAATTTAATTTCTTTTTTTTATATTCAGCCGGGGGCGGGCGGCGCGACGATGGGCCGTCGTATTATACCAGCTAACCAGCCAGTCTTTATTCAAACAATATTTGGGTTCGATTTCTTTGGCGCTGAACACTAAGATGTTCCAAATTCAAAAAGTGCGCCGCAAAGATAATTTTGGCGCACTTATAAAGAGGAGTACATTACTGCAGCGGCCAGCAACAGAGGCGTTTATGGACGAACGTACGATGCCTAGTTGTGGCCAAGGCTTGTATAGTATACTTTCTCAAATAATGCTCGCGTTGAAGAGTTAATTTGTTTTTTTTTTTTTCAATAATTCGCTTTCTATTTGCTAGCCAATTCGAAATTTAAATAAAACTTTTGTTAAGTTACCTCTTTGGTTGCCATGTTTCAGAGTAAAATATCGTTCCATTTTTAAATAACACGACAGATATGAGTTTACTATGCAATGATATTCTAACAAACAGATAATTATGTTATAATAAAGTGTGCCGCGGAGCAGAGCCAGCTCACATACACGCAGTGACGCAGAATAAAGGCAAAACAGGCCAATTGACCCGTTTTCGAGTCTTCACGATTGCGCGCTCACAACATATCTGTCTACTAGAATGTCATTGCCTTTTGCACTAAATTCGATTTTGTGCAGCCTATATCTTGCACAAATAAGCACTTTTAGAGCATGAGAAGTGAAAAGGATATTTTCTTTCATCTCTTTAATTTTTTACCACCAGTTTGCATCATATTGATTTCCTCTCTCCAAATTGAAAACAAAAAATCATTAAGCACGATAAAATCATACAACTATCCATGAGGCGACCATTGTTCCCAAATAATGCTGGCCTTCCACAGTCCCCCACGTCGCAATATCATTGCATTACATCGCTTCAAACCAGCGACTGTAATCTGGCGTCATGCATCGGTTGCCATGGAGAAGGAAGGACATGGAATCTTAACTTTCATTTTGGATTTCTAACGAAGGATATACACAGTTCATCTCGTTTAAATAATTTACAGCATAATAAGTGGAACAAACTGCAACAATATTACGTTGATTACATTCAGAGAACATAGGAAGATATGTTTTGTCATGATTCCCAACTAATGGTTCATTTTTTTTTGGACGCTCTTATACTTAAAACAAACCCTAGATTACCTATTTAATAGTCACAATCACATTCTAGCCTAACAAATTTTGGTAACGTAACTTACATTGTAATCATTATCTCCTTTCAAACCCTTCGAAATAGAGCGTCAATCTAAGAGATCAGGATCTTTGGAACCGTATAGGTAACACTTTAAGGGTCAGTGGGTCGTCTTAGGGGCGGAGTTTAAGAAATAAGATTTTACGGTTCCAAGAATCAAGCATTGAATTAGATCTTTTACGTTATACTTCTGCCTCACACAAAGTTAGCTAGTACTCCATTTACTCACGCTCCGTGTCCCTCGTCATACATCGCATATTGTGTTTGCTCTGGTGGCGGAGACCATTGTCCGTCCGGCCGACTATCTGCTAATATCACTTAAGCGCTACCCGCTACGTACGCGTAGTCGGTACGTAGTTACGTACTACGTGGAACATTGTCTGACAAAATCCCTTTATGAAACGTCTGGCCACCATATTTTATGGAAACGTGCATTTTTTCATTTTTGTTGTCATATCCTTATTGGTTTGCGTTTTATTGGACGGTAAAGCTTTCGTTAAAAATATGTATATCATTGACAAACTCAAACTAAAACTCAACTTTTGCACACTTAGGTCGGTTAACTAGCGTCGGAGTTATGGGAATCGCAAAATAAGTACTAGATTTACTTAGTATGGAGTGAGTTTATTAAAAATAAATTACAAGGAGCAAGAATGAGCATTTATTTCAATTAGACCATTACGGCACTTTTGAAAGTCAAAATTACAAAAAAGAAAATCAAAGCTACAGTCCCAGTCACAAGGCATAATAACTTGAGAAAGTACTGTAGTTGCCCATTCCCTAGCGTAGATCTCTATGGAGAAGAATGGGCAAGAAACTCCATGGACACTCTTTTAAAATCAAAATATTGTTACAAAATCTTGGTTACATCATTAATTTTGAGATTATACATATATGTGAGAACGATGTAGAAAGACGTGCACACTAAGAGCATCCAGAGTGAAAGATTAGATTAAAAATGTATGAATAAAGTAATTAAAATGAACCTTGGCAGCTAAGAGATGACCAGTCCCAACTGACAGCGCCCGTTCACAGACATGACGCATGTACCGGCGCCATTCAACTCAACCATATTGAAGGGAACTAAATGACCCGACACACCCGCCACCATCAGCGAGACATTTAAGTGAGCATGACATTCTCTCAGTCACCAAGGCACATTCAAGTCAATGAAAGATAAATAAATGTAAATGGTGGCTGAACAGTACAAAGTACTCACACATGTGCTATGCAATTATATAATACTAAGAACTGGAATCTATACAATGCAAGTATATTTTTACAATCTTCTGCAGCTTCCACAATACATTAACATGGGAATCAATTCTTCATCTTCTTCTTTACGTGTCGATGGACTCAAATAATGCCCGACCAGTACAAACAATTAGTTTGCCCCCCCCCCACCTATGGTTGTGGAGCAGGACCAGCATTTAGCCAAGCATTTTTATCATCAATGTAATCCCCCAACTTATAATATGCTCGCCTACATAGTGTGCGTTTTATACAAGATTTAAATTTCGTCTCATTCAGTTGAAGAATGTGGGGAGGTATTTTATTGTAACATTTCAAACAGTACCCCATGAAAGATGAATCCACTTTAGCAAGCCTGAAACCTGGCTGAACTAGTTGGTCCCTATTTCTAGTGTTATAGTGGTGTCTGTCCCCTCTCTTACTGAATAAATGCCGATTTTTTCTAACGTACATGATGTTTTCATAGATGTATTGACAAGGTACTGTCATGATATTAATTTCCTTAAACAGTTCTCTTAGAGAATCGCGTCTACGTAATTCATAAATGGCTCTGATGGCTCTTTTCTGCAGAATAAATATAGACTCGATGTCTGCAGCCCGTCCCCATAGTAAAATACCGTATGACATAATACTATGAAAATAACTAAAATAGACCAGCCTCGCGGTATCAACATCAGTAAATTGACGGATTTTTCTAACAGCATATGCTGCTGAGCTTAGCCGTCCTGCAAGAGATGTTAGATGAGGACCCCATTGTAACCTTGAGTCGAGCGTGATTCCCAAGAAAACCGTTTTATCGACAAATTCTAGTTTCTCTTGATTCAATATTATGTCACACAATTATGACATAATTACAGAAGCGGTAAAAGCAACATTGGTGAAGAATACGTACTAAATTAATGGCTGGGGTAAAAAAAAAACAGATATTTATGAAAGATGTTCTTCATAAAACTTTCTGGAAGCCGTCTAAATTTTTTTTTATAAGTATTGGGTTGTAGTTAATTTCGTAGTAACGTACTTTGCGATAATCAACATTCTGCATAACGTAATTCGTCATTGCGTACTTTCGGAGTAACGTACTTCGCGATAACGAACATTTGGAATAACGGAACTCCGAAGCTTAAAATTCCGATGTAAGTATCGGAATTTTAAGCTTCGGAGTTCCGTAATACAGTCGTAGTTTTTATAGTGCACCTCGATTTAATTAGTTTAGAAATTCTCAGTTGATTGAATTTCACAAAGCTAAAAATATCTAACATAGCCAATTAGACGTCATTTATGACGTGCTAGAGACATTCAACCTTCACAAAAGTGGTAAAGCCAATATGAGGCCGAATATTAAATCCATTATCCTACTTATCAATAAGCCATAAAGGCCATTATGTGCCAACTAATTGACCACTAATATTTACGTGATACTGCATTAATCCAATAGTGTAATGCTATATAAATTCTACTGTTTACAATAATGCTAGTCTAAATATTAATACAACATGGCGGTGAGTCGTAGATTCATAGATAGAAATATTCTATCAACATATTGGAATGCATTGTTATTACTTTATATTGCTTTAAGACATAATAATGACCATTTTGTGACGCACTATTATTAAGTTTGGCCCAAGAAATTAACATCACACATTCATCATCATCATCATCAGCATATTAACGTTCCCACTGCTGGGACACAGGCCTCCTCTCTATGAGAGGGAATGGGCGAATCCACCACGCGGGCCCAGTGCGGATTGGTAGATGTCATATGTCTTCGAATTTTTTGGTTCTAGAACATGCCGGTTTCCTCACGATGTTTTCCTCACACATTGTCATGTCATTGTAGACATAAGACGCACAGTACGTCAACGCGCCAACAGATGCAAAGGGGAAATGCGGTCGGTGCCGGGTGCGGTAGTGTATCAGTCGTACAACAAGCGACGCGACGGCGACGCGCAAGAGGGGAGGGAGCGAGACAAAAAATACGCCATGTTTTTGTTTTGTTTATATACCATAAATACCTTTATATTTTTTTGTAAGTAATGTTTATTTTGTTATGTATGTTGTTTTACGTTTAGGTACTGTTTGTTTTATTTTTTCTAATCAAATATTTAAATATGCTGTTTTTGACTTCCGTACGTTTTTCTTTTCACGGGTGACCACTGAAAACCAGCGCTGTGCTGTGGGCTCCCCATAGCACAGCATCATGCTGAGTGTTAACCTATTTATCGCACCCACGACGTGCAAGCTGTCAACTATATTTTTAAAATTGTTTTTTGTTTATGTTCCGTTTTGTAATACTATGAATGTTTGTTATGTTTTTAAATTTTGTATGCATGTCATGTCCCTGCGATAAACAAAGATTTTTTCTTTCTTTCTTTCTTTCTTTCATTATTATACGAATATCATCGAGATCATTTTCCCTCCCTTTTCCTGATTTATTTGTGGTCGGCGCAGCACATCTTCTTCTTCTTCCACACTCTTCTCTATTACTCGTCACCTCATCAGACACTTCCTTTCTTGAAATATCATCCTTCACACATTCCATCTATCGTTTCTTTGGTCTTCCTCTACTCTTATACCCATCCACATTCATCATAATCTGCCTAGCCTTTTCCCAACTATGTTGGGGTCGGCTTCCAGTTTTACCGGATGCAGCTGAATACCAGTATTTTACATGGAGCGACTGCCTATCTGACCTCCACAACCCAGTTAGTACTGGTACGATACCCCTTGGTAAGACTGGTTGTCAGACTTTTTAGACTTCTGACTACCTAACGACTGTCAAAGAATTACAAACAAATGACAGCCGGGACCAACAGCTTAACGTGCTTTCCGAGGCACGGAGGAAACTCGGTATGTAATGGGTGGTCACCCATCCACAGACCAACCTAGGCAAGCACGGCTTAACCTTACGATCGACCCGAGCGGTTGTTATCAAATAGCCACGAGCTCCTTCACCCTCCACATTCATAATCAACACTTATTATACGAATATAATATATATATTATGTAATATAATGTAAGCAAAAATGTTGCAAGTCCTGAATATTTAACAAAGCATTTCTAAAGTAAACACTGGGTGAAGAAAAGTACCGTCAGCTGTATATTTCTCATGTAAATAATGCAACTGATTGACGAAAAGAGGTCAGTACACTCAAATAAGTAGTACATGACCACAATGTTGATCGACCCGTCACTACTGCAATATTTATTTATTTACTCTGTGGTAGTTTCAAACAAAAGAATTACGTTTGGAGAGTTCGAAGGGCTTTGTTATAAGTATTGTTAGGATTTGGTCAGACTGCTAGACAAAATTTTTTAGTGGACTTTATAGAACAGAAACCAATAGACTAGTAATTTTTCGGCTTTGGTCGTTAAACTAATTTATTTCATCACCACTGCTTTCTAAAACGTGAAGAAAAACATACACAAGAAGAAACCGGCATGTCCTAGAACCAATAATTCGAAGACCGATGACCTCTACCAACCCGTACTGGGCCCTCGTAGTGGATAATAGCCCTTTCAGTGAGAAGAGGCTTGTATCCCAGCAGTGGGAACATTATAGGCTGATTATGCTGTAAAGCTTTTGTTCAAGAGTGTTACTTGATGGCACGTTATATATAGGTACCAGTGGTAAAAGAATAATGTATTAGTTCTGTCAATTGCTGGTTTTCAGAGCAAATTAAATCTATCAACAGTTTCACACTGAAAAAAAAAAATTCTAATGCTGCCAAAAATGTTTTCAACATTTTGTTTTTTCTACATATTCTAGCGTATAGGCGTATAGGTAAGAGTTTGACATTAAGTTGACAGCTCTTCTACGTAAAACACCAATTTCCTTTTCTACAAAAAAAAAAAAACAAAAACCAAACGCGTGAACGCGCCCCAAGCACTATCGATCACCAATTTCACGTTACATAACTCAGCCAAGCTTTTTACTGTTATTATGAAGCGAGATAAAACATACTATTGCCCTTACATAAATAGGTTCCTATTATGGCATGAAATAAGCGATCATTGTTCATGCTAAGTAGGTAATTTGAGTAAATTTCTTATCGCGCCGGGAGCGGGCTGGGCATAACACGGAACGTTTTTCCGAAGTGTGGGTACCCAGACACTGACCGCCACTGGAGCCACTTTTGAGCCCCTCATAACTCAAAAACTATGTGATCTAAACTTGTCAAATTTGGCTAATATATTGAGACTGGCGAGATACATATGTGTTCCAAATTTTATAAACATATCTCAAACGATTATTTAGATATTAACGTCCTAAAATCGTCATTTTTATGACTGACCTATAGATCAAAACTATAACTCAGTTCCAGATGACCTAGAAAGTTCAAATTTGGCATGCAGGTAGGTAAATAGGTGAACACAAAGGAAAAAATCAGAAACTGGTATTTTTTATCATTTTATTATTATTTTCACATAACTTATAGTTAGTGCCTGTAAATCTCTATAATAATATGTGGATTTTAAGATCTTTATTACGTGAATATATAACGAGATGAATACCACCCTTAATTGTTTTTTAATCCAAATATTTCCGTTTTTGTACTTATAAATAAGAATATAGTAGATTTTCATATTTATTACACGTAACTAACCGTATTCTACAACCACTAGCGCCACCTTTTATCATTCTCAGAAACTCACTCACTACACCATGCCGCCTCCATTGATTTATTTAAAAGTAACACTAGATGGCGTAAGTACAAAAAGTAATGATATCCCATCAAAAATATAAATGTGAAATGAGAGCCAAGTTTAATATTGTGATATATGCCTTGGTTGTTGACTTCAACGACAAAATAAGTGAAATCTAAATGGGTGCCAAGTTCAATGGTCAGTCCTGAAATTTATTTATAACCACATAAAATATCATTTTTTCTTATAACTTAGAAGAATATATTGTAGCCTAAGGTCTGACTTGGCTAGTTTTCATATACGGATTAGGTATATTATAGCCTTCGCAAGTTCAACCTGTTACTTGTCGGTTCTTATTTTATTATTCCGAAAATTTGGCTTGCTGATAGAAACTAACCATCGAACATAATAATTCGTATATGAGAACTAGCCAAGTCAGACCTTAGGCTACAATATATTCTTCTAAGTTATAAGAAAAAATGATATTTTATGTGGTTATAAATAAATTTCAGGACAGACCATTGAACTTGGCACCCATTTAGATTTCACTTATTTTGTCGTTGAAGTCAACAACCAAGGCATATATCACAATATTAAACTTGGCTCTCATTTCACATTTATGTTTTTTAATGGGATTGACTTTAAAAAATAATGCTTACATACTAATATGTTGCTTGTAGGATTAATTGCCAAAAAAACAGAATGATCGCATGTATTTTAGTATGGTTTTTACTCGTTATAAATTTTTTTTAGAGTTCATTCGTGATTTTTCTTTATCGAGTAAAATTAGTTGTAAGTATTATGTTTTCAAAACACTATCATACTAGCATATATCCTAAAGAATATCATATACTTTTATGGTTTTGTTTATTGCAGTGAATCATATGCTTTTTTGTATTACAAAACTCGCATTTAGCTCCTGTAGTCCCCTTAAATGAGTTGGTCTCCGTAAGAGCAGTGGCGTTTTTTAGGTCTTCAGAAGTGTAGGTGAGCTCGTAGCTAAATAATAACCGCGGCTCGGTTCCATCTTCAGTTTAAGCCGCTCTTACCTGGGTTGGTCTGTGGATAGGTGACCACGCATTACATACCGAGTTTCCTCCATGCCTCGGAAAGCGAGTTAAGCCATTGGTCCAGGCTGTCATTTTGACAGTCGTTACGAGTAGTCATTGGCCGAAAGTCTGACATCCAGTCTTACCAAGGGCAAGGGGTTTCGTATTACCTTGCGACTGGGCTGTGGAGGTCTGATAGGCAGTCGCTTCATGTTAAGCACGGTTATGTTATTATTCAGCTGCATCTAGTTAGACTGAAAGCATACTTGGGTCCACAGTCGATGGATTACTTTGGATTCAAAATAGGTACTGCAGGTCAAAAATAAATGTGACGATCCAAAAATCGATAGAATTTTCTTTAAAAAAAACATGTTCGCCCATGTTCGCACTAGGCCGACGGAGAATATCACTCGACCGTGAAGATAGTGTTTATACCATAGACTTAGTATATACTGCGGTAAACAACAGAAAAACTCTTTGTTTTTATTTTAATTTTTAATGTGTAAACAGCCAGCAGTGAGTCTCTGCTTTTGAAACTGATTCCATTCGATATTCGAATTGAATATTCATTCAAAATGTGATGTGCATTGTCATTTTGTCATTGTTTAACTGATCATTCGATATTTGAATTTTGTAGTAAAGCCGTATCCTTTATGTTGCACTACGCTTGTAATACCTGAAGGGTAAGGGACAGAGTTCTAGATAATATACAAATATACCCACATTTCCATTTCACCAGATAAGTCGTATTCCCATTAACATGGGCATCATTCTGAATTAAATTAATAATAAATACCGCTGGACATTATACACAGCGCCATTAGTGCCACACTAAGCAACGAGGCTTGTGTCGTGGACACCAGATAGTTGATATACTACATAGATACTTTTTGTTTGTAAATACATACTTGTTATACATATAAACACCCATGACTCGGAAACAAATGTCCATGCTCATCACACAAACATTTGCTCCTACCGGGATTCGAACCCGGGACCCAAAGAATGTAAGGCAGCCTCAGTACCGCTGTGCCATTAGGGTCGCCAATTCTAATTTAAATCCAAGAACCCAATAACAGATTATCCCACCTGGGAACAGAAGACAAGACATAGCGGTCACGACGACTAGACAAATTACCCACCGATTCTATAAAGTTATCATCAAAACAAACAACAACAAAATACAACCGAACTAAAAATACACACACCGAAAATGGCCAAAAAATTCGCACCAGATTAATGCACGAACCCTTTATCCGAGCTCTCTAAAAAAATATTAATTAGCAACACATCGAGTTTGTCGACAGCTGACAGTTGCACCTGCGGCAGTGCTGGCAACCCTAGCTGCGGCAGCGTCAACGCAGCGGGGGGACAGCGGGGCGCGCCGGCGGCAAAAGACGGAAGCCTCGTGAAAAATGATCAAGATAATTTACGAACATTTTTATGAAAAATACTGATTTTCATGAAACATTTTAGTCAACATTCTGGTTCTCTATTGTATTACCTAACTTTTTTATTCATAATTTAAAGTGCCATAACTTTTTTTGTCCTAATCATCATTTGTCCGAATGATAACTTACCCGAACTTAATATCACATAATATAATATGCCATAAAATTGAAATCCCTAAATACAATATGCCCTAAACCTGTTTGTCATAAATATTACAATCAATAATATACAAAAGACTTCAAACCGTTTTCAATAATAGTTATAAATCCTAAATTCAAAAAAATATTCAATGTTTTGATCTTAATAATATTTTTAAAACAAACCGGTATGTTCCCAGACGTTCTCAAATGGGAACAGAAACATTGTTATTTTAATTGTGTCTGTAATTACGGGTAACTACAGGTATTACTTAGCTTTTGCTATGCTATGATCTTCTCTCAACACAACACATTTTTATACAATTTTGCTCTTATGAAATTTGTAAGAATTAAAAAGTAGAACCATCATAATATCGCAGAAAGTTCACAGTTACAATCTTCTTTTGGCATACATTTCATATCGGTAGTCACTAAAAGGCAGAAAATCAATCAAACACACATACACCAAACAAACATACACCATGCATGCAGCAAGCATGCAGCAAGCATTCAGCAAGCATTCAGCAAGCATGCAGCAAGCATGCAACAAGCTTGCAGCAACCATACAGCAAGCATGCAGCATGCAAGCGAGCAAGCATGCAGCATGCAAGCAAGCAAGCAACATGCAGCAGGCATGGTTTCTGTCACGGCTCCGGCGCTGCGGGGCTCCGGCGGTCCCATGCGAGCTTATCGTCGCAGATGTGTTTAACGCTCACCACCGCAGCTTCGGCTTGCTGGCCGGCTCCGCCGGCCAGCCTCAGCAGCGGCGGTGAGTGTTACAACCACCTGCTCCTCAACTCGCGGGCCGCCTCGCCTCTCCGCGCCTACGCGATTTTTAATTACACTCTCGGGGTGGGGCAGACAAGACCTACGTGGGGTCGGATTTACAGCGATTCGTTTCTGTCACTAAAACCTAATTTTTAGCAAATGTTTTAGGACCAACAAATTCATTATACTTATATGAACATTCGGAATAATACACATTATATAATAAAATACTTAGGACATTTGACTTTATGGCATGTAAAATTAGAAGATTCAATTATTATAGTATTCGATATTATGACAGAACAGTTTTAGAAATAAAGATAATTATGTAAAACAAAATTTCGGGATTTTGAATATTATGGTTACTGAAGTTTATAGCAAACGTTTTATGGATAATGATTTTCGGACAAAAATTTTTAGGAGAATTAAGGGAGTACCCAAAATTCTGTCCACGTTTCGCTTTTGAGTTATGATTAGGTGCTCGGAGGAAAAGTTTATAAGTAGAGGAGTTGGTAATTAAGTATAGTATCAATTCGTACCTTAGTTCGTGCTATACCCCTAACATCACGCCTGTAATCCTCAAAAGCCTAAACAGAGATGTACTTACAATTAGAACACTCACATTTTTTTAAAGTTCCATGTGACCGACATGTGAGAGGTGAGACCGTTTACACAATTTTGCCTAATAAACATACATATTTACAATTTATTTCATCATCACTGCTCTCAAAACGGTGAAGGAAAACATCGTGAGAAAACCAGCATGTCCTAGAACCAAAAAATTCGAAGACGTGACATCTACCAATCCGCACTGGGCTCGCGTGGTGGATTATAGCCCATTCCCTCTCATAGAGAGGAGGCCTGTGTCCCAGCCGTGGGAACATTAATAGGCTGATGATGATGATGGATGATACATACATATTTTGACTTTAGAAACCATAGACATGTTTTATGATGAATTGACAGAGAGTATTATGTAGATACGCTTTTGTGAAAAACTGAGAGGGAAGTCACTACCATAGACATTTCAAAATATGACTAGGGAGGGGTTACATACAGTATACGCTTTGTAGTCGAACTTCCTACATAGACGTTCAACAAAAAAAAATTGAACGGTAAATTGATTACGGTACGAACCAAAATTCATGCTACAATCTACCAACATCAGACACCCCAAAGCTACCAACTTAACAACATTAAAACGAAACTTTTCGCTGTAATTTGAAGTCACGTAGTTTTCATTATATTGCACCGTATGAGTAGAAATTATTACTTAGAAGTTACCCTGACTTTATCGCGTCGTTGCATCGATGGGATAATTTTGAAATTAAACTCCTTGGTTAACGGAGTGAGAGCGGTTATGGTTGCTTTGAAAGTTATTGCAATTATAATTTTGAAGATAGTGGGAACCGCTTCGTTGCTTCCGTAACTGATTTTTGATGGTGGACGTGTTTGTTCATTCCTTGTATTTTTCAACTTTCCTGTTTAAAAATAGGCAACGATGAACATTTTTTGTTATTATTTTGTTGTGTATGTTTGTGTTTGTTGTGTGTGTTGCCGCTTCATAATAAGATAATAATAAAATGTTTACAAAGTGACAATTCTTACATAATAACTGCGTTTCTGACCATTTTAAGTATTTTAACGTGATTCATATTATTATCCTCCATAAGATTCTGCTAAGGCATAATTTTTCATTATTAAGAATTTTCCATAATTTATTATGTAATGAACTTTAGACTTAAGTTTGAGATACTTTTCGAGTGTTGAGCATATAAATAGAAAATGTCAAAACAATGAAGGACCTAAGAAATACCATCGATCTCTACTTCGCAATTAACCAATTATTTTATCGAAAACCTGTATTGAAAGCTCAATGTATTGTCTCTTTCTTAACTAAGCCACGTTAACAAGACAAAAATAAAATCCTAATTTAGGGATAAAACATCTACTCCGATAAGTAGCTTCAAAACTGACTGACTTCCTCAAAAAAATATCCTCAAGAAATTCGAGATAAAGGTATCAAATTAATTTTTAACAAAGCACGGATCTCGCGTTTTTCTTTTGTGGCAACATTACAATGAAAATTCGTTTTGAAATTCGAATATGACGCTATAAGGTACGCGGGAGAAAATATAATGATTTATTTATGTCAATGGGCTGTATTCGAAGCGGTGTTTTCTTTCCCAAATTGGTTATTGTTCAGCATAAAGTTATTTTATTAGGGTTTGTTAGTAAAAGGAGCAGGTAGGGGGCTTAGGAGTATAATAAGGATGTTTTTATGGAAACAATTTCATGTCAAAATGGCGCTTGGCGAATTTTTACCTTGTGTTTGTTTATTTTTGGGTTGTAAACGTGAGTTTTCTTAATACAAAGACATTGGCAGCGTCTAGACTTGGCCATGTGTGAAATAACCTGCGAATTGTACACCCACTAATAAACGTTAAACGTAGAACGTAAAACTAATAGTGAACGTCACTCTGTCGTAAAGCGTGTTATTAACGAATAAGAGCCTTCGTGCGCGTTTCCTTTGTGATCAGTTACGTTTCTTTGCATTTTGGTACTTAATGTAAACTGTTTTATGTAAGATAGAAGAAAGAAAAATTTTTATTTGTCCCAGGGACATTGGCGTGCATGCAACATTACAAAAAAAAAAACAAACATTATAGAATACAACAAGCCGTCGAAAAAAGTTGACAGCTTGTACGTCGTGACTGCGACAAGCAGGGTACCATTCAACATGATTCTGTGCTATGCTCTGGGGGAACCCACAGCACAGAACTGGGTTTTCAGTGGTCAACAACAACAAACAACAACAACAGCCCATAACGTCCACTGCTGGACACAAGCCTCTCCCATGATGGGAGGAATTTGCCGTAATCTCCACGCTTGGCAGCCGGATTGGAGATCGCAGTGTTAGAAGACTAACAGAAAACGCTGCGGCCCATTCTCTGGTCTACGGAGGCGCAAGGTGTTCTGCCTCAGACATTAGTCGCCTTATACGACACCCGTGAGTATAATGGGTTGGTTCTATTCTACTCTGCCTGAGATACCACACGGCTTTCAGTGGTCACCCGTGAAAAAATCTACGGATCAAACAAACAGTACTTGGATTATAACATAAAACATCCGACGATCCAAAATCTGAAACATGATGAATATTAACATACAATCTTTAAATGCGAAAAATATTTTCTAACATGGTATTTCAAAATTTACTAACAAAACGTTTTCGATAACACAACCTTTATGGTCCCGATTGATCTTTCAATTTCAGACGAACTGATATCAATCTAAATTCAACTTTAGGTACGGTCGTACGTTCGGACTACACCAATTTCTAAAAAAAAACTTTATTTTGGGCCTGAAAACCCGATTTATTTTCAATTAATTGCCTAATTCGATTTTTAGCTGCTTTGAAATCAATAATTAGTCATTGAGTTGACTAAACAGTGGCGTCACAGTTTGCTATTGGTGCCGATTCCCTTGTTCACAAACTAAACTAAATTTAAGTTGAAAGCATCTTTTTCTTTCTATTTCATTACGAAAAGGACAGAAGATAAATATTAGTTTAATCCTGTCAAATTAGTCAGCACCTGACGTAATTTGATGTAATTTTAGTAGTCAACTTTTTAATCGCGTCTAAAACTTGTATGGCGCTGATTAATTTGACAGAACATAACTAAAATTTATCTTCTGTCCTTTTCTTATTGAAATAGAAAGAAAAAGATGCACTGAACTTAAATTTGGTTTAGTTTGTAAACAAGGGAATCGGCACCACTGCCATTCAAATTCTATGAGAGAACCGCGTTTTGACAACTCTTAAAAAGTATCACAATTGATTGAAGTGTCATCTACCCCATTCCTATCTGCCAATATACGGGCTTCAAAAACACCATATTGGTGTCGATTCTGTTGTGCATAAACTAAACTTAATTTAGGCTATTGGTATCTTTTTCTCTCTAATAAATCGAGAAAGAGGCGGACGTAATTTAGAGCTGTCAAATTTAGTCGGAACTAATATTTCCATACAAATGAAGGGTGCACGTAAAAACATGTCGACTAAAAACACAGTGAAGCGCAAGCCATAAACTAGTTTGACATCTCTAACTTAGTTCATAGCTATAGCCGTCCTTTTCTCTCAGTTCCTTTTAGTAAAAGATAGCAATAGCCTAAATTAAGTGAACAAAAAACATACGACTGCCGTAAAACAATGGAAAAACACTCGACTCATTCGTTCTCTAAAGAAAACTAAGATGAGTTGGCAACTTCTTTAATGCATCACTGTCTAATTTCACATGTTTACACTTTTTCTTTTACTAAACAAAACCCGTAGGTAATTCAAGAGAAGACGTTCTTCGACTACAAAGTTATTATAATTCCTATGCTAAGTGTGTTAGGGAATAATTTCATTTGACATGTGATACGGAGAAATGGAAGGTACAGATAACGGATGAAACGATTTTCCTGTAGTATGAATATTAATGAAGGTACCAGACGAAGACGAGTTAACTATTCAATGAGCTAAGCTAGACGGAGGTAAATATTAGAAATATCTGTTTCAATAAAATTTTGAATAAAATAAATGAGAAATGACATTTTCAAGTGTAGAACTAAAATATGAATGAGCGGAGCTTGGAGAGGACCTGCCCTCTTAATCAATCAGGTCAACAAGAAGAAAAAAAAGTTGTTTAGTAGTCGTTTGTAATACTTATAATGGAGAAATAATGATCAGCTTGATAATATCTGGAAACCGACCTACCTAGACCTACACATTGTTCTGTATTGGTCCATTTAATAATGCAAAGAACTGATTATGATAATGAAAGGCCTGTTGATGAACATTCTAAATTCCCGAAGAACGCTTCAATAAATAAAAATAATGCATCAAATAGAGAAGAAACAAAGATCACTAATCATCCGTGGAACCCATCACACTAAATTATAGGAAATTTTGTAGAAGCAGCTTTACATTCGACAATCTAACATCAGCTATACCAATAAGTAAAACTGAAGTGTCTGTTTGTAATTTAAAAATAACAGCTTTTTACTTACTATAGTATACACGGTACTTACATACAAAAAAAAATGTCTTTCTATAGACTGTCTGTTGGTCTGTCTGTTTGTTGCGGCTAATCTCCGAAACGGCTGCACCGATTTGAACCGGAATTTTGTTTGCGGACAGCTGATATTATTTAGTAGTAACGTGGGCTACTTTAATTTTAGAAAAAGCATTAGGGTTTCGTACAAAAAAAATTAAAATCCTTGAAATTGTTAACTAAATCCGATTCAAACGGAAGTAATCTTCTAATATGTAGAAATCTCGTCATCTCGTGTCACAGTGTTTGTTAACGAACTCCTCCAAAACGGCTTGTCCAATTTTTATGATCTTTTTAGGGTTCCGTACCCAAAGGGTAAAAACGGAACCCTATTACTAAGACTTCGCTGTCTGTCCGTCCGTCTGTCCGTCTGTCCGTCTGTCTGTCACCAGGCTGTATCTCATGAATCGTGACAGCTAGACAGTTGAAATTTTCACAGATGATGTATTTCTGTTGCCGCTATAACAACAAATACTAAAAACAGAATTAAATCAATATTTAAGGGGGGCTCCCATACAACAAACGTGATTTAATTTGCAGTTTTGTCTAATTTTTTTAAATAATGGTACGGAACCCTTCGTGCGCGAGTCCGACTCGCACTTGGCCGGTTTTTTTTGCTTATACTTGGTAGGTCTGAGAATAGGTCGTAGGCTTGTCCGATTTTTAGGATCTTTTTTGCTTATACTTGGTAGGTCTGAGAATAGGTCGTAGGCAATTTTGTACCCCTAGGTGTATTTTTTATTCCCACCACACGGGTTAAACCGCGGGGCGCAGCTAGTCAAAAATAAATGTAGCAAGTAGAAAAACCACGTCACAACTAAATCCACGACCCCAACAAACTACAGAAACTAATATCAGTGCAATTCATCACTGTTACTTTTGTTTTCGTTCCTCCGTCGCCATTTACTAGTCACGAAGAACTCATTAATATCTTCCAAAGTTGACCATTACACAACTAAAAGCTTGTAAAGCCTTATTGCTCGGATTGAGAGGTTTTATTTCAGGGTCCCCCTTAGAGCAATAATCACAATATTATCTTGTTTCGAAGTGTTATGGACTAAACAAAGTGTGTAGGGATAGCGGAGTTTAGTTTTGGATTTGAGTTTAGCTTTTGGTAATAGTTTTATTGTTTGATTTTTAATGAAAGTGGGTTTTTTTGTTGTAATTAGTTGTTAGGCCATCCACGATTATCCAGTCGGCGCTGCTGTTGAGAATTCATGGTCCTGGTTTGATTACCATTAAAGTTAGTAAAGTAGTTTCGTCAATGGTGTTCTGATATGTCCGCTTTGTGCTCGGAGTTTTCGGCCAATGTTGGATATGCTAGCCACTTGAGAGCACATGAAAGAGCAGCATACCAAAGCTCTCTACAACCACACTAGAAAGCCATCGAATGCAGTCGCTTAGGCCGAAATCGGCTAGATGCCATCATCATCATCAGTTAGTATTATTAAAGGATTTTTCAGTAGCAGCCTGGAGCCTTTATTTGTGCCCGGTTGATGGCAATAAGCTCACTCTCATTATACTGTTTTGGGTAATGGGCTGGTGTCCGCAACTTCACGTCCAAAGCGTGTATTTTGCTTACGGATGGGAAAATCTCTCGATCCACCTCCGTTCCCCGAGAAAGGCCAGCAACGCTTTGGTGTTACTGACGATATCGCGGAAAGTACCTGGGTTACTGAAGTGCTTTGCACTTAGGCAACCTCTAGGAAGTGTGGAAGCACGTGGGCTGCTGTCTCTTCTTCCTCCACGCAAGCTCGGCACAATAGGCTGTCTGTAAAGCTAACTCCCATACATGTGGGTGTAGTTTTAAAAAGGCCTATTAAAAGAATATTTTGATTTAGCATGAGTAATTCTAAGAATGTACTCGTTGAGAAATCACAGTGTATTTGAATCCGATCTGACAAAATAATTATTTTAACAAAATCGAGATAGATTTTTATATAACAAAAATAGTTTTATTCAGCGTCACAGGTACACATAAAACCCAATAACAAAATCCTAGTGGTCCCTACAATAAAAACATGTTCTGAATAAAAACACGGGCGTCAGTAGGTACAGAGAGGTATTTTCAGCCAGCCGTAGTTTTTTTGTGGCTGGCAACGTACGGAACACTGTTGGTTTAGACACACCTTTTTGTTATCCCTGCTGCGAATATGGCGGCAAAAAAAGTTATATTTGGAGTTCCACGGTACGTGAGTGTGCTTATATTAGGATGAGAAATACCTCTAGTTGGTGCCAGTTAAGATGAGAATAGCGGTCATTGCCCTTTCCCTAATATCTCTTCGTACGAACCAAAACAAATAAACCATGTATCGTTTTTCATTACAAAAAATGTTGAAGATCACGATATATGACGATTCAAGACTTGAACAGGCTTAAAAGTTAAGAAGTTTAATAAATGTAGGTGGGTCAATGACCGCTATTCTCATCTTGACTGGCACCAACTATAGTGCATTGTACAAATAATAGTAGGGGAATTATTGTGACTTGAATACATACATTAAAACATTGTAATTTTTTGAAATTAAATGTTATGAAAAGACAAATAAGACAATTTATTAGCTTGTTCTGTCCCACTGCTGACCAAAAGCTCTCTCTTTTTCGCACATTTCTTTTTTATGCAGTTTGTAGAGGCAGTAATTAGGACACACTATAATAACTTACAAACACTAACTACTTTTGCAATACCTATCGCCGAAGTTCTAACACCACGTACGTAAGTCAAAAATAACAACTTTACAGGAGAGTGAAAAAACTGCGTAATTATATTATACCTATGGTAACAGTACAAAACTATTTTTTTATTTTGTGTTTTCTTTAAATTAGACAAAGACTTGATTGTTTCTGATTGGTTGAAATAACGCGTCTTCCGATTCTCTGCATAAAAATGTCAAAACCGGCTTTATTTTGCTTTTATTTTGTTAGAACTTAAACGACGAAAACTACTTCTGAAAAAATGCGGCAACGAACACACCAACAATATATTTACATTTCCAGCATGCAGATCTATTACATCACAGAAAAACCTCAAATATCATACGGAACCATGCAGCCGTCAAAACAAATGAAGTTTGATATACCAGGAACAATTCTTTTTTAATCCCTCCCGCTGCGTTGAGTATGGATTCTATTGGAAGGGTTCGAGTTTCGGGTACTCCACGTTTCACACACATATCGGTAGCTTTTTGGAAAATGCTCATGAGGCATGAAGTGCATTCAAGAGCTTTCGTAACGATTGTGAAAGAGAAAATTTAAACCAGTTCTTTATTTATTTACACACAAATAATATAGGTTTATTTTTATTTCAGATTTAAGCTTGAATGTATTCGGATTTTACCTTTTGTTTTCTGTAAAATGTACATAAATGACAAAAGTATTTTCGTTTGGTATTTTAATTAATTTTGTGAAATATATGACTAATTAAGTACGGCCTGAAAGAGAGATTCGTCAGGACGTGGTGCTTGTAAAAACTCAAACCTAAGAGCCCTAGCACACGGCGTATTTTAAACGGGCAGGCGACGCGCGTTTCATCAAGAACGCGCGTGCCATATTTTGCGTTTTTATAGATTCAAACGCGCGTAAAACGCCATACAAACGCGCATGTGATGCAGGTTTGAAACTCGTTTGACGCGCGTACAAAGGGACGCCATGTACCTACTCGTACAACTGACGAGGAGTCTCAGACCAAAACGCGGAAGCTGCGAGCGACTACAGCGCGTCTGTATCGCTGTATCTGCGCGTATACGCGCAGTAGACGCGTGTTTCACGATCGCCCCGTGTGCTTAGGTTACAAGGTTGCGTTCAACTTCAAATCTCGTTTGAAGAGCGTATACGCGCGTCATCTGCGCGTCGTCTGCGCGTTCAAAATACGCCGTGTGCTTGGGCCCTATTATTAACTTTGAGTTTTTTGCCGTCCCGTTTTAAAATAGCCAGGGAAGGTTAGATGCAATTCCTGATTTACAACCGTCTGGCGCACAATTTTAAGCATAATTATCTACTTTGTCAATTTAAAGGAACAAACTTAGCAAAGGTTTAAAAACATAAATAAATTAGGGGAACGGAGAGAATTAGGGAGGAGGAGGATTAGGGATTAGGACAACTGTAATAGTTTTCAAAAGTCAAACGCAAAAACATGATGTTTTTGGTTTGTGAAAAAAGTAGGAGTCGATAAGTCTAAATAATATAATTTACCTGATTGTCTAACTAACGACTTTTCTGATCCAACAAATTTCTAAGAAAACATTACCAACAGTACAGTCATAATTTCCTCCAGAAACGTATATCAAAACTTACCGTATGTTTAGAGTGCATTAGAGACCGTCGCGCGTCGCCGGCAGATGGCGCTTGCGACGCCAAACGCTAATGACGGCGCTCCCTAGTACTAAACACTAAATTATTTTTACGACTACCCGCGAGACGCGATCTACCGCCGAGCGCAGATTCTCCGCACTATTTATAATGTTTTTAATGCTGTCATAGAATGCAGCATACACTTTTAAGATTTTATTTATGAATGTTAGTGCGACGAGGGTTTTTTGTGTACGTAAATTAGTAGTGAAAACTGTTTGAGGGTGGATTTCTTGATAAAACTATTTTAATAAAAGAAGTAGGTAGTTACAACCCGGTCACATTATCTCGAGACCTCGCTGGAATGCGAACCTCCCGCAATTTTAATCATATCATTATAATAATATTACCTACATTAAATTAATTAACACAATATTTGTTTTGTTGGAAATCTTATTGTTTATAATAATATCCTACTAGAGGATACTTGTTTTGCGCACCATATCAGAGTGCCGACGCGACGTGACGTCATCGACGCCAGGTCTCGAGATAATGTGACCGGGTTGTACACTAGTTATTTGAATAGCAATATTGCTAGTCAAAATCAAAGATTTTTTTATGAAAAACAGACTAAAAAAATCATTAAAAGTGGAAAATAACTTTACTTTTAGAAGTCGGTGATGGTGAAAACGTGTGAAACAAACAATAGTCACCGACTTCTATTCTCTAATGGGTATTTATAATATTCTGTTATCACCGGAAGTAAAATCTCTTCTTGAGAAAATAATAGTACGAGATCACTTCTCAAAATATTATACTTATGTATTTTTTGTAAAACCTTATAATGTGTTTAATTTCTGTCAAAATCAACGATTTTGAGTTCTTTTCATTTTATCGCTGAACTGAAAATTTGATTCGATTGAGTCATGTCGTGAGTCAGCGATGATTCAGAATGTAATGAGTTCAGTGAAACATGAAACAAAACGAAATCCAATTACAATTATCGTAAAACGTTACTTTCTTGATAAGAATTCGGAGAACTTTTTTTATGATACGTATGTTTAATAATTTTTCTTCATTTTAATCATAGTAGTCTTATAATAAATCAGTAATTTGGTGGTGCAGGTTAGATAATAAGTCGCTCCATGAAATACTGGCATGTAACTGTATACGGTCAGACTGGAAGCTGACTACAACATGGTTGGGAAAAGATTAGGCCGTTGATGCTGATGTAATAAGTCTAGGTGGTATTTCAATGCTACAGAATACAGTATTGTGCCTAAGAGAACCTTTTCCTCGACAAAATCTATACCTACAGGGTATGACAAAATCGGGACCGGTCAATGTGGCGACACTTGGGGGAGTCCTATGTCCAGCAGTGGACGTCTTTCGGCTAAAATGATGACGATGATGATAACAAAATAAACGCAACACCATTCGTGTGGTGTCTCAGACCATGAAACTGAATAACTTTTGTTCTACAACTTTTGGAAGTTCATGACTTTTTTAGTTTTACCATATATGGCGATCAGCTGATCGTGTCAGTTCCTATACAAAAGCCATTTTTTTGTTTGCCAATTTCAAGATCTCGTAGAACAAATAAGTTGGTTAATTTCATGGTCCGAGAGACCACACGGGAGGTCATGCGTTTATTATTTTACACCGTATTTTTTTTTTTTTGTAGAAAATATATTTTTTCAGTATAAGCAACCATTAATATCCTTTCAGGATGGAGAATAATTTTTAGAGGGACTCGATTACTTATGAATATGGACACAAAAGCCAAGCTCTAAGCCATTTTTATTACGGTCCTGTATAAACTACAAGCATGTAGAACTTATTTTGTTATTAACACTCAGTACATCTGCAAATAGAGCCACTATACTTTGTTTAGGTACAGTTAACAGCAGTGCAAAGTTAAGAACGATATTAAAATATTTTAATCGTCCCTTATCCCAGGTGTGAACTAAGGGCGAGTAAACTAATACACAACACACTCGTAAACTGTGTTATTAATGTAAAACAGCTGGGACTAACATATAATACTGAGCTTATGAGTGTATTTTCTGTCCGTTTTATAATAATTTGACACAGCTAAATGAGCTCTGGTAACTATGCCGTAAATCGAAAGTTGGTTATTTGATGAATTTTGGAGATTTCATTTTATCTCAACACTTAAATGTAATAAATATACGTTTACAAATAATTATAGTGTATAAAATACTCCCTTTTGTTTCATCCACGTTCATACATCTAGTCAAAATCGCACGCCATAAATGTAAATACCTACTTATTAAATTCATCAAAAAACAAACAACGGTATTATCTTTTCAAAATAAATGTGTAATGTGGATCACTGATCGTTGGTTTCAAAGAAATACTTAACGATTTTTGTTGAAAAGAGATTAAATCAATTTTCTTGTATTTACTTATTGTTATTATCATCACATACTTTTTAATCGCCAAATAAAAGAAAGCCTAACCAGCCACTATTCCACAAAGGCCTATGCTTGGTAGGCTTTTATATGTTAACAAAATTGGTCACCAATATCTCGTTGCACGTTTGACACCTCGTAGAGTCCTCGTAGCACCGGTCGTAGCCCGGTGATAAAGTTTAACGATAATAATAATGGTCATCACTTAGTACAATCGAGTAAGTATCTAATTGATACACATATCAAGTACAATGTTACCAACGAGAATGTCAACTCTTCATTTCGAAAATAAATACCCTACATTTTCTTAACATCTTTTGCTTAAAAAAAATTGTCTCCAAAAGATAATTCTGTGGGCTAGTCCCCTTTTGCAGGACTATGTCCAATTTATCATGCATCAAAATCTCGTAGCACGTTTGACACCTCGTAGCACCGTAATCCGCAGATGCAGTTTAAACCCTTAAATTGGCAGTGTACTCCACCAAAGACATAAACTTTGATAAAATCCATTGTAGTAGTAATCTAAAAAAAATACCCTTTATTATTATTTTTAGCTTGCTATTATTGTGTATTTTGGTAGAAAAAATATTAGGATGAGGTAACATCGAAAATTATCCGTCAAATTTAAAATGTCTTCGAAGCGGACTGGTGTCTCTGCGTCACGGGTAAGCTTTTTAAGTTTTACTATGCTTTTTTGGGTGGGACTTGTGGTTATTAGGCTTTATATTGCATAGGAACATTGTAAACAATATCATTCGTGCGTAATTTTATGTGTAAATTACGTAATCGCAATTTTATGAGTTCGAAACTTTGTGTGTACTCCGTGAATGCCGTTGCCAAGTACGTAGTAAAGTACGCAAAATAGACTTCGGTATACACGAAGTACATTGCCAAGTACACAAAGAAATGCAAACTAGTTTTTTTTTTGTTTATTTTGATATAAAATAACATCAGTTGAGGTGTGGATTGTATTTCGTATAGCATGTTCATTTTTTTTTCTGCAGTGCTTGAACCTGACACGCTCGCATAAGATTTTAGCTTTGATCCCGAAAGAAAATGCATGTTCCGATGACAGTTCTAGTTCGGATGACGAATCACACTTCTTGCCACCATCTTCACCAAAACTCAGCTCTGACCCACCTTCATTAGACTCCTCATTTGAAAGACTGAACATTCTAGAAGACGACCACAACGACTCTGATAACTTATTGGACTGTAACATTCATGATGTACCACTAACACCAACGTTTCAAAAGGTTTTTCCGTCTCCGTCCACTAGCAATTATAATGCCATACCAACATTGAATTCAATTCAATCATTACCCACTCCATCTGTAGAACTTCTGCAGTCTCCAGTTCCTAGCACGTCAAAAGCTTCGCCTGTGCCAATCACTAGATCTAAACGCAAAAAGCCTTCAGTAGTAGTAAAAAAAGTTAAAAAAGCTAAATTTTCACTGATTTACAGCTGGAAAAAATCTTATTTACGCCAAAGGGGCTACGTGGATGAAGGAATACACGAGCTTCATAAAACACAAAACGAAACGGTATTAGAGTACTTTCGCTGTTTTTTTTCACCAGACATCATTTCGGATATCGTTCACAAGACGAACTTATATTCAGTTCAACAACATGGTAAATCTATACAGTTGACCAATGAAGAGCTAGAAAGTTTTCTTGCCATTGAAATGTTAATGGGTGTGTTTCACATGCCAGCATATACTGATTACTGGGCAAGAAAAACCCGATATCCTCTAATAGCTGATGAAATGCCCCTAAAACGTTACCAACAAATACGCCGCAACATTCACTTTGTGGATAATAGTGCATGGAAAACTCAGATCGCTATTACAAAATACGTCCTGTTATCGAGAAGATCCGAAAAAACTGCTTGAAGATAGAAGAAGAAGGGTTGTACTCAATAGATGAGATGATGATCCCATATAAAGGCACGAAAGCTGGGAAAAGGAGGCAGTACATAAAAAACAAGCCAAAAAAATGGGGTTTCAAAAACTTTGTACGCGCCGGGGTTTCAGGAATTATCTATGATTTCATCATGTACGATGGAGACGACACTTTTCGTGAACACACTTTCACAGCTAAAGAAGCTTCACTTGGGGTTGGTGGCATGGTGGTAATAGCATTATGCAAAACGATAAAAAAGAAGCCATCCATCATATACGCGGACAACTTCTTTACTTCTCCAGAGCTTGTTTACTTGTTGCGGGAAGAATATGGAATATTTAGCCTGGGAACAATAAGAACAAACCGGCTTAGGGGTTGCCAAGATCTGTTACCCTCTGAAAAAGAAATGAAAAAGAAAAGGAGAGGATACAGTGCCCAAGTTGTGTGCAATAGTAATAAGTTAGCTGTCGTGAAGTGGAACGATAATAAAGTGGTAACCCTTATACGTTCCTACGTGGATTCTCATCCTATTGAAAAGATAAGGAGATACTCGAAGGAAGACAAACGCAAGGTCGATGTTGACTGCCCTCAACTTGTGAAGCAGTACAATAAGCATATGGGGGGCGTGGATTTAGCAGATATGCTTATATCTTTGTACCGGACTCCATTCAAGAGCCGACGGTGGTATTTGGGTATATTTTCGCAGTTGCTGGATATATGCATAAACAACGGCTGGCTACTTTACAGGCGAGATGGAAGACTTAAAAAGTCTCTAAAAGAGTTTAGGCTTGATTTATTTGAAGGACTCTGTCGGGCTGGAAAAATCGCCAAGTCAAGTGGAACTATGGAGAAGATGAAGGGGAGAACAATTCAGAAACCTACTGCTGAACGGCCGGTAGACAGTGTCAGGTACGATGCTGTCGGACATTTTCCAGAATCGGCAAATAAGCAATCACGCTGTAGGTTTTGCAAAGAGGGAAAAACCAAAGTCTTTTGTGTGAAGTGCAATATGCACCTGTGTTTTGTGGTAGGAGAAAGTAACAAAAGAAATTGCTTCCGCCAATTTCACACCCAATAAATATTGTTTCGTAAGAATTATGATTAATAAAGCAAAGAATTAACTAAGATGTGTTTAATTGATATCTTGGCACCGTGCTCCACGTAGTACAAACACACGAAGACATATTTACACTATAGTTGGCAATGTACTCCCCGGAGTACATTGATTTTCGCGAAAACTGTACAAAGTAGATTTTTTTCACAATATTTTTCAGTCCTCTGGGATCATAATATACCAGGAAATAACAAAAAAACATAAAATTTTAGAAATAAATTCATTTGCCAATTTAAGGGTACGAAAATTAACTTTGGGACCAGTTAGAGTTCCAGGAACATATCAAGTACAACGCACAAATGAAGCTGTCAACTGTTCATTTCGAAAAATAAACTCTAACTTTTCTTTTTTGCAGTATTCTTAAAAATCTTAATTTTTCCAAAAGAACATTCTGTAGGTTGGGTCCCTTTTGCAGACGAACGTCCAGTTGGTCACCAATATTTCGTAGCACGTTTGACACCTCGTAGCACCTAGCCCGTAGATAAAGTTTAACGATAATTAGAATGGTCATCACTAAGTATAGTTTGAGTATCCAACTGATTGCGACACGTTTTTGTTGTTAAATCGGCGTAAGACGTTTTGTGAGTGATTGGGTTTTATTTTATTGTTATCTAAGGGTTGTAATGTTGTTAGGCGCGTGTTATGTGTTCTTTGTCCCCGTATGGGTAGATAGTTATATGATTTTGTTGATTATTTACCAGAGATTAAAATAGGTGGAGTATATTTGCCAGAACTTAAGAGAGTATGAAACTCTTGTTACCTAGCAATAAAATAAAAGCTGCAATACCTACACGGGCAAAATGTATCGAGCAGTGTTAGCAATTTAAGAATTTAACCCGTATGCTCCCGGCCGTGCCTCCAGAGGCACAGTGCATTGTTATTTTAATTGTGTCTGTAATTGCGGGTATTGAAGTGTTAATTTTGTTATTTTAATGTCAGTAGTCTGTAAGCTTTCCTAAAATGTAAAATTTCTACGTATATAGGGGGGGGGGGAGGGGGGGGTCAAACGCATACGGTATACGTGGTAAAGTATTTTGCAATTTCTATGTAGATATGTTTTTATTTTAGTATTTTTTTTTGTGTTTTATACATTAAGAATATCCCTAATGTGAGTTTTTTAAGTTCATAAAAACTTAGATAAATAAAATAAAACTACACAAATAAAAGGAGGAACATCCCGTAAAATCAGAAGCCTTTGTTTCAATTTAATTCGGTAGTCTAGCTTACTGGCGCAATGAAACTGTAATGAAACGAATAATATCGTGTTGGAGTCGCCTCAAGCGCCATAAGACTGCATGCGGGACCGACTGCAGTTATGTAGTTATGTCAAGGAGTAGTGACAAAATGGAGACTTTACAATTTTTCAATTTTATTTACTGGTCGTTGCCTGTGACCTTCGTCCGAGTGAAATTATTATAAAGATACAGTACTTAACATACTTACAATACTTCCCCACACATCATACCATTCACAATTACCACCACCACCATTTTCACCATTACCATTACCATTTACCATTATTCTTCATACTTACTTATAAATTATAAGTAAGTATGAAGAATATCCGATTCAAATAGGCAAGTATTATAAGTTATAATACTTGCCTATTTGAATCGGATTTTTTTAACGATTTCTAGGGTTTAAAGTTTTGTTGCACGGAGACCTAATTTTTTTCTAAACTAAAACCTAAGTTACTCGTTAGGTTAGAACATTATCTATCTACCAGTAAAAGTCCCGTCAAAATCGTTTAAAATCATTCTGTAAAAAGCTGTTATTTTAAAATTACAAACAAAGATTTTGATTTTGTCATAGTATACGTACAATAGTGGAACTTTAGCGGACTTAATGCCACATGGCATTCTCTATCAGTTAAACTTTGGGTTAAATAGGCTGGGCACGTCTAAGCGCATATTTTGCGTCCTTATTAGTATGCCTAGAGCTAATTACTTATTTTACTAATCAAAATGATCATTGTAAGCTTTCTAGACTAGTACGTAATTCTTTTTTGCAATTATTGTTGTCGACGCTACAAAGTCAAGTTTACAAAGTCTGTGGATTCGAACTCAATTGGTTTGTCAGAGGCCTATTTCAGCAAACCCTAGGTAGGATTAAAATGTTAAATTGTAAAGTGTATAGACCCGCATTCTGTAAACATTGCATTCCATAGTTCATTTTAGCATTTGACATTGACGACAAACCCAAAAATTTATTGCTCCATTTATTGACTACTCTGTGACAAGAGTGCAGTTCAGAGATAATCGCTGCAATAACAACAATTCTTGAGATCTAATTACAGCGAATCCGAATACCGAGATACCATACACCAGTCTTAAACCTCGTTTAGCCAAATAGCATGTTCAGTTTTGGAACTTTTGCCTGAGATGGCGTTTTCAAATAAGTAGTTGTTTTTTTTTCTTCATCAGTAGGAAATTAAATTTTTGCATGGGTTAAAATAACGTTTCTTGTAGTAATACAATCTTGCTTATACAGGGGGTGTAAAAGACCTCATCACGAAGCCGTCAACCAAGCATTCTGTACATCAAAATAAGTAACTTTACGCAAAAATTATTGCTGGGAAACGACTTTTTTTTTGGGGTGAAAAATCTTGTTTTGTGGTAGAACTCAATTAATGTAACGCACTCAAAACATTGTGCTGATGGATTTATTGAATAGTACGGGGGTCGTGGAGGTGTTTAAAGTAAAAATCTTACATTAAAAACTTGTATTTAAAAAAAAAACTTGTCAAAAAGTTGGAACTTCTAGGTATGAAGTAAAACAAAAAAAAAGATCGCAATGACGGGGAGAGAACAAGTGCCTTTCGGCTTCGTTAAGAGGTGTTTAACACCCTTTATAATACATTAAATTAAAAAACAACCTGTCCGATCTGTGAGGCTATTATTAAGTACCGATCATTAGGTTCTATTTATGTAATTCTTTTCGGATAACAAGTAAAAAAAATGTCCCCGACAAAAAATTTAATAAACGAGGAAACTTACATCAAAACCCATAACATCACGCTTGTACTCGCCGAAGGGTAAGACAGAGGTGTAGGTCTAATAGTACACCCACATTTCGCCAGATATGTTAAGCGTTGTTAGGGGTGAGCCAAAACAACGGCATCAACAGGGCACAATTTTTCGACAAGCATTGATAGCCACAAAGCAAACGTGACCTGGATTTTTGTATTATGCTTCATTGCAAAAATAATAAATAGAACGTTGAAGAGAAGTTGGCTAAATAATAATTATGTATGTATAATATTTATAGATAAGTTATTTACTAGGTATTTGTTTAAGAAATCTTAGATTATTTAGTTATAAGCACTTGAGTGAGTTACCTGAGATGCAGGTTTATTCCTAGTTCAGGTAGAATCCAATTACTATATTATACCTATAGTTTTCAAGGCCATTTTGTAAATATTTTTTTAATTCAATTATTTCATTAAATAAAAAAATAATAAATATTGCTGGACATTACACACAGCGCCATCTAGTGCCACAGGCTACGAGGCTTGTGTCGTGGACACCAGATAGTTGATATACTACATAGATACTTTTTTTGTTTGTAAATACATACTTATTATAAATTAAACATCCATGACTCGGAAACAAATGTCCATGCTCATCACACAAACATTTGCTCCGACCGGGATTCGAACCCGGGACCCTAAGTACGTAAGGCAGCCTCACTACCGCTGCACCATTCGGGTCGTCACAATTTCATTGCAAAAATAATAAATAGAACGTTGAAGAGAAGTTGGCTAAATAATAATTAGGTAGGTATAATATTTATAGATAAGTTATTTACTAGGTATTTGTTTAAGAAATCTTAGATTATTTAGTTATAAGCACTTGAGTGAGTTACCTGAGATGCAGGTTTATTCCTAGTTCAGGTAGAATTCAATTACTATATTATACCTATAGTTTTTTTAGGCCTTTTTGTAAATATTTTTGTATTTTAATTATTTCATTAAACAATTTCAATCAAAACTCCGTGGCTGCTTCTAAAAAAATCCTGATAAAAATCTTTGCCCGACCCGGTAATTGAACCCAGGACCTCTTGATTATACTTTTTCTACTTTTTTATGAACTAATCAAATAAACTAGTTAATAAACACTACCATACAAGACAACGAATCTTTTTGTAATATACAGAACATCAATCATCATCATTTTTCGCCGCTAAGTATATAATTTCGGCCAATGTTAACACTTAAAAAAACGGCCAAGTGTGAGTCGGACTTACACACAACGGGATCCGTCCCATAGTCACATCGAACAATTATTTGACTCTTCTGAATAAGTAATTAGCACGATCGAGCAAAAAACGCCAAAAAACACGTTTTTTGTACAGTTTGTTTTTTAGTTTTATTTTATTTGTTATTATAGTGGCCATAGAAATACACAACCTGTGAACATTTCAACAAAGTTCTAAGTTTCTCCCTGTTACGGTTCAAAAGATACCGCCCTGTGCCAGACAGACGGACCGACAGCGAAATATTTGCAACCCGAATGGCGCAGCGGTAGTGAGGCTGCCTTACGTTCTTGGGGTCCCGGGTTCGAATCTCAGTAGGAATGCTTTTGTGATGGATGAGCATGGACATTTGTTTCCGAATCGTGGATGTTTTTATGTAGGTATAATAAGTATGTATTTACAAACAAAAAGTATCTATGTAGTATATCAACTATCTGGTGTCCATGCACGACACAAGCCTCGTTGCTTAGTGTGGCACTAGATGGCGCTGTGTGTAATGTCCAGCGATATATATTTATATATGCTTATATTTTATATGTACTTATATTTTATCTATACTATAATATTATAAAGAGGAAAACTTTGTTTGTTTGGTTGTTTGTTTGGTTGTAATGAATAGGCTCAAAAACTACTGAACCGATTTAAAAAATTCTTTCACCATTCGAAAGCTACATTATCCACGAGTAACATAGGCTATATTTTATCCCCGTACTCCCACGGGAACGGGAACTACGCGGGTGAAACCGCGGGACGTCCGCTAGTTTATTAGTAATTGGGTCCCGGCAGCACCCTGAGTACGGAACGCTAAAATCGTTCCACTTCTAATAATGTTACGTAACAAAACAAATTAACTATGAATCATGCATGAGTTACCCTTGAACCCGTCACTCAAGTCTGTCTGCAGTTAACCTAACCTATCATTAACTAATCTATGATTAACTATAACTAGTTTACGGCATAGTAATTATTGCTAAAAGCGATCTGTTGAATAACGAAGGTTAATTTTAATATTTGAAGCTGTTCTCATGGGAATCGATCTACTCCTTTAATTTACGCACGTGTCGATCTTCAAGGTTAACCAGCGCTTGCCAAGGTTGGTCTGTGGATGGGTGACCATCCATTAAATACCGAGTTTCCTCCGTGCCTCGGTAATCACGTTAGTTAGTCCCGTCTGTCATTTGTAGATCTTCGACAGTCGTTACAGGTAGTCAGTGGTTCGAAAGTCTGACAACTAGTCTTACCAAATAATTAAATAATGGAGAAGCATATAGGCCTTTGCCCTGCAGCAGTTGGTAATGGGATTGACAACGTACGCTTGGTGCATGCTACTGGGCAGGCCCACTCCGTTATGCCGGCTGTACACTCTCGCCCGAAAGCACTCGCTGTGCCTCGCCCGAAAGCCTCGTTCGAAACGAGTGACCATGTACACTCGCCGAGCGAGGTCACTCATCATTTTCAATTGTAGCCGCCGAGGGAATGGACGAAACAGAAGTTGCTGCTGCTGTTGCATTACGTGCCATCACTTATCACAAAAAGTGGCGTAAACGAAGATGGTGGATGGTCACAATTCATCGTAATAGAACATGGTACGTAGATTTTAATTTAAATTTACTTCTTAATTGATATAATTATCTCATCGCAACTGGGAGAAGCGAAAGTACACGCTCGTAGTTTGCGGGACCCATCGCCTCACGCGCAAAAACCGACTCGGGACGGAGAGCTAGCGAGGAACACCGAGACAGGCCGAGGCGGGCGAGCGCTACCATCTACACTCTCACGCTCGCCCTGCCTCGGACTGTCTCGGCGAGAGTGTACAGCTGGCATTACATTTTTAAGTATGGCCTCCCGTAGTGGCTATTTTAATGCACCCCTATTCTAAGCGAATGCCAAAATTACCTCTCTATAAATAACAAGTCATACTTAGAGGCTATAAATACATAACATAACATCACGTGTCTTATTCCAGAAGGTTAAGGAAAAGATGAACATAATTCATCACACACTATGGAACGAGCTGTGCTTGGAGTCTCTCTGAGGGATCGCATCTGGAACGAGGTGACCTGACAGAGAATCAGAGTTGTCCGATAGCTCACAGAATAAGTAAGCTGAAGTGGCAAAGGACCGGTTATATTAGCCGTAGAACCGCTGACCGTTGGGCTAGACGTGTTCTTGAGTGGAGACCGCGAATCGGCAAGCGTAAGAATGCACGCCCTCAGGGTCAGTGGAGCGACGGTCTTGGCAGGGTGGCTGGTAGCAACTGGATGAAAGTTACTGAGAATTGAGTTGAGTGGCGTGCGATTGAGGAGGCTTATGTCCCTGCCGGGGGCCAGCGGGACTGTTCGAAAGAGATACCGTGGCCCCGGAACAAAGGGCGATGAAGGAACATGGATGGGTTTTAGTCAGTAAAAGTCTGACACTCCCTCCTGCTCCGCCCAGAGCGGGAGGAGTCATTTGATGATTTCCCATCCGAAAAAAAAAGAGGCCGATGTCCAGCAGTGGACTGCTGTAGGCTGGTGATGATGACTCATTCACACGCTTCGTCAGTTATGTAACAGTCCTATGTCTGATGATATATTACTCATCTAACAAGCAATACATAGGTGATAAACATGCTTATCGTATACATCGCCCCTGTCGTAAATTACTACCTTTTAATGAACACCCCGAAGCGTCTAGCAAGTTTTTATCGGTTCATCCACACGTAAAGATGGTGCCTTATTATTATACTAAGTTATTTTAAGTTAAAAGTACCATTAAGGAAATCAAAATCACTTGGTTCATTGGCTTTGATTATACGCTGTTTGTTGTTAAACGACGTTTACGGGAATGTTTAAGTGATTTTAATATTAATTAATTGATCATAGCTATTATTCAAATTCAAATTCAAATTTGTTTATTTGTGACACATAGGTAAAAATAAAAGGTACATGGTGTTATCAAATAAAAATATGTCTCACTATGTGTTGCCTTGCAAGGCGTACAAATAATGTTTACACTTATGTAGTGTAAGGTAGTTTTTATGTGTATAAAAACTAAAATTTAAAAGCTAAAACTAACGTTATTACAGCTAATTACCTACCTAATATTAAATCTTTAATAAAATATACATAAGTAGAACAAACAAAAACAATTTTAAACTATACAACATTAAAAAATAAAATAAAACAATCGAACCAAAGCTACTAAAAGTAACATAAAATAAAAACTGTAATTATCATTTTTCTTCCAGGTATTCTTTGACCGAATAATAGGCTTTTTGAATTAAGAATTTATAGAGTGTTTTTTTGAATGTATTTAAATCTATTGATGCTCTTATTGATTTAGGTATTTTATTAAATATTTTTGGTGCCATTCCTAGGAAACTTTTTGAGTAAAGGGCTGTTTGATGGGATTTAGACTTTAGTGCACCTTGTTGGCGTTTAGAGGATACGGTTTCAAATTGGTTAGGGTTATTTTTAATAAATATGGCAACTTCATAAATATAGAGGGACGGGAGTGTTAGTAATTTTAGATTAATAAAAAATGGTTTGCAACTGTCGGTGTTTTGGATCATGCATATTGCACGAACATATTTTTTTTTGGGCTTTAAAGACCGCTTCCCTATCTGTACTATTACCCCAGAATATTACTCCATATCGCAGTGTTGTGGAGACATATGCATGGTATGCGGTAAGAACGGTACTGCGATTCGCGACTTTATTTAAATTGTGCAGGGCATAACAATATTGATTCAGTTTTTTTATTAAATGCTCAATGTGTGTTTTCCATGTCATGTGTCGATCTAACCAAAGCCCTAGAAATTTTGTGTGGTCAATTTTAACAATGTTGTTATGCTCATATTTAACATTTGGATTTAGAGGATTGGTTCGCTGGTTAAAATGGATGACATGTGTTTTTCCGATATTAATTTTTAGGTTGTTAACAGTTAACCATTTATTAATATCACTTTCATATTTCTCTAAGTTTCTTCCTGTAAATATTGTAGTACAGTCATCAGCAAATAGAGTCATGGGATGTTCTATAGTTAAGGGTATATCATTTATATAACATAGGAATAACAACGGACCTAGTACACTGCCCTGGGGTACACCGTAATATATAAATCTTTGTTTTGATAGGTAGGTTTCGGCCATGGTATACAAAACGGGGCACTATGAAAAAAAGACTTAGAAAAATTTCACCCAAAAACAACGCCTAATCAAGCCTTCGGGATCCGGTGGGATGTGGGAGTACTAGGGTGGGGAAATACCGGGGGACGACCTTAAGGTCAATGACCTTGACCCCAAGGTCAAGGTCAAATTAAAAAAGACGCAGACATGGGGTACGCTTTGAGGTCAGTGACCTTGACGCCAAGATCAGTGACCTTGACCCCAAAGTCAAGGTCAAATTTAAAAAGACGCAGACACGGGGTACGCTTGAGATCAGTGCCCTTGATGCCAAGGTCAGTGACCTTGACCCCAAGGTCAAATTAACAAAGACGCAGACACGGGGTACGCTCGTGGTCAGTGACCTTGACCTCAAGGTCAGATTCATAAAAACACCCCTTTTAACCTAACCTGTCCAAGTCGAAGAGCCCCAAGTCTCGAGCTCACTTCGCTCGCTCTTGGACTAAGTTGCTTAAAGGGCAAAGTCAGAGCCCCGCTTCGCGGGGCTTAATGGTCATAAAAAAAATAACCACGAAGGGGATGGCGGGGTCTGTTCGCTCGCTTTGCTCGCTCACTGGACCCCGCCATCCCCTTCTAACCTAACCTGTCCAAGTCGGAGTGCCCCAAGTCTCGAGCTCGCTTCGCTCGCTCTTGGACTAAGTTGCTCAAAGGGCAGTCTGTTTTTATGAATCTAACCTTGAGGTCAAGGTCACTGACCACGAGCGTACCCCGTGTTTGCGTCTTTGTTAATTTGACCTTGGGGTCAAGATCACTGACCTTGGCGTCAAGGTAACTGACCTCGACCGTACCCTGTGTCTGCGTATTTGTTAATTTGACCTTGACCTTGGGGTCAAGGTCATTGAACTTAAGGTCGTCCCCCGGTGTTTCCCCACCCTAGTACTCCCACATCCCACCGGATCCCGAACTGTCCCGAAGGCTTGATTAGGCGTTGTTTTTCGGTGAATTTTTTCTAAGTCTTTTTCATTGCTTTTTCCTCAAAGTCCCAGACGCCTTCACAATGAGAGTTAAATTTTGCCTCCTAGCTCAGCAGTCATTAACCTCACAAAAAAAATCCCGGGAAAAAGTTGTTTCTTTTGATGTCCTCCATACGATAAAACCATAAAAAGTAAGTATTGTTATGTTTGAAAATTTCATCAAAATTTTTCTAAGTGTTTTTTCCTCAGTGCCCCGTTATGTACACTCCAACCTAGGTTTCTTCTGTTTTGGTTTTAGGGCATACTTTTGTTATTTTAGTTATTTGTTTTCTATTGACTAGGTATGACTTAATTAACTCTAGGACATTACCCCTGATTCCAAGCTTATTTAATTTTATGAGTAGGATTGTGTGATCTACAAAATCGAACGCCTTCGTCATGTCCATGAATAACGCTGAAACCGGGATTTTGTTGTCCATGTTTGTAATAATTTTATTTATTAGTTCATAGATGGCCATATTAATATTTTTGTGCTTTCTGAAACCATACTGTTCTTTAGTTAGAAGATTGTGTTTTTCAAGGAATGAATAAAGGCTGTTATAAATTACTTTTTCAATTATTTTAGAAAATACTGGTACAAGAGCAATAGGTCTATAATTTTTCATATTTTGTGGATTTTCTTTTTTATGAAGAGGTTTTATAATAGATAATTTTAAATCTTCAGGGAATTTTCCACTATCTATACACAGGTTTACAATATAGCTAAGAACTGGAGAGATTTCTATAACTACGTTTTTTATTACATGTGTAACAATTTCATCATAACCACAACTGTTGGTATTTTTAAGAGCAATAATAATTTTATGTATATCATGTGGAACAGTCGGTGCTAAGAACATTGAATTAGGGTTGGAGTTAATAAATGTAGATGTGTAATCGTTATTGTGGTTATGTTTGTTGATTGGTTGAACTTGGTTAATGAAATAGTTATTAAACAATTCGGCAATCCCATTTGGTTCTGTGATGTATTCATTGTTATCTGTAAGTATTTTAGAAGGATTTTCTTTTGGGTAGTTTGTTTTAGTTGAGTTTATAACTTTCCAAGTTGCTCTAACCTTGTTATCAGCATTGTTAATGAAGTAGCTGTTTTGCGTCTTTTGAGTTAGTTTGATGATTAATTTTAGATGTTTAGAATAGGTTCTATATGTGTTTTTATTAGTTTTGTTTGGTTGGCGTCTTAATAGCCATAGCATTTCACGCTTCCGTTTACAACATAGTTTTATACCTTTCGTTATCCATTTGGGAGTTTTGGAGCATTCATTTTTAATTCTAACTATGGGGAAACAAAGATCGTAGAACAGTTTAAACAGGCTGTTAAATTCACGGAATTCATCATCTAGGTCTGTAAGATCGTAAACATTACTAAAACTAAGGCTTTGAAGAGCACTTTTAAATTTAAGCATATTTTCTTCACAAAAATCTCGTTTAAAAGTATACCAATGTGTAATAGTACAGGTTTTTTTAACAGGACATCTTGTGATTTGAGCTGTATGGTCAGATATAGCCAATTCCAACAACTCGCTAGTGCTGCCTCTAATGTTGTGTATTATGTTTATAGTATTATGCTATACTTACGCTTCATATTCATTATTCATAATACTATTTATCATGCATTTTATTTGTTTATATATCTACACTCAGCAAATCGATTTAAATACGATTCTTTAACTTGGAAATAGCTGAAATAAAATATTATTATAATTTTCATGTTGTGATATTTACGTCAAGCGTCAAATTGTCAAACTGTCAGTTAGTTTTTTAATTCTCTTTCTGCTCAGTCTATGGTCTAGCTCTATGATTTCTCTTTTTGGTTTGTAAAATTTAAATTATTTTTATCAATATGTGTTTAGCCATTATATTTTGTAGATTATTACGATTGTTTACTAAATAACTTAATATTAAATTATATTATAAAATTCTTTACGCACTCATGGATATGTCCTGGCTGACTACACTTGTCAGTTGAGATGATGGCCACACTAAGAAAACTAAGATTTGAAAAAGGAAGACTACTTTGGGAGAAACGAGCTGACGGACGGCTGAAAGGACTCGGAAATCTGATTTGAGGGTATCAGAGAGCAGCTTGGTTTTGGCGGTGAGATTCTTAAACTGTCCAGGGGATCCAACGAAAGTTTCTCCTGGGACTTCTACTCCCACGTACCCCACTCCCACTACGTGCCTGTCCGTCTACTGGTCTCGCAGGGCTGTCCTACGTCTGGCCCTGAGTTCTGCACTGTCTTGCTGCTGAGCTGTCCTAGTGAACTCTGAGATCTGCGCTGCCGCCGTTTCTACTGCTTCAGAGCACAACTTCAAGGTTACTCCGGTATCGACCTGCTACCCTGACGCCTGTTCCCGTTCTTACAGTGTGGTAAACTCATTATTGTCCATCTAAGTGCATAAACTTTAAAACTGAGTGCGTGCTAGGTAGTTTTTTATAACTAGCTGTATTTTTTTTATCTTTCCTAAATTAAAATTGTATTTGAACAAGTCTGCTTATCCTTTTATTTTAATAGGATCAAGTAGATTTGTTACATGTTGTCGATACAGGTACCACTACCTAATCGGGTTGGTTGACGCACACTCAATTTCAATCGATAGTTATAAAGATTTTGGAGTTCTGTAGAAGACCTCGTACTTTTCAAAACATCAATGTTAAAGTCTCTACAGATAATGACTTTCTTTTTGGAGTTATAACCTAATATCTTCTTTAGCATACCTTCGAATTGGAAGAAAAAGGAATTTAAATTATCAATTTTGAATTTAGGGGATCTATAAATACATACAATAGTTAGTTATGTTATGTTCAAGTAATTCTATAGCACAGCATTCAAAATCATTGGTGCAACAGTATTCTTTTAAATTGATGATTTTATATTTGTGTTTATTGTTTACCAGAATACATGAACCCCCTCTTCTGTTGTTTCTAACGTAACAGGTTGCAAGCGTGTAATTTGGAATATGTAAGTGCACCTCATCACTCTCTTTCATGTTATGTTCTGTTACACAAAGCACATCGACAAATTTGTTATTACAAGCAAGTTCATCTAGGTGTAGACTCAGTAGATCCGATTTACTTATCAAGCCATTAGTATTTTGATGAAGTACATTTATGTGATTATATACGAAAAAAATACTATTATTTTCAATATTTGGAGCAACAATATTTTCAATACTTGGAGACATATGGTTGATGGCTGACAAATTATTGATATCAGGGTTCGAGACAGCGTCAGAGTTTAGAGGAATCTTATGAGAATTGACATGAACAATACATTGAAGGTTTTTAAACATATTCGATATTCCATTATTGTTAATCGCACCACTATTTTGAAAACATGGTACTGTCGTATTTTAAGTCAAAATTGGAATCAAACAATAATGCATAGTTGTGACTTTCTATGTCTAGGTACAGTAAATTGTTAATCAGTTCTAATCTTGAATTGAACAACATAGTGGAATAATAGCTAAATTTAAAGGTAGGTAAACATAATATTATATTAGTGTGCTGCAGAGGCATCAATGTCTCGCGTATATTGATAATTAAATCAAAATAACTATCGGATCTTCGAAAGTCTTCTTCACCTATGAGAATTATGCAGTAATCATCCATAGTAAAGTCAGCAAGTTTCAGGTTGACGTTACTGATGAGTTCGTTTATTCCGCCATATGGTGTAAGGTAATGACACAATTGATAGTTCGGGAACGTTTCTTCAGCTATAGACAATATTTTATTTTCCTTATTGCTACTTAAAATGCATATTTTCTTTCTTTGTTTTTGAGGTATTTCGTTTATATTATGTTCAGTACTTTGTGACGAGATATGATTCGGTGTTATTTGGGTGGACATATTCAATATTGATTCTTCAGTTGCTGTAACGCTGGATAAGTTCATTTTTCTCTTGGATGAACGCGTTTCCTTGTTGGGAGTAGACTGCTTGGTATTTTTGTGTGTATCTATGTCGTTCGATAGTTTTGAGATTTGTTTGTGTTTATTCTTATTCATAGCCGAGATGGTATTTTTTAAGTTGGTGTTCTCGGATGATAACTGGCTTATCACTTCATGAGCCTTCAATAAATCTGAGTTAAGCTGTTCAACTTGTTTTTTAAGCTCTAGGATCTATTCGTTCTCGTCATCCGATATTGTTGGTAAGCTATTGGTGGTGCCGTTTAACGTTGAGTCATTGGACGTACATGGGTCGATAGCAGCTGTAGCTTTTGACTGTGAACGAGTTTTGCGAGTCCGCAGCGTCATATTCTCGAAGAAATTCATATTTCTGATCCAATGTATAAATATTAGTTATTTGAGCGCTTAAGGATTTTCTATCTAATTGCACTCGGTTGTAGTGTGTGGATGTAGATTTTGAATGTATTTTCTTTGAACATGTAACTCTTTTTGTGATTTTCACTTTAGGTACTTTTGTTTTACATAGAATGTTCAGAAAATTTAAAAGAAAGATTTATAAAACATCTAATCACCATGAAAGATTTGAAATGAATTTATTTGAGTGCTTTTTGATATATTTTCATATCAAACAAATTTTAATAAATCCGAAAAGTAAATTTAACTTTAGTTGGGATCGAACTCGGAACCACTTTAATCGCGGTCAGAGTCTTCTGTCATGCGCCATCTATGTGATTACAAGTGGTATCGAAATAAGTGCATGTATTGTACTATTAGATTTGAGAATAAAAAAAGTTCATTTCTCTTTATTGTGATTGGTTGAAAAGTTGGCGTCATGCGTCGTTCACTTTTAAATAATGATAACGGTACAGTTTTAGATAAAAGTTTCGAATTCACTTTGTTTTAGATACGTATATCATATTGTATCACTGTATGTTTTATGAGTAATAATACACGTTTTTGTTCATGTGTTGTGTACTTATCTGAATGCACTGTTTGTAAACACTAGTTTGTAAACACTATTTTGATGCTATTCCTTTATCACACTTTCATTTACACGCCACTTATAATATTGTTCTGCAAACGATACACGATGTTTATTAGACATAAACAGACTGAAAATTTACACAATTAGACTTTAGAGCAAGTGTTGAATATTTTTTACGATTATTTTAATACGGAGCTAATGTTAGCGTGACAACTAGCGCCACCTCGAATCATATTCAATATCAATATTGTTACGTTGTTGTCTGTCTGTCGTTACCTAGGTTTAAGTTGGGGATTTTTCCAAGTCTAAGTTAATGAGTTATTTAGTCCGTTGGAACAAAAATCAACACCAATAAATTGTATAGCAAATTGTTATGATTGGATGACATAGTTATAATCGACTATTTCACGAAAAAGTTATTTAATGGGATTAAATTAACTTAGAGGGTTGTTTTGATGATTTTAATGATTGTAACTTTGTAAGGCCATATTTGTTACGGTCGCGAATCATATTTTAGTCAACATACAACCTGACACTGACCTGCAAATTGCAAAAAAACGTAAGATAAATTTGCATTTCACGCCACAATGCTTCCACCATAGCTAAATCATCAACAACGAAACGGATTACTTGGCAGTTGGCATGCGTTAAATTCACCTCGCCGCAGCTTTCATTCTCATTCAACTAATAATGTAACCACTACAACAAATTCTTATAAATTACTAACATTAAAAAGACCTAAGTTACAGCCAAAAAAACTACACATCTAACTACTAGTTAACGTAACTCTGTCTGGACATTTTCAATTCAATGATGGAGCGTAGTTTGAAAGGAACTAATTCGGTCTGCAAGTTGATCCAGGCGGGCCCATTAGAATGATTGCGAGCCCAACGGACGGACGTTGATGCAAACTGAAGTATAACAGGCGCTCTTAACAGATTGAATTTTATATACGAGTCATAGACGTGTTTGGTTGGCTGTAACTAAGTTAGAATGTCTGGCGTCCGTCACTACTTGCGGGTAACAAGCATGGTGGGGATTGATATATTAAAAGCGTTATATTATTTTATTTTAGTTAGACGCTCGAAAATCTATACTTGTATTATCTTCTTCTTCTAAATATATAAAAGAAGAAACTGACTGACTGATTGACTGACTGACTGACTGACTCATCTATCAACGCACAGCCCAAACCGCTGGGTCTACAGATTCCAAATTTGGCAAGTAGGTTCCTTATGTAGTCTAGGGGTGCACTAAGAAAGGATTTTTCAAAATTCATCCCCTAAAGGGGTTAAACGGGGCTCCAAAGTTTGTATGGGGAAACAAGATTAGTTAGACTATTTTATTCGAAACTTCACAGGAGTGCTCCTATTGATAAATGAGTAGAAAAGGGTTTCAGGTTTTTTCAGAATTCAACCCCTAAGAGGGGCAAATGGGGTGGCAAAGTATAAAAATCAATGCACAGCCCAAACCGCTGAGCCTAGAGATTCCAAATTTGGCAAGTAGGTTCCTTATGTAGTCTAAGGGTGCACTAAGAAAGGATTTTTCAAAATTCAACCCCTAAGGGGGTTAAACGGGAATCCAAAGTTTGTATGGGTAAAACAAGATTAGTTAGACTATTTTATTCGAAACTTCACAGGAGTGCTCCTATTGATAAATGAGTAGAAAAGGGTTTCAGGTTTTTTCAGAATTCAACCCCTAAGAGGGGCAAATGGGGTGGCAAAGTATAAAAATCAATGCACAGCCCAAACCGCTGAGTCTAGAGATTCCAAATTTGGCACAAAGGTTCTCTAAGAGGTTTAGGGGTGCATTAAAAAAGGAATTTTCAAAATTCACCCCCTTAGGGGTTGGAACGGGAGTCCAAAGATTACGTGGGGAAATAAGATTAGTTAGACTACTTTATTCGAAACTTAACAGGAGTACTCCTATCGATAAATGAGTTAACGTTTGTGTTTCAGTTTTTTTTCAGAATTCAACCCCTAAAGGGGGAAATGGGGTAACAAAGCCTGAAATTCAGCATAAGTATTGTTTTTATGGTGAATTGGGTCGGGTGTATTACAAAAACAACGATTTTAAGATTTAATGTGGCAGACCTGAAATACTACCATTCCCTGTTAGGGTGCGATGGGGTTGAAATGTCTAAAAATCAATATGGGTGTCGATACCGAGATTATCAGGGGTGCTGATTACGAAAATGGCATTTATTTTGAGATCCAGATGATAATGATTGTGATTACGATGATGATGATTGTGATAATGATGACGATGATTGTGATGATGATGATTTTGATTACGATGATAATGATTGTGATTACGATGATGGTGATTGTGATGGCGATGATGATTGTGATAGTTATTCTGAGAGTGGTGGTGATTGTGATGGTGATAGCGATGGTGATTGTGATGGTGATTGTGATGGTAATTGTGATGGTGATTGTGATGGTGATGGTGTCGGTGATGGTGATGGTGATAGCGATGGTTGTGATAACGAGGACGGAGATTGTGATGATGATGATTGTGATAACGATGATGGTGATTGTGATAGTGATTTTGATGGTGATTGTGATGGTGATGGTGATTGTGAAAGTGGCAGTGATTGTGATGGTGATAGCGATGGTGATGGTGATTGTGACAGTAATGGTGATTGTAATAATGATGTAGATTATTGTGATTACTATGATAATGATTGTGATAACGAGGGTAGTGATTGTGATGGTGATGGTGATGGTGATGGTGATGGTGATTGTGTTGGTGATGGTGATTGTGATTTTGATTGTGGTTGAGATAGTGATGGTGATTGTGATCATGATGATTGTGATTAAGATGATAGTGATTGTGATTACGATGATAATGATTGTGATTACGATTATAATGATTGTGATGACGAGGATGGAGATTGTGATGATAATGATTGTGAATACGATGATAATGGTTGTGATTACGATGATAGTGATTGTGATTACGATGATGGTGATTGTGATGGTGATGATGTCTATGACATAAGTTTATTTTATAATATTTTTTAGTGTGCTTATGTGGCAACACTCCTTTCCATTTTTTTACTCTGTAATGTGTCAAATGTGTGTGAGACTGTGAGCTACGTTCCGCAAAATAAATCAAAAATAAAGTGTTTTATAAGTTATTTCATTATACAAAGTCCCATAGGGCGATACAAACAGATGATGATTGTGATAGTTATTCTGAGAGTGGTGGTGATTGTGATGGTGATAGCGATGGTGATTGTGATGGTGATTGTGATGGTAATTGTGATGGTGATTGTGATGGTGATGGTGTCGGTGATGGTGATAGCGATGGTTGTGATAACGAGGACGGAGATTGTGATGATGATGATTGTGATAACGATGATGGTGATTGTGATAGTGATTTTGATGGTGATTGTGATGGTGATGGTGATTGTGAAAGTGGCAGTGATTGTGATGGTGATAGCGATGGTGATGGTGATTGTGACAGTAATGGTGATTGTAATAATGATGTAGATTATTGTGATTACTATGATAATGATTGTGATAACGAGGGTAGTGATTGTGTTGGTGATGGTGATTTTGATTTTGATTGTGGTTGAGATAGTGATGGCGATTGTGATCATGATGATTGTGATTAAGATGATAGTGATTGTGATTACGATGATAATGATTGTGATTACGATTATAATGATTGTGATGACGAGGATGGAGATTGTGATGATAATGATTGTGAATACGATGATAATGGTTGTGATTACGATGATAGTGATTGTGATAACGATGATGGTGATTGTGATACTGATTTTGATGGTGATTGTGATGGTGATTGTGATGGTAATTGTGATGGTGATTGTGATAGTTATTCAGAGAGTGATGGTGATTGTGATTGTGATGGTGATTGTGATGGTGATTGTGATGGTGATGGTGATTGTGATGGTGATGGTGATTGTGATGGTGATTGTGATGGTGATTGTGATGGTGATTGTGATGGTGATAGTGACGGTGATTGTGATGGTGATTGTGATGGTGATTGTGATGGTGATTGTGATGGTGATTGTGATGGTGATTGTGTTGGTGATTGTGATGGTGATTGTGATGGTGATTGTGATGGTGATTGTAATGGTGATTGTAATGGTGATTATAATGGTGATTGTGATGGTGATTGTGATGGTGATTGTGATGGTGATTGTGACGGTGATTGTGACGGTGATTGTGACGGTGATTGTGATGGTGATTGTGATGGTGATTGTGACGGTGATTGTGACGGTGATTGTGATGGTGATTGAGATAGTGATGGTGAGTGTGATAATGTCTGTGATTACGATGATAATTATTGTGATAACGATGATAGTGATTGTGATAGTTATTTTGATGGTGATTGTGATGGTGATGGTAATAGTGATTGTGATAGTGATGGGGATTGTGATAGTGATGGTGATTGTGATTGTTATGGTGATTGTGATGGTGTTTGTGATGGTGATTGAGATAGTGATGGTGATGGTGAGAGTGATAATGACTGTGATTACGATGATAATTATTGTGATAACGATGATGGTGATTGTGATAGTTATTTTGATAGCGATAGTGATGGGGATTGTGATGGTGATTGTGATTCTGATAGTGATGATGATTGTGATTGTTATGGTGATTATGATGGTGATTGTGATAATGATTGTGGTAATTATGGTGGTTGTGATAATGATTGTGATAATTATGGTGGTTGTGTTAATGATGATAATTGGTGATAATGATGGTGACTGTGATAGTGATGGTGATGGGGATTGTGATGGTGATTGTGATTGTGATTGTGATAGTGATAGTGATGGTGATTGTGATAATGATGGCGGTTGTGATAGTGATGGTGATTGTGATAATAATAATTGTGATGATTATGAAATGTGGCACATAGATAGTTTATAACCTGGATTAACATGGAGGACACTATTATCCCTTTAGTATGATCCAGTGGGACAGTTACCGAACTTCACGCGGGCGAAGCCGCGGGCAACAGCTAGTAAAGAAATAAAGGTAGGAAGGTTTGGGTATTATGGGCGTAAAATACCCTTAACGAAACCGAAAGGGTACTACCCGTCACTGCAATCATTTATTGTTCTGAAACATACCTGGTAACCTTCTGGTTACGGAGATATTGGGGATCAAAGTTCCAACTTCTTCACATTTATTTTTTTATTAAACTTATAGATGACTGTTCAATGCATGTATCCATTGAACAGTCATCTATAAGTATCAGCACAACGTTCTGAGTTGTTTACATTGAGTCTTAACACCGTTAAACGTGATTTTACACGCCAAAAAGAAAGACTTCAGCAATAATTTTCGCGTCACCTGCATGATCATCATTTCAGCCGAAAGACGTCAACTGCTGGACATAGGCCTCCCCCAAGTGTCGCCACATTGACCGGTCCCGTGCGACTCGCATCCAGCGGATTCCTGCAACCTTCACCAGGTCATCGGTCGACCTAGTGGGAGGCCTTTCAACGCAACGTCTTCCGGTTCGCGGTCGCCACTCCAGAACTTTTCGGCCCCATCGGCCATCCGTTCTTCGAGCAATGTGCCCTGCCCACTGCCACTTAAGTTTGGCAATTCTTCGGGCTACGTCGGTAACCTTGGTTCTCTTGCGGATGTCTTCATTTCTGATTCGATCGCGCATGGAAACTCCGAGCATAGCCCTCTCCATTGCCCTTTGGGTGACTTTAAGCCTTCTGATGAGGCCCATTGTGAGCGACCACGTTTCGGTGTCCTATGTAATCACTTGCAACACACACTGGTCATAGACTTTCGTCTTGAGAATTTTTGCGTAGAGTTACTTGATTTGATGTACAGAATGCTTGGTTGACGGCTTCGTAAAGGGATACTTTCACTAATAGAATCTCTTGCCAAGTGCTATATGATAATGTGCAAGAAACTTCACGCAGTCGAAGTCGTGAGCAGGAGCTAGTATAAAATAAAGCAACGGTGACGAATTGATGATACAGGAATAGATATTTGGCAAGCAACCGAAAATCTAAAACTAGGTATTGTTTTATTGATTGTAAAATTTTTAGCTGCTGAAATCATAGTTGGTAAAAATAATTTTCCTTTTATTTTCCTGAGTCGATTATTTATATAGATTACTGAGTCATGAGGCATGAGCATGAGATCCTGGGTTTGATTCCCGGTTCGGGGAAAGTGGTATTTGGTATTTCCATCAGGAAATCCTCAGTAGCAGCCACGGAGTGTGAATTTGGGCCCGATTGATGGTAATAGGCTTGCTGGGACTTAAACACAACTGGTGAAATGTGGGTATACTTGTTAGATACACCTCTGCCCAACCCTTCAGGGATTACAAGGTGTGATGTTACTGAATCACTTTGTAATTTACAGAGTAGTTCCTTCATTTTAAAGTGGGGTTGAAAATGATATTATTATTATTATAAGCCTGTATTGTCCCACTGCAGGGCAAAGGCCTCCCTTCCCTCCTTCCACATTTCGCGATCTAGCGCGATTGTAGGCCAATCCTTTGCGAAAGAGTCCAGCTCATCCCGCCATCTCCTTCTGGGCCTGCCGCGTTGTCGTTTCCTGCTATTTGGTATCCACTGAGAATGATAATGAAATAATAATAATATGCGAAAAATACAAAACTCTTATTATTTATTAAAAATGCCTTTGCATTGGCGCATATTTATTTATTTAAAACTCTTATACTATCATTACAGGTTACAAACCTAATGCGATAGCTAAGACTACTTGTAATAATTATTAACTATTTAAAATAACCTTACATTGGAAATTGTGGTACACTTGTTTAAGTTTCTAAAACTTCACATATTTTACAATTTATTGTTTTAAGTAGCATGTTTTTGGTGAAACGGGACGCACTCTCAAAACGCGTCGTCCTTGTTAACTTCGGTAGTGACGTAAAAGTCTGTCTCAAAAAAACACTTTTATTTGAAAAGTAGTTAAAGTTTCACTAAGGTTTTATTATAATATCGTTAACGCAATTTTTGCTTGATAGCACATACAATTAGTAAAATTACTTTAATAAGGCCAAAACTTTAGATGGAAACAAGGCAGATTAAGGTAAATGACGGCACATCATGGCCGCTACAGTCACGTACGTTTGAACTGTCGTAGAAAATTGCAGGAGTTTAATATTATTTTTGAGCGACAAGCAGTAGTTGAACTTAACTATTCATATTTTTCTTGGGTTGTTAGTACTGTATTTTATTGATTTAAGTGAAGAAAAAATTATATGTATATTCCCTATTGAATTTTGCAGTCAACATTTAAATGTAGCACTAGACTTTTACATAAATGCAAGCAATTTCAGCTACAAACGAAACGCAAACGTTTCTAGCACATTTTTATACGACGTAAATAAAATTACAATTTTCAATTCAGAGTCGTCATAACGCGATGCAGTATAAGGTACCTACTACGTCTAAATTTGTGAAGAGAGCAGTCGTCAACATTCGGTCGGTCCCCAGGCACTCGGCAAAAGAGGTGTTTACATGCATTTTATACCGCGGGCGCTCTTATCAAGTTGCAAGTCCCAACGTTCACGCCTGGCGTCGTCAACCTTCTAGCAATATTTGCTTGTGTTAACTGAAAGGCCGCTTTCAACTTTACGCGGCCATTTTCGACGTGGAAATTGAAAAAGTTTATGTTACGACCTTTCTTTAACATCTTTAAATGGAATACGGAGTTTAATTGATGTACCAGAGACTGTTACCTTGTTGTGCATTCATGAAAAAGTATAAAATGATCTTTTTATTTCGTAATTACGCTATGAATTTAATTATTAGTATTCTAATTATGCGTTTAATTGAAGGGAGGTTTTAGTGTTTTAATCAAGTTTGCCTTTTTCAAATAGCGTAACTTTTTAAAAAGAGTCAGTACCATCACGTTTTTGTAATTAGTCATGATACGCTTTTTTTCCTATCTTTATATTTTTTGTATGAGGACCTCGTGGCCAACTAACAGCAGCTCGGGGTCGATCTTTAGGTTAAGCCACGCTTGCCAAGGCTGGTCCGTGGATGGGTGACCACCCATTATATTCCGAGGTTCCTTAAGCTATTGGTCCCAGCTATCATTTATAAAGCAGCGGTGGCCCAGTGGTGGCGGTCCCGACTTACGAACAGTAAGTCGTGGGTTCGAACCCAGACAGGCGTATTACTTTGTGTAATTTATTTCATCACCACTGCTCTTAAAAACGGTGAAGGAAAACATCGTGAGGAAACCGGCATGTCCTAGAACCAAAAAATTCGAAGATATGTGACATCTACCAACCCCGCACTGGGCCCGCGTGTGGATTATAGCCCATTCCCTCTCATAGAGAGGAGGCCTGTGTCCCAGCTGTGGGAACATTAATAGGCTGATGATGATGATGAGGCTAAAATGTAGAAGGTTTTAGAATACAAGCCCGCCACACTATTCCCAAACCACTGTAACTCTTGAAAACCAGAATCAACAGTGGCGACCACCAGAAAAGCGCCGAGACAAGGAGCTCGTGGCTAAATAATAACAGGCGCTCGGGTCGATCGTTAGGTTAAGCCGTGCTTGCCTAGGTTGGTCTGTGGATGGGTGACCACCCATTACATACCGAGTTTCCTCCGTGCCTCGGAAAGCACGTTAAGCCGTTGGTCCCGGCTGTCATTTGTAGATCTTTGACAGTCGTTAGGTAGTCAGAGGCCCAAAAAAGTCTGACAACCAGTCTTACCAAGGGGTATCGTATTTCCCGGTACTAACTGGGTTGTGGAGGTCAGATAGGCAGTCGCTCCATATAAAATACTGGTATTCAGCTGCATCCGGTAAAACTGGAAGCCAACCCCAACTAAGTTGGGAAAAGGCTATAGGCAGATGATGATGGTGATGAAATAAATTACACAAAGTAATGCGCCTGTCTGGGTTCGAACCCACAACTTACTGTTCGCAGGCGCGGATACAGGGGGGGGGCAATGGGTGCAATTGCCCCCCCCTGACCCAGACCAAATACGTCATTAGCCAAGCTTGAACTAGTTTGACGGACTTGAAACTAAATATTCTAGTTATATCTTGTCATGGGCGTCGCCAGGAGGAGGCAGCTGCCTCTAGAGGCTCAGGATTTTTAAAAAGTATAGCTTTTCCTGCCTGATGCCATAGCATGTAATAAATAAATTGTAGCGTGAAATGGAATCACTCAAATTAAGATATTGTATAACCCTGCGAAAAAACATTTATCAAAAGGCCTCCTTTTTTCGACCTCTGGATTGGCACTCCTATTGGATTTTTGCATGATCGATATATACAATAGACAAAAATAAATTAGGAGCTCCCTTGCCCCGAACAATATAATTGCAATTATAGCATAATTATCTGAGGCAATGTTGTAAAAAATTTCGAGCTCGCTTCACTCGCTCTTGAAGCCTAGTTTTTCATGAGTCTTAACTTTGTCTATAAGAGGCCCAGGTAACTCCAGTAGGTCGGTAGGAAGTGTTAAAATTTTTGAGCAAGGCAAGGTGTCGTAAGAATTTCTCGCTACGCTCCCCCCCCCGCCCCAAAAGCTGGCGGCCCCCTTGTATTTAGCATATCATGGATTTCTGTAAAGTAACGTCTGATACCATTTATTATCAAAAGTTTACCTATCATTTTTTTTTTAAAGAATTTTCCAAAAATTGCCCCCCTTAAAGGAAATCCTGTATCCGGGCCTGACTGTTCGTACGTCGGGGCCGCCACCACTGGGCCACCACTGCTCCATTTTAGCCTACTTGAGACAATTTATTAGAATCGTCCACTCATAACAGTCCACGTCCTGTTTAAACCCAAGTTGTTAAGTTTCAGTATCCACTCTCTCCTTTCAACTAAAACTAACATTAAACTTAAAACTAATACATTGTGGCTGTTTCTTCGAAAGATGGCGAAAGATAATGCCGCCATTACAACAATTTCCAGGGTGGAGCACAAACGCATCACCAGACGCGTTCGCCCATAAAAATGAATTATTTTAACAGCGTTCACTGAATTTAAAAAATCGCCTTTGCTTCAAACTACAGAATATGAGCCCTAAATCATGTAGGAAACCGACTTCTGTGTTTTATTTAAAATGGCTGACTTTTGAGTCGAGTGTATCTGTGAACACTTTAACGATATTCTTTTGTTTTTGCTTTGTGTGACCGCGGGATTATTGTCGTGTGATCGTCACTTATTTCCGTCTTAATAAGAAGCTGCTCCCGTGCAAGACAATAGGGTATTTTACTTCATATATTAACGTTAGGGTATTTTTTACTCCATATTAATGTTAGTTTTGGCGGGAGGAGCTCGTGGCTAAATAATAACAGCCGCTCGGGTCGATCGTTAGGTTAAGCCGTGCTTGCCTAGGTTGGTCTGTGGATGGGTGCCCACCCATTACATACCGAGTTTCCTCCGTGCCTCGGAAAGCACGTTAAGCCGTTGGTCCCGGCTGTCATTTGTAGATCTTTGACAGTCGTTAGGTAGTCAGAGGCCCAAAAAGTCTGACAACCAGTCTTACCAAGGGGTATCGTATTACCTGGTACTAACTGGGTTGTGGAGGTCAGATAGGCAGTCGCTCCATGTAAAATACTGGTATTCAGCTGCATCCGGTGAAACTGGAAGCCGACCCCAAGATAGTTGGGAAAAGGCTAGGCAGATGATGATTAATGTTAGTTTTAGTTGATAAAATAACAAAATATATTTTAAAAATTCAGTTCAAAGTTTACCGTTTTTTTTACACGCTTTATATTAGCTTCACTTGTATGTTTGTTTGTATGTTTGTTAGTTAGTTTGTTTGTTTGTATGTTTGTAACCGACTTCTTAGGGCGCGATTTTGACCCACTTTAAACGGCCAGATTTCATTCAAATTTTGCACACCCGTCAAAGACCGATGACAATTCAGGTTTTTTCAAAATTCAACCCCTTAAGGGGGGAAATGGGGTGACAAAGTCTGAAAATCAACATGGTTATTGTTTGTATGATGTATCGGGTCGAGCGGGTGTATTACAAAAACAACGCGATTTTAAGATTTAATGTGTAACTGAAATACCATCATCCCCTGTTGGGGTTGAAAATTTTAAATGTCTAAAAATCAATATGGGTGTCAATTCCGAGATTATCAGGGGTGCTGATTACGAATATGGCATTTATTTTGAGATCCAGAAGATTTAGATGATTTAGATAAGATGGCGGATTCGACTTCTATACAGGGTTATTGTGATGATTGCGATAACGATGATGATGATTGTGATTACGATGATAATTATTGTGATTACGATGATGGTGATTGTGACAGTGATTGTGATTATGATAGTGATGATAATTGTGATAAAGATGGTGATTGTGATAGAGATGGTGATTGTGATGATTATGAAATTTGGCTCATAGATAGTTTTTTACCTGAATTAACATGTAGGATACCATTTATCTCTCTAATATGAATAAATATGATCCCGTGGGACAGTTACCAAACTTCACGCGGGCGAAGCCGCGGGCAACTGCTAGTATTCTTGATATAACGATAACCGTGATTTACAAAAATGCTTCTTATATACATCAAAACAAAATATTCAGGACAGAAATCTCAGTTTTTTATTTTGCGGAATAACATTTAGTAATTAGCGTAGCCTAGGATCTACAGTCGATAAAGTCATCAACTTTAAATAAGATAAACCTTTCGGAGAGGGAATCTGAGAAACAGCTACCTCATCTAAAGAAGGCAGCAGGCGCCCGATTTACCCACCTGACTTAATAAATTATAGTTTAAATAACAGTTAAAAAAAAAACATGCTTTTATAAATAAACCAAACTAAAAAGTAGAAAATAAATAATAGTTAAAAAAAACTAAAAAACACGCTTTATATAGAAAACCAAACTAAAAAATTTAAAATAAATTTTAATAAATTTGAATTAAGAATAGTGTAAAAAATTCTAACAAATTTATATGAATAATAGTGTTAATAAGAAAAAAATGTTTTATTTAAAAAAAAGCGTGGGGTGCATGGTGTCAATAGTTATAAATATTTCAATAAAAGATATGAGAAGAATGATTATCATTTCGATAATATCTTAAAAAGCACCCCAATTTAAATAAAACATTTTTTTCTTATTAACACTATTATTCATATTTTGTTAGAATTTTTTACACTATTCTTAATTCAAATTTATTAAAATTTATTTTTTAGTTTGGTTTTCTAAATAAAGCGTGTTTTTTAGTCTTTTTAAAATTATCTGTTATGAACACCATGAAACAGCAGTAGCCGCGATGTTATTCCGCCATACGGCTGTGTATACTAAAAAGTGTCAACTGAACAGCGTATAATTATAGGATTATAGGCTTTGTACTTTGTTTACAAAGCCAATGAGAGGTTTTCCTTTTGAGGTTTAAAGAAAAACTTAGTTTCCAAGAACTCTATAGATGGCGTTGAACTTACTATGCCAAAGCCAAAACGCTTGAAAAAAAAACATTGTGTCACGTCACATACTCTCGTTGACTGACACTTTCATTTGCTTAACCTTCCGAATATAACCAACATTTCTCGGGCTTTGTTAAAATCAGTTTTTTTAGGTTCCGTTCCTTGCATTATCATACTTACTCCTAGCGCCATTTATCCAGCGACTAGGGAAGAGCTAAAAAGAAAACCCCTCATTGACGTCAAGACCATAGAGCAGTATGCCGTCCACCTCCACTGCTTCCAGCGTTTTCGTCAAATTACGCGCGTTTGAAAATGTAAAACTTAACATTTTTATGGCACTTACCGATTGAATAAAAATGTTGTTTTTTGTGGTTTATTAGCACTTTACAATCTAATTGAGACACTTTTCAAAAATGGATGTAATACTCTATTGACAGCCCCCTATTACCAGGAACTTGGTTGTTATAAATAATTTGAGCTTATAGACGATCACAGACAACACTGAATAGTGTAGCCCGGTCACTACGTACGTAGACAGACACTTATTTGTAATCTGTGGTGTTGATCTTTCTCTTTGACTATGTATATATTTTTTCAGTATAAATCGCTCGTATATTTGACCTCACATCCTTATAGTTCAGTAAAATCATCAGACTAAAACATAACTAGCGAAACGTGTACCTTTATGCGTGATGGTATGTTTTGAAAGACAGATTTTTGTACTGAAAGGAAATACAAAACAGTCACACACCTATACTGAATTTTTACAATGTAATTTTGGGTAATTTAGACTCGTTCCTGATTGATTGGCCAAAAAAGGAAAAACACCTAGAGAGTTGGAAAGGAATGGGGAAGGCCTTTGCCCAGCATAAGAAAATAAAAAATTAAATTGATCGGCTACGAACACATAATTTAAGTGCTACGAGCCCAAATTCGTAGGTACCCGCTACGCTGCCTGCTACGAAAGTTTGCAAGTACGACTAGGGTTACAATCAGGCCGGATAAATCCGGTCATGACCGGATTTTTATTGGCAATACCGAACTTCACCCGGATTTTGTGCCAGACCGGATTTTTCAACTCATGCCGGACGAAAGAAAAAAACAGACTATCAGTGGAGTTCATTAAAGCCATCGTACTTACGAAGTATAACTGGAAAGATTTAAAGTTGTGAGCAATTCTTCAATTAAATGATTGCGGTCAAAATCAAATTTTAAAAGCTATTTCCAGTTATAAAAAATATAATTAACGCTTTTACGTTTAACTTTTGAATAATGAACATGATTTATTGTTTTTTTTTTCTAACTTTGAATAAAAATTTCAGTTTTTTGTATGATCATCAGTAAACTTTAGGCTAGACCGGACTTTTTTGTCGAAAATCAAGATTGTTCATCCTCCAAGACCGGATTTCCGATTTTAAGCCCTGGGTAACCCTAACTGAACGACGGCCTACAGAACTTTAATTTATGGTTATCTTTTTTTGTTGTTCTGGTTAAGTTTTTTTTTTATTTATTTTATTGCATACTATCTTTTATGTATGCGTCAGTTAATTCTGTTCTGGAAAAGGTAGAATTTTGTGCCAATCCAACATGTCCATTAATTAAAAATGTTTATTACGCAGTTATTTACAGTTCAGACTCTAAAGACAAACCTGAAATCTAAAAATACGACAGTAAACACGAAAACTTTCACAAAATCCTGCACAAGACGCGTTTTCGACTAGTACGCGAGTAAATGGGAGCACTCGACACTCGGAACAAGCGAACAAGGTGTAAAAGGCGCAATTAAGGACTCTCCACACTTAGGAGACTCAAGTTATCTTAGCTCTTATCTCGCTCGGTTTTTAAAGCGTCCCTAATTAAGACCCGAATAAGTAAACACATTGGAAGTAGAAGATTGAAGGGTTCTACGGATTTTATCTGCATTTAAATAAATAGGAATGCGAAAAAGAAACGAAACTAAAGGAAATGAAAGAAAGAAAGAGAAAAATATGCTGCGTGAGGTCCTGGGTCGTGTAAATGGTTATTGGGTTAGGATTTTCCCAATAACAGCCAGGAAGTCTGGATTTGTGCCCGGTTGATGGGAATAGGTTTGCCCCCTATTACATAAGCCTTAAAACATAACTGGCGAAATGTGGGTTTAGTACTAGGTGCAAACATCTGCCTAAAATTTCGGCGATTTTAGGCGTTAGGTATGTCTTAAGCCATTAGTAATTTTTTTTTTCAGAACAATATACATTGTGTAGAAATTTTGTAAAATTAAACAGTACAAACAAACGTAACAATCGCAGCCGAAAATAAAAAATAACATGTTAAAGCTGCTATGTTATGTTATGCTATGTTATGTAGGTATTTAGAAATTAGTTTAACAAGCTTATTATGCTTGTGTTAAACTGATCGTCTATACGGACATGCTATGTTATTTTCTATTTCCACAGATAAAAGAAAGAAGGTATTTTCAAGTAAGTATAATGGATATAGAGAAACGGTCGCATTCTTGAAAACTTTATTTCTAAAAAATACCTACTGTGTCAACAAAAGAAGAAAAAAATCCAACACAACAGTTGCCACTCGACCGTATTGTAAGTCCTAACAATAAATTGAAAAGGACAGTATTCCTTACTACGCAAAATTCACAAAAAAAACATCAGTTCCTTCCCAAATTAATTAACGTGGAATGGCCTGATGACTAAAATAAACGTAATTAAAACTTTCGAAATTAACTTTCGCCTGATTTCTTTTTTAATTTGCCCCTGACTTGCCTAATTTTGCCGCGCAATGGGGGTCTGACACACCCCCTAATCTAAATCTGACCCTTTGTCATAGTGAAAAGATTTTTTAAAAGATTCGCAAAGAAAGGGCGTTTCGTCCCTAATTCACTTCACTAATTCTGTTTTGATAAAGGTAAATTGTAAAGTATTTAGAATTCAATTCGAGTTATTAAATATTTTAGACGAATGGGGTAGAAGGAGTTTTGTATTGTTTTGTTTTAATAGTAGCGGAAAAATAACATCAAGCCTGTTATCCCTGATGGGTCTAAAATTGTCATAATCCCAATCTGGGGGCCAGGAGTACATATCACAGGGTATCCTAGATTGAACTCCTGACTCCCACAAACCCTTGTACCTCCAATATTTGTAACACCTTTATCTTTTAACTGTACTTTATGCGAGAAAAATGAAAAATAAATTTTATTATTGTTAATTGTTTTTATACTTATACGTATCTCGGCATAATTGCCGGATTTATAGAATAGTATTACGGGCCGAAGCCCAGTACTATGATAAATTATGTTTATTTTGCAAGTAGGTTTTTACAAACAGTTTTACACGTCATTTTTTAATAATAATAATAATAATAATAATAATAATCCATTTATTTCAGGTAACAAAGACCCATACATAAATACCTTAACCTAAAAATACATACTAATAACAATTTTTGTTAGTATAAGCAACTTAAAACTATGTTAGTGGCACTTCACTTGCACGATGTTTTGCGCGTTCTTGTGGAATTTGCCCGCGGAAGCGACGGAACACCACATCCTGCGGCCAAAAACTTTCTTCCATCACCAAATGGAGCATACACGTTGGAATGCGCACCACAAACGCCTTGAAATTGACGTTGCGGCGCGACTCCAGTAGCTGTACTCTTGGCGTGTACTTCAATCTTTGGCACACGTACTCCTCGATGTCCTCAGCCTCAGTGGTGTAATGTAGGCGAGAGATGTACACCGGGGTGTTCGGCTTCGCGGCACGTAGTTTAACGTTGGGCTCCACAGGAGCCTTGCCGGAGCGGTTCTTACAGCTTCGCTGACGGCATTTCCTCCTTTGCACCGTCACGAAACCGTCATCATCAGCCCGGTCCGCTGCCTTTGCAGGCACGGGCTTTGCGGGGAGAGTAGCAGGGATGCTCGAAATGACCACTGGCCCAGGTGGTCGCGTCGGTCGGGCAGCGCTGCGGGGAGGAGCTGCGGGGACGGGAGCGGGGCTGTGAGGCGCGCTAACTGCACGCAACGCAGACTCAGCAATCGGCGCCGGCGACAAAACTGCTGACGCGAAACTCGTAGCCGATGCATTGAGGCAGCCGGCTCCTCGGCATGTGTTTACGTTGCTCACACGTGCCGGTGACCCAGTTAATGCTACAGAGTTGCGCAACTCTACTAGTTGTGAGCGCAAGTCTGCAACAGTGCTCTGGGATGTAGCCAGATTTCTCTGCACATCCGCCAAACTAGCCTTTAAAAAGACAATGTCCTTTAACAGGCTCGTTACGTCGACGTGGTCGAAAGTGACTGGAGGTAATTTGTTTATATCCTTCGCCACAAACGTCGGCACGTCGTCAGGATCGGTCGCTTTCAGCAGCGTGATGATATCTTGCAGGCTTTTCTTTGTCCCGTCACGTCTACGAGACACCATCTGGTCGATTTTATTGAGCGACCGAAACAGCAGCAGCTTCGCAGCAGCAATGTCGTCCTCGCTGAAGTTCGATCCACAGATCTGAATGGCGGACACCTCGTCCATCACGTCCAGTTTCTGTTGCAGGAACGCCAGCAGCTCGTTTACCACAAGTGTGTCACTCATGGCAACAAAAGTTTCGAGCGTCGGCTTACGCCGCGCTATACAATAACAATATTATTACACGTATCAACTACGTCCGCCTTAGAGCGCGGTGCACACACAACTGAAACTAGATGGGGCCGGTGTTTCGTACCTGACTACTCTGAGTAGAAACAGCCGAAACAAACTCAGAGGTCATAGTCTCTTTTGAAGTCCAGACATAACTACCCCGCGGAAAGTTGTGTTATGATGAGATGATGATATGATGGAATTTTGCGATGATGAGTATCTGTACCTGGTGAACTATACGTGTGCAGTGACTAGGGGTTCTTTCGCATTTATTTTTAACTTCCCTTTAATAGGGGACGAGCTAATTACCTTTCACCGGGCTTATTGACTCTAGGCTTCTACTGAGAAATTCCTTATAGAAAACCCGATAACATTTTGCCAAACCTAGGAATCTAACCCGTGACTTTATGCTCAACAGTAGCGCTTTCGACCACTAGGGCAGCGAGGCTGTCTAGGCAGTAGCGGGAAATATTTATTTCTCAAACATGCTTGGAAATTGGAGCATTTTTTGACAACCTTCTTCGAGATAAATCGAAATTGCTGTACTGGCCAGATACATGCGTGCGACCAGCGGCCGGCAAAAGTTGTATAAAATCGATATCAGTCGTGTTATTTAAAAATGGAACGATCTTTTACTCTGAAACATGGCAACCAAGGAGGTAGCTAACTTATCAAAGGTTTGCAAATAGAAAGCGGCTTATTGAAAAAATAACAAATGAACTCTTCAACACGAGAGTTTTAATTTCCTCGCATTATTTGAGAAAAGTACTAAACAAGCCTTGGCCACAACTAGGCATTGATGGACTTACGTATATCTCGGCTTCACCTCGGCCCACATTTACACGTTCGTCTATCAATGCCTCGGTTGCTGGCTGCTGCAGTAATGTTCTATATCTATGGTCGTTGAAGAACTCCCATTCTACTTTGTGAAAGTGTAGAAGCAAACCTAGATTACTTGTGTTTTTTTTCTAACCCCAGATATTTTTGTTCAAGGAACAATTTTGATTTCCAAGAAATACAGGTTATAGCCCACTGCCTCTCCAAAGAGAGAAGACCTGTCTCCCAGCAGTGGGAACATTATAGGCTGATTATGAAAATGCTCCCAAAAAAAAACTGACACCATCAAACTCGACCATAACTCATTACTACAGCCTACTGTCCAACACAAAGCTATACTAAAACGTTATATAGCAGAGGTACAGAGGTCCTTTACCTGTGCTCGTCTATTTTACACCGCTCAGTAGCTTTACGAGTCATTACTTTCGCTGACCGGGCGTGCGCACGTGACGATCAAAGTTGTGTCTAGGTTCGTACACACTGGCTGATGCGAGGCGATGCTTTATGGAAAGGTCAGATGATGAATCAATATGGAGAAGTGGAATTTTGAATGCTATTGCTGTGTTAATTGAGTCCTTTTTCGATTTCTTAAGGGTTTTTCACTGTGTATGTTAAATCCTGCTACTAAAATTCGTGGTTATTTTACTCTTTTTATGATTTGGTTTTGTCTCTTCTTTTGTTAATGAACATATGGATACTTATCATCTGCCTAGCCTTTTCCCAACTACATATGTTGGGGTCAGCTTCCACTTTAACCGGATGCAGCTGAATACCAAGTTTTTACATGGATCGACTGCCTATCCGACCTCCACAACCCAGTTAGTACTGGGTAATGCGATACTCCTTGGTGAGACTGGTTGTCAGACTTTCGAGCCACTAACTATGCCACCTGTAACGACTGACAAAGTTCTAGACTATACGAAAACATCGAGGATGATTCAATCATTAGTTTTTGCAAAAGTTATTTTTTTTAAGTACTTAAGAAGAAAATTCAAACACAATTTGATTAGAGTGTACTCAATGATATTTCAAGCTATATTTTATAGCTTAGCCCTCGTTTTAACCAAAAACAAGATATCTAAGACGTGTGTGCGACATAAAAACATTTTATAGACAAATATAAAGTCTTAGGGAGTTCATCAAGGCGCGGTGGGCCGACAGGGAGATTGCAAAACGATAGGGTCCCATAGACCCAATTTTTATTGCTTGTTACGCATCATAAACAAGAGAGGTGGCGGTTACAGATAATGTAGGCTGAATGTTTTTTTTTTTTGATGTGAGCAATAAAAGTCGTTTAATAGGATAGTGGGTGACGTTATTACTTTGTTTCGGGTTGGCATTATGTGGACTGTGCTGCTCCTAGTTTTTTTTTTTCTATTGCGGTTTTCTGAAGTTTTTTGAAAATAATACAAAGATACTCTGTTGTGTTTACCATGATCATATTAATCATATTCAGTCTTAAAACTTAATTATTATGTTAATGCTAGTCTAGTTCAAATCATGAATGATTCGTGTGAACTTGAGAAGTACATTCAATTTGTCGACACTGAAAAGCCAAGCTTTTATTTCAGCATTCGTTTTGGTGTTTCCTAGTTTTAGTGAAACCGGGTTTAACTTATTATGTATAGTAATATGCACAGTACTGTAGAGACTTTAACCTTTGTGCTCAATCAAATATACAACAAAAAAAAACCGGCGCTCTTGGCCGGTTTTTTTTTGTTGTATATTTGTGTCGGGCCACGCTCAGTGTAGGGTTCCGTAGTTTCCCGTCCGTCACAATAAGTGTTCCCACTTATGAGTTTAAAGGTGGGTATCCATTATGTAAGAATGCTTGCATATACGAATATACTACAAACTTGGTCCAGAAATTATTTTGTACAACTTTTTGTCTTTTTTGTACAAAAACTGTTGTTTCCATCAAGTTCAAAATGATTTTCCTAGAAAGTCCTTATAAAGTTCTACTTTTCAGATTTTTTTTCATATTTTCTAAACTTATGGTTCAAAAGTTAGAGGGGGGGACACATTGTTTTTACTTTTGGAGCGATTATTTCCGAAATTATTGACATTATCAAAAAATGATTTTAGAAAACCCCTTTTCATTTTTAAATACCTTTCCAACAATATATCACACGTTAGGGTTGAAATTAAAATTAAAATCACTTCCCACTTTACATATAGGGGGGCTACCCTAATAAAACATTTTTTTCCAATTTTTATTTTACCACTTTGTCGGTGTGATTGATATACATATTGGTACCAAATTTTAGCTTTCTAGTGCTAACGGTCACAGAGATTAAGCGAGGACGGACAGACGGACGGACAGACATGGCGAAACTTTCTAGTTTCGCCATGTCTGTCCGTTCCGTCCGTCCGTCTGGGTTCCGTAGTCAACTAGGAACCCAGAAGGGTTCCTAGTTGACTACGGAACCCTAAAAAGGTTGAAATAACATACAAGTTAGGCGTCCACCAAAGTGTGACAATTACATTTATGATTTCTTTCACACAGCCGATCCTTATAGTGCTAAAAGGTGGACATCCGGTTGGGTCTATACCAAAAAGTAATCATTCTTTTTTTACATCTACATAATTCTAAGTTTTTTACCATGAATTACAAGACAAAAATGTTTAGCTACCTTAACTGTAATTATGTTCTTTTTAAACCTTTGCAATTTCCTTTAAACTAAACATTTACGAGCAGTCGACATAAACGTGTAGTAACTTAGACTTATGCAGACGAATCGTAAAACTGAAACTACTCGTTAACTTAACGTGTTATTTAGTGCAACCATGTTACGTCTAAGTTATTTAAGTAAAATATTACATGGGAGCTTCATTATGCATTGTGTTGTGAACAATGTGAGGAATTACATAATAAAAAGCCCATCATGTAGGTGGGTTCCTTCTATCTGGCAGAATCTTGATGCTCAGAAATTTATTTGGCATAACACACTTGGCATAATCTTCTTTAAACGAATATTTTTAAGGCATAAAAAATATTTAACATAGTTATTGTTTGGCCGAATGTTTGTATGTCCGAATTTACAATGGCATACTTATAAGATGGCAGAATATTATTTGGCATAATTACCTTTGGCAGTGTTCAAATTCCGCATAACTTCGTTTAGAATAATGATTATTTAGAGCGACTATTATTTGGTACGATTTCACTTGGCATACTATGAAGATGGCAGAATTCCATTTGGAATTATTGCTATTTCTATAAAATAGCAATTTTAACCTTAAATTAGAATAAAAATATTGTCCTACAAAGACAATATGTTACGCTAAAAAAGTTAGTGACAGAAACGAATCGCTCCAAAACCGACTCCACGTAGTCTTGTCTGCCCTACCCTTAGAGTGTAATTTAAATCCGCGAAGGCGCGGAAGGGTGAGGCGGCCCGTGAGCTGAGGAGCAGGTGGTTTTAACGCTCGCCGCCGTAGCTGAGGCTGGCCGGCTTTGCCGGCCAGCAAGCCGAAGCTGCGGTGGTGAGCGTAAAACACATCTGCGACGATAAGATCGCGTGGGACCGCCGGAACCCTGCAGCGCCGGAGCCGTGACAGAAACCATGCCTGCTGCATGTTGCATGCTTGCTTGCATGCTGCATGCTGCATGCTTGCTTGCATGCTGCATGCTTGCTTGCATGCTGCATGCTGGCTGCACGCATGGTGTATGCTGGTTTGCATGTTTGCATACTGCATGCTTGCTGCATGCATGATGTATGCTTGCCTGATCAGAAATATGCAGCAATTAACATTATTATCGTATATTTGTGGCGAAAAAAAAAATGTACTATTAATTTTATTATTATGGTAAGAAATACAAAATTATTAATTAAAACTATGAATTTTTTGTTATGTGATAGATCAGATGAGGCTTTCCATTATTTTGCATAATGAAATGTATGCCAAAAGATGATTCTAACTGTAAACTTTCTGTAATATGATAGTTCTGCCTTTTAATGACTATCGATATGAAATTTATGCCAAAAGATGATTCTGACTGTGAACTTTCTGCCATAAGATGGTTCTACTTTTAATTCTTATGCATATGAAATTTATGCCTAAAGATGATTCTGACTTACAAAATTATGAGTTTTGAATGTATGATAAATGAGTGTCTGCCACACGATTTTCTGCGAAATGAAGTTTATGCCATCTACTGTTATGCAAAGTAATATTATGACATAAAAAGTTCTGCTATAAAGGGTAGACCCCATGTAGGTACATGTACAGTCGTGGTCTTTTCCGCCTGACCATTTTTTTTTTTTTTGCTTAAAACATGCGGAGACCCGAGCCACGCCCCCTTAAAGTTTCGGCCTATTAGGAAAGCCTCAACTTTGGCGCGCAAAATAACAATAACTGACGTTTGGCGTGCCTCGTCAGTGCGCTCGGCCGATTCGGTATCTTTTCATTCATTATTTCTATACAAAGTCAACGGGGCGGGGCTAGAGAGCGTTTCTATGTTGCGAGTGCAAGCAAAAATAAGCTTAGTTGTGGTCAGGCGGGAGTGTCCTCGATAGTACATGTGTGTGCACATGGGCTTAATTTAAGAGAAAGTTACGTCTTGGCAGAGGTGTAGAACCTTTTAGTACACCATATTTCGCCAGTTATTTTTAAGTGCCATGTAATAAGGGGCGATCCCATTGCCATCATCATCATCATCATCATCATCATTTCAGCCGAAAGACGTCCACTGCTGGACATAGGCCTTCCCCAAGAGTCGCCACATTGACCGGTCCCGTGCGGCTCGCATCCAGCATATTCCCGTAACCCTTACCAGGTCATCGGTCCACCTAGTGGGAGGCCTTCCAACACAACGTCTTCCGGTTCGCGGTCGCCACTCCAGAACTTTTCGGCCCCATCGGCCATCCGTACTGCGAGCAATGTGCCCTGCCCACTGCCACTTATTGCCATCAAACGGGCCCAAATTCAGACTCTGTGTGGTCTGATCAACGAGACAGTCCAATAAAAAAAACTTTTGTAATAGCATCTTTAACCAAATTACAACCAAATCCAACGAAAGACGAAGATTCTTGAACGTTCTACAATCTCTTCAATAGACGATCCTACTTAAAACCTAAGCGAGCTTTAAAACCGTTCAGCAATTTAGTTCACGCACGATCGGACTAATACCTACTTTCTGTTTCATACGATAAATTGTTAATAGCAATCGCACGAACTACTCTGTACTATTCTATTAAGTTAAAAATAACTATGCTTTTAAGTAAATAAAAACGGCACGAATCCAATCAAGTTTGTAAACAGAGGAGAGTGGGGATTGGACGTCTATATAAAATGTTTATGGCGCTTGTGATAGAAATGTTAGACGCGTATGTTACTGAATATACAACGGTTTATGTATATGGTCGTTTTAGTGAAAAGTTTATTAAACACTGTTTTAAGCTTTGACGGTTTATAAGTAAATTTACACTGTCACCCCGCCATCATGGCGCTTGTCGCATATCGGGACTGTCGGAACTTTTTCTTTTTTTTGCTGGACGTTACACACAGCGCCATCTAGTTCCACACTAAGCAACAAGGCTTGTGTCGTGGACACCAGATAGTTTATATACTACATAGATACTTTTTGTTTGTAATTACATATTTATTATACATATAAACATCCATGACTCGGAAATAAATGTCCATGCTCATCACACAAACATTTGCTCCGACTGGGATTCGAACCCGGGTCCCCGGGACCGGGAACCCTAAGAACGTCAGGCAGCCTCACACAAAGCTGCGCCATTCGGTTCGTCAAGAAAATCACGGAAGATATCCCTTAAGTGACAATGTAAGTTATGTTTAATAAATTAACCAAAATGGACAGGTCATATTTGGGTTTTTTCTTAAGTTTTTTCATAGAATCACAATGACGAGTGGCTGGCTAGTCAATTTAAGTAATTAATAAGGCAACTGATTGACTATGATTTTTTTACGGTACCTAGTCACCTGGCTTCAAGGACCTTTCTAGTAATTGGGGGCTCTTTCAGGAATTAATGTGTCAATCACCCAAAATACAAGCAAACTTCATAATTATAACTTTCAAAGAAATATCACATGCACAGCAAGCTATGCAAGTCCAATAACCGTAAAGTAGTGAGAACAAAAACCGGCCAAGTGTGAGTCGGACTCGCACACGAAGGGTTCCGTACCATTGACTATATTTAGTTATTTGTTGTTATAGCGGCAACAGAAATACATCATCTGTGAAAATTTCAACTGTCTAGCTGTCACGGTTCATGAGATACAGCCTGGTGACAGACAGACGGACAGACAGCAAAGTCTTAGTAATAGGGTTCCGTTTTTACCCTTTGGGTACGGAACCCTAAAAACGAATAACGTAACATCATAACATCACACCCGTAATCCCTGACAGGTTAGGCAGAGGTGTCCCTAACAGGTACACGTACATTTCGCAGGTTATGTTTAAGTCCTATGTAATAGGGGGCGAGCCTATTGCCATCAACAACAACAACAGCCCACAACGTCCACTGCTGGACATAAGCCTCTCCCATGATAGGAGGAATTTGCCGTAATCTCCACGCTTGGCAGGCGGATTGGAGATCGCAGTGATGAAAGACTAACAGAAAACGCTGCTGCCCATTTTCAGGTCTACGGAGGCGCAAAGTGTCCTGCCTCAGACATTAGTCGCCTTATACGACACCCGTGAGTGTAACGGGTTGGTTCTATTCTACTCTGCCGGATACCACACGGCTTACTATTGCCATCAACCGGGTACAAATCCCGACTCCATGACTGACCGAGATCTGGGAATCGAACCTCAAACTCAGTAGTCACGCTTGCGACCACTACACCAACAAAGCAGTACGAAACTAAGACAATAAACAATCAAAGAAACAACCAAACGACAAACGGGAATAAGTCTCTTTCAAAAAATAGTGTTAGTACAGAGTCTATCGGTACAATACTTGCATAACTTACGTTACACAAACTTTGCACAGACAATGGTGTCGATTCTTTTGTGCGCAAATTTAACTTAATTTAGGCAATTGCTATCTTTTACTAAAAGGTAGTGCGAGAAAAGGACGGCTATAGCTATGAACTAAGTTAGAGATGTCAAACTAGTTTATGCCTTGCGCTTCACCGTGTTTTCAGTCGACATGTTTTTACGTGCACCCTTCGTTTGTATGGAAATATTAGTTTCAACTAAATTTGGCAGCTCTAAATTTATTACGTCCGTCTCTTTCCCGTTTTATTAGAGAGTAAAAGATAGCGATAGCCTAAATTAAGTTTAGTTTGTGCACAACAGAATCAACACCAATGTAAGTTTAATCTGTCTTTATTAATGTAACAGGAAACTCTTTAGAACCGATACACACTGAAAAAACATAGAGGAAATGCATCCAAACTAGATTATGTGGAAAATAAAAATGTATACCATGGGCAAACACGCAAAATACGATAAAAACTTTATGTTCCGCGTAAGCCAGGAAAACACCCTGAGGTCTTGACCAGAGCCACAGAATAACAAAATTGTATAGAAGTGAAACTTTAGTACTTCTTTTTTATTTATTTTTTCTTTTGTATAATAACTATAATAAGTAGTATTTACAAACAAAAAGTATCTATGTAGTATAACAACTATCTGGGGTCCACAACACAAGCCTCGTTGCTTAGTGTGGCACCTAGATGGCGTTGTGTGTAATATCCAGCGATATGTATTTATTTATTCTACACTGCCTCGTTTGTCCATTGGTCGTAAACGCAAAATGCTTTCTTTCTTTATCGTGTGGTTGGTGCCTAACCTGGTGACCATTGAGCTATTACTACTACGTATAGAGAAGACAGTGCGATCAAAATCTCCGTTCAACTGCAGTCGGCCGGCTGCAGTTCACTCAGTCGCTTGCTCGCCACAGAACATCTATACTAATATTATAAAGCTGAAGAGTTTGTTTGTTTGTTTGAACGCGCTAATCTCAGGAACTACTGGTTGGAATTGAAAAAATATTTTTGTGTTAGATAGCCCATTTATTAAGGAAGGTTATAGGCTATATAACATCACGTTACGACCAAAAGGAGCGGAGCATAAATGAATGATGTTGCAAAAACGGGGAAAATGAATTCCTTTTGTTAGCTTTTTCTCTCTTATGTGACGCAGAAGAAGTTGCGTGGGTCAGCTAGTCTATATATACGGGGTAAGCCGCCCCCTGCGCGCACTGCGCACAGTTGTTTTTCGCTCTTCTTCTCTATACGTAGTAGTAATATCTCAATTCTGGTGACAGAGTTTTTATGCCGCCCATGGGCCTCTGACTTGGCTTGGCTTGCAAATGTTGCACATGAGATTATGGGTTCGATTCCCTGGTTTGGAAAAGTGGTATTGGGTTTGACTCATTGGGCATTGTTCAGCAGCCACGGACTCTGGATTTGTGTCTCGCCTTCTAAAGGGTGAAAAAAAACCTCCGAAGCCGAAAGGCACTTGTTCTCCCCGTTATTGCGATCATTTTTTTGTTCTACACCATACCTGGGAACCTTCTAGATACGGAGACATTGGGGGTCATTACTGCAACTTTTTGAAAAGATTTTTTTGTATACAAGTTTTTAATGTAAGATTTTTACTTTAAACACCTCCACGACCTCCGTATTATTCAATCCAGCCATCAGCAATGTTTCGAGTGCGTTACATTGAGTTCTACCACAAAACATGATTTTTCACCCCAAAAAAAGGCAGTTCCCAGCAATAATTTTTGCGTAAAGTTACTTAGTTTGATGTACAGAATGTATGGTTGACGGCTTCGTGATGAGGTTGTTTACATCCTATATATCCTAAATTCTCATTTAAAAATAACTGGCGAAATGTGGGTGTATTACCCATAGACTCTCTTTTGGCTAACCATTGGTTGATTACTTGATTTAGTGATCGGTCTTATCTGCCCAAAAACTTCTGCTTACGGTCAGATCAAAAGTTTCACTTCTACACTGTTTTATTCTTTGCCAGAGACCAGTTTATCGCTCAACACTTTATGACCATCAAATTTCTGTAAACTTGTAGTAAACTTATGTTTACATAGAAGTAATGACTGACCAACCTGACCACCCCGTGTCACATCACGCGCACGCACAATTTTCTTTTACGAGGAAAATGTAGGTAGTTATGCACCCCTTACAAGTGAAAGCAAAAAGTATCAAGATAACTTAAGAGGGGTGCTGAACTACTAAGTACACCGTGTTTTAATATTTACTTCATTCATGTTTCTAACTTACTTTTCACATTTTTTAAATATTCTTAAATGCAAGCATTCAATTACAAATTTAAAAAGAAATTAAACTAAAGCCTGTTGAATGTTTGATTCTTCTTTGTTGCGTGGACTGTTTTAGGTCGGTTTTGAATAAGAAGCCCAAGCTTGGCACAGTCAAAACTATGTATTTACTTATTGTCAATTTTTACACGGACACAATGTCTTAGCTATCGCAGCGTATTAGGAATAGAGGAATGAACGATTCAGAGACAAAAAAAGCTCTTCAATACAGACTAATAATATTATACTATCATAGACAACTTGTGTTGCTAGACTTGCTAGCAACATACTGCCGGCCAGAAAAATTACAAGAAACTTAAAGTAAGGTTCATTTTGAATAATCAAGAATTTTACAATTATTTTCCTTTATTCATGACAATGTTTTGTGTTCTGTGACAAAATATAATCACTAAAGCAAAATGTGTTCTTAGTTACTTTAATTATTAGGAATTTCATACAACATAAAGTACCTAGCATTGGTAAATAGCAGTTTCCAAGGCTTCCACGCTAGCGGCAGTTAGGGCCCCAGAGACAGAAACTTCCTTACAATAAGAGCCGTTGTTTTGCGACTTAAACGTTTACTATATTTACCATTTATGTATTTTTGATTTACCGCATTTATGCCTTTTTGCTTTTCGTAACGGCTAAAGTTACCTGCCTTGTTTGCGATCTTTTGTAACCAAGTTTCTCAGCTTTCGTTAGAGTAAATAAGGAGAATCAATTGTTCAAGTTTATGCCAATATTTACTCATTCTAGGCAGGTATCTACATCTAGCTACGTATAGTCATCAGGCAACCCATTCGCAAATTATGTCTGTTCAGGTATTCATCATCTTCCTATCGCACGATTGCCCGCGAGGCGGCGAGCCTCCTTGCCGGATTGCCACCATGGGATCTGGAGGCGATAGTCCTCGCGCGCCTACATGAATGGCGCGCGGAGGCGCTAAGCCGGGGGGAAACTCCGCTGCCGCGGCAAATTGTCGCTCAGCGGACAGACTTCCGGCGAGATCTCATGGCGACATGGAGAGAGTGACTGTCGCAACCCCGTGCAGGGCACGCCACGATAGTGGCGATAAGTCCCCTCTTTGAGGAGTGGCTTGAGAGACGCCACGGCGTCCTCACCTTCCGCCTGACGCAGGTCCTCACCGGACACGGAGTGTTCGGGAGGTTCCTGCACCGAATCGGGCGGGAGGAAACGCCCGGGTGCTTCCATTGTGAGGATCGACCGGAGGACACGGTGGAACACACGGTGGAGGTGTGCCCCGCGTGGGTGGAGCACCGCCGTGTCCTCGAAGCGGCGATCGGCGGCGGCGACCTCTCGCGTCCGGCCCTGGTGCAAGCCATGGTCCGGAGCGAGACGGGATAGGACGCCGTCACCTCCTTCTGCGAAGCTGTAATGCTAGAGAAGGAGGTGGCGGAACGTGAGAGGGAGAGAACCTCTCAACGTCCCGGCCGCCGCGGGAGACGCCCCGGGCGTCGGGGGCCACCACCACGTGGCCCCCGGCCACCGTAGGCGCGGGCCTGTGGACGGTGGGCTATGGGCTAGCTCGCCGTCCGTCCGTCTCATGACGACAGGCCGTGTCGACGGCGCGTTCGTGTTCCACGCGCGCCTCAAAGAGAGTCAGCAAAAGGGAAGGGGTCCGTAGGGACCGATGCCTGCCGGGGTTGCGGGACTGTTCGAAAGAGATACCGTGGCCCCGGAACACAAAGGGCGATGAAGGAACATGGATGGGTTTTAGTCAGTAAAAGTCTGACACTCCCTCCTGCTCCGCCCAGAGCGGGAGGGGGGGTTATTTGATGATTTCCCATCCGAAAAAAAAAAACAAAAAAAAAAAAGGGATATCTTCCGTGATTGTTAATTTTTTTGAGGTCACGATATTTCGACGCTGTTGCAAGCGCCATAATCGGGGGTTGACTAGAGTAGATATTACAAAAACACCAAAAAAGTACATTTAGGTGCAGTAGTATTATTTTTCAAACAATGGTATAATTAGTGCATAAAAGTAAACTATAACTAAAATATACCTATTAAACATGTGCGTGTGTGTGTGTTTAAGTTATTATTATTTTTTATTATTTGGGTGGAGGTGTTTGGTGTTTGATAAGGCTAGGCAGATAATGATGTTTCTACTAGAAGAAAATGCTGCAACCGCTAACTAGCTACTTAAACTTTCGGCAATCGTAGTTTTATTTCCACGTTTCCCTCGAGGAAAGTAAACCGGAGTAAAGGACGTGTTTTAGACATTCTAATTAAACTAACTAAACGTACAATAGACGTAGATAGGTTAGTAAATAAGTATATAAATCCTGTTTCAGCTTACAACTGAGATAAACCCCTTATTTATGCAAACTCCACCGACACCTCCAATCAGATACTCTATCTCATCAAGTGATTACCAGCTTACCCGAAATCCTTACATTTTACACTTGGATGCAAATTAAATCACCCCTAATACGCATGTTTGCAAGGAACTCAGTAGGTAGGTACAGTCGGGGTCTTTTCCGCCTGACCATTTTAATTTTTTTCCGCTTAAAACATGCGGAGGCGCCGAGCCACGCCCCCTTAAAATTTGGGCCTAGTAGTAAAGCCTCAACTTTGGCGCGCAAAATAACAATAACTCTCGTTTGGCGTGCGTCGTCAGTGTGCTCAGCCGATTCGGTATCTTTTCATTCATTATTTCTATACAAAGTCAACGGGGCGGGGCTAGAGAGCGTTTCTATGTTGCGAGTGCAAGCAAAAATAAGCTTAGTGGTGGTCAGGCGGGAGTGTCCTCGATAGTTCCTACTGTTATCTTGAAATTAGTACCACTGGATTAACAGTGCCGAAACGCTGATGTACCAAACTGTTCCTCTTAATCCTTTTACGAGGGCGTGTGAGATATTGCTATGGTGTTTTTGGCCCATTATTTAGTTTGCTGATAGGTGGATATTTATTGACCAGGAGGACATTAGGGACAGAGTATTATGTATTTAGGTACAGCTAGTTACATAGTACCTACTCTGTGAGATTAGTTGGGTGGCACATTTCTAACGAGTTATTTACCATGTTTATTTAGTGTTCCTAATTATTTTGCAAGTGCCATAATCACGGATAAACTGAAAATAAAAATTAAACACAATACTTAATGGGTGTAAAAAAACACCTGAATGAAGCCGAAGGGCATTTTATTGTCCCCATCAGTGACATTTTTTGTTCTAGACCATAATGAGAACCCTTCTTAGTTATGGAGATATATACTGGAGGTCTAAGTTTCAACTTTAAAAAAAAAAAAAAAACTGTTTTATCACATCACATACATACTATCATCCCTGTAACCCCCGAAGGGTCAGGCAGAGGTGTACCAATAGTGCCTACACCCACATTTCGCCAATTATGTTAGTCCCATGGAATAGGGGGCGCGCCTATTGCCATCTGTACATATCCAGACTCTGTGGCTGCTACTGAAAATTTAACTGAAAATCCTGATTCCAAGATTGTCCCTTGAAGTCCAACCAGCTCGCGAATTACAAATTTTCTTACGTATTTTGCAATTTGCCAGTGCTAGGTTGTATGTTGATTAGAATATTATTTAGGTACAGGAATAACTTTGACCTTGAAAAAGTCATTTTTCCACCTTTATGAACTTGGAGGTTTGTATTGATGATTTTGATGAATATAATTCTGTAACTACATGTCTTATAGCCGCGAATAATGTTTTAATCAACATACAACCTAGCACTGGGCTGCAAATTGCAAAAAACTTGCTTCCCTGTAGCATTCACCTTAAGAATCGGATGTTACGAGTATTTGATTAGGCAGTGATGGTGATCTCAATAATTATAGGTAATATGAAAGTGTGGCTGACTCTGGCAGAGCCACCAACAGGGATTTTAATTTTGATAACACAAAAATTTAGTCCCTATTTAGTCGAAATTAGTCGCCAAATATCAGATTTGGTCGGTCACTGGTTCAAAAGATATAAGGGCTTATTGTTGGCCCTGCTGGAGACAGCCTACCCCAGCAGAGCCACATTAATAACTCAAAAACTAGGGCACCTAGCGAAGATCTGTTTTCTCCCATATTTACTCGCTAATTAGTCGAAATTAGTCGCCAAATATCAGAACTGGTCGGTCACTGGTTCAAAAGATATAAGGGCTTATTGTTGGCCCTGCTGGAGACAGCCTACCCCAGCAGAGCCACATTAATAACTCAAAAACTAGGGCACCTAGCGAAGATCTGTTTTCTCCCATATTTACTCGCTAATTAGTCGAAATTAGTCGCCAAGTTACAGATTCAGTCGATGTGTCATTAAAAAGATATTAAAGAATTCAATTTCCCCATACAGTGGTACAACCAAGTACAAAATACTTAAAGTAGTTTTTAGACAGGTGTATCTATACGACGTCTGGAGGAATTCTATAACTTCAACCCACCAAAGGAAAGCGGTATTCATTAACTAAAAACAAGATCTGCAATAAATATATGTAATTATTTAGGTATCGAACAAAATGTTTGCATTTAGTCGCTGGCAGATAGATCGCTGCGCTCCGTTACATTTACACGGTAAGTAAGAAAGAGATAGATGCGCGTGTACAAACGAGCTACTTAGAACGAGTTGTCCGTGACGTACCTTAGTTAAAGTCGGCCAGTTTAAAGTGGAACTTAAAGAATAGTTAGGAACACGAATGTTGTTATCTTTAGGTACCTATTCCGCAAATACAAAAACGGGGAACAGCGGGTCTAAAATGGCCGCTATAGCAGAATCCACGCAGAATCTTAGCATGAATCACGTTAAAAAATTAAAATTCTTAAAATGGACCTTATAACTACGATTATAAAGGCCATTTTAAGAATTTTAAATTTTTAACATGATTCATATTACGATTCTGCTAAAGCGGCCATTTTAGACCCCCAGAGAGAGCACCGGCGCGTCGGCGGTGTTCGCGCCGCTCAAAGTATTAAAAAAAAATAGGTAAATTAATGCTCATATTAGGTATAGTAAGTATTTACATCTTTGATTTAAGTATGTATTTTTTTGTAATGTATTTCAAGCAATGGGTTGATACTTACCTACATACTTACAATACGTTTTCAACGTTTAAGTATTACATTTTACTAAAGATAGGTACGATAATTTTAACGTATTTATTATTGTAAAGTAAATTAGAGCTCAACATTGTAAATCAGTAAAACAGTTGCATGCGACTGTACATCTTGACACTAAATAGACCAAGAGCAAGGTTTAATGGTTTCAAAGAAATTTAAGCCACTCTAACTTAATAATTAAAAACATTTAACATGTATTTAATAGATAATTTATCTCTCTCGGTCATTTCTAAGGACTTTAGACCGATAAAACTAGAAGTATATTACACATATTAATAGAAATATTTTTTCTTGGCAATTTTTCGTGAACTCTTCGATCTAGCTCTTGGACTATACCTTAATAATTGAACTCATTATATCTTCTGAACTAGGACCCGATTAAATCTGTAACTTGGCGACTAATTTCGACTAATTAGCGAGTAAATATGGGAGAAAACAGATCTTCGCTAGGTGCCCTAGTTTTTGAGTTATTAATGTGGCTCTGCTGGGGTAGGCTGTCTCCAGCAGGGCCAACAATAAGCCCTTATATCTTTTGAACCAGTGACCGACCAGTTCTGATATTTGGCGACTAATTTCGACTAATTAGCGAGTAAATATGGGAGAAAACAGATATTCGCTAGGTGCCCTAGTTTTTGAGTTATTAATGTGGCTCTGCTGGGGTAGGCTGTCTCCAGCAGGGCCAACAATAAGCCCTTATAATAATATCTTTTGAACCAGTGACCGACCAAATCTGATATTTGGCAACTAATTTCGACTAAATAGCGACTAAATTTTTGTGTTATCAAAATTAAAATCCCTGTTGGTGGCTCTGCCAGAGTCAGCCACACAATATGAAACGCATTTTTATCATACGAAACTATGTTTCAGGATCTTCACGGCTACTTCCGCTGCGACGGCAGAAGTCCTCCAATCATTCACAGGCAGCGACTTCCATGGTGTGATAGCTTCTTAGTTTCGTTCTTTTGTAATAGTGACAGTGAGCATCAGGTAAAAGTTTTTAATAGAAAATACATGTATACAGACTTCACCACATCAAGCTATTACAATCTGTCAATTTACTTAAACGAATTTTAAGAAGCGAGCGATTTTATTAAATAATATTATTAAAATATATTTTATTTAAAATTTTGTCAGTTTCGGGTGGCTTGTCATGTCATGTACATGTGTGTGTGTGTAAATGTGTTTTTTTTTTATACCTCTGAAGTCTCTTTTTTTTACCAGGTAAAAAAATTGGGACCAAAAAAGTTCAAATAAAACGCAACATATATTTTTTATATATTTTATTTTATAAAGGTTTTATTTATCGAAGGTATAGTGTTTTTGAATATTTCATAGCTAAATCAGCTTTCCGATCGATAATGTGTAGTAGGCGATTAAATTACGTATAAACTAAAAACAATGGTAAATTATTAAAAAGAAGATGGTGACAAATGAACAAGAACTTACAATGGCTTACAAATTCACTGAAACTTGTCTACAAATACAATTAGTAGAAATCTAGAAAAGAAAGTAACTTATTGGGTTATTAAATTGTGCATTAACTAAAATAGGTAAATTATTAAAATTAATCTAACTTAAATTAAAAGCTGCTAAACATAAATTGTAATAACCTACCTAAATAAACGTTGAATTAACGCTTATTTAGGCTCGGTAAATAAACGATTTGATTATGGATTTATTTCAACTAGTTTTGTTTATGTTTACTACAACATTTACGCCCACTGCGGCGATCTAAATCTGCCGACTCGTAAAAATTGCCAAGTATGGTACGTACGACCAAGAAGCAGGCATGGTTTTAATTTCGAGGATAAGGAGACGCCGGCCGTCTCATGTCGACGTGCCAACGTACGCTCGCTAAAATAATTTCCATTCAATAACAGTCAAACAAAATTGGACTAAACAACAAGGAATTTGTACTTTGGGAGTGTGATATATAGAGAATCGACTAGGTCCTCATCAAAATGAATATTAAATACTTAATAAACATTGTATCCATAATATATAATATAAGCAATATAAAACGTAACATAATCGGAATACTAGACAATAATATAATTCTGCTAAATAACTGAAAAAATTCAGGATTCGCCAACGCAATTTGCAATGGAGGAGCTTGCGTCGTTAGCTTGAACCGCGGGCAAGTGTGGTATAGCCGACGGATCCGACTAGAGATGGCTTTCGAAGAGATCGCGCGATCCGCAAACCCTCCACTACACCACTGTCAACACAGAATTGTCTAACAATATCATAATCGAATAGAATTAAAACTTTACTAAGATTTTGTACCGAAAAATGTATCTAGCATCGTATTAAAATGATATGCTTGCGAACAGCAACACTTTGGCATTTAATTAGGTCGTGTATGACCACCCACAAAAAGTAAAACAACATAATGTATCCCGAGTACCAATACCCACTACACATTCTGCTATTGATCAGTGTTGGCTGCTTGTTCGGTAGTACAAACTGCGGTTACAATATCATATTACAAAAAAATTCACAACATCAAGCCACAGTATAATAAAATTATAAGCAGTAGTTTGAATTCAAAGAAACGCCCGAAACGCTGGCGTAATTAAACGAGCGCGCCTTCCCCCGCCTGTAAGGATACTTCGAGGTGTGAAGGTGAACAGACTGATAGTCGCGCGCGCCGTCATTTTCTTAACGATAAACCACACAGTAAACCCGATAGTAGCAACCCTAGCCCTCTGATCGACAGTAGGAATTGAATTCCAGGACGCGTCCAAGTCAGACTACTGCTTATAATTATACTGTGATCAAGCAGTATAAAAACACTAAGCCTAATAAATCTACTACCACAACTCTTTTAAAGAGCAACTTACATCTATGTTCGTAAGATAACTCAAAGTTCGCCCAAATGGCGCAAATATCGGATCATATAAAATATAACGTGTTTTTTTTTTATCGCATCAAGTTTTATTACAATTTTCTGAAACAATCTTATGATCTAACTTCTCGCTTTCCCAACGTTACAATAAAGACAATACAACGCTCACTACCATTACAAAAATTAATAGCTTTTCATCAATATTTTTAAAACCGTACAAAATGGAACTTTCTTTATCTTAAGTTTAATCAGATTAATCTTACACTTTTAGTTGTGCCAATTCCTTACGCATCGACTTCGAATATACAAAAATATACGTTGAGACGTATCAAAGCTTTAAATAATATCAATTTTCAATGGTATAGTTATTTTATAGCATATTTTAAAAACGATCCTTACAATAAATTCAAGCACTTATACTTTACTTAAAATTAATCAATTGGCGTTTCCATCTGAGCATCCCAGCATCGTTCCACGACCCTTCAAACCTTATTTCAGTTAATTGTAAGTAAACAAGAGATCATTTTAGAAAAGAACACTTACATAAACACATGACCACACTCAATATTAGTAAATATTACAAAGATAATATCCATTGTACCTTCACAGGACAACGGAACTATTATAAAAATCGAAGTTATTCATTCATTCAAACATACATTATCGATATACATAGTTAAGAAAAAATGCTTCATTTATGTTGAGATGCTTGCAAAAGACTGGTCTGGTACATGCCATTCAGTCTGGCCGCGGACTAGCGCTACTGTAGTTTTTGCCAGTGAGACAAGCAATCATTCACTACGGTAATTACTTTGATACGGCGGCATTACGCCTCGAATATTTCACTTACATTTCTCCGTAACCAGGATCAACGAAGCGAATAGACTGCGGTTTTATAAAATGCATCGATTTCATGCTGTCGGTTTTGCATTCCGATAAACGAAATGTTGACCAATTAGAGTGACTTTTACAAAGCATCCAATCAAATAGAAATGCACGAATAGTTAAAGACTTACTAGCCTAATTACACGACCTTAGAGTTGCGCGTCGAAAGTTAACAAGCAACCGTGAACATTGATTTCGGAGAAATCCTTCGGAAATATCGAAGATGTTCGATCAAGATAACTTCTTAACATTGGACCCGCAATCGGTCTTACACAATACCTATTATCGCTGTGATACACGTACGAGATCGAGTCTCGATATTCTTACAAAAATACTACATCTACAAATCCAGTAAAAAAAGTATATTATTACTTGATGTTTATTTTATGCATTATACATATTAATAGAAAAAGTTTAACACTAAATTACTTGTTACCTTTACGAAAGTACAAAAGTTAAGTTATTACAAATTATGACACTCAAACCCTGATGCAACCCGCGTATTACGTAGTTTAACGTTTAGTCTAATCGCTACGCAATAACTTAGTTATTATCATTACCCAATTCGTCAGATTATCACCAATTTTTATAAACGTGCGTACAAAATGTATCGGCTTTTACGTCGGAGTCCGATTCACGAGACTTGAGAACACTAACTTGTATCGACTTCCACCGAACGTCGGGAGTGTAGCAACACTAATTACTGTATGTAATATCACCTTTCACAATCGCATCGCATTTGATAGTTTGAGAGCTTTATTAGCTGTATCTGATGGTACGCGTCTGTCTGAACTGCAATCATTACACTTACTGGTCCGTCTAAACTACTAAATGCGTACACGAACGCGACGTTAACCCTACAAATACAAGTTAATACAAAAGATTAATACGAACTTACTACATAGTGTAGAAAACATCGAGTATCAAAATATAATTAACATGTTTTTGATTTGCATCTTTTCACTAACCAATAACAGCCGTATACTAGAATCAGCCAATGCGTTTTGGGGAATTTTGAGCTTATGGACGCCGGGTATCATTTGGATGCTGAATGTCACTTTGATGACCTGCCTCGGGAGGTTCCGCCTACAGCTTCACGTAACGTGGGATGATATTGAAGCGACACCTACAAAATGTGTGACGCTAAACGCGTTCACTCATAAAGTTCTGTTGAAAATTGCTGCGATCAACATAGACTTTTCGTAGTTGAAAGTCAATTACCCTTTCTGTTTGATGGAACAATAAATGTTTTGAAACAGCATTTATTATTGGCATTATAGAGACATAAACATGCCATAACCGAATTTGCAATTTAAGTTCGGTTTAATTCGGTTGGCAGAACTGAACATTATGCAGTGGACACGCAAAGTCTGTCTACCGGTAAACATTTCATGTCAAAAGCCAGTGACGAAGGCAGGCAATACATCGAGTGCGTTAATCTACGGTACTTACATATCACGGGAAGATTTTTAAGTTTAATTTCACATACTTAGCGTGGCGCGAGTGCACCGTCTATGACCAGAATGTACACCATTCATAATAACAATACTCGCTTGGCACGAGGTTACCATTAACGATAATCATTATAAAGAAGAGAACTAGAGGATGACTCTTAATGTTAAGTGTGACCACATACATACGTCCTCATACACACAATTATTATTAAAGAAAACCCTAAGATTCTAAATAAGAACTACAGTGGAAATAAGATTTGATTAAACCTATATTCAAAAGCCTACATTCAACGAATATTATGCCGATGACGTCGTAGTCCTACTTTCAGAGTGCTAGAGGTACGTACGATTCCTAATATAGCATTTCGATCGAATACAGTTGTATAGTAATGAAGATCATAATAAAGATATATAGTTTTTTTTTTTATAATAAGTAACAATTTTGCTTCTAAATTTTAACGAACGTAAAACAAAATACCTTTTATAAAACCAATAAAACTGTTAATATTAGGTACATAATTCTGAAAACAAAAACAATTGCGGTTATATTAGGATTACAGCAACTATTTCATAAACATTACCTAAGATGAGGGTTACTTTTAATATGTATTTGATTTACTTTATAAAATTTGCAAAAGTAACAAATTGTTTCTTTGTACTTTTAAGCAATTCACTAAATTCACCACATTAAAATTCAACATGAAGAAACTCGAATGTCGGTGTCTAAATAAATAAATTGTCATTAATTACAAAATTTAACAAATATGTGCAAATAAACTAAGAAAGTTGGCAACGTTTGTGTTAATTACATTTATTATTAAAACTGAACAAATAACTGTCTAAAATATGAATAATCAAACACATATTCAGATAATGTACCGTTTATGTACGAAAGTTAGGAAAAACCGAACTATGGTACAGATGCACTACATACATCCGGGGGCTAAAATTATCTACACAACCTTTGAAGTGTCAATAAAATCTTCAAAATAATAAACATACTGTAAAAGAGCTCAATTTGCAGGGGAGCTTTAAAATGAGGATATATTTTAAATAAAATGGGACAAATACTGTAAAATGTTCGAATGTTCACCAAGACGGGGCCCGGCCCGACATAGTTGAATCCCAGGATATTTTTATTTAGTGCCTGGCTGAGAAAAACATTTTCTCTGGATTGTATATTTTCACCGAGTCTCGAATACACAACTTTGTCACCGTGTGTACTCGACTCATAACTGTAAATAGTCTACACAATTCAATTTCTGGAGCCACTCGGGTTGCCACTATAATTTACTATTTTTTTTTGTTTTGTATCTAAAGAGGTAATGCTTGTTTGAAGATCAATATTGAAATATCTATAAAATATGAAACGAACAGCCTTAATATTGTATCAGAGGACTTTGATATAAACGACTTATTGGATTTTGTTTTCAATATAGCGTTTGAAAATACTTTGATTTTGTACCAGTGGATAAAGGGGGAAGTCAATAACTTGATACTTTCGACAAGTCATCGTAAACATGTACCTATTATGATTATACATCTACATAGATGGCTCTGTATTTGACTATTAAACAATATGATTTTATATTATGTCGACCACTATGCTCCTGCGCACGACTCGAACACACTTCACTTACTTTTGTACATGCTCACCATCAGATGATCTGGATCATTTAATATTTTTCTAAATATACCAACAACAGCTCGTCTTAATCTTTTTTTTCAAATACTTTATTGGATACATACATTTATTTAAAATGTATATTAAACTTTTAAATATAATTCTATATTTCGAACGAGCAAACTTCGATAAAATTAAAATTGATTAACATTATGAAGTGTGATCGCTTCGCAGCCGGAACGCTTTAAAATAATTAGGGATCTTTGATATTACTGAAATTATGTACTATCGATTTACTGCTAAACTAGAAATATGCAATAATATCTCATTAAATACTTTTTGTCAAGCATCTGCGTGTAGTAACGGCATATTTACAAAATATTACGTCATGCTATGATAAATGTCCTGTCTGAGATATAATATTTTAGTTCTTAGAGTAATTTTAAGCAGAGGATACTAATTTAAAAATATTTAAGAGGTATTACAACCACACAAGGCGACTGGCGACTATAGTCCAGGATGTGCGCAAGCGACGCTTCAATAAATACATCGCATTGATAAATATTTTATGAAAGCTCGTATTACTGTCAGACTGATTATTTTCTATCGCGCGTGAATTTAACGCGCGTGCAATTATCGAAAATGAATATATTTGGAAATGTTTTTAAGCGTAAAAGCAGCTGCCAAAATTGTTTTAGCCATTTTTTTTTAAATGCGAGGTTTATTCTATGGTTGAGGTTCACTCAATGGAAGCTCAGAATATTCTGCTATATTTGGATCTCCTAACTTACAAAAAATCTACTGAATAAATGCTAACACTGATTACATACTACCAAATCTAAAGCTTTCAACAAATACTTAAGCGGATGATTCGTGTTATTCAAATCTGTTTCTTATTTGTGAGGACATAGAGGCCAGTCTGCCGTCCACTCAAACCGTGCCGTGAAGACGATGACGTAATGAGGTGCTGTGATGCGGATGATGGCGCGATGTGCTATGAGAGTGACCTATAACTACGCAACAGTACCAACTAGACGTAGTCAGTCAAAATAAGAGCGAACACATTATCTGGTCTGTTTTTATCGTGTACACTGACTTTATTTGGTCTGACAGGCGGTATATCGGCGGCACTCGAAAGGAGTTGATACTTGGTATTAATTTTTTTTTTTTTTTTAGAAGACTGGTTAATTTTGGTCATAAAATGTTTTTGGTTAAAAAAATTGTTTATTTTTACCTTTAAAAATTGTAAGTATTAGTATAATTTAATTTTTTCACAAACATCGATTGTCAGACCACTGAAATTCAGCGTAAAAAAATGTTAACAGAACCAGTCAATGTGTCGATAAGATTAGTAAAAAATGTAAATGGCAGTATCAATTTAAGAAGAATGCAAAAATTTTTTACCTATAAAAGTGTCAAGTCTTTAATAGAATTATTGCCTAACATTGCGGATATCCCGCGGATACTATCACTTTTTCTGTATACATCCCAATCGCCTAACTATCCGCACCACTTGTTTTTTGTTGTTATTAGTATCATTAATCACTAAACACGCACTATTACTAAGAATTATCACTTGTAATCACTTTGCGAGTAATAAGTATCAAATGTATAAAAACCTTATCTAAAACGTTAACAGTAATTACTGAGTAAATCCGCACATCACTTATTAGTTAATGTCGAAGCGCTATTCACTTACAAATAAATAGACATCCATGATAATAAGAAAAAACCCTTAAACCTAATTCTGATAGCCAAAACGTATAGTAATACATAGTAATATTTGAAAAAAAAAACAAGTTCGTTCTTTTTTTAAATTAAACATCTGATTTCTCAATGACTAGCGGCATTCACTTTTTTTTCATTTTTTGTATTTCATGAAGAAGGTATTTCACCTTTTTTTAACTGATATGGCACTATTCCAAAAAGTTTTATATTCGTTTTTTTTTTAATAATCCTCTCCATGCAGTCCGTTAATCACTGAGATATAGATATTTGAAAACATAAGTAAAATAACAATTCAACATTACATAACCCTACATTAAAGGTAAGTCATCGATATAGACAGGCTAATCATATTATTGGTGACACAGCAATTAGGTACTTATAATTAAAATCCTCTACCTGTATAAATAAGGTATGTATGTGAAAAATATAATAAGTAAATGAACTGATATTAAAGACGATAACCTAACATGGCATCTCTAGTAGAAGTACCTAGACTTATCCCTTTCACTATTATAGTGCCATTTGGTGGGAGGAAATAAAAGTTCACGATAAACCTACGAAAATATTGTAAAACACTTAAGTTAGGTTTAAAATTTTGCTAAAATAAAACATAACTAATAAACTAAATTGAACTAAACAACACTCCACTCGAACGTCCCTATCAGATAGGGTCATCAGTATCACTGAAATACAAGGTAATCAATAATTTAAAAAACTCACGACTTCTAACTCCTTCAAAAGGAAAACACTTCCCAATTTAAGATTGATCCGAAACAAAAAAATGCAATTTCTGGCATCACTACACCGCTAATTATTATTTTGGATAAAATCAACTCCTAACCAACAAAGTGCAGAATAAAATTAAAATAAAATCAATAGTACGATCTAAACTGACGCATAAAATTATTTTCAATAATACCAACTTAATTTAACAGAAATTATGTCTAGCGCCATCAGACGCAGTTAAAGTTCAAAAAACAAACACCATAACACAGAGGAGTCCAATATTCGCCGCGTCATATCCGTCACATCACTCCGCGAGACCGCAAGATTAAGCGATCTGGTTCAAGTAATCCATGAAGTCGTTGGAGAACAGCTGCATGGAGGGCTCATTGAGGGGCGGGTAGCGCGGGATGCAGCCGCCGCCCAGGCGCCCTATGGGGAGCTCAAAGTTGCGCTCCACGGGACGCTCGACCCTCTCCACGGGCCTGGTTCGCAGCGAGGCCAGATAGCGATCGGCCAGCGACTCGCCCACGCTCATGGCCAGCGTCTCAGGGCTGACTCCGAGCAAGGACAACGACTCACTGAGGCTCGCGAGGGTAGGAGCCAGAAAGTTGGTAGCGGGTTCTTCAGCGGGTGGTGAGCGGGAAGTCATGCTGGTGTTGATGACGGGACGAAGCGCGGGGGGCGACGCACGGCGCGGAGGCGACGGCGCTAGACCCCACGAATCAAAAGCAGGGGGGGTGCCGGGAGAGCCTCCCGGCACCGCCGACTGTTATGGCCACTGCTGGTACAGCGGGAACGTCCTCTTGGTGAAGCAGTAGCTCAGCGGCTTGACGAAGTGAGTGTCGACCACGCGGCAGTGCGGGCACGTCACCGGGTGCGAGTAGTCAGAGTAGTTCAGCCGCTGCTGCGGGTGGAACAGTCCCTTGAAGCAGTTGTTGCACTGTGGACAATGGAGATACGGCTTTAGTTTTACCACTATTTTCACAACAGACTTTACTGCATCATGTAGCAGTAACAATAAAGGTTGAATTCCTTTGTGAACCTCACCTTCAGTCTCTCAGCGCAGCACGGCGTTGCCATGAAGATGTCATAAGAGTACATGGTGCCGAGCACGAGGGACGAGCCATCCCATTTCTGTCCGCAAAATCGGCAGCGGATGGTACGCTCAGGGTCACACCGCTCCAGGCAGCCCATGCACACACACGTCAGGTATTGCGTGCGCCCTTCCACCTTCACCTGATGGTCAAAGAAAGTTGAGGTTAATCATCTCTCTCTCTAATAAAAAGAATCATCTCTCATATGCAGTCAGTAATCCCTCTTACGAAGAAGAAGAAGGGCACTTACATGTCAAAAACGCCTGTTGAAGTTTGTTTTTTTTTTTGTCTTAGTTCAAGTACATCAGTTAAGCGACCAAAATTTGGGACCGTGCGAACTATAATCACGAAATGTCAGACTCAATCAGAGACTAGATCCGCCCGGTGTTTTTTTCTTCTTTGCTAATCTGTGACTAAATAAGCCTGTAGAATATTGTTTTTCTATACATCCTGTTTACGTATGACGATTTTTAAGACCTATGGCCCTGTAGTATAAGGTGAAATGTGTTATCTACACTTGTTTTCATTTTCTCGTGACGTAGTTATTATCAGTCATTTACCTACGAATGCGCTAATGAGAATATTATGTAAGCTTCATTGATTAAATGTACCGAGATTAATAAGAAATTATATAAAGTGTTTGTATTATTTCTTGCATAACATGATGACATTATTTTCATTCTTTATTATGTAAAATTGAACAAACTGGCGATTTTTTTCTTTGCTGTTTTGAGGGCAGTAAAATTGGAATGAAATAAAGAAATGTGCCTGCCTGGATAGCAGAGGTGGCCCAGTGGTGGCGACCCCGACATACGAACAGGCGCATTACTTTGTTTAATTTATTTCATCACCACTGCTCACAAAACGGTGAAGGAAAACATCGTGAGCAAACCGGCATGTCGTAAAACCAAAAAAATCGAAGACATGTGACATCTACCAACCCGCACTGGGCCCGCGTGGTGGATTATAGCCCATTCCCTCTCATAGAGAGGCTCATGATGATGTCTGCCTGGGTTCGAACCCCTTGACCCTAAGGCGATACATAAATCGGAGTCCTCACCACTGTGCCACCGATCAGCCATTGTCATTTCAATCAACCAATGTTTGAACTGAAAGTTTATCCTAAAACGGACCCAAAGTTAACGAAAATAATTTCAAAAGCTTCATAAGAATGATGCAGAAACCCAGACTATCGGGGCTCCATGCCCCATGCTCCATGCATACTAACACCAAACAAACGCGAGAAGGCGACTTCTCTCTAATCCGACGAACAAACAACTCCACAAGTCTTGTATGACTACGTTTGTCTGTAGAACAAACTCGCAACATCTTATTTAAGTTTTCTGTTTTGTATTCGTACTTAAAAACGGCTGGCTTATTGTTTGTTTTTTATTTAAATGTTGCTACGTTTATTGTAGTGTGAGTGAGTTAAAGTTTGTACGGTGAAAAGTTTTCAAGGATACAATTTAGACTTTTTTTCGACGACGTGATCGCTTTAGGATTTCTCAGTATAAAAATCAGTGATTTACTTTTCTGACATCAGTGAGTTGGTGACTCATCAACATAATACAATAAACTCCGCCTTTTTTCTATCTGTGTGGGGGTAGGCAGGAACTACAGAAATTCAGCTCATACATACCGGTGACTCATCAAATGGTACGGAAATTATGGTCGCCCATTCCAGAACGCGGTTTAAACGTGCTGATCAATTTCATTAGAGAAACACTGTTTTAAGCTTTCACGGTTTAAAACTAAACTTATATTGTCACTTAATAATAAATAAATATAATAACGGGAGCTCAAAACAATGGAACAATCACGGAAGATATCCCATAAGTGACAATATAAATAAGTTCATTAGTGAAATCTGTTCCAGGTTAGAGTCGAATTTACGAAGAATTCATAGAGTATTTTTTACAAATTGAAACAGGTTATTACCTCCACAGCACCGCTGGTATGTTGACGCGGGCTCAAGAAGAACGTCCCGTCGACGAGCGGATATCGGTCGAAGACATGCAGGGTATCCTTGCAGAGCGAACAGGATACCTTCGACTTGTGCTGACCCGCCAGCGTGGACAGGATGAAGAGCCGCGTGTCGTCGTTGCCATGGTTACCTTCGTCCTCTATCTATAACAAAAGAATTGACGGAATACAGATCGGATGCTCATATAAAAACGTTGGTCTAAGTGAAGTGTGAAAAGATTTTTTTCTTCATAAATCCCTACGTGTCGTACTACGTGATAAACCCGCTAATAACCGTAATAATCTACACAAAAACAATAGACAAGCACGACCCTATTCGCCCAGAGCGCAGACGTTATTGTAAATCTACGCCCGCAATTTCAATATTTCATATCCCCCACATTTACATATTACGATTAATGCATCCACCCACGACACTTACCGCAGCAACTCTCCCTTCGTAATAACACAAGTAAATGACTGCATAAAGTTAAATAATGAAAGGCTGAAAGGCAATTACGCTGAATTCGGAGTCGAAGTCAAACAAAGGCTCACGAACCACGGAGATCGATTGTGAAGCACAATTCATTCACGTACGAGCAATTTGTGAGAGCGAATAATAATGAAAGTTTAACGAGTTACTGTTGCTGCGTAGGCACAGCGGTACGCCTTAATTAAACATAATATTATGAGCTGTCAAAGCGTAATACGTCCAATCCCATTTTCTACCCGACGCGACGTATTGATTAACAAAGCATTGTTCCTCGTTTGGGTACAAGCCCGAGTCTGGCATTAGCCAGCCAGACTCGTTTAACATCTGATATTAATATTATCGGGCAGTTAATTGTCTACACGCTGACTTCACATGAAACAGAATGCGAGACGCATAAGTAAGGAACTCTACGTACATTCCAGTGTGCATTTATTGATGCTAAACATTCCTATCTATTATTAGAGTGACGTCGTGACACCAGGAACACATAAAACGTACCCGGCGAGAGCGTTGACCTACGCAAACAAACTCAGTATGATTTGCAGTATAGTGCAGTGCAGTTTGCCAAGAGACGAGCGGGCGGGGGCGGGCCATCCGGCATAGCAAACACCGCCGCGATATCTCGCTACCCAACTTCAACATGAACGCCGTCTATTCCGGTCGGGTCGTGTCGAACATTTCGTTATTTAACCGATGATCATAACATTCGCTACCGAATGTTAATGCTCCTCTCGATTTGTAAATTGCAATCGTCAGACTGGTGTTGTCGTCTGAACGTGATAAATAACTGGCCGCGAGTGCCGCCTGCACGGGACTGCGTGATTGATTCAACGGAGCAGCTGCTCACACGATACATAGCTACTTTATGATTGATAACACTGAATCGCAGGACCACTTCGCTGGTGAGAGAAACGCGAGAGTGGCTAATGAAACGTCTATGAATTACTGTGTTAATTAAAACAGCGCTAGACGCGACGCCTTAGGACTAATGAGTGACAATTAAATTGTTAAGTGTCGCGCACACGACAGTTTAGTGAGGTTGCAGGTCCCGGCCGACGAACCCGCGGTGAGTGCTGCAAACTTGCACAATTTACTTTTGTTCTGCAAGATTGATGAGCACTCCGACGCAGACTATTTATTTACTCAATCCGATCACGCTTTGTCTCGCAATCGTCGCCTTTTATAGTTGTCTACGATGACTCGGCGTGGCAGTAAACCGGCACATAAAACTTTCAGCCGAGTTTAGGTAAGTGCATGTCTCCCAGCTAGGTAAAACCAGTCGTCGCGACCGCAAATATACGAATAGAGTAGAAAGCGATTTGCTCTAGTATGGAGTCAGTTAACAAGAGCGGCCGGAGCCATTCGACTGGCGTAGACGATCGTAGCTTCCTCTAATTACGTCTACTAAATTTACATAGTGCGGAGAAACTTGGCAGCCAGTAAACTTTGCGGTTTCAATGGTGTCGAAATATCCCGATCCCGACCGCCACATCCTCGGGGCGACTTCCGCAACAGAACTGTTTTAAAATAAAATTAAAACTGAAACAAAGAATGTTGGATAATGCGTAAAGTTGGGATTCGTTGTCGCACAAATTTAATCGTGGTTCTGTTCGTTTGTTTCGATGTTCAAACAACAAGAGCGAGAAGAGCTCGTTTCGAGGAGGAGACGAGAGCCATAGAGAGTGCTCCAAGCGTCGTTAGTCCTTCACGTCCCGCAGAACGAATGTACACACATTAAAACTTTCCGAATTGAAGGTGACGCAATAATTAAAGAGCCGAACGGGGTGCCACCCCACGCAGAGCGCTTTTATCGCGCCCGGGAAATGGAAAACAACAGTATCAGATAAACATTAACTTCAATTACATTCCCGGCACTGCTACATCGACGGATTATATTAAAACACAAACAAACACTCTCGAACTTCAAAATGTAGCCATCAAACATCAACAAATGTTCTCCATATTTGCTGAAAAGTAAAATAAAAATAGAGAAACAAAGTGGATTCGCCTTTCATTTGTATTTTCTCTTAATAAACAGTTGCGAAGGTATTCACGCTACATTGTCAACATCGTTTCCCATTGTTCTTAGTATCTATATACTCAGTAAAACATTCGCAAACGAGCTTTTATTATAAAACAGCAGACATTGCCGACCTAAGGTTGAATAACGGCGATAAATCTGGATAGTAGCCAGGGGTGGCTTATTTTTAATTAGCCAAATGAAACTTTTCCTATTATATTTCGCCGTTCGTCGGCACTGAACACTTAACTATAGTAAAGATAAAAATTAAATACAAAGCGAGAGTGCTGAAAGGCCGTGGAAAAATGTGAAACCTCGCCGCGATCCAATTAGCAGCAAGATATTCGATACTGATCTGATAGCAAAGCAGTAAAATTATTTAATTGAATTTTAAATGGCTTTCTTGGTATACCAATGGCGTTTACGATTTTGAATTGGGGAGCTATCAGACGTTGGATAGGAGTGATGTGGAAAGGGGGAAGCAATTTTTCACCAGTGCCATCTCAAACAATAAGTCTGAGAGCGGTTGGCGGATGGTATTTGTGGTGCTCGATACATTTATCGTGACGACTGCGTTGCGTTCCGCTTCGTGTTTGCCATTGTCTGAGAGCTTCACGTTAATACTTTGCTCTTTGTATCAGAAAATGTATTCTATAGTAATGCAATTGCAGGATTTTATACTTTCGACATTACGACTAGGTTTTTGTTATTTAGAAAATGTACACTTAAAACACAAACCAGGTGTATTCTATGTTCGAGTCAGTACAGAAAGTTTATCTCCAAGATAAATGAGAATAACACAGTGAATGCTATCTGAATCACTGACAGTTACCTAGCTCCGGTGCACAGGGCAACGCAGATTACAACTTTCTAAGGGAAATTATGGTTTTATTCGATCACGCTGGTTATTCGCCTAACTTGTCTGCTCATCAGCATTCGTCTGTCAAAGGACACAGCGGTTTATGTAAATCTCGAGCATTTATTACGCCTGCAACTCTGTATACTCCAATACTCGAGGCGAGCGGGGAATTCATGAAGCGAACAATTTGTTAATCTTTGCAAAGAGAAATACCTCAAAGGGGAACGTGAGGGCCGGTATTGAAGGCATCTGGTGTACTCCCGAAATGCTGACTATACATGCGTTATAAGTGTAAATATTTCGCAAAAATTCAAACGTCTTGAGAGATATTTTCTCGCGTGAATTAGTCGCGTCCCGACATTCCACATTACGCGGCGATGCGCGATATGAATGCCGAGATATTGTCGAGTGACAAAAGGCATCTTAATTCGACGGTAACTGGCGTCGAGAAAACTCCTACGTGAGTACATATATCTTATGAGATCTTAAAGTTGAACTATGCAACAAAGTCGTTATTATTTTATTGCTCCGTCTCCGGAGGATATGAAGTGTCTGAACATTCTGAACACTCTGAAGGACCGCGTCTCAAAGTTAAGTAAAATTTAGATTCAAATGGGTGTTAAAAATGTTCGAACGAAGCGAGTGGGTGTTCGGGGTGTTTTGATGCGATTTTGATGAGGTTCCCCGTCAGATCTGTACGAGACTGAACGGTGACATTTTTATTAAAATGTTGCCTGACAATAAAACGATGTTCAATGAACGAGATGTCGTAAATTTCCGAGGTAATTGATTGCGGACCTGTCCGAATTCACCGACATGTTTGAATGGTGCAATTCAATTCAAATTTATTTATTTTCTCCCACAAATATTTATATGTAGGTACAGTATACGTATAATTCTTTATTATTATATTTCCTACTCCTCCGCTATACATTTCTGATTAATTTCGTTGCGGGATCCAAGACAGTTAAATTCATTCTCTGGGACTTCGTCGAGCTTCATTGTCTCGGCACTTTTCTGGTGGTCGCCCCTGTTGATTCTGGCTTTCAGGAGTTACAGTGGTTTGGGAATAGTGTGGCGGGCTTGTCCCAATAAAAAAAAAAGTATACGTATACTTTTTTACGTATACGAGTAAGTATAATTGGAATGAAAAACCGGCCAAGTGCTAGTCGGACTCGCGCATGAAGGGTTAGGTACAAGTTTATGACGTATCATCCTACTAATATTATAAATGCTAAAGTTTGTGATGTATGTACGGATAGATGTTTGTTACTCTTTCACGCAAAAACTACTGAACGGATTCGGATGAAATTTTGCACATACACGTACATAACAGGAGCCTCTTTAATTTTTAATTTATTTGTTGTTGTTGTGGCAACAGATTACCTACACATTCTGTAAAAAATTCAACTGTCTACCTAATAGGTACAGATTATGATATACAGCCCGCTCAGACAGACAAACGGACAGACGGACGGACAGCGCAGGCTTAGTAATAGGGTCATGTTAGTTACCCTACGGATACAGAGCCTTAAAAACGCGACATTGCTAAAAGAATGAGAACGTAGTGAATGTTCTGTTTGTGTTCAGCCGCAGACGAGACGTTCAGTTCGCGCTACATGGAAAACTACTTATCCTAACTTCGTTTTATCGTTAGTAGGATTGTTATGTCAGTTAGTGCCCATTCAGCGGGCGCGTCATTAGTGCGACGTAGATAATGTGCCCTTGTGTTTTATAGTTAGTAGGGATGTACCGAGTGGTTGGGAAAGCCGACTATCCGGCCTTATTTTGTAGGCGCGTGGCGAAGCCGAATAGTCGGCTGGAGTAACTAAAATTTAACTTTATTGTTATTTATTCTTTTGATTATTAGCCTTTTTTTCGGATAGGAAATCATCAAATGACTCCTCCCGCTCTGGGCGGAGCAGGAAGAGTGTCAGACTTTTACTGACTAAAACCCATCCATGTTCCTTCATCGCCCTTTGTGTTCCGGAGCCACGGTATCTCTTTCGAACAGTCCCGCAACCCCTTTGATTATTAGCCTTACAAGTTGTTATGTACTTTAGGACTCGGAACTCTTCCTTTGGTGGTTAACAATTATTGATCTTAAATGAAGAAAAATAATATAATTTGAAGTTTTAACAGAAAAATATATAGAACTCCTATTTCCACACGGTGGGTGCCAGCGAGTGCGTTATATTACTCAACGTGAGCAACTCAGCTGAAGATGAAAGGTCATGTTGCCGATGCTCACTGAACTCGACCGACAGCAATGATCGGTTTGCCGACTATTCGGCCAGTCGACTACTTGGCCAGTCGGCCAGTCATAGTCGGCACATCTCTAATGTTAGCGGTTTGATAAAAATAAAATAACGCGTTTCAATTGTTATTCGCGACCTCCATTTTCCATTGTGTCCGAAGTTAGTCATCCGAGATATCTAATTGCCTACAAATGTAAGAAATTCTAAATCCTCGATATTTTATTTTCTTCTACAGAGTTGTATAATGGTATAGGTATTGTCTGGAAACTGAACAATTCATGTTAATTAGCGATCTGTAAATGAATGCAATTAATGTTACCATACTAAAAATCATTCAGTGTTTCACCATCAGATTAGATATTTTCTAGTCTGTTGCTCAAGATTTCTGAGCTTCCAAATAAAAACTCGCCTAAGAATAAAGTAGGTTACACGCAATGATATTCTAAGTTATACTCGTATATCGTTCCAACAGGACGTTTAATTTTAAAAACTGTTGTATACTTTCAATCAAAAATATTTTACTATCATCGATAAAATGGCTGCACTCCCCATCCCATACCAAACAGTATCCCTTTGAACACACACGTGAAACAGTAAAAAAAATAAGTTTAAATTTGCTCAAACATTCGTGCTTCCCACTATCCACCAATTTAGCTATTTCAAGTAGTCAAACTCATTCGTTTGACAAACATCAGCGAAGTTTACTTTGCTAGTTTGTTCGTACATACATGAAGATGCATCATACACCTATAATAATATTTAACTCTAAAAAAACCTGTCTAGCTACCTCTAAAATAAAGCCATCGAATTCTCTGGGGCAACAAAAGGACCAGCTTCAATATTTTGTTCGAGCAAAATTTGGTCCTTTGTTGACTAAATATTTATGCTTCATTTTCATACAATACCCTTATTATTTCTTAATCAGCAACATCGAATCTCGGTTTAGTCTGGGAGCTATCAAATCCCGATGGACATTATTTTATCGTCAGCTGACAAACATCGGGTTAAGGAGTAACCACACTATCGGAATGAGAGGTTTTCTTTTTGAGGTTTTAAAAAAAAACTTAGTTTCCAAGAACTCTATAGATGGCGTTGAACTTACTATGATAGTTGGTGCCAAAGCCAAAACGCTTGGAAAAATAAACATTGTGTCACGTCACATACTCTCGTTGACTGACACTTTCATTTGCTTAACCTTCCCAAATGTAACCTAGTTTTCTCGCGTTTTGTTAAAATCAGTTTTTTTAGGTTCCGTTCCTTGCATTATCATACTAACTCCTAGCGCCATATATCCAGCGACTAGGGAAGAGCTAAAAAGAAAATCCCTCATTGACGTGAGCCTGTCATTCAGAACTTTAAGTCCATGATGATGATGATGATCATCGCATTATCGTTAGCAGTCACCATCGTTTCTTTAGGCTTCCGTTACTGCCATACACATTTATACTCAAAACGGAAAGTTTCACGACACGTAATGTCATGAGGACGAAAAAATGTAAACAAGATACCGATTAAGTAACATCGATAATCGGAATCGTTTCGCCATAAGGAAATATTTACTTTGAGACGAGTTATATAAGTGTTGTTGCGATAATTCTGTCAACGCTGTTGCCCACGTGCGCCTGCGCAGACAGCTGAGTCAACACATTCATGTGTATGTAGAAATGGCTGACTATTTGGTCTTATTTGGTCTATCTGATATGCGTCTATGAAATCTGACCTTATCTTGGGTGTTTACTGTCTGGAATAGCCACAATGGACGTCGTTGTTCGATGTGATTCAGTATATTTCTCGCTGTTTAAGGCGACTACAGGAGCTAAATTAACAACTCTATTTGTTGAAACTTCGTTTGAATTATTATTATAATAAAGTTCTAATCAGCTTGCACTACAAAGTGGTTGTTCCGTCAGTCACTGCGGGCCGAATAGTGCGAAATGAGTAGTTTTTTGCGACTTACATAAAATCTATTGATTGGACTAAAAAAATAAAAAACTAATATGCTAATACGTTGCTTGTAGAATTATTTGCCAAAAAATCAGAATGATCGCATGTATTTTAGTATGGTTTTTACTCGTTAAAAGAATTTTTTAGAGATAAGTTCATGATTTTTTTTATCGAGTAGAATTAGTTGTATTAGGTATGTTTTCAAAACACTATCATACTAGCATATATCCTGAAAAATATCATATATTTTTCTGGTTTTGTTTATTGCAGTGAATCATATGCTTTTTTGCATTATAAAACTCGCGTTTAGATCTTGTAGTCGCCTTAAGCAACTATCGCTGTATCGGGCTTCAAATTGGTAGTAGACTTATTAAATTTAAGGCACTTATGAATGCTAATTTGTGGTCGGCGCAGGCGCAACACGTTTTTTTCTTCCATTCTCCTCTATCAACCGTCACGCTATCATTTCCTTCTCTTTCCTTCATATCATTCCTCACACCATTCATCCATCGTACTCCTGATGACTTGAAAAGATTTAAGAGGTTTGCCATTCGTGTTTTAGCTGATGTTTTGGCCATAAAAAATGTGTGAGACTGCACGAACAGACTCACGATGTCCGCGATTACGCGGAGCCCTAATCAAAATATATTTGTCCAATTGACAAAGGAAAAACAACTATTCAATACACTTACCATCACGTTGGTACCGGTGATGTGACGTAGTCCCTGGTAACGTCGTATCTGAGTGGGGTGTAAGTATAACTGTGTTTGTGTGGTGTATGTATAGTTATGTAAGATTCGACAGCAACCAAGGGACGCGCGCGGCTCGTACCGTCGACTCCCGGACAAACCTTCCAAGATCTCACACGTGGCACCTTTCCCCAATGTCCAACTGAATTTTATCCCGGTTGCTAACCCAATCGGGGATGTAAATTAGTCCAGCACTGAATTTAGGAATTTACGGCGTTCAAAGACACAAAAGGCCGTCTACATAACCAACAAATTACTCGCGGTCAAGACCCAAAATGGCGAGATTTCTCAATTTTCACTCAATTATCAACAAAATATCAAACACCGAACAGGATTGCATCGGATTAACAATAACTCAAAGTTTTCAAACAATAAATACGCGACAGCCGCGTGCATCAAAATTACAAGCACGGAGCGACCATTATTCAACCAAAATTGCACTGACAAGCAAACGTCATCGCACCGATTCGCACAGACAACGAAACGTAATCTGTCAAACGTCAAAAGGTGCGTTCAGAGTCTTGGTGGATGAAACAAAAAACTTGATTCATCAGTACATCTTGAGACAAACTTTTAGATTTAAAATTAAACGAGCAAATAACGAGCGATATCATGTATGTATGAGCATGCATCATCTAACCACATCAGTAGATATTATTTTACATTGACAGCGCCTTTATGTCGTAGCAGTAAGAGCGATTTTCGGACTACAGTTTGCTACCTACCTAGTATAAATCGTTAGCTGCCAGTAAACATGTTTATTATTTCAACTGCAATCGTTTTACCCGTAAATTTTATTTTTATGGCTTGTTTTAGAGTCTGACTCATGTTCGAACAGTAAGTAATCAGACGAAGAAAAAAATAGAGCAAAGCTGTTACAGAATTTGTGAAAAATTATATTCATCCTGCCAAATTGTATCAAAGTAAAAATTTAATTGGTCGTCGTTTAAAATTTTATTTTTCATGTTTATGTTCGCGCTTATAAAATATTATGAGTTATGACAGCTGAAAGTGCCTGAAGTTATTACTTTACGTATCTGAATTCATAACAAACACTAAAATCATCTCTGTAACTGCTCGTCCAACAATAAATTCTTGAGCGACTTAAAAAGGATGAATTTTGGTCGAAATCCAAGCAAATAAAGTATCAAATTCTTAGAAAACCATTTGGTTTTATTGAGTGTTTACAAGCTCAATTACGCAACGCCTAACTCTTTAGAATTTAATGAGATCTACAAATACTGTGCCCATTTTGTAAAGGCGGTCATAGACGGTTCAATCAAATTGATTCACTTTGGTTGAAAAACCCAGAATGAAAAATTTAGCCGACAATAGAATAAGCAAAATAACTAATGCGTAGGTCAAATCAAATCATATTTATGTCGGTAAATATTAAACAACTAATAAGATCTAATTTGACAGATTCATCCAAATCAAAATATTGGTAAGGGCAAAAATAAAAAGCAAAATTAAATTATACTTTTTTGTTAGTTTTTAGCACTAAAAATTAAGGAACAAGAACATAATAAACACGTAATAATCACTGAAATTAAATCTTTTCATTTTGATTTTTACTACCTATCTTCATGTTCATAGAGATACGAATATTTATGTTCATTTTTACGAGAAAGGCTTCAAAGAGATCTTCAGAGGCTTCGTTCAAAAGAATGTAAACTTGCTCGTGCGGCAATAACATGTTGGATTCGAACGTCACAATATTATTACTGATAGTCACAGGTTGGTAGTCAGCGTAGTTTAGGAACTATGTGTCGTATCTCGTATTATATTGGGATACGTTCCAAAATGTAAAGTTTGAAGACCAATGTCAGGATTTGCAGAGGCTCATAATGCTTGTTTACAACAAATAAGACATAACTCGAAAAATAAGCAATACCTACAGAAATACATTTTTTTAAGTAGGTACATATACTTACAAATATTTTCATTTTATTGCCAATTTTTTTTTGCATTGAAAACTTTTAGCAAAAACTGAAAGGTTTATTTTACGTATTTTGTTACTTAATTTAATATTTACTTTCGTTAATTTTATATTTAACTACAAACAACATCGTAAAATCAAAATTTAAATAAAAGAAAATAATAAAAAAAAACTTTTTTTTTATGCTCTACTGATTAATTAATATGTACTGGACCGATTGGGCTTGCTACAACTGCAGATGGGATAAGGACGACGGCTTTAAATTAATTGAGGTAAATAGAAAGTGATATTTACCAGTGATGATTAAGACTTCTATTTCGTGATATCCTAGCCGAGAAGGGTTTGAAGGGGTTGCTCTACAAGAGAGTAGCGGAACAGTCGGCAAATCCAAGAGCTTCCTCATTTGAGATCCGTATTCTATGCTTTTACTTCTATTTTCTGACCTCAAATGCCTATAAAATAGTAAACAAGATTAGATACTAACAACAAAACGGCCTTACTAAACTATTAACAATACCATATTAACCTAACTACGCCATACAATTACACCGTAACACCAGACTTGTAAATATTTCGCAGAGATTGTCATCATTAACCGTTGTTTATACTTTATTGAACCATAAATCCATCTAGATAAGTACTAGTATTTGTTGTATGAATAATAATTGTAATGAATAGAACATTCCTATAGGCTAGACGTTAGCGCCACTGAACGGGACGAAGGTTCTTGCTAACGGGTCTACAGACGGCGCTGCTTTTTTTTTGAAGTGAAAACTTCTTAGGCGCGTTGAGCACTTTTTGGGTGAAGGAAAAACATTGAACTCATCGTCACGTAACGTGCGGTCACGCTTCGTAGCCGTTCGTAGTACTCGTAGCATCCGCTACGGCGAAGCACCACATAGGCATGCGCGGAGCATTACCACTGCTACGACTGGGGCGGGGCCTGTATACTTTTTGTTTTCACTTCTATCGGCAGTCCTCAAAGACTGCTCCGATTTTTTTGTTTCGGTTACTCGAATATAAAAATGTAGCTAGTTTTCTTAGACATAGTACAGAAGCCAATAAACCAAGCTACCCGAAAGCTGTTAAATTTCCCAAATCAACCTTGAACTCTAATAGTTTAGCTATAAAGTTAAAAATCTATTAATATTAAAGAAATTTGACAGATTGTAGTAGCTTGATGTGCGCTGGTGCAATCTGTACATCCGTGCAACAATATTCTGTTAAAAATAGTATTTTTTGCTTTAACAGTTTTTATTTTCGTCGATTTAGGACGTTTTAGGACCAATAGGCAATAGTTAACTTACAAGTTGGCTTTCCAAGTCCAAATGAGGTCAAGGACAGATTTTCTAAAAGTCCTTCTATAGTTCACTGTTTTGGAGTGTACCTTCCATGTTTTGTGTCTGCCTTCACCTTCAGAAGCAGGTGGTGTTTATCAACCAGTCAGTCATGAAACTGTTTTACTTCAGCATAATCATCTATCGTTCTAACTACTGGTCCACATTCCTCCTCTCTGTGCGAGGGAGAATCGAAGATTATTACAAAATTATTGCAACAGTTTGTTTTGGTATCGCAGCATACAATTTATCATCGCGCGTAACATTTATACAGAGGAAGTATAAACGCGTCAGTAATATCGATATTGATCCGCATCTGATTACAAGTGGAAGCCTGCCTCAACGTACTTTGACGCAGCTGATGACGTCACAACATTCGAGATTTAAATGATGCTGGCCACGAGACGCTTTAAAGGAAAACAGTGTCTTAGTATTCGAAGTTTAAAAAAATGCTGACAACTAACAAAAAAACTAAACTTGATTTCAAAACGGAAGAAGTTCTAAAATGGCGGAAATTCATCGCGGTCTAGAAACTATGGCATTGCACTACAACTAGAAAATTAAGTAAACAATACATAATACCGTCTGGGAATGCTCTAGACCGGCTTACGTCAAGTCTATTATTATCACAAGAATCAAGTGAAACTTACTATAGACTACCTATTTACTTAGCTACATTGACTAGTGTGTTTTGATAAGGCAGTAACAAAGGATTTGTTAAACTCGAGCAACACAGATAATGTGCCGACGCGATCCTTATAAATACGTAAGGAATTCAAAGGTTTAAGTGGGTTATACTTATAGGGTGAGGTCAAACGAGCGTAATTTCGTGGCTCGTGAGTCGCAGAATTTCGGTCGCAGAAATTCTGCCTGGCAGAAATTCTGTTGGGATGCCAGACGAGCGCATTTTATTCAGTTACTATCCAACGTTTACAGCGGATGTTTGTGTCGTGCAATGGAACCGTTGAAAATGTTGTCTATTTACGAAGCATATTTAGAAGACGAAGAAGTAGATAATGCCAGAAAAAGATAACTGGGTAAATCCGCTTAATAGTAAAAGACTGATGCTTGCACAGTTCCACACTTTATATGTGCAAATATTTGAAAAGTACTATCATTTTCCATTTCATGTTTTTCAAGAATTATTACAACTCCTTAAAACCTTTTATTACTAAAACAAACACAAACATGTGACTAGCCATCAGTCTGGAGGAAAGACTAATAAAAAAGTAAACAAACGCAAACTCAATTCGGTCCGAATAATGCGTGTGAGTCGGCAGACAACTCATTTTGCATCACCGTGTGAATGAAACAGGACTTTGGTATGAAACCGAATGCAGCAGAAATTACGCGACCGAAATTACGCAACTCACAACTCAAAAATTTACGCTCGATTGGCTTCAGCTTCAGTGGATCATTGAGAGTGATTTTTTCGGTTGGCGCGCTTCTATGTTGCTCTCTAAAAGTTTTATAAAAAAAAACTTGAAGAACTGAACATCACTCTTGTAATCCCAGAAGGGTAAGGCAGAGGTGTACGTGTCCAAGTCCCATGTAATAAGGGGTGAGCCTATTGCCATCAACCGGGCACAAATCCAAACTCCGTGGCTGCTACTGAGAAGTTCCTGATAGAAAAACCCAATAACACTTTGCCCGACCTGGGAATCGAACCCAGGACCTCATGCTCAGCAGTCACACTTGTGATCACTACACCAGCCAGGCAGAAACTAACTAAGAGAGAAAAACATCAGGGAAGCAAATTGTATTTTGACGAATCATCTTTGAACCAGGTAAATAATAATAAATAAATAAAAAATAATAATTAGTAAATAATAATTAGTAAATAAATAATAATAAATAAATATCTTTGGACATTACACACAGCGCCATCTAGTGCCACACCAAGCAACGAGGCTTGTGTCGTCATGTCGTGGACACCAGATAGTTGATATACTACATAGATACTTTTTGTTTGTAAATACATACTTATTATACACATAAACATCCATGCCTCGGAAACAAATGTCCATGCTCATCACACAAACATTTGCTCCTACTGGGATTCGATTCCGGGACCCTAAGAACGTAAGGCAGCCACACTACCGCTGCGCTATTCGGGTCGTCAAATGTCTCTAGGGTCTGAATTGTTTTCCGCTTTATCTTACAAGAAATCTGTCAAAACTGCACTGTGGTAGGTAAAAACTCACGACAATCTCAACTTACTACACAACGCACGGATATGAACCACCAGCAAACAAAGCATACATCTTGTAACCGATACTGTTCAACAAAACTACTACTATAGGTACATTCCTACACGAACAAAAACAAACTACGATTACACTATCAGCTGTGTGATACGAGTATAACCAACCATTTGGCTTGCACTGATAACCCTGCACTTACTGCTATGTCACCTCAGAGCAAAACTTATCTGTTTTGCAAAGTTGCCAACAACAGCCTTGTAAACGTTATCTCATAACGAGAAATAAGAGTGACAATTATATACATAGATAAAGTGAAAATTAATAAATAACTCAACCAAATTACTGTTTCACTGATATGAAGCTGAGAAAGTCGTTAATATGAGATGTTAGTGTCGGGGAGACGGTTCACTTCGATACGTTCGTTATTTAATTTGTATCGCACTGATAAGTTCCCGTTCAAGTCCGTTACTAAATGTTTACTTTTATACTTCAACAGGAAAAATGCGTATTTACTAGCATTATCCAAAATAAACAGTATAATCATTATTTGAACACAAATAATTTATTTACTAGTGATATTATCTGATTTGTACTGTGGTTATGTATGATACATAGTAATTAACTATGTATTGATTGTTAAGTTCACTTTAATCGCTTTATCTTTATGATAATTGAGATAAATATATCGGGTGACATTAATCATTCCCATGACTGCGTCATGCTTGGTAGTTATAACGGAATTTATGATCACTTAAGTTAGAATTTAATTACATACATATCAGTATTATTGTATTCAAAAGCCATACTTGCATGTTTACTGAGCAATATAGCATAAATTTCCATGAAACAAAGTAACGAGTAGCTATTTAAGGTAACTTTAGAAACTAACCATTTATTTAAAGTACATTCTGCGAGTAACTCAAATGAAAAAGTTGACGTGATACAAAATTTCTAAAAATACACCGAATTTTCTCGTACATTTTCTAAAGGAAATATCTCAGTAAAACAAACTTACGAAGAGCAAACATAAAAGCTTGCCCGGCTAACTTTATTCGTGAGTTCAACGAAGCCAACTGAAAGAAAGAAGAAACAACTGCTAGCGTCACGTCATGCGTCCCTATTTGCATCGCATGAACTATATCGTATCAGCTCACTTGCATAGAACCGTCGGAGACAGTCTTTACAACGACGATAAAACAGCCACATGATAAATTAAATTTCTCTGCAGTGTGATTGTAAATATGAAACTTATTGGTTCTATATTAATGTTTACAGTGTTATGGATACTCTAATACCTACATGTAGGTAATTATTACGTTGTATTTATCGCAATGTTTGACCTTTCACGATGAAAACAGATAAAAATAAATAGGTACTTGCTTTTTGGCGTTTTTTTTTTTTTAATTGAGTACTTAATTGAAGTTTAACTTACAAAATATTTCCACCAGGGATGTTACGGAGGTGGTTTTATCGGAACCGGAATCGGAGTCGGAGGCGGAGTCGGAAATGGTGGCAGAAGAAAAATGTGTATGTTATTGCTTGCCCATAAGGCTTTAAATAAAATTGTGAATTATGAATCGATGACAGAACGCGTGCTGTGTTCCCCGGGCGACATGCATAAACCTGTTCGTACACTTTAGCCGCCGCGCGTCGTCGTCGTCGCGATGCTTTGACCTCCGATTAAAACCTCCGATTTAAAAGTATCGGAACCGAAGTCGGAGCCGGAGGTGTAAAATCAATCGGAAGTTCCGACGTATCGGAGTCGGAGTCGGAGCTTCGTAACATCCCTGATATAACGTAACGACTAGTTTTATGCAAACATTGCATACATTAATGATATAGGTACAATATGATGAATGGAAGACGATATTGTTGGAATGTTTGTGGTTCTGCGAGATGGTTTTAAATCATGGTTTTAAATACTGTAGCTGTACCAAATAAATAAATAACAATGTATAGGTAATTATAAATTATAATTAAAACGAACAAAATGTAGTGTGCTTGCTAATTGCATTATTTGTTATCAGAAAACAAATAAAACAGTTTTGTATCGTCAACAGAGGTTAACGTAAGGTTGACTGTGTTGACTAAGCTTATCAAGTTACTAATAAACATTATTTTTAGCTAACGTGGTTACGAAGTAGGTAAGCAAAAGTAATTATTTCAGGATCGTTGCAGGTGGCGGTATGGTGTACTGTCGATTGTGCTAACAGCGATGGGAAAGAGTCCCGGACCCCTAGCCAAGTTACAAACGTTTCGTATCGATTCTCTTTCTACAATCGTAAACGCCTCGGCGTAAGCGATTGTAGAAAGCGCTAAATTGGTAGCCAAGTTGACACGACTGAGTCGATCGCTCGCTCTCTAATGTCTGTAGAAAAAACCTACACTTTAGTTTATGGTGAGCGTTCCTACCAAAGAGTTTAGCGATCAACATTGTAGAAACGATAACATTCTATTCTATCATTTTGAACGATGTAAACTTGTCTACGAATTTTCTATTCGTTTGTGTTGATCACGTGATTTAACGTTGAGATGATGTCATTCGCATTCATTTGAATAGTTTTCTACTAGCGATAACGATTGTAGATTGTCAACTTGGCTAGGGGTGCCGAGTACTGCTGAGTTTACACAGGGTGTAAACGGACCCTTTACGAAGCATTTTGCCTGTACATCAAACTAAGTAACTCTACGCAAAAATTATTGCTGGGAAATGACTTTTTTTTGGGGTTAATAATCACGTTTTACGGTAAAACTCAATGTAACTCACTTAGAACATTGAGCTGATGGATGGATTGAATAATGTGGACGTCGTGGAGGTGTTCTTTAAAGTACAGTTCTTACATTATTAACATGTATTTAAAAATAACTTGTGAAAATGTTGGAACTTTGACCCCCAAATATCTCCGTAGCTAGAAGGTTCCCAGGTATGGTGTAGAACAAAAAAATATTGCAATGACGGGGAGAACAAGTGCCTTTCGGCTTCGTTAAGGCTCTATTCTATCTACACCCTTGTATACATGGTTAGTTTTCAATGACCAACCAAAATTAAAAATAAAGATCTAGATATCAAACTAAAAATGCATTTTAAATATTATTGTCGAAAAATGTAAAATAAAATAATAGCATTAATTTGAAAATGTCTTAAAAAAATACTAAATCATTAACCTAGTGGGAATCAACGCACTTGTGTGCGTGCATGCGCCGCCAAATTTATCTGTGTGCTAACTATCTAGGTTGTTGAACTGAATTGTGCTGTTGCAATATCCACACGTTCGCTTTTAGTGGTGGACGGGAATTAAATTATTTATAATATTAATTTTATTTAAAAAAAAAGTTTTTTTTTTAAATTAAATCGAAAATATTATCGATTATAAACCATCTCTGAAAATTTGGCCGGTCATTGAAAACTAACCTTGTATTATGTATGTAAACAATGTCTAAATATTTCTGTTATTTATAAGTTGGTTAGTATAGATTAGGTAGTTATGGAAGTATTTATTTATTATTATGTAGATAAGTAAGTATGTATGTACCTATTTATAGTAGGTATGAAGTCACAATGTTACTTACGGTAATAATTATTATTTAAGTACCTACATTGCTAATACAATAACAAACGCTCATTCATTACATTATTTTGTTGAGGAAAAACAATATTACATAATATTAATCGCATAATCGTACCTACAATAATAACACATAACTTGAGTGCTGTTGAATAAAATATAAATAAATAAAATTAAGTTATTTAAACTCCAACTTAAGTACCTACTTAGAAAGTTCTAGAAACTGCCTTTGACTCCGATAAAAATTAAACAGTATGCGTCAAGCGTTTGAAATAGGCTTTTTATCGCACTTGTATTGAATGCACACAAATGCATATTTAAGTAAACAAGTATAAGGGTATGAACACATTGGCGGCAGATAAGCGTTCCGTCCGGCCAGTGTGTTTAGAGATAGTATACGTAAAATTAAATGTTTTATAAATAAAGGTGTCAAGATAAAATTATATCTTTTATAAATATTAAAACTAAAAAATAAAATAAAATCTTGTTATTTCAGACATTGGTCCATAATGTGTTAGTAAATACAAGAACTAAGTTTTAAATACGAGAAGATTTTTTATTTTTATTTTATTAGCACTTCTTATTAAGGGCCTATACTACCTCAAATGGCTTAGCATGATCCTCCGTTACACCTAAAATACTGCAGCATTAATTTTGAAATAAATATATGGTAAAGTTGAGGATTAATTTTAGGTCTTATGTTTGGCGAAAACACGATTTCATAAAATTTTCTCTATAGAATAAAATCCCAAAGTTACCTTTAAATCGAACAATAAACCGCTGGTATTCAAAAAGTACTTCAAATTAGATCATGAAACTTTGCATACTAACTGAACTAACTATAAAGCAGGTCTTATGTTTTTTATTTTTTCCAAAAGACGAAAATTTGATTTTTTTGAGAATAAAACCACTCATTTCGCACTATTCGGCCGCAGTGACTGACGTAACAACCGCTTTGTAGTGCAAATTGATTAGAACGTTATTCTAACAGTATTACAAACGAAGTTTGAACCACCACAAATAGAGTTGCTAATCTGAGGTAGTATAGGCTCTTAACTAGAAAGTGCTAGACTGCATTTCAATAATTTAAAGAAAATTATTATTGTCAGTGATCTTATCCACATTTTGCTATCTGTGTTTGATGCAGCTTTAATCTATTGAATAATGTTTATTTGACCAAAAATAGGTTATCTTATTGATATGAAATGTTATCTACAAGATAACAAGCATCAAGCTGATGTCTAGACATAACATCACGCCTCTTATCCCCGAAGGGTTAGGTAGAGATGTTTAGGCCCTAACATGCCTCAAATGGCTTAGCATGATCCTCCGTTACGCCTAAAATTCTGCAGCATTAATTTTGAGATAAATATATGGTAAAGTTGAGGATTAATGCTAGGTAGGTACCTACTATGTGTGACGAAAACACGATTCCATAAACTTTTCTCGATAGAAAATCAAAAAAAAATAATCCAAAGATACCTCCAAAGCCATTTGAGGGATATATTATAGCCCATATAAACGTTGTAAGGTGTACAGAAACGGACATAACCTTTCATCTCGAAAAAAAGTTCTGTTCCTGTGGAAAACAACAATAACGTTCTTATGTTAACAGATGGCGCCACGTGTCTTTCGAATCTTGATTTAATTATAATTATTAAACAAACAGAAATAGATACAACCCGAATTGACTGTCAAATTCTAAATTAACGCGAGCAAAATACAAAGAAAACCTTATAAATTAAAGTAGTAAAAAACCTTATAATTAAAAACTCAGACCTTTTCCCATAAAAAAAAAACATTAACCTAAAGTTTGCTTGTCGTCGCCGCTGAGTTACGCGCTTCACCCACTCAACCTTCGTTACGATACGCTCTTTTATAATTAATACTGTCTTCCAAAAAAACTCACAAACGTCTTAAAACCGCTGACACAGACGCGTATTTCCCTACTACAGGTAAATACGCCATACATCGGCCTCCCCCCAATCTTCGGCCGTCTGCACATTTTCAGCTTGCGTTCGTTCAAAAGGTGATTATTTGAAAATTTTGCCACTCCAATTGCAACTTTGGTTCATAATCTATACGTACAAACCGTTACTATCCGATTGGTCACTCGCTCTTCGCACACTGAGCATCAGCAGCGATGGCGCCGTTGAAGAGTCAAGTTCGTGGCTAAAGTAGCTTACTTGCTGCGCATACCCATGCTCCGGGGATTGATATGACTACGATAAGACGTTTATTTTTTTTATTTTAAGCTTTGATAACAATAAAAAGTTATTTTTACTATATTTTGAGATAGTTTTTTCAGTGTTTTGCGTATTGCTTTATGGGAAAAATAGGGGGCCGCCATTAGGATACCAGTTTCGACTTAAAACCGGATTCTCGGCCGGGGCCGACTTTAAAGTAAATGCAGTCTGTTTCATAAATTCCAATTCTACCCATGCCATTGGCTTAATAGGAGAATTTGCAAAGCATATAGGTAAATAAATATATTTTACTTTTAATCGCCAAATACCGGCCGGGGTGATATTAGTTGAATCTTGAGAATTATGGTATACGAAACAGGGGCCGACTTTAGAAATATTAAAGATCGTAATGTCGGCCAGTTTCGAATTCGAGCATCACTATACAGGCTGATGACTTTTGTATTTTTTCATTGGCTTATGTGGGTAGTTGGGTACCTACTATTTTTTTATTTATTAAACTTATTTTCTTTAACCCTTTTTTTTTGTTACGAAGACGTTAAAAGTTTAGCAAACAATTACTTTTGCCATCTTGTATTATTTTAGTCCTCTAACTTATTCAAAATTCTATTCTGTTTAAAATTCCAATTTTAATTTTATTTTATTGTGATGTTTAACTTTGTTATAATTATATTAACATTGAAATTAAAAATTTAAATTACAATGAAACAAATACAAATTTAAACTAAGTGTGATATTATACTGCTGCTAAAATAAATCATATTAATAATATTTTTAAATGTCTTAATTTAAAACACCCTATATCCTCTAGGCACCCGGCCGACATTTGGGAAAAATGCGACCGACCATGGGCCGTGAACGACCGACTTTAGGGTTTTTTCGATCTCGACGCATTTAAACCTTCATACTTTTTTCTTTTAGTAGAAAAGTCAACCTTTTGCCTATAAACATAAAATTGAATTATCAACCTGTCTAAAACCGCATCACAAGCTATCCTTTTGTTGCAAACTGATGGAGCCAGAGCAAAGCAATTAGAAAATCTGTAAGGGGGGCCGACGTTTAGCGTATTTACCCTACACGCTATGCGTGTCGTACATACCTATTACATCGCGATAAGCCACAACCTAGTATCGCGGACTCGCGGTCACAGAGGATAACGCCCGCGCCAAGGCGAACGTATGCCAACAATAAACATGTCCGCTAGACCCTTACATAACACGCTAAATGTTGTACACGCTAGGCAACTACAAATTGTTTGCATTGTTACGGCGAAGCGATTGGGGATTGAGTGATGGAAACGAGCGAGAGCGGTGTTTGAAGTTATGCTTCTAGCGAAGAAAATTGTGAAAAAAAAACGGTTTGTATATTTTTTTTTACGGTTTTATTTTTTTTATGTTTATAGAGGAAAGATTAGATTTTTTGAAAGAAAAAGAAAGAAAAAGCATTTATTAGCCCGCACAGGACAAAACACACAAATGTACGTATGTATTGTTTGTTTGTTACGATTTACCTCTAAAACTACTGGACCGATTTTAAGAGAATTCCGATCAAATACATATTTCTATCTTTCTATCTATATCTATACTAATACATATTATAAAGAGGAAAGATTTGATTTTTTAATATAACGAATAAACTTAAAAACTACTGGACCGATTTTAAAAATTCTTTCACCATTAGTAAGCTACATTCACCCTGAGTAACATGGGCTATATTTTATCCCTGTACTCCCACGGGAACGAGAACTACGCGGGTGAAACCGCGTGACGTTCGCTAGTTTCTAATATAATTGATATTTAAGATATAATTTGTAAGTCATAGGGGATTGTCTTTTCCAGCTGTGGGATGACAATGACACTGGCTAATAGTATCAGTACCGATGTTTACACCTTGAAAGGTGTAAACATCCCTACAAGAAGTCGTCAACCAAAAATTCTGTAAGTACATCAAACTAAGTAATTTAATGATTGCTTGGAAACGCCTTTTTTGAGTGAAAAAGCACGTTATTCGGTAGCAATAAAAAATTGAGCTGATGAATTCATTGATTAGCACGGGTCATGGAGGTTATACCATTAAAAACTTGTACTTATTGATAAAGGCGAAATAATTATGACCCCAAATATCACCAAAACTAGAAGGTATGGTCTAAAACAAAAAAAAAATCGGAATGACGGGGAGACTAAGTGGCTTCCGGATTCGTTAAGGGTACTTTTGTAGTGGCAATACTAAAACAACATAGAACAAAAAGTACTACAGCGCCATCTATGACACGAACGATGAACTAAACTGAGAATTCCTACATCGCGTAAGCAGAGTTATCCGCGACAGACTATATACAAGAACCTGACATCACGTCGGGGTCACCAATTTAGGAGTATAAAGAACAGGGTGTAACGCTCTTCATCTGCCGTAGAAAAGGGAGGATCCTCCGACCAAACGCGTGTTATGTCTGGTGGGCCACTGCCCGACAGTCGATGTCGTGTTCTTGTATACCCATTATTTTTGTTTGCATAGATAAAAAAAAAAAAAACTTGACTAAATGTTTACTGCATGGAAATTAGCTATAATTAACTTAATGCAGGCTATTTATTAAACGACATACTTTTTGATAGTAGATTAAGCAATTACCGGCTAATTTTCCAGCTTATAAAGGGTAATTTCAAAATAAAGAAAGAAATTTACAGCCTCACGTATATTGTCTTATTTGGTACGCCTCTTTTGCAATGTAGACATTAATTAACAACCTTATTTGGACAAGTGCATGGTCCAATTTCATTTAAATGTGTAACATTAAGACTAAACCGAGCATACAAACCTATTACAAGGGCCGACACCTCAATCCGGTACAAACTGGTTCCACTTAACATACATGCATCCGGCGACCTTAATAACTAAATAATATCATTCAGTGCTATAAGTAGACTAGCTAGAGGGGCTCATGGCTCACGGGTCATTCGAAGGTCAAGCTACGCTTGTCAAGGTTGGTCCGTGGATGGGTGACCATAAGTACATTGCACGCTGAGTTACATCCGTGCCACAGAAAAACATGTTCAACTGTTTGTCCAGGTTGTCATAATAGATCTTTGATAGTCGTTAAGGTCCTAACATGCCTCAAATGGCTTAGCATGATCCTCCGTTACGCCTAAAATACTGCAGCATTAATTTTGAAATAAATATATGGTAAAGTTGAGGATTAATGCTATGTGTAACGAAATGACGATTCCATAAACTTTTATCGATAGAAAAAAAATCCAGTTACCTCCAAATCGAACAATAAACCGCTGGTATTCAAAAAGTACTTTAAATTAGATCATGAAACTTTGCATACTAATTGAAGTAACTATAAAGCAGGTCTTATGTTTTATTTTTTCCAAAAGAAGAAAATTTGATTTTATAAAGAATAAAAACCACTCAATTCGCACTATTCGGCCTGCAGTGACTGACGTAACAACCGCTTTGTAGTGCAAGCTGATTAGAACTTTATTCTAACAGTTCTTCAAACGAAGTTTGAGCCACCACAAATAGAGTTGCTAATTTTAGGGTTAGAAGGGTGGCCTGAAAGTCTGACAACCAGTTTTACCAAAGGGTATAATACCATATTACCCAGTGCAGTGCTGAGTTGTGGAGGTCAGATAACAGGCAGCCGCTTCATGTATAATACTGGTATTCAGCTGCATACGGTGAAACTGGAAGCCGACCCCAACATAGTTGGGAAAAGGCTAGGCAGATGATAATGAATGAAAAAGACCAATTAATCAACACATGGTACAGCACACTGCACAAGAGACGAGTCTATCGGTCATTGCACTACAGCTCTTATGCAGTTGTATGTTATCCGAACCACTCATCAAAATATATATTTCGTGATAGCACATCAATGACTATTCATTTGAGTATTAGCGGCAATTAATATCACTATATCCATGATCATGACGAGAAGAGAAATTCTACAATACCTTATAATGCGGGTTGCAGACCAAGAGCTAAGCTGAGTTAGTTTAGCTCAGCTCGCATAGCTGACGCAGTTTTCCATACTTGTGTGCAGACCGCAAGCTATGACACAAGTATGAAAAACTGCGTCAGCTATGCGAGCTTAGCTCTTGGTCTGCAACCCGCATAATGGTCTAATGAGAGGTTTTCCTTTTGAGGTTTTAAAAAAAAAACTTAGTTTCCAAGAACTCTATAGATGGCGTTGAACTTACTATGATAGTTGGTGCCAAAGCCAAAACGCTTGAAAAAAAAAACATTGTGTCACGTCACATACTCTCGTTGACTGACACTTTCATTTGCCTCCAACCTTCCGAATATACTTAAAGTACTTACGGGATAATATCCGTGGTTTTCCATACCACGGATATTATCCCGTAAGTACTTTAAGTGTAGTGCTTCCGAATATAACCTACATTTCTCGCGCTTTGTTCAAATCAGTTTTTTAGGTTCCGTTCCTTGCTTTATCATACTTACTCCTAGCGCCATCTATCCAACGACTAGGGAAGAGCTAAAAAGAAAATCCCTCATTATAAGCATCCAACCATAGCCGTAGAACCGATAACCGTTGGGGTAGACGTGTTCTTCAGTGGAAACCGCAAATCAGCAAGCATAAGGTGGGACGCCCTCAGGTTCGGTGGAGCGACGATCTTCGTAGGGTGGCTGGTCGCAACTGGATGAGACTTGTTGAGAATCGAGTTGAGTGGCGTGCGATGGAGTAGGCCTATGGACTGCTGTAGGCTGGTGATGATGCATCCCACATTAGTACCTATCTTGTCCTGGACCGAGGAGGTACAAGACAGGAGAGGTACTACTGTGGGATTCTCCTGTTTTTATCCCAATTTGTTTGAGGTCTTCTTCTTCCACTCTCTGTTGGTCGTCATCCCATGAGGCACCTCTTTTCTAGCCATACGATAGTACAGATACGTACATCGGGCTGCTCGAAACTGACATCCCGTCAACCTTGAACGTAATGCTTTGGCGATAAAGTTGAAAATCTATTGAAGATATTTGACAGATTACATACAGGGTGTAAAAGACCTCATCACGAAGCCGTCAACCAAGCATTCTGTACATCAAACTAAATAACTTTACGCAAAAATTATTGCTGGGAAACGACTTTTTTTTTGGGGTGAAAAATCATTTTTTTGTGGTAGAACTCAATGTAACGCACTCAAAACATTGTGCTGATGAAGCATTGTGCGGATGGATTGAATAGTACGGGGGTCGTGGAGGTGTTTAAACTAAATATTTTATATTAAAAACGTGAATTAAAAAAAAAAAAAAACTTGTCAAAAAGTTGGAAATTTGACCCCCAATATCTCTTTAACTAGAAGGTTCCCAGGTATTATGGTGTAGAACAAAATAATGATCGCAATAACGAGGAGAACAAGTGCCTTTCGGCTTCGTTAGGTGTTTTACACCCTTTATATAGTAGAGAGATGTGCGCCGTCTCTACTTATATCCTGTACCTGTCAGATAATATTACAAAACGATAGAACATTAAATTCACTCTGGGATTACACTACGTTTCACAATAATTGCAATACCATACATAAATTTTTCGTTGACAACATTTAATGCCAAATGTAGGTCCGATAAATACTTGGCCACTAATTAACCTCATAACTCTGTTTATCTGGCAACAGAAACGGTTTTTGTTTAACTTTTTACTTTGGTTAAAAAAATGTGGGACTGTTTTTTTAATTGTGCTGATATAATAATAAATTGTTGATTGATGCGTCACATCGTGAATCATCGTGTTTATAAACGACTATAAAAGGATGAGGTTCTCAATTAGGTTGTATTTGTTTTATGTGAATGGTAAGGTAAAACCGGTTAAGAAGTTTTTTTTTATTCTTTTTGACCCGTGTCCTCAATAACTACTAGTTACAATGTAAAATTGATTCATGACAACCGATTTTATTAGTGTTTTTTGGTAGTCGGTTTTTTTTTTAACTTCCATTTGGCCCTTATCCCAAATCATTTGGGTTCGTCGCAGCATGACTATCACTCTCTAATTCTTCAATAATAGACGGCAAATTGGTCGTGATTGCTGCAATCACGACAGATTTGCTGTTTATTATACGTATATTGAAGAGTTCCCTAAAATTGGAAAAAATAAAAAAACTTTTTTGCAAAAAATAAAAGAGACTTCAAAAACACAAAAAAAAAAATGAAAAATAACTTTTAGTTTCAGAATACGGTGGCAAAAAAAAACTAAATCGAACAAACAAAAGTCACCGATTTCTGAAGCTAAAGTTATTTTTCACTTTTTGTGTTTTTAAACCAATTAAAACCGAAATCCTCAAAACGATGGTATTTGTTTACATCTAATTCTAAAATACATTTAAACACATTTGGAGGAGGAGCTCGTGGCTAAATAATAACAGCCGCTCGGGTCGATCGTTAGGTTAAGCCGTGCTTGCCTAGGGTGGTCTGTGGATGGGTGACCGCCCATTACGTACCGAGTTTCCTCCGTGCCTCGGAAAGCACGTTAAGCCGTTGGTCCCGGCTGTCATTTGTAGATCTTTGACAGTCGTTAGGTAGTCAGAGGCCCGAAAAGTCTGACAACTAGTCTTACCAAGGGGTATCGTATTACCCGGTACTAACTGGGTTGTGGAGGTCAGATAGGCAGTCGCTCCATGTAAAATACTGGTATTCAGCTGCATCCGGTAAAACTGGAAGCCGACCCCAACACAGTTGGGAAAAGGCTAGGCAGATGGACATTTAAACACATTTATCCTGAAGCAGTTAGCCTTCGAATTAGAGAGAATATTAGCATTCCGTTCCCATAATAATGAATCCATTATTACATTGATATGCAAATACATGCAACAAATTGTGCTCCTAAAGGATTTAGGATACAGTTTAATAGAGTTATCGTCGTATGCGTAGGAATGGTGACACTGATAGTTGGAAATACGCTTCTTTACTTTTTTGGGTTCCGTACTCAAATGGTGCAAACGGGAGCCTATATTGCTAAGGCGTCTGTCCGTCCGTCTGTCACAGTCAAAGGGCTGTATCTTTTGAACCGCAATAGCTTACACCTTGAATGTTTCACGAGTCTTGTTCTTCGCGTGTCGATAAACTCATATACATAATAACCGACCAGTATGTTGCCACCTTTGCCACCTTGGGCCCTACTCTCTAATGCTTCGTCCGTATATTCGGATCTATCCGTCACACTCGCGCACGTCTGCAGATGAGTGCGAGTGAGAGAGATGGATAGATCCAAATATACGGACGAACCGTTAGAGAGTAGGGCCTCTGCACAGCTCTGTCGTTGGCTTCGTTTAAATCCTGAAAGGTGCAGGTGGATGTGCAGTATCGGCAAGAAATGATGTGAGGCATATCCTGCAGAGGGACTCCACAATTACTATGGTAGCTATGACTACAACCTGCCGGGGCTGCGGGACTGTTCGAAAGAGATACCGTGGCCCCGGAACACAAAGGGCGATGAAGGAACATGGATGGGTTTTAGTCAGTAAAAGTCTGACACTCCCTCCTGCACCGTCCAGAGCGGGAGGAGTCATTTGATGTTTTCCCATCCGAAAAAAAAAAAACAAAAAAAGCTATGACTACAAAAAAGTTAAAAAAAGATAAGGAAGTACTTGTGCAAACATGTTTTTTTTTACTAAAAAATCTATTTAAAAATAAATACGAGTACGTTAGTTCGGAACCCTTCCTCAATCACTTGGCCAGCTTTTTATAACCTTCAGAGTAGTTCAGAGCATCTATCGGTAATGGATGACCTATACATAAATGGAATCTCAATAGATTTACTTTCCTACGCAGTATTTTTTGTAATTCATTATAAATAAAACAAACAATGTAAATACTTTTATCACACAAAATGCAATAAAAAATATACTAACTTGCAACAACAACTGGAAGGTCACATTAGGTTTATCATAATTATAATATTTCATGATGCGACCGCATTTGGCATCCACCGACGCATTACCTACCTACAATAATAAATGCAGAAATCGCCAGATGACTAACAAACTTATAGAGTAAACACTTCATTCATAAAAACAACTTTACTGTAGAAATTACTAGAATTTATACACAGTATAAATTGGAGGCAAACGAAAGGTCTACAGATCAGAGTAATCGTAAAACAGGTAATCTATTACCGCGGCACAAACCGTCACAAATCAATTATAAATTATTATACCTACGTTGGAAAGAAAATAGAGGGTAATGTGAACCTGGGTGCCGCTTGTAATAAAAGTATAAAGCTGTTATTAACTCTAGACTTGGATTCGCAGTTATTAATTCAGACTATTAATATAATATAGAGAGTGGAGAGCGAAGCGTGTACCGGGATGATGTATATCTCAGTTTACAGCGATGCTGCGATGCTCGACGCTCTTAATCCCAAGTATTAACCGGAGGCACCGAACCGCCACGATTTATCGTCCCGAGCCACGGCCACGACTAGGCGGGGCCAACTAACAACTAACACTGTTGTACCTCGCAACCTGATAGCTCGTTTTGTATTTTTCTACAACTCATAATGTATTACTGTAATACTTTATACGAAACCAGTCACGTAGCAAGAATTATGTGACGTGAACACATGAATTATCCTCCGCTTGTAAATGTCACCCCAGACGTACCCACACTGCTAAATCCTACAATAAACTGTTAATATAATGACGCACTATAAGATGTAAGCGTACAAGTAGTTAAAGAGCTAACCCAGTTTAAAATTTGATCCGAGAGTGTTGGCACAGTGTTTCCCGAGAGCCCTCGCAGCGTTTAAGCAGTCGATTCCCGTTTTATCCGCAGCCGCCAACTCCTCGGGGATGCTGAAGGATTTAGCGCATTTACAGACGAACAAAAAAAAGAAAGAACTAAAACTTGGGACTGTGAAAGAAAAGCTAAGATTTCCGCCGAGCGATTTCAGCGGAGATAACATCCTCTCATACACTATTTATTTTGTCTTACAAACTCTCGAATGAACCGAGTGGTTCAAAGGATTTGAACAAGTCGAGTGGTTTACAAAATTACAAACGTTGCACTCGCTGGCATGGCAGAGCTGGCAGAAATACAAATCATTGATCGATACGATAGTGTGCAGGGCAGAATTAAATAATGGATGAGGTCTATGACCTATAAGTAATTCATAGAATGAGCGAGTGAACGTGAGGTGCGGTGCTCGGCCCGATATGGCAGGTGCGTTATGTAAGCGGCCTGCACCGCAGGCGCACGCTTGTGATACCAAATGCCACTGCGCTATTCCTATGCTGGCCGACTAGCGGCGAGCTCGTGCCAAGGCCCCGCAACAATTGAAAGTAGATGTCCAATACTTAACCTTTCGAAACAATATTGGAGTAATAAAAACAAAATAATCGATGGAAAACAAATAATAAACAAGATTAAAGGTCGAACCGTTAAAGGGCGAAATTGCGCCACATTCATAACAGGTGCCGTCTGAACCGAACGAAACTTAGAAGCCAGACAAATTTATAATGATATAGCCCATTACCTTTCGCAAAGTCATAACGATAACCATAGATATAGTCGTTACCGTAGTATGCCCGAAGGACTTAAAGCGGACAATTTAAAACATAAATTAGATAGTGCAGTGTCTAAATACGGGAGAACACCGGGAGGCAGCCGACTACCGGGTGGTTAGGGACGATGAATAACGAAGCGACAAGGATGGTGTATCGGGAAAGGTCGCGGAATGGAGCGAGACAAATGATCGGACACGGGTGCAGCAGCCAGAAGCGAAGCAGTGCACACAGACATCGATCGATAGGCGGCCGACTGCCACCCGCCCGCGCCGCCACAGCCAATCTATCGACCTTTATGTTCTATTTTAAAATTTGTGAACTGCCGAATTGTATCGATCATAATTGATAATCAAATAAGCATTAATTATTCAACCGCCGCTCCTGTTACCGTCGTGATTAATATGTTCTGCCTGTTTATACTGGCAGCGCAAACTTTATGGAAAGCAAACTCAATGTAATATTTGTCATACCGACAACGTAGATTTAGTCCGTAAAGGATAAAAATTCTGTTTAAAATGAAATGTAAAGAAAAAGTAGAACCGAAGGAAATCCATGCAAATCTATTAGTAATATAATCTAAACTTAGGTACAAACCCATCGAGGTTCAGCTCACGTCTTCGCCGACCGGTGATCACTTATTTAACTTGGAGGTGCCGTGATTCCATAGAACCGCACCGGAGCAGACACCGCGCGCATTTTTTATTTATGAAATTTTCTATTGGAACAGCTGCGGTAATGGAATAATTTCGATTGAACTGATCTGTATTCAGCAAAAACATCTCGGTGTGTCTCCAACTTCTCGAGCCCCGATCGGCATAGCAGACCGTCCCACGGATTAGAGATAGATTGAATTTTAAAATTATCGCTCCCTCAGAACAAATTGGAAGTCCTAGAATCAAAGGCGGATCTCGTATTACTCAAGGATCTCTCTTTTTAATTTTCTAACTCATTCACTACTACTCGTATAGTCTCCCCTTTCGTAGCGGGCTCAGCTAAGTTAGGTTTTTCATTTTTGCCAAAGCTCTTAGGTTTCAAAGAAATTGGCAGTGACTTACAGAATTCTGGAATTTGTAACGGTCCATTGAATTTAGAGGAACAATAGTGTCTGACTCTTTGATAAAAGATCTAACCTTCCTATAATAGACACCTAACCTGGACAAAATTCTTTCTATTAAAATTGCTATCACTAAAAACGGGTGCTTAGATTATTAGTCAGACCCACAGTGGTAATTGCGTAGAAACTAGGAAAAAACTCGCAATTAGCTTGTTATCAGAAAAGAAAGTTTAATGTCGCTGTCAACGACTGCATAAGTGTTGCCTAGCAAGATACCTGGCTGCAGGAAGCAAAGGCAAGCGGTGGAACTTGTCGCTTGTCGCCCAGGAAGTGCCTCAACATATTATGTGAGTGATAAGAAACCCTAAGATAACACAAGCTGAAGTAGACATATTCCTATGTATTTCAAACGATAAAGCTATGTTTAGACACATTGTAATGGAAAACTACGTGACAAAATACCTACCGATAACGTCAAAGGTACAACTAATCTTATCCAGCCAATTGTTCACAAACATGGCCGTGCATTTAATAAACTCACAATAAAACATGCACTATTTATTTTCTTCAACAACGGAGACGCAAACAATATAAAATAACTTATTTGTGCGACAGAAAACTTCGCAAACTTTACTGTCTCCACCAAGTTCGAGGATTCATTTTGCGTACGAATAACTACAGGATCGTAGAGCCGTCGGAGAACAAAGCTTCGGCTAACTCAACAATGTGTTTAGTTTCCAGATTAGAGCAATCCCGACCAACACCTAAACACGGATTTTAGATAACATTCAAACTCCGACCGCACTGAATATAAATGAGATTTTAGAACACCACAGCGCCCGTCTTAGGGCTCTCGTGCATAATTACTAGACGTTACAAACGTTCAACTACATTTGAACGCCGATGAATAACTTTAATGGACAATTCAATCTAGACGGCGAACTTGAAGACCCGAGGGAGTTTTGTTTTTTGTTTACATAAAAACGAGAAAATCTATATCGGAAAAGGTCGGGTGAAACGCGGCAAGACAGGCTTGCGTGAGGGAGGCCCGGCTCCCGGCACGCACCCTCACTTCCCAGCTGTTTGCGTCTATTACAATTTCAATGTCAAGTCCGATCAATACGGCCGGGGATGTAAAATTTCGGCTGGTCTCGGCGCGTTCCGGGAGCTACGAACGCCGCTAGCCGCGGGCTTACTAACCTACCGTAATACGGGGTGCGTGCTCTCTGCACGATCAATAGGCGCCAAGTAAGGCTCGGCTCGTTTTATAAATAGTCTTGAACTTCACCTCGGCCGCCGCCGTCAAGATTCGTGGGCGAAAGTGTGGAAATATCTTTCGTTACGTCACGAGGGCGGCCGTGTTCTGTACTTTGTACACCTATATCAAGGAGCGTACTTTTCTCTTGTCTGAAATGAATAATCTCAATAGCAGCGATGATAAGCCGCCGCAGCTGTAACACAATGCCGGGCATCTCATTATGCAGATGAGATGCACAATCCCGACGGAGAGAAAGTTTGAATATCTCAATATAACGTGACAATCGGCAACTGATGTGAATATTTTACTAAGTTTCCATGTAAATCGCCCTTCGTCGAGTACCAACTGGCGTGGATGGCGCGAGGAAACCGCTGAAAAATGTCAGAGGGAGCTCGAATTGGAAAAACAACTGCGGTGAATTTCTCTACCTAGACTGTAAAAGCACTCGAAAAGCCAATATCGCCGAGCTTTATACCTCATCAGCATGCATACAGACACAACTGAAACACGTAATATTAAGGATTTTAAATTGAAATCTGGTAAAAAAACGATGCGCTGGGAATATAAAGGAATTAATTAGAGGGATGCAGAACCGATGAGATGAAGTGAAATCAAGCTGGAGGACTATTACAGTGAGTAAGGGGAGCAAAGCGGTGATATTAAAGGACGAAAACGAGCGGTTCATTACTGAGAATGTTGGCAATAACAATACGGCTAATGGTCCTGGCGCGATCCTCTCAATTCCCGCTTCTACTCGAGTATCTCCCTTCGCAACAAATCCCTGGCAATTGCAACTTACTTATTTTGATAGTCTGAATGTCCTGTTCTGTGAGCTTTATATTCTTTGCATGAATTATCTCTGCTATTTAATAGGGCTGCATCAATTATATCGCATTGTTGACTAACAAGTAACAACGTATCATTGTAATCGCTAGAGTAGTTATTCACGGTGATTATTGTGTATAATTACTGTTTTAGGTATTGTTTCTTGTCGTTGATAGCTCTACTACGTCTTACATGTTCGTAGAAGTGAATCGTGATTCGTGACCTAAGGCATGGAGAACTGTCATAACTGAAACTACGTGTTCCTAGGTCACGTAAGCCACTCATGTTTCACTTGTTTTTATATTTTCCGTGTTTTGTTTTGTTCTATAAACGGCCTGCTTTAAAAGATAAACACAAAGTTGCTGATAACAAGAAAAGGGTTAAATTTTTTTTTTGTTCTGTTTTATACTCAACAACTTCATGCAGTCGCAATATTTTATTTATTAAGGTTAACGCAAGGATAAAGTATATTAATAAAGTTATGAGTTACGATGTGACGTTTCTGTTCGACATTAACATAATATCGATTATTATTTTAATAGGTGTGTATAATTATAAAGTTTTTATTAATCCGAGGTTGAATAACTCAAAATTCGTAGTGCATCATTAGACGTTACGTCTATATTAAGCTTGTATTACACTGACGTGGGAGGTGGCAGCTATAATCAAATAACAGCGCGATTAAATCAAGCGCCTCTCAATTTAAATACGACTATAATTATAGAACATTTAGTAGACGTTGATCGAAGATAGACACGATTAAACAACATGGCCGTGCAATTTATCCTAATTTATAGGAACAGCTAAACGGTTTGTCGCAAGAAAACTGGTATAAACACTATCCCAAAACCTTTGTTGCGCAAATGCGTATAAAGTATACAGCGTGGATTAGTACCAAAATATTCCGAAAATGTACTTGCAAAAGGCCAACGGGCATTAAGGGCCAGTTGCTCCACTTTTCCACACGCGCTTCGTGAAACTAAGAACATTATCGCACGATAAATCGCTAGTTCGTATGTCTGGCAATCACTTCATCCAAATAAAAAAACCAGATTGTGGTTGGTCGGGCGTGACCGCTCGGGCGCTCGCACGGGCGCGATCACGCAAGTTTATCTCAAGTTATAGTAATTAGTTAGAGCAATAACGTACCCAGACCACACCTCGCAATTAGGTCTTGATTATGTGAATAGCTTATGTGGCGGAGTTGTTATTAAAGTAACACATAAAGCAATCTTTATAAGGAAACTTGTTGATGGTAGGAGCTCACATTATGTAACAAATCTTGAATCTTTACGTGTGTCTATTATTAGTATTTCGTCGTCTCATGGACGTATACACCGTCTCCTTAAGTGGTCATGAATGGATAAGATCGTTGTGAGGCTGAGGATGGATGTAAAGACAGATGGATCTTTAGTAGAGGATCGCTATAGTGATTAAACAAGGTCATGCTTGTGCTTGATGTATCAGTAGACTCCAAGACATGTACCCGAGACATGCATTTTTAATGATATAGAATAAATTGTAGTCATCGCAACCAGCAGTTGGTAATTAAAACATATGACTAAAGACGTGTCAAACCATTATGATAATGTCACCCAATTTATCACCACATTACCAGGCCCTCATCATTTGAATAGAGGTTGGCAAAAACAATAGCATTTGAACCGTAGCCAACAGCGCGTATGAGCGTAGTAACAAATCAAATCACAGTATGGCAGCAATTGGGATTAGTTGGAGCCATGCAGGTGCGGAGTAGAACCCTCACTGAATGATTACCGAGAGACGGTAGAAGTGTTGGCAGAGCAACAGCCAACCCGGACGACATTCAATATACACCAGAACTGTACCAGGGAAGCATAACACAAAAGGGAAGAGGATATACTCAGCAATGGATTGAACAAGACTGACGATAATGATGAATTAATGATAATGATAAGAGTTAAGCAGACACAACACTCAGTAACGGAGACTGAGAATCTGGATTGATACAGCAACTGACTTCACACACATTTGGGTGCTTGCTAGTCACGGCGTTTGGCTTTAGCATCTGCAGAACACCAGCTTTTTATCAGGACAGGGCCGAACGCAGACACCCCAAAACACGATCAATCCAGCATTGCTGAAATTTCTGATCGCAGTCGCTAAAAGTAGCATATCAGCTCTAACCCCTAACAAATCAAATCACACAATATGGCGGCATTAGTCGTTGCGAGTAATGCGAGTCTATGCGCTAGAGATTTGCAAGCGGCGCGGCGACGTGCACTGTAACTAGGTCGTGCGCGTGCGTTGACCCCACGCCCAACTTCAGGGTTAACGCCGAGCCAAGTGCTTGTTGGTAGGGTTGCCAGTGTTGCCAGCTCTACGGGGGATTCAAATCGTAGTGCTCTAATGAACCGGTATGGAAAATACGAGAGGGGGAAGGGGGATGCACTAGAGACAGTGAAAGGAGAATGGGCAGAGACAATGAGGATGATTTTTTCAAAGGTGAAATTATGGAATAGCGTTTGAGTAACATTCAAAATTTTACCCTGTGAGAAGTGACCGCAAGAAATTCTAATATAATACCTTACAGTGGGTTTTTGTTGTTAAAGAAGCATAAATCTTTTTGGGTACTTATGCAAATAAAAATGTCCAATGTTAAAGAATTCATAAAACATCTTTTGTCTACAAACCCGATTTCGACTTTTCAGGATAGTTTTCCATATTATTTTAGAACAATGCTTTAGGTATTTTCTGAAGATGAATGTCGATGATTAAGAATAATTTACTATCAATCTACACACATTTATTATGAAGAAGTATCGATGCAGCTGAAGCTGATGAATCACTGAAATCAGACGCATTAGGACGATGTTTTATTTCAATGTTTGTATCAGACATTTTGAACTTTTTAAGTGGCAACAACTGATACATTGTATCTGAACATTTTATAATTGCAGTTGTTACAAGAGTTAAATCTATCGAACGGAATATATTATTTCAGTGTGTTCTCGGTTAAACCAACATTTAAATCAGCAAGAACAGCAGGCGGTACAAATATTACTGTCAAAACTTAATTGAGAGCCGGCTCTGAACGTTGACGGAGCCAACCTACTCACGATCTTAAACGACTTGTCACCGGTTTCTGAGCGCCTGGTACTTATCTAATGTAACTTGTCTAGTCTGTTATCTACGCGTTTGTAAATCTTTGTTTTTTGTTCGCTAATAAACCCACAATTTTGGCCTGAAATCTTTGCTCGTGTTTTCCAAACATTATTGCCGTAGTTATCGTGATAATAATAGCAGCGCGGGTTCATTGACCGCTCCAGTTCTATTCTAGTTACGTACAACTAGTGCTACAACTTTGTTTCTATGAATTTCGTTCGCTGAAATGTTTGAATTTTATACGCATCGGGGCAGAAAACGTGCAATTTAAAAAATGAAAACTCTTATAAAATATACTATGGACGAATTTAGGAGTTAGATACAATTTTATATTATCCGGTATAGTGCTTGATAAATTTTCTTTACTTCTGTTTTTCGCTTCGCGTTTTCCTTTGGGATCAGAAAAACGCTATTTTTATTTTTACTGCGAACTTCAGTTTTAAAGTTTTTAGGATTATGATAAACCCTGATGAATAATTCAGACATTTCTAGGGATGTGTGCACGAATACGTTTTTACCAAGAATATTGTGAGAAATGAACTGATTGATGTTACGTAAACTTACGAGAGCGCATGATAATCTTTAGTTTACATAAAAAGTACTTCACAAGTAAAGATAAATGGGCGATAATACTTACAGCGAAACACGAATATTTATTTTCATAGATTAGTTGGGAAACTTGTTATTCATTTAAAATTCAGATTTGTTTGAAGTAAAAGTGTACCTATTCAATCTGAATCATTATTTCAGTAAACATGATAATAAACTATACCTCGTTACTGCCTCGTTGGTCGAGTGGTCGCAATTGCGACTACTGAGCAAGAGGTCCTAGGTTCAATTCCCGGGTCAGGCAAAGTGTTATTGGGGTTTTCCATCAGGAATTTGTGCCCGGTTGATGGTAATAGGCTCGGCCCCTATTACATGAGACTTAAACATAATTGACGAACTGTAGGATGTGGTATTATGTCTGCCCTGTGGTATTATGTCTGCCCACCCTTCGGGTATTACAGGCGTGATATTATGATAAAACAAATAAAGTACCACTGCCAAAATTAATGAAAGGATGTTTTCTTGATAAAGAGGCGTGTAGTTCATTCAATCTGTCGTATCTAGCGCACGCGTCGATTTGCGACGCGCAGAGCGTGGGCGCAGCGGGCAACGACGGCGACGCGGGACTCGCGTGGTAGGTACGTGCGGAGCATTTTCCACAGAAATTCAGCTCTCGGCGATACGCATTCTGTTCACCACCCAACAGATTACTCACGCAACTAATATTCTACCGCTAAAGAAATCAATTTAAACGCCAGTTTTGATAAAACACGATATTGTAAACCAATACAAAATTATGGGCGCTACTGCGAAATATTATGCCGAAACGACTCCTAAATGTACGCAAACAAGGCGCATGTTTATCAAGATTGAATTCAACAGTACGATGCCAACAAAAACCGGCTCCCGAGCCCTACCATGTACGGTAATAGTGTCCTGCAAGTGGATACTTGCGATAACTTCATAAAAACTTGATCACAACTACACGAAACGGTCTTGCAAGCCGCGGGTTGGCTAAAGTTCGCACGGTTGCTGCCTTTTATAGGTCTGCTAGCCTATTCCAGCTGTGTCGAAAGCTAAACACCAAGAAAATGCAAGATACGCTATCTGTTGCACCATACCATCACTGCATGTTCGGAAATTCCTTCTGATTTAAAGAGATTAGTTCGTCATACTTAAGAGCCTACTACTACCTCAAATTAGCAACTCTATTTGTGGTGGTTCAAATTTCGTTTGAAATCGTGTTAGAATAACGTTCTAATCAGCTTGCACTACAAAGTGGTTGTTACGTCCGTCACTGCAGGCCGAATAGTGCGAAATGAGTGGTTTTTATTCTTTATAAAATCAGTTTTTCGTCTTTTGGAAAAAATAAAAAACATAACACCTGCTTTATAGTTAGTTCAGTTAGTATGCAAAGTTTCATGATCTAATTTGAAGTACTTTTTGAATACCAGCGGCTTATTGTTCGATTTGGAAGTAACTTTGGATTTTTTTTCTATCGAGAAAATTTTATGGAATCGTGTTTTCGCCAAACAGAAGACTCCACTTTACCATATATTTATTTCAAAATTAATGCTGCAGTATTTTAGGCGTAACGGAGGATCATGCTAAGCCATTTGGGGTAGTATAGGCCCTCAAATAGCAATGATTTATCAAGCATCTGTGTAATGGAGTAATTACGTTTAGAACTTACGAAACGACCGATATCTGAACTAGTAAGAACTTATTGCACGTCGTGCTGTGCTATCATTCTACCACTTTTTGCAACGAAGGAAAGTTGCACCGCGAGACCTATCCAGCCCTATTGTATCTATTAACCGGCTACTTTCTCATTTCTTGCCATTTACGGTCCGTTGAGAAAATCGAGATGCATTTTGCAGTATATCAGCGCATGATGAAGAGACGGAATGACAGCATAACTTAGGCCCACTCACGGTCGGGCTGAGTCATTTATCGTGAGGCGTAATAAATTATTTTTCAAAGGCTATAGGAGCATTTGTCTTACAATAGTTGGACAAAAAACTTATAACTAACACGCAAAAACGTTAAGCGAATGTTGCGTTCGGTGAGCAAGGCGATTTAAAGAAAAACGCGGTGTTAATCCACATGGAAGGCCTTGAGCGCTGTATCAGGTTGCAGCTGCGGCTACGTCGGCTTTAGTTACATGGACGACCGCGCGTCCGCCACATCTTCCTTCGTGCTCTTCGAATTACACATCCATATAACTACGTCCGAAATTTAAAGCTCTCCTTTGATATTAGCGATGATGGCCATCTGTGATGAGGAGTCGCAATCAAATGAAAATCTGCAAAACATTTTATGAAGTCGTTCAGCTCGTTAGTTAGGCCTTGTTTGATCACGAGACGCGATATAAGTACGTAGATGCACGGGTGTACGTGAAAATTACCGCTGCGATAAATTCATAGGCTTTGAGTCTTACGAGCAGTGCAACCGGTCGCCGCAATCAATATGCTGGCAGACAGCGGGCCACCATAAATAGAAGAAATGGACTGGGATTTAATGATGCCGCTCTGCGAAAACGTGCCCCGCTTGTCTCCGTTATCAATCATGCTTACAGCTCAGTACCAATATCTCCGTTTCGTTTCACTTCGTTATTAGATTCCAGTAGGAAGAACCCGATATTTATTTTATAGCGTGCCTATTGAATTTTATTGCCGGACTCGAACGGACGTGATTTATTTTTTAAAGATCGAAGTAAACCAGTTCGAGATAAGTAAAAGATCATGTAAACGGTGTTGTTGAACGTTGTTGAGGTGGAACTGGGGGTATTATACAGGGGGTGCGGAGAATTATGAAGTTTCCCCTGTCGAGTAAACGGGGTGTTCTCACGCGAAACGAGTCGGCTACAAGACAATACCGGTCGCGTTATTTACGCGATAGATAAGTGAAGAAAATGTTTTAAATTATCTCGCGTGCCTCCGTCGGTGCACGAGCGGACGTTAGCAGCCACAATAGTAGCACTTCGCGCGTCAGAATAGCACGAAATAGCATTTAAATTACCGTCACTGATTATCTATGTTAAAATACTATCTAAATTACTTTGAATATCAGTTGGTTTGGTTCGAAAATCGTGACTAAAGACCGGGAGACTCGACTCTTTTTTTAGACAAATAAATCTTCATGCAGATAGTAAATACTTAATTGGCAAGCAAGTTGGCTAATTGAATTGAATTAATGGTAATTAGGCATTACACTACCAATTTTGTATGTCCATAAGCAAATTGCTTCAGAAGATCCTTAAGTGCTTTCCATACCGTTCTAACTTGTTAATCGGCCGATTGTGGCTTCATAAAATGCGAGAGCCATGGATAAGCATCCAGCTAATATATCCAGATTTACCTTCCATGGCAGCTGGAGAAAGTCTAACTACTCAGCAACAAGAGCCGACAACATTAACTAAAAACTAAACTCGTGAGTCGTGATTCCAACAATCAGGGCTAATTGGTGATACTGACTTAGAGCCCATACTTATTTGAATGAACATCACATTATGTGAGATTTACTCATACTAATAGATCATTTGAATGCAAATGTAAACCCTTTAAAAGCAGCTAAAATACAAGAGAGCATTGGAAAGAGTAAAATGGATAAGTGGAGTGGACGATTACATAATAAATATCGATTCCGAGTATCTAGTTATTATATCAAAACTCTATCAAACAATTGCAACCAAAATCCAAACATGTATCTCGAGACACATCCCAAGAAGTGATATTACAATTAAATACATTTTCTTCACGTTCGAGTTTACAGACAATTTAAACAGAACTAAACTGCACCCAAGTATATGCACTCACAGACCTAATATAACTCAGTAACTGCGTACAGTCAAGCGTATGTGTTGAGTGTTGTAATAAATAACAAACAAACGTCGGGCAAAAATAGCTGCGAGCACTACGGACAGGGGAATGACCGTCGGTTGACACACAACTGGCTCAAGGCCTGTACAGATTAGATACCAGAGCCGCATAACAAATACACATAACGACTGACAATTGCAAAATAATCCGTGGAGAACAATTCAGTAAAGAATGGTTAGTTAAAGTTGATGATTTGGTGATTTTGAACGCGGGACGAAAGAGTTTTGGGTGCGAAAAAAGATCTGGGCAATTTTTGGGGTAAAATTCGGAATAGCAGACTATGATTAGACACTAGAGCCGCATAACAAATACACATAACGACTGACAATTGCAAAATAATCCGTGGAGAACAATTCAGTAAAGAATGGTTAGTTAAAGTTGATAATTGGCCGATTTTGAACGCGAAACGAAAGAGTTTTGGGAGCAATTTTTGGGTGAGAAAAAAGTTCCTGGCAGTTTTTGGGGTAAATTTTTGATGGAATACCTAAGTACGGATATTAAATACCAGAGCCGCAAAACAAATACACATAACGACTGACAATTGCAAAATAATCCGTGGAGAACAATTCAGTAAAGAATGGTTAGTTAAAGTTGATGATTTGGTGATTTTGAACGCGGGACGAAAGAGTTTTGGGTGCGAAAAAAGATCTGGGCAATTTTTGGGGTAAAATTCGGAATAGCAGACTATGATTAGACACTAGAGCCGCATAACAAATACACATAACGACTGACAATTGCAAAATAATCCGTGGAGAACAATTCAGTAAAGAATGGTTAGTTAAAGTTGATAATTGGCCGATTTTGAACGCGAAACGAAAGAGTTTTGGGAGCAATTTTTGGGTGAGAAAAAAGTTCCTGGCAGTTTTTGGGGTAAATTTTTGATGGAATACCTAAGTACGGATATTAAATACCAGAGCCGCAAAACAAATACACATAACGACTGACAATTGCAAAATAATCCGTGGAGAACAATTCAGTAAAGAATGGTTAGTTAAAGTTGATGACAGGCCGATTTTGAACGCGGAACGAGAGTTTTGGGAGCAATTTTTGGGTGAGAAAAAAGTTCTTGGCAGTTTTTGGGGTAAAATTCTGAATAGCGGACTATGATTAGACACCAGAGTCGCATAACAAATACACATAACGACTGAGAATTGCAAAATAATCTGTGGAGAACAATTCAGTGAAGAATGGTTAGTTAAAGTTGATAATTTGGTGATTTTGAACGCGGGACGAAAGAGTTTTGGGTGCAATTTTTGGGTGAGAAAAAAGTTCTTGGCAGTTTTTGGGGTAAAATTCGGAATAGCAGACTATGATTCGACACCAGAGCCGCATTACAAATGCACATAATATCGACTGCAATTGCAAAATAATCCGTGGAGAACAATTCAGTAAAGAATGGTTAGTTAAAGTTGATGACTGGCCGATTTTGAACGCGAAACGAAAGAGTTTTGGGAGCAATTTTTGGGTGAGAAAAAAGTTCTTGGCAGTTTTTGGGGTAAAATTCTGAATAGCGGACTATGATTAGACACCAGAGTCGCATAACAAATACACATAACGACTGAGAATTGCAAAATAATCCGTGGAGAACAATTCAGTGAAGAATGGTTAGTTAAAGTTGATAATTTGGTGATTTTGAACGCGGGACGAAAGAGTTTTGGGTGCAATTTTTGGGTGAGAAAAAAGTTCTTGGCAGTTTTTGGGGTAGACTTTTTGATGGAATATTGATATTAGATACCAGGAGCCGCAGGACAAATACACATAATGATTGACGATTGCAAAATAATCCGTGAATAACAATTCAGTGAATAATGTTTAGTTCTAGTTGTTAAGGGCCTACCTCAAATGGCTTATCATGATCCTCCGTTACGCCTAAATACTGCAGCATTAATTTTGAAATAAATATATGGTAAAGTTGAGGATTAATGTTAAGTCCTATGTTTAGCGAAAACACGATTCCATAAAATTTTCTCGATAGAAAAAAATCCAAAGTTACCTCCAAATCGAACAATAAACCGCTGGTATTCAAAACTGAACTAACTATAAAGCAGGTCTTATGTTTTTCAAAAGACGAAAATTTGATTTTTTAAAGAACATAAACCACTCATTTCGCACTATTCGGCCCGCAGTGACTAACGTAACAACCACTTTGTAGTGCAAGCTGATTAGAACGTTATTCCAACAGTATTTCAAACGAAGTTAGAACCACCACAAATAGAGTTGCTAATTTGAGGTAGTATAGGCTCTTAATTGGCCGATTTGGCCGAGAAATTAAAGATCGCAGCAGTTTTTTTTAAAGGAAATAAGTTTTTGGCGTAAGATTCTCTATAGAAGAAGGTTAGATACCAGAGCCGCATAGCGAAAGAAAGAAAAATTAATTGAAAAAAGTTTTGTTAAAGTTGCTGATGTAGTGGGTTTTTAAGCAATCTGACAAAGGGACCAGATTTGAATGCAATTGTTAGGAAATAAAAAAAGATTTTTGAGAGAAAATTCTTAGCAGAAGATCAAAGTAAGGTTCGAAACACTACTCGATTCCATACAATGTTTTCGAGTAATATTTTATTGCTTAAAAATACGGTGGGGTTCAACGGGAACAATTTTCACTTATTTCATCATGTCCCGCTGACCCCACCGCCTGTCGCCCCACTGGTGGGGTTAACGGGAACGATTTTTAATTATTTTAATCAATTCCCGCTGAACTCACCAGTGGAGCGAAGCAGTGGGGTCAGCGGGAATACACCAAGGTCACCACTCGCCAGTCTTAAAAATTTGTCTGCTACTCATGTCGTGAAACATAGGTACAGGTTCTTCTCTGTATTACCCTCTCTGACTCTGCTTATCATTTGAGGACACTTAAAAAATGTATAATTGTTTTCCTTATCTAACAAAAGATTAAAGAGCAAATAAACACTGTCGCTAAGAATAACTTAATGACTTTAGATAAATGTGTGAGAAAGAAAGTGCTCAGGGTAATGAGATCAAAAGGGTAACAGCAATTTTATATGAAATATTACCAGAACAAAGTCCTTGTTTACATCTGCCTAGCCTTTTCCCAAGTTTTTATTGGGGTCGGCTTCCAGTCTAACCGGATGCAGCTGAATACCAGTATTTTACATGGAGCGACTGCCTATCTGACCTCCACAACCCAGTTAGTACTGGGTAATACGATACCCTTCGGTAAGACTGGTTGTCAGACTTTTGGGCCACTGACTATCTGTAACGACTGTCAAAGATCACAAATGACAGCCGGGACCAACGGCTTAACGTGCTTTCCGAGGCACGGAGGAAACTCGGTATGTAATGGGTGGTCACCCCTCCACAGACCAACCTAGGCAAGCACGGCTTAACCTAAAGATTGACCCGAGCGGCTGCTATTATTTAGCCACGAGCTCCACGGAGTAAGTCCTTGTTTACAAATAACTGAATACTCTGGTCAATTTTGAATCATTTTCGCATATTTTTTTTTTATGAAACAGTCATCATCATCATCATCAGCCTATTAATGTTCCCACTGCTGAGACACAGGACTCAGGCCTCCTCTCTATGGGAGGGAATGGGCTATATAATCCACCACGCGGGCCCAATGCGGATTGGTAGATGTCACATGTCTTCGAATTTTTGGTTCTAGGACATTTTCGTTTCCTCACGATGTTTTCCTTCACCGTTTTGAGAGCAGCGCGCTTGAAATAAACCGCCACCACTAGGCCACCGCTGCTATACGAAAAAGTATTAGGAACAAATTGGAAGGGTCCCAAACTGCACTGATAGCTTTCTTGGGTCATCTTCTATTACACCAGAATAGAACATTTGAGTATATTTTATACTGTTACATTCGAGATTTTGTCCCTCTAGTGGTAATGGAACAAAAGCCCAGATGCAAGTTGGGTTGGTAATAAAAGGCAAAGAAACAACATACTAGGTATCTCAAACAACAAAAGTTTATTTATAAAAACTATATTAACCTAAATATAAAAAAGATAATGCCAGCCAGCGTTAAATTCAGTCGGTTTTGAACTATGGTTGTGGGGGATTGGAGATAAACCCAGTACCTACTGTTCCTTTTTCAAAAGTTTAAATTAAATTAGTTCTTACTAAAAGATCAAGATACAACCTTCCAGTTTTGTGAATGGGAATAGATATTAAATGGGCGCCAGGGACTTGAGGAGTCCCGGATCCCGGATCCGACGAAGATGTCCAATATACTTCCAGTTAAGTGTAGGTGTCGAACCCGGGGTCCTTTAATTAAATTTAGTTGAAGACCGGCTTCTAATGTTGAAGACCGGGCAGGTGAAAATAAATTAAAAGGTGTAAGTTTATAAAAAAAACCGTCCCGCCTGCGTTAAATCGCTAGGCGGATATTTTATACTCAAATGTAACGTCACAAGCCACCACTCATGATCTTTGACACGTTTTATCTTCGTCATTTTTTATTAATTTGATAAAACAAAAAACACGTACCTATCCAATATTTTTCGATAATCTAACTGACGGACTAAACAGAATCATATTTTTTTAGTCAGTCATTATCCCTATTTATGCTACAACATCATCATCTGCCTAGCCTTTTCCCAACTATGTTGGGGTCGGCTTCCAGTTTTACCGGATGCAGCTGAATACCAGTATTTTACATGGAGCGACTGCCTATCTGACCTCCACAACCCAGTTAGTACCGGGTAACACGATACCCCTTGGTAAGACTGGTTGTCAGAATTTTTGGGCTATTATTATTATTATCTATATACGCTACAACGATGGTTCAATATTGACGAACTCTTCACTGTGCCAAAAAGACAATACACCACTATTTTTGTAAGTTTCACTTTCTTGCATTCACTTTATTAACAACTTTTCTTACAAAAACTTGAAATCTATGACACTATTCAGCTTAAGAGTAACCAATAAATGTTGTCAATCAATATAAAATAATGGCTTCAACTGCATTAAGAATTAATACAGCAGCCCTACATTTATTAGCTTAGCAATACATTCATTAAGTAAGTAACATGCGTTCACCGGCAGTTCGCTACTTAGATTTAAGGTGCAAGTTGGCAGCGGGCGACACAAAGCCGCCGCAGACGACGACGTGTCGCAGCGACACTTCAGGTTTCTATGTATTTCTATGAAATTCCCTCCGAAGCAAGCGACATGAAGCTAGCGACGCGTCGTCGAGCGGCAGACGCAAGTGTTGCCCGACCGCAGATCAGAATGTCGCTGACGCCGAAATGCCGGGTTCGAAATCATGACTGCAGCGACATGAGGCGGCGAACGACGTGTCGCGGCCACATGAAGCGACGACACGTCGTCTGCGGCGGCTTCGTGTCGCCCGCTGCCAACTTGCACCTTTATACCTAAGTGTGAGCAGTGACAGGACAGGCAGTAAACCGCCAGTTCCATCACATAACCATCAATTTCTCCAACCTGACTGCTACAAACTACAACACGACATTCAATTGGTTCTTCGTATTTTTTATCTCTTTCTTTCTATCAGAATTGTATGAAAAAAAAGATGCAACGTTCACTGATATATTGTGGGAAATTGCCATCAGTTAGTGTTAATTAGAAATGTATACGGCGTTCCATACAATAAGACAATAAAATTGATAGCGCGAAGATATTAGATGCATTCATTTGTTTGGTTTGTTAAGCAGATAACGTGCCTTTTAAATACTTTAATTAGTAGGATTTTTGAAGCAGATAATTTACTTCAAGTGCATGTAATTACGTGGCCGTGTGGTATCCGGCAGAGTAGAATAGAACCAACCCATTACACTCATGGGTGTCGTATAAGGCGACTAATGTCTGAGGCAGAACACCTCCGTAGACCAGAGAATGGGCAGCAGCGTTTTCTGTTAGTCTTTCATCACTGCGATCTCCAATCCGCGTGCCAAGCGTGGAGATTACGGCAAATTCCTCCCATCATGGGAGAGGCTTATGTCCAGCAGTGGACGTTATGGGCTGTTGTAGTAGTAGGTAGTAGCATGTAATTAAATGATATGTATACTGAATTATATTCGTAGATAAAACGAACAAGGTATACGTGACGGTGATAATGTTTGCAAATAAAGTGCCCTAATAATCGATTCCGTACAAATAATTCGCCAGATCTAAGCGATTCAACTAACGTCCAAACTCGAAGGAATGTTTGCAAAATTAACAGCATTCCTACTGGTTTTTTATCGAATCTACTTATCCACTTTTCGCATATGTACTGAAACCCATCAATTATATTTTTTTGTGGGCGTGCTAACTGCTAATCGATTCCGTTCCGAATCGGTAATGTTCTTATGAATATTTCACTAAATGCTAGCAACGAAATTTACCAACATAACGCTGTTATTATATCGGTTTATGCAATAGGTACATTAGCACACAGGCACTAATAACAATTTCATTAATTTTAAACAGACGCTTGAGTAGGTAGCAAAGTTATGCGAACTCGAAATATGGTAGCGAACTTACTGGCTTGCATTTTGTTTGGAACGATGCTATACCTAAATACGTTTTTTTTCTTTGCGTGAGAATGTTTGTTGTTGTTGCTGGCTGGAAATTTAAAACTACTTCCAAGTTTAAAAAAAAATGTTGAATCTTTTAATTCTAAAGTGAATAATAAAATGCACATATAAAACACCTCTTCGCCACAGGTGTTACTGTTATAAAGCCACATTAAACCGAAATAACGTTTATTTAAAACACTAAAAAAGCGACGTTTTACTTTCGTCTGGCGGTTAGGAGCGTCGCATAAACCACCCAGTGGTGCGATTAAATTACAGAAAAGTTACGTTTATTCGGTGGAAAATGTACCGAACCGACACTAGCGAGTTACCGACCACCCCCGGGCCCGGCGCCACCCGTGACAGCGTTTTATCGCGAAAAGTGTCACCCTGTGTTTTTATGGCAGCGACAACAAAAGCAAACTTTCACCTCCGCGAAGCTTTTGTGCAATAAAAATATTTTATTGGGCACCTCTACGACCTGCGTCCAGTTAGGTAAGTACCTACGAGTATCTACCTACCAGTGGCGCAGGGCTCATCCTACCAAGATGTCATTAATACGTATTTAGTATAAGCTAGAGTTCGTCGACTATTACAGCAGGATTAGACAACTTTTATATTTTAATACTTTAATATTTTTGGTATAACTATTATTGAGTTAGTTACTTGGGAGGAGCTCGTGGCTAAATAATAACAGCCGCTCGGGTCGATCGTTAGGTTAAGCCGTGCTTTGCCTAGGTTGGCCTGTGGATGGGTGACCACCCATTACATACCGAGTTTCCTCCGTGCCTCGGAAAGCACGTTAAGCCGTTGGTCCCGGCTGTCATTTGTAGATCTTTGACAGTCGTTAGGTAGTCAGAGGCCCAAAAAGTCTGACAACCAGTCTTACCAAGGGGTATCGTATTACCCGGTAGTAACTGGGTTGTGGAGGTCAGATAGGCACTCGCTCCATGTAAATACTGGTATTCAGCTGCATCCGGTTAGACTGGAAGCCGACCCCAACAAAGTTGAGAAAAAGGCTAGGCAGATGATGAGTTAGTTACTTGGGTGCTAAGGAGACCTTTTTTTTTCAATAAAAATTCTATGACGGTGTGTGTGAAAATTATCGCTCTATTTTTGTACTAGTTAATAGTTTTTCAGTGTTAACTGTAGTTTCATGTTCTGTTGGAAAATACATAAAAATCCTATTTGAGAGGACTGTTTAAGTGTTTACGCTAGACGTTAGAGCTCCCGAAGGAATCGATCCTGTGTTGTTAAATTGTTATTTTCTCTTTTCTGTTGGGTAATTCTCTAAGTTTAAGAGTACATACCTTGATTTGATATGAGTTGACTTTGTGCTTCGGTAGAAGATTGAAAGTAGAAAAGTCCAGTCTTCGGGAGAATATGCCGTTAGCGCCAGCACCGGCTCTGCGAAAAAAAAAAGAAAATATTAAAAAAAATACACCAGAGTTGCATCTGTGAATATTTTAGTAAAACATTTCAACGTAGCCCGAGGTAATGCCATTACCGTTCTTAACAATATGTAATCTTGGATATTACAACGCCAGACATCACGTTTACTCCATTCCGATTTGCTGTACGAGCAACTAATATCAGCTTTTCCTCTCCAATCTCGGAGTCATCCAACTTTTAACCCTTTTGCGGTGATGAATCGAAATCCATTTTGCTGTATACTGCCCTGCGACGAGCACATTTCGTGCCGTCAGTATTGAAATGGTTTATGCCTAATCGCGTTACACGGATTTACAGCAAACACGGCACTTGCGGATTTGAAGTAGACGGGAATGCAAGCGCCATTTTTAATCAAACGACGTTTTATCTTCGTTTTATTTTTATTTCAGTCAACATATTTTACATTCGTAAATAGTAAGCCCTTGAAATAAATAATTAAAATACGAATAACAAAGACGAATAAAAATACCGAAACTCGTTTGGCGTTATACCTCTTAACATTTTTATAATACCATCAAGATTATTACAAGTAGATATGTAAAAAACCTTTAGATCTGGCCCGTAATGCGTATAAAACAATTAAATAAAAAAATATTCCGCGTCTGAGTTAATAAACTGTAAACTAGTACAATATGCATCGTTTTTTGCCTTACACGTGAGGCAAAAAGCAGTCTCAAGGTAGCGCAAAAAAAACTTGTTTTTTTCACTGCCAAGGCCAACCGAATTATATACCGGCTTTCGTATCGCGGCGGGGCGTGTCAATACCAACTATGTTTACATTCGGGTATAGATAAAAACCGGCGATTATAATGTTGACGCCGTTGTTTTGTAATTCTTTCGGCAGACTATTTTAGACTATCGGAGCAAATTACATCAAATTTTGAATGATTAATCGATTATTCTGACTGACTGGTTGAATACTAATGTAATCAATTCCGTTTAACAGTCACGAGGAGTAATGACTAAAGCCTTCAAAGTTTTTATTTTTATTTTCGTAAGTACTGACAAAGACCGTGTGCGATGCATTTTAAATGTCCCTTTAATGTATACTGTAGGCATTTTGATTCAAAGACGAAGTTAGCAGTCGAATCGACTTCGTCTGAACGGAAGTGCGCTCGACTTAATATGGGTGACCTTGGTCGCACAATAGGTTAGTTTAATTTCATGAACAAAAACCGCCGACAACAGACGCTGGCCCAGTTACGTAACGTGAGCGTTTTAGTGTCTCCTTATGCCTGCGCGTGTAAATTAAATTAGGATATAAAATGATAACGCGTACAGAAATTGTAAACAACGGATTTTTAGGTTATTCCGGCTGATAAGAGTGAAATTCCTCAAGCCAACAAGCAACAGCAAACACAGGGTCAATTCTTTTGTAATGGTGATGCATAGGAAATCGCTAGGTGAGACTTTAGGTATGTTTTGGGTCTCCAGAGGGACCAGAACAGTTGAATTTTCGCTCGCTACGCTTAAAAGGCAAATGCTATCCATTGAGAGAACCTTAAAAAAATATTCCGCGTCTGAGTTAATAAACTGTAAACTAGTACAATATGCATCGTTCAGGAACATAACTGCAGGCTGTGTTAAATCTGACTGACGTGTGATAGGTGGATTTAACGACATAAGAAAGACTTTTTTTCCAAGACTTTATTGCTTGTTATAGCATGAATGGAAGACTTTTGGCAGAATAACACATCTCTTGGACTATGACGATCTCTTTTTTGCTTATAGTCACCATGGAATGCTCGGCAAATTCAAAATTGGAGCAATTTATGTTTTGACAGATGGAGATACAACGCTCTAAATCTACATGTTTGTAGCAAAACATGTATTCACGTATTTGGCTCACCACTCAAAACACGCGTTTGCCAACGTGTGTCCGATTAGATTGGGCGCCCTGCATAATAATGATGTTTTGGAAGGCAAAATAAAAAAAAACCGGCCAAGTGCGAGTCGGACTCGCGCACGAAGGGTTCCGTACCATTATTATCAAAAAAAGGGCAAAAAAATCACGTTTGTTGTATGGGAGCCCCCCTTAAATATTAATTTTATTCTGTTTTTAGTATTTGTTGTTATAGCGGCAACAGAAATACATCATCTGTGAAAATTTCAACTGTCTAGCTGTCACGGTTCATGAGATACAGCCTGGTGACAGACAGACGGACAGACGGACAGACAGCGAAGTCTTAGTAATAGGGTTCCGTTTTTACCCTTTGGGTACGGAACCCTAAAAAATGCCTTGTTTACGATCTTTATTAAGAATTTTTGCTCTTCACTACACTGTATATTCTTTCAACGAAGTGAAAACAAAAATAATAATCGGCTGATGACTAGAGTAACGAGTGTTGTAAAAACAATCTGGGTATATTTCAATACCTCTGAACTTCACACATGGTAGGTACAATTAGGGTTGCCAGTTGCCACCCGTACTCTAAAATAGAGTATTGTCCTCTTTTTCATGTAGGCGTACTTTATAATCTACGACACTACGAACTACGAATAAAGTACGCTAAAATACTATATTTACGTAAAACTGATTGTTACTGGCTCATTACTGGTTATAAGTACATAACTATGAGACTAAATAAACTGGTTTTTGATTTTAGACTTCAAGAAAGACGAGAATTTGTTAAATGTCGCAAAGAGCTAACAAAAAATAGATACGTTTTTAAGGACAAAATATAATGAAAAATAATAATTAATACTTACACTTTTTTTATGCTGTGTACTTTATTTTTTGTTCTACCAAAACGAAAAAATACTTAATTCGTCCTAAAAAAGGTGACAACCCTAGGTACAAATGTACAAACGACCGCTTGTCGGTTGTTGCACGGCAACTGACCAGCGAGGATGCCGTGTGGCCTACTGTACAGAACAGAACAATAATAAGTGCACCATCTTGATATTCGAATGATAATCATATAAAAGACCTTGTTTACAGGACCAACAATGTCGTGATACAGCGAATGCAATATGGCGGTGTGGCCTTGGCTGTTGAATAAAAATAACGATGTTTTTGTCGAGTTGATTTTATATCAGAAATGCGGGCGGACGCTTCGTGTGTGTGCATTCGACCAAAATACTCGACACGCCTGCGCTCGCGCACCTCATACACAAACACATTGTTTACTTAGGATTAGGATCCAGTATTAAAAGGCTATGGGATTGACGATGGTAGACAGTTTTAGTATTATTTAGTCTTCATACAACCGATTTTTGTCAACCCGTTCTGACTTTACCCGGCCTAGTCATTTTTTTTAGAAACACAAACAAATTTAATTAGAAACCACAAAATCTAAATGACTCACCATCTGCCTAGCCTTTTCCCAACTATGTTGGGGTCGGCTTTCAGTTTCACCGGACGCAGCTGGATACCAGTATTTTACATGGAGCAACTGCCTACCTGACCTCCACAATCCCGTTAGTACCGGGTAATACCCTTTGGTAAGACTGGTTGTCAGGGCCTCTGACTACCTAACGACTGTTAAAGATCTACAAATGACAGCCGGGACCAAACTCGGTATGTAATGGGCGGTCACCCATCCACAGAGCAACCTAGGCAAGCACGGCTTAACCTAACGATCGACCCGAGCGGCTATTATTTAGCCACGAGCTTCTCAAAAAAATCTAAATGACTAGGTAGGTACTGAAAAAAAATCCAGCCTTTTAGTACTTACGGGGATAATATCCGTGATATATTTTTTTTTTCGTGTATTTTTTTTCTGTGGTTTTTTTTTTTTTTGTCTTTTAGTACTTACCAGGACTTTTCAAATTTCAGTATTCTAAACCAGTCCAGTTTTAAGAGGCAATGGTATTGACGATATAGGCAACTTTAGTTTTTGTCCAGACTTATAAACAAAACCAAAGAGCTTTTAGCACTCGCAGTGTTGTCTGTTATCCAAAGACTGTTTTGTTTATTAAGCCGTCGTAAATTAACATTTGCGTTTAACAAATATTGACATCGCAAGGCTAACAGGTACACACAGATATTCGGTGTTTTCATATTACTTTAGTTACGAAAAACTTCAAAGAAAAGCCTCCACACTGCTAAACGAATGATAGATATATATTCAATACGCTAGTTTCCAACATCAATAAATTGCAAATCTATTTAGTCTGTAAATCAATGAATATTGACGAAGATAAAACGCATCAAAACCCGAGAGTGCAATGGGGGCCCGTGACGTCACAAGTTCACAACGCACTAAAAATGGCGTGACGTAAGTATAGAGAATTTTAAAAGTGTCTTATCTTCGACAATTTTGGTTTACGTAACAAAAGAATTATTTTTTGATAATCTATCTGACGGACTAATTAGATTTTTTCAGGACAAAAGCCTATTTTTTATTGTCAAATGTCACGATAAGGCGATAAAATAAATTAAAAACAATTTCCATAACCTCACTTCATTTAAAAATTCAATTGAAGTCAATTTATATTTTAAGACACGAACACCAGTTTTTAGTTTATGATACAGAAGCTGTTTGTTCGGTTTAGTGCTGCTGCTGAGATAAGTCGAATGTCTATTGTGATTTGAAAGTAGACACCTCAGCCTGTAGAAGCTGGCTGCGAACCGGTTCAAGACTTTCTCATTCATGCGGCCCACGTTCAGAGTACCTACACCGACCGGCTTTACTGACACGAACCAAAATGTAATGAAACATTTTCTTGTACCTACCCACCTTATTATTAGATTAGAATCACGTAAGTAGGTATAAGCTAGTATTGTCTGCAGCAAATTGATGTGCTACACCATGAAGTTTTTTGTACGTGCATGAAGCAACACAATGAATTAACCCTGTGAAGCTGCCAATAGAGGGCCATAAAAAGTGTAACAAAGAACTGGCTGAATATCATTTATATAGAATTGGAATATAATTTTTTGAATCACTGACAGCAGCCTGCCAGTCACTTTTTTTTTCTAGGTATTCCTATTTTAAAATCTCAAACATTTGACAGTTTTCATTCCTTGAAAATGCAAAGTTCTCATCCGAACTACTTGTTTATTTGGCGCTACATAGCTCCTAATTTAAATAAAAACTACATTAAATAAATAGCACATACCAAAGCATATTGAGCTTTAAATTGTGACATAAATTGAGCATTGTGCTGTATCAGATACAATCAAATAGTTTATATGGTAGAGCGCTACAATTTACATCAGATGACCTCTACTCGTATGTACCCACTGACTCCGAATGTTGATATGCTAATTCTGTCCACCAACAATGCCTTAGCATTCTTAAATACATGTTTATGTTCTCACACCGTACCTACCTAAAAATATTTACTAACACATTTATTTAAATGAAACCATGCGTGATACGCCAGATATCCATTTAAACGCATTTATTTTGGTCACGGTCCAGATATTTTCACCCTAAACGGACTCCCACAGTTAGACCTTGAGACGAAACAATTAACTAACTATACGACGAAGGAAACTGATGCTTAAAAACAAAGACACTCCAAGGTGCCATTGGGCGTCATTCAAACATGCGTGAAGCGAACGTGCCTCGAAATTTCTTACAAATGGCCGTCGCTTACGTAATTATTGGTACCTACAGAACGTTTAACATGCAATGTGCAAGCAAATACGACTATTGATTTATCGGTGGTTGTTCAGACATGCTCTCAGTCAAGATAACCAGTATTCACTGTATTCAGTAAATGTCTAAAGAAAATATTTGAACGCATCTCTGGCACGTAGACGTACAACACGGTTTCTGCTGGGTATGCTGCTGATTCACTGAGTTGCAAAAAGAGCTTGTTTATGCGCGGGTAACCAATAATACGCTTGCGAAGTTGCGTCTATTCTAATGTCCCTGATCGTGGGCCGACTACTGCGACCAGTCGAGACGCGAGACGCGGGACGGGACAGACTGTCCGACCAAATCACGGTTTGTATCTCGTAGTGTAACATGGACATTACATAATTACATTGCTCTATGTGTATATCAGCGGCCCTTCACCCCCGCACCACAAACGTAATATTAGTATAGATAATAATCTACATCTACAGCTACACTTATTATAAAGAGGAAAGATTTGTATTTTTGTGTGTATGTTTGTAATGAATAAACTCAAAAACTACTGCGCCGATTTTAAAAATTCTTCCACCATTATAAAGCTACATTCAACCTGAATAACATAGGCTCTATTTTATCCCCGTACTCCCACGGGAACGGGAACTACGCGGGTGTAACCGTTTTTAATATTTTTGCATGTAACGAAATAAACTTAAAAACTACTGGACCGATTTGAAAAATTCTTTCAGCAATGTATAGCTAGTTAGCTACATTATCATCGAGCAACATAGGCTATATTTTATCCCCGTACTCCCACAGAAAAGGGACCTATGCGGGTGAAACCGCGTGACGTCCGCTAGTGTAGATTATAAATTACGTATCTCCGTAACAACAACTACATATTAATCTAACGTTTGAACGTGGGAGTGTCCTTAACACGTTGTTACATCATTTACCAATTCATCATCATCATCATCATTTCAGCCGAAAGACGTCCACTACTGGACATAGGCCTCCCCCACGTGTCGTCACATTGAGCGGTCCCGTGCGATTCGCATCCAGCGGATTCCCGCAACCTTCACCAGGTCATCGCTCCACCTAGTGGGAGGTCTTCCAACGCAACATCTTCCGGTTCGCGGTCGCCACTCCAGAACTTTTCGGCCCCATCGGCCATCCGTTCTGCGAGCAATGTGCCCTGCCCACTGCCACTTAAGTTTGGCAATTCTTCGGGCTACGTCGGTAACCTTGGTTCTCTTGCGGATGTTTTCGTTCCTGATTCCATCGCGCAAGGAAACTCCGAGCATAGCCCTCTCCATTGCCCTTTGGGTGACTTTAAGCCTTCTGATAACTTTAATTAAATTAACAAAATATACATATATATTAACATTCACTATCGAGTTTTAACAACAATAACATAGTGCTAAAATGTAAATCGTTTTAACTTGTAAATAAGAGATCTTAATCGCATTTTACAGCTGTGTACCACGCTTGTACTGTAACATAATGAATTTTACGGCGGCTTCGAACAATTGTTGTTATGAATTCGCTTGCCAAGGTCAATGGCAATTACCTAACACAACATCTAGATTACCTAATACTTGTTTCCGTAGTGTTTTTTAAATGAAATATTATAATAGACTGTATCAGTGTTTAATCTGAATTTTTTTAAACTTGTTATGTTAACACATTGGATTAAAAAAATGAATTAGCGGAACGCTGCAGACGTTCAGATTTCGATACCCATCATGTTACGCTAGAGCTACATAACATAATATCACGTCTGTAATACCCGAAGGGTTACCACATTTCGCTAGTTATGTTTTAAGTTCCATGTGGGGAGACCCTATTGCCATCAACCGGGCACAAACGGAGTCTGTCTCCCTGACTGCTACTGACATATTCCTGATGCAAAAACCCAATAACACTTAACTCGACCTGGGAATCGAACCCAGGACCATATGCTCAGCAGTCGCGCTTGCGACCACTACACCAACAAGGCAGTCTTCGCTAACTAATTAAACATAACCCTGTATAACGCAAAACTCCTTGTAAAAAAAACACACACGCGTAAAGTGCCATTCCGTTCCGTCCGTTCCGTTTTGTAATACCTACTCGGAATGTTATGTTTATTGTTTCTGTTTTAATTTTTTTATGCACGTCATGTCCCTGTGATAAATAAATATTTTTCAATACACTTCCTCGAAAACTGGTCCCTAACGCACTACGATTAGGCGATTAGGATTATTACAACATGCAATGTATTTCGCACGCGTGCGATTTTTTCCACTTTCCCGCACGTGTGCGGGAATGAAAATTGCCACAGATAACTATACCTATACTTAGTCCAAATTGGTTCAATGCCTATAGTCTGAGGTGAATGTTTTTTTTTTTTTTGTTGCAAAGCACTACGCGTCTTTACGGCATAAGTATTTTTTGAATATTCAAATTGTGTTTATAAATAGAATATCATAGATAAACATGATTATTTATAACGAATAGTTACTTTTATACACAAATTAACATATATTTGTGTTCTAAATTCAAAAATATAAAAGAAATCTATTTTTTACATTAGGCTGTTTAACGGCTTCTCACCAGGTTGAACGAGAGGCAATGGTATCATTGCCTCTCGTTCAACCTGGCGAGACCAAAGCGCAAAAAAAAAAGAAAATTTGAATCATAGTTTCATAGTTCGTGACAAAAATATTATTCGTTATTTTATTGTATTTCTTCAAAAGTGTATTGAAAAACGTCGTTTGATACACGTGGACATTTGTTATTGCAATTCTCGGCTCAAAAACACCCTCGCCTACGGCTCGTGTGTTATAATTCCGCCTCGATTGCAATAACAAACTTTCTCCACTTGTATCAAAATGTACTATTTCTTTCTTTTTTTTTTCTTTCCATTCACTTTATAAAACAAATATTTTTCCCATCCCAGACTTTAACGAGCATTCCAATTTCAAACATTGCTTGTAATTCCAATTTCAAACGTTGCTTGTTCTGTAACCTAAGCTCCTAAGCCACACCTACGGTATTGACACGTCTCGTTTTTTCAATCGCAACCATTGAGGTGTGAGTTTTAGCGGTCGTAATGATGCATCATCATCCAAACGTGCGATGTAAACAGCGGAGACCTTGGCCTCGCCCGAACAATAGGACCCGGCGGCCCCACTAAATTCGATTACCTAACAGAGTCGGCTATTTCGCTCACGATTTTTGCTGTAAAAGCAAACTGCGCCGCCATAATTATTTTACGTCGAGATTTTTTCTAACAAAAACTGTAAATGACTGCTTAGTGTAGTGGTCGCTGAACTTCAGGGCCTGGGTCCGATTTCCAATATTAACTGCGTCTGTGACCATTTTTAACCGACTTCAAAAAGGAGGATGGCCCAGTAGTTTTCATTTTATTAACATTTTTTTACTTTAGTCGTGTGGACTAAACATAAGAGTATATAACCAAGAAAGGGACTTCAAAAAGACATCAACGCGGTATCATTTTTTGTTTCATTTTATTATTACTCCATTTTATGTATGTTCACCGATTTCTCCCCCATTTGAAGAGCGATTCTTAAAATTCTTTGAACGAGTATACTCCTGAGGTGGTCCCATTTAAATTTGGTGAAGATTTGATGCTGATCTTCGGAGATATACAATGGAACTCTTCAAAAATAGACGGTAAATCGGTCGTTATTGCTGCAATCGCTTGGATGTTTATTGTCTATACAACATCATGATGTAACATCACGCCTGTATGCTCTGAGGGACGCAGATGTGTACAATACAGCCAGATTTTTACAGTTTAGGTACGTTAAGTTCCATTTATTGGGGATAAGCCTATTAGCATGACATGTATTGTTAACAATGTAAAATAAATGCAAAGCAAATATTTGTATAGGATATTACAACTAAAAATGGGAAAAAAACTTTAATAAAAATGTTAACGTGATTCATATTATAATCCTATTATGATTCTTCTATAGCGGCCATTTTAGGTCCCGTGGTCCTGGTCGACAGGGTTTCCTTGGGTTTTTCCTGACACGGAGTCTGGATATTTGTCTGATTGATGACAATGGCTTGAAACTATTACACGGGACTTAAACATAACTAGCGAACTAGCGAAATGTTGGTGTACTAGGTAGGTTACACCTCTGCCTAACTCTTTGGTAGTTACAGGCGTGATGTCATGAATGTGTATTTTATACAAAAAAACTTCTAAGTAGACACGTTTACAAAAAATGCTAAATATAATACGATGAGCACGATTTATGTAATAGAAATCAAGGTCGCTAGAACAAACGAGAGGAGTACGATAATGATTATTATAGTCGGCTGTTATGTTACGGCTGATCGATGTATTGTTTATTTTTTTATCGAAAGGCTTGAGAAAAATATTTGAGAAGCTATGGGTTTCGATATTTTAATTACTAGCGGACGTCACGCGGTTTCACCCGCGTAATTCCCGTTCCCGTGGGAGTACGGGGATAAAATATAGCCTATGTTACTCAAGGTGAATGTAGCTTTCTAATGGTGAAAGAATTTTTGAAATCGGCGCAGTAGTTTTTGAGTTTATTCATTACAAACATACATACAAAAATACAAGTCTTTCCTCTTTAAAATATTAAGTGTAGATGTAGACTAGCTAAAAAAACTACTTCCATTTTTGAACCGGGTTTTGTTTTTTTTTGCCCAGATCCCTGAATATTTTTCTAAAATAAAGTTATCCTATGTTAGACCTTATAACATCAGCTATCTGCCAGTCAAAGTCCCGTCAAGATCGATCCCGCCGTTTCGTAGATTAGCCGGAACAAATACGATCATTCTCAGAAGACACAACAGAAGAAACAGACTTCAATTTTATTTATTTGTATGTACTTTTAGATCATTCATTTTCATTCCAGATAACATTCCGTTAACGAACAAAGGTACCAATTATCTTTGAACAAAGGTGAAAATTCCGTGGGCAAAGAATTTCTAAAGAATGGCCCCTAATTGACAACGAATAGAATGTCTAAATCGGTCAATAGCTCGAGTTGGGGATTATTTTACCATTTATTTTCGTGAGTTGAAGAGTTAAATTGAAAGATTGGATGAGAGATGTGCTGGGCCAAACAAACGGGCAATAAAAATAATTAGGCTATTAGTTCAATTGTGCGCGGGGGCGGGGCTATCGATCTACGGCTATCTTCATTATGGATAGGGCTGTCTAATGTGATTAAAAATAATTAACAAAAAAAATTATTTTTTTTGTGTACGAACTTTTTAGTGAAAACTTCTTTTTTTTTAATAAAACCTATTCCGCCAGTTGTCTTTACGTTGTACCTTCTTCGGCACTAATGAGTCACAGTAATTTAAATAATATGTTGGGTTGTTAATTAAGTAGTAGGACGAGCGTAGCAGTGAGGAAACCGGCATGTCCTAGAACCAAAAATTCGAAGACCTGTGACATCTACCAATCCGCACTGGGCCCGCGTGGTGGATTATAGCCCATTCCCTCTCATAGAGAGGCCTGTGTCCCAGCAGTGGGAACATTTATTATTGTGGGGTCGATCTTCAAGGTTAAGCAGTGCTTGCCTAGGTTGGTACGTGGATGGGTGACCATCCATTGAATACAGTTTCATCTGTGCCTCGGAATGCACATTAGGCCGCATGCATTCAGTCCCCTATCATATAGTATCCCCTTGGAAAAAATGCGTCAGGTTGTGTATATATTTAATATCGATTTGGCGCAGTCGTGGGACACAAATTATGTTCTTTTTTTGTAAAAAAAAATCCGTGCATTTTTGGCATTAACCAAATAAAAATGTATTTTTTTCTTCTTTCTTTCTAATAAATGCTTATTTAAATATATATATATAACACAACACCTTGCCAGGAACCACACAAATTCAGCTATAATAAAAATTAAAAAAAATTGGTTGCCTGTAAAGTCGGTATACGGGCGAAAGTTTTACGTGACAACGACTTTCAGTGGTAAAATAAACTTTTTATGTCTGTCTCTCTCGCTCTTAGGCGGGACGCGTGCCTCTCACTCGCTCTCATTGTGAGCCGCATAACGTGACCCAGTTTCTTGAAGTGTCACCCGGCAAACCAATTTATAAGACGTTGTCACGTCAAAACCAGAATGCGTAAAAAATAACTGATAAATGATAACTTTAAATAAAAACTGAAAAGAAAAAATATAAGTTCAGGAGAGAGGACACATACATTATTGACTGCAACAGTCGCGACCTTTTAAATAATCTAGAGTTCTAGACTAAAATCATTAGGTACATCTAATAATTCTAGGGTCCCGACTGTTGCAGTCAATAATTATGTCCTCTTTCCTGAACTTGTTTTACTTAACTTATCAGTTATTTTTTACGCAGTCGGGTTTCTTTTTTTTTTTTTCATTTTACACTTTGTAGTTACTTAGATATTACCACTTTAAAATCTTCATTCAGCCCTTTTAATTTTATAGCCATATTGCAGTACCTATCCAATTTTTTTTTCACTAGCTTATGTTACCCGGGGGGTGCCCGGGGTAACAGAAGAATTCTAACGATACCACGTACATCGAAATCTGTTTAGGCGTTTAGAAGTTATGGTGAAATAAAGAAACTCACAAATATACATAGGTATAGGTACATACCTTATACATACATGAACCCTGAAAACATAAAACTCCTTTTTTTGGGCAGTCGTATAATAAAAAGAACAAATCGTTCCAATTTCAAACAATTGTATAATGTAAACAAAGAAACATGTGAAATGGCGGTAAACACAGCCCTGTTACTATAGTGTAAATAAAAAAGTAAGCTGACTCACTCAATCGGGCATAACAGAACAACAGTGTTTTATTTTAAACCTAACTGATTCATCATCACTAATTCACTACATAATTATTATAAAACAAAATCGCCCACCGCGTCTGTCCCTATGTATGCTTAGATCTTTAAAACTACGCATCGGATTTTGATGCGGGTTTTTTAAATAGATATAATGATTCAAGAGGAAGGTTTTCTATACTAATATTATAAAGAGGTAACATTTATTTGTAAGTTTGTATGTAGGGGGTAATCTCCGGAAGTAATGAACCAATTTTAAAAATTGTTTCTTTGGTAGAAAGCTACATTATTCGTGAGTGCTATAGGCTATATTTTATTCCAGTACTGCCACGGGAACGGGAACTACGCGGGTGAAACCGCGGGACGTCAGCTAGTAGTATATAATTTGCGGGCGAGGGAAGCCGCGGGCATCAGCTAGTTGTAAATAAGAATAAAACTAAAAGCTCGTTGGTTTAGTGATAGCAAGACCTGCTGTTGAGGATGTGATCCTGAATTCATTATCATCATTCACAGCATGATTTCAGCCACTGCTGGGTATAAAGGGTAAGCCGAAAGGCACTTATTCTCCTCGTCATTGCGATATTTTTTTTTGTTCCGGACCATACCTGGGAACCGTCTAGTTAGGTCAAAGTTCCAAGTTTTTCACAAGTTTAACAAAAAAAACCCCACATACCGACTAGTTTTTAAAATCATTAACCCGTTTACTATTAAATGCGTCCATCAGCACAATGTTTTGAGTGCGTTACATTGAGTTTTACCGTAAAACATGCTTTTTCATTCCAAAAAAAAAATAGGTTTCAAGCAATAATTTTTGCGTAAAGTTACTTAGTTTGATGTACAGAATGCTTGGTTGACGGCTTCGTGGAAGGCCCGTATACATCCTGGCTCTCTCTTTTCTTGTGCCAAGCTCCACGTTCTTGTACCAGCCTCATCCAGGATATTCCCGAGATGGAAACAATGACGTCATCACGTTGCCGGACGACCAAGTGCAGTGTTATTATGTTTTTCCATAAGGAGGAAGCAGCGGGCCTAAAATGGCCGCTTTAGCAAAATCGTAATAAGTTTTATTGTTATAAACATTAAGGCGATTACAGGAGCTAAATTAGCAACTCTATTTGTGGTGGTTCAAACTTCGTTTGAAATACTATTACAATAAACCTAAATATATTAAAGGTAAAATTCGCGATAAATACCCGTTTACATGTGTATTATAATGTGTTCTGACTACTTCTGACCGTGAAAGTTTAAAAAAGACAACTATTAGAATAAAGTTCTAATCCGCTTGCACTACAAAGTGGTTGTTACGTCAGTCACTCCGGGCCAAATAGTGCGAAATGAGTGGTTTTTACCGATTCACAAAAAATCTATTGATTGGACTAAAAAAGTAAAACACTCGTATGTTGCTTGTAGAATTATTTGCCAAAAAATCAGAATGATTGCATGTATTTTATTTAGTATGGTTTTTACTCGTTAAAAATAAGAATTTTTGAGAGATAAGTTAGTGTTTTTTTTTATCGAGTAAAATTAGTTGTAAGTATTATGTTTTCAAAACACTATCATACATATCCTGAAGATCATATATTTTTCTGGTTTTGTTTATTGCAGTGAATCGTGTGCTTTTTTGCATTATAAAACTCGCGTTTAGCTCTTGTAGTCGCCTAAAGTTCATTTTAAGAATTTTAAATTTTAACGTGATTAATATTACGATTCAGCTAAATCGGCCACTTCAGACCCCCAGGCCAACTGATTCGTTCTACATACCCATTAAGGCGCTGTCAACACCAAAATCGCGCACACTGTCTATTTGTATGGGAGAAAACAAGACGTCACTATTACTGGGCGGCCAGGTTTTAGAAGAAAATAATGAATAAATATTGATATAAAAAAAAGTATGGATTATTTGTGAAATATGACTCGTTAGCGGTTTAGGTATGAATATGTTGATTTCATGTTTTTAATTGCAGACCCATACGTCAAAAAAATAAAGACAGGACCGTTAATGATGATTTTAAGACCAATCTTTGCAATTATTTCCTATCGAGCCGATTTCGTCGAAATATGTATCGACTCCGTCCAAGGTCTTTGAAATATGATCAATATTAACATATTTTTTTTTTTTGCCGTGCTAGAACAAATAGTTTTTCTTAAAAAACTGCTTAAATAACATCAATTTCAACAAATTAGGTGTAGAAACTTCATAACTCGCGAAATGTGGAACCAGTTAATGATATGGACACCTCTGTATAACACTTCAGGGACTACACGCGTAATGTTATGTTATGACTCGTTGTTTTTAAAAATATATAAGTACGTACGATAAAGCCTTGAACGGAACGTGCTGGCACTGTTTACTTATTTTTGTCCAGCATGTTATCAATTTTGCACTTCCATATTTAATTTGTTTACGTTACAGAAGGATACCTAACTCACAAAGAGTTAATTAAAAAACAGTTTTGAGGATGTAGTTATAAATTAATTAGTACTATTAAGTTTTAAATTGAAATGTCCTAATTAATTTGCCACTGTCATCAAAAACATTAGGTAGCAAAAAAAACAATCCAAATGCAAATAAATGTGCAAGTTGGCAGCGGGCGACACGAAGTTCTTTTATTCGAAATAGGTATACTTTATTCGGAATTTCGGACACATAAGTTAATTTAATGCATTTGATGACGTTCAAACTATAGTCTGTAGGTAGATTACAGAACGATAAACAAAATTTTACTTAATATTTTAATTTTTCTTATCAGACTTGTTTTGAACTACTTTAGATTCACAATCTTTGCTTTTCGTTTTTTATAATGACAAACAAAACCGGTTTATGGTGATTAATCGTTATATTGTTCTATGACAACGTATTACACGATTACAAGAAAATCTGTGCCTAATGTTTTTATTAAACAAAAATAAACCTTTTAGTTATCTATATAAAGCTTCTAACTTTAACCCGGTCGGGCCTCTAACGCGGCTATAAATAAATATTTAGCAACAGTTTAATGATATTATTTTAGAGCAGTTTTATTATAGTTGCCCAACCCTAGTTGTGGTAAAATTTGAATTTCGAATGTTCAGTAGATTTATCAACGTCAATAGGCTTTTAAGAATTGACGTGTCACTATTAATTGCATAAATGTGTATTATTTTGACAGTGAGCTATTTGTTTATCAAAATCGAAGAATCTACAGTAAAATATTGCCAATAAACTTAATCCTTTGCCAATATTCAAATTAATCACCTCAATTCTCAGCTAACAAAGGAATTACATTATTTTTTTGCACAAAAACAAAGTTTTTATTTATTCAGAAGTCGTGTTTACAATCATTTTGCTTGATGTCAAAAAAATCTACAAGTTAAACAATGATTGCATGAATATTTATTCGAATTATTCGAAGTCGTCGTGAAGTCTTTGCTGATTCGATACAGGTAACTTCTCTATATTTCGAGTAAAATGTCAAGATAATCAGGATGTGGAGTGTCTCGACAACAACAGAGTCTATATACCTACTCGTGTAGATACCTACGTTTAATGGGTAGCTCGTTAGTGGATCTTAAAATGCCAAAGGTCCACCACACAGTGCCAACATTATCAGATAAAAGTTATTTGTGTAGAAAACTGTGAAGGTTGTAGATTGTTGTAAGATGGAACAAGGTAAGATTATTTTTAGGGTTCCGTACCCGAAGGGTAAAAACGGGACCCTATTACTAGGACTCCACTGTCCGTCTGACTGTATTTCATGGGCTCTTTAGTAAATTGATCCCGCTCATTTCGATCCCGCGGGATCAGTTTACTAAACTAATATTTTTATGTCATTTTCTTTAGTTTATTGGTCCGAACCGTGATAGCTAGACAGTTGAAATTTTCACAGATGATGTAGGTATTTCTGTTGCCGCTATAACAACAAAAACAGAATAAAATAAATATTTAAGGAGGACTCGGCTCTCATACAATACGTGATTTTTTTTGCGTTTTTTGCTTGATATTAATAATAGCAACAGGTAGACGCTTGAAATATTCACAGAATATTTAGTTGTATAATATTTACTTTAAGTAGACCGTACTTATATAATAACTACAAAATAAATAATTAAGGGGGGGGGGGTCTCCCATACAACAAACGTTGTCGCTGTTTTGTCCAACCTTGTATAGATAATGGTACAGAACCCTTAGTGCGCGAGGCCAACTCGCACTTGGCAGGATTTTTTTTTTGTTTGCGCGAATATTTTATTATATTCTTGTTGAACAATCACACCTCTCTAAAAACATGTTTGTTTTTTTTTAAGAAGAGATTGTCTGGCTTCTTTCATTAGTCTATTTTGGTATCCAAAAAAAATAATAGTATATGTTACGTATAGTTTATTTCGGAACACTAACACAACAAGACTAGGTAAACAACTAAACAAGTAGAACAATGGTAACTGCAAAAGTATTTAATACTTAGATACCCGCAATTACAGACACAATTAAAATAACAATGCACCGTGCCCGATCGGGTACGGCTGAGGACATAAGGGTACTGCAGCGCATTTAGATCCTTCAAGTATTACAACAATATTTTTTTATCTACCTTTTATCTGTCATAGTCATAACAAAACTAAATCAAACCATATTTAATAAGTAAGTGGGCGCGCACAATCACCCAATCTACATACACTTAAACTAGATTTAAATCCGTATCTCTAGTTTATATTAAGATGTAAACACACAGGCACTTAAGTTATTCTATTAGCAAGCAAGGCACAAATCAACAATAATAATTTTCATATTACGAGTGCACAAACGTAAACGTTTAAATCACAGAACCTGTTACAGTGTGGGAAACATTACGTAATTATGGTGACACATCGCAAATGCAACAGTAGGTTTACTGCATTTCTTTCTCACAAGCACGGTCATGGCGAATTTAAGTACGTACGGACAAAATATTGTAACTTCAAAGAAAATTGTTAAGTAACTTGACTACCAACTTGTATCGCCCGTACAAATCACAACTGTCATTTTTTGATTAGTCTGTTGTGATCTGTGTGTGTAAATTTCCGATTATACATTTTTTTTCTGTCTTTTACTGCAACCTAAATTGTTCCTAATGAACGACATTTTAATGTTTCATTCTGCGTCGGCTTTATTAGTCTCTGTTTCTAAAATGAGTACTTTTGTCAGTCAATGGAGTGCAATGTCCCGAAACAGATTCAGGTATCCGAAGTTGGAACTAAACATCAATAGATCCGAAATTCCGAAGCATCGTCGTGGCGAAACTACGAAGGAATCGACTGAGTTATATCCATCAAGTCCGATTAGTCTTATTCAAAATGTTCAGTAGAATGTGAAAATGATAAATTGAAAGCAATTGTTATTCACAGTTGTGAATTTTTGCTTTAAATTTTCATGTCAGGGTAGCGAATAATGCTTCAATTTGGTTACAGTTCGGTATTGTCGTCAACTTAGTACAGAAAACAATTACAACGATTTTTCCTTTACATCAGTAATGTACTGGTATTATACTGGTATTAATGTGCCGTTACAGATGGTCATATTATTAAATTTATGGGCAATTGCTGATTATTAGCGCAATTATTATTGATTATAAATTCCATGCAACAGCAATCGTCGGCATTAACTTTATCTAAGTGCTAAGCTGGAGCTGGTTTCAAAATGAACCGGTTAATGCAACATATTATGCAACTCGTTTTTTAAAATCATAGTTTCTTCTTGATTAAAAAAGGTTAGGTACTTATACAAAAATAAACACTGGCCACATGTTAAGATGGACTACAATATAAATATGTCAAGTATGATGAGTTTAGCCAAGACGTGCGCTGAGGGTTAAATGACTTAATTTTATGACAAACAAAAAATTATCCGTTTTTGCCCCGCGCCGTTGAGTTGGCATATCATTTATGTACATTTAAACATTGTTCTTGTTCCGACTAATTTATCCTTATATCTTTTATTAAATGAATAAACAGAAGTATCTCTTTATTTTGATTGCTTATTTTTTTTTATATACATGACATTTTGTAAATGTCTTAAAATAATATTACTGACTGGACAAGAAACGGTCAATAAATTGAGCAAATAATTCACAGCAAATAAGTCACAAGCCGTTTATAGATGTCAAAGATTTAAATAGATAGCGGAGATTTAGAGTAATAAGTTTGGTCTTGGAAAATAAGGAGATCGCTTTTTAACTTATAATTTTTAATAGCTGATTTTATACGCGAATGATATAGCGTCTTTTTACTCCGTGCTAAATGTCAAATACTGGTATGACAGCTGTCAAATCGAAATCCGTACTCAACGAAGCTATCAACAACTTGCAATTCGGGTCGAATTCAAAAAGAGTCAAATTCTATGTCGATTTACTTGAAAAAATACTTCAGTTCACATTACTCATCGTCAGCAGTAACCACTTATTATATTTCTACTCCTATATAATCATGTTTACGGCAGGAAATAAAAGTATACAGTTACCACAATGTAGCGACAATTGTTGTATGAACAAAATCTTTATGTGTAACACATTGACCTTCCTAACTATGTATTTGTTGGGTATGGTTAGTGTTGACACACATAAAATACAATTTTATTGCATTTCAAACGTGCTGTAAAGTGCGCTGTGGTTTATGCAAAGTATTGGTAGGTATATTTACGTTCGCAGTGTGTGTCTGAAGGAATTTTATATATTTTATGATAATTAGTAAGTAGTAGTACCCTTGGCAACTGCACACTGCAACTAGATGTTCGCCTGGAAATATATTCATAAATATTCTTGAAAGCTCTACACGTAGGTACTTAATGCCACATAGCATCGTAATAATTATAAAGTAACCAATCCCTTCATGAAAATTTAAATGCATTTAATTTCATGGTATTAAAATGTCTGGACTCGTACTTTATTCTAGAATAATTTCGTGATTTTGCATCAACACGACACTCTGGCAACAATTTATGCACACAAACTTGGCAACCCGCAGCGCATTTTTAACCAGATATCAAATGAATTGAATACAATGATAATAATATTAAAATGTCTGGTGAAATAAATACCCAGACTATTCGATTGCACTTAATAAAAACAGTCGATATAGCTGTTAATAATAGCTGTGTAATACTTGATACGATATCAAGTTAACGAGTCGACGCAACTATAAATCTGCTGTGAACGTCATTCTCGTGGTGCAGCGAGCAATTTGCAGCGAATATATTGCAAACAATCATGGCACGACCAACTGACTAGGCAATGAGACAGGGGACAAACTTAGAATTTATTGCACGTTGCGTTTGTCATTCAGTATTACATGTGTGTGTCACGCCCCTTCTCTTACTGAAAATTCTGTACTGTGGCACTTTTGTTTTTGCGATTTTTTTTCGTTAAACTGTTTGTACTTTTATAATTAACTAATTAATATACTTTTCCTATTATTGTTGTTATTTTAATGACTTTTAATGGTGTTAATAATATTATTTAAACTAGAACAGGCACATTTTTAAGTACTTATAGTTATTATTTTGATAAGACAAAGCTCAAAACTAGAGAGTATTATACCTTTTCATAAGTCATAACAACATTATCATTTTATGACCTTCATAACTAAATTAAGTAGTTAAGTAAAAAGGAAAACTTAATATTTATGTGGACAAGTTTTTGATAGAGCGATATCCAAGATACACCGTTATTTAATTAAGTTCTACAAGACATTGCTGTAATTAATTTTATCTATGATCGTAATTATGGGATAACAAAGCTACTTTCAGAGTCAAAAGTCAGACAGGGATCGCAAAGGTGCATGAAATATTACAAGTCTATGATCTTCTCTAGGGGAAATTAAACAAAACAAAAAACAAGATTTTGTTTACCTGGGAATTCCTGCAGAAAAACAATTAAAATGCAGACCCTACTTTTATTTTAAAGCATTAACATATTTTATTACAACATCCGCAATTTACTTTTAAATTTAATTACTTTTTTTTAAGCAGTTTTCATATTAATATAAAACATTCACGTGTTATTAAAATAAATTCTACATTCGAAGCTAAAACATAACTGGTTTGTAAACAAATAGAGTAGAACCGATTTGTGTTCTAAATTCATTAGTGAATTCTATTTCCATATTAGAATAAATTATATTATAATAAAATTAGCATTTTAATGAGGTTGAATTGTTACTTATGTAATGTTTTTGCTTGCCAACTCATCTCTTGTAATTAAAATGAAGGAAATAATAAATTAATTATGTAAATTAAAACCGTAAGCTGCTCTTGGGGTGATATCTTTGTTCACTTCATTAGTGCATATAGGTTTTTGTTAATTAAGGAAAGGCTAATATCAGTTTTTCTTTTTGTTTTTATTTCCGTATAGGTTTATTAATTAATAGCGGACGTCCCGCGGTTTCACCCGCGTAGTTCCCGTTCCCGTGGGAGTACGGGGATAAAATATAGCCTATGTTACTCGTGGATAATGTAGCTTTCGAATGGTGAAAGAATTTTTTAAATCGGTCCAGTAGTTTTTGAGCCTATTCATTACAATCAAACAAACAACCAAACAAACAAAGTTTTCCTCTTTATAATATTAGTATAGATAGTATAGATTATCAGGTATTATCAGGTACTAGCTGACCCGCGTAACTTCGTCTGCGTCACATAATATAGCTTATAACATGTCATTTTGTGCATTCAATTACGAACAAAAACCTTTTAAAATCAATATTGCTTACCTCGCATATCATACGGCGTGATAATATGTAGCCTAAAGCCTTCCTTGGTTTACAAAGAACATTTTTGCTGAATTTTAATTCATTCTATCCAGTAATTTTGGCGTGAAGCCGTACCATACACACAGACAAACAGAAAAACAGACAAAAATTCTAAAAAGTCACTTTTTGTCATCAGTTATGTTTTTCTAACAAAAGCTACTTATTTTTTCTTGAAAATTCTCAATGTACAGTTTTTCTTTCGTTACTGATATAGTATATGTATAGATTATCATTATCCTTTGACATAAACCTTTTTATGATCGCGCCACCAGCTTCCGAACATTCACCGCATTCTTTTGTTTTTCATCCAAAAAGGTTTTAACCGTACTAAAGTTAGCCTAGCCTTCGTATTGTTATATTTGTAAAGCTCAAGGTACAATAAAATAGACTGCAACAGTAGATTTGACCTTTAAGAAGGGACAATGAACGCGATAGGTGTTCAAGCGCATTGAACTACTGAACTTTGCTTACTGCCGCCGATTGCCCCATCCAACTACGCTCCCTTCTTTAATGACATTCTCTTGTATACCTACAGCAACTATTTCAATTTAGAACAATATTAAAATACATACAAAAACTCATGCCTTTTTCGCATGGGGGTAGGCAGATAGACTACAGAGTAACCTACGATCTTTGCATTACTCCTTTCGGGGTTATTGACTAACTGAACACGAAAGACTGGTCACACGTGTGTCCAGTTGGCGAAAACATAAAAGTGATTTAATTTAAGTTTCACTATGTGGACACGCGTAAAAATCTTAGTGTGTCCAGATGACGAAATAATAAGTGATACTAATTGTGAGTTTCACCAACTGGACACACGTATGTCCAGTCTTTCGTGTCCAGTTGGTGAATAACCCCTCTTTTCGCCTATCCACGTTCATTTAAATGAAGTACATCGGTATTTATACCTACATCAATCATCAAAATATAAATTGCTTTTCAAAATGAATTCCCTAAACAGCAATTCGTCAGAAAATGTGAAATTCGATTGCAAACAACAATTTCACGAACACTTTTTCAAGTTCATTTAAATGAAAATGTATTTATATTTACCAAGAAAACAATACGTAAGTATTTAAATATTTACTTATGCAGTTGTGTTTAGCCCACTGATTCCCAAAGTGGTCCAGGTGGTACCCCAGGAGTCCACGGGAGACCCGACGAGGTCTACGATGGCGTGAAAAAAAAATGGGGGTTCACAAGAACTTACATCTTGTGAACCCCCATTTTTTTTTCACGCCCACAAAAAGTAATCTGGTTTCAATACTAAATTACAAAAACGGTGGCTTAGCTTTATCTTTCAATGTAGGTAGATAGTAAAAAAAACCTGGTAGGTATTTCGGTGAAAATGGTCGTATTGAGACTTTAAAAAAGCATTTCGAAGCTTTAAAATTCTAATTTTCAGATTGTTTGCCAAAAAAATCTTAGGAGCTATAATAATAATAATATTCTTTATTTTTCGGACAACAGTGATCCATCGTGTTATTGCGTGTGTTGTTGTGTTGTGTTGCTATGGTCCTCATGCAATCGTAAATTCATAACAGATAGCGCAAAAAAAAAAAATTGCAACTTGCTTTTCTTTTTGGTCCACGATCTTGAAAAAAATGCAGCAGGCCCATCGAATCCAGAAAATATTGAAAGTGCTCTACCAGAAAAAAAAGTTTGGGAACCTCAGTTTAGCCAAACTAAAAGGCGGAAACTGCTCATAAAGCGAACTTGCGAAGCCGGGAACAATTGGACGGAAGGTCTCAAAGGCGGGAATGTAAGGAAAGTGATTGGTTTTGCAGTCGGTCGGCACGGCAACGTCGCGATCCTCTTATATTTAGCCTCGGGAACATAAAGCTTCGTTCACAAATTTAATTGCATCGACGATCGCCCGCCGCGAGACGTAAATAGCTACAACTCGTCCCTGAACCTACCCGAACTTTCTCCCGCTCACTGCACAGCGACGGCGAACGCTGTGAAAATATCTCTTGGTTTGTTTTTAAACGCTCACACTTGCAGCGTACAACTATCGCACTAAGTGCACCGATGCACTACAGGCTACAAGAAAGGGACAACCCACTCTCGTCTCCTTCCTCCGACAAGCTACATTCTGTTCTTAATTTATTTTTATTGCACTCACAATCCGAATCGGTAGAAACTTAGTTTCATGTAAAACTGCCGCTTACATTACGTCGAGGATGGTCAGCGGTCTGGCGAGAGCAGAACTTCAAAGAGTCATTTTAAGAATTAATGGATAAATTATGCATAGTTTGCTCTGAATTGTCGCGACTGCGTAATGAACTTAACTAAAGTAGTGACCATGTACTCGGCTTCGATAAAATACCACATTTCATATACATTTTCCAATGAAATCGAAGCAGAAACCAGTCGTAGAGTACAAATTGGTAATGAACGCTCGAGACGAAAGCGTCGCGCCTCAGTTCAATTTAAATAAATTGTTAAATAGGATGAAGTAGAAAACAAACTGCAAACACGCCACACTTAGGAGCCATTAATAATTTTCGAGCTGCAAAGTGCATCCTAGGGTAGCATCGATCATTTGGCTCAGACTGTCGCATAAACAGAATGCAGAGGGGAACTTACGCCCGTGTAGCGTGTCGTGTGGAGCGGGACATATTGGTGCGTGCCCACACGCGTACACCGCACAATGCATACAATGAACACGTAAATACATCTTCGCCCGGCTCCACTATGCATAATCACGTGAATTTGCAAGTAAAATGACGAGACACGGCACTTTTTAAGCTTGGCAAATGTAAAAAGGCAGCATTGTCTCGGCTAAACCGAGTTTCGATCGGCAAAGGTGAGTATCGTGTTCCAAAAATTCGATACAAGGTCGACCGCAGTGGATGCGTGACAGAGTGGCATATTAGAGATGCACGCAAAAGGGGTTCGAGTGGGTATGTGTGTTTGGATGCAATTTATGCAGGCATGCGCCGTTGCGTCGATCACGCCCTAAAAACGGCGCTAACGAGCCGTGCCGGCTACCGGCGCACCGCGCGCCGCCGCCGCCGCCACCGCCGCCGACGGCACGGCATGGGAACGGAAATCACCGCTTCTTACTGGCGGGAAATCCAGACACACTTCAGACAATTGACCACGACGACGAACAACAGAAAAACATTGTTTAATCTAAGAAAATTACGGCGTTGTTACTGGCTATTACAAATTGGACCGGTACAAAGAGAATGCTTTACGTTATTACTTAGGAACATTCGACGTTTTAAAATGGAACACATAAAAACTGAGCCTCTGTTTATTTCCACGGAAAATTCACATAGACGAATGGGTGAATAACAAATAGTAATGCATTAGCTATGTGCCTATGTTAAACAATAACTGCTTTCACGATTCATAAAAAAATAAAGGTATTATTTATTCATTGCTGCTTAGCAAATAATGCGCATTAGTGTAAGAAACTAGCTTGAAATAACCGCAACTGTGTCGAGAATGCATTGACTCATTAGATAAATGCAATTTAAAACTGCAATACATAAAATGTACAATGAGGTTAGTTGTGTGTTTAATGCAAATGTTTTATTCAGCCAACATGCTGTGTTTATTTTTTATTACAACGTATTTATTTAATTTTAAAAATAAAATCTTGACCACAATAATGGCGATGGCGCCATCATGCATCGCCAGTCACAATTTTAGCGATTCTATTTTTAAATGTTATCTCGTCGATGTGTATAGTCGTACAGTCAGTCACACATTGCTCTTCGGAAAAATAATTGTTTTGATGCATATTTTTACTACACTATCATAACTAATCATAAGTCTCTTTTGCAGCGTTGAAACTTCTTGCAAGTCGTTTCTAAATTGGATGGAGGAGTTTCAATAAAATCAGACACACACTTGAAGACGTGTTCAACGTGGTGCAGTGATATCCTTTAGAGGCCTCCCCTCCTCAAGTTTGCTTCACGCCCGACTGGCGACTGACTCACAGTGGTCGCGCCTCAGACATACTATGAACTGCACTTAAATGTAATTTAAATAAGTACACCGAGTACACATCAGTTTCACTCCGAAGTTTGACAAGCATTAGCCAATGTTTACCATTTACATTGCTAATTCTAGCGTGTGTCCGAAATTGGAATTTTATCGTAGGTAACTAGATTTTTAAATCAGGTAGCGAAATAAAAATGGTGGCTCGTAATCGTAAATGGTATACAGTTAACTAAATGAAAAAAAAAAACCAATTAGATTTTATTAACCACAGCGCATTTTTTTTACTGAACATAGAAACACTAGTTAGGGTTTAGAATAAATCCATCAAATTATCAGTAAGTAGATGAACTCTGGCTACGTTTGCTCGCTGCCCGGGATAAGTGGGGATTATGTAGTATGTACTAGTATGTACCCAAACGACGGAACCTACCTACCTATAGCTCACGCTACGTTTATTAGTATACATAATATTTCACATCCCTTTCTTTTTATATGAAAATATTTATTTCGGGCACTTTAACAGGAAATGAAGTCATTTTAATGAATATTCAGGAATAAAACAGAAAAACTTAACAATTATAATTAATTAAAAGATGATGGGCCGTCGCCGTCGGTCGGGTGCTCGGGTTCACAATCATTATGAGTGTTTTCTATTCAAATGACCTATATTGGTACATAATTTTGGTGCTGAAAATATGGAAAAATCCCATAACATTTACAAATATGAATGAAAATTTACGACTAGCAATACTCAAACAAGGTCCTAAGCTCTTGTTTACGTCGGGCTCGGCTCAAGGCCACGACGTGATTGTGTGTGTGAGCAAATGCTTTTTATGTAACTAAAACATATCGGGATATTTATCAAATAAATATTCATGAGATTATTCATCGTTATATTAATTAAACGTAAACGTATTTGAATTCAGGATTACTATAAGTAATGAATGAACGTAAAGGGACTTGTAAATTATATTGCATTGACATTTTAATTAGAATAACCTCTTAGAGATAAATAAAACCACAGTAGGTATTTATACCTACTTAACGTAGACAAAAAAGTATAATTATCTTACCTATTATCTATAAATATAATTAGCTTGCAAAAACCTTACAAAAAATACTACACTTCATTCATAAGTCATAACAACACAATTATACATGTTACTTCATGCATAATATTACGTGATCCTTTTAAAATGACTACATTTTAATACGTTAAAAACTTTATAACACGCTGCTAAAATTCTAAACAACGAGTTTTTTACAAAAAAGTCACACCCACTCATTAATATTTAAAGAAACTGGTTTATTAGGGACCGCTTTATCATAAAAATGTTCTCAACCAATGTAAACTGCATTTAATTTTTAGTAGAACAGGTATGTTCTTATTTCCATAATCATTATTATATCATTAGTTAGGATATTAAATTAAATAACGTCTTTTTTGGTTTCTCAAGGTAGGTACTTAGTAAAGTTAGTTATTTAATATAAAATCGTTACTTTGGTAATAATAATAAAATAAGGACGAAAAATAAACACAATTATTTACTTTTTTAAAAAGTTACTCTTTATATTTATAAAGAGTAACTTTAAAAAAAAGTAAATAATTGTGTTAGTTCCGCTAGTTCATTTGAACTAGCGGACGTCCCGCGGTTTCACCCACGTAGTTCCCGTTCCCGTGGGAGTATTGGGATAAAATATAGCCTATGTTACTTGCTGATAATGTAGCTATACATTGCTGAAAGAATTTTAAAAATCGGTCCAGTAGTTTTTAAGATTATTCGTTACATACAAAAATACAAATCTTTCCTCTTTACTTATAACTATTAGTGTATTGATATATATTGATAATTATTCTTATACTCTTTTTCGTTATTATAGTCAGCTGGCATCCTGTCTTGCCGTCAATGTTCACTATAATTATGTTTATACAGTAGTAATTAATGATAAAATTATAGCGTTTATTAAACACAATAATTGTACGTATGATATAATATCATGCAAAGGTTTTTATATTTATAATTTTTTGCACTGCTTCTTCTGATATGTTATGACTCAGAGTTATCTGTTGCTCTTATTTAGGAAGTAGGTACAAAACATATTTTTTTGTTAGCTTAAAACTAAGCTTTACTAAATGACAAAAAAACAATTGAGCTCATAGCACTGTACGTTTTTTTTAAGGTTACAAAACTTATGAAAGTTGGTTGCACACACCTAAGCTGAAACAAAGAATATCTTGAGCCATAGATTAGCTCCATAACCAGTAAGTAACAGGTCACTAAACTAGGTAACGAGCAAGTTAAGGAAGTGTTTAACCTTAAATTGCTTGGAATTCAAAACAACCATACTAATTTCAAGTATCAAAATTTCTAGACTACTTAAGTAAATAGTAGGTATTCACGACAGCTGTACTTCTTACTCAATAAATTCACGCAAGACGCTAAGTAGTATGTGGTACACAACACAATATGCGACGCACCTCAGACGGACGCGGAATGCAAATGGCTTTATTTGAAACAGGTAATTTCCTTCAGTTTTATATAGCAACAGGATGACATAAGTCATATTAAATGTTGTCACTATCACTAAGTATGTATCCTAAATGCTACCACGTTCGTGAATTTCCGACCAACAAAACAAGAAAAATAAAAACAAATCCAAAATTTGTAATGTTATGAGTTCAGTTTTATCGTAAGGTGTTTTTTTTTTAGTTTTTTGTTTTGACATTGTTGGTTGATCATATTTTTTCAACTTATGTATAATTTTTAATTTTTTTGGTAATGAAACGAAACAAACTGGTATTTTAGATTAGTCATATCTTACGTCCGCCCATCCCGAATTAAAAAAGGTAAAATAAAAACTATAAAAGATAAATTTTAAAATTGATGTCCATTATAAAGATTCGAAACATAATAGACTGTGTTGATGCGTTAGTAACAATATTGATAACAAAACGATGCGCCGACGCATACTAACTGCTTCATTTGTTCTGTTTGGAATCGATTTAAGACATCTTATTGGTAGGTAGTTGGTGCCTCGCCTAATGACGTAAGATTTATCATGACGGGTTTATCTGTTTTTTTTTTTTGTTGAAATTTGTGAAGTTTAATAATGAACTTGAGAAAATGGAAAACAGATAAAAATACTTTCTGAGCGTTCCGTTCAACTATTTGAATTGAAAATTATGCAATTATGCATAGGTTATTTAAATAATTTCAAAGAGAATGAGAGTTCCGAATCGGTCGTTTGTCTTCTAAAACAATAGAACCAACAAGACGAATGAGCAATGCAATTTTTGAACAGCAGGTGTGAAATTTCAAATTACGCGCATAAAATCATCGCAGTTATTACGTATACCATCTTTATTAGGTCAAGTTAAAACAACGAATGAATAAAGAGTGGTCGGATGCGCCGGAGTTCGCCCACGATTCAATAAAGCAAAATACCCACCATCACCTACACTCGATTTGATAGAGGAGTCATACGTAGAAGCGCACGCGACTCCTAAATCTGAGTCTTTGGTAATTTTTTTTGCATTGGTCTAAAGTTTTTGACGTGATAACGTCTTATGAATCGATGAACACCGGCTGCAAGCACGAAAAAGTGTCACACCGTTCTCGCGCGAGTCACCATCCGCCTGACTCATCAACGCCAAGCCCAAACCCTTGGACCTAGAAAACTGAAATTTTGCACAGTGGTTCCCTTTATAATGTAGACAAGGATTAAGAAAGGATTTTTCGAAATTCTACCCCTAAGGGAGGTAAATGGGGGATGAAAGTTTGTATGAAAGTCCGTCAGTTTTAAAGTGAGGATCTTAAAATTTTGTGTTTAGGCTGAAAATTGAAAATTGATTTATACGTGTCTCAGCGTTTTTGATAATTCCACCCCCAAAGGGTTAAAAAGGGGGATGAAGTTGTGTATGGAAAGTCCTTAATTTTCGAAGTAAAAATCACAAAATTTGGATGGAAGCTAACGCAACGAACCGACTTTACAGACAACCATTTTATTTTTATTGCATTAATTCGTTTTATTCTTATTATGCAGCATTGTTATGCTGTTGATGTCCTTTACATCGTTTTGTAAATAAAATAATTATAGTTACAACACAAACTTAACACAAGCTACTATTGTTTTGTGTCCTAAACCCTTAGCAGACGGATACAATAATTGATAAAAAATTTCATAATAAATGTTGCAATGTTCTGTTTTGTCAATTTCGGTACGAAAACAAGTGTTATATAAAAATGTTTTGTCCTAAATTTTGAATGCATATCAGTGATATAAAACTTATATCAACAGACAACAGAAGATAAGCGTGATAAGATTACCACCATGACACAGACATCACATTTTATCAATGCATAATCTGTCAACGTCGAAAAGAGGAATTTAATAAAAGTTGTATTTTTTTTTGTCTGTAAAGTCGGTTTACGGTCGATAATTTTACGTGATAACGTCATAAGAAAACATTGATGAAAAATTGCATCTGTTGTGAATTGAATTGAATTATTATCACTGAATTATCATTATTTCTCTTATAGGATTTTTCAAAAACGCTAATAGGTTTAAGTAATTATTAATTACCAACCAAAAGGCTAAATACAAATTTTCATATTTTAACTTTAAAAAAAAAAAACAAAATTTCATCCCCTTTTCACCCCCTTAAGGATTGAAATTCTAACAACACCGTTGCGTCAGCTTCCAACCAAATTTTGTGATTTTTACTTCGAAAATTAAGGACTTTCCATACACAACTTCATCCCCTTTTTTAACCCTTTGGGGGTGGAATTATCAAACCGCTGAGACACATATAAATTAATTTTCAATCGTTAGCCTAAACTAAACACAAAATATTAAAATCCTAACTTTAAAACTGATGGACTTTCTTTCCCTATTTAACTCCCTTAGGGGTTGAATTTCGAAAAATCCTTTCTTATTCCTTGTCTACATTATAAAGGGAACCACTGTGCAAAATTTTAGTTTTCAAGGTCCAAGGGTTTGGGCTGGGTGTTGATAAGTCAGGCGGGACTGCCGCGCGGAACAGTGTGAAACTTTTTCGTGCGTGCAGCCGGTGTTCATCGATTTAAAAGACATTACCACGTCAATAAAATGTAAAAAAAACAGTTGTTTAGCAATAGGAAGTTCTATTTATTAGAATTAAAAACTAAAAATGTATATATCAACAGAGGATAATGTTGTTCATTCATCCATGTGTTTGTCTATTTATAGACTAATGCTTACGAGTAAGGATAATAAAAATACGGTTCTATCAGCTTGTTAATGGTTTAAAAAATATGTATAGGTATGCGTCAGCAACACACGATGGAAATATTTTTAGTGCGACAGTACTTTTACTTTATTTTGAAATTCGATATTTTTATTTTTATTCGACTTTAAATGAAATTAAGTAACTAAACTTCAGTCTTCAATAGTATCATAAACAAAACACTAAAAATCTGTTACTCATATTTAACTTTTAAAAGAGCATACGGATTATTATGCAATTGTAACAAATGTTACAAAATGCAATGCGGGAAGCGGTGAAGCGATGTAATGACTAGCGAACGTCAGGTGTTTCCCTTTTTAGCGAAACAGCACGGGCACAACAATTTGGGCAAGGGACAGCTGCCATAATTTCGGGAAAAACACACTTTTGCCAGGAAACGGAAACCAGCTGTGCAGTGAACCGCGGTTAATGTTGTAAGCCGACGAAATTGCATTTTTAAGGCTCCACCAATTTTGGCACGAATTAAAATTCACAAAAAACTGCTGTGACAGTCGAAAGGAGTTATTAAACAAATTGTTGTTTTCAAATTGCGTGCGGCAGAATGTAAGTCCCACCCTTGCTAGTTTTTTTTTTAAACTTCGTAAATAGTATGACAACGACAATTAATTTCGCAACACGATATTTAGATGGCACGTTCAAGTCGACGAGTGATTATGATTTTTTTATTTAATAGGTACCTACCTACGTTCTAATTTCAAACTCGTTTTCGTTGTTATTTGCATGTGTCAAATGGCCTTAATTTAAATAGGATTAACAGTTACAGGTTTTTTTTTTATCATGGGTCCTATCTATTGTTACACTACAAGAGTTTTTTGTACATTACCCACAGAATAAAAAATCTGTGCAAGGTTGTTTTTAACAATAGCACAGATAATCACGGGGATCAGGAAGTGAATGGATGTTTTATGAGTTTTAAGATAACAAAATATTTTTATGGTTTGTTTACTAATAGAGTTTTTATCAATGACTCAAGATATCTATTTGCGTTTAGATAGATTGGCATGTAAATATACCTTCGAATTTGTTTGTTAACTTTGCTAATACCTATCTAAAAGTATTTCAGGAATTATCTTTACAGGTTTTCAAGCCGTTTCATAGAACTTAAAAACGTCGAGTTTTCTTTTCTGTGCTTCGTCTAGTTTTAAACCTTGAAATTTTCTACTACACACTACCTTGCTGAAAAAACTACGTTTAAAAATGTTTTCCTCCCTACAAATATTGCTAGTTCTTCGATTTGTCATCAAACACTTACCTTTCGAAGTTGAACTCGTAGGCACGTAGGTACCACGTAGGTAAGAAGTTTTTAACATTTGATGGTTAAATAAACATAGTTCAGTGCATGGAGTGCAACTTGCATCTTATCTTTAAATTCAATAGCGGGGCGTAGGGCCGCCATGCCCGCGCGCCGCGCCCGCGCCGGCCGGTTTCCAAACCACTCGCTGCCTCCACTGGCCCAACCAGTTCTATGCCAATTATGTGGGGCTGCTATTCGATACGATATAAACAACCGACAAGAAATGCATTCAACACACACACTACGACGTAGGTACAACCTACACAAATAAAATTCAATGCACTCCGGAATCCGTAGGCCTAAGTGTTTATAATTTGTAAAGCCATAGTGTTGCGATGTTTGTATAACAAGGTAGAAGTAGAGAACTATTTATATTTTCTCTCGCGTACAGTTTTTAACAAGTTCCAATAACTGCCGGCATCGGCAGCGGTTACTCAAGTTGTTTGTACTTATCTGGAGATATTTCGTTATCCTCGTAATGTGTGTTAAAACCCACAGAAAGCCGATAAGAAAATTATAAGAAGCAAGTTGATAAAGTTGCTTACCTGATCCTGTCAGAAATAATTTCTGGTTTGGAAATCTTTTTAGCGGGCGTGACAGTGTGTGTCGGAGCGTGAGTGGGGCTGGCTGAAGGCTCGGACGAGGCTGATGGCGGCGAGCAGGAGCCCGAGCTTGACAGGCTGAAAGCGCGCGGACGGCCATCCGGAGCCGCCGGCATGCGCCCCGACCGGGTGCGCCGGCGACGCTTCTTATCCTCCTCAGCACGAATCGCAGCACCCGGAGGCGCCCAGTCCAGATCTTTCTTTAAATGCCCTCTACCACACCGGCAGCCACAAGCCTTGAACGCCAGATCGTAGCCTTTTTTGGTCCATAAATTCTGATGTCTCTGACGTTCAGACCAGGAGCGAGCTCGACCGCAGGATTTGAGATAAGCGAGAACTCCTCCTTCCCATTGCTCGAAACACTCTCGGTGCATGTACCGGCCGGCGACGCACGTGTCGTTGTTGCATAGCACGCGCACGGCATCCTCGATGCGTACCGGTTCCCGGGGGCGCAGGCACTCGCCTGGCACGCAGCACCCGCGAGCCTCCTCCGCCTCGCGCTCGCCGGTGGCGCCTTGCCGTCGCGGGGCCATGCCAACGAAAACGAACGTGCTGCGCGGAAGTAGTGGAGCGCGTCACACGAGACACATGCTTGCCGGAGCGCGCGCGGCCGACTAATAACCGCGAGTGAACGAAAGCGAAATTTCAAGAGCGCAGCGCGTCGCCGCGCCGCCGCGCCACCCGCCTGCACGCTGGGCTGACCTTGCGCCGCGGAGGGGCGCGCGGTGCAGCGAGGGGCGGGCCGATGCGACGCCGGCGGTGGGGAGAAAGTGCCTAGCGAATTTTCACTTTCGCGCGGTAGCGGGTAGCGGGCGCGGGAGCGGTGTCGCATCCTCTTCCTCTCATCCATCAGGGAAGGGACAGTGATGCCAATGCTGCATTGCAGCCCCATCCTCCCTCCGTCGGTGTTGTTTGTTTGTAGATTTTGACATGGCTGTTGAGCGACTTGGATGCTGCAACGTATCCTACATTTTGATTGTTTTTTTTTTTACATTTGGCTGGTTTTACTACGAGTGGAGGGTGGAAGGAGACGTTTTTAAAAAAAATGGCCACTATTTGTTAGTTAGTCTGCCACGTTACAATTAAGTATTATAATTATCTTGTAACAGAACCAAGGAAATGAACATAATGAACAACTGGTACCTACTAAGGGACCGACCTCGAAATAAAAATAGAATCCCTTTTACATATTTTAATTCATCTTTAACTACCTATCTTTCAGGTTTTAGGGTAAAAAATAAAAAAGTTTTTTTTTAAACTTAAGTAGGTACTTACATAATTTAGAAAATACCTAGTTTTAAGTAGGTACGTTTAACAGGTACCTACAGCTTCCTTATCGCACCTCAGAACATCAGTCAGAGTTCACTCGGTCTAACACAAAACACATTGAGGAGTTGTTTACTTCGCTGATAAAGTAGGTATTAATATTAATAGATACCTACTTGATACTACATTGTATTGTAAGCAGATAACAGCTATCGGTCTTAGACTTACATAATCTTTCATAGGTTATGTACCGATTGTATCCTCTGCCTTACTCATCGGGGATGGCAGTCGTGATGTTATGTTATGCTGTAGGTACCTGTCTCTGCCCACCCATCTAAAGGGTGTAAAAAACCTCATAACGAAGCCGTTAGGCACTTATTCTCTCCATCATTGCGATCATTTTGTTCTAGACCAGGGATTCTCAAACTTCTGTTCCAGATGACAGCGAACCCCCAACAAGAAAAGAATAACATTGTATATAGAATAACACTAAGTTTAATAATTGAATAAAAGGTACAAATACAGGCCAAAAAACAAATATTGATACGATGGATGGGCTTGTTTCTTGTCACAAATTGAGTCATTTTTGTAATAATATTGGACAATTCAAGCCTTATTCTGACTCAGCATCAAGTCGATTTCTGTAATTCGTTTTTACCATAATTAAGTAGGTGTGAAAACACAGTCTCACATAATAAGTAAAAGTATGTTGTAGCAAAGGGTAAAAGGAAATTTACCGCTTTGCGTGCATGAGAGTTCAGGATATTCTTCCTGTCTAGCTGCCCAAAAATCTATCAGTATCTATCGTACGCGCCTGCCAGTCACCCAGCCGCCATTACGTAAATTTTGTCGCGAACCCCTACCGTCGCATGATGAACCCCACTTTGAGTAACCCTGTTCTAGACCATACCTGGGAACCTTCTAGTTACGAGAGATATTGGTGGTCAAATTTTAATATTTTTGAGAAGTTTTTTTTAGAACACAAGTTTTTGATGTAAGATATTTATGTACTTTAAACACCTCCACGACCCCCGTACTATTTATTCAGTACCACATCCATCAGCACAATGTTTTGAGTGCGTTACATTGAGTTCTACGACAAAACATGATTTTTCACCCCAAAAAAAAAAGTCGTTTCCCAGCAATAATTTTTGCGTAAAGTTATTTAGTTTGCGCCTAGTTAGTTACTTGCGCCTCCGTAGACCAGAGAATGGGCAGCAGCGTTTTCTGTTACTCTTTCATCACTGCGATCTCCAATCCGCCTGCCAAGCGTGCTATATGTATGCAGCTTATGTCCAGCAGTGGACGTTATGGGCTGTTGTTGTACTTAGTTTGATCTACAGAATGCTTGGTTCACGGCTTCGTGATGAGGTTGTTTCCCTGTATCTCAGATCAAAGAAATAGTTTTTTTGATCCTGTTTCTTTGATCTGAGCCCTGTATAAGCTCTGAAGCCTAGGAGCCTGCGAAATGGTCAGCAATGAAAGTCAGGGCTACTTGAGTACATGGCTACTGTCATACTTATCTTTATTTGTAATTAAATCGACCTTATTTGTGTTATGCTGCCTGCCTCTGCCCACCCATCTATAAGCTTTGTTGCTAGGTAGGACTGTTTTAGTACTGCGAAATGGTCAGCAATGAAAGTCAGTAGGCCACTTGGGTAACATGGTTACTGTCATACTTATCTTTATTTGTAATTAAATCGACCTTATTTGTGTTATGCTGCCTGCCTCTGCCCACCCATCTATAAGCTCTGTTGCTAGGTAGGACTGTTGTAGTACTGCGAAATGATCAGCAATGAAAGTCAGTAGGCCACTTGGGTAACATGGTTACTGTCATACTTATCTTTATTTGTAATTAAATCGACCTTATTTATGTTATGCTGCCTGCCTCTGCCCACCCATCTATAAGCTCTGTTGCCAGGTAGGACTGTTGTAGTACTGCGAAATGGTCAGCAATGAAAGTCAGTAGGCCACTTGGGTAACATGGTTACTGTCATACTTATCTTCATTTGTAATTAAATCGACCGTATCTGTGTTATGCTGTACCTGCCTCTGCCCACCCATCTATAAGCTCTGTTGCTAGGACTGTTGTTTTACTGCGCAATGGTCAGCAATGAAAGTTAGTAGGCTACTTAGGTACATGGTTACTGTCATACTTATCTTCATTTGTAATTAAATCGGCCATATTTGTGTTATGCTGTACCTGCCTCTGCCCACCCATCTATAAGCTCTGTTGCTAGGTAGGACTGTTGTAGTACTTTCAGTAAAGTCAGTAGACTACTAACATGGTTACTGTCATACTTATCCTTAATTTGTAATTTAATCGACGCAAAATTACTTATTTGACCGTGTGGTTTTCAGTACCTACTATAGGAGTAGTCAATGTAGTACTTAATTCATTATTTTAATAGTCATTGCATGTTTTCTGTTGTAAGTATTGTGTTCAGTCATAAATATGTTGTCATAAAAAAACTGACCTGCTCTATCGCTTCTACTCTGTCCGACCTATGTGGCTTTTCATGTGGTACTTACTTTGTGGTAAAAACCGGCCAAGAGCGAGTTGGCCTCGCGCACCGAGGGTTACGTACAAACTTTTTAAAGGACAAACAACTTTGCTGTTCGATCCCCAGAAACAGCTATTGCCCCAACCGCAAATTATAAGTTTGTAATAGTAAAACCGCTTTTTTCTTGTTATTAAAACTACAATTATTTACGGTTTTCAGATTTTAGGTCAACGGGAACTACCATGATAGATTTTCGACCCAAAACCTTTAGGGTACTTCCGGTTGACCTAGAATTGTCAATTTAGGTTAAAAGCAAGGTCTAATTATAGCACAAGTAAAGGGAAAATTCCGAAAAATAAAAAAAGTTGATAATTAAGGAAAATTTTGGTAAGTAGGTACTTACAAGTTTTCGCGAAAATCTAAAGCCTATATCTTTTTCGTGTTGACTTCGTCAGTCAGGACCTTGATTTTTATACACCTAATAGGGACTATAGACCTCAGCAGTATCTGGTATAAATTTCCACTTGCTAGGTCACTATAGGTTTTCTCAGGAACGGGTGGTTCCTGAGAAAATCGGTGGTGACAGACGGACGGACAGACGGACAAGAAAGTGATCTTATTTAAGGGTTCCTCTTTTTACCTTTTGAAGTACGGAACCCTAAATACTGAAAATGCGAAAGATTAGGTACCGAAGTACTTGCAACATACAACAGGACAAAACAAAAAAGTTGACAGTTTGCAGTTCGTGAGTCACAGCAAGCTGTAAAGCAGTCAAGCAAGCAGCAAGCAGTCGCAAGCTGTCAACTATCGTGACTGCAACAAGCACAGAGCCAGAACCAGCACAGCGCTGGTTTTCACTGGTCACCCGAGAAAAAACGTAGATACTTACGTACCTAAGTAATAATAAGTAGGTATTAAATATTTCCACCCTTTTAAGAGACTTAGCGTCAGCGCACACCAAGACCAGAGCAGAGCAGAGCATTTTTTGAGACTACTGAAAAATGAATCTTATGACAACTCCATAGGTACCTATAAGCTCGGACGAAATCTCACCACCGACCGATACGATTGTTTTTGCTTGCAGCATTCGGCCGCTATTGAAGCGCTTATTTAAGGGCCTATACTCCCTCAAATGGTTTAGCATGATCCTCCGTTACGCCTAAAATACTGCAGTATTCATATTGAAATAAATATATGGTAAAGTTGAGGATTAATACTAAGTACAGTGTGTGACGAAAACGCGATTCCATAAACTTTTCTCGATAGAAAAAAAATCCAAAGTTACCTCCAAATCGAACAATAAACCGCTGGTATTCAAAAAGTTCTTCAAATTAGATCATGAAACTTTGCATACTAACTGAAATAACTATAAAGCAGGTCTTACGTGTTTTATTTTTTTTGTCCAATCAATAGATTTTTTGTAAATCGCAAAAAAAAACATTCATCTCGCACTATTCGCCCGCAGTGACTGACAACAACCGTTTTGTAGTGCAAGCTGATTAGAACTTTATTCTAACGGGACTTCAAACGAAGTTTGAATCACCACAAATAGAGTTGCTAAATTTAGGTTTAGAAGGGCCTTAGACTCATCAACCAATAGCATCGCAGCATCTGATCCCTTGGTCGAAAGAAAAAATATAATACCTATAATAGTTTTTCTTCTTCTTCGTGTCGATGATTCATTAAGAGCCTATACTAGACTACCTCAGATTAGCAACTCTATTTGTGGTGGTTCAAACTTCGTTTGTAATACTGTTAGAATAACGTTCCAATCAGCTTTCACTACAAAGCGGTTGTTACGTCAGTCACTGCGGCCGAATAGTGCGAAATAATGGTTAAAAACCACTCATTTCACACCGCGCGGCTGTAGGCATTTATTTCTATCATGCGGCCGAGTTACACTACTGTATTATAATATTACCGTGACAAAGTGGTTGTTACGTCAGTCCACTGCAGGCCGAATAGTGCGAAATGAGTGGTTTTTATTCTTTATAAAATGAAATTTTCGTCTTTTGGAAAAAATAAAAAACATAAGACCTGCTTTATAGTTAGTATGCAAAGTTTCATGACCTAATTTGAAGCACTTTTTGAAAACCAGCGGTTTATTGTTCGATTTGGAGGTAACTTTGGGATTTTTTTCCATCGAGAAAATTTTATGAAATCGTGTTTTCGCCAAACATAAGACCTAACACTAATCCTCAACTTTACCATATATTTATTTCAAAATTAATGCTGCTGTATTTTAGGCGTAACGGAGGATCATGCTAAGCCATTTGAGGTAGTATAGGCCCTTTAGGGGGGTAAACAGATATTATGGAGATCGTGTGCACGGGAATTAAATACACGTCCAAACTTGGTTCTCGACCAAGCTCGAGCTTGCAAGATGCATGTTCGAGTATGCGTTTTGCAACGTAGGTACCTAAGGAGTTGTCGTAACATTAATTTTTCAGTAGTCTTAAATAATGCTCTGCTCTGCTCGCTCTTGGTGTGCGCTGACCCTAACGCATTAAGTGTGGGACGTCCGGACGTCTGCACTTCTGCAGGGAGAAGAGCCATGTGCAAGCTGTACCTAATATATATAAGTAAGGGAGTTATGTAACATGCCATCTGCTTGTACTGGGTTTTCCCATGCTTTGTCCTATTTCGAAAGCATTCGGGAGATTTCCGGATGCTTTTGTGTCCGGGAGGAACCCAGTTCTTTGAGACGTAGATTATAATATTTATTTAAACTTCATGTACAAGGGTGGTACATAAGCGGACTTAATGCCACAAGGCATTCTCTACCAGTCAACCTTTGGGTCAAATAGGATAGCATTGTTGAAAGAGTACTTAAGTACAATAAAAATAAATAAGTAAGAAAAATACCATTTTGTAAGCATCAATTAAAAACACTTGAGGGTAATTATACATATAATATATTTATGCTAAAATAAACTAATATATATTAAAATACTCTCGTATTTCGGTCTATTTTAGACCGAAATACGAGAAAAAAATATATAAAAATGAATATTCTTGTAAGAATCTATTAACTTCTCCAATCAGATTTCTTTAAAGTTAAAAAAAAAATACTCATTACGCAAAAAACGTGTACTTTACATACCTGTTTTTTTTATTAATTTTTGCGGAATTTATTGAAGAAAGCAGATAAAGTCATTCAAAAAGTAAAGTTTAACATTATGTCAACAAGAAATTATCAGAATCAATGTTTTGACGCCGACAAAATTCAATCGCGACAGTAACTTTCTCCACTAGGAAGGTGAAACCTCAAAGATAAATTACCTAATGTTAATATGTTCTTTGGTATTACATAATAAGTAGGTAAGTACGCTAGATGTAGAAACAATAGGTACTTACACATATTTTTATTTCCATGTTAAATAGTAGCTTACCTACTACTACTATACGTATGTACAAAGAAAACGTAAACACTGGACTCAAAAAACCACGTGTACAAACATCATTGTGATCACCCTAATTCACCGTACCTACTATTATTTCTAAAAAACTAAGACCCTGAATCAAAATTCGGCATTCATGTGAATTGATGTGACGATTCTCAAAGCGCGCACGTGTTTAATAGAGGACGAGTTTGAAAGGAGCAAAGGAACAAAAATCGCCCTGTTCCGTAAACCGGTCCACCGTCCAAGGCTGAGGGCCCGAGTAACTCGGAGGGAATAAAGAAACTAGTGGCGTATTCGTGTGACCCAATTTTATTCCAACTACGCTCCAAGCCAGGTGATAGGTGCATTTTTACTGGGAGGGGAACTCGAAGGAACACGTGTATCGAAACACCAGCCGAATTGTGCCCTTACAAACATACTCTTGCGTGTTAACAACATAAATTAAGCGGGAAAAGGAAGCTTATGTCCATAGGTTATGACGTGAAGGGCCAAAAGTTATTGGGCCTGGAAATCGGTAAAGGAATTGCGTCTCAACTCTCGAACAAACGAGTTTCAGCAATATTATTACGAAGCTTTTGTCTGACCGAATCGCCATCTGTGTGACCTCTGAATAGCTATTCAATATTATTTATTCAAAAAATAAGTACTTACTACTAAACGTAAATAAGGATAAGTAGGTACTGTGGTACATCTGGCTCTTTAAACACTGAATGGACGCTATCTACTTGCATGTATTCTAATTATGGACCACATATTTTACCAGAAAAATGCCAAATAAAAGCCAATATCAAAATTCTTTTGCGTCTGAATGGGGCGTTTTTTGCTGCTAAAATTACTGCTATTTGCCAAATAAAATAAATAAGTACTAATTCTGTATTGTGAAGTCTTGCAGCGTGCGTCATAAAAATTCAAATAGCGAACGAACATCGTGGTGTTTGCACAGGTAAATAATTAATGTTACCATAATAATAATTTGAATTTGCAAAGAAATTATCGTTGGCAACAATAACCGTATTTCATTGACAAACTCGATTAAAATATTGTAGAAAATGATTAAATTATGTTGTAATAAAAATTGACCTTTTCATTCTATAGTGGTTGTGCTATACAAAGTTTAATATACGCTAATATGTAGGTATGTAGGTGTAAAAACGACAGTTGTAAAGTTCCCTATTTCCTTTCGTGCAGTCAAGCGGACGTGCAGTGCAACATAAAAAAACGTGGGTATGTTGGTCAAGTACTTGTATCGTATCTTTCTTTATGGAGCGAGTTGGGTTCTGCACAAATATAATTTTTATTTGAACTTGTTATGGATATTTTGAGCTAGAATTTGCAAACCAGTGTGTTGGACACTTATTTGGTCAAATCATCGTGTATCTTTTGAGAAAGTCTTGACCTCTATAGATTTAGCAGGGGTTCTTTTTCTACGAGGGAATTCATGTGTTATAATAAGAGGGGTGAGACTTTATTTTTAAAACTGGTTTTAATTTTTTGCAGAACGATTGCAGACTGCCTGACCTTCGCAAACTCACGACACCTGTCGGTTGTTTTGGCGACCCCACTGCCCTTTGGTTAGGTATCGAAGGACCACTCGATCGAGAACCAGTTTCAAGTATTTTGTAAACAATTCTTGCTAATGAATATATTGACGGCTTAAAAACCTGAACTGAAAGGAAGCTTTAATATAATCATCATGAGTAAGGAATAATATTGCCTGAGGAATAATATGAATTGCATGAGACTAAAAGAGTGATGATTATAAAAATGTTGCTAGATGGAGAGAGAGAGGAAGACCAAGGAAAAAATATGGATTGTGTTAGGAATGATATGATAGAAAAAGGAGTAAATGATATAATGAGGACAATGGAAGAATAAAACGTGTTGCGCAGACGACAAGTAACATGAGACAAGGGCAAGAAATAGATGATGAGCCCTTGCTCATCAGTGAATCATCATTGCAGTGAATCGTGTGCTTTTTTGCATTATAAAACTCGCGTTTAGCTCTTGTAGTCGCTAGTCTAGTTAAGTAAAAGTTAGATCTTTTGTCGTTTTTTAGAAAATTGATCCTTTTAATAATTAGTGTCCCGTCGCGTCGACAGGACGAAAATCCTGTCGGGAACATGGCTTGTACTAGGTAAACAGAACGAATTTTTTTTTCTCTAATTTAATAAAAAACCCATTGTTTTATCCCACGGACCCTTAAAACGTCCCTTTTTATTTGACCCACATCTAAGGGATAATTGTCGGGGAATAAATTATTTAATTATTGCCTTTATAGGTCAGACCATAATGCTGGCAGGTGCATGCATGGATGCACCTGCAGCCTGCAGGAGGGTAGTTCAAGGTCTTGGCGAATTGCGTCTTAAGTATTTACACATACCTACTTACTAAATTACATACCGACTTTGCAAAATGTAGAATCAGTATAAAAGTATGGCAGCTGAGTTTGTTCTTCAAAAATTGTAATGACAAAATACAATGAAAGCTTTATATAAGACAATATTAATATAGTTTTATATAAGACAATATTAATATAGTTAGAATTTTTTGATGAATTTGCGGAGAGTCAGCAAAAAGGGAGGGGTCCGCAAGGACCGATGCCTGCCGGGGTTGCGGGACTGTTCGAAACAGATACCGTGGCCCTGGACCACAAAGGGCGATGAAGGAACATGGATGGGTTTTAGTCAGTAAAATTCTGACACTCCCTCCTGCTCCGCCCAGAGCGGGAGGAGTCACGCACGAAAAAAAAAAAAGATGGCCTACTGGTTGTTGTTCCATGTCTGGCTGTATGTGTATAATGTTTGTAAACGCATCCACGATACTGGAGAAATTCTTAGTGTCAGTAAGTACTATTTGTGAAACCTATTCAGTGATAAAGTGATCATACTGAAACGTTTTAATACTTACATGCTAAATGTTCTACACCAAGGAATTTATAAGTAAGTAAAACAGTACCTGTGCAATGAGCAGCATGGCTTTCGGGAAAAAATATCCGTCAATACTAACTTACACTAGTTAATTATATCTCTACTAGTCTTTACCGCAGTACGCCAGGTAGACGTTCTTTACTTTGATTTTCAAAAGGCGTTCGACAGAGTCAACAATGACATCTTGCTGTCAAAACTCAGTGCAGTAGGTGTTGCTCCAGAGCTTCTACGGCTTCTTGCTGATTATTTGCGGGACCGACAACAATTTGTCACATTGGGTTTGTACGAGTCACTCCCATTCCAATACCATACTCGCTCAGGTGTGAGTCAAGGTTCGGTAGTCGGCCCTCTCCTTTTCACTTTGGTAATCAATAACCTTCCAGATGCAGTTGCGAATGCTAGAGCCCTCTTACATGCTGATGACTTAAAGCCTATATTAAGAAATAACATCTGAGCGCGATTGCCATGCTCTGCAATCAGACATTGATTCAGTATATAAGTGGAGTTTGGAAAATAAAATGGAATTCAATAAATCAAAATGCTACGTGATGTCTTTCGGTCGAATGCGGCGCCCAGTCAACTTTCTATACAAACTGAATGGAGATACCATTACAAGAACTGATTCCATGAAAGACCTGGGAGTCATATTCGACCGTAAGCTTACTTTTACGACCACATCACTTCCACTGCTAAGGAGTCCTTCAGGCGCCTTGGCTTTATTTTAAGGAACTGTCGTGACTTCCACATCTCCCACGTTACCAAGCTTGTTTATGGGGCATTGGTTCGTAGTAAGCTTGAGTCTAGTGCATGCGTCTAGAATCCTTTTAAGTAGCAGTATGCGTTAGCTTTAGAAAAAGTTTAAAAGCATTCCTTAGATACCTTTACAAGCACTGGCACGGGTTTTATCCTTTATTGTATCCCACTCAATTCCTGTTGGGTTGCTTAGGTTTCAATTCTATAGAAATAAGACGGTCGCGCGATCAGATGATTGTTATATTTAAAATTCTTTGGGGGATTATTGATGTTTCTGATCTGCATAATGACATATCTGCAAGCTATTTGTCCCAGACAATTGCTGTCGTGGCAGGAAACACCGCTTGCTGGCTATTCCAACTTGCCGTACTGTTGCACACTCCAAGTCACCTATTCCCCGGACATTAGCCGCTATTAACGCTCTCCTGAACTCAAACACAGATCTTAATATGTTTGCGAATGAAGGGAAGGTGATACTGTCAGAATGTTTGAATTTTTGTGATAAAGAATGCACGACTGTGTTAAATAAATTATATGTTAAATAGTGTAATTGGCTTCGGCCGTTCTATTTAAATAAATAAATAAATGACTATTTTGTTGTCAGTACATTTTATCGTTAGCACTTAAGTTTGTAATGAAAATGTATTAATTTTGTTCTTAAAATAACTTACTGTGTTGTTATTTCGGTTGTCGGACGTAGTTGGGTACTTATTACTCCTGCCAAGTACTTTTATTTTTGGCAATATACCTAATTGATAGTCATTTGTTAACTGTACCTAGTCATTCAAAAATCTTCTTAGAACTTTTCCGAACGTAGGTACTTAGGTTATAAGTAAGTATAACAATGTATATTACGTAATGTATATACTTGATATATAAAAAAAATATCCAAACTAATATTGAATAATAGGTATTTAGGTAGGTAGTAAAGTAACTTAAAATTGTCGTGTTAAACAAAATAACAAAAAAAACTACCTCGTATCCACCTATATGCAAATTATCGTATGATTATCGTAAAAACGACACGAATACACGATCGCGATAGTCGTACTTCGAATTCTGAATTCTTCGTAAACCTTATCAAATTATTAATGCGAAATAGTAAAGCAGACAGGATGTAGGAAACAGTAATTTCAGACTTAAGCTCGTAGCAGTAGCACACTTATTAGCACTCCACAGATGCCTAAGAGTTTTAACCTACTTCTTAAAAAGGAGGAGGTTATGTATTCCACCAGCTTCTTTTACTCTTCATGTGTATGTATGTACACTATTTTTTCTGGGATTACTGGTCCGATTTTCGTGATTCTTTTTTAGGGTTCCGTACCCAAAGGGTAAAAACGGAACCCTATTACTAAGACTTCGCTGTCTGTCCGTCTGTCTGTCACCAGGCTGTATCTCATGAACCGTGACAGCTAGACAGTTGAAATTTTCACAAATGATGTATTTCTGTTGCCGCTATAACAACAAATACTAAATATAGTCAATGGTACGGAACCCTTCGTGTGCGAGTCCGACTCGCACTTGGCCGGTTTTTCATTTGGTACAAGAAGCTCGCACGGTGCCGGTGGTCCCATATAATTGTATTAACTTTGCTTGAGTAGTAAAAGAGTAAGCTTTTTTAATGCGTACCTGTAAAAGAAAAATAGGTCTATTTTATCGAAGTCTGAAAAAACACAAAAAAAGTCTAAAATAACTTCACATTCGGAAGTCGGTGGCAATAAAGCCAATGAAACAAACTAAGTCACCGATTTCCAAGAATAAATTAATTTTTCACTTTTTTGCGTTTTTCAGACGTTTTTTTTTTTTGTGGAAGTCGGTTATATTTTGCAAATATATAATAATAATAAATATCGCTGGACAATACACACATCGTCATCTAGTGCCATACTAAGCAACGTGGCTTGTGTCGTGGACACCAGATAGTTGATATACATACTACATAGATACTTTTTGTTTGTAAATACATACTTATTATACATATTTAACATCCATGACTCGGAAACAAATGTCCATGCTCATCACACAAACATTTGCTCCTACCGGGACTCGAACCCGGGACCCTAAGAACGCAAGGCAGCCCCACTACCGCTGCGTCGTAATACTATTTGAATAAAGTTCAAATCAGCTTGCACTACAAAGTGGTTGTTACGTCAGTCACTGCGGCCGAATAGTGCGAAATGCGTGGTTTTTTGCCATAATTGCAAAAAATCTATTGATTGGACTAAAAAAGTAAAACACTGATGCTAATATGTTGCTTGTAAAATTATTTGCCAAAAACTCAGAATTATCGCATGTATTTGAGTATGTTTTTTACTCGTTAAAAGAAACTTTTAGAGATAAGATTGTGATTTTTATCGAATAAAATTAGTTTTATTATGTTTTCAAAACACTATCGTACTAGCTTATATCCTGAAGAAGATTATATATTTTTCTGGTTTTGTTTATTGCAGTGAATCATATGCTTTTCGCGTTATAAAACTCGAGTTTAGCTCCTGTAATCGCCTTAAACTTTATAAGCTGCATGTGCTTCTAAGTGTGTGTAACAGCATGAAGTTTCATAGAAAGAATCCCGAACGACTCGAGATGACGCGATGCTGCTCCCGAACAGCGACATTGAGAATATTCTTTTGCAAAATTCTTTGGAAACTTTCACAAAACATAGGTAAAAAGTAAAGTAAAAACAACAATTACTCAACAGACAAATATTTTACCAGTTGTTCACAATAGTTCAGGTGTTTAAACAATGTGTTTAATTTAAGTGCATTCCCGTGCCTTAAGAATCAAAAACAATTAAACGACTTGTTTAACGAAGAATTGCTTTCAACACTTTGTCATTGTACCTTTGTAAAGAACCTTAGGACCACTATGTGTAGCCCTGACACAGCTAGAAGGTATCGTAGCTGACCTCGTAGAAGATGAAGAGGTAAACTGGACGATACAATCGACCAGTGGTACACATAAGTGAATTGAGCAAGATTATGTCTGGACTTGGCCATGTGGCCGTGTTATCCGGCAGAGTAGAATAGAACCAACCCATTACACTCACGGGTGTCGTATAAAGCGACTAATGTCTGAGGCAGAACACCTTGCGCCTCCGTAGACCAGAGAATGGGCAGCAGCGTTTTCTGTTAGTCTTTCATCACTGCGATCTCCAATCCGCGTGCCAAGCGTGGAGATTACGGCAAATTCCTCCCATCATGGGAGAGACTTATGTCCAGCAGTGGACGTTATGGGCTGTTGTAGTGTAGTGTAGTATGTCTGGACTTAAAGAGACTATGACCTCTTAGTTTCTTTCGGCTGTTTCTTCTCAGTAGTGTAGTCAGGTACAAAACACAGGCCCCGTCTAGTTTAAAAAAAAAATGACGTAAAAAAAGTGTTTGTAAAAACCTACTTGCAAAATAAACATCATTTATCATTTATAAGCCCTGGATCGAAAATGTTGAGATTCACGGGGAGAAGCCTTGGCCTAGCAGTGAGTGAGATGAACTGATAATCCAGCTATCCCTTGCCCCAATTTTCCGTCTTATTTTTTTATAAAAGACTAGCAGACGTCACGCGGTTTCACCCGCTTAAGGCCCTTCTAACCCTAAAATTAGCAACTCTATTTATGGTGGTTAAAACTTCGTTTGAAAAACTGTTGGAATAAAGTTATAATCAGCTTGCACTACTAAGCGGTGGTAATGTCAGTCACTGCGGCCAAATAGTGCGGAATGACTGGTTTTTTGCGATTTACAAAAAATCTATTGATTGGACTAAAAAAATAAAACACCTAATAATAAAATAAAAGACCTGCTTTATACGTAGTTAGTTCAGTTAGTATGAATTTTCATGATCTAATTTGAATTACTTTTTGAATACCAGCGGTTTATTGTTCGATTTGGAGGTAAATTTGGATTTTTTTTCTATCAAGAAAAGTTTATGGAATCGTGTTTTCGTCACACATAGTACCTAGCATTAATCCTCAACTTTACCATATATTTATTTCAAATTTAATGCTGCAGTATTTTAGGCGTAACGGAGGATCATGCTAAGCCATTTGAGGCATGTTAGGCCCTTAATTCCTGTGGGAGTACGGGGATAAAATGTAGCTGTTATTCTCGCTGATAATGTAGCTATCCATTGCTGTAAGAATTTTTCAAATCGGTCCAGTAGTTTTTAAGTTTATTCGTTATATACAAAAAATACAAATCTTTCCTCTCTAAAATATTAGTATAGATATAGATAGAAAGAAAGTAAATTGTATTTGATCGGAATTCTTAAAAACAAAAACACCATAAAACTTTAACAAAATTAATAAAAAAAAAAAACGAATGCCAAAAAGGGCCTCTTATAACGCAGCAGCCAAACACAACACGTTGAGAAATAACCCTCAAAAATTATTTCGACCTCTACGGATTTCGAAGTGCGTAATATTCTCGTAGCCATACCGTAGGAAACTCTTATTTGAAAATTGTTTTAATATTTATAAATTCACTACGCATGCAGGCTACGCGTAATAAATAAGTTTTGCTTTTACTCTTTCAGTACTATTTTAACACACTATGAAATTCAGAGGGTTCGACCATTAGGACCAAAAGGACAATAAAGTTTTATAAAAAGCTTTGCCATTCATTGGTTGATCGGAAAACCATGTTATAACGGGTAACACCCGATGCACCAACATCTTACTTAAACTCGTATTATTCTTGTTTTTCAATTATATTGTAAAAAAAAAATACTAGCATGAATAATGCAATCAGTAACGGACAACTGCTGTACACAAAATAAGTGACATTTAAAATCCACCTACCCTCAATTTATTATTCCATGGATGAAATTCAAAATTTGTATTTATTTGATATACATATAAGTAGGTAAATTATTTTAAGTTCTTTTATCGGTCAAGTATTCCAAAAAATAACAATATTGTGTGAGAGAGAATTTCTCGGATGAACACAACCTACGCGGTCCACACACAAATATGTTGGTTATAGGCATCCTGCAGAACCGGTGGACCTTGATATCACAAAGGGACCCTCGATATGCGCGCTAACCTTGAGTTATTTTTAACCCACGCTCGCTGCATACGAATCCCGTCGAACGACTCCTTCCGAGTATTACATAATGCGAAATTATAGTCTTTTCTTTTTGTATAGCGTCTCCTTGAAAAGCGTGTGGCCCTGTCATTTCGGTTTTATACCCTTTGTTTTGGCTCAAACATATTTTATTTCTTTTCTTTGAATCGTAAAAGGAAGAGGCATTGAAGGGTTAGCGTTTTTGTGTAGTGCGATTATTTATGGTGCGGAATAATGGGCGTTCGAGTTCGCCGCGAAATATTGGCTACAGCTGCGGTGGTTTCGAAAATATGTAATCGTTCGTTTTCGCCGGTCACCCAGAAAGTCGTTACAGTTCGGTACTCGCGCCACTACGTGCACCTACGAGTATACTCGCACTATTGAGATGTGTGACGTGCCATTGTGTGCTCACAACGCGTTAACTCTTCGCCATTATCACGGTAACATGTATCCACGTTCCCCACATTTTATTGTGTTGTTTGTTCACTGAAAGAAATTGTATACCATATAAAAAAGATACTTCGGTAATACCTGAACCTGTATAACTTGTTTTGCTTAATACATTCGTCGTGTCATTCTCGTTCGTCATTTTGCAAGGAAACTGGATACCAGTACGATTGTTTTATTATTTTTTAAATGCTTGCACATTGTATAGTTGCATCTGATATAAAAATAAAACTAAACGATTCTATGGTTTGATGCCTAGTTACGAAGTATGGCATCCAGGTTACGACATAGTTCTTTGAACAAAGCGAATATAACAGTTTAGTCATGTCATTGTCAATGACATTATTAATTCGTCCTCTATAAATAATAGAACTATCAAACGCACTTAAGCTCAACTAACACAATATGTTGAATGTTAATCATGCGCGTGATTCATCTATTGTAGCAAACCTAATAGAAAGCGTAGCCCTACCAATGTCAATAAACTCTCGGAATGCAAAAACAAATTATAAGCGAGATTAATCAGCGAATAAAATCCTCTAAACTTTGAAAGCTATGCTCCGAATCCCGGCTATGTTCCCATATCGTATTCGAATCAATAAAACCTCCGATGTTTTTCTACAAAGCACGTTTCTTGGAACAATCTCAATGCTTAAGTTTCAACGTGGTTGCATAACCGTGGGTCTCTAACAACGCCACACATTGTAGACGATTATTGACCTGACCTTATTAAATTTCAACGAAACGGAGGAACTATTTAGTTATCTCTTTATGGTCATTATTTTTTAAGTTATTAATAAAGGAGTCTCGAGCAGAAAAGTGTAAAAACAGTGTCGTACGATATGTGTAGCAAATTAGGTGCCATATGTGAGACGTGGTTGGCATACTGAGCGCCATCGATACTGTATCGGCATTATTTATGCACTCGATCAAGTGTTCGCGCCATGTTCTTTATTATGAAAAGAGAACAACAAACTTAGGTCCAGTTAAATTGATAATAAAGAACCACTTGTAAAAGTGTTCAGCAGAATCATGTCAACGCGAAAAAGAATTTGTTTTATTTCATGAACGTTATTTAATTAAAGCTGAGTTTCTGATTTTATAAATAAGGGTTTCTTTATGTTAACGGTTCCTTGAAATAGCGAGTTGGTTAATTTGCACCTGTTGGAGATTATAAATACGGGCTTCAGATAATAACAAACAGTACAGTAGCAGTAAAGTGTTACACTGTTAACGAATAAGAGTCTGTATTTGCTGAGGCCTCCTTTGGACCTTAAGAAACTCTTGTCGAAAACTGGAACGAGCTAATATTTAATCTTTCATTATTACTGATGCAGTTGGACTACCAAAGATAAGATCCGTTCCGAAGGACCATACGATTCGCTACTGGCTTTTGTGAAAGTACAAAATACACAATAAATTATGATTTTCAATTAGATGGCAAGAGCCCATAAGTTCGCAGTGATTCAGTGTTTGTATTCTGTACTCAGAGGTGTATGTTATAAGAATCGTATTTGTATGAGTTCCCTCAACTCCGATACCTAACCTATCTGAGTCCTCTTCTACCTTTTCTAGTTTTGTGTTTTTTGGGGTCATAGCTAAAAAAATTCTTCTTCCGTCCTCACCAACAAACTGTCACGTTGTCCATCTTTTATATTGTCTCCTTTTCCTATTTTCTAAAGTCTAGTTCTTTCATTAAAAAAGCGTTTTATTTATTCATGCAAAACACTTTTAAACTCAAATACAATTTCGTTATTCTAAACTCTAACCAGAGTTCACGAGATTAGACCATCCTGTGTTTTGTTATTGGACATGTTTATCAACGCAGTATCGTATTTTGTCCAAAATATAATATCAAAGAACTCCTTGTCCTTTGTCTCTTTTATCGGATTGAGTTTAATATTCTCACGGTACAAAGCCACATGTTTTTCATTGCGTATATTTTTGTTCTTATTGGACAATCGTCCTTATGTCATTATGAGACTATAAATTGGAGCAATTTTTGAATCAACTCGTGTTGGCAATGAAATTAGATTTGTTTATTTTGTTTTTTAAACTCATTACAGTCATCTGTTGTAACGAGCACAGTCATTTTACGATGTTAAAGTTTTGCTCTCAGTAAACAAGACTACTATTTCAACGCTTTAAATGTCACCACGTATATGGCCGGATAAAAAAGTAATACAATCTACTTGTGCGCGAATAAGGACATAAAAATGTCTACTAAATATCCTTGCCGAAATCAACATAGGCAGTTTCATAATGCAAATGAGATTTTTATAGCGCTACGGTGAATAATATTAAAGGTACCTCAAGTAGAGCAATAAAAATAGGAAGTGATTAAAATGATATAACATTTTTTTTTATTAAAAATCCCTTTGATCCACCGTTCATAATCAGTACGACAGGAAAAAATATGACATCAGTAAAATTATAATGGGCCGCCTCGTAAAGCGCGCATTTGAATAGGAGAGTTACATATCAAAAATTTTCAGTGATCCGTGTTTTACGAGGTTGTCGTAAACGTGTACTTAACAGGAAGAATAAAAGGGCCCCTTCAATACGCCTGTGTTTAAAAATCTATGTGAGCATGCGAGGGGACTGCCTCGTAATCAGTTCGCGAACAGTCAACATTTACGATATTTCCACATTTAATATCTACATAATATGTTATGGATTTAACCAGGCCTTTCAAAAGCACCCATAAAAATAACTTGAATCGTTTTAAAAAACCGGTCGGTTTCGTTGTGACTTGTGTGCAACCAGAAAGAAAATGATGGATTTGTGCGTAACTTCCGCTTGGACCTCGATTATAATATAAATCAAATCAAATTGTAAAGCTATTAAACTTTATGATCATGAAGTTGTTCAATGCATTAAAAAACTAGCAATGAGCATTAAATACCGCAAAAATAGTAAATTCCGTAGATTAAAAATACGAAATACGACACGAGCAGGATTTACGTCTTTAACCAGCAACATAGATCACTGGAAAAAATGCCGTTCAAAAAATCCATTGTATTACAGTCATAAATATTAAATGAACTCAGTCCCTCAAGTAACCAGATTCCCATTCAAAAAACATAATAAGATTTACTTATTTTGAACTTAGCTAAAGGAAATACAGGTGGACTAACAATACGACAGGCCCCCTTGAGGCTTCCCTCTTTGACTATTTTAATAAGAAAAAAAAATCCTATTGCCTCCCGAGCGAATTACTTTGAAACGAATAAATAAATGAACTGAAGGATCACGAGATTGAATTAGAAAAAGAATTCGTGTGTAATAAAGAAATCTGTTCATTCATAAAAGTTATGAGGGTAGATCACAATAAGGAAGTCGAAGTGTACGATGATCTAAGCGATGACAATGACGGCAGGTATCGAACCGGAAAAGGGATCAGTTTTCCTTTTGATGTCACATCAAAAAGGTCCTTAAAAGGAGAAGCCAATATCGGACTTAGTGAACTTTCTGAACTCTCACAAATTAGGTTAATACTTTTATTATGAAAACCTTTTCAAAGAAATGTCTCTCTGTAATTTTCATCTTGAATTTCTTGAATAACTTTTGCAAGACATTTTTCATTGTGAAATTTAATGCATTTCATTCTTTCTTTAGCACTAAGCTTCACAAAGCCAGAGGTGTATTTTTTACATGCAGACATTACTTTTGAGGAACCAACCCACAAAAATCATATTTTCGCCTCAGCACTCTCCCTTGTTTTACGGTTTTTTCATTGCAGCCACTTTACGAGCATCGGTGATGGGAGCCACTCTTCTTTTACAACCGAGTAACAGTATTCTGAGACCTCAAAGATCGCGTGTTTGGTACTAATTAAACGTCTTCATGGCAGTTCGGATACGTGATTCGTCTGGCCGCGGTGAATAATGTATTTTAACGCCGTTTTTATAGAACCTCTGCACCGCCGCAAAAGTTTTGCCACTTTAGTTTTCAGCGCACAAAAAGTGCATGACACAAACATATTGCATTCACGTGGTGGTATCGAGGGGATTCAAGTGCGGTCTTCAAATATAGCTCTTACGTCATCAGAGATGTTTTTAAATTAATACCGATTGTAAATCTTGTCGCGCATTAGAGATGTCGTCGTCTGTAAATTGGAAACACCTCGGCTTCACGCTCAGTTGGGGGCTCCTGTCGTTCTATTCCTGTTCCTGACACCACCGCCCCAGGACACGACGCGTCTTTGTTACAGACAACGCAACGCGTTGTAATTATTTCCACTTGTACTTTAACGTCATCGTCTCGATTAGTTAGAGCGTTAAAATTTAAGCTTGAATGTATAATATAAACATGACAGAAACAGTGTGTTGTTTTTTGTTACCGTTCACAGTTCTGATTTCTCTCCTCATGACTGGATATGAAATATGATCCCCATACTTCGTTGTAACAATCGTCTCATATTTCACTGTAATTATGTTGAATGACGATGAATTTCAATAGCTGTAAATATCATTACAAGCAAACGATCAACATTTATGTTCCTTTTAATCAAACCGCTTTTCGAACGGCTCTCACGAGTGGATATTTATCTTTGGTCTGTACAAACAAATGTAGCCGTGAAACCATTTCATCATTCAGCACATTGTCGTCAGCGGCATGCAAGATGGGCTCTGACGCAACCGCACGCTCCTTGAGGACAAAGAGTAACACCAAGTTAAAAAAATAATATTTTCTCAGACTTGTGTTACGGTGGCTGTCACCGGCGTGATTTACGCCGAATCTGTCAGGTTTGGAGACAAAGGAGTGTTGTTGAAACTCGCGGGAGCATGATGTCATGCGTTCAGGAACCGCCTTAGCCGCGGCCCCTAATTAATAGACCAGCTTTTATGGCTCGCTAGGGTAATATCATTCCGAGATGTTTCAAAGAAAAATAAGAAATATACGTGTCAGCCAGCGTAGTTTATGGGCCGTTGTTTATTGTGAACGCTCCAAACCAAAGTCAAACTCAGAACCAATTCTTTGTTTTGTTCAGAATTTATTACGAGTAGGTAAAGTTCGTGAAATCAATTCAAAGGCATAGCTCGTTAAGAGAGCGCACCTTTCTATTTTGCGATCCTTTGTATCTTATTTCCACTATCTAGCCAGACTTTTATTTGCATTGTTGTGCGGATTACTTTTGTATCACCGAGATCTGTAGTCCTTATTTTTCTTATAGTTTATTACTGAACTAAAGGTCCATATAAAGAATTGAAAGCCTCCGACGAATAATAAGAAAAAGGAGTTTCAATAGTCTGAACTTTACGGAGAAATATCAAAGATGAATATAATAAGTTACATGAAAGCATTCAGTCGCCCACGCTTATAATTCTCGAACAGGGAGGCAAACATTTTTAAATGAGGTACTTTCAAAATCTAAAACGCAAATTATCTTCGGAGTGGAGCTTGTCTAGACAATATTTACAATAAAACAGGCTTGGTAGTACGTTGTTCTATCAACATAATATCGTAGTGACAAAGTGTAAAATGTATAAGATTATAAATATAAGATTTTAAGCAACCCAACCTTTATATTTTATTATATCTGTAACTTGAGATCGTGCAGGAAAATCTGTAGTAACAACAGCTTTGTGCGATGGATCAAGATTGTAAGCCAAAATCGTGTGTTGGGTATTAAAAATGACAATCCGGAACGCTACGAGTGGTTCAAATTGAACGTGTCGGTGACAAGGTATGATGTTTATTTATAAGCAGAGTGTTAATGGAAATGATTGTAGATAGATGAATCTAATAACATGATAAGAAAGCTTTGAATGAATGACAGCACAGGAAATGAAACAGTTGCTTCTACTTGAAGAATCTAGAGTAATATACAATGCAAGTCTTTCTATAGCTATCATACTTAAATGGGCGCTGAGTCACGATAAAAGCTTTTATTTCCAATAGAAATAGGCACTAAAATACCAAACAAAATGGCAAATAAAAGGTAAAGAAGGAAACTTGGGAAAATATATAGCACAGCTTATGCGTGAAGCAGTGGCGCAATATTTTCATGTAAGTGGTCTTACCTTACATAAAATATTACCGCGTTCTGAGCTGTAAGCTGTAACCTATTGTGTATTTTTAGATTGGTTTATGATACTGAGACTGAACGAAGGAATGATAGATACTAGAAAGTTATAAATTCATCTTTTGGTCTAGCTAATAAAAATAGCTTTCAATCCCTCGAGCAACGACGAAGTTAACCATTAGCGAATTAAAATCTTTCACGTCAGTCGCGATTTCCACTCAATTCTCCGATCCTGAGGGAGAGATTCCAGTTCCTTTTACCAAACCAATACAAACACTAATAAATTAATACCATTCAATGATCTCGATGTCTACGTTAATTTGGCATATTGTTTAAAAGCCGGGATTTATGATTTCGTATAAGTTTTATCCAATTTGGGCACACAGAGCCGTACCGCCAGACAACGAAAATGTTTCGAAGGGATTTAAATTGATTTCTGTTTTTGTGGAATGAATGTACGAATTTTATTTCTGTAGAGCGTTTCTGGTGATTTTAATACTTTTAAAAGCTGTAATGGTTTTGTACTCTGTGATTGTTTTATTTATTGTAGGGATTGCAAAAGAATAGGAATGAGGTCTGATCAAGTGTGTAATCACCTAGGGAGATTTCCATATCCACGATTCCAAAATAGTTGTTGATTTACTTGTGATCTTTTATACCTCTCACCTTTCAAGAAGCTTCCATTGCTATCACCATAATCATCGTCATCTCCTTGCCCCTAATTAGGGTCGGCACGGTAGGTACGTCTTTTTCTAACGGACTGTCTTCATCTGCTCTCATGGACTATACTGTGTTATGTTCTCAAGTAGTGAAATACCTACTGTAATTTCTAATTGAGAAATAACCATTTCTTTAACCATAATAATAAGCTAAGCCAACAACAAAATATTGTAACTGTAGGTACGCGTATATTTAGTACTTAGATATAACTAGTTTGTAGACGTCTTGGGTTTACCTGTTAAGTTTACAAATGTTTAATAATAAATAAATAAATAAATAAATGTCATAAAGGTTACTTAAGCTCGTTGCTTGTTCCCAATATTCTCAGACATTATTATCTCATGTTGCTGGCACAATATCGATCTATTCTATGAAACAGTAATAACTAAAACCACACCTTCCATAAAATGCTAAGTATCTATAAAACGCTTCTAAGTGCTTTCTACCTTAATACACTATCAGACTTGTCAAACTTACTTGGAACAGTATAATAAATTAATAACTCCTGTACTCCTTATACCTCTGAACGCTAACTACTCTGTAAAGTTCTGTTATTAAGGAACTAAAATCCGTTTAGGGGATGTTGAGGGAAAATAAATCAGAGGCGACGCCTCGTCGTTCATCGAACTCTCTGGAGTTGGGAACAATTGGTGCGGAGATGTAAATTAAATCGAGTGGCTGTCGCACAGCTTGGTCACAGTATAATGATATCCAGTAAATCAACTAACCAATTTTTGTGCTTATCAGTGATAGCCCAGTGACCGTCGTCGGACAATTAATAGGTCTCGAGTTCAAACCCAAGGCACACACTTCTGAGTTTTCGGATTCATGTGCGGATTTATTGTATAATTTGTATTTTATAATTATCCATTGCTACGGTAAAGGAAAATATCGTGTGGAAACCAGCATGTCTAAGAGATATTTCTTGACGGCATCTAAAGCCAAGTCAGAGACCTAGGCGGCACAACACCACACGATAAAGAAAGAAGAAGTTTTTGTGAAATCAAACGCGGGTTGTCAGGGCCTTTGTTTGCTCTTAGTTGAAATACTGTGTGATAATACTAATATTGTGTACTGTGGCATGGTTTTCGGCCGGGCACTGACTCGGCAGAAGTTCTACTTTATTGTACAGGTGCGAAAATTATTGAGTAGTGGGAATCTATTGTGAGGCGGATTTTAAGAGACTATCTTGGTATTGAAAATGAGAAATAAAACAGATTTTTTTGGTCATTTATCTCAGGTATCTATGAAAATCAATTACATCTCCCCTGTAATTCCTACATTTTTCCAATGGCCGAGTCTGTAGAGGAGCTCGTGAAATGATGACAGCCGCTCGGATCAATATTCAGGTTAAACCGCCCATGCCTAAGTTGGTCTGTGGATGGGTGACCACCCATTACATACCGAGTTTCCTCCGTGCTTCGGAAAGCACGTTAAGCCGTTGGTCCTCGCTGTCATTTGTAGAATTTGCAGTCGACGGTCGTTGCAGAAAGTCAGTGGCCCGAAAGTCTGACAACCAGTCTTACCAAGGGGTATCGTATTACCCAGTACTAACTGGGTTGTGGAGGTCGGACAGGCAGTATCGTCCCAGGTAAAATACTGGTATTCAGCTGCACCCGGTTTGACTGGAAGCCGACCCCAACATGGTTGGGAAAAGGCTAGGCAGATGATGATTACAAGTATAAAGGACTAACGTTGGTCCTATTGGACCAAGTAGTATTTGGGCAATTTCAGTATAAGGTGACTTTAATAAGGTAATAATGTAAGGAGGGGTCTACTTGGTATTATTCTATTACCTACTTCTTCAAAAGATTGTCTCGTTGGTCTTGGGTCGTAAGGGCGACTGCTGAGCATGAGGTCCTGGATTCGATTCCCGGGTCGGGCAAAAAGTGTTATTGGGTTTTTACATCAGGAATTTCTCAGTAGCAGCCACGGAGTCTGTATTTGTGCCCGGTTGATGGCAATAGGCTCGCCCCCAATTACATGGGACTTAAAACATAACATAAGCCGTGTGGTATCCGGCGGAATACCTTCGCGGGCCTGTGGACGGTGAGCTATGGGCTAGCTCGCCATCCGTCCGTCTATGACGACAGGCCGTGTCGACGGCGCGTTCGTGTTCCACGCGCGCCTCAAAGAGAGTCAGCAAAAAGGAAGGGGTCCGTAAGGACCGATGCCTGCCGGGGTTGCGGGACTATTCGAAAGAGATACCGTGGCCCCGGAACACAAAGGGCGATGAAGGAACATGGATGGGTTTTAGTCAGTAAAAGTCTGACACTCCCTCCTGCTCCGCCCAGAGCGGGAGGGGTTATTTGATGATTTCCCATCCGAAAAAAAAAAAAAAAAAAAGGCGGAACACCTTGCGCCTCCGTAGACCTGAGAATGGGCAGCAGCGTTTTCTGTTAGTCTTTCAATATTGCGATCTCCAATCCGCCTTCCAAGCGTGGAGATTACGGAAAATTCCTCCCATCATGGGGGAGGCTTATGTCCAGCTGTGGACGTTATGGGCTGTTGTTGTTATAAAACATACTGGCGAAATGTGGGTGTACTATTAGGTACACTTCTGCCTATCCCTTCGGAGATTACAAGCGAGGTGTTATGTATGTTCTTCAAAAAAATAATCACCTTCCGAAGTGGCATTATAATTTAGACCACCTAGTTAGCCGAAGACATAAAACCTGCTAAGTCTTACAAACTTTTGGCTAGACCAGTTCAGGTTTGGTCACCTATATTTACATACATTACTAGCGACGGTTTTTTTTTTTATTTAATCAGCGGCCTTATTATGCTAATTACTGTAATACTTCGGTAGTTACCTAATCGACTGGAGAACTATATTTTTTATCTGTAATATTTAGGCACGTTTATTTTTTGTAATAATGTGTTGATGATTCAAATAGGATTTGATTTAATTAGTTTTAGATCGTTGATCGGTTAATTGATGATGACTGTAAAGGTGAATCAATCGCATTGATTTTGTTTTGCTATTAGATCAGTTATCGATCGTTATAGCTTCGATTAAGGGGGAAGCAATTCAAATGTTCTTAGTATTCTTCGTAGTACGAATTTTCCGGCCAATGTTAGGCTGTACGAAGTTCGTACAGCCTAACATTGGCCGGAAAATTGCAAAAAAACGTAAAAAAATTGAGTTTCGCGGGCTACCCTGGCGCTTCCATATTAAAGGTCTCCATCATCTGCCTAGCTTTGTCCCATCTATGTTTTGGGATCGGCTGCCAATCTAACCGGATGCAACTGAATACTATATTTTACATGGAGCGACTGCCTATCTGACCACCACAACTCAGTACTGGGTAATACGATACCACTTGGTATGACTGGTTGTCAGACTTTTTTGGCCACTGACTACCTGTAACGACTGTCAAAGATCTACAAATGACAGCTGGGACCACCAGCATAACGTGCTTTCCGAGGCACCGAGGAAACTCGGTATGTAAGGGTGGTCACCCATCCACAGACCAACCTAGGCAAGCACGGCTTAACCTAAAGATCGACCCTAGCGGCTGTTATTATTTAGCCGCGAGCTCCTATTAAAGGTCTCTACGGGTGACAAAAAAATATCTACATGATTGTCATTTTAGCTTCACTGAAAACCTTTTGGCTCTTGAATCTGTATCCATGGCATTTCAGTAAGACCTCCTTTCTTTTCTGCTGATCTCCCCTGGTATTGGGGTTCCCTCCCTCGTCCAGGTTCTTCGTTTTAGTATGATGATGTCATCTGCCCAAGTCTCTTTTCAACGTCCTGTTTCTCTTCTCAAGTCTTACAAACAAACTTATGCTCGCATCACAAGTCACTAAATAAATACAAAATGATTTATGGTACGATCGCGGGGGCTTAATAGGCTATTAATAGGCTAGTTTCCACCATCAATAAATTGCAAATCTTTTTAGTCCTTTAATCCGTCAGTTAGAGTATTGGAAAAGAATGGACACGTATTTTTTGTTTTTGTAAATCAATGAATATTGACATAGATAAAACGCATCAAAACTCGAGAGTCTCGTGACGTAACAACGCACTAAGAATTATAGCACGGTGTCACGTATTGAGAATTTTAAAAGCGTCGTATCTTCGTCAATGTTGGTTTACGTAACAAAAGAAATACGTGTCAATTTTTTTTTGATATTCTAACTGACGGACTAATTAGATTTTTTCAGGACACAAGCCTATTTTTATTTTCATGGACAACACCGATTGGGTTTTCTAGCTAACACATTTCCCTGTCCCCCGGTACTCTCTTAACGTCTTCGCAACGAGTTCTTTTTAGTTTTCTAACAAGTTTCTCGGAGTCCCAATCGTTTGTCAGTTTGAGTGGACGTGGAAATCTCCAGTTACCAACTTTTGGATACGTGTTCACATACTTACTGGTTGAAAATACTATCTATTTGCGCATTGCATTGTTTTTAATGTACCTAGTTTTTGAAACTTAATTTTGGAACACTGTTTTAAGCTTTCACGGTTTAAAACTAAACTTATATTGTCACTTACGGGATATCTTCCGTGATTGTTAATTGTTTTGAGCTCCCGATATTTTGACGCTGTTGCAAGCGCCATGATCGCTGGTTGGCTTGCAACAGCGTCGAAATATCGGGAGCTCAAAACAATAAACAAATACGGAAGATATCCCTTAAGTGACAATATAAGTTTAATTCTGGAATATTAATAGTTCTTGAAAAATGATAGATGGATTTCATGGATTGTTTGCTTTGTCAACAAAAAAAAAACCCGCCAAGTGCGAGTCAAACTTACACATCCTTTTTTTATTATTTTGTGTTATAGCGGAAACAGAAATACACATTCTATGAAAATTTCAACTATCTAAGTACCTATTACGGATCTTGAGATACAGCCCGCTCACAAACAGACGGACGGACGGACAGTGGAGGCGAAGTAATAGGGTCCCGTTGGTTACCCTTCGGGTACGGAACCCTAAAAACCACATCACGGATTGCAAGGTTATGAAAGGCTGATTCATATTCTACGATTACCTACCCGATTGCGGAATCACCAACTCATAATGATAAGGTAGTTCTAAATCACTTATGGAAAACTTGGATGTCATTAAAAAGAGATTAGCAACTAATTATCAATCCAAAAATACTAAAAATAACAAAGCCATTTCAAATATTTGTTTAATATCGTTAGCCTTTGTATAAATAATAATAAACGAAGTACCTAAGTGTTAGCACCCCAATTCAGTCTTCACAATCCAAACCATTTTGAAGGAAATTGAAAACTCATTTCTTCATGTGTTTTATAAAAAAAAGTCGTGTAGTGACAGGTGACAGTGTAAAAATAACATAAGCCGAGGCACACATACGTAAGTCCATCAATGCCTAGTTGTAGCCAAGGCTTATAAAGTACTTTTTCAATACACTTCCTCAAAAACTGGTCCATGACGCACTACGATTAGGTACAACATGCAAGGTATTTCACACGCGTGCGTTTTTTCCCCTTTTTCCCGCACGTGTAAATGAAAATTGCCACAGATATATACTTAGTCCAAATTGGTTCAATGCCTATAGTCTGAGGTGAATGCTTTTTTTTAATTTCGGCAAAGCACTACTTACGCGTCTTTACGGCATAAATATTTTTTGAATATTAAAATTGCGTTTATAAATAGAATATCATAGATAAACATGATTATTAAAAACTAATAGTCACTTTTATACACAAATTAACATTTTATTTGTGTTCTGAATTCAAAAATATAAAATAAATCTATTTTTTATTTAGGCTGTTTAACGGCTTCATACCTTTGCCTCTCCTTCAACTTGGCGAAAGCAAAGCGCGAAAAAAAAAGAAAATAAAATCAAAGTTGCTTAGTTCGTGACAAAAATAATTTTCGTTATATTTTATTTTATTTCTTCAAAAGTGTCTTGAAAAACGTCGTTTGATACACGCGGACATTTGTTATTGCAGTTCTCGGCTCAAAAACACCTTCGCCTACGGCTCGGGTGTTATAATTCCGCCTCGAATGCAATGACAAACTTTCTCCACTTGTATCAAAATTTACTATTCTCAAATAATGCGAGGAAATTAAAACTCTCGCGTTGAAGAGTTCAGTTGTTTTTTTTTTTTTCAATAAACCGCTTTCTGTTTGCAAGCCAGTTCAAAATTTAAATAAAACCTTTGTTGATAAGTTACTTCTTTGGCTGCCATGTTTCAGAGTAAAAGATCGTTCCATTTTTAAATAACACGACTGATATGAGTTTAAAAAGTAATTTATTTGGCCTCTAAACACGACAGATATGGATTTTAATACAACTTTTGCCGGCCGCTGGTCGCATGTATCTGGCAAGTTCAGCAATTTCGATTTATCTCGAAGAAGGTTGTCAAAATAATTCTCAAATTTCCAAGCATGTTTGAGAACAACAAATTTCTATTCTGTGTGTTAAACTTCGACAAACATATCTGTGCAGGCGGTAACTCAGAGAACTAAAGTAAATTACATGAGATTTTGCATTTTTTCTTGACAAGCAGCACCTCCTTTATCTTCAAACTTAAACTGGTCGTCCTGTATGCAGTGGGGGCTATCGTTTTTGAGCTCACCAGATGGCGCCACTGTCGAGTAAGGTTTTGTCAATAATTATATTTTATACTTTTAAAGTACCTACCAATAACGTCTAAAAAGTTTATTTTATGACGTATAACAACATAGTGTAAACTTCAGATACATATTTACAATATTCTCCCTAAAATTAGCAAGCATGAACATTTAAAAATCATTCTACCTCCAAGTACGATCCTAAGTTGCTACTTAAAATCTTCAAGTCATAATTAATCAGGAATGGCTCAGTCTAGAACACAATCGTTGGTATTAGTATAAATACGTGATAAAGGCATGCAACGCGCGAACACTGTATGACATCTGACATTTCGGAAGACCTAAACTCTACACGCTCTAGCGGCGAATTCATGCGCGATAGCCCCCATTACACTGCTAGGAGATGAACTTACACTAATCTCACTCGTATTAAAGTTTGAGAGGATGGATAGATGTTTGTTACTCTTTCACGCAAAAACTGCCAAACAGATTTGGATGAAATTTAGCATACAGTTTATAGTTTATAACCTGGATTAAGGGACTACAGGAGCTAAACGCGGGTTTTATAATGCACAAAAGCATATAACAACAACAACAACAACAGCCCATAACGTCCACTGCTGGACATAAGCCTCTCCCATGATGGGAGGAATTTGCCGTAATCTCCACGCTTGGCAGGCGGATTGGAGATCGCAGTGATGAAAGACTAACAGAAAACGCTGCTGCCCATTCTCAGGTCTACGGAGACGCAAGGTGTTCTGTCTCAGACATTAGTCGCCTTATACGACACCCGTGAGTGTAATGGGTTGGTTGTATTCTACTCTGCCGGATACCACACGGCTAGCTACAAAAGCCTAAGATTCACTGCAATAAACAAAACCAGAAAAATATATGATAATCTTCAGGATATATGCTAGAATTATAGTGTTTTGAAAACATAATACAATTAATTTTACTCGATAGAAAAAAATCACGAACTTATCTCTAAAAAATTCTTTTTAATGGTAAAAACCATACTAAAATACATGCGATCATTCTGATTTTTGGCAAATAATTCTACTAGCAACATTTATTAGCATTATAGTGTTTTTTTTTTTAGTCCAATCAATAGATTTTTTTTAAATCGCAAAAACCACTTATTTCGCACTATTCGGCCCGCAGTGACTGACGTAACAACACTTTGTAGTGCAAGCTGATTAGAACTTCATTCTGTACAGTGTTTAGTCTATAACAGTATTTCAAACGAAAATTGAACCACCACAAATAGAGTTGCTAATTTAGCTCCTGTAGTCGCCTTAACACAAAGAATATTTTTTATCCCGTTAGTATGATCCCGTAGGAAAATTATCAGAGTTCGATAATTTGCAGGCAAAGCCGCGGGCTTAAACTAATTCAAATATAAACAGGCCTAAGCACAAATGCGAACAGGAAACCAAACATGTTAAAATTAATTCGTCTGTCTTAAGCGGTCATTATCGCTAATAGGTCATAATCACCGTAATAATCAGCTGAGCCAATCTGAGATGGAGAGGAACTAGGCATCGGGTCATAGACACATTAAATTAAATTATGAATCGCCTGCAATCCCCAAAGTGTAGGCAGAAGTGTACCTAGTATAGTACACCCACATTACACCAGCTATGTTTAAGTCCCATATATAATAGGCTTGTGTCCTGAAAAAATTAAATTAGTCCGTCAGATAGATTTTCAAAAAATATTTGACACGTATTTTTTCTTTTGTTACGTAGACCAAAATTGACGAAGATACGACGCTTTTAAAATTCTCAATACGTCACGCCGCGCCGCCGCTATAATTTTTAGTGCGTTGTGACGTCACGAGCCCCCACTCCCGAGTTTTGATGCGTTCTAACTTTGTCAATATTCATTGATTTACCATCCATTAGTGTCCAATACTCTAACTTACGGACTATTTATTAGTACAGGTTCACCAACAGCTTCTGTGTATAACATTTAGGTATACATAGGTTTTACAGTCATGGACTTACACAGTCGCCAATATGAGAGACTAAAATTAAAAATTATATGAGTGGCTATAGAAATGAAATACAATAGTAGACACATTTAAGAGATTATCTAGCTTACGAAACAATACAAAGAAAAGAAAAATAGATTTGCAATTTATTGATGGTGAAAACTAGCCTATTGGGGGCGATCCTATTGCCATCAATCGGGCACAATGCCAGACTTCTTGGCTGCTACTGAGAAATTCATCATCTGCCAAGCCTTTTCCCAACTATGTTGGGGTCGGCTTCCAGTCTACCCGGATGTAGCTGATTACCAGTATTTTACATAGAGCGACTGATTATCTGACCTCCACAACCCAGTTAGTACCGGGTAATACGATACCCCTTAGTATTATAAGACTGATTGTCAGACTTTTTGGACCACTGACTACCTGTAACGACTGTCAAAGATCTATAAATGACAGCCGGGACCAACAGCTTAACGTGTTTTCCGAGGCACGGAGGAAACCCGGTATGTAAGGGTGGTCACCCATCCACAGACCAACCTAGGCAAGCACGGCTTAACCTAACGATCGACCCGAGCGGCTGTTATTATTTAGCCACGAGCTCATGAAGTATATGTAGTAACAGAATTATAATCATTTAAATAATCAATACAATCCTCCAAGTTCATAAAGGTGTAGAAATTACTTTTTCTGCTTTTTTTTGGTTCCTACACCTTTATGAACTTGGAGGATTGTAGGTATTGATGAATTAAATAATTATAATTCTGTAATCTGTAACTACATACGTCTTACGGCTGCGAATAATATTTTAATCAACATACACCCTAGCACTGGCCTGCAAATTGATAAAAACGTAAGAAAATTTGAATTTCGCGGGCTGGTTGGAGCATTCACCTTAAGGAAATTCGTTTTCATGTAGGTAAACGCTGGCCAGCTACCGGGGTCTAAGAAGGCTTAAAATGTTGTAGCCATACGAATACGTCTCACAGACGAAAATCTTCGTATCTTGAAGTCCTTTCATAACATTGTGACGATATTAAAACCAATATTTACATGTGAGAACAGGCTTACCTCGAAATATCCTTTTAAATCCGTGTAGATGGAATATTTCTCTCAAAAACTTGTAATATAAAGACTTTTTACTTTAGTTCCGGAGCAGTTTCGTAAAATAAATATAGGAAAATATGAAACAAAATAATAGAAAGAACGAAAAAAGGTCTAACTTCACAAACTCTTACCTTAGTTAAAAACTTTTTTGCAATAAAATAAAACCGACTTCAAAAAACACAAAGAAGTGAAAAATAACTTTAGCTTCAGAAGTCGGTGACCGTTGACGGAGTAGTTGTTTGATTAATTTAGTTTTTTTTTGTCACCGACTTCTGAAGCTAAAGTTATTTTTCACTTTTTTGTGTTTTTTGAAGTCGGTTTTATTTTTTTGCAAAATAGTTTTTTTATTTTTCCATTTTTAGTTGTAATATCCTATACAAATATTTTCTATGCATTTATTTTACATTTTTAACAATACATGTCATGGTAATAGGCTTATCCCCAATAAATGGAACTTAACATACCTACCTAAACTGTCGAAATTTGGGTGTATTGTATTATCTGCGTACCCCTCAGAGCATACAGGCGTGATGTTACATCATGATGTTGTATAAACAATAAACATCCAAGCGATTGCAGTAATCACGACCGATTTACTAGCTAGTTTTGAAGAGTTCCATTGTATATCTCCGAAGATCAGCATAAGATCTTCATCAAATTTAAAGGCGACCATCTCAGGAGTATACTCTTTCAAATAAAAAAGAATTTTGAGAATCGCTCCACAAATGGAGGAGAAATCGGTGAACATACATGTAATTATACCACACAACTGAAGTAAAAATGTTCATAAAATGAAAACTCCTGGGCCAAACCTTGTTAAATTTTTATGGGATCAAATGGCAACTATTCCTCATCAAACTAAAGAAGAATCACGTAAATCGGATTATAAAGGTCAGCGTAATCGGAGTACATACATTAAAAAAAAAAAAAAAACCAATCGAATTGAGAACCTCCTCCTTTTGGAAGTCGGTTAAAAATATGTGGCTTGGCTGTTTCGTTACTTTATGAACTATTGCATAACAGAAAAGTAAACAGTGGATACATTTTTCACCTTACGCCCATTTGAATGTAGTGAAATTATAAATAGTAGAAAAATACTAGCTAAACAAAAAGATAGAGATTTTTTTTTCTGATTATGGTGGGATCAGAAAACGAAAATGGACCAGATGCGAGATAACGGCATTTTTGCTTGCGGAAGGCAGAAATGGCCAAGCCACATATTTTGACTAAGGTGTAGTTTGTGAAGTTAGACCTTGTAGAGTTACTTACTGACTTAGGTATCGTCTTGGCAACATTTTACATGCAAATGTTTTTGGTGGGATTTTGTTTCTTTTTGAAAGTTGCTTGTACAATTGTTTTTTGGGGTGTATTTCTTGCAAGAAATCAGGCTATATAAAAAAGGCGTCTCTAATGTGCACATTAGAGGCGCCTTTTTATATAGCCTACTCCTCCTACCTAACTCGTATCAATTTTCAGATCTCTAGCGTTAAAATTGCGGAAGTCTCATACAAAATTCCATCCCCTGTCTAAGGGTTGGGGATAAAAGTTACAAGTTTTATAATTTTGTTGTTGTTGTGTACTAATAATAGCTTACATACCGAATTTCAGCTTTCTAGGACATTAGGAAATACTCTAGGGATTTTTATGATCATCGTCACATCAGTGACGAAATCAAGGCTGATTTACATTGATCCAGTAGCTGGATCAGCACTGGGTTAATGTAAACATGTTACAATCCAGTACAGCGTCCAGTATCCACCGCTGGATCGGAATAGACTACGTTTCTATTTTTCAATCCAGTGTCCTCCCCTGTACACCGCGCTCCACGTACCAGTGGCACTGGATCCGTGTAAACGCAATGACCAGTCGTCGTCGCCGCGTAAATACCTCAACAAAGTAAGACTGTCTATTGGACTGAATGTAAACGGCATGATCTACTGTCAATGCCAATCCTGCGCTGGAATCCAATGAAGCTGGATCCAGCTATTGGATCAATGTAAATCAGCCTTAAGACTACCTACTGGATTGAATGTAAAGGGCCTGATCCAGTGTCAATGCCAATCCTGCGCTAGAATCCAGTGAAGCTGGATCCAGCTACTGGATCAATGTAAATCAGCCTTCAGGGTTTTGTAGATATCAATAAAATCTAAAGTATAAGAGCTATGCAATTAAAACATAATATACATATCCCGAGAATGTTGTTTATTTGGTATATTCGGTAAGGTTCGCGTTGCCAGCATTCTGTTGTTGGTTGATGTTGACATGGCTGCTGATTGGAGCAATGTTGTTTATTCCTATCCCACCACCTTTGTGCTTGTGTGAGTGAACACCATTGCTGGCTTGTAGTAACTAGACGACGTAGTTACCCTTTATATGCTGAAATAAAATGATTATGTATAACATTGAATAGGTGTAAAACGCCCTTAACGAAGCCAAGAGCCACTTATTTTACCCATTATCAAGATATTTTTTTTTGTTACGGATATAGTACGTTCAACATTTTTCACACGTGCCAAACAGGAATGTTACGGAGATGGTTTTATCGGAACCGGAATCGAAGTCGGAGTTTTTAAATTTGGTTTGTCGGAGTCGGAGTCGGAACCGGAACAGGAATCGGAATCGGAGTCGGAGGCGGAGTCCGAAATGGTGGCAGAAGAAAAATGTGTTAAAATAAAATATTGAATTAGGATCGATGACAGAACGCATGCTGTGTTCCCCGGGCGACATGCATAAACCTGTTCGTACACGTTGACCACAGACGCCGCGCGTCGTCGCCGCCGCCCGCCTCTATCTGCTACGCTTAGGGTTACCAGATGAAAAAATCAAAAGTCCGGAGAAAAAGCCTGATTTCCATTGAAAAATCCTGAGATTTTATACAGTTTCAAAAATTCTCAAACTTTTTTAAATTGTTAAGTTTAACAATTTTAAAAAGTCGTAATATTATCGTTTATATACCTACACTGTGGACCTCAGTCACGCGTTGCACATCGCACTCGAAGCGCGGAGGGGCGGGGTATTCAATATAATTTGAAGAGCTTAACATGTCCCCACATGTTAAGCTCTTCAAATTATATTGAATCCATTATTAAAGAAAAAGCCTTACTTATAAATGTATCATCACATATTAAGTATGATAAAACTGATTAAGTACCTACTTGGATAAATAAGTACTGATTTTAATTGTGCAATTATTACCAAAGGAAGATTATTTTTAGTTTAACTTTTTCTTAAAGAGATATTTAAAATGTAAGCTGTATTTTATTGAAAATTCAAAAAATCCTGAGATTTCATGAGATTTTCAAAATCCAGCCGCAATCCTGAGAAGAGTCCAAAAATCCTGAGATCTCAGGACAAATCCTGAGATATGGTAACCCTAGCTACGCTTCGACCTTCGATTAAAACCTCCGATTTAAAAGTATCGGAACCGAAGTCGGAACCGGAGGTGTAAAATCAATCGGAAGTTCCGACGTATCGGAGTCGGAGTCGAAGCTTCGTAACATCCCTGGTGCAAAAAGGTCGTTTAGCACGAATATTTTTTTGCACTGTTACTTAGTTTGATGTACAGATTTCTTGTTTACCGGCTTCGTGAAGGGTTCGTTTACATAATGAAATAAAAATAATACATAAAGGGTGTAAAACACCTCTTAACGAAGCCGAAAGGCACTAGTTCTCCCCGTCATTATGCTTTTTTTTGTTCTACACCATACCTGGAAACCTTCTAGTTACGGAGATATTGGGGTTAAAGATCCAACTTTTTGACAAGTTTTTTTTTAACTACAAGTTTTTAATGTAAGATTTTTACTTTAGGCACCTCCACGACCCCCCTACTATTCAATCCATCCATCAGCACAATGTTTTGAGTGCGTTACATTGAGTGATTACACAAAACATGATTTTTACCCCAAAAAAAAAGTCGTTTCCCAGCAATAATTTTTGCGTAAAGTTACTTAGTTTGATGTACAGAATGCTTGGTTGACGGCTTCGTGATGAGGTCTTTTTCACCCTCATGTGACATCTCACAATCCGCACTGGGCCCGCGTGGTGGATTATAGCCCATTCCCTCTCATAGAGAGGAGGCCTGTGTCCCAGCAGTGGGAACATTAATAGCCTGATGATGATTTGAGAAATAAAAGGTGTGAATAGTGCTGAGTAGGCAGACGTTGCAAGCATTATGTTGTTGGTTGATGTTGACACTGCTGTTGATTAGAGCAATCTTGTTCATTCCTATCTCACCGCCTTTGTAATCATTTTCACACGCAGACAAAGAGAAGGGAGTTTCAACAATTTCAACATAAAAAAACCGGCCAAGTGCGAGTCGGACTCGCGCACGAAGGGTTCCGTACCAATTATTATAAAAAAATCACGTTTGTTGTATGGGAGCCCCCCTTAAGTATTAATTTTATTCTGTTTTTAGTATTTGTTGTTATAGCGGCAATAGAAATACATCATCTGTGAAAATTTCAACTGTCTAGCTGTCACGGTTCATGAGATACAGCCTGGTGACAGACAGACGGACAGACGGACAGACGGACAGACGGACAGACGGACAGACGGACAGACAGCCAAGTCTTAGTAATAGGGTTCCGTTTTTACCCTTTGGGTACGGAACCCTAAAAAGTAAAAACCATAAAAATATTTAAAAATGTCACCAAAAACTTAATCGATTGTCAAAAATTAAAATCATAATTAATACATAAAATCCAAGAAAACATGTCATAAAAAATAATAAATAGCCACAATGTTCAATAACAATTAATTTTAAATAGATAATCACAATTAAAATTTAAATTCATTCTTCTAGGTACATACAAATTCATTGATATTTTTATTTTTGTGGTGAACATTTTGTCTCATACAAAATTTGTTTGTATTGGTACCAGTTATTGATTAATATAGGTTTTATGCATGGCCAAACTTTGAAAAAAAAAACAGGAAAGTCCATCTAAGCAGACGACAACCTTCTAGGTTGAGTTGCGATATGCATTCACAGAATGAATGAAGGTGTGAACGAATAGTGCTGAGAAGGACCGCGTTGCCAGCATTCTGTTGTTGGTTGATGTTGACATGGATGCTGATTGAAGCAAAGTTGTTAATTCTTATCTCATCGCCTTTGTAATAGTATTACCCAAAGATGGCAAGTTAAGAGAAAACACCATTGCTGCCCATTGACCTAGACGTATTTACTAAGCTGAAATAAATTCATTAAATTAAATATTAACAAACACACACAAAGTATGGAGCTTTCATTATTTTTCGACCCTTTTGCCTCAGCGAAGTGTGTCTAGTTTGATGATCTGAATCGTAGTGATTATTAATTGGTATTGCTGAAGTCATAATGTAGATATAGAAAGGAAACGTAGGTCGCTGGCTGTCCGTTGTAACATGCTGGCCCACATTTTTGCACGGTGAACGAATTTAGTTGAAATAATCCTTTTTAAAGGTCGTAGCACACTAATATCAACTCGGAAAAGGATCGTCACCGTATCAACTCGAGCCGTTCAGTATTATTTGTATGAAACTCCCTACTGCAACGCACACTAATTAATAGGAATCGTAACGTAATCGCTTCGCCTTTTTTTTTTTTTTTCGGATTGCAAATCATCAAATAACTCCTCCCGCTCTGGGCGGAGCAGGAGGGAGTGTCAGACTTTTACTGACTAAAACCCATCCATGTTCCTTCATCGCCCTTTGTGTTCCGGGGCCGCGGTATCTCTTTCGAACTGACCCGCAACCCCGGTAATCGCTTCGCCTCGGGACAAGCTAACGAACCGCGGTGCGGTGCGTGGTGGACTTACAGTTCTCGCGTTCTACACCTGCAGCCTGTGGGTCAGGTTTTCGCAGCGGGCATACAACAACCTGCGTGTCCAATATAATAATGAACTCAGGGTTGTGTTGGGGCTGCCTTGGCGTTGCAGTGCGTCAGGGATGTTTGCTGGGGCGCGGGTGGATGGCTTTGCTTTTATCGTTGCCGGTGCGATTGTAAAAAAAACATTGATACCGTAGTTTGCGTCATCCCACTGCTGGGCAAAGGTCACCCCATGACTTCCACTTATTTCGATCCAGGGCCTATGTTGACCACTGGTCGTTGGATCTGTCCAGCTTCAAACCATCTTCTATGAGGTCTGCCGCGATACCTTCGGGTCGTATCAGGGCTACAAAAAGAAGATAAAAAGCGGCCAAGTGCGAGTCGGACTCGCCCATGAAGGGTACCGTAGAGGTAAATTGCGGTTTACCAAATTTTATTGATGATTCGACCAAATTTTAATGAGGTGGTTGATGACAAACTAGTTTTGCCTAGGCCGACTTGGGGCACCCCGACACGGATAGATTAGGTTAGAAGGGTACATACCCTTCGTGGTTATTTTTTTATAAACCATTAAGGAGTAGGAGCCCCGCTCGGATGCAAGAGCATAACAGTTCAATTTCTGGTGGTCATAAGTAAATTTTTGGTTCTAATTTTACGATAAAAAGGGGATTAATTTTGGCAATCAAAAGTGATTTTTTTGCCGTTACATTTTGCTAAATCTGTTGGTTAGTTAATTGTATGCCGAAAAAAATTATACCAGAAACCTCAATATTATTTTTGAAGACCTATCCATAGATACCCCACACGTATGGGTTTGATAAAAAAAATGGTTGAGTTTCAGTTCTAATTATGGGGAACCCCCAAAATTTATTGTTTTTTTTTCATTCTATTTTTGTGTGAAAATCTTAATGCGGTTTACAGAATACATCTACTTACCAAGTTTCAACAGCATAGCTCTTATAGTTTCGGAACTTGGCTGCGGAACCCTAAAAACACTTACAGAAAGTAATATGGAACCACCGCGCTAGCTTCCTCTCCAAATTGAAAATAATAATAATCAAGTAAATTGGACCAGTAGGTAATTATGGAGGAATGTGTTAAAAAAACTCCTCCTTTTTTAGAAGTCTGTTAAAACAACAACTGGTAACTTTGATGATTATTCAAAAACCTTTATCTTAAGTCTGACACAAGAATAAAACAAGTTAACATAATTTAAGAACCATTAAACCCTTCTGCAAAAAACAAGTTAAGTCTTACATAATCAACAAAAATAAAAAAAAACCCGACAGCAAATATTATTATTGTTATATTATTCCTAATAAAATTTAAACATAACATAATATAATTTATATATATTTATGTAATCACGTCTTAATTTTCTTTATATTGATACCCCCCACTAGGTTTAGTTATTGTTGTTAACGCGCTAGGTAACTAGGTTTAGTTATAAAGGAACCCGTAAAAAATAAAAAATAAATTCATTTTTTTTTAAACCTATAATTAGGGTGTTGGTGTGACGAACACCGTTATCCTTGAAACCAGTGGTTTATTTTCTTTAGTAAAACCTAGAACCATTGAAAAAAGCACTCTTTTTTTTTGAAAAAAATCACTATTTTCCTCAAAATCATTTCACTCTAATGCGCTCGGAAACAGCTGACCGCCGAACGGGCGGGTACTCGGGGTCATCGACCGCGCCACAGTCAGCTGTCGCTAGAGCGAGCGCGCGTCGGAGCACGCGCCATGCGCCGAGCCGTTTGTTTCTCGCGCGTAAATTGAGTGAGAGCGGGTGATAACCTACAACACGTTCGATAGTAGGTTAAAGCATTTAAACAAATAAATAATTTAAATTCTAAACTATTGGTATTTTAAGTTAGTAGACCGTACTAAATTAGGTTGATCTTGCAATATTTTTTTTTTATGTTTTTTTTTTTTTTTTTTTTTCCTGGGTTCCTTTAACGATACTGAACCTACCCCTAAGCTATGGCACGCGACTACTTTAACACCCTGTATAACGGCGGAATATTATATAACGATACTTTAACTGTCGAAACCCATCGTGCCGTTTGGAAGATACCAGGTAATAAAGTTTTTATTTTTTTTATTTTAGAAAAAGGGCTTTGTCGCACATGCGGTTGGCCGCTCTGGATGTTTTTATTTTTTTTTAACAAATATCGAATGAATATCAACTAAATCTTAACATAGCCAGTCTGTGCAGTGCCATAGCTGCATCAGAAAGTGGCGCAGCCAGAACACTGTTGCAGTAACCTATTTCTCTAGCCTAGCCACAAATCTATATCTAAATTCTACAAACAAACATACAAGTTACGTGCGAAAAACATAGCCCTTTCTTGGCAGTCGGGTAACGAAAGCTACACTTTCATACCTTCTCACTGGGAAATGAGTTTCGATGTACGCTATCTTATATGCCGGAATTGGCTGCCTACGAGAGCAAGGCTATACAGAAAAGCAAATACAGGCACTAGAAGATCTTACTGAAATTAAAGAGCTCAACGCGAAATAGGAAACATGCCGGTGGAAACCTATCCATTCATGAAAGTTTGAAAACGTTTCTTGTTTTCTTGTTGGCATTTCTAAAGTTTCAAGAACGTTGATGTGTTATCGCGCTTGTTATCTCTGAAGGGTTTGGCAGTGGTGTAACTAATAGTAAACTCACATTTCGGCGAACCTACTCATGTCAGAAGTGTACCTACAGAACTCCCATATTTCGCCAGTTATGTTTAAGTAATAGGGAAAGAGTCTATTGCAACTCAACTCAAACTCAAAGTATTTATTTCAATGATTAGACCACCTACGGCACTTTTGAACTTGAGAAAGAACTGTAGTTGCACATTTCAAAGCGTAGATCTCTACAGAGAAGAATGGGCAAGAAACTCCATGGACACGCTTTTAAATCAAAATATTGTTTCAAAATCTTGGTTACATCATTCATGTTGAGATTACGAATGAATCCATACTCAATGACAAACTACATCAATGACTCCCGTGATAGCAACATCAGCAACTGAAAAATTCGTCATTAAAAATTGAGATAGAGCCCTCCTGTACTATTGCTGGTCATAGAGTGGTCAATCTCACTCAGGAAATATGTCATTAGTGCACAAGCGTGTACGCAACAGACTGGTCTATTTGGCACGTGGCCGCATGCTACTGCTGAACGTGGAGCCACGCGTGGGGCCGGACCCTACGACGAGCAAAGTGTTGACTATCTGGTTTTTCCATTAGGAATATCTTATAGTCTCCGCCAGATAAGTAAGAATTAAAGGTCATTAACCCGCAAACATTTATTTAAATACATAATTCCGAAAACAGAAATAATGCCACAAACTTGTCCTGAAACGACCTTTATCATGGATCCTTGACTTTTCTAGTAATTAAAAACGAATCATAATGTATTGTCGAGGTAGGTACTTACCTACGCAGAGAAACTAAGGAAAGAGCAATGACCTTTAATTCTTACTTATCTGGCGGAGACTATAGTTAAGTCTTTTAGTCTCTCAATAAGTTTTAATCTTATAAGTTTTTAAACTGAAACGGTCAGTTACCTACATTATCATTAACACCGAAAACCGGATATTTACCTACCATGTTTACTAGGCGTACGGCACCGAGTGCAAAAAACGAACATGAAAGAGGGTAGATCGATTTGTCAGATCATAAACACCCACCCGTAATAACATTAAATTGAAAAAAATAAAATTATAACTTCAGTTTATCCGTGATTATGGTGCTACTGCTACAGCGAGCGCCGAAATATCGGAAGATTAAAACACATAGCAAAACGTGGTAAATATTCAGTTTTCAGTTTATTTCGAAGTTGACGATATTAAGGTGAATGCTACAGGGTAGCCCGCGAAATTCAAATTTTCATACGTTTTTTGCAATTTGCAGGCCAGTGCTATGTTGTATGTTGATTAAAATATTATTCGCGGCTGTAAGACGTTTAAAGTTACAGAATTATAATCATCAAAATAATCAATATAACCCTGCAAGTTCATAAAGGTGCAGGAATAACTTTGACCTTGAAAAGGTAATTTTTCCACCTTTATGAACTTGGAGGGTTGTATTGATGATTTTGATGATTATAATTCTGTAACTACATGTCTTACATCCGCGAATAATGTTTTTCATCCCACCTATTCGAAAAGGTCGACTTGGTTCGCCTTTAAGTGCACCGAAAGGTGGTGTTTTCTATATTAAAATTTTTAGCGGGCAGTAATGAGTTTTTATTCCTCTTTATAAGTGCGCCGCAATGAGGGATTTTCTTTTTAGCTCTTTCCTAGTCGCTGGACAGATGGCGCCAGGGGTAAGTATGATAATGCAAGGAACGGAACCGAAAAAAACTGATTTTCTTTGGTGTTCCATGGGTCAGAAAGGATTTTAACAAAGCGCGAGAAATGTTGGATATATTCGGAAGGTTAAGCAAATGAAAGTGTCAGTCAACGAGAGTATGTGACGTGACACAATGTTTTTTTTTCAAGCGTTTTGGCTTTGGCATAGTAAGTTCAACGCCATCTATAGAGTTCTTGGAAACTAAGTTTTTTTTTAAAACCTCAAAAGGAAAACCTCTCATTATCTTTGCGGCGAACTTTTTGAATTTGGAACAACTTAGTGTTCAGCGCCGAAAGAAATCGAACAAATATTGTTTGGATAAAGACTGGCTGGTACGACGGCCCATAGGCGCGCCCGCCGCGCCGCCGCGCTGGCTGATTAAAAAAAAGAAACGCGTGAACTACAGACCGCGTTTTCGTCAATTTTCATGAATTGTTAGAAATTCATGGTTTTGTTTTGAAAAATTAGTTCTTCAAGTGACAGTGAATAAAAAACACAATAAAGTGAAAAATAACTTTAGATCTTCAGAAGTCGGTGACCTTTGTTTGATTCATTTAGTTTTTTTTTTGTCACCGACTTCTGAAGCTAAAGTTATTTTTAACGTTTTTGTGTTTTGTGAAGTCAGTTTTATATTTTGCAAAAAAGTTTTTTTTATTTTTCCATTTTTTGTTGTAATATCCTATCCAAATATTAGATATGCGTTTATTTTACATGTTGAAATTAGATCACACGACTGAAGTAAAAATGTTCATAAAATGAAAACTACTGGGCCAAACTTACTACTATACATTTTTATAGGACCAAATGGCAACTATTCCGCATCAAACTAAAGAATAATCACGTCAATCGGCTCATTAATATCAGCGTAATCGGTGTAAATACATTTAAAAAAAAACAGTAGAATTGAGATCCTTCTCCTTTTTGAAGTCGGTTAAAATTATGAGGCGCCTTTTATTTTCTTATAGTGGGTGATGAAAAGTAGAGTGTATCACTCGGGCGTAAAATATATTTTTGGCTCGGGCAACGTACTTTGAATCCCTCGCTACGTTCAGGATTCTATTAAAGAATCCCGAGCGTACTAGAATCCCTTACTTCGCTCTGGATTCAAAAAAGCGCCCTCGCCGTAAAAATATTATTTTGCTCCCTTATGATTAGGGAATGCAAATCCGCTCTGTTTTAAAATCCGGATTTTTAAGAACGGATTTTTGGTCCTATCCGGATTATCCGGATTTTACGGATTTTTCATGAAAATAAACAAATCTACCATTCTACCAGTACCAGTCGTAGTTTATTAATATGATTTTCCTTATATTTGTGTAAATGGGTTAAAATAAAAACAAAAAAAAAAAACTAATCATAATTATAATTTTTTAATTTAAAAAAATACTATTATTTTAACTGTTTTTTTTTGTTATTTGAAATATACAAATTAAATGCCATAATTTTGGTGTCATAGCCATAATATTCTAATTCCCTTTATTTATTTCTATACATGTTTTACTTTTTTGAACATTCCTATTTAAAATAATATTAAAAAAACGTTAAAAAATATAAAAAAAATAGTAGCCCACTGGTATCGAGAACAGGGTCCAAGCTACCAGCGCGGCGCAGCGGTCAGGGCTCCAGAGAGAGGAACCTCCGCACAATACGAGCCGTGTCCAGGTGTACCGCTTTCTGAATCAAGCCGCCTAACGAGAGCCTCCTCAGGTATTGATTGAGGCTCTTGGCAATTAAGCCATCTGCTGATACGACTATCAGCACAATTATCGCCGAGTCTACATCCCACATGTCGGCAACCTTGCGAGCCAAGCCAAGATACTTTATTTACTTATATTTCTCGGCTTTCACGAGGTTCTAATCATGCGGGACCGGTATGTCAACAATCATTGCGCGCTGCTCTGATCGTTCCACCACCACTATATCAGGCATATTGGCAACGATAGTCCTGACAGTGATGATGGATTGATCCTAGTACAATGTGAGACTGCCATTTTCGAGAACTGGTCGGGCACATACCTATAATACGGCACCTCCGATTCCACAAGGTTGTATTTTAGAGTAAGTTGCTGATGGATAATCCTGGCTACAAGGTTGTGTCTATGGAATGACATGCCCGACATATGTGAACCGTGCCGTCCTTCACAATAACTCTTCGTCATGTTAACTTCATCCGTAATTGCACAGACAAAACCTTCTGTTTCTCCGAATAGGTCCCCGGAACGTAGATAGGCTACAGATGTTGATAGGACTACATCGGGCTCATGCAGAGCCCGGAAAGTGCGTTCGTGAAGCTCCTTACTCTGCCATACTTCCCTGCACTACAAATTTGCGCCAGTTCTCTTTAGCCAAAGAGAGCGGGGTGAGGCCCTTGTCCATCGCGAATTCGCAACGACATCTCGACCCATTCCCATGTCGATTTCTAGGACATATTCCATGAGAGTCCTGACACTGCATATCTTGCGAATGGGGAGAGTCCTAGCGTTTAAAAAGCCTCGACCCCACTTCCGCGGAATATACAATTTCATAACCAAAGAACGTGGGTGATAATGATAAGTCATAAGTCATTTATACATTTGTGATGCATTCGATATGCCGTCAACAGTTTACGGGCCTCTCATGTTATAACCCTAATATTCTTGTTATTAAAATAATCAGTCTGTGATTCGCGTGCAGAGTAACTTTAGTAAAATAAATAATAGGTAAAAACTAAAAGAAACTCTGGATCTAGATCAAAAATAAAGACAAATAGACTTATTCCCCAGAGGCGACACGAATATTCGCGCGATAATTTAGTCTCCAAATTACAATTTCTTATAATTCATAAAATCCGGATTCAATTTTCAAATCCGGATCGGGAATTCGAGTAAAAATGTACGGATATCCGGATTTTTCGGATTACGGATAGTCCGGATTGCATTCCCTACTTATGATACAATCTACTATTAATCAACATACAACCTAGTATTGGCCTGCAAATTGCAAAAAACGTAAGAAAATTTGAATTTCGCCGTGCCTCTTCAAGCACGGTAAGCCGTAAGTAAATCCTGCACTAGTTTTCCGGTCGTATCGGATACCTAGCTGTCCCATCGGTCTATGAGACCTATTGAAGAGAGTAAACAAGAATCGTTCAGTCGATTTTCCGTTAATCGAACAATAATGACTCTCGAAGTTATGTTACGGACCCGATATTCAGTGTAATAAATGTTAATGATTTGTTTACATGATACGGTACGGACGAATGAGGAAAATGTCGTGAGGAAAGTGTTGAGTATGAAGACCAAAGAAACGATGAATTGACTGTGTGAAGGATGATATGGAGAGAGAGATGACGAGTGTAATAGAGAAGTATGGATGAAGAAGTGAATGACGATGATTTATTCGCGTAATATTTATTTATTCATACAACACTTTAAGGACCCAAAATGCCTCAAATGGCTTAGCATGATCCTCCGTTACGCCTAAAATACTGCAGCATTAATTTTGAAATAAATATATGGTAAAGTTGAGGATTAATGCTAGGTACTATGTGTGACGAAAACACGATTCCATAAAATTTTCGATAGAAAAAAAAATCCAAAGTTACCTCCAAATCGAACAATAAACCGCTGGTATTCAAAAAGTACTTCAAATTAGATCATGAAACTTTGCATAATTATATTAACTAACTATAAAGCAGGTCTTATGTATTTTTTTTTTAGTCCAATCAATAGATTTTTTGTAAATCGCAAAAAACCACTCATTTCGCACTATTCGGCCGCAGTGACTGACGTAACAACCGCTTTGTAGTGCGAGCTGATTAGAAATTTATTCTAACAGTATTACAAACGAAGTTTGAACCACCACAAATAGAGTTGCTAATTTTAGGGTTAGAAGGGCCTTAAGCACAAAGGCGGACTTAATGCCTTAAGCATTTTCTACCAGATATTCTTTTCAGAGAAAATTCTACACTCGTATGAGTGCAAGCATTGCACAACAAGACCACAATGCTATTTTTATCAAACGGCGCAGTTCGCTACGGTCGTATAGGTACTACGTACCTCTATATATACTTCTATTTTTACGTTACGTCGCAGTTCGCAGTACTAACCTGCCTCAACCCAACGAACGTTATCGCAGGCATATACAATTGTTAGTTAGGTATGATTGTTTACCGAGACTCAATAGGCATGACTATATGTATAGTTCTTTCTGTAAATACCTACATCACTTCAATGCCACTGCGCAATAACAAACGACTGAATCAATTTCTAATCTATGTTTTCACTATTGATTTCAAGTGCTTACCTATCTATGATATTTTTATGATTAGTGTATAAACCTAACCTACTTACCTATATTGACGCTCGTTTGACAAATCTATATCATTACATATAGGTAAGTATTACATATTACATAAAACAGTAAAAAAACTGTGTCTGTACATTGAATATTTAAAAAAAAAGAAATAATTGAGGGGGGTTTAGAAACAGTAATAGAGCACGAATCCAAAAAAAATCTGTCTATTTGTCTGTGTCTGTTTATCTGTGTGTCTGATTAGCGTGTACAAATGTACACGCTAATCTTCGGAATTACTGGACGGATTTGAATGAATTTTTTGGTGTTGTATAGGTATTAAGTCTGGGCAACATATAGGCTATTATTTATCTTGGAAACTTGAACACCTGATGCAAAACCGCAACAGACCAGCTAAATTAGAAGAGATACAAAATTGGTACTATAGCAAAAATTGTTCCACGTTATGAGCATTTTCTGCTGAGAGAATAAAATTGAAGATCTGGTACACCTGATGTGGAACTCCAAGAGCCCAGCTACACTATAACATATATATAGGAATGACGATTTAGCAAAAGTTGTTCAATCTGATGAGCACTCTCTGTTGACTTATAAAAATCGAAGATCTGGAACACCTGTTGTGGAACTCCAAGAGCCCACCTTTACCATAACACATATAGGAATGACGTCTGAGCAAAAGTTGGTCGGTCTGATAGGCATTTCCTGTTGACTTTTATCTTGGAAACAAACACCTGATGCAGAACCGCAACAGACCAGCTAGACTATAAGAGATACAAAAATGGTACCATAGCAAAAATTGTTCCACGTGATGAGCATTTTCTGCTGAGAGAATAAATTTGAAGATCTGGAACACCTGATGTGGAACTCCAAGAGCCCAGCTACACTTAACATATATATAGGAATGAAGTTTTAGCAAAAGTTGTTCAATCTGATGAGTACTCTCTGTTGACTTATAAAAATCGAAGATCTGGAACACCTGTTGTGGAACTCTAAGAGCCCAGCTACACCATAACACATAGGAATGACGTCTTAGCAAGTGTTGTTTGGTCTGATGGGCATTTCCTGTTGACTTATAAAAATGTTTAGTCGGATGGGCATTTCCTGTTGACCTAAAAAATGAAAGATCTGGAGCGTCTCGAATCGTATCGCACATCCCGTTGTATTCCCGTCCCCGGGCTCTTAAAATTCGACATCCGACGTTTTAGATCTTCGATTTTGACAACCCCGTTGTCGCTGGCATAAGCAACAGGATCCGCGTACGAAGTCGCGGGCAGAAGCTAGTTATATACTAAAACCTTCCTCTTGAATCACTCTATCTATTAAAAACCCGCATCAAAATCCGTTGCGTAGTTTTAAAGATCTAAGCATACATAGGGACAGACAGATGCGGCGGCGGACTTTGTTTTTAAAATATGTAGTGATGATGTTACGTAGCGCCCGGTATTGAGTCACCTTATTAATTTTAGGTCATAAACAATGAAATTCGACACTGAACAAAAATGCACGGTAACATGTATCACGCCTGTACTCTTCAAGGGTTAGGCAGAGGTTAGTTACGTGAAGAGGCTTATTTATCGCCAGAAAAAAATGCATTGTTGCTAATTTCACAAGAGAATCCAAAATTACCTACGTTCTTCTTGGTGAAGTCGGTGATTCCGATAAAGATTTATTTACAAATTTAGGTAGTTTCGATCTGAACTCACTCGATAGGATCTAACATCAGCTGCAGCCCAGTATCAATAGGTCTTGCGCCAGAGCAAAGAAGAAAGTGAGGCGTATGTGATATGCTTCACAGTCGGAATCGGCTCATGGGAGTATACAACAAAAATGCTGAATGTGTATAGATCAAGAATTTAAGACTTTGTTATCTTGCTATGATGCCAGTTGGTTCCCGGAAAATGTTTAGAAAACTTTTTCATAATTTGATCTAGTCAAATCAAAGTCTTATTTAACACTTTTGGACGTCAAACAATACATTAGACACCCCCAAACGCACGCCCGGCCATCACCATTTCTTAATGATGATTTCATCCCATCTCACCATGTACGGTCGTATTTGGTTTACATTTTACAATGTAAACCAAAGGAGGAGGAGGAGCCCGTGGCTAAATAATAACAGCCGCTCGGGTCGATCTTTAGGTTAAGCCGTGCTTGCCTAGGTTGGTCTGTGGATGGGTGACCACCCATTACATACCGGGTTTCCTCCGTGCCTCGGAAAGCACGTTAAGCCGTTGGTCCCGGCTGTCATTTGTAGATCTTTGACAGTCGTTACAGGTAGTCAGTGACCCAAAAAGTCTGACAACCAGCCTTACCAAGGGGTATCGTATTACCCAGTACTAACTGGGTTGTGGAGGTCAGATAGGCAGTCGCTCCATGTAAAATACAGGTATTCAGCTGCATCCGGTTAGACTGGAAGCCGACCCCAACATAGTTGGGAAAAGGCTAAGCAGATGATGATTTTACAATGTAATTTGTATGTTAAAATGTAAACCAAATAAGTAGCTTGGTCGACCGTACCTACTCTTGTACTACCTCATCGGTCTAGTGACTGCTCTAAGCACGAGGTTCTTTGCTCGATTCCCAGATTGGGCAGTGCTATTGAGTTTTTCCATGAGAAATTTCTCAGACAACAGCCACGAAGTTTGTTGATTGAATTGATTTGAAGCTTTGTTTGTGCTCTTTGTCTAATAATATTTCAATATAAAATAGATTTGATTTTATAATTAAGCTATTTACTTTAACATTTTTTTTTTCAAATATTTTAGTCGTAGTTTATTATTACAGGTAAATTCTTATTGAGAAAACACAACATTTTTAAGTTTTTCACGATCTTTGTCACAAATTAATCGGCAAAGGAAACATCCAATCCAAACATAACCTCACTCTCGCCTGCTTTAATTTTCTGATTACTTTACATGATTTTCTGCGTCCAAACTGGCAAGCTGTCAATGTCAAAAGGGACGGATGCGTTCAGAAATGGACGCGTTAGGCGTTTCGTTTCACTCGAAACTGTTAAAAATAATGGAAAAGAAAAGAAACGTAAAATTTCGTATTATAATGTGTATTATAATGTGATTTGGGGGTTCTGTAGGTACATCTCTGCCTAACCTGTCAGGCAATGCAAGCGTTATGTTATGTTAAGATAAGTAATATCAGACATTGAGGACGAATCATTCGGTTTTTGAAATGACATGAAATTTATTTATTTGCCAGAATATAGGTGCTTACCTTGGTGGGGCTTCGCTTTTTAAAACACTTATTAATGTTGTTATTAATGTTTTAATAGCTTATTATAATTTCCATGTAAACACATTTTATTGTCAGACTATAATTATTATAGGTAGTTCATTTATTATCAAAGTCTGGCATAAAATTCATCATCGTTTTTAATAACATCCTATTACCTACTGTAATACGCAATTAATAATATTAACTACACCTCTAATACGCAATATATTATATTACCTACCTCAGTGCCAAGATTCCGGTAAAATATTGATGTACTACATGAAAACATAACACATCAAAGAATACAACAAATTAATAATAGTACATTTTGGTACAAGTGGGGAAACTGCAGCCGAGGTTGCAATTTATTGCAGTTCTCGGCTCCTTATCACCCTCCGTGTCACTGCACTGTCACTGCAGACTGACACTGCAGTGTCATGCTCATATATATATCAAACATGTTTCAATACACTTACGAAGAAATAAAATAATATAGCGCAAAGTATTTTTTTCATTATTCACCTAGAATTAATTACTTTATCAAGGTGTTTTTCAAAGCATAACAAAAAAAACCTTATACGTTTCTAAGTAAGTGTTAGTAATTAAAGCAGTTTTAACTTGTCAAAACTAGTTTTAACTATAACACATTATACGACTGTAGCTAAAATATAAACCAAAACAGATATAAACTTAGTAGATACATACATACATTTACAAGGTATAAATAGTTGTTTAATGGTAATGGCATAGCTTATCAGATCCTCTCAAAGAACCTTTAATCTCTCTGATTGAGCTCCCTCCCCCCTTTCACACAGTTCGCGAGGTATCTACTTTCTGAACGAGTCTCGAACGCCTTTGGTTTTTATTATAGCAGAATTTTATTTTTACAACATGTAACTTTTGTGGGCGCAATCTATTGATCTATTCTTTTGAATAGGACTTTCTAAAGGTTTTTCAGTTATTTTCTATGGGTGCAATAAAGAAAGACTGTAATATTTTAAAATAATCTCTTTCAAATTCTAAATAAATCCCTGAAACAAAATGCGACACGACTGATTTTTTGGTAAAATAATTCAACAAAATATCATCATCATCATTTCAGCAAAGACGCCCATTGTTGGACATAGGTCTCCCTCAAGTGGCACCAAATTGACCGGTCCCGTGCTCTCGCATCCAGCGGATTCCCACAACCTTCACCAGATGACCAGATCATCGGTCTACCTAGTGGGAGGCCTTCCAACGCAACGTGGGATTGGATTATGTACCAAGGGCATAAAGCAAGTTTTACGTCACGGGCGCTAAATTCAATCCCAAACTCAGCTATGGAGGCGTTACCTTACAACAATATCGTTTTTATTGTTGCAACTATTTTTGATTTACTTACCTATTTAATTATTTTATTCGTTGACGGTAACTAAAACCTTCGAAGTGACAATGTTTTATTTGAGGTTCTACATTCAAATCACATTATTGACTAGCGGGCAGTAATGAAATTCAGTACTTACGATATTTCTGTCCGGCTAGAGTCTAACGCAATAATGACTTGCTTTACGTTAGATTTGCATGACGATTACATACAGCATGCACCAGAAAAGTACAAACAGAAAAATAATCAGATGCCCCATACATTTGAATCGACCAGGTTTAAAAAATTCTATAGAACTGCTCATTTTTCTCGTTACTCTTTTCTGATATACGCTGTATATTTGACATTTGCAACAATTTTGTTGTAAAAAAAAACCAAACACCGAAAGCTCACAAACATGCTTAGTCATACCATACCCTACTAAAATATACCTAACAAAGTTATGTAACAGTTTCGCAACAAAATATTTTAATTATTAGTAGGGCGTGACCCGATAGCTCACTACCCTCCTCTCAGGACTGAGGGGATAAAAGTGACGTCATCTCACAACCCCTGCAGGATGACATCATCCGACGCATTGCTACTGCGTGCTACGCAATATCTGGCAGGCGCAAGCGAATTACTCACATTTTGTTTAACAAATAGAATTTCCGTATCAAATTACGTTTTGAATTGTTACTTTTTGATTCATTATGGGCTTGCGTTCAAGGTTTGTGGGATGAGTACGTATAATGCCTTGAAATGGGTTCTGTATTGATGAACAAGTTACTCGTAATTTTCATTGGACATATCTAGAAATGAATGACGGTGACGCGTAGTGAACTTTGATTGACTTTGAATTATTTTAGTGTTGTAGACTCATTTAAACGATTAATGATTAATTTGACCCTGGATCCGGACCGTCATTGACTTAGATATAATTCATTTTCATCTATTTTAGTCTTTATTATTCAGGCACAAACGCAGTGAGGTGCGATCACCGTAATAATCAATACTCAATACTAATATTATAAATGTGAAAGTAAGCTTGGTTGTTACCTTTTGACGACTATGCTACTGAATCGATCATCCTGAAATTTTGCATTTACGTTTTTAGGTGTACAGAAACGGACATAATTATGGTACCTTTCATTCCGAAAAATGGTACCGTTCTCGAAGAAAACAACAAGTACGTTCTTATGATAATAGATGGCGCTACGTGTCTTTCGAATCATGATTGAATTATATTATTAGATGCAGAGTATAACCCGAATTGATCGCTGCGGACAAAAGCTTGTGTCTTATAATTTCTTCTTCTTAGGGCCAAGTTCACCGAAAAGATAACAGTCTGATTATCTAAAAACAGCTGTTTAAAACACATTTTTGAACATGAAAACGTGTTTTTTAAACAGCTGTTTTTAGATAATCAGACTGTTATATTTTCGGTGAATTTGGCCCTTAGTCGTTCAGTCTTGACAGAGTGGTTGTGGTTATGAGGGATCGGCCACAACAGCGGTAGCTGCCTACGCGATCCTTTTCCACCGGTCTCTATTGGCCGCATGGCGAGCACATTCTGCCAGAGAGATCTGTCCAACGGGTTGGTGATCGACCACGTGGCCTTGTGCCTTCGACTCTACCCTGAATTACCAAACGCTCCATGGAATCATTGTTGCGGGTAAGGTAAGAGGTAAAGTGTCCAAACAATCTGAGGATTCATAATTGCACAAGCGACGACAGTCTTTGTTTAATACCTATTGAGTTCTTTGAGTATTGACACGCTAGTCCGATGAGCGGTCCAGGGAATCTTTAGCGTGCGCCTCCAACACCACATCTCAAGGGCGTCAATCTTGCGTCGGTCCTGCATACGCAATGTCCATGTCTCCGCTCCATAGAGGAAGCTCGGGAAAACCAAGGTGTTCATAAGGCGAATTTTGGTATTTTTAGTTATTCAGCGGTCTCTCCAGATTTTGTCTAGTTTTTGTGCAGCTGATCGAGTTATGGCGCAACGTCGTCTAATCTCGGTGTCACAGCCCCCACAGTTGGTGATAGTAGAGTCCAAATAGATGTAGCTGTTGACGACTTCACAGTTGGCAACTGGTGTGGTATCTGGGTTGTTCTCGTGAGCTCTATCCACTATCATCATCTTGGTTTTTTCGCGGCTCAGGGCGAGTCCAAACTTTAGACTAGTGGTTTCGAGAACACCAAACAAATTACTTATTCGTCTTTTATTTATACATGTTCAAATCTTCACAATTCAAACTTAAAATCATAACTTGTTTTAGCAACAAACGAGTTTAGGCATTACTTAGATTTTATAACGAAAATAGCATAACGTAGTTAACAAAACACATTAAACGTGAACGCAAACAAGATTTCACGCAGAACATTAATTCCATGTTTTGATCCCCGTCGCGAACATAACCAAAATGAAATTATTATTGCTTCTGTAAACGGTTACGACTTGCGATTAAAACTAACCACAAAGCAGTTATATGGAGGAATATGAGAATTATACAAACATTATACAATAACATGGTTTTATAGCTAATATCCTAGTTGTAATGTTGATATTAGGACTACAGTGTGTTTGAATTTACATGTCTAAATTCTTAATTAAAGTCAGTAAGAAAATGTACGATTTTTCTTTTTTGAGAACCTCGTGGCAAAATAATAACAGCAGATCGGGTCGATCTTTGGGTTAAGCCGTGCTTGCCTAGGTTTGTGTGTGGATGGGTGACCACCCATTACATACCGAGTTTCCTCCGCTCCTCGGAAAGCACGTTAAGCAGTTGGTCCCCGGCTGTCATTTGTGATCTTTGGCAGTCGTTACAGGTAGTCAGTGGCCCAAAAAGTCTGACAACCAGTCTTACCAAGGGGTATCGTATTACCCAGTACTAACTGGGTTGTGGAGGTCAGATAAGCAGTCGCTCCATGTAAAATACTGGTATTCAGCTGCATCCGGTTAGACTGCAAAGCCGACCCCAACATAGTTTGGAAAAGGCTAGGCAGGTGATGAAAGATATGTAGAAAATCGACTAACTTCGAAATTCATTTCAACACAAAACCCATACTCAAAATAGAAATCTAATTACATTATTATTTTTGTTAGCAAAATCAGACAAGTCATGAAAAATACACTTTAAGTAAGCAGCTATTTGAAGGAAAAGCCACTTAGAACCCTTGGTCATAAAAACGTAATTCTAATGCCACCTTAGATTTTAACTACGATAAAAGCTATCCGCTGATGATTCGCGTATAAACGCACCCCTTTTCGAATGGCCAATTCTCTTATGCATCTATATGTAGGTACTTGTGTAGAGATAAGGGCGTGGCCATATTGTGCGACAAAGCGCAGTGTTCTGTCGCGTCACACGTAATGCAATTTCGTCTGGTTTCATGTTCGTCCGGTAGCTGTAGCTATGTTTGGTGGAGGTAACATTACGTGCGTTTCATAATTTTGATATTGGCATTTTGGGTGTCTGTGTGTGTGTTTAAGGCGTTGGTTGGTTGGTTGTTCCGTCAGTCACTGCGGGTCAAATAGTGCGAAATGAGTGTTTTTTTGCGATTTCCAAAAAATCTATTGATTGGACTAAAAATTAAAACACTATCATGCTAATATGTTGCTTGTAGAATTATTTGCAAAAAATCAGAATGATCGCATGAATTTTAGTATGTTTTTACCTTGTTAAAAGAAATTTTTAGAGATAAGTTTGTAATTTTTTTTATCGAGTAAAATTAGTTGTATTATGTTTTCAAAACGCTATCATACTAGCATATATCCTGAAGAATATCATATATTTTCTGGTTTTGTCTATTGCAGTGAATCATAATATGCTTTTTTGCATTATAAAACTCGCGTTTAGCTCCTGTGGTCCCCGTAATTAGAGAATAAATGTAGGATATAGGTGCCAATTCCCTTGTTCACAAACTAAACTAAATTTAAGTTGAATGCATCTTTTTCTTTCTATTTCATTATGAAAAGGACAGAAGATAAACATTAGTTTAATCCTGTCAAATTAGTCAGCACCTGACGTAATTTGATGTAATTTTAGTAGTCAACTTTTTAATCGCGTCTAAAACTTGTATGGCGCTGATTAATTTGACAGAACATAACTAAAATTTATCTTCTGTCCTTTTCTTAATGAAATAGAAAGAAAAAGATGCACTGAACTTAAATTTCGTTTAGTTTGTAAACAAGGGAATCGGCACCATAGTTTGGAATGACTAAACATTATTGCTATAATTATAGACCTCAACGATCTATAACATGAAATGTAACATGAAAAAGTCATAAAGCCAAATTAATTAATGAGAATTTGGTAAGGTGACCTTCTGGTAGTTTTCAAATGGAAGGAGGTGAACCCGTACCTTTAAATCTTTGGAAAACTTCAAAACAAATATAAAATATTATCTGTATAGACGTGGTTTTCATTATCATTTACTCAGAGAGTAATACCAGAACGTTATGTATTGTGATCTCGATGTTTTATCCCGTTGTTCGAACCAGGAGCAGGGAGTCGTTCAGCAACTCGTCCCACAAGCCTATGGCCCATTTGGGACGAGTTGATGAAAATCAAAATAAATAATGGTCCCTAGTAGGTACCTAAATAAGACACAAAAAATAAATGACAAGCGATATTGTTCTGCAACACCGGAAAAGGGAAAACTCGACTTTCAAAACAATGTGCCAAACCCTTACGTTATAAAACCTGTATTTTTCAAATGGATTTTTGAGTACCCGAAACTTTGATGGTCCAATCTAAGTGTCCGTATTTACAGTGCTCTAAGAGGGGTGGATTTTTACTTTTACATTTTACTTTCTTTTTATAGTAAGTGTCAATAAAACGCCACATTTGAATTTCGCCTTACTAAGGACGTTTACACCTCGGATCTTAGATAGCGCCTTACGATTTACTGTTAGCAATCAGACTCCGGTTTACAGCTAGTAAATTGGTTTGGCAAGTGCTATGTTCATTAATATTTGATCGTAATAAGCGTTTTGGTTGATTTTCGAGGTGTAGACGAAGTTAGGGATTATTAACCTTTCAAGATTGTGGAGTATTTGTTTATGAATTGTGGTAAACTTGTTGCGAAAATGTTAAGATTTACCTACAAAGAAACTAAATACAAAATATAAGGTTTCAGAGGGATCTATGTCTAAACCAGCTTAGTGAATGAAGATAATGGGTGGTTCTACTCTTTAAAGTATTAAGACTTTCTAACCCTAAAATTAGAAACTCTATTTGTGGTGGTTCAAACTTCGTTTGAAATACTGTTAGAATAAAGTTCTAATCAGCCTGCACTACAAAGCGGTTGTTACGTCAGTCACTGCGGCCGAATAGTGCGAAATTAGTGGTTTTTAGCGTTTTACAAAAATCTATTGATTGGACTACATAAGACCTGCTTTATAGTTAGTTCAGTTAGTAAGCAAAGTTTCATCATGCTAAGCCATTTGAGGGAGAGTATAGGCCCTTAGTAACTAAGAGTATAATATTCTTTCACTTTGAAAAACACACCCCAACAGGACTCCACTTCCAGGACTTGAATGAGGCATACGACAGAGCTGTCCAGGTTGCTTCGTACTGGTCGGACAAAATCTGAGTCATTGATTCGAGAAGAAAAAGAAGACTGAAAAACTACAGAGAATGTCTAAGGACGATAAAATAGTACTGTAAACTAAATTGACTTTGATGTATAAGAACTAATGTTGCCAAATAAAATTGCTAGTCAGCGAGCTCGCAATACGACTCAACAACACAATTTTGTTAAAATCACAATACATAACCATATAAATTCCTATTTACATCTAAGAACTGTTAAATAAAACAGCACCAATACGATCCCATTCAATTCCATTTTCAATAAAACTTAGAAAAACTACACAAAACCGGAGTTTTAAAATCGATAACTTTCAATATCTCCGTATATATCTTGGGAGCTTTATTCTACTATGAGATTGGATATCTGTCTGCAGAATCGCTCTCCGAAATGGCCTTATTAATTCCCTTTTATGTCTGGATAGCACACACGACCGTATAAACGATTTACGTTGCATTTAAAACGTTAGGTTTCTTTATGCGGCAATAAAGTAAAGAAGATTGAGGTGGTGGAAGGCGTAAGGTGGTAAAAGCGACCCCTGAATGTGATATTTTGTTTTAATTGCATACGAGGTTGCCAGTTGCCACCTGATGCCTTCAGTAATTGGGGAGCCTTTGTTTTTGGAACGTGTTTTCTGTGTCTGTTTTTGAGATTAAGTGAGGATATGTGTCTTAAGGATAATTCACGGCGGGACTTCGCGACAGAAACATATAACATGTAAAAAAAAAACGAGATTCTACAACCAAAAGTGATTAAATTTTTCGTTGGCATTTGACCGTATACTGACTTTGCACTATTTTAAGTATGGAACAGCTCCTTTTAGTCGACTTAAATAAAAGGAGGAAGAAACAAAAAAAACTGTTTAAATGTTCAAAATATGGTTGGGTTCAGAGTAGTTGACAATAAAAAGATGAACGAAGAACAAAAACAATTTGGAAGATTTTAAAAGTTTTTTAAAGTCTATTTAAAAAAAAAAGCATGTGTTTCTGATCCTATGGTAAAGGTTGGAATCAAGATGACCCTTCTACCGTGTATTATACAAATGAGATAACACAAATCATTTAGATAAATTGTTATAGGTCCTTCTAGAAAGATTGTCACTCGTCTAGGGTTACCAGATGAAAAAGTCAAAAGTCCGGAGAAAAAGCCTGATTTCCATTGAAAAATCCTGAGATTTTTTACAGTTTCAAAAATTCTCAAACTTTTTTAAATTGTTAAGTTTAACAATTTTAAAAAGTCGTAATATTATCGTTTATATACCTACACTGTGGACCTCAGTCACGCGTTGCACATCGCACTCGAAGCGCGGGGGGGCGGGGTATTCAATATAATTTGAAGAGCTTAACATGTGGGGCATTTTATAAATCCATTATTAAAGAAAAAGCCTTACTTATAAATGTATCATCACATATTAAGTATGATAAAACTGATTAAGTACCTACTTGGATAAATAAGTACTGATTTTAATTGTGCAATTATTACCAAAGGAAGATTATTTTTAGTTTAACTTTTTATTAAAGAGATATTTAAAATGTAAGCTGTATTTTATTGAAAATTCAAAAAATCCTGAGATTTCATGAGATTTTCAAAATCCAGCCGCAATCCTGAGAAGAGTCCAAAAATCCTGAGATCTCAGGACAAATCCTGAGATATACCCCTACACTCGTCATCATTTTATTCTAAGCGACATATCCACTGCTAGACATAGCCTCAACTATTTTCAGAATGCGTCAGTATTTGATATTCAACTCCAAACGTTCGCGTTGGATGAAAAGGCTACTCCAATAAATTACACGATAATAGATTAGAATAACATTCTAGAACTAATTGACTTTAGATAACTCAATCGAACTGTAATTTAAAACCGTAGACAACCAGACGAGGATAAAGATATTTGATTTGATTTTATTGATCACTTTGCATAAGGCTTGCTGCCTGTTGGAGATTAATTGCTTTGAGTCAATTCGTCAACTTTGTTACTGAGACTGATCCTATTACAATACCTGTTTTTAATTAATACTAAGAATTTAGACAGAATTATAATGGATACAAAGAAACTTGTTGACGACTTTTTAAATGAGTATTAGCTATTTTAAAAACATGAATTTGAAAAAAATAAAACAAAATTTCCAGTTGCGCACGGCTTGATCTTCAAGGTTAACTAACACTAGCCGAGGTTGATCCGTGGATTGGTGACCGTTGACCATCCTTGGAGAGCACGTAAAGCTGTTATTCTTGGAACTATGACAAATGTGGGTAGTCAGAATAACGGGTCTTGCCGAAGGATGTCGTGTCATCCAATAACTGGGTTGTAAAGGTCAGATAGTCAGTCGCTCCATGGACATACTATTCAGCTGCATGTGGTAAGACTCGAAGGCGTAACTAACCAAGTTGGGAAAAGACCAGGCTGCGATGAAGTCCTACAGGAAAAAACGTAACCTAGTAGAAAGTGTTTTCAGGTCTTTCCATCAGGAATTTCTCAGTAGCAATCACGGAGTGTAGATTTGTGCCCGGTTGATGGCAATAGGCTCGACCCCTGTTACACGGGACTAATACATAAATGAAGATAAGGTGAAGGTTGCGGGAATCCGTTGGATGCGAGTCGCACGGGACCAGTCAATATGGCGACACTTGGGGAAGGCCTATGTCCAGCAGTGGACGTCTTTCGGCTGAAATGATGATGATGATGAATACATAAATACTTTTGCTTAACCCTTCGGGGACTACAAGCATGATGTAATATTATGTTATTGGAAAGTGAATTTTACCTAGGCTGTCATAGAGCATATACTTTGTGGTCTTGGGACTTTCTTATGACGTTCTTTTCTGTTTTCTTTTCTCAGGAAAACACATAGATTTACGGGAAAAAATGTCCTAGAGCGGTGAGGCAAGATGCAACTCATTCGCATTCGTGTGGTTTTTCTATTAGAAAACTCGTCTTGAATTGTGGTTATACGTACCTATATTACCTCCATCTAACATAGGTTTTTTTCTTAGTAAAGAGATAAGAGGCCTGTAAAATAAAAGTCAGCTTAACGCAAAAAAAAAACCTAAAAAGCTTTTATTTTCATTCTGTACACAATTATAGGGATTTTTATTATTAAATCGAATTTCATATTATTTTTAATACTCATTCTCTATAGAAATCTGGTTTAAAATATAGAATATCATCGCTATGCCTTGATAAAAATATCAGTTTTTGTAACTTCCTGAATATTTGACAGATTTGGATCTAATCTGCCTTTGATTATAAATTCATTTTAAAGTTTATGCTCGCTTACATACGCAGTTCTAACTTCTATTTCGTTCTTTTCAATAATTTTCTCAAAAGCTACTTAAACTAAATAAAAATAAAATAAATAAATATTGCTAGACATTACACACAGCACCATCTAGTGCCACACTAAGCAACGAGGCTTGTGTCGTGGACACCAGATAGTTGATATACTAATAAAAAAACAAAAATAAAACACCACCAAAAATAAACAATAAAAATGAAATATACCACCAGAATTTCAACCATATACCCAATTCCTAATGAAACCCTAAAATTCGATTTACACAGTCATAATACACAAATCTACATACTATAGCTAAAGCTAAACGATTAAAGGTTATAAAGGTTCAGACTGACATTATAGATACGTATATATTGCCTGTGGAGATTCTACATCGACGAATTACTCGCGTACAGTCACGAACATCAATATGTCCGCACTTATCAAAATTCAACATAGATTTTCACTTGAAATAACGGCTGCAACTTTGGTAAATGCACACGTGTTAATGTTTGTGACTGTACCCACCTATGTATGAAAATGGATTGAAATTGATCGGTGGAAGCGGTCGGAATCCTCATTAGTTGCTATTGGGAATGCAATATGGGATTATTAATGTACGATTTGATTACTTTAATGGATGTTTCGCTTGTGAAATGTATTGATGTGTTTTGTTCGTGTTGAAAGTAGGTAAAGTTTCACTAAAATTTTATTAAAATATCGTTATTGCAATTTTTGCTTGAATAAGCACATACAATAATAGTAAAATTACTTTAAAAATAGATGCACACAAGGCAGATTGAGGTAAGTGACGTCACATCATGGCCACGACAATCACGGACGTTTGAACTGTCATAGAAAATTGCAGGAGTTTGATATTATTTTTAAGCGACAAGCAGTAGTTGAACTTAACTTTTAATACTTTTCTTGGGTTGATAATACTGTATTTTATTGATTTAAGTGATGAAAAAAATACATGCATATTCCCTATATTAGTGATCACCACGCTTGTTGATGTTTTCCTTAATAGAATACAAGCTTCACACCCGTTTCGCATAGGTGTAATCTACTCTTGTGATCACATGTCAAAACTTCTGATTTCTGTACTAGATCGAAGTTAAATTACAAATTGTACACATCTATACATTATATACGTACATCATGCCTAGCCTTTTTCCCAGTTGTGAAATAGACAGATCATAATGAAGGGAGCAAAGACGGAAAAATGGACTAATTAGTCACAGAATGTTACCAAGAAACGGAAACGTAGATGGAGATAGGTGAAAAGGTGGAAGGATGATCTGTCAAGACCTATTTTATTGTTTTTTTTTTTTGGATTCATCAAATACCATTTTTATTGACATGACATAATTATTATTGATCGCTATTTAAATATATCTATGTGTATGTATGTGTGTATGTGTGTGTATGTTTAAATATGTATGTGTGTGTATGTGTATTTATGTGTATGTTTTATTATTATTTTAAATGAATCTAAGTAAAATCTCAATATTTGTATGGCCGAAATGCCGAATATAGTGAAACCAATAGTTATTAAGAACTTACCTAAGTTAACTACCTATATTCTTGCAAATAAATGTATCATTCATTCATTCATTCATTCAAGAGGTAGGCGAAGAACTGCTTTAGACAGGAAAAAGTGGAGAGAAATAGAGGAGGCCTATGTCGGAAGACAGCCTGACATGATAGCTTTAATCTGATTAATGGTAATGAAGGGTTAACAACCATATGACTTTTTCATTAGTTTTCAGTTAGAGCCCTAGCACACACGACGCACGTTTCAGGAACGCGCGTTTTCTGCGCCGTAGATGCCGATTTTTGCGTTTTGATAAATACAATCGCGCGTAAAACGCGATACAAACGCGCGTTCGAAACTCATTTCAAACGCGTATAAAAGGTCAAACCCAGCGTAAGCAGTGGTTGTCTCAACCGACGCCATTGTACAACTGACGAGCAATTTCTGACCAAAACGCGGAAGCTACGAACGACTACAGCACGTCTGTATCGCTGTATCTACGCGTATACGCGCAGTAGACGCGCGTTTCACGATCGCCCCGTGTGCTTAGGTTACAAGGTTGCGTTCAAATCTCGTTTCTCGTCGTCTGCGCGTTTAAAATACGCCGTGTGCTTAGGCCTTTTGAGAAGGTCGGAGAAAATAAAAGCTATTTTTAGATTAGTCAACCAAAATTAACTTACAAAAATACTTTGAAGCTTGCCAGGTCCACCCACAAGCTTCTTGTGGATCTATTGAAAACGAATAAAAAATAGTCAAACTAAACAACACCGTACAAAATATAAACTCAATTAGTCATCTATTACTACCAAAGTTTTTCACAAACAAATTCCTTTAAAAACGTAATAAAAAAAGTTTCTTTCGATAAAATCGAATGGCTCTCAGAGTTAATTTACTTGTTAGCTTTACATTGCGCGCTGAAATTGTCGGGAATCATTACCGGCCCATTTGCGGCAGGCAATCTTGTTTAACACTGACGTTAAATAATGATTCTTATTTCCTTTGGTTCCGTTGCTTCGAGACACGGAGCTAATAGATTTGGGACGCAAAGTTTGTAGATGGTGACTTTTTATTTAATTTTTGTTTTTAGATATAAAATTGATTTTGGTTTTGACTGGCTCTTTGTCTTAGTTAAGTTTGAGTGGAGATAAAAAAAAATAGATTTTGAATATACGGGGTGTAAGACCTCATTACGAAACTGTCAACCAAACATTCTGTACATCAAACTAAGTAACTTTACGCAAAAATTATTGCTGGAAAACGACTTTTTTTTTGGGGGTGAAAAATGATGTTTTGTGGTAGAACTCAATGTAACGCACTCAAAACATTGTGCTGATGGATGGCTTGAATAGTACGGGGGTCGTGTTTAAAGTAAAAATCTTACATTAAAAAATAATAATGTAATAATAACTGGTGATTTAAATTTAGATATAAAATCAAACACGTCTGACATGCGTTCTCACGAATACTTGGACTGTCTTGCTTTTCATGGTTATCTACCTGCCCATGTTCTTCCAACCAGAGGTGATAACTGTCTAGACCACACGATACTAAGAACAAAGTGTCCCACTCGTACATTCGTCTATAGTTCCACAATTACTGATCATTTCTCCACCTTATTATGCATCCAAAACCAAGACTTGAAAAAAGCAGCTTGCTCTACAGTTACAAAGATAGACTATGAGGGGCTTGATGAAAGTATAAGGCAATTAGATCTTAAGCCTCTTTACGACGAAAGAGACGCTAATACTGTTACTGATAAACTCATAAAACTTATTAGTTCTGCCATTTCGGATAATACGATTATCAAAAAAGTTCCCCCTAAAAAAAGGATTTTAAAGCCCTGGATAACACCTGGCTTATTGCGGTGCATTAGGAATAGAGACGCGCTTCATAAAAAAGTAAAAAAATCTCCAGAGAATGAGATAATTAAAATTACTTATAAGAGATACAGAAATCATTGTGTTAGTATTCTAAAGAAAGCAAAAAGACTGTATGATACTCAAGAGTTAGCTAAGGCAGGTAATAACCCAAAAACCTCATGGGATACCATCAAACGTGTAACCAATACTTCAAAAACTAAAACCACAGCTACACAATTACTTTCATTGTCACTCTCATCTAAACAATCATGTAATAGCGTTAATTCATATTTTGTTAATACCGGCGAAAAGCTTGCCAATGACATCTATACTAATATTATAAAGAGGAAAACTTTGTTTGTTTGTTTGTTTGTTTGTTTGGAAGTCAGCTAGTTATAAATAAAAGATAACGGGAATCAATCACTGGCTCTGCCACAAGGTATACACAATCCCTTGACGGCTTCTTCATTTGTCCTAGACCGTGTAGATCCCGAAGAAATCATTACTGTCATTAATACTTTACGGTCTAATGCTGCTACTGGCTGGGATGGCATCACGCCTTACTTTTTAAAAAAATACGCAAATATCCTGGCACCTATCCTAAGCCATATTTTTAATATATGCTTCGATACTGGTATCTTTCCTACTTCCCTTAAAAAGGCAATAATTCACCCAGTCTTTAAGGGAGGGGACGGGAAAGTGCCCAGTAATTATCGCCCAATAGCTGTTCTGACTGCCATGTCAAATGTCCTCGAACGCCTCATAAATAAAAGACTGGTTAATTACCTTGAACATAATCATCTTATATCTTCGCAGCAATTTGGCTTTCGCAAAGGTAAATCCACCACAGATGCAGTGCAAGATTTGCTTAACAATATAGTGCATAACTTAGACAAAAACAAAAGGGTATTAACTATGTTTATAGATCTTGCGAAAGCCTTTGACACCGTTCCAATTTCTATGCTCTTATTAAAACTGGAGAGGATTGGTGTCAGGGGCTTGCAATTGGATCTTTTCCGAAACTATCTCTCGGATCGCGCTCAAATGGTTAGTATAGATAACCATAAAAGCGAAGAGCTTCCCATCTATTACGGAGTGCCCCAAGGAAGCATATTGGGTCCGACACTTTTTCTAGTTTTTATAAACGACTTATGCAACCTGAACATTACAAATGCAAAGATAGTAACTTTTGCAGATGACACTGCTATAACCTTTGTTGCTGACACCTGGTCGGAACTTGAGCACATAGCACAGTCCGGTTTTAACAAAACCCTAAATTGGCTCTATTCTCACTCTCTAACACTCAACACCTCCAAAACTAACTTTATCACCTATTCAATAAGTCCCGCCACTCAGCCAAGATTTCCTGTATCTATTAAAGCCCACAAATACAAGTGTCTACAAGGAAATGCCTCTTGCCTCTGCACGTCCCTAAATGTAGTCGACAATATCAAATATTTAGGAGTATATATAGACAAAAACCTTAATTTAAAAACTCAAATTAACCAACTCACCAGTAGAGTCCGCAAGTTAATTTATATTTAAAACCCTCCGAAGTATCGCAAACCCAAATGTTATACGTGTAGTTTATTTTTCCCTGTGTTTATCTATTGTTACATACTGTATCACATGCTGGGGTGGTGCTGCGAAAACAATACTAAAACCACTCGAGATTGCACACAGAGCGGTACTGAAAGTAGCTACTTCAAGACCCTTCATGTTCCCTACTGATATATTGTATAGTAGTTGTAATGTTCTTAACGTTCGACAACATTTCATCCTTCAAACAGTTGTCCTACAGCACCGTAAAACCCCTTATAAAATAGTAACTAAGCGTAGGAAGGACTTAATTTGCACTCTTCCACAAGTGCGCACATCATTTGCACGTAGATTTTGCAACTGCTTAGGCCCGACTCTGTACAATAAATTTAACAAAATCTGCTTGATCTACGGACTATCGAACTTTAAGTGTAAAAAAATTCTACGTTCATTTCTTCAAAATAAAAGCTATGATGAAACAGAAAATTATCTCAATAGGTGTCAGTGACAGTGACAGATCAAATTTTACCTCACTTGACCTCAATCAAAACGAACACACACTCTCTTCCACTCCATCACACACACACACACATACATACGTACACACACACACATACACGCACTTACCACTTACACACATACAATCACACACTCACACACACTTGCACGTATTCAATTATAAAAAATATTGTAGTATAAAAATAAAAAAATAAAAAAATGTACTAGTTTATTGTAACTTTTGTAAGGGACAGGGACTGCTAATCCTTAATACAGGTTATTCTATAACCTAGCTAGGAAAGCAGAACTTCACCCACCAGATTGTGATTGACACGGTACAAACATATTATGTATAACTCTGTGTATGCTCATGTAAGTACTACAATCTCCTTTTTATGAAATAAAAATTTATTATTATTAATATAAAAAAAAAACTTGTCAAAAAGTTGAAACTTTGACCCCCAATATCTCTGTAACTAGAAGGTTCCCAGGTATTGTGTAGAACAAAACAATGATCGCAAATCGAGGAGAACAAGTGCCTTTCAGCTTCGTTATGAGGTGTTTTACACCCTTAATAGCTCTTCGTCTAGGGCTAGGAGTTTTCCGGACAAAGAGCGAAGTCTCAGAGGCATTTGTTTTCAAACATCCTGTGACGAAAAGTAACTACTTAGTGCATTCACTGCATGTTTATATTTTAATTCACTTATGACCTTTTAAACCTGATGAGTTTGTAGTTAAATAAGGTTTGCATAAAATCATGTAAGTAAGGAAAGAGTAAAATAGTACATAATTGCAAAGGCCGTGAAATAGGCAATTGCAGGTCGAGTATATCTTTGAAGGCCGAGTCGTAGGCGAGGACTTCACTAATACGAGACAGGCAATTGCCATTTTCGCCGAGGCATGTATAGTGCATTTCTCAAAAGAATGCAGGGAAATAAATGTAGTTAAATTTCCATAATTATTCAAGTTAATGCCGTTTTTAACATGAACTATACCTACATTTCAGAATGGAATAAATTGCCCATAATGTATTTGGCTTTTTAGTTTTAGCAGTCTCATTAAAATACGTTAAAAATACTGTTTCGGAGAAAATGTTCACTTTTTAGGGTTCCGTAGTCAACTAGGAACCCTTATAGTTTCACCATGTCTGTCCGTCCGTCCGTCCTCGCTTAATCTCTGTGACCGTTAGCACTAGAAAGCTGAAATTTGGTACCAATATGTATATCAATCACGCCGACAAAGTGGTAAAATAAAAATTGGAAAAAAATGTTTTATTAGGGTAGCCCCCCTATATGTAAAGTGGGAAGTGATTTTTTTTTTAAATTTCAACCCTAACGTGTGATATATTGTTGGAAAGGTATTTAAAAATGAAAAAATAAAAAACAATGTGTCCCCCCTCCCTCTAACTTTTGAACCATAAGTCTAGAAAATATGAAAAAAATCTGAAAAGTAAAACTTTATAAGGACTTTCTAGGAAAATTATTTTGAACTTGATGGAAACAACAGTTTTTGTACAAAAAGGACAAAAAGTTGTACAAAATAATTTCTGGACTAAGTTTGTAGTATATACGTATATGCAAGCATTTTTACATAATGGATACCCACCTTTAAACTCATAAGTGGGAACACTTATTGTGACGGATGGGAAACTACGGAACCCTACACTGAGCGTGGCCCGACACGCTCTTGGCCGGTTTTTTTTTCTCGTTCCAAATCATAAAATTTTCAAATACTTTCATGTATTTTACTTTTGACTTCGCTGGAAGCAGGTTTTCCGTAGCCAGTTTGGCTTCTGATCTTAAATGGTGGAGTACAATCATGTAATTTCACTCTCTGAACCGTCGGAATTCATTTTAATTATTAAATTTATATTTACTAGGTATTTTCTAAATAACAAATCACGACGAATTTTCAACTTTGCAGCCAATTTTCTATCATCTTTGTCGAAAGGCAAACGCATTTATGGCTATACAGCCACGTGAACGCAATTTGTAATAGGCAAAGGCAAAGAGACTTAAACATTGATTTAAATAGTAAAGATACGGTCGTCCGAACGTTCGCCGAACGCGGTCGCCATACAGAAACACTAACGCCATCTATTAGAACTACTATGAACTACGATGTCAATCGGCGTGGTCTGCCCCTAGACGTAACCTTGTAAGAGCGGGTATTTTTAACCGACTTGAAAAAAAGGAGGAGGTTCTCAATTCGTAACACGTAAATAGCTATTTGACTTAAAATATGGTTCACCACGTTCCTGTCTTATGACACGACTCCAAGCTTCATTTCGCACCGAATCAGTAGGAAATCTGCAAATTAAATACGTATTTTCACTGTACTTATAGATTTTTACCAGTAAGTACATAAAAACACATTTTAATTTGCTTGTAATAAACAATAAAAATTAATTTTATGATATGAATTATTAAATCTTTTCATTTCATCGGCTAAAACGCGCGCCGCTGCAAAGTTATGTCTAACTTTTACGCGGCTTCGCGTCGTCTTTGCCAAACGTTGAGACAAATACGAAAGAAAATTGTTTTAAATAATGTTAGAAGTTGATATAATATTTTTTTTTAACTTACCGGTGATAAGAAATGTTATCATTTATTTTATTGTGCTTTTTGTCGTAGTTCACGCATCCCTTCACGACACAACTTGGCATTTTTGCTTGTAAAATTTACGACCGCTCCCGAAGACAGCCGAACGCGTTCTAGTTTAGTTCGCTATAGGGAAGACCATTTTGGGACCACGTTCGAGGCGTCATTGTAACATGCGGTCCACCCAGTCCTTACGCAGTAATATATATGTCAATGGACTTAAACTTTGGTATGCCAAGAATAATATAAGATATCCAATCAAACAGTATTCAATAACCCCAGCATGCTGTTTCTCCTGCAATAGATTTGATTTTTTTGTCCGTAAATTCAATACTTCGCGTATTCTTATTTCGAAATTAATGACAATATTTCCATGCATGTTTGATAAAGTATTTTTTCATCCCATCTATTCGAAAAGGACGACTTGGTTCGCCTTTAAGTGCACCCAAAGGTGGTGTTTTCTATAAGAAACTTTTAGCGGGCAGTAATGAGTTTTTAATCCTCTTTATAGATGTTCCAAATTCAAAAAGTGCGCCGCAAAGATAATTGCGGCGCACTTTTTGAATTTGGAACATCTTAGTGTGCAGCGCCGAAAGAAATCGAACGCAAATATTGTTTGAATAAAGACTGGCTGGTACGACGGCCCAGTCGCGCCACCGGCCGCCGCGCTGACTGAATAAAAAAAAAGAAATCAAATTAAAAACGCGCGAAGTACAGACCGCGTTCTCGTCAAAAGTGAAAAATAACTTTAGATCTTCAGAAGTCGGTGACCTTTGTTTGATTCATTTAGTTTTTTTTTTGTCACCGACTTGTGAAGCTAGTTATTTTTAAAGTTTTTGTGTTTTGTGAAGTCGGTTTTCTATTTTTGCAAAAAAGTTTTTTTATTTTTCCATTTTTAGTTGTAATATCTTATCCAAATATTAGATATGCATTTATTTTACATGTTGAAATTAGACCACACGACTGAAGTAAAAATGTTCATAAAATGAAAACTACTGGGCCAAACTATGTTATATTTTTATAGGACCAAATGGCAACTATTCCGCATCAAACTAAAGAATAATCACGTCAATCGGCTCATAAATATCAGCGTAATCGGTGTAAATACATAAAAAAAACAGTCGAATTACCTCCTCCTTTTTGAAGTCGGTTAAAATTATGAGGCGCCTTTTATTTTCTCATAGTGGGTGATGAAAAGTAGAGTGTATTACTCGGGCGCAACATATATTTTTGGCTCGGGCGACGTACTTTGAATCCCTCGCTACGTTCAGGATTCTATTAAAGAATCCCTCGCTACGCTCGGGATTCTACTCTAGAATCCCTCACTTCGCTCTGGATTAAAAAAAGCGCCCTCGCCGTAAAAATATTATTTTGCTCCCCTAAGATACAATCTACTATTCTCAAACATGCTTGGCATTGCTAAGCATTATTTTGACAACCTTCTTCGAGATACATCGAAATTGCTGTACTGGCCAGATACATGCGACCAGCGGCCGGCAAAAGTTGTATGAAAATCCAAATTTGTCGTGTTATTTAAAAATGGAAGGATATTTTACGCTGAAACATGGCAACCAAGGAGGTTACTTATCAAAGGTTTTATTTAAAATTTGAATTGGCTTGAAAATAGAAATCGGCTTATTGAAAAAAAAAAAAAAAAAAAACAAATGAACTCTTCAACGCTAGTTTTCATTTCCTCGCATTACTTGAGAAAAGTACTATTCAAGCCTTGACCACAACTAGACATTGATGGACATACGTTTATGTGCCTCGGCTTCGCCTCGGCCCACATTTAGGTACACGTTCATCCATCAATGACTCTGTTGCTGGCCGCTGCAGTAATGTACTATTAATGTCATCTAAAACATAACATTTCGTTTAGTTTTCCAGTCAATTTTGAATATGAGAACAAAAGGAAAATTCCCGTATCTTAAGATTTATAAATGCAATCTCGTCCAGCGACAATCAATGGTAAATCAATGGTGGTCAATCAATGGTAATGGTACCGGCCAAGTGCGAGTTGGACTCGCGTGGAGAGGGTTACGTACAATGCCATACCATAGTCTTATATTGAGTTTACACCACTTTATTTTCAATTGATAGAATTCTTATAGGTTTTCCTGTAATCTACAAGCAATGAAGTATATTTTGTGTTTTTTTCAAAATTTTAGGCTCAGCGGTTTCGGAGATCAGGTGGAGTGGTTAATTTTCGTCTTCTTTCATGAATAAAATCAAAACTATTTATTTTACAATAATAACAAAAAAAAAATTGAGATCCTCATAACGATATCAAATGAAAGAATCATTTGATATACATGGTGTAAAAGACCTCATCACGAAGCCATCAACCAAGCATTCTGTACATCAAACTAAGTAACTTTACGCAAAAAAATTTGGTGGGAAAGGACTTTTTTTTTTGGGGCGAAAAATCATGTTTTGTGGTAGAACTCAATGTAACGCACTCAAAACATTGTGCTGATAAATGGATTGAATAGTAAGGGGCGTGGAGGTGTTTAAAGTAAAAATCTGACATTAAAAACTTGTATTGAAAAAAAAAACTTGTCAAAAAGTTGAAACTTTGACCCCCAATAGAATATCTCCGTAACTAGAAGGTTCCCAGGTATGGTTTAGAACAAAAAAATGATCGCAATGACTAGGAAAACAAGTGCCTTTCGGCTTCATTAAGAGGTGTTTTACACCCTTTATATGACACACTAAAGTTTGCAAAACTTTTTTTTTTATATTTCCTTTGTACCTTTGTGTATTTAATTTGTAGGTACCCCGAAATATTTAATTATAAATATTTGTTGAAAAAACTTTTTTTTTTAACTTATTTAAAAAAAAAAATATTTTCTTTGAACATACGTGTTTAGGTCATAGGATTACATCATCCTACCCAATTTCACCTGATTTGGTCTAGTAGATTCGGAGCAAATTGGTTGTGACAGACGGACGGACAGACAGACAGACAGACGCACGAGTGATCCTATAAGTGTTCCGTTTTTTCATTTTTTGTATAGAACCCTGAAAATGTAAATTTACAGATATTTTGACTGACTCGTTCTTAAAAACATAGGAATTGTCCATTGCAATACTGATAACCGATGAATGATCGATCGAAAGAGTGGTAATTTCCAAATGCATGGAAATTACCACTATTTCGACGATCGTTAAATATGCTGGGCACAAGAAAATCCCTAAACAACATAATCAGGGGTCAATTCTCGCGTACTCTGATAATATTTTGAAAATATGCGTTCACGGTCTGTCGCATTCTACAGTTAAACGATTATAATCACGGTCATTGAATGCGAAGTTAACTGGGGGATTGCCCATGGTATATTTTCCTGTATTTGGCCTCTGTTCGTAATCGAAGAACTTACTACCCCTTGGCCACGACTTACTCGCTCAAACGACAACGATTGCGAAGAAATAAAACAAACTTTAAAAAGTTTTTAGCTATCAACATTGAACGCGTATACAAAGTTTCGTGTCCGTGCTATTAACAGTCGAGGAGTTAGCTCGTGAGACGACCCAGGCTGCAGCATCAAGTCATGTCAATCATAAAATGTATTGTCAGCAGAAAAAAAGGTGTTTGCAAAGTTTCAGCTCAATCTGTTGAGGGGAACTGGTTTGAAATTCAGTTGCAAGATTTGACCAATACATACTAAGTAACTAACAAAGGCAAGTTAAATAAAGCTTTTATTAATGACAAAATATGCTTAGAGTGTCTCCGTGACTTGTCTTGCAGAGTGAAGACGGTTACTCATTCACGCGAAGGGAACAAGTGAAACACGCGCGAGTTGCTTGATCCAAGTTGCATCGCCTGAGGTCATGAACACGGCATTAGGCCTTTGACTAGTTACTGCAGTCATACAACTGCAATTGTATTCAAGGTGTTTGTTTAACAATTAAGGATAACTACGTCATATTTATGCATCATGTTTAGTAATTAAAAAAGTACCGGTTCTTTTATTTACGGTTTCGCGCGGCTGACAGGAAAAATCATATTGCACCAATCCAAATTAACTTGAAATTATGATTAAAAAAGTACTATCCCTTGAAGAACGAGTCAGTCAGATGTTGATGAAAGCAATTTTTTTTTTTTTTTATCATCAAAAACACCGATGAAAGTATCTTCACTACCAAAGAACCCCGTGAAACTGCTGTTAAACAAAACAATAAGTACCTTCTCTCGTTTATAAATCCCCAGATGGACTTGATCGAGATGACCAACAATCAACAATCCATCGTTTGTTAGACTGGACGTTGAACAAACAATGCTTGCATCCCATCCCACCCTTGATTTATGTTCAATTCTCGATACACAGACTTCTCTCGTTTATATCAATGTGGAGAAAAAAGCTTTTAACGAAAATGTTATTTAAAGTAAGCGCTGGCTGTAATAATGAATGTTTCGGTGAAAAAGTTCTAATGACAGTTGGGAGTTGTGCCGTGATTCTAAAGTTTGGTGAGAATGTTGTGGTTTTTTAGCTGTAATATGGTGAAAGTGCAATTTTGTTTATTGGGTTTTCGTAAAAGAGTATATTTTTGACTAATTTTGTAAACTTGTAATGTGTATGTCTTTTACATGTTTTTTACTTACATTTTTGGATATTATTAACCTGAAAATTTAAGCATTCGTCCTCCCTAGGTAGTTTCATTTCTTGGAGGCTTACCAACGGCTTTGGCCTTTTTACCTTGTAATTCAAGTTATTTAAGTTTTTATCTATAATAAATCTTTGTTTACTTTTGTGATGTCAGTTAGTGGCAACCCTAGTTTTATTTTTAATTTATTGCTGGAGCTAGTTGTAGGTTGTATAGGTAAATCACATCGACCTCATTCGATTTTCTTTTTAATAATTTTCTAATTTTAAAATGTAAATATCTGGAGTTGACAGGAGCCTGGTGGTGGAATGGGCAGTCTACGTTCAGAGCTGAGAGCAGGAACACCTCTGAGAAGCTCCATAAAAGTATTTAAAAGGGCAGTTCCCCTTATTCTTCTGTTTTAAGTCGGCCTCTCTCCGTGCCGCACCCTCACCAAGAACACCTGGAAACCTTGATGCTTGAGCTACACAAGCCTGATGAAGATTTGATGCTCCTCGGCCCTCCTCCACGGTCGGAAGACAGATGTCCTCGGCCCTCCTCCTACGGCCTGAGGATTGACGGTCCTCGGCCGTCCACCACCGTCTGAAGACGGATGCCCTCGGCCTTTCTCTACGGCATGAGAGTTAATGGTTCCTCGGTCCTCCTCCACAGTCTGAAGACGGAAGTTCTTCAGTTATTTATTCCATTCTGCGCTCATCTTCAGTACTTTCCGCCAGCTTCACTGGCATTAGTAATTAAGTAGCTCCAGCCTTTAGATTATTTTTGTTAATAAATTCTTATAACTCGTCCCCTTTATTTCTTTTAATAGTGCTCCCCTCCAGACTGAAAGTTAGGTAGGTGAGTGCTCAGAGTGACCTTACAGTTTTGTGGATTCTATCCAGGAAAATGTAACGTTACAGACTGGCGCCCAAATATTTACTAACCCACCCCTCTTAAATTATTTCTAGGCATTCTGCACATCTCAAAATTCGAAAATAACACTTCCCCAAGTGAGTATATTTGGTAAGCATTTTATTATTTTCATCTTTTCATCCATCTCAACTCTTACTCAACTCTTTTACAACTAAACATCATCTAGGTATTCCTCACCTCACACACATTCCATTATCGAAAGATAATTGGCACCCTTTCGGCCTCTTGGTTGTGTTAACCCACTTGTGGGCATTGCCAAGGTTGGAGATTGGTTACTCTACGACGGTTATTGGACAATATCCCGTAATCGTTCATCTCATATTATATGTACTTACTCTCTACCAAAACATCGCTATACTGCATCCCACAGACTTGCACACCACTACGTATACCCTCTGGTATTCGTACCCAATGGTCGCTTGATGTGTTAATCCATTCGTGGACACTCCCAAGTGGGTCGTTGGGACACTTCACGACTGAAACAGGAGAATATCCTGTGGATGTTTATACAACCCTAAAATACTACGATACACCCACTACAAATACTTTACTAATAATATTCTGAACTATTACTTCATTTAGTTTTGATCTGATAACACGGCTAGTGCAATCTATATATTTTTACACTGAAAAATTACTTGATCCTAGACTATAAATTTGTCATACGCGAATCTGGCGTAGAATTGAATCTTTGGTCTATAATAAAATGTCTAAATCTAGATTTTTCTAAGAAATTCTAACGAATTAAATCTAGCCTGAGTTATGATAATTTTTGGTGATATTCTTATTCAATAACACCAAAATCTTATAAACATACTCGTTAAAAAATCCTTCATTTTTTTTATAAAAAACGGACTAACATACATACAGATAATATACATAACCTCCTTTTTGAGTTTCGCCCTAGTCGGGTAAAATGAGAGGTTTTCCTTTTGAGGTTTTAAAAAAAAACTTAGTTTCCAAGAACTCTATAGATGGCGTTGAACTTACTATGCCAAAGCCAAAACGCTTGAAAAAAAAAACATTGTGTCACGTCACATACTCTCGTTGACTGACACTTTCATTTGCTTAACCTTCCGAATATAACCAACATTTATCGCGCTTTGTTAAAATCAGTTTTTTTAGGTTCCGTTCCTTGTATTATCATACTTACTCCTAGCGCCATCTATCCAGCGACTAGGGAAGAGCTAAAAAGAAAATCCCTCATTGCATAAAATTATTTTGGGTTGACTTGTTATTTGTCACGCGTTGCTAGGTAACAGGCCCATAGAGATCTAGTTCTTTTGCAGCAGCAAAAAGTTTATATCAAACTTTGCGGTGGCAAAAATAGGTACTAAAGTTTAGCAAACTTTTTATGCAATAGTTCCAAATTTTACCACCATACAGTTTTTATTGGTTTACGATATTTTTTAATCGAACCTCTTTGGACCCTCTGTGTCGTACTCTTAATATTATTTTTTAATCGAACCTCTTTGGACCCTCTGTGTCTTATAAAAAATTTTATACGTTCTTGGGCCCTCTCAAGTATTCAGACCCTCTTAATGTTTTATTCGGAGCTTACCCGACTACTGTATTACGGGAGCTGCCCTGACGTTTACTCAGTTTACTGAATACGGTGTTACGGTCCTGACCTGATCCCTTTTTCCCTCCTTCTCCTCTTAAACACGAGTCCATACTCTCAAGTGTGGGTCCTAAACACGAGTCCACACTCTTAAGGGCTAGTCCTCACTCTCAAGTGCGGGTCCTAAACACGGGTCCACACTCTTAAGGGCGAGTCCTAAACACTCTTAATCTTGAGTGCTCTCTTGGACTTGAGTTCCCTCTTAAACGCTCTCTTGGACTTGAGTTCCCTCTCAAACGCTCTCTTGGACTTGAGTTCCCTCTCAAACGCTCTCTTGGACTTGAGTTCCCTCTCAAACGCTTGGACTTGAGTTCCCTCTCAAACGCTTGGACTTGAGTTCCCTCTCAAACGCTCTCTTGGACTTGAGTTCCCTCTCAAACGCTCTCTTGGACTTGAGTTCCCTCTCAAACGCTCCCTTGGACTTGAGTCCTAACTCAAACACTCTCGGCCTCCGTAGATTTTTTAAAAATTTATTTTATCACTTTCATAATATTTTATTTATTTATATTTTTTTTCGATACCTTTTACATTTGAATTTGCTATCGCCTTATTTTCTGTCTGGAGTTTCTTTACGGTTTTTATTATTTTATAACTTCAATGCTTAGCCTTTTTAACTCATTCCTTGTAAATATAAGTTAGGTAGGTGAGTGCTCAGAGTGACCTTAGTTTTGTGGATTCTATCCAGGAAAATGTAACGTTACACACTTTAACCGAGTTACTGGCTGGTGGAGGTCCATCGTTCGATTAGAACGCGAGCTGACACTAACATAGTTTAGGAAATGTTAGACAGTTGTGATTTTGATCATTTTATGGTTAAAGAAATTGATTTCTCAATAAAAAATAACAAGGATTTCACTCACTTGAGATTTTTTTTTGTTTTGGTTTTTTTTTGTCATTTAGATTCCTAGGATTATTATTGAAATGTCTTCCAAATTAAAGTGAAGCTCCGAAAGGAAAATATCTAAGAAGAAGTGAGGAACAGTGAAACAAGAAAAGTTTCTAACTTATTTGTCTAAAAACTGTAAAGAATCTCCGCGAAATCTACCAGGGCACCATAAATCAAAGATGGCCGTAAGTGTTTGCGCAAATATAGAAGGAGCTTCAGTACTAGGAGCGAAGCCGGCTGAGACGACCATAAATAATATTTAGGAGCCATCGATAACTTGTCTGACAGTGGCCGTTGATACTGAGGCATGGCCGCAATCTCTTTCTGTACGTATTTCAATATTTTCTCAATATATTTAAGATAGGAAAGTCTTGTCGGATTGGCAAAGGTGATTTTGACGTAAGTACCTACTTATTTGTTTAAGAAGAGAAAAAGTCTTGGAATTTGGATCTATATTTTTGTCAATGTGTGAACGACGATTAAAAAAAAATACATCAGGTGTTTATCCACTTGCAAAGGTTGAAATCAGGCATTATAGGTAGCTATGCATAACATAATTATGAAAAAATATTCGCGTCGAATTCTCTTTTTTCGCTGGTAAAATACCCGAAAGCGGGGAATTCTGGTTTTTCATAACTAATTACTACAGAACCAATATTGGTCACGCATAATTATTTTAGCAATAAACCTGCATTAATTTGATTTTTACCTCAATTAGGGTAAAACATTTAAGTTATATTTAGGCTAAAAACCACGAACATTGGGTATCTAAACCACATTCAGCCGTCGCAAATGTTTTAGGTGTTTCTCTGGACCAAAAAGACGAGACTAAAATGTTTATTTTTCTTTTGGAATGTATTCTCGTTACAGAAGTACTTTAGGTATATAAAATATGTAAAGTAGGGATACTCAAAATATAATAAGCAATAAAAAATAGATTATGAAAATAATGTTCATTTCATAAGTATTTGACAACTTAAACAGTTGTTAAGTTCCCAGTATTTAAAGCCTAGTAAAGCTTTGGCAGCATTAAACAGAACCCTGTTTAATGTGTTCAATGACTTGCCAAATTTTCAGAGATGGTTTAGAATTGATAATATTTTCGATATGATGAAAAAAAAAAATACAATTTTTTTAATAAAATTTAATTCTTGTCCACCACTAAAAAGCGAACGTGTGGATATTGCAACTTCACAATTCAGTTCAACAACCTAGATAGGTAGCAGTTAGCACACACGTAAATTTGGCGGTGCATGCACGCACACAACACAAGTGCATTAATTCCCAGTAGGTTTATGATTTAGGAAATTTTTAGGACATTTTCAAATGAATGCTATCATTTTATTTTACTTTTTTCGACAATAATATTTAAAATACACTTTTGGTTCGATATCTAGATCTTAATTTTAAATGTTGGCTGGTCATTGAAAACTAACCATGTATTTTTCCTAAATGCATGTATTTTGGGAAACCCAATTTGCCTATTTTTATTTATATTTAGGAACAAACAAATAAACATAAAAATTTAAGTTTATCGAATTACAAAAATAATGGCAGGAAATTTCCCATGTTGATAACGGACAATATAATTATTATTCGCCATGAATAATTAAAATTGGCGGAATAAGGGAAATAACGGTAATAATTGCATCGTTATTATGTTTCCTATTTATTGAGTTATCTTGCATGAATTCGTCATCAATGTAATAATGACGGCAAATGCAGAATCCAATCATTTCTAATAATTGTAGTGACAATCCATTTTCGCTCAGTGATGTCATTTTCTCTCGTAATGTTCGATGACCATTTGCAAGGTTTATTTAGCAAGTTCATGTACGTAACTTTAAATACTTATTGAGAAAAACAGTCATTACAAGTATGATTACGAGTTTTACCAGGTAACAGTCAATTTAAAAAATAAATTTTGGTTTTTGTGTTATAAAAACTTTGAATTCTTTACTTCTATCTAAATGATACATAATCATAACATCACGCTTTGTAATTATCGAAGGGTTAGGCAGAAGTGTACCTAATAAGTGCACCCACTTTTCGCCAGTATGTTTAAGTCCCATGATATAGGGGTGAGCGTATTGCCATCAACGGGTACACATTCAGACTCCGTGGCTGCTATAGAAAAATTGTAGATGGAAAAAACCAATGTCACTTTGCCCAACTCGGGAATCAAACCCTAGACTGCATGCTCAGCAGACGCTCTTGAGACCTCTATAAAGTCTGCGCCAGATAAGTAGGAATTAAAGGTCATTGCTCTTTCCTTAATTTCTCTGCGTAGGTACCCCGAAAATACATTATTAATCGTTTTCTATTACTAGAAAAAGTCAAGGATTGATGTAGGTAGTTTCGGGACAAGTTTATGTCATTATTTCTGTTTTCGGAATTATGTATTTGAATAAATGTATGCGGGTTAATGACCTTTATTTCCTATTTATCTGGCGCAGACCTATAGACCAATGACAACATTAAAAAAGCGTAGGACAGCCCCCATACCTTTCCACATCTTCCTGTGCGTGGCCATCTCCGGCCTATACTCTATTACGCCTCAAGGTCATTGATGTAATCAAAACATTATACAGAACAAAAACAATTGACAATCTCAAAACAAATTTCAAAAGACACGTTGCAAAATTTTCACAACAAACAGCAAATATCCTAGCTTACAATGCTGGTAGAAACCACGATATCGCTAAGACTAGCAGTATGTATAGTCTACGGTTTATTTACCTAAGCTTTTGAGACAGTCCAAGAGGCTACAATCTTTGAAGCCGCGATCGCCAATTTATCATTCCATCTTTGAACTTCGAAGCCAGAGGATTATTCTTAAATATTTTGCGGTTACCGTTCTAATTCTGCAATTTTTGTTTGTTTCTTTTGAGTGTAATGTCATGTTCTTTTTTATGCGAGACAAAAAACTGGAAAGGGGGTTTTTAATCTTTAAATGTGATTTTGTTTTAAGTGAGTTAGGTATATGAGAGGTACTTTACCGATTTAAAGTGTGTGAGAATGACAGTCATGAACGATGCAACTGGTTGATTAGAGCAGCCACATTTTTTTTTCTCTATAATCTTACCTATCTCGTATTTCTTTAAAGCCCTTGCCGAATATTTAGAAGAGCCATTGTATTCGTTTTTGTTGTTACTCTATTGTGTCGCTTTCGGTAACGTTCATCATTCGTATGTATTTACTTACTTACTTACTTACTTTTGGGAGTAAAATGTTCTAAAATCTGACAAGTAGGCAAGTCAGCTTGCCAACCGCTATCGTGCAGTTAATGAGTTGTGGAGGTCAGAGAGTTATGCTCAGGTATTCAGCTGATGCGATAAGACTGAAACCACTGATGATGAGACGAGAGATAATACAATACACCAAATACAATATATAATAATATATATTATTATTATATACCCTGTTCCCAGCGCTGGTGGGCTACTGTTTTTTTATATATATTTTTTTTTATATAGTTTTGTTAAGAAATATTTAAAAAATGTTAAAAATATGTGTATAAATTAATAAACGGATAATATATATTGTGTATAATAATATACACCAAGCTAATTTAATTCTAAAGATTGCTTCTACAATCAGATTATATTCATAATACCGTGTATTTCTCGAAGAATTACTCTCCCAAAAAAAATATTTATAAACTAGCTATAAATATAAATGAGACCAAAAATAAATGCTGCCCATGATTAGATACACCTCGGTCGACTGCGCTCAGTGCCTTCGGTTCGAAACTCCGAACGTCCGATTGAATACGTGCCTCACTTACAATACTACGATTTTCTGTCCACTGTATGTATAAACATTTGTTACGTATTAAAATACATGGACTGAATTTTAATATTATGAGCTAGTTTATTTGCTAATAATATACAGGTATTTTTTAAAAACATGTTGTTTTTCTGCTTCTAAGAGGTTCTGCACCTATCTTTGATACAAAACTTCAACCGCAAATATAGTTTTTCTTGAATAATGAATGAGTTGTGGTTTCTGGTAAATGGTTTTTTAATTAAGTAATTATTTAAAGAGTTACATATGCATACAAAAAAAAGTATACAGGGTGTAAAAGACCTCATCACGAAGCCGTCAACCAAGCGTTCTGTACATCAAACTAAGTAACTTTACGCAAAAATTATTGCTGGGAAACGACTTATTTGTTTGGGGTAAAAAATCATGTTTTGTAGAACTCAATGTAACGCACTTAAAACATAGTGCTGATGGGTGGATTGAATAGTACGGGGGTCGTGGAGGTGTTAAAAGTTAAAACCTTACATTAAAAACTTGTATTAAAAAAAAAGTTGGAAATTTGACCCTCAATATCTCCGTAACTAGAAGGTTCCTAGGTATGGTGTACAACAAAAAAATGATCGCAATGACGAGGAGAACAAGTGCCTTTCGACTTCGTTACGAGGTGTTTTACACCCTTTATACTTCTACCAAGTCTAAAACCTTAACTAAGTATGCAAAGATTGCAAGAAAAAAATGGACTCATTTTACATTCATTTAAAGTTGACAATATAATTATTTTGGTCTTACAAAGCATACTTGCCAAATCTTTTCAAGCAACTTTCCGAATCCATTAAAATCCTATTTCATTCTCCCTTAACTCCCAATTATAATTCCAATCAAATCTTCCCAACCTAACATAGCCTATATTTAGCAAAAATAATGAACTATTTCGCCGACTTACAGGCGTATAATCAAATGCTGTAGAACGGAACTGGGGACCCAACGTGATTAGCAGACGAGACCAGAAAGTTAATGTTGTTAATAGCTAAACGAATCGCTACGAGGAAATTGCGTCCCACTTGGGATAGAATTTGGTTGATTGGGCACTGGGTTAGAGGTCCTGCTAGGTATATATTTTTCGTAGATTGAGAGAGACTGCTGAATGACATTACATAGAAAATAACGACGTCGTCGTCTTAAAATGCTTGAATGGAACTGATGAGTATATACTGGTGTCGATTCTGTTGTGCGTAAACTAAACCACAGAATAGATAATAGTACTAGCGACTAAACTTAATTTAGGCTATTGCTATCTTTTACTAAAAGGCAGTGCGACAAAAGGATGGCCTATAGCTATGAACTAAGTTAGAGATGTCAAAATAGTTTATGTCTTGCGCTACACCGTGTTTTTAGTCGACATGTTTTGACGTGACAACGTCTTATAAATTGGTTTGCCGGGTGACACTTCAAGAAACTGCGTTACGCTCCGCTCACGTTATGCGCTCACAATGAGAGCGAGTGAGAGGCACGCGTCCCTTCCACTCGGGCATGGTTAGCCCGCCTAAGAGCGAGAGAGTGTGTTGAATATTCACATTAAAATTATTTTACCACTCAAAGTCGTTGTCACGTAAAACTTTCGCCCGTATACCGACTTTACAGGCAACCAATTTTTTTACGTGCACCCTTCATTTGTATGGAAATATTAGTTCTAATTAAATTTGACAGCTCTAAATTACATCCTTCTCTTTCTCGTTTTATTAGAGAGAAAAATATAGCAATAGCCTAAATTAAGTTTAGTTTGTGCACAACAGAATCGACACCACTATCTAGAATTTTAGATGATAGCAGTTTCCTTCTCAAAATCAAAAGTATTCAAATAGGAAAAAAAAAATACTTTAGAAAGTTCTTCAATGAGTCGCTTTACCACTTCCTAATGTCATAGCTATAGAAGAAATATGCGAGAAGTGGCCCAGCATTGGGGTATCTAAGAAGGTATAGTATAGGGGATGGGTTATAATCTGGATATCTTCAATATTCGAGTCAATCGGTTTTTTCTTTATTTGGTGCCAGTTAAGATGAGAATAGCGGTCATTGACCCACCTACATTTATTGAACTTCTTAACTTTGAAAACCAAAAATAAGCCTGTTCAAGTCTGTAATCGTCGTCTATCGTGATCTTCAACATTTTTTGTAACGAAAAACGATACATGGTTTATTTGTTTTGGTTCGTACGAAGAGATATTAGGAAAAGGGCAATGACCGCTATTCTCATCTTAACTGGCACCAACTATCGTCCAGCGTGCTCCACCTAGGCCACGTCATTGCTTCATAACAGGCGAGTTATTGCTAAACGCAATCTTGAAAAAAGGTTGCAATTCGAAACAAGCACAAACAATGTCAGTATGTTGCTATAGTCTGCGCCAGATAAGTAGGAATTAAATGTCATTAACCCGCATACATTTATTCAAATACATAATTCCGAAAACAGAAATAATGACATATTATAAACTTGTTCCGAAACGACCTTAATCGTGATCCTTGACTTTTTCTAGTAATAAATAAACGATTCATAGTGTATTGTCGGTGTACCTACGCAGAGCAATTAAGGAAAGAGCAATGACCTTTAATTCCTACTTATCTGGCGCAGACTTTATAGAGGTCTCAAGCGCGTCTGCTGAGCATGAAGTCTTGGGTTTGATTCCCGGGTAGGGCAAAGTGACATTGGTTTTTTCCATCTACAATTTTTCTAAAAAAAGATTTTTCTAAGAAAAAGTCATTGACTTTTTCTAGTAATAAATTAACGATTCATAGTGTATTGTCGGGGTACCTACGCAGAGCAATTAAGGAAAGAGCAATGACCTTTAATTCTTACTTATCTGGCGCAGACTATAGTATAACAAAAACACCTTTACATCAAAGTTGAGTAGGTAGATTTACTTATTTATTTAATAGCAAATAACATAAGAACCATTCCACAACTTAATACTTACCGCAAATCTGATGAATTGTAAAGAAATGTTTCAAGAAAAATAAAACCATGTTTATGCAAATTTATTAACTAAAGTCCTGCAATCAATATTTCTCTTTGTCCTTCACATATTTGGAGCGGAACTGTTGATACATGTATGTGTCGGTGATAAGAATAATATCAATACAAGAAAGGAAGGTTAATCAAGTTGATCAATCAATTTAAACCTATAAAAATAAAATATAAAATTGAAGTGTCTGTTTGTAATTTCAAAATAACAGCTTTTTATTAATGACTAAGAAAGTATAATAATTATCCGGTACCTATTTATAACAAAAAAAAAATGTCCGTCTTTCTGTTTGCTCCGGCTAATCTCCGAAACGACAGGACCGATTTTGACGAGACTATTACTGGCAGATAGATGATGTTATGGCTTCTTTTATCATAGAAAAAGAATTGGGTTACTGTGCAAAAAAAATGAAAACCTTTGAAATTGTTAACAAAATCGGATTCAAATAAAGAGATAATATTTTTATAACAATTTCACGCGGTCAAAGGTCACGGGCAACAGCTAGTATAAATAATTTCGGTTTGTTGTCGTGTTGTATTTAAACCAGATGAATATAAATGTACTTTTAAAAATCTTTCGTCATCAGAATCACATTCACAAAAAACTTTTTTGCAAAAAAATAAAACCGACCTCAAAAAACACAAAAAAAATGAAAAATAACTTTAGCTTCAGAAGTCAGTGACAAAAAAAAACTAAATGAATCAAACAAAGGTCACCGACTTCTGAAGCTAAAGTTATTTTTCACTTTTTTGTGTTTTTTGAAGTCGGTTTTATTTTTTTGCAAAAAAGTTTTTTGTGAATGTGATTCTGATGACGAAAGATTTTTTTCCTAGAATCTACTAAATACCTGCCGAATATCACAATTTTAACCCGGCCTTTTCCTTTGGGAAAGCCCAAAGAGATGGTTATGATTTGAGTGGTGATGTCTTTAACATTTTTATATTCCTGTGTAGCGTCTAAATAAACCAAAGCCGATTTTGTTTAACAATAAATTTAATAGTAAACCATTTACAGGGTTAATTTTCAATGATCAGCAAAAATTTAAAATTAAGAATTAGATATCAAACCAAAAGTGCATTTTAAATATTATTGTCGAAAAATAAAATAATAGCATTCATTTGAAAATGTCCTTAAAAAATCCTGAATCATAATCCTAGTGGGAATCAATGCACTTGTGTGCGTGCATGCACCGCCAAATTTATCTGTGTGCCGACTGCTACCTATCTAGGTTGTTGAATTGAATTGTGCTGTTGCAATATCCACACGTCCGCTTTTTAGTGGTGGACAGGAGTGAAATTTGATTTAAAAAAATGTTGTTTTTTTTTTCATTATAATCTAAAGTATTATCGATTCTAAACCATCTCTGAAAATTTGGCCGGTCATTGAAAAATAACCCTGTATTTACGTACATTATTTCTGACTTACCCTAGGCTGATAAAATTTTCGGTTATCAAAGTTTTTTTTAAGGTCGGTGTCTCCGAAGGGGGAAGGGGGAAGGACCGCGCTCCGCCATTTACGCACGGCCCTGTCAGGTTCGTCCCAGACTGGTCACCTTTCCAGCGACTAAGAGGATTGAATTCCCAACTCAGGGCAGCCCTATTATGTAGTAACAATGTGTTACTGGTTGTACTAAAACCGAAAGAATTCCATGGATTTCATGTTTTAGTTTTAGTTGCCATTTTTGTCGCAAGTGGATTTTATTTTGCATGTTCTTTTTTCACAAATGGGTGGTTGTGTAGGTATGTGTTATTTAACACGTCTTCCTTTCACCCGTTTAACTGGAATTTCCAAAATTCATTTTAAATCATACTTTTATTGCTTTGGATTATCCGTTGCCTTTGAGACAATTTATTTATAAAATATAATTTTCCTTATGAATTTAACTTAATTGGGGGTAACCCCTAATAGATTAGGTTAAATCCACGGTCAGCGTTCATATAACTATCTTATTTCATAGATCACTTTTATCCGTTATAGGCTTGTTTCCACCATCAATAAATTGCAAATCTATTAGTCCGTCAGTTAGAGTATTGGAAAATAATGGACACGTACTTTTGTTTTTGTAAATCAATGAATATTGACAAAGATAAAACGCATCAAAACTCGAGAGTGGGGGCTCGTAACGTTACAACGCAAATTATAGCACGGTAATATTATAATACAGTAGTGTAACTCGGCCGCATGATAGAAATAAATTCCTACAGCCGCGCGGTACGTAAACATGCGTTAGGGCTGCCCGTCTCCAGCATTTTAATTACATTTGCCTACTTTCTGTTTCTATTTAGTTTTGTGATGTAAATATCCTTTTTATATAAATAAATAAAATACTTTGTATATTAGATAGGAAGTGTTCAATAATAATGCGTGTTGTTTTTTGATTGGTAGATTTTGTATACCTATTTAGTAGACCTACCGTATCATGATTCATTCAGAACCGCATATAACTACTTACCTATTTCACTCGTCTCAATAACTTTCCGTTACTCTATTCGCTTTATTTATTAATCCAAACACCTGTTTTTTCGTGAGATAAAAGGAAATACTTATCCATTAAAAAGATACACATTATGTACCTACCTACTACTAAGTAAAAATATGTTATAGTCTTACCTTTCAGTTTCCAGGTAATTTAAAAAAACGTATGTCTGGATGCGTTATTGAAGAATTCATACAACCAAAAACAGCGGAGGAGCTCGTGGCTAAATAATAACAGCCGCTCGGGTCGATCGTTAGGTTAAGCCGTGCTTGCCTAGGTTGGTCTGTGGATGGGTGACCACCCATTACATACCGAGTTTCCTCCGTGCCTCGGAAAGCACGTTAAGCTGTTGGTCCCGGCTGTCATTTGTAGATCTTTGACAGTCGTTAGGTAGTCAGAGACCCAAAAAGTCTGACAACCAGTCTTACCAAGGGGTATCGTATTAACCGGTACTAACTGGGTTGTGGAGGTCAGATAGGCAGTCGCTCCATGTAAAATACTGGTATTCAGCTGCATCCGGTTAGACTGGAAGCCGACCCCAACATAGTTGGGAAAAGGCTAGGCAGAATACCAAAAACAGCACAATATTTCCTACTCGTCATATTAACTGATTTTTAGAGAAAAAATCGCGCGGTTATTGTTAAAAAAACAACACACCGTCCGTTCGACACTGCGGTACAGCCGTGACTGTCTGCGCCCCGAGCGCACCCCGAGATCGAGGCGCGTAGGTATAGCTTGCGTTTCGTCCGTTTGTATGAAGTTGGAGTACTGTATTATAATATTACCGTGATTATAGCATGGTCACGCTATTGAGAATTTTTCAAAGCGTTGTATCTTCGTCAATTTTGGTTTACGTAACAAAAGAAAAAATACGTGTCAAATATTTTTTGATATCTAACTGACAGACTAATAAGATTTTTTCAGGACACAAACCTATGTCAGTAGTCACTCCTTTTCTAGCCGCATTCACATAATTCATTAAATGTTAAGTATGAATGTGGAGGTGGAGTAAAGCCCTTGCTGAATGGTTAGCGAGAGACAGCAGAAGAAGTGTTGGTAGACCAACAACCAAATGACAGCCGGGACCCGCGGCTTAACGTGCTTTCCGAGGCATGGAGGAAGCTCGGTATATAATGGGTGGTCACCCATCCACAGACCAACCTAGGCAAGCGCGGCTTCACCTAAACATTGACCCGAGTGGCTGTTTTTAACTTGCCTTGCGCTTCTGGTAATGTGGATAGGAATTATAATATTGCGCATCAAGTGTTCCGTACCAGCCTAGTAGGGGAACTCCATTGAATTTTAAGTTTGTTTTTATTATTTGTTGACCACATGACCAAAGTGGTTGTGGATGTTTTGAGTGAACGATGACATGGTTATCATTGAAATCAAAATAAATCAACTCTGAGATGACGGCCTATAGAGATGTACCATAGACGACAATCAGTTATTTATACTAGATGATGCCCGCGTCTTCGCCCGCTTGACAAAATATATATTAAAACCTTCCTCTTGAATCAATCTATCTATTAAAAAAAACCCGCATCAAAATCCGTTGCGTAGTGTCTGACCCTAAAATTAGCAACTCTATTTGTGGTGGTTCCAACTTCGTTTGAAATACTGTTGGAATAAAGTTCTAATCAGCTTGCACTACAATGTGGTTGTTACGTCAGGCACTGTGGGCCGAATAGTGCGAAGTGGTTTTTTGCGATTTACAAAAAATCTATTGATTTGACTAAAAAAATAAAAAAACTGCTTTAAAGTTAGTTTGGTTAGTATAAAAAGTTTCATGATCTAATTTGAAGTATTTTATGTTACAACATTCCTCAAAAGTTACGCTATTAAATGCAAATGAAATAATCATGTCCGACTAGCAATTCCAGAGACTAAATCGTCCAAAAAAACAAAATCTTCACCTTATTATTATAGGATAGATGCAATTGGACTGACCTCAGTTAAAATGGGATGAGAGGGGTACTTTGGGATAATGACAATGATGAGGATGATATAGAATGTATGGAATCTGCAATGGATCAGATACATTGAATGCGCGTACGCAGGGTACGAGTCATATGGAGCAACTACAAAACAACAACAAACAAACAACAACAGCCCATAACGTCCACTGCTGGACATAAGCCTCTCCCATGATGGGAGGAATTTGCCGTAATCTCCACGCTTGGCAGGCGGATTGGAGATCGCAGTGATGAAAGACTAACAGAAAACGCTGCTGCCCATTCTCTGGTCTACGGAGGCGCAAGGTGTTCTGCCTCAGACATTAGTCGCCTTATACGACACCCGTGAGTGTAATGGGTTGGTTCTATTCTACTCTGCCGGATACCACACGGCTAACAAAACACAAAACATACAAATTCAATCAAGTCGTTCCCATCATAATATTTAGTGGTTAATCAAATAAAAAACTGTGAACAGAAAAGAACCTGACTACTACAACTTTTTTTTGCATGTTTTAATACTTTAGCGTCGACAGGTACAATTATATTATTATTTTTAAGACACGGGTAAATCCGTGAGTCATGGCCTAACTACCGGATCATGAGAAATGTTCGTATCTATGTGTGTTATATACTCGTGAACAAGAATATCCAGTTATGTGTGTAGAGATAGCAAGTCATGTGTTAATGAATGGTTTATGTACTTTTTGTGTAAAGTTGGTTAACACTTAGTAAACGTCATTACTTGTTTTATGTATTTTATATTCGTAAATGGGCATTTGTAATTCCCGTCTTGGTATATGGGGATTTTGAAAAATTGAGTCTTGAGTCAATGGTATCAAAGGTTAATTCTGTTTAAACATGGAGTGGGTACTTCTACAATAATAAAATAATTTATGTTGAAAAATAAAAATAAAAAAAGCAATAATGGTGTCATGTGGTTTTATTTACATGATAGATTTATGTGGTACAAAGGAAAAAGCAGGATTTTAGAAAGAAATAAGTATTTTGGGATTTCCGCATAGACCACATATCTATAAAAGCCACAAAAATATCAGAAATTAAATAAACAATAACCCGTCCTGTGAAAAATACCCGAAATCCATAAAAAATGCGTCCTTCCAGTTGCCTGCGCGGGGCCCCCCTTTTTATACCATGTCAGGATAAAATGGTAACAACGTCACTATAGCCAATGACGTGAACAATAATAGATATTATTAATAATAAGAATTTATCATGCGAACGGTACAAGGAACAACAAAACTACGTATTCGTTAGTATTTAATGTACGGACTTGACCTCCACGAACCAGTATCTGAAGCCGACCACCGCGTTCTGGTCGCATCACTTTAAAACAAATTTATTTATTCAATAAAACAATAATAAAGTATTTATTCAAAAAAATTTATTTATTAAATAAAATATTCTGAGTGATGACAGTGTATTTATTAACAAAATAGTGCTAATTAATTTGTAAAAAAATGTGGAAAAATTGTGTGGTTTTTGTGTCTACTTTACTATGGAGTTCAGTACGTAAGTATATGATCATCTGACTGAGAATTCACGTGCAAATTTAGACCTTAATGTTTATGTGTAAAGGTAATATATTAGTGTGAATTATTTTGGAGTTTCGAATTAATATTCTGATCAAACATTTTAGTGTGCAATAAGAGTGATCATGTCACGTTGTTCTATGATTGTTGAACGTGATTATAAGATAGTTTACGAACATTATTTAGATCTATCTACATGCTGGTGAGATAGATTGATTATATTTTATTAATATTGATTATATGAAGTAAATTACCTAGCTCTTATTAAAGATTTATCTACGCATATGAGGAAAATAAGGAAGTTAAATATACCTCGAGACGTCTTCATCTTTTTCGCCTTTGAAACTGGTATATTTTATAATTAACAACGCTGTAGTCATGTTATTATTATGACAATAATAATAATACCTATCTAGTTTTGGATATTCTGTTTCTTTCTTCGTAAGAAGTCAAGATTTTTCGTTCAATTTGTTAGCCAATTAGTTAATTATTTTTAAGTTCACTTTTATATTTCCTTATTTACAGCATTTGCCTATTATATTAATTATTTATTTATAATATACCTCATATAATTATTATAATTGGGAATTGGCCGTTTAAACTCTTTAATTTGATTAATAAGTGAAGGATATAGAAGTATCTATTTACCTAATACCAGGTAGGTATTAGGTAAATAGGTACTTCTACCTAGCCTCCTTACTCCTTCTTTCTACCTAGGTACATAATGCACATATTACTAGGTAGTAAAAAGTGCATTATGTACCTAGGTAAAAGATCTTTGCAGTATTCCACCACGTCTCGAATCAAATTTATTGATACCAGGACAGCAGATATCCTTATTGTTATGCTTAAGATGGAAGGTTGCTGGATTGAGTTGACTGTACTGAATACCAATGCAAGTATCTTCGAATAAAATCTTTGTTTCTCACGACTACAATACAGTTTATATCTACCTACATCTGTATAATGTGATCTTATTGGTTGAATATTTGTTTCGTTATTGTATGTAGGTTAGGTTGTGTTACATTCCCCAATATACATTTTTTCCTTTTCAACTACGGTAAAAATAGTTTTAAATCGCATGTACGCACGACGACCAATCAAGTTTTGCTAAACCAAATTAAGCTGATCTTTCAATGTACGGGAAGCTCATACAAAGCGAGGACAGGTTATACGGGCTATGTATAGCCTGACGTGTCTCCGTGTGTACCTACGTCTTATTTTTGCAAATAAAAACTTTTGATTTCTTTAATTCTTCTGAAAAGAATACATTTATTGCAACTTCAGGTTCAGTGAATCAGAAAGTAGTGTAAAAAAAAAAACAAAAAAAAAAACGTATCGAGTATTTTTAATCTTAAGCCAGTATTACCAGTTTATTTTATACGTCAATAACCTGCCAGTATTCATGTTCTCTTGGTATTTTTTGCCTTGTACTGTTCTGAACCAATCTTTGGTCAATTACTGCATTTTTTTACTCTGTTGTAGGTAACCAGTTTTATGAAGCCCATGGCTAATCAAATTTAATGGTTGTGTTTACAACACATTTGAAAATATGGGGGTATTAAGTTTACTATTTGATAAAATTTTGCTAAGTCAAGCCAAGTATAGATTGCTTAAGAAGACAGACGCATACCATTTATTATAAAACAAATGAGGTTGACATTCGTGTTCACGTTTTCAAAAACGTTCGAAAGCCACCGTTACTTGTTTAAAAAAAAAAAACCGCATTCAGGTGTTGTGTTCGATTTTTAAACTAGTTTCCAAAGTGATACATGTCTACATACATGGACATAATAAACCTACTACTTCTATTAATAAGATTATTAAGAAACTTTTCGATGCAGATTTAATAATATCCATAGCTCTAACCATTTTAGACTGCATTAAATTTTACAACCATGAAGGTAGGAGTGAAAATTTTCCGTAGGATGCTCCTTCTAAAGAAAAGTTCACACGGGAATTCCAAGTTCTAACTACGTCAAACACGTGTAAATTAGATAATACGTACTATGAAACACGATAAATACGATAATAACACACATCTGTTTAATAAATGGATGGATTGCAAGCTATGGTGTGTTATTTACATAATGGGAAATAGGTTTGTAAAGGATAGGCACCTATTTGTCTAATGCAGCAATTGAGAGATGAATAAAATTGCAATTATGCATGATGTGGTATTTACTACGTATTTTCAAATCGAGAAGCTCGTGGCTAAATAATAACAGCCGCTCGGGTCGATCGTTAGGTTAAGCCGTGTTTGCCTACGTTGGTCTGTGGATGGGTGACCACCCATTACATACCGAGTTTCCTCCGTGCCTCGGAAAGTACGTTAAGCCGTTGGTCCCGGCTGTCATTTGTAGATCTTTGACAGTCGTTAGGTAGTCAGAGGCCCAAAAAGTCTGACAACCAGCCTCACCAAGGGGTATCGTATTACCCGGTACTAACTGAACTGGGTTGTGGAGGTCAGATAGGCAGTCGCTCCATGTAAAATACTGGTATTCAGCTGCGTCCGGTAAAACTGGAAGCCGACCCCATTGTTGGGAAAAGGCTAGGCCGATTATGATGATGATGATGATGTGGTATTTACTACAAGTGTAGGAGTTATTATGCCAAACGATTTGTGTCATGCCAAACACTTCGTGACATGTTTTGTGTATCTGTATTGGACATGAAAACATCTAAGCGGTGAAGAGATTATGAAGAATACACATTTTAATAAATTGATTACGATATGGTTTAATATATTTAAAAAAATACTACTCTGTCTGAATTTAATGAAAAAAAAAAAAAAACATTTAAAAACTATTATATTTTATTCCTGTTGGCATTTTAGAATTTTTATAGAAACTAATCTAATGTTTTAAGTCAATAAATATAATATAACCTATACTACTTAAGAACTTGAACAATAATTTGAAAAGATGTAAGTGACAAATTATGTTCATTCGTAGGTATTATTGAGATAAAATAGTCATAACACATACATTTCCTTGTGACGTTACGACACGGAGGTTATCTGTTTAGTTGCAATTACGACATGTAAGACAAATTATTAAAAACAATCGACTTTTAATAGTAATATCATCATAATAATGTTTTATGAGTAGGTACGAACAGAAAATCGAGTTTTTGATCAGCAAAGGCACCAATAGTAACATTTTTTCTTCAATTTTCTAACTGACTACTTTTGCCTTTGATTTTTCCGGCGGCCGTATCCTGTCAGACGGTGTGAAAAAAGGACAAAACAAAAATTTCCCGACGCCCCTTTTTCCGGAGCGCATAAATGCTCCAGTACAATTTTACTATAAAAGCGTAGATGTTATAGAAAAACATGCTTGGGAGTTGATTTCGTTTATATTGGATGCAAGTTAGTTTCTGTAGATTGGTTATGATTTTATGGCTAAACAAACGTGCAAACCATAGGTATCTGTCATGCATACCTAGTCACAGGCTATATTTAAAACGCTTAGTGACCACATCGCCCAGTGCAGGAAAACAATTTTGTTGATTACGACGATCTATTGTAGTAACTTACGATCTACTTATTACTAACTTATACAATTATTTGATTTTTTTGGTGAAGCAAGGATGGTATTACAAATGCCAATATTATATATTTTGTTCGTCCAAAAACATTAATTCTAAAATTTTCATTCCGGACACACTCCATCAGAATATGAAAAACATTATCAATTAATCCTCAGTCATTACAATTTGGAGAAAAAACTTTCTTTATTAAGGTGAATGCTCCAGGGTAGCCCGCGAAATTCAAATTTTCTCATGTTTTTTACAATTTGCAGGCCAGTGCTAGGTTGTATGTTGATTAAAATATGATTCGCGGCTGTAAGACGTATGTAGTTACAGAATTATAATCATCAATACAACCCTTCAAGTTCATGAAAGTCGATTGAATGACTATTTCATGAAAAAGTTATTCAATCGACTTAAAAAAACACATGACTTTATAAAACCAATTTCTTTCTCTTCCAGTCAGTCAGTCAGAGAGCTGTACAACCCCACTTGGAAGGACAAGTAATTGCGTCTCTCTATACGAATGTCAAACCCTTCGAAATGCCCTCGAGCAGCGGCCATTACCAAACAGCGTGGTCAGCTTCTTGAGAAGATCACAATGCGGCTTTGAAGGGTATGTGCCCAGGGTGTGCTGCGGGCCACTGCCTACAAACCAAGAGGAACCAGCTACGCCAAGGCCTACGGTAAGAAACAATATTTTATAGACCACCAGTGATGAACGACTCGCCCGCGTATCATGACCACCGTAGAAACGAAAGACAATCGACAAATCTTTTGTTCATCTGTCATTTTGTCGATTCAATGACAGTTGAATAAAAGATTTGTCGATTCTCTTTCGTTCTCATGCTAAACGGGCAGGTTCTGAGATCCTAGACTAACTGATAAAATATTATAGTAACGATAACGATAAATATATGTAGGTAAAAGACAAGCTATATCGAAAGGAGAGCGAACCGAACTTGATACCGGACCGGACCGGACCAGACATAACCTGACAGATACTATAAAGTGTAATGGGAGCCTTCACGAAGTCGTCAACCAAGGATTCTGTTCATCAAACTAAGTAACTTTATGAGAGCAGCGGTGGTCCAGTGGTGGCGGCCCCGACTTACAAACAGTAAGTTGACAAGACATTGTCGCAGGGCTAACCTAAACCTAAACCATAACCTAAACCTAAACTTAAAGAGAAACCTAAAAAACAACGTATAAAACTCATATAAATGTAATATACAATACACATGCACTCACACACACACACACACATTAACCCAATCACATACATCTCACGAATGCGCTCCTCTTTAAGTTTTTAATACTTTAATTTAAAAAAAAAAAAAAAATATCGTCAATCTTTGAATTTTTATAACTTCTTTTATATTTATGTTGTGTTCAATTGCATTATAATGTTAATGTTAATGCGGAAGAGCGGAGTCACCTAACACAAGCATCTCTTTGCTTAAAAGGTGATCTCCAAATCCTGTTTCTTGAAGCCTTATATGTGATTGAAATAAACATTTTTATTTTTATTTATTTAAGTCGCGGGTTCGAAATCAGACAGCCGCATTACTTTGTGTAATTTAAATCATCACCGCTGCTCTCAAAACGGTGAAGGAAAACATCGTGAGGAAACCGGCATGTTCTAGAACCAAAAATTCGAACACATGTGACATCTACCAACCCGCACTGGGCCTGCGTGGTGAATTAAAGCCCATTTCCTCTCATAGAGAGGAGGCCTGTATCCCATCAGTGGAAACATTAATAGGCTGATGATGTTGATGAACATAAGTTCATCAGAATTCATAAGAATTCTGATGGGTGAGGTCAAAGAACCCACCTACCTACCTGTGTACATTATAACTTCAATTAATAAAAAAACAGTGAAAAAGTTGAAGCTTTGACCAAAATCTTCTTAACTAGAAGGTTCTCAAGTAAGGTCTAGAACCAAAAATGAACCCAATGACGGGGAGAACCAATACCTCTCGTTAAGGGTCTTTTTAGACCCAATATACTGAAATATCTATCAAAGTCCGCAAACAGTCCTTCATCCGGTCTGCTCAGTGTAGTATTAACCATGAACAGCTGACAGAATACCTAAGTAATATCCTCCACATTTCATCAGAAGGAAATAACACCGAGATAATAGACTTCGCAACCTTTACCTTAGAAGGCGATCATAACTCTTTATTTCTGTTACTATGGGCATGACTGACGGAACCGGAATTAACGTTAAGCTTTGACAAATGATGCACTATACTGGAACACCTTTTGAAACTTTACTTATAATAAAGATACGAGAAAAAGTAGCAAGGTGGATGATATTAATTAACTTGGCAATAAAGGTGGTTTTTGTCTTTGTCAATTTTTTTGCAGAATTATTATGTTCTAATAACTTGCTTGTGAAAATATGCTTTGATGAAACAGATGTTCCAAGGTTTACAAATAGAAATTATGAATGAAAAATTTCATGCCTTGGACCTACTTTACTGTACTTGCTTCAGGCTTACTGTTAATTAAACGGTACCTGATGTTGCTGGGCTGCAGGCAGGCACTAAGTGTCTAGTGGGCTGGTATGAAGTAAGTTTTTGATGACGTTTTGAGAAATCAGTCCATCAATACTTCGACGGGCGTTTACACCTCTCCCGCACCATGCAGCTATCTCAGGCACCGTCTTAGTAAAATGAAAGGCTTGTACATCACATTTGCACCAAAAAACGCGCTAATCCTAAACAATTTCCACAGCAACGACCAACCCAGGCCCCGAGCCAGGGCAGCAGTTCATACAGCCAAGAGGACTCTTCACTAGCTCCTAGAAACCAGTGCGGCGTGGACACCAATGGAGACAGGATTTATGGAGGAACCTTCACAGACTTGGACGAGTTCCCTTGGATGGCCTTATTGGGATATAGAACTCGTGAGTGCTGATTTTTACTTTTTAAAGCGTGTTGTTTTCCTTTAGGCACATAAAGTCTACTTTACCAAAAATACCAATTTACCAATATGACCACTTTTTCATAATGACTACTGCGTTTCACAAAATGATCTCTTTACCAAAATGACCACTTTTTCATACTGACCACCGCCCCCAAAATGCATATAAATTCTAATTTACCAGAAAGACCACTTTTTGAAAAGACTTGGATTTGAAATATTCTGTGAATACCCATAGAAGAGAATAGTCAAAAGGATTTGTGGATCTGTATGGTAAAGATAGTTGATACTGGATATTTCTTTGCGTAATTTATTAAGAACTAGCGGACGTCACGCGGTTTCACCCGCGTAGTTCCCGTTCCCGTGGGAGATAAAATATAGCCTACGTTACTCAGGGTGAATGTAGCTTTCTAATGGTGAAATAATTTTTGAAATCAGCGCAGTAGTTTTTGAGTTTATTCGTTACAAACATACACACAAAAATACAAATCTTTCCTCTTTATAATATTAGTGTAGAATGTGTAGATTAAATAATAAAATCGTAAATTACTAGTGAAAATGAAGTAATGGTGTCAAACATTTTATTATTTGGAATCAAACTTAAACTCAAAGCATCTATTTCAATTAGACCATTACAGGCACTTTCGAATGTCAAAAACAAAAGCAATGAAGCTGCAGTGAACGTCATAAGACTGGCTTTATTTAATCTATCTGCTTGACGAAAGAAAAAACGAAAATCTTCAGTAAATGTTCTCCAATTTACTGCTCAATTTACAGGTCCATACAATATATCAAGAGCCTTTAGTTCAGAAAGTCGAATGCCTTGATGAAACGAGTGGATGTTCCCAAAAGGGCCATTTAAGTAATTGATGCTGTCTCCTCGTCGAACTTGTAACATTTTAGCTTTAAAAACCTGTTTGAAGTTCAATTCGCTCAAGGTAGTTATAAGCATATACATAAGATGCATTTTAAAACCTGTCGAAGATGATCATTCTTAATAAAACATCTGACGCTATTAAGTATTAGTAAGGTTCTTTATTTATATGGCCACTTTATTTATATCACACCCCCGATGTGCTAGACGTCGCGCTTCTGAAGAATGTAAACTTGCGATTACATTCTATGGAAACGATCGATGAGCTCAATTCGGATCACAGACCTGTGATTATAGAATTTGCCCCCAGATACGGTCCTTCTGACCCCTCTCAACCCCCCCCCCCACCAAAGTGATCACGGACTGGGGGAAAGTAAGCGAATTGCTGAAATCCACCGAGTCCCCTCACTTAGATCAAATCCCCGACAACATAGTAACCGTAGCCGACACGGAGGCCGCGATCGGCTTGTTCACTGGCCACGTTCAGTCAATCCTGAGCGAATGCTCAAGGGAGGTTCCGGCGGAGGATCACCTCCGCTGGAAACTTCCGGATGACGTACGTGAACTGGTAACCGAGAAGAACGCGGCTATCCGTGCTTACAGAGCCTTCCCTTGTGCCAATAACAAAGTTTTTATGCGTCGCTTACAACGCAAAGTAAGTAGATGCGTCAAAAAACTGCGTGAAGAACAATGGGACAAGATGCTCGACGATCTAGAACCGACCCATCAGGCCTTCTGGAACCTGCAGAGGAAACTCCGCTCCTCTGAGGTCACTCCCATGCCCCCTCTCATTAACCCTGATCAGAGTGTCGCCTTCGACGACGACGACAAAGCCGAATGTCTGGCCGACAGTTTAGAGTCTCAATGCTCCCCCAGCACCCAGCCAGTAGACCAAGCTCACCTTGCTAAGGTGGATGCTGAAGTCGAACGCCGGGCCTCCTTACCCCCTGTCGAAGACCCTGATGACCCACTACCCCCAGTCACTCCAGACGAGGTAGAGGACATCATAAAAGGTCTCAAACCTAGGAAAGCCCCTGGCTCTGACAGAATCACCAACAAGGTGTTCAAACTTTTCTCCCCCGCCCTCATAGTATTACTAACCGCTATCTTCAATAGCGCCATGTCCAATAATATTTTCCCTCAGTCGTGGAAACAGGCTACCGTTATTGGTATTCCCAAACCGGGCAAGCCTAAATCTACCCCGAGCAGCTACCGCCCCATTAGTCTTCTCAATGTCATAGGCAAAATCTACGAGAGGCTTATTTATAAGCGTCTCAAGGACTACGCCGAGGCAAAGAGCTTAATTCCGAAAGAGCAGTTTGGATTTAGATCCCAACACTCTTGTGTCCAACAAGTGCACCGCATTGTAGAACACATCAGCGACCGCTTCCAGCGAAGCATGATGACCGGTGCCTTGTTCTTCGATATTGCTAAAGCATTCGACAAGGTTTGGCACAACGGGCTGATATACAAGTTGTATCGGCTCGGTGTGCCAGATCGTCTAGTTCTCATCCTCCGAGACTTTTTGTCGAATCGCACCTTCCAGTACCGCATCGAGGGTGCGCTTTCCGCCCCTCATCCGATTCGCGCCGGTGTCCCCCAGGGCTCGGTGCTATCCCCGTTAATATTCACGCTGTTCACTAGCGACATCCCAAAGAGCAATACAGCCCAGTTAGCCCTTTTTGCTGACGACACGGCCATTTATTGCTCTGGAAGGAATCCCTCAAAAATCGCCAGCACTCTCCAAACCTCCGCAAACGCCTTAGGCGATTGGTTCCGGAGATGGAGAATAGAAGTCAATCCCGACAAGAGCCAGGCGGTACTTTTCACCAGGCCCCACCGCACTGTTCCCCCGAACCCTAGTCCGATCACCATGTTTGACAAGCCGATCCCTTGGGAGACGCAAGCCAAATACTTGGGGGTCATCTTAGACCAACGCCTAAACTTTCGAGAGCACATAAGGACGGTACGCTCGCGTGCCGCCTTCGCTCTTGGTAGGCTTCACTATGTGCTGAATGCACGCAGCAAATTGTCACTTAAGTGCAAATTGCGTATCTACACCGCGTGCATTCGGCCTATCATGACATACGCGTGCCCCGTGTTCGCGCACTCAAAACCCTACCTAATCCACAGGATGCAGACCCTACAAAACCGTTTTCTCCGAAGGGCTACGGGCTCACCGTGGTACCTTAGGAACGAGCAACTTCACGTAGATCTTAAAATCCCAACCATTCAACAGTTCATGAAACGTCTTTCTAAGAGTTTCTTTGAAAAGGCCGAGAAGCATACCAACCCCTTGATCTGTTCAGCCGCCCATTATGCCCCGTCTAAAATCTCCAAGATTCGCCGCCCCAGGCATACATTACTCATTCCCGATGACCCCACCACCCTCATTCAAGAAAGCTGTGGGGAAAGTAGCACTCTACGTAAAAACAAACACAGATACAAACCGCGAACTCGAAACCGACCCCGCCACTGTGACGTACCGCGAGCGCGACCCCCCTGTAACATCACCGACCGACCCTTGCTCGACGAGCCAGCCCGCGCCGCTGAGCATGTAGCTTCAAATTCCCAAAATAATAATCCGACCCAGCCACCATTGCTGCCCTCCCTCAATGACTCACTAAGCCGAGGCCCGAACTCCACAGGGAGTGCCCTTAGTGTTGTTCATTTAATTAAAAATCCTAGCTTGTAAGCCCTGGCTGGGGGCCTTAAAGTAATTTTTGGCCACCACAGGATAGTCCGGTTAAGCAGTTTGACAACCTTAACGTGTTGTGTCTGCGAGTGGTCCTATCTAAAAAAAAAAAAAAAAAAAATTATTTATATGGCGATTGGCGGCGACGACCTCTCGCGCCCGGCCGAACCGGAGCGAGACGGAATGGGACGCCGTCACCTTCTGCTGCGAAGCAGTAATGCTAGAGAAGGAGGTGGCGAAACCTGAGAGGGAGAGAACCTCACAACGTCCCGGCCGCCGCGGGTGGCCTCCGGCCACCGTAGGCGCGGGCCTGTGGACGGTGGGCTATGGGCTAGCTCGCCGTCCGTCCGTCTCATGACGACAAGCCGTGTCGACGGCGCGTTCGTGTTCCACGCGCGCCTCAAAGAGAGTCAGCAAAAAGGAAGAGGTCCGCAAGGACCGACGCCTGCCGGGGTTGCGGGACTGTTCGAAAGAGATACCGTGGCCCCGGAACACAAAGGGCGATGTAGGAACATGGATGGGTTTTTGTCAGTAAAAGTCTGACTGATTTCCCATCCGAAAAAAAAAGGTTCTTTATTTATTGTTCTAGAAGAACACAGAGTGCAGTGCTAATTAATTAAACTCGTTTACATAGAAATTAACCTAGGAGATGGTCTAAACAATATGTTATAAAAACCCTGTCCGGTCCGTGAGGATGTTATTAGGGATCGAGATTAGATTTTATTTATGTAAGTAATCCTTTTTAGATAACAAGTAAAAATAAAATACCCCGATGAAAATTAAATAAAATGAGCAAACTTACATGGCAACACAACGGATGGCGATACTCCGATCGCTTCTCGGGTAGTGACGTCATAAAAAAGAATTGACGATCGAACATAGACATAAGCTGAAGATCGTGTTGTTCCGTTTTAAAAGATATTTAGAATGAGTGTGAAATTCAATAGTAATGTTTACTTTCCTATTTATTTTATTTTATTTGGTAATGTAATGTCATTGGTATACCTATAAATGCCCCTTTCGGATCGGGGGTCAGGCGTTGGGGGTTGGGTTTTTGGCTTTTTTCAACATATTGTATGATGATGATGATTAATTATGTTGTGAAATCAGAATTGGGGAAAAGTATTATTTTTTAAACAAAAAAAAAAAACTCTCGTTGAACTGAAAACCTGCTCCTAATAAACTCAATGTCATGCACGAAAAAGTTCAGATATAATATCTAAATTCTAATTTTATCGTCACCCAAGAAACAATTTAGGAATGCATAACGCTAAATACGATAATTTATTTTGTAGCGTTGGAATATAATGTCTTTTTCTTTTTCTGTGCAGGCAAAGGAACTATTTCATACCAGTGTGGTGGTGTTCTGATCAATCATCGTTACATTCTGACTGCTGGTCACTGCATCAAAGGAGCTATTGAGAGAGAAGTGGGAACTTTGTAAGTATTATTTTTTCTAGTAGCGTTTACCAATAATAAATTAAAACTCACTATGATTTTTATACAAGTTGTGCAACTAACTTGTGACAAAATTAAAGTGTGTAAAAGTTGTGACAAAATTAAAACTCACTATGATTTTTATACAAGTTGTGCAACTAACTTGTGACAAAATTAAAGTGTGTACAAGTTGTGACAAAATTAAAACTCACTATGATTTTTATACAAATAAACGTCCTTACGTGTGGTCTCTCGGACCATGAAACTGAACCACTTTTGTTTTACAAGTTCTTACAATTCGCAAAAAGGCGAATTTTCTATAGGAACTGAAGCGATTAGCTGATCAACATTTTTGTACGGTAAAAAGAGAAAAAAAAGTTATGAATTTCCAAAAGTCATAGAACGAAAGTTGTTCAGTGTCACGGCCTGAGACACCACACGAGAGGTCTTGCGTTTATTATGTTTTCATCATCTAAGTCGTTATCTTCATTATTGAAGGTCGTGTCTGGTCTGTGTCTGAGGTATTCATCACTCGGTGCACTATGCTCTTCCACGTTTGTCTGTCCTCGGCGGTCTTAAAAGCTTCGGCTATTGATAGGCCAACCAACGGGTGGTCGGTCTGACCAACTGGTAGGTGAGCGGCCGCGTGGTCTTTTCCCGTCTACTTGGCCAACTACCATCAGCTTCTCGAGGCTGTCAGGGTTTCTACGAGCGACATGTCCAAAATACTTAAGAATTCGCTGAAAGCAGACAGTGGATAGTCTTGTGGTTATTTGGAGCTCCTTATGAATGGACAGGTTGGTCCGGCGTGCAGTCCATGGAATTCGCAGCATCCGCCTCCAAACCCACATTATGTTTTACCCTGTATTAAATCTATACTAATATTATAAAGAGGAAACCTTTGTATTTTTGTATTTTTGTATGTTTGTATTGAATAGGCTCAAAAACTACTGGACCGATTTCAAAATTTCTTTTACCATTACTTAGAGGGATTCTTCCGAATCCGTATAGGCTATATTTTATCACCGTACTCCCACGGGAACGGGAACTACGCGGGTGAAACCGCGTGACGTCCGCTAGTAAGATATAAAATAGTTTTGAAAGAATTGAAGCCGAGTTTCAATTATATGTCTAAAAATACTTCTAATATTATAAATGCGAAAGTTTGTGAGGATGTTTGTTTGGATCTTTGTTACTTTTTCATGCAAAAACTACTAAACGGATTCGGATGAAATTTGAGACACAGGTAGTTTACAACCTGGATTAACACACGCGGGCAAAGGCGTGGGCATAAGCTAGTACCATAATACAGTTAACAGACTCTTCACGAAGCCGTAAACCAAGCGTTCTGTACATCAAACTAAGTAACCCTACGCAAAAAATATTGATGGGAAATGACTTTTTTTTTTGGGTGAAAAATCACGTGTTACGGTAAAACTCAATGTAACGCACTCAAAACATTGTGCTGGTGGATGGATTGTATACCGTGGGAGTCGTAGAGGTGTTTAAAGTTAAGTTCTTACAATAAAAACAAGTATTAAAAAAAAAAAAAAAAAACTACTGAAAAAGTTGGAACTTTGACCCCCAATTTCTCCGTAACTAGAAGGTTCCCAGGTATGGTCTAGCTAGAACAAAAAAAAAATGATCGCAATGATGGAGAGAATAAAGTTTGGGTTTCGTTAAGAGTCTTTTTACACCCTTTACACAGGAGTTAGATTGGAGTATAGTACCTACAGAATACTAATTATTCAATATTGATTTAAATAGTTTAAGTCTTAATTATTGTACCTACATACCTGTAACAGTACTGTGTAGGTAGGTGTAAATGCCAGCTAGATTTTCCGTATTTTCAAACCAATCATTTTAGATTGTTTTAATTATACATAAGTCTGGTTCATGGACACATAAAACTTAATTATAATCTTGCATTACAAATAAAAAATACCTTGACTTGACCAGAGTAGTATAAACATTAATGCTTTTATTAATAAACCTGTTTTCAACCCATATGGAGTCTCGTATATTTTATTTTTATCTTAAAATAGATTTTGTTATGGAAAATTCCTTGACTGCAATTATAAGCCATCGCAAAAAAAAAAAATGACGCATACCTCAAAATAAACCAAATTAAAGTTATTTACGCTGATTTGATTGCACCTTTGTTTAATAGTGAGGAAAAACAGATAAATAATACCAATGTAGTTTTGTGGTATTACATGTTTGAGGAAACCAATAGACAATCGGTTTGTTTGTATATTTGTGAGGGTATAGTATTTTTAGTATGAGGATGTAACTTCCTATTATTATAATGGTATTAACACGATCATGTATAATTTAAAACCACAAATTACTAAAATAATTTGCGTCATATACCTACACAAAGAGTACAGTGGGTGCAACTAATGGTACGAACTCGTTTTCCACTCTGATCAACTGAACGAATCAACCAGTTGATCTAAGTGGAAGTCGATTCAGGCATATGTTCCAATCGAATCAACTAGTTGATGCGATACATTTTTTACTAAAGTTTCTTTTCTTTTTGTTCCTATCGAATCAATTTTTTATTTTAAAATAATAAAACCAAGATAAACTTTTTGGCTGAATTCGTCTCATCCATTTTATTTTTTAACTGTCAAATGTCAAAAAGAAGAAAGGCACATTGAAGAAATAAGCCTCTTGTTTATTTACAATATATAATAACCGGGACATCACAGAGAAGGTGCTTAAGTGAATTATCTTAATTTTTTAACAAACTTGAACTATAACTTGCAAGATTTGATTACAGACAAACATCAGGATAGGTGAAACTAAATAAAAGCTTGTAAAATAGATGAGACGGTCACAGTTAAGTAAACTGTTGTGTTAGAAATGTTAGTGACGAGTCAATGACTGTGACAGTCATCATCTGCTAAGCCTTTTCCCAACTTTTAGACTGGAAGCCGACCCCAACATGGGGTCGGCTTCCAGTCTAACCGAATAAAGCTGAATATCAGCATTTTACATGGACCGACTGCCTATCTGACCATCATAACCCAGTTAAAACTGGTAAGACTGGTTGTCGGACTTTCGGGCCACTGACTATCGGTAACGACTATTAGAGATCTACAACTAATAACCGAGACCATCGGCTTAACGTGCTTTCCGAGACACAGAGGAAAGTCAGTATGTAATTCGTGGTCAACGGACAACCTAGGCAGGCACGGCTTAATCTGAAGAGCAATCTGAGCGGCTGTTTTAATTTAGCCATAGAGCTCCGGATTGACACTGTCAGTGTTTGGTAGAAATGCAGCTGTCATATTATTTTTCAACCCAAGACCTAACTTACCTTACCTTGTTCTCTGGTTTCTGTCTATCCCCTTGGGGAAGAGGCGTTTATAAATGTATGGTTTAATGACATCAATCGCGACTACTAAACGCGAGTCCAGGATTTGTATCCGATCATTGTCATAAGGACCGTCCCCATTATGGACGAAATGTGGGTGTTAAGTCCTCTGCCAATCTTTCGGGGCTCAATGTTAATGATGATATAAATAATTTCGTTTCCTATTCTTTTAGAACAACAGTCAAACTAGGAGAGTACGACACCCAGCAAGACGTGGACTGCGTGGACTCGGTCTGTGCTGATCCTCCTCAAGAGCACGCGGTGGCGTCTGCGCAGGCTCACCCTGGGTACTCCGATCAGAATAAGAACAGGAGAGATGATATTGGTATCGTGAGGATGGCGACGAGAGCTGCTTATACGTGTAAGTATTTTTTTATCAATCCCCTAAGCAACACAGGTCTCACCTAGCACAGGAGTCAGGGTTTCAAATGAAATGTATATTTTTTTTCTTGTGTCAATAAAAATATTTTAATATTATTTTATTATTCCTTTATTCATTTCTGAATAAATTCAATGAATGGTGAATGAACAAATATTATCAATCGTATTTTTTTTAGGTTTCTGAGGAAGAAAAGTTATAACTGTTTTTAAAGCAGGGTTCGAAATTATCAAGATAATTTATGTGCTTTGATAATTATCAGATAAGATTTACGAATTGTTTTATTCTTTAGTTTAATACAAATGCACAAAACATTGTTGGTTGATTAAACATAATGTATGTGACATGCTGACGTGACACATTTCGCCAGTTATGTTTAAGTTCATGTAATAAGTGTGCCCTTTGCCAGCAACCTGGAACAAAACCAGACTCTGGGCAGCAACTGAGAAAAACCCAATAATAATAGATAATTATACAAGTTCTATACTTAATAAGAAAGAAAGAAAAAAAATTAATTTGTCTCGCACAGGACAAAACAAAAATCGTTAAATTAACAATAACAGGCTCCGGCCCATCTCGTAACTTTCCCATTTCGACAACTAAACAAAAGACGTGTGAAACAAGTGAAAAAGTGTGCCAACTCGTAACTATTTCAATCTTCATAATCCCATTTCGTCAACCATTAAAAATTATACGTATAAAAAATCGGAGCAGTCTTTCAGTCGGAGGGACTGCGGATAGAAGTGAAAACAAAAAGTACACAGGCTCCGCCCCAGTCGTAGCACTGGTTATGCCCCGCGCATGCCTATGTGGTGCTACGCCGTAGCGGATGCTACGAGTGCTACGAACGGCTACGAAACGTGACCGCACGTTACGTTACGTGACGATGAGTTCGATGTTTTTCCTTCATTTTTCCTCCAAAAAGTGCTCAACGCGCCTAAAGAAGTTTTCACTTCAAAAAGAAAAAAAAGACAAACGAAATTAGCCCTGTACAAGGCCAAAAAACGCATCATCAGCATGGAAAAATCATAGCATGGTATTCTGGTATTTTATTTAATAACTTTTTTTTTTTCACAGACTACGTCCAGCCCATCTGCCTGGTTGACAACAGGGTACGTCTGGAAACAGGCAACGATGTCTACGTAGCTGGCTGGGGGAAAACCCTGAATGGTACGTACACGTTCATAAGCTATCGATTTTAGTACCACACTGTTGGCTGTTTCTACGAATAAGGAGTTTACAATCAATTGTGTCGGGTTTTACGTATAATTTAAAAGCAAGGTCGGTTTAATGTTATCTTTTTTTTTTGGCCGTTTTGTTATTGTTAATGACTGAACTAGTTGGTAGTGTATTGTCATGTGCTTGTGATTTGGATCATATTATTTTTGTTGTTGTTAATAATAATAATTATACCAGCCTATTACTGTCCCACGGCTGGGCAAAGGCCTCTTCTCAATAGAGAAAACACGAGCATTGATTACCACCAAAGAGATTAAATATACCTACTAGTGTAGTATAATTTAATGTCTTTGATTACCACGCTTGCTAAAGATGGGTTGGCGATTTCAGACTTATATTAATTGTAAGTGCAGGTTTCCTCACGATTTTTTCCTTCACCGATGTCTGTGATGTCCAAGATAAACTTAGAAAGTATGTACCTACATATGAATTGACAAAGACACGTTGGTACTTGCCTGGTTTTGAACCCACAACCTCGTGCATGAGAGGCGATGCCTTAACCTCTAGGCCATCACGACACTGATGTTTAAGTTATTAACAAAAAAAATACGAACGTCACGTTACAGATCTTTTGAGATTAAGCCATGTTTTAGGTTAGATTTCTGAGTCAAACAAGGTGATTTTTGATTTTCTTCGGATGAATATTAATTACTCAGTAACAGATTGTAATTGGTAAATAAAAAATCGCTGCATGCATGCTTCAATGTCATGTTTTAGATCATCGGGAAAACCTATAATGACATCAAATACGTTTAGAGAATAATAATAGAAAATCGAATTGTTCTTAGAAATAAAACAGAACTTTGTTTACTACATAAGTAAACAAGGTTTTCTCTGTAATCTATTATTTTCTTATCAATCACGTGTATCTATCAGTTGAATCGAGGTTAGAGGTCTAAACGGTCATTGTATAAATAATTCATTAATTGATACCTGAATTGTGTTGAGATGAGTACACAAAGGAAGATCGTTTTGCATATAAAATGTTAGCAAATTTAGTTAGTTTTGTAAATATGTATTTGAATTAACACATTGTATACTTAGCTAGAATACTATCATTATTACTACATATAAACGGGATATTTACCATGTTTACTAATACATACATTTAATAATGTTTATTATTAATATCGGGAACTCAAAACAAATTATGCAGCGTGGTGACCATGTTAGTTTAAAAACTTATTTTGTTAGAAGAATTTATTATTTTGGAATAAAACGTGGTTTAATACTTCGTGGTTTAATCTAATAAATGACGCAATACTTGAGGTCAATTTCTAATAGGAATACAGCTAACTTACACATGTCAAAACTAACATGATATTTCTACACATTGTAATATAAATCAATAACACAACTACGCGAGTTTAAAATTAGGGAACACTGTAGATAAACAGCTTTTCGCAGAACCAAATAATCGAAGATATGTGTAAGTGGTTACGTAAAACCACTCTATTTTATTAGATGGATTATAACCCACTACCAAATCACAGGGACAAGTCTTGTGTCCCAGCAGTGGGACCCTTAACACTGCTTTTTATTAATCTTTATTACGTAATTCCAACTTAACCTAGAAAACCCTTAACAACAAAAAAATCCATAATCTAATTTGTTTTATTTACAGGAAAGAACAGCCCTATTAAACTGAAGCTTGGTCTCCCGATCTTCGACAAGGCGGACTGCGTGAGCAAGTACAGGACTCTTGGAGCAGTTCTAGGGGACAGTCAGCTTTGTGCCGGAGGAGTGTTCGCTGAGGATGCCTGTAGAGGGGATTCAGGTGGACCTCTCATGAAGAGGAGACCTGAAGGCATCTGGGAGGCCGTTGGTGTTGTCTCCTTCGGTTACGGCTGCGGTAGAGATGGGTGGCCAGGTGTCTACACCTCGGTAGCTAATTACGTTGACTGGATAAAATCTACGCTTGAATCCACAAATGTCTAATGCCATACTACTAGTCTTCGCAGGATAGTCCAGAGCTCTTTCGACTTCTCACTCATATGAAAGAGTTCTGGTCGAAAATCCAGTGTTTTGCTCACTTGTGATGTCAAATTTCGTTTATAATGTTAGTGAAATACATTTATTTTTAAGATGATTTTTGTTTGTTTTCTATCCTGTTGGGGTTCTTATTACTAGAGAACTTGGTACGACCGACATTATCTTGCCGAGTGAGCTAGCTGAAGTGACTGAGCATTTTTGTCAAAGGACCAATGGTTTAAGGATCAAACGAGTTTGGAATGGACACAGAGTATCGACAAGCGTTGCGAATGACGACCGCCAGCTAGATTGACCCCACAATGACAGGTTGTGTGATATCGCTTAGGGGATGCATATAATGCCGGAAAGGCTTAGTTGATTAATTATTTATCATAACTAACTGTAAACGTACGAAATATCACAGCATATTACAGACATAAAACCAAACCCCCGTAGTTATATGAAAAATCAAACATGCTGACGAAAATCAAAATATTCAGTGACGTCACGGCACGTCAACTCCATCAGTGTTGCCATCAATTAAAAACTCCCTCGACACTAAAAAAGTATAAAACGAAACAAAAGCTGGCTGAAGTAGAAAATAGTTTTTATTCTTTTATAATAATGCCAGCAATTTGTAATGCATTTCTAATGTTTCTGTCAGTCTTTCCAATTAAGACGACCGTACTCTTAGGATGGGTTCGCCGCAATAGTTCAACGATTTGGATTTTGAACCTGTGACCCTGATCAATCTTTACGTCAATACAGATATTTTATTGTAATCTATTCTGACAGTATGTTTTGAGGAGCTCGTGGCTAAAAAATTCCAGCCGCTTGGGTCGATCTTAGGTTAAGCTGTGCTTGCCTAGGTTGTTCTTTGGATGGGTGACCACCCTTACATACCGAGTTGGAAAGCACGTTAAACAGTTAGTCCCGACTGTCATTTGTAGATCTTTGACAGTCGTTACAGGTAGTCAGTGGCCCAAAAAGTCTGACAACCAGTCTTACCAAGGGGTATCGTGTTACCCAGTATTAACTGGGTTGTGGAGGTCAGATAGGCAGTCGCTCCATGTAAAATACTGGTATTCAGCTGCATCCGGTTAGACTGGAAGCCGACCCCAAACAAAGTTGGGAAAAGGCTAGGCAGATGATGATGATTTTGACAGTTTGTTTTGCACGTCAGCTGTCTCGGTATGGACGTGCGATGAGGAGGTATGAAACGTATTATTATGTGTCTGAAAGAGTAATGAATATTAATGTTGATGGATAGGTAGTTGTAGACGGAGATACACATATTTACATGTCCTTGGTGGTGGTATGTACTGTTTGTACATATTGCATATTTCAAGTTTAAATCACTATTAATTCTGCCAGCTGCAAGGATGACGGACGTCTAATTCTAATTCATAGAACACATTGCACATTATTTTGTGGTTACTGTCATGATGTCAGTCACTGTTTACTTAGCTACTGCATCAATTGTTATTCCTTAGAGATTACAAAATGACTTCATACATCCGCCTCCGCATATAGAACTTAACCTACTGACGTCAAATTAGTAAGTTAGATTACATTTGAATGTTTTAACCAACATACTAGGGGTCCAAAGTCATCGAGGAGTCCCCAAACATTTTGGAACAAAGATATTCAATTAGTCGTAACGTATCATTTGCATATAGGTGTCGCTAGCTATCAAATTAAGTGGCGCGCTAACACTTGGGTTCGCATAATTAAATCATTTACCCTTTTCAAAGTATGCGCTCCTGGTAACCCGAAGGGGATGTATGCTAATTTTTGTTGACGATGAAATCGTTTTTTTTTAGTTTGTGGACGATTTTTCTGGTCGTTGTTATGACTTTTTTTGCTTTTGAACATAATGTGGATAGATTAATTACATTTTTACCATTGCCACTCGAAAATAGTACATTGTTACCCTAGGGGTGAAAGTAACTTATTTAGTCCCGAGACGGGGTTTGGTGCCCGAGCGAAGCGAGGGCGCTAATAGTTCGAGGGACTAAAACGCTAGATGGCGCTACATCGAGCCTAACGTAAAAGTAAACGCTGTGTCATAAAATATCTTAAAAAAATGTTATTAGCGAGTTTATGTAATTAAAACTAAGTGTAACAGTTAGAACATCAGTCAATAACTACGTGAAAGTGTTATCTACGAGTTTTATACACAAACTGAGGAGTTAAAACAAAAAACTCTTAACCTAATAACCGGCAACAACAACAATATTAGTGACAATATGCAAAAAAAACTAACCACCAGTAAACAAAGATTGTAGTGCAAGGAAACTAACTGCTTGTGTGCGGCTCATATTGTGATAAAGTACATCAGAATCCAAGTGAGTAAAGTGATTAATGTAAATCAAGAAAATTTAGACCGGTTGTTGTGCTATTTCATTTAAATATCCGAATACCCAACGTGTCAAAAAATCAATAAACATCATCAAAAAACCAACACCTAATTTTGACACACAGACTGTGAGACCAGTTGGCCCTGTTGTTGTGAGATGTGACTGAGAAACCAGTGTCTTGAGTTCAAACCCCGGTCGCACCCAAGTCTTTTTGAGATTGTTTCCGCAAAATCTTGCTATTCTGTTCATCACTACAAACTAAACAAGGTCTGAACTATATTGAGGACGACGAATACATAAGATTACGAATTGTTCAAAATAAAATAAATACAAAATGAATTGCGAGGCATGTAAACAGCAAATAGTACGCGGCGAATTACTTCGTTGTTTTACTTGCACAAAACTTCACCATTATCGATGCGTAAATATGACGTCATCTTTTTATATGGAAAACAAACAAAAATTAATAATGTCGTGGAGCTGCCCGTCATGTGAAAATGCAAAAAAACGGATAAAAAACGATAATACTCCCGCCCGATGCCAGCCGTTGCCTTCGCTGAACGACACTACAATGTCCATTGACGATCATATTGAACACGACCACAGTATACTAGGCCATACCAGAAGGAGTGTCTCTCCTGCGAGCCCGGCAAATGCTCAGTTGGGTCCACAAATAACAAATTCCATTACTTTACTGCAAATAAGCCAACTATTAGATGAAAAATTAGAAAATAATAAAACAGCAATATTAAACGAAATTAAAAGCACAGTGCAGCAAGAAATAAATACGGCAATACACAAACTACAGTCAAAAATTACTCAAACAACAGATGCTTTGCTCTTGGAACAGACTTCAATAAATGCTAGCATAGTAAACGTAAACGAAAAGATACGGAAATTAGAAATTGAAAACGAAAAACTCAAGAACATAATAGATAAACTACAAAATCAAGATACACCAAAAGAGGACAACACAAAAAGATTTGTTATTTATGGCCTAAATGAGTTCTATCGCGAAACTGAACGAGATCTTGAAGATAGGATAATATACGCATTCCAAGACACGCTGAACATTGACCTAACCGGTTATATTGAGGAATTACATCGCATAGGTAGAAATGGGCTAAAACGCCCAATACATGTAGAGCTCATCAGCAAAAGAATGACAAAGTATATCCTAACACAGGCAAGATTCTTGAAAGGGCAGGGATTTCATATTTCCGAATATCTCGACTCGGACGCACTAAACGAAAGAAGAAAATATAGAGAAGAACGAAATCTGTCGCGAAGGAGCTACGCACGTCCATTCATGAGCCACAACCAGACTGCACCACAAATCGCATCCACTACAACCACATCCGTCACTCCACAACGTAATAACAGTCACCGTGATGTAAGTCGTAGACAACCCGAAGACCATACTTTTCGAATTTAAATTTTTTATACAAAACGTGCAAAGTCTGAAAAACAAAACCCATATCCTTGAGAGCCTACTAGATAATGAACCATATAATGTAGTTTGCCTTACCGAGACGTGGCTAAAAAACCACCAAAAAGAAATAATTACAATCAGTGGATACGAGTTCACTTCGGCTTTCTGTCGACAAAACCACCGAGGAGGTGGAACCGCCATTCTGACACGAACGGGACTGAACTGCAAAGAACTACCCGACATAACCAATCTATCCGTTGAATATGTTGTGGAATGTTGTGCCATAGAAATAAAGTCGCCAAAACTAATTATTATACTTGTATACAGGCCCGATCGAAATATAGAACAGTTCTTTAACTTTTTAAATCGACTTCTGAAGCTCATTACATTAAAATATGAAAACAGACACCTCATTATTACTGGAGATTTTAACTTGGATTATTTAAAAAATGCAAGGGAATACCAGAAACTTAACAATATCATGACAGAACTAAACCTACACCAAATCGTCAAAACTCCTACTAGAATCACAAAATCAACAACGACTTGTATAGATCTATTATTTACGAATAGCAGTAGCACAGAATTTCAAATTACTGTTAATAATAATGGTATCTCGGATCACAATAACTTAATATACAGCCTTAGGAACGAAGGAACGCAAAATCTTAAAAGATCACCGTACGTTACTAAAAGAATTTTTAATTATATCAATTTGAAAAATTTTCAATCGGCATTAAATAAAATAAACTGGAATGACATTTTTAATCAAAACTTGGACATAGACCAAACTTATAATAAAATTCATGACATTTTACAATCTAATTTGAATAAATACATACCAAAAAAACGGATTAAAATAATAAAAAACAAAACAAATAATTATCTTACTAAGGGACTTAAAACATCGTGCCAAAATAAACGATTGACTAGAATTATCTCGAATCAGCTCAATAGCGCCGTATTTAAAAAACACTATAACGAATACTCGAAAATGTTAAGAAGATGTATTAAAATTTCAAAGAAACTAAATTACATAAAAGAGATGAATGCCTCAAAAAATAAAACGAAAACTATGTGGTCAGTAATCAATAATATTACTAAACCAAATAAAACTAAAAAAAGTGTAAAGAACATTAACTTAAAATTAAATAATGTAAAAATAAAATCACCGCAACAAGTTTGCACGGCATTTAATGATTATTTCGTATCGGTAGGTGTAGATAACAACAAAAGTACGAAAGCGCCAGCGTCGTGTGAACCATCTGTACATTCGGTGCATAAGCCCGCAATAAACTCCATATACATCGAACCGGTAACCGAGCGAGAGGTTTTTAATATCATACGCGGAATGCAAAATAAACGTAGCTTCGGAGTGGACGATATCCCGCCGATATTAGTAAAAAAATGCGCAAAGGAGCTAACACCGCCCCTCACTAAACTTATAAATAAATCTTTCGATGAGGGACGTTTCCCAGAAAAACTTAAAATTGCAAAAGTACGCCCTATTGCCAAAAAAGGAGGAAATTTAGAAAACCCTAGTAATTATAGGCCTGTTGCACTACTTCCCACTATCTCAAAAATTTTCGAAAAAGCAATGGCAAATCGTGTTAACACGTTTTTAGAGAAATTTGATATTTTGGATAAAAACCAATTCGGTTTTAGGAAAAAATGCTCAACTACTTTAGCGGTATACAATTACGTACAGGAAATCTACAGTTGCATTAACGAACGAAAGTACGCTGTTGGACTATTTCTAGATATGACGAAGGCGTATGACAGGGTGTCACATAAAATTTTATTACAAAAACTCTACGGATCGGGTATAAGGGGACAAGCTTTTAATTGGTTTAAATCATATTTACAGGACAGAGTACAATTCGTAGAAGTAGAACATTTCGACAGTATTAACCAGGAAATTTACAGCATACGATCAGACATGACTACCATTAACAATTCAATACCCCAAGGAAGTGTCATAGGATGTACCTTATTTATAATATACGTAAATGACTTGCCAAAAAAGATAAGTTCGACGTGTATTTTGTTCGCTGATGATGTTTCCTTATTATTTAAAACGCCAGTAAATGATGACCATTTAGCTATTTTAAAAACTTTCACAGAAACGGAGCAATGGTTAAACAAACACAACTTAGAAATTAACCTATCAAAAACTAAAATATGCCAATTCAGAACTTACCAAAGAACCCCAATAAATCTGAATAGACTAACACAACAAATTAAACTAGAAGAAATAAACGAATTTACACTTTTAGGCCTAACATTAGACTCAAACCTAAATTGGAAGAAACATATAGAAAATACAAGAGCAAAATTGTCCCAATTTATTTATGCACTAAGTATATTGAAACGTAACACAGACTACAACACCGCCTTATCTGCCTATTACGCGTACGCCTACTCCTGGCTAAATTACGGCATCATCCTGTGGGGAGAAAGTACTGACTTTTTGGACCTCTTCATTCAGCAAAAGAAATGTATCAGAATACTAATGAACATAGATCAACGAGAAAGTTGTAGGCCACACTTTATTGAACAACAAATTCTCACACTACCAGCAATATATATATTGCAAAGTTGCTTATTCGTTAGAAAAAATAGGCACCTCTTCAAATCTAACATCGAGCTATATGAAAACTATAACCGACGGAACAGGAACAGAATAAGATTACCCATCACAAACTTAAAATTTATCGGGAAAAGCCCACACTCAAGACTAGCTAACATATACAATAAGCTACCTGAAAGTTTAAAATCGCTACCAAACGACTCAATCTTCTCTAGACAGTTGAAATCTCTGTTAATAAAAAAAGGTTACTATACCGTTGAGGAATTTAAAACCGACAAATTGTAATTCGATCGATCCTATGACTAAAATGAATGAACCAATTTTTTTGATAATTACTGTTATATTATATGTATAGACAACGACTTATTTTAAAATAAAATGTAATTAAATAATGATTGATTAATGTTTAGTATAAAATTGTAATTGTAATTGTGTAATGCAATAATTGTAATAAATAATTAGAATCAATATTATAATAATTATGTAATTTAATAAGTTGATAAATATAAAATTTGCAGTGCCCTTACAGGGTGCATGTCCTAACACTGTGCCATGAAATTTTAATGCATGCCTACTAACCAGTGTAATACATGTTAGCAAATAAATAAATAAATAAATAAGTCTTTAACCCGAGGTAAACACTGTGCTTTTCATTACGAATACAAGGAAAGTAAAAAAAAAACATATAACTCGAAAAAACTAATGAAGATCGGAATTCGAATGGGGTAGATGACACACCAATCAATTGAGATACTTTTTAAGAGCTGTCAAAACGCGGTTCTCTAATAGACTTTGTATGGCAATAGCCTACTGTGACGTCACTGTTTATTCAAGTCAATGACTCGACTATTTATTGATTTCAAAGCAACTAAAAATCGAATTTGGCAATTAATTGAAAATAAATCGGGTTTTCAGGCCCAAAATAAAATGTTTTTTTAGAGAAAGGTGTCTTGGAATTATTGTTTTATGGTGTCATCTACCCTATTGCCGCTTTCCCACCTATTTTGCTTTTTTTTCTGTGGCCGGCCAGCTATTCAGCCAATACCTATTTTTCATTTTCATCATCGAAAAATGGTAAATATTTTTCCCAAATCTATGTTATTTTAAAGAAATAGTTGAAACATAATTATAATAAAGATATTTAAAATATATATATTCTTTAATTAATACTTAACTTTATGTTATTTCAATTTTACATCGTGGCTGTATAGAAAGTTGGAACATGGTTCAATAGAAAAATGAACCATTTTTTTTTAATAATTTGACAGCTGTCAGTTGAAAACGATTCTCCCTAGGGCTGAAAAGTATTACTTTCAACCCGCTCCTCAGGCAACTTCAGACCTACTTTCAGAGTATGAGTAATGAAAAGGGCATTTTATTCATCGATAACAGTGAATAAAACTCTCTTTTACTCACTGAGTGAATAAAGACATTTTGTATTTGGAACAAACACGAATTACGTACAAAAAAAAAAGCTGCTGCTGAAAGTACGTTCTGGGAGGCTGAATGGAGCTATTCTATTCCAAATTACAAAAAAAAACCCGCCAATTTAGTTACGTTCTTTTTGATCTGTTGATGTGGTTGTTTTGTGTTATTGGAAAATCTATTAACTAAAGTAATTATAATAAAATGAGTTCTTCCGATATCGAAAATAAGAGACTGACTCCGGAATCATTTCGTTCTAAAGCAGCAGTTATAGTAGATGATTTGTTGCCGCCAAAATCTCGGGAGTTGTACCTGAAAACATACAATTTGTTCTGCGACTGGAAAACCACGAATGGCGCCAATTCCTTCTCTGAGTGCATATTTCTTAACTATTTCAATGAATTAACCAAGACTAAGAAGCCGTCGACACTTTGGAGCATATATTCTATGCTAAAAGCCACAGTGAGAATCAAACACAACATTGATATTTCAAACTACTCAAAGTTAGTGACATACTTTTATCGGCTATCCGAGGGTAATAAGCCAAAGAAATCTAGAGTGCTTAGCTCCGAAAACATTGAACGAAATTCTAAATGATGCACCTGACCACAGTTTTCTGGCCGTAAAAGTAAGTACCTACTTAATATATGTATATTTATTTACAAACCTACTGTGCTTCTAAGGTTTTCCTGTCAATACATATTTTTTAAATTATTGTTCACAGGTTGTGCTAATTTTCGGTGTGAATGGAGCCTGTCGCAGTAATGAATTATTACAGATAACTATAAACGACATCCAAAAACACTCGGATAATTTATTACTTATCGTTTTAACTGTTACGAAAACTAAAATTGATAGAACGTTTGTAATACGCCAAGAATACGTAACAATCGTCGAAAAATATCAAGCTTTACGGCCCACTAATACAAAAACCGACAGTTTTTTCTTACAATACCACACCGGAAAATGTACTCGCCAACCTATTGGAATCGTCAAAATAGGTGCGATGCCAAAAGAGATTGCCAGTTTCTTAAATCTATCGAATCCCGAAAAGTACACAGGACATTGCTTCCGCAGAAGCTCTGCCACCCTTTTAGCAAATTCAGGTGCTGATCTTATAGGACTAAAACGCCACGGAGGGTCTCCACCCTCCGTGGCGTCGATATAATTTTCTGGACGGAGGTCCAGCACAGTAGCAGAAAATTATATCGAGGATTCAATCGAAAATAAATCGAAAAGATGCAGCCGGATAGTTGAAAGTATAAATCTAAAACCGTCTGCTGTTGAGCCTTCTGCGCCACTATCTCCGGCGCGCCCTTCTACATCGAAAGGTTGTGAAACGACTACATTACAGCTGTCTCAGCAACAGCAACCACAAAATACGGCGACTTTGCCAAATACCCAAGTGTTGTCTAATACAACAGTTTCAAACCCAAACCAGCCTATAACACTAAATTTTAAAAATTGTTCTAATTTTACTATACATTTTTAATTTTAATTTAATATTTAATCCTTTGTTGTTATAATACTGATTATATAATAAAAACTGATAAATATAAATACCATGCTCCTTTTTATTTTCTCACAGTCAATGGTAAAAAGTAGAGTACACAACACGTGAATAAAAAATTTATCTCGGTACTTGTATCCCTCGGGGATTCTAATCTAGAATCCCTCGCTACGCTCGTGATTCTACACTAGAATCCTTCGCTGCTCTCGGGATCCAACTTCGTACCTCGAACTAAATTCCCTTTTTATTCACTTGTTGTATAATCTACTATTAGAAGATCTCACTGAGACTCGCGCAGACCAGGGAAAAAGGACACCACACCTCCTCCCTTTTGGAGGAGGCAGCCAATGATGATGATGATGATGACACTAAATCAAGATTTTTATAATATAAACTAATATTATAAAGAGGTAACATTTGTTCGTAAGTTTGTATGTTTGTAAGTTTGTATGTAGGGGGTAATCTCCGGAAGTAATGAACCAATTTTAAAAATTGTTTCACTGGTAGAAAGCTACATTATTCGTGAGTGCTATAGGCTATATTTTATTCCCGTACTCCCACGGGAACGGGAACTACGCGGGTGAAACCGCGGGACGTCAGCTAGTTTGTTATAAGCTTTTTAGGTTACCGTATAAAAAATGAAAAAAAAAACGGAAGCCTTATAGGATCACTCGTGCGTCTGTCTGTCTGCCCGTCCGTCTATCACAGCCAATTTGCTTCAAAACTACTGGACCAAATCAGGTGAAATTTGGTAGGGTGGTGTAATTCTATAACCCAAACACAAATGTGCAAGGGTCATCTTCGGGGGACAAATTAGTAAACGAAGTTTTGCAAACCTTACTGTGTCATAAATCCAATGAAAGGGCTTGTTATGAGGATGTCAAATATATTTTTGTTATTATTGTAAAATATATGGTTTTGATTTTATTCAAGAAAGAAGACGAAAATTGACCATTCCCCCTGATCTCCGAAACTACAGAGCCTAAAATTTTGAAAAAAAATCAAAATATAGTTCATTGCTTCTATATTACAGGAAAACCTATAATAATTCTATCAATTGAAAATAAAGTGGTACCTATTTTTATTTACCTTGCCTAGTTAAAAAAATTGCAGCCAGATCCTACAGCCGGCATCGCCTCCTCACGAGAGAACTCCGCAACGACGGTATACAACACATAATATATATATATATTGCTGGACATTACACACAGCGCCATCTAGTGCGACACTAAGCAACGAGGCTTGTGTTGTGGTCACCAGATAGTTGATGTACTACATAGATACTTTATGTTTGTAAATACATACTTATTATACATATAAAGATCCATGACTCGGAAACAAATGTCCATGCTCATCACACAAACAATTGCTCCGACCGGGATTCGAACCCGGGACTCTTAGAACGTAAGGCAGCCTCATTACCACTGCGCCATTTGGGTTGTCTAGCTAGACAACACGGACACGAAACACGCGTTGAATCAAATTTTCTTATTTTACTTTTAATAAAAGCATGTCTTTTTCCGTATTGGTTTGCAAGTACAACAATATGTACTTCTTAAATCAACGTGATAAATACCGTCCGTTATAGCTAAGTCGATTTCCAAAAAAAACTTTGAAGTGTGAATATTTTAATAGGTTTATTTATATTTATATCGCAGGTCACATTTGATTGACATTGATCGATCGATGACTTCATAAGTAATTAGCACGTGATAAATATTGGGTAGCCGTGTGGTATCCGGCAGAGTAGAATAGAACCAACCCATTACACTCACGGGTGTCGTATAAGGCGACTAACGTCTGAGGCAGAACACCTTGCGCCTCCGTAGACCAGAGAATGGGCAGCAGCGTTTTCTGTTAGTCTTTCATCACTGCGATCTCCAATCCGCCTGCCAAGCGTGGAGATTACGGCAAATCCTCCCATCATGGGAGATGCTTATGTCCAGCAGTGGACGTTATGGGCTGTTGTTGTTGTTGTTGTAAATATTGGCTGTGTGAAATGAAGATTTTTTAACGCGTGGGGTCATTCTGGGAGAATCCCAAAAGAAAATTCAATGAATGTATTATTACGAAAAATAAAATTAGCATTTAATATCACATGTATAATTGAGGAAAACTGAACTGTGTGACTGTAGACCTAAGTATTATGAGGCTGTTATCTGATTGCACATCAAATTTTATCAACTTTTTGTTGACAGGACTGAATACGCTGTTTTCTTACAGTAGCAATAGAGATGATGACTAACCTAAAAAATATGATTTTGTTTAGTCCGACAGATAGATTATCGAAAAATATTGGATACGTTTTTTTTGTTTTTTTTTTTTAATTAATGAAAATTGACTAAGAAAAAACATGTCAAAGATCATGAATGGGGCTTATGACGTCACTTTTGAGTAAAAAATGTACTCAAATGTGACGTTACACGAGTTTTCGACGCACTGTATCGTCTTCATTTTTTGTTTACATGAAAAAAGAAAAAATATGTGTCCAATATTTTATGGAAATCTATTTGATGGACTAATTTGATTTTTTTTTGTCATCTACCCTATTCACATCATCATCCGAGTTGCCTTTTACTAACTATGTTAGGGTCGGCTTCCAGTCTAACCAGATGCAGCTGACTACAAGGGCTAAATATAACGTGCTTTCCAAGGAAACTCGATATGTAATGGGTTACCCATTCACGGACCAACCTAGGCAAGCACGGCTTAACCGCATTTTATTTAAAATCGTCCGATCATGCACGTTTCTAGTACGAATTTATTCTATTGCAGAACTTTGCGGTGTAAGCCTTATTGCCTTCTTAGAACAGTCAACAACATGTCGGCGTCAGTTGAACTGCTAAAACGGCGCTTAAAGCTCAAAATCGCTGTCAATGGCGTTGTTTACCACGAACATGCGAAAATACGCCATATCTGTCCGTGTTTCTACGAACAAACTGGGAAGAATACACAAACATCTTCGAGTTCTAAAAAGTATATATTCCATAACAATGATTCACAGTAAGTAATAAAACTAGAACACGGAAAGACCAGTCATTAGGAAGTACCTATAAACAATAGTAATGTTGTAACGCATGCAGCAATGAATGAATGATATTCATTGAACTTGAGTTGCCTAATTAATTCAGTTTTAATAATAAATCAATGCCTGATAGTTTATTGTTTTTTCTTTTTATTAGAATAGGTACTTCATACCTAATTGAATCTATTTTGAATACAGATTTATGGCGTACGCCCTTTTTTTTTTCGGATGGGAAATCATCAAATGACTCCTCCCGCTCTGGCCGGGAGTGTTCAGACTTTTACTGACTAAACCCATCCATGTTTCTTCATCGCCTTTTGTGTTCCGGGGCCACGGTATCGCTTTCGAACAGTCCCGTAGCCCTGGCAGGCGTCGGCCCTTCCTTTTGCCGACACTCTTTGAGGCGCGCGTGGAACACGAACGCGCCGTCGACACGGCCCGTCGGCGTCGTCCTGAGACGGACGGAAGGCAAGCTAGCCCATAGCTCTCCATCCACAGGCCCGCGCCTACGTCGGCCCCCGACGCCCGAGGCGTCTCCCGCGGCGGTAGCGTCCGGCCTTAGTTACGAGAATCTAGGAATTTTAATATTCTTCAGTTTCATCATAATTTGAACACCAGAACAGTATGATGTAGTCGGGAATAGATAAACTGTGGTTTAATAGTAACAAGTTTTTAAGTTTTGCTACGTTGTGGCTTTAGGTACTGCTAAGAGTTTTTAAGTGTGCTAACCGCAAATTAATTTAGCTAAGGTCAATGCTCGAAAGCTAATCCGACTCTTATGGATTTGTCATATTTAGCACTCTTGTGATAATGTTGAATAAAATTGTGATGCTAGTTTAATGTGTTTCTAATAATAAATGTCTATAAGTAACGTGCTTATATTTCCCAGCATTCAATTAATAAAATGATATGTCCAAAGTGACCCAAAAAGGACTAGCTTTTAATTAATAAGTTATGTATGCACCAAATGAACTAGCAAAAACCGCAGAACCGCAGACCCAATTATTTACTGTTTTTGAACTGAATTGTCCTTCAACCGTTTAATTTAGTTTATGTTAATTTAATTAATAAGTAAGTTTGGTGACGAGTACGCTAGGTACTGAAAACTTTAGTTTGTGCTGGTCTTTAGTTTTTTATGTTACTAAGGAATAGGCTTGTCGACTGAAAAAATCTAATTAGTCCGTCAGTTAGATTTTCAAAAAATGTTTGACCCGTATTTTTTCTTTTGTTATGTAAACCAAAATTGACGAAGATACGACGCTTTTAAAATTCTCAATACGTCACGCCGTGGTATAATTTTTAGTGCGTTCTGACGTCACGAGCCCGAGTTTTGATGCGTTTTATCTTTGTTAATATACGTTGATTTACAAAAACAAAAAATACGTGTCCATTATTTTCCAATACTCTAACTGACAGACTAAATAGATTTGCAGTTTTTTGGTACTGTCGTCACGCCTATTGACTGTTTTTGTTTTGTTAGTTTAGTGGTCACAAGCGCGATTGCTTAGCACGAGGTCCTGGATTAGATTCCCAGGTCGGGCAAATTGTTATTGGGTTTTATAATAAAGAATTTGTGAGTACGAGCCTCGAGGCCTGGATTTGTTGGCCGGTTGTTGGCAATAGGCTGGCACACACACACACATCACACAAACACACACATTAAACTAACATTAAATTAACATTAAAACATTTACATTAATATTTAAACATTCATTAAATTAACATTATCACATGAAACTTAAAAACATAACTAGCGAAATGTTGGTGTACTTATTACTTATAAAGGTTATACAGAGGTGTACCTAACACCTCTGTCACAAAATTAAAAGAAACGCCCACAAAATCACCAATAAACAACAATACATTGTTTATTGGTGATTTTGTGGGCGTTTCTTTTAATTTTGTGACAGAGGTGTTTAATAAGTAGGTACAACGTCGGGCTTAACCCAGAATTGGGTTCTCATACCTTACAGCAAACCTTACTCTAGATTGCGAGATTTGCAAAAGACCTTGGAGCATAAACAGTACATTTAAAACGTTAAATTAACTAATTTTATAAACTAATCTGTGATAAGCTCACAATACAAACAATGTTATATGCGTAATACATACAATACATATACGGATAAACATACATATAAAATCATTAACTTACACACCGATCATGTTGACAGGAAATGTTCTCTTATTGTTCTCTTCTTACTTTCTTGAACACCTCTAACGAAGGTCTATCCCGCAAGGAGTGTTAATTAAAATTTCTCCATTTTCTATAATATTAACGGGGCTATTAAAGCCAAAACACGAGAGATAATCAGACGAACGGAGAGTAATCGACAGTGGGAAGAGACGAAAATCTCTTCCCACTGTCGATTACTCTCCGTTCGTCTTAAATCAATACTCTGGTTGTGATGTTAAGACGATCATTTTATCGATCACGTCTAATGCTGTTCGTTATGACTGTGTCAGTCGCAAGATGATGCTTCATATCAAGGACGAAATCTTTCCTGTCGTTTGCCATATCCCTAATTATTCCAAATTATCTTCTTCATGGAAAGAAGCCTGTAATCCTGTGTATTTCTCTAAAAACCGTCCTATCTCCATATTACCGTTCCCATCCAAAGTTATAGAACGCCTCATCCATTCAGCAGAGTGCTTTCCTTTGCAAAAATAGTTTCCTTAATTTTACCAATCTAGGTTTCGTCTAGGTCATGGCATTAGCACAGCTCTTGGTAATATTACGGATGATATTAAGATCGGGTATGGAAAATGGAAATCTGACAATAATTTTCTTTTTAAACTTTAGCAGCAATGCTTTTAACACTGTCGATTTTTATATTTTACGCGGTATATCTCTCAGCATATCTCCAACGGTGATTGATTCGTAGTTCCCGGTTCATTTTATCTCCCGTTCTTTTCGCAATAATTAATTCTATTTTCAATGATCTTCTCTCATCATCTTATATTATATTAATGGCTCATGGTTTGAAAATTAACCCTCAAACCGATGTTTGAAGGTTAACCTTGAGTCGATCGTTAGGTTAAGCCGTGCTTGCCTAGGTTGGTCTGTGGATGGGTGACCGCACATTACATACCAAGTTTCCTCCGTGCTTCGGAAAGCACGTTAAGGCGTTGGTCCCGGCTGTCATTTGTAGATCTTTGACAGTCGTTAGGTAGTCAGAGGCCCAAAAAGTCTGACAACCAGTCTTACCAAGGGGTATCGTATTACTCGGTACTAACTGGGTTGTGGAGGTCAGATAGGCAGTCGCTCCATGTAAAATACTGGTATTCAGCTGCATCCGGTAAAACTGGAAGCCGACCCCAGCATAGTTTGGAAAAGGCTAGGCAGATGATGGTGTGAAGGTTAACCCTGCGAAGAGTCAAGTCATTGTTGTCGGCAGCTATAAGCTACGTTCAAGAATCAACGGGTTGCAGCTTCCCCAAATTGTTTTTGAAGGTTCTATTATTCCTTACAGTGACTCGGTGAAAGAATTGGGTATTAACATAGATAAAGACTTCCTCTGGGTCTGGGTCTGGGTAGTAAGCCGCAAATTGTTGCCCATTGCGACAGAAGGTAGAAGATTGCAAAATCTACATACGTAAAGACAAAATACGTTAAGTACGCAATTTTCTACCAAATGCCACTAAAACTGCGCTCGCATTCAGATCTCACTGGAACAACTAGATAAGCTAGAGTGGAGTTATAACTTTTGTATCAGATTCATATTTTAGTTTTGGAATTTCGCATTAAACTCAACATACACATAATCCCCGAAGGTTTAGGCAGACATTTCACCAGTTATATGTAATAGGGGGCGAGCCTATTGCCATTAACCGGCCACAAATCCAGACTCCGTAGCTCATTAACTTTCGCCGGGATGCGCATATTCAATTCCCTTAAACCCTACAACCTCTTCTTTTCTCAAATAACGTTGTCTGTGCATTCCACCAAATGTTAACACAAATCATTTATGGTCCAGACTGTCCGTTTGTCGAATGCATTACCGTTGTCAGTAAGACAAGCCCAGACTTTTAAGGGCTTAGTTGTAAAACATTTCCTTTCGGGTTTATACCTCATGATCATTGCTTTACTTTATTTGTATTATGTACCTAATTTATTAGCAGTGCACCACTCACTCCGACTTCAGGACCAAGCCTCGGAAACCTATCCTCCTGCAGCGAGGTGTGAGACAGGGAGACGTCATTTCTCCGAAACTGTTCACCGCTGCACTGGAGGATGTCTTCAAGGTTCTGGACTGGAGAGGGCAAGGCATCGACGTCAATGGCGAGTACATCACTCACCTTCGGTTTGCCGACGATATAGTGGTCATGGCTGAGACCATGGAGGACCTCAGTACAATGCTCGATGACCTCAGTAGAGCTTCCGGAAGAGTGGGTCTTAACATGGACATGGACAAAACCAAGGTCATGTTGAATGCCTATGTCACACCCACTCCTATCAAGATCGGAGACACCACACTCGAAGTTGTAGACGATTATGTGTACCTAGGACAAACGGTCTAGTTAGGTAGGTCTAACTTCGAGAAAGAGGTCAATCGTCGAATCCGACTCGGCTGGGCAGCGTTCGGGAAGTTGCGCGGTATCCTCTCGTCCAACTTACCGCAGTGTCTCAAGACGAAAGTCTATGACCAGTGTGTGTTGCCAGTACATACGGGACCGAAACGTGGTCGCTCACAATGGAGGCCCATTGTGAGCGACCACGTTTCGGTCCCGTGATGAGGCCATCAGAAGGCTTAAAGTCACCCAAAGGGCAATGGAGAGGGCTATGCTCGGAGTTTCCTTGCGCGATCGAATCAGAAATGAAGACATCCGCAAGAGAACCAAGGTTACCGACGCCAACGTAGCCCGAAGAATTGCCAAACTTAAGTGGCAGTGGGCAGGGCACATTGCTCGCAGAACGGATGGCCGATGGGGCCGAAAAGTTCTGGAGTGGCGACCGCGAACCGGAAGACGTTGCGTTGGAAGGCCTCCCACTAGGTGAACTGATGACCTGGTGAAGGTTGCGGGAATCCGCTGGATGCGAGCCGCACGGGACCGGTCAATGTGGCGACACTTGGGGGAGGCCTTTGTCCAACAGTGGACGTCTTTCGGCTGAAATGATGAATGATGATGATGATGCACCACTCACAAACCCTTTTTTTAACACAAGACTTGTCTGGACAATTTCGCTATCAGCGATAGGACCGCCGTACCCATAGAATTAGCAATATTGCCAAATAGCTGTGTATCAATTTTGGGGTACAATAAAGTACATTCTATCCATCTATCTTTCTACAATGTTGGTTAAGTTGATGCATGTACAAAATGCGTAGATGACGGCTATGTGATGAGTCTTTTAACACCCTGTCTATTAAAAAAAAAGTTCTTTTTTTAAACCAATGTTCTGAATTTATGATCTACGAAAAATCTCTGGCACCGCAAAAACGGTCTGTTTCCCCATTCACAAAAAGGCGAGTGTATATTTATATGCTCGAGAAGCATGTAATATGAATTTCTTCAAGACGTTCAGTTTCACGCGAGATATCAGCTCCGGTCGTCCCGCTGGGAACGTTTGAAGCGAATATGAATCATTTCTTCCTGTTACATGTGTGTGTAGGAAAATATTTATTTATAACATATCAACTTTTGTTATTTGGTGTTTTTTACTCCAAAAGTCGTGTACCTATAGCAATTTAAATGTAACACCTAAGTCCTCTGATTTTTCGGATTCATGTGCGTATTGTATAACTATCCCGTGCTTCGGTGAAAGAAAACATCGTGAAGAAACCAGCAAGCCTGAAAGATATTTCTTGACAGCATGTAGAGCCAAGTCAGAGGCTTATGGGCGGCATAACAACTCTGACACCACCGAAGATTAAAATGTTGAAGCAAAAAATTTATAAACGTAGCTTATTGCAACGTTTTCCCGCCCTAACCGAAGCAATGGGCATGACGCCATGACACATTGAGGTACTTTTTAAGAGCTGTCAAAACGCGGTTCCCTCATAGATTTTGTATGACAATAGCAAACTGTTACTCAACTCAATGACTCAACTACACACATCAAAAGTATCTAGGGATCAACATATATTTTTGCAATAACTTTTCTCCTGATTGATATTAATTAAAATTTTCTTTAAGGATTCATCAAATAAAGTGTTTTCGTTTGTCACAGTAACGATAAACCAAGTCACCTTTGCATTAATAAAGAAATTTGCCATTTTCCTAATAAAGGGATTTTTGACATTTGAACCACTAACATTAAAGTTCGAAAAAATGACTGAAAACACAGTTTTCTTTAAAATTTTATTGGGTAACTTAAACAATTAATAATCCGTGTTTCTACCGCGAACACTAACAACACAAGAACATCGGTTTGGCATACTCAAAATGAGTTCATCCAAATCACGCTGTGGAATGGCCGCCCAAGTTCGTTGCAACAACAAAAAAAGGTCTTCTTGCGACTGGATACCCTCCATATTCGGCAGAGCTCTTCTCTGTAGCATATCCCATGCATGCTCAATCGGGTTCAAGTCTGGCGACTGAGCAGGCCAGGGCAGGACATTGATGTTAGCTGCGGCGAGAGTCTGTCTTACAACTCTTGCGGTGTGCGGTCGTGCATTATCATGCATTAACTGAAATAAGGGACCGATTTGCACTTGTAGAGGAACGATGACGTCTGATACAATCGTCTCAGCATAAATTTGAGCGTTGAGGTTGCCTCTGATCCAAATCAACTCAGTTCTTCCGCCGATCCAAATACCCGCCCATACCATGATGGTTCCACCACTATAAGGATGGACTTCCTGGCAGGATTTTAATCGCTGTTGGCGTCCAGGGGTTCTCCAGTGTCGTATACGTCTTGTATCCGGTCTCATACCAAAACGAGACTCATCAGAAAAGCACACGAAACGCCATTGTTCTTCTGCCCAATTTCTGTGTTCAAGAGCCCATTGATATCGAATCCTACGATTGTGCATTGCTATAGGTGGTACCCGTAGCGGTCTTCGGGAATGAAGGTTCACTTCATGCAAGCGGTTTCTGACTGTTTGGTCGCTAATTAAGTTCCCTGAAGAGTGATGAAGCCTCACGGCTAACATCATGGCGGTTATTGTTGGAGCTCTTCGAGTTAAGATTTGAATGTATCGGTCTTGTCTCCGTGTGGTGCAGCGATACCGTCCTCCATGGCGCTCAGCCACGGTACCAGTGCTTCGGTAACGTGTCCAAAGTCGACTGATAACACTCTGACTTGTATTCAGAGCTAAAGCTACAGTACGTTGCCGGGAACCAGCTTCTATCATTCCCACGGTTCTGAGCATTTCTTCCCTGCTTAAATGACGTCGCCGCTCCATAATAACGTTGGTTTTAATCAGTAGTAGGGAAACAGTAGCACTAATAATGTCTTCAATGCGTTGTATGTTTTTATAGGGAAAATATTGACAGCTTATTTTCATCTTTTACTCGAATTTGATTGAGAGTTCCTGATTCAAATTATGAAATGCACCAAAAAGGATCCATATAAATTTATAAAATCATAAATTTATTACAAAGCCACATCTCAATCTCAAGAAATCCGCATAAAAATGCTTGATCCCTAGACACTTTTGATGTGTGTATTTATTTGTTTCAAAGCAACAAAAAATCGAATTTGGCAATTAATTGAAAATACATCGGGTTTTCAGGCCAAAAATAAATTGTTTTTTTTAGAGATTGGTGTCTAGGAATTATTAGGATTATTAGGGGGTAGGAGCTCGTGGCTAAATAATAACAGCCGCTCGGGTCGATCTTTAGGTTAAGCCGTGCTTGCCTAGGTTGGTCTGTGGATGGGTGACCACCCATTACATACCGAGTTTCCTCCGTGCCTCGGAAAGCACGTTAAGCAGTTGGTCCCGGCTGTCATTTGTGATCTTTGACAGTCGTTACAGGTAGTCAGTGGCCCAAAAAGTCTGACAACCAGTCTTACCAAGAGGTATCGTATTACCCAGTACTAACTGTGTTGTGGAGGTCAATAGGCAGTCGCTCCATGTAAAATACTGGTATTCAGCTGCATCCGGTTAGACTGGAAGCCGACCCCAACACAGTTGGGAAAAGGCTAGGCAGATGATGGTGTCATCTACCCTATTGTCGAGTGAGCGTCTATTTTGATTGGACGTCGAATGTGAAGACCTAGACGAGTGCCAAAGATATGAATGTATGTTAATGTTTATAGCTGATAAAATGCCATTGAATATGTGGTCGCACCGCCAGAGGGCAGTCCAGTTTTCTGAACAAATTTGCGCGACGAGATGTCCCCGATAATGTAAAAATACCAAATATTGAAGTTCCTATGTGATATTTAGAATATTGCATTGCATCACACAGAAAAACTTACCGGAGAGACACATAATGTAAACACACTAACAGATTTATCGATAAAAAATACCGAACGAAAACACAGAAAAAGTTCCAATGATAAAATAACACAAAGTTGTGTGAAAATGCGTAGTAAATCAAAACTGTGAATACATTCATTCATTTCTCGGTTAGATAACAAACACTCAGAGGGGGAACTCCAATCGGAATATAAAAATTACGACAGTTTAAAAGTAGGCGCCATTTACATAAAACTACTATATTGGAAATGATATACAATGTGTAGGCCGCCCCATTTGTTCTTCTCATGAAATATAAATGTGTTTTGGATGCTGGTGTATTTATAGTGGTTTTTTTCGTAGATTTCATATTTACGAATCAAACACTGGCACAAAAATTGATTATTGAACCTTTTAATAAATTACTGAACCATTGTTTCCTTTACTTTGAACTCGAAATTACAAACCATGGCAACTTCGGTATTTGCGGAATAAAAATGAAATATTTAATGTCAAGGATTTCCAAATATCAAATTACAGCGTGATTGCATAACGTAGTTACCATAAACCTTATGTCAATACGGTTGACAGTCGCTGTAGAAATTCTAAAGCTCTTAAAGAGACGGCCACTTGTCCAAGCCCTCTTGATAGAAAAAACAAAAGATATAACATTGTAACAAACACGGTAACAACAGTATCGAATGGAATTGAAGTGGGATTGTTTACCGATGCAGACATCGAAAGGTTTAGCTGATTGATTGTTTGTTCGTCAAATATGGCGGTGGAAAAGCTCCCTTTTTGAGTAAGCAATAATATGAATCCCGGATACGTGTGTACTCATATTTACCTAGCTTTTCTTCAAATATGTTGGGGTCGGTTTCAGCCTAACGATGCAGCTGAATTGCAGTATTTTACATGAAGCCACTAGCACAGTGAGCTGCAGGTGCTGAAAACCTCAAACGGCGCAAATACAATAATTTAATAGGCTGGTTTCCACCATCAATAAAATTCAAATCTATTTAGTCCGTCAGTTAGAGAATTTGAAAATAATGGACACGTATTTTTTGTAAATCAATGAATATTGACAAAGATAAAACGCATCAAAACTCGAGAGTGGCGTGACGTCACAACGCACTAAAAAGCACGGCGTGACGTATTAAGAATTTTAAAAGCGTCGTATCTACGTCAATTTTGGTTTACGTAACAAAAGAAAAAATACGTGTCAAATATTTTTTGATAATTTAACTGACGGACTAATTATTCAGGACACAAGCCTATTGGTAGCCAGTGTTTAAGCCGTTTAGGGTTGAAACGCTAGAGCCATGGGGTCCGACTGCCCACCAAGTTTTCGGGAAATCGCCAAGCAGTTGGTCGACTCTTCACGTGACCAGAGGGCGGGCCTATTTTTGGCTAAAGAATAAGCATTGCCATCCAACATGGCAATACTGTCAGCCTTCTGGGCAATATTCCTGTTTACAGCGATGTTGATGAATTTTTTGACGCCCATTTTTGATACTTGTACATATTTTATTACTATTATAGAGTTATAGTGTGTAAATAATTATATTTTATTTTCTGTAGCAACTGCCTAGTATTATCAAGTCAATATCAAAGTAATTTAGCCCATTAAGTACAATCACGAGCACTTATAATAACTTCTAAAAGTGTTTTTTTTTCTGAATTTATTGTAATTTTATGCTGTTACCAATATAGTAATTTGGAAACTATAGTATTATGAACACGGCCTCATTTTAACCTTCATACCTACTTATTACTGCTCAAGGCATTACCCACAAATTCCTACAGCCAACAAACGTGGCATCATATAAAGAGTTATAGTGTGTAAATAATGTAACTATTAATATTTAACTTTCTATAGCAACTGCCTAGTATTATCAAGTCATTATCAAAGTAATTTAGCCCATTAAGTACAATCACGAGCACTTATAATAACTTTTAAAAGTGTTTTTTTTTCTAAATTTATTGTAATTTTATGCTGTTACCAATATAGTAATTTGGAAACTATAGTATCGTGAACACGGCCTCATTTTAACCCTCATACCTATTATTACTCAAGACATTACCTACAAATGCCTATAGCCAACAAACGTGGCATCATACATACCGTGCACTTTAGTGTGAAATAAAATATTTTGAATTTGAATTGAACGATAGAGTTAAATTAAAGATTAATCGCCAAGCAAAACAAAAACCAAAAAAACACCGTATCCTAAACGGACAGCACTTTGAAAACCGTCAGAAAAATTCAAAGACAAAGAGAATCAAGTAATGTCTTCATTGAGAAAATGTTAAGTAGGTACAATACACTCTTGTGAGCGATGCTAGTAAATACAAATAATACAAAAAGTAACAAAATGTCTGTTGCGAACGTTTCTTGTACCTACATTCCTTTTCTAGACCTTTGTTGCTTGTAGTCTTTTTATGATGCTCTCTCTAGAATTTGTTGTGTTTAGATACTTTTGTAGAAGTTTCGTCTTGTTTTGTTTCTTTTAGCTAAGAGGATAAACATTTAATGAAGTATTTGTTTTGAATTCGACTTGCGAAGACTCCGTTTCTAGAAGATGGTCTGCTCTTATCATAAATTCAAAGAAATGTTGAGGAAAAGAGCCTAAAGGTACCTTATTACTTCGTTAGATATTGTCTTAGTCATTCCCAGTAATAGCCTCGGATGATAATGTTGACATAACAAAGTTAAGTTCATAACTGGCCTAGGCATAGAAGTTCTCAGTAATCTCGATTATTTACCATTCATCTCAATTCCGAGAAAGCTCCAGTGTTCATTGCTCAAAATTCTAGAAATATCTGATGACAAATACGACGGTGCCACTTCTCGTAATTATTGCCAAGAGACAGAGATAGTTTTGGATAGAACAACCGGAAAATAGAGGCTGTATTATCATCAAAATATGACTAGGGAATTAGAGTATCTTAGAAGTAGACTAGAAAAAGAAGTCAAAAGAACTTCTTTGCGCCTGATGTATCATAAAGAGCAATTATTTATAAACCAGAGCAATGTTGCAATAATTTGGGACAAGCCCGCCACACTGTTCCCAAACCACTGTAACTCCTGAAAGCCAGAATCAACAGTGGCGACCACCAGAAAAGCGCCGAGACAATGAAGCTCGACGAAGTCCCAGAGAATGAATTTAACTGTCTTGGATCCCGCAACGAAATTAATCAGAAAAGTATAGCGGAGGAGTAGGAAAATCCGTAATTTCCACTTCCCTCCATATCAGCAGGAGACACAAAGAAACAAGGCCAATAGGCGCAAAGGGACGTTTACAACTGGGATAGGCCCAGTTGCCTAGCATCACGGATAAAATATTAACATTAATGGGTCCTAAGTTGTGAGCAGTTATATTTGATTCCAATAATAGGTATGGCAAAAACGCTTGAACGCACGGAAATTTGTTCTAGTTTCTACAAGGTCTGTGTAGTAAATAACTCCGGATGTAACCTGTACACTATCCAATATAATATTGCGTTCATTCTGCCAAAGACTGCACTCCCATAAAATATGATGTGCTGATTGTTCATATTCGCAGTCAGATGTGGAACATTGACAAAAAGGCGAGTCAACAAGCTTGAAGGAAAATAATTTACTAAAGTTACCATGACCGGTGAGAAATTGATCAACCTCCAGCCCCTCTCTCTCGACCTCTATGTTGCAATAATGTAGACAACCAGAATAATATCATATTCAAAATCAAAAATATCTATTAATTACTACCAACATAACAAATAAATTACGGAAGAGTATCCCAACAGAAAGTAATTAAACCGTCCTTGACAGTGTGGCTAACAAGGTAACAACATGCGACATACCTGTTTACAACACATTCAACCATGGTACAACTGATAGCGACTATCATTGCCATCAGCTATGTTTGCAACAATAGTGATTGCTATCAGACTTAATATAAAAACCATACTGACACGTAATATTGCTTATTCGTTTTTACAGCGCGACATTTTCAATTGAACATGAGTTATGGTACGGTGGGAATGAATATTCCATTATTATTTTTGTTCACATTCAGTTCCGCGTTTTTGGGGACGAATGGAGATGTAAGTATACAGTTTTGTAGCTTCATGTCTAGTTGAGGGTGCAAGGCAAAAAAATTCTGCGCTTTGATGGTCGAATTTGATTAAAAACAATTCTGAATCATTCTGATTCTGATGTTTTTAATCAAATTCGACCATCAAAGTGCAGATTCTGATGTGGATTAAAAATATCGTAAGGAGATTTTTTGTTTACGGTGAATTAAGTGTACATTTACAATATCTTATATAACATAAAATTACAAACAAGATGTAAGTGGACCCTTCACAAAGCCGACAACCAAGCATGCAGTATATCAAACTAACTAACCTTTTGCAAAAATTATTGCTAGAAAACTATACGTACTTTTTTTGGGGTGAAAGGTAACGTGTTATAGTAAAATTCAATGTACCGCACTCAAAACATTGTGCTGAATTGCTGATAGCTGCATTGAATAGTAAACGGGTCATGGAGGTATTTAATGTAAAGTATAACCTTAAAAATTAGTAATTATAAAAAAAATGTGAAAAAGTTGGAACTTTGACCTTCAATATCTTCGGAACTGGAAGGTACTTATGGTCCTGAAAAAAAAACAATGGATTCAATGACGGGGACAACAAGTGCTCTTCGATTACGTTAAGGGACTATTTTTACATACTATAAGAGCAGAATTTCATAAATAGCTGCTCAAATGTTAATCGAGGCTTATTTTTTTGGATGGGAAATCATAAAATGGCTCCTCCCGCTCTGGGCGGACCGGGAGAGAGTGTCAGACTTTTACTGGCTAAAATCTATCCATGTTCCTTCTTCGCCCTTTGTGTTCCGGGCCACGGTATGTCTTTCGAACAGTCCCGCAGCCCAGGCAGGCATCGGCCCTTGCGATGCCTCCCGGGGCTTTCCTTTCTGCTGACATCTCTTTGAGGCGCGCGTGGAACACGAACGGCTTCTCACGACGTAAACAGTGAACAGACTTTTTCCTATTAAGAGATTTCAAAAGAACCGTTCTTTTTAACTAAGTACCACCCTTTCTAGCAACAAAATTAGATAATTCAAACCCTTACAAACCTACTAAAGCAAATTCTTTTCCAACAATCCTAAGGTATTCTACGTACTAAAAATCACTGACAGCTTAGTAAGTTGTGATAACTTCAATAATGATTTTCTGAACTGTGATGAACTTCTACTCGGCTCCATGAGAGGTGAGGAAGGTGATGATGCAGCTAAACTAAGTGGGAAGATTGAATTGTTAATGGAAATGACTTCAGATACTGATGTAAGTAAAAATCTTTTTCTTGTCGAATCGTTTTGATACTAATAATAGTCTTTATTAGGAAAATACAAGTTTGACACATATTAAAGTAAGTACACAACAGTCACTAGGGTACAGAAAAAATTGCAAACAGAAGTTGTGTGCGAGAGATGAGTACAGTACAGTCAATACCAAACTTGAGCCTTGACTCCTAAACTAGGAAGATCCTGTATCTTAGGAGCACAGTCATCATCATCATCATCAGCCTATTAATGTTCCCACTGCTGGGACACAGGCAAGGAATGGGCTATAATCTACCATGCGGGCCCAGTGCGGATTAGTAGATGTCACATTTTCGGTTCTAGGACATGCCGGTTTCCTCACGATGTTTTCCTTCACTGTTTTGAGAGCAGCAGTGCTGAAATAAATTAGACAAAGCAATGCGCCTTACTGGGGCCCAATTCTGTAAAATTACCAACTTGTCCAACTTGTGTGTCGGTAGTGTGTAAGTAGTGTCTCAATAGGCTTATCATTGACATTTGGTATTCTACAAATTATCTATGGTCGTTGACTTACCACTGTAGTGCCATTGAAATGCCATAGAAGACTATTGTAATAATTGGTATTCTGCTCCACTATAATGTGTCAATGTCATCATGAAGGCCAAAGTTACGGTGGTCTGTAAATATTTTAAGTGTATTTGAAAGTTGTGTCTATCGTGTTTGAAAAGAGTTTTGGCCATCGAACCCGCCATGTGAAGCCATCGAACAAAGAAAATACTGAAAAATATTGTACCGCCACACTATCGACACACTACTGAGACACCACTGAAACGCCATTGAAGTTTTTGCAGAATACCAAATTTGCAACAGTGGCAACATAATGTCTGTAGTGTGTCGATAGAGTGTCAATGTTGCTTAATACAAAGTTACAGAATTGGGCCCCCGTTCGTAAGTCGGGGGCCGCCACCACTGGGCCACAGCTGCTCTAGGCAGTGTCTTCGCATAAATAGTGGACAAGCAAATTATGAGCGATACTAGCATGATCTCACAGTCACATACAATTTATAGACTAAAAGGTTAGAGATATATCTTTAAAATATATTTAGTATTCTTAAGTACATAAGCAATAATAATTATGTGTGAATGGTAGAATAGTACATGTGAAGTGTATTTGTGTGGGTTGATCGAATGTGAAGCGGCGACGTCCGTAACACCACATAAGACCTGCACTGACGTATTGTTACATAGCGAATTCAGAGTTATCAGCACAAATGATAATGAATACTTTGTTCAGTATTTTTTTTTGCTGTTTCTTCTCTTACTTTATTTTTATTACGTATGTGACATTTACCTATTTGACATGAATACTTATTTTATTAAGTATTTTTCTTTTTATTATCATTGTGACATTTAATGATTTTTGTGATTTTTATTAACAACTAGCTGACCCGCGCAACTTCGTCTGCGTCACATAAGAGAGAGAGAGCTCAACCTTAAAAGATAGACGTAATTATAATGTAATGCATGGAAATCATGATATTTAAATGTTACACATTTTTAGTCATTAGTACCATTTTAGTTCAACAGATGTCGCTGCATGTATGCATCTTACATTAATTTGATGATTAGTTTTTCTTGAACACTTTAAATTCATATATCTTTTGATAGAATTAACCGATTACGATGAAACAAACTAAATAATACCTCAAGATACGCTCAATTTTTATGTATAAAAGTTATCTACATTGGTTGCGTAAATTTTGCGTGATGCTTGATCATCGAAACAGACAAACAGATACACAGACAAACAGATAAACAGACAAAAATTCCAAAAATGCTGAAAATGAGTTCTGTTGGTTATCTTTTAACACCCTGGCATTTTTTTTTTCAAAATATTTTCGATGTACAAAAACGATTTTTCTACAGATTTATTATATGTATAGACTATTTTGGAAAGTTTTTTTTAATTTGATTATTGTGAATGTGTGTCACATTTTCATTTATTGTATGTTTTTTTTCCCACAACTGTCTGGCAGTTTGAGTACTTTAGGCGACCGACCCAAATGTCCTTTCTTTGGTATTGTTCGTCGTTTCGTTGAGCTCCTTGAGTTATAAAATGAGCTACAGGATAACTGACAAATGCTTGCACTGACTGGACAGGTCCACTAAAATCTGTGTGGTTCTTTCTTTAAAAGACCATCTCAGACACTAATCTGCATGGTCCTCATGTGAATATAGCAAGATTATGTCTGGACTTCAAATGAGACTATGAGTTTTTTACTACCTCTGAGTTTTTTTCGGCTGTTTCTTCTCAGAGTAGTCAGGTACGAAACACCGGCCCGATCCAGTTTAAAAAAATGACGTGTAAAAGTGTTTGTAAAAACCTACTTGCAAGATAAACATCATTTATCAAAACTTACATACAAACTCAAACTTAAAGCATTTATTTCAATTAGACCATTCCGGCACTTAAATAACAAAAAAACAAAAAAAAAACCTAAGCTACAGTCACAGTCACAATACTCACAATTCATAAACACTTGAGAAAGTACTGTTGTTGCACATTCTAAAGCGTATAAGATCTCTATAGAGAAGAATGGGCAAGAAACATAATGGACACTATTTTCAATCAAAATATTGCTACAAAATCTTGGTTACATCATTCATGTTGAGATTATACATATAATATGTTGTGACGGAAAGGGTGTCCGTGGGGGTAAATAGAAGAAAACCACGGACCCAGGTCAACATAAAAATATATTAATAAAATAATCGGGTGTGGGTAGGTCTATGGTCACAAATTTCTCCAAGCCCGCCCGGGGGTTTGCACGGTACTCTCCTGGCTCAGCCCGGCGCCGGCGTGACGATGACCGTAGCGGTGTGCCACGCTGCAGACGCCAGGTAGGGTGACGGACGGCAGATGTTCGCGCCGACCCGTAGAATTTCGACGCGGCCACGCAGGTAAAGGGTACCCGCTGCGGAGCCCGCGGCAAATTGGATGCCGGTAAAACGGTTGTCAGCCGAAATCCTGACTGTCAGCCGGAATCTTGAACCCTGGAAAATAACGTCCAGCGTGTCACGGAATGGCTAGCAGTCATCCCCGCTGATTGTGACACCAAGGCAAAAGCAAAGCGAGAAATACCCGTGCGCCAATGAAGGTGATGTGTGGTAGTCACAATCAGTACGGAGTTTACATGATGGTGGTGGTAAGCACGACATGATTTGCACATTATGAGTGTCATGAAAAATGTCAAACACACTCGGCTGAAGGCTACAAGATTATGCATATACATATTAAGCATTTGAATGTGCATAGCAAAAACGGTGATAGAAAGTGGCTCACATGTTGAGACCACGTAGCTAGTGATACACAAAATATGAGAACGTGAATTGCTGTTCAACACTTACCCAGTATGGGGTTTACGTAGACACAAAACGGAAAGAGTTAGGTTAATAACAAAAATTAAAGCTGCCTGCTTTAAGCCCGAATATTCTAGATCACGAATACTTCTAGAAATTTAATTTCCTATAAAAAAACGCGTCTAGTCACTGGGAGCAGAATATTTCCAAAAAAGGACTCGTCATCGCGAGTCCGTGACATTTATACTGGCGTGTTTACGCATAGACAAGTCTTCACTCATTCGATCCGATACACGTAACGCGCGCACAGCACTGGTAAAAACAGCTAATTTTAGTCGTTTAGTAACTGGACGGCCCAATGAGTATGTATACTCTGTGGCGTTTGCTTTGACATTTAACTTAATTAAAGTGTTGAATAGGTTATGTTTACAAAGTAACGGTAGAAACTATTTTGTGTTTCTACAACGTTACAATGTAAAGAAGCAGAAGAAGAAGAAGAAAGAAAAAGAAGAAGAAGAAGCTTTTTACAGAAGCTCGTATCCCACTAGACACAACACTCTTCTGGTCGGATCCTCCCTTTTCCTTGCACGATGACGAACTTTTGACCCTGTTATACATTACACTACTCATTAAGATTTTTTGAAGTATGAGGATACTTCAAAAAATCTTAATGAGTAGTGTAATGTTGGGACCGAAATCTTTACTATCTGCAAATCATTGCGTGCGAGTAGTACTCAAACCTTTGATGTTTAGCCTTCATTGAAGTGCTTTACTCAAAAAAATTATAGCTTCGGAAAAAACCTGATTTAAATGTTCAAAGTCATTGACATCAATGTGCATTTATTTAGGTAAATTAATGAACATTGGTCAATATAAGTTTTTATTTACGAGAGAGTAGAGATATTTGTCTTGTCAAACTAACCGTGGTGTTCCGAGTGGTCAGAGCCTTTTAAAGGAAATCGCTAAACGCCTAGTTGACGCTTCCCATGACCCAAGGGCTTGCTTTTAACTTGGCCAGAGACTAAGTATTGCCATACAACGTGGCAACGCTGCTAGTCTCGAAGGCACGTTACCAGCTGACAGCCTGAGGAGGAGTTTTTTGATGCCCTTGTATAGTTTGTTGTTAACTTAGTTATTGTATTCTATTTAATCGTTTTTAATTGTTCTAATTTGTATAGTTAGTTTACTAAACTAACTCACATAAAAGCAAATATAAATGAAAGTCCTATTTTCAGATTGAAATAGACATATGGAAAATGTTGGACCTAGCTGACGAATACATGTACAGTACGAGGGTAAACTTTTGCAGCAGCTTGCAGCAGGAGGATGCGCCTTGGTCACCTGTCATCGAGAAACTGAACATCAGTAGCTGCCCGATCCCGTCGGTAAGTAGTTTTGATTTTTGAACGTACTGCTGGGGTAAAAAATATCCTAACCCAGGTAATGGTGTGCCAAATATCGTAGATATCTGTTCAGCAGTAACAGATGGACTGGCTGATTGATAGACAGATTTACATTCGTTTCCGCATTAAATCTGTATATACAGATTTAATCAACTTTTCATCCCGAAATCAAAGCCAAAATACATTCACATACACACATATACACATACACATAGTATATACATTCTCGTAAACAAGAAGTTAGTTGTTTAGACATTATTTTGACACTATGTTTTCCTATTTAACCCAAAGGTTGACTGGTAGAGAATGCTTTGTGGCATTAAGTCCACCTATGTACCACTCTTGTACATGAAGTTTAAATAAATAAATAAATAAAATATTTTATTTCACGTAAGCCTATTACAATCCTACATGGGCACGTTATACAACGTCATAAAACGTTTAAATTCTGCAGGGTTCGGGCTGGTCGTTTTCTATGGAGACTTACAAGAAAGAAACGGTTAATTAATCTTTTAAAATATTTGCTTGATACACCTACACCGGTACTTGGGAGTGGGACAACCAACCAACACACTGGAAACCGCGGGCAAAGCCTAGTCTAATATATATTTTATTTTCAGAGTGTCTTTGAGGTCAAAGGTCTGACGATATCCTTAGACTCAATGAAGGATATCTTGTGCCATGACTTCTGTGGGGAATATCGTGTGCAGATAGCTATGATGGATAAGGTGGATAAACAGTCCTGCCACGTCCTTGAAGTCTGTATCGTTGAAGAGAACGATGAGGATCAATAAGGATGTTTGTTGAATAAATTGGTTTAAATTTGAATTTGTTTTTTATTTCGTCACTGCAAAAGGTGCTGGTTCTATCATTCTCTGGTTAGAAATGATAAGAATCACTTCAGTGATTCTTATCATTTCTAACCAGAGAATGATTGACCAACATTGTCTTCAGACAATGTTGGTCATACAATAAATCAAAATCCTGAGGGCTAAATGGCCTTCTGATAACGACGACGACAAATACAAAAATGCAGCATCACCTGTTTCTATTTGGGTTTTGGGGGCTATTTGGGACGACCCAGAGTTTCGAACAAAAATATCGATAACTGTCGGTTGGTGTATGATAGAAGTTATTTTGCAAACTCTAGCTACTCTTTGATAGGCTGCTACTGAGAAATTCCTGATAAAAACCCCAATAAGATTTTGGAATATATGGTACCAAATAGCCCCCAAAAACCCAAATAGCCCCGTTTTACTGCAGTTCAATAAAATATCCATCGACACTTGTATTATTTTTAGGGTTCCGTACCCAAAGGGTAAAAACGGAACCCTATTACTAGGACTTCGCTGTCTGTCCGTCTGTCTGTCACCAGGCTGTATCTCATGAACCGTGACAGCTAGACAGTTGAAATTTTCACAGATAATGTATTTCTGTAGCCGCTATAACAACAAATACTAAATATAGTCAGTGGTAAGGAACCCTTCGTGTGCGAGTCCGACTCGCACTTGGCCGGTTTTTTAATAATAATAAATCTTTATTGGAACAAAAACACATTTTACAAATTGATTGCGTACGTAAATAGCCACATTACTTACAAAACTGTGTCGCAGCTATTAACGCCCACCTCCAAGAGGGAGACACAGCGTTCCAGGACAGAGAAAACAAATAATATAGTAAAATTTATAGGTAATAAACAATTAAAATAGTAAAAAGTAAAAATTTACTTAGGTAAGTGTTTAAGTTGTGCATGCGGGAGTGTTGTATGTGAGGTGTAATGCGTGTCTGTGGGGTGTAAGTGTAGAGTGTGCTTGTGGAACCTCCGACGAGCACTTCTTCGCTACGTGTATATGGTGTGGAACATGTCTGAGGAAGAAAGATATTTAGGGTTTAACTAAATTCTCCAACTCTTCGTATGTGAGATTATGAAGTCATTGATCAATTTTCCTTTTGCAATCCCGGAGAGTACATGGATAAATTTAATTGTTAGAACTTTATTTATTCGTTTATAAAGCACGGGACTAAAGAAAATGAACTGCCGGCGGACAATTTCTAATTTAACGGCTGGTGTCGCTGTCGGGCAAACTCTGTCCGTTCGGCGTTTATGTTTTCTAAACTCTGGGTCAAAAGACAAGTTGGAATGTTTACGCAACATTGTACTTAGTGCAAAAGAGTGCCTGACTGTAGGTAGCTTCCATAGCGTGTACAGTTCGCAGGTAGGGAAGCGATAGGGTTTGAAAGCCATAACCTTAAGAACAGCCCTCTGCGCCCTCTCCAAACGCAGCAGAAGACATTTACCAGCACCACCCCAAGCCGAAATACAGTACGTTAAAATGGAATGGGCTAGAGCAAAGTACACAGTTCTCAGGGTAGAGAAATTGGCGGAGTTCCTTAGATTTTTAAAAACAAAAATTGGACTTCTGTAAGACACCTATTTTCAAAGCCCCTGTGCTGATGCCATCTTCGAAGGAGGACGCGCGGGTTCGCGAGAAGTGGAAAGAATGGAGGGAGGCTTTTGCCCAGGAGTGGGACAGAGCAGGCTAGAAAAAAAAAAAAAAAAAAAAAAGATACCAGTGATTTGATCTGCTCACTCCACGTCAACGCGCTGTCGACCCAGACTCCAAGATATTTTATTGAGTCCGTGCGCATAACTTCAGGACATCCACAGGAATTTACCTAGCGATTGTGTTGTACCCGATAATTAGAAAAATAAATAAAGCCAGGGGGAGTGCAGACGAATAAATTTATAATTGCCGGGGGCGGCCAACTTCAAGCGTTATTAACTTTTTCCTCTGCCCGTCGCGGATGCCTCTCGTCGTTTGGTCAGCCTAAAACTGTTCAACCCTCATTAATTTTATGAACTCCTGGTATTTTTGTACAAGCATCGCTGAAATAAATACTGCGAGAAGTAATGTTAATAACAATATTCGTTATATTATTATTCATTTAGCAAATTTTAAGCTGTTAGAAGATTTATAAGCCTATTATGTTGTGAAAATTAATAAGTTGTTTTAAATATAGTAAATTCTGTTTAAATAATATGATAAGAGCCCAGTGTTTTTCAACCTTTTTCATGATACGACCTCCATAGTACGAAAAAATATTTGGCGACCCCTAACCTTCGTTTTTTTTTCATTCATCATTTCAGCCGAAAGACGTCCACTGCTGGACATAGGCCTCCCCCAAAGGGAGCTTTTTGCCATAATCGCCACGCTTGGCAGGCGGGTCGGCGATCGCAGTACGGTTGTTACAAAAGCACAGAGAACGCTGCTGCCCATTCTCTGGTAAGTCCCTTAGTCGCCTCTTACGACACCCACGGGAAGATATGGGATGGTGCTATTCTTTACATCCGACACCATACAGATCGCCTTCACAACCTTCGTTTTTTTTTCATTTATTTTATTAAATTACAAATATTAAATTAATTCAAAATTTTTATACATTTACATAATTAGGATTTGGATAATTATAATTGATAAATATGTGTTATCAATAGGTATGTGTTATCGGATAAATATGTGTTATATAATTATGTAGGTATATAACACATTTTATTTTTGAATTCGATTTAATTCTCAATGTAATAAAAGCGGATCCATGATGGGAGAAATTAGTTAATGACAAACAAGCAAAACCTCAATAAGATGGATGAGTACTAATAGGTTTTTATTTTGTTAAGTTGTATGAACATACAAATGTTTATATCGTTTAGTTAACATTTTCTTATTAAATCTCTCTTTCTAGGCTTTGTTTTGTTTATTGTGGTAATTTTCGCGTCTGTTCCCACTAGTTCAGTTGACCAGTTCAGTTAACTGAACTAGTGAGATTTCTTTTCTCGTTTGTTCAGTTGATTGAACCAGTGAGATTTATTTTCTCGTAAGTACAGAAATCAGAGATTAACCCAACAAACAAAAGTAAAATTTTCCTAAGTTATATGTAGGAACTGCGCAGCGAAACTGCGTCACATATGGCTTAAAAGATTCTGAGATTGATCTGATAAATGATATACCGCCTTTCGAAAAAATAAAGTCTTCTATTTATCGACAAAGGAACAAAGAAAACTAAGTAAAGAAAACGTGCTACTTTAATGATAGAGCCACTGCAGCAGAAGACCTATCAAAATATTCTGATTTTCTATTGGCAGATTTTAACGACAACGATACCCGCATTTTAGTGTTTTGTTCGAAAGAGATTCTTGGTAAAGAAAAAGTTTTTGGAAACTTTGCTGAAGGATGGCATCGTGCTACGTTTTTTGCAGTTCGTTCAATGCAGGGAAAAAGGTTACATCTGCAAAGACGAGGACCAAAAAACAAATTGAAAATGACGCATAAATTCGTCATGTTCAATAGCAACTAATAAACGGTGACATTAATGTCCCTATTTTTTTTGGAAAAACTTCAAGTAAATTAATTAATTAAATAAAAAAAAGAGAGCAGCGGTGGCCCAGTGGTGGCGGCCCCGACTTACGAACAGTAGGTAAGCCGTGAGTTCGAACCCAGGCAAGGCGCATTACTTTGCGTTATTTGTTTCATCACCGCTGCTCTCAAAACGGTGAAGGAAAACATCGTGAGGAAACCGGCATGTCCTAGAACCAAAAAATTCGAAGACATGTGACATCTACCAACCCGCATTGGGCCCGCGTGGTGGATTATAGCCCATTCCCTCTCAGAGAGAGGAGGCCTGTGTCCCAGTAGTGGGAACAGTAATAGGCTGATGATGGTGATGATGACTAAACTACTGAATATATTCGAATGAATTTTTAGGGTTCCGTACCCAAAGGGTAAAAACGGAACCCTATTACTAAGACTTCGCTGTCTGTCCGTCTGTCCGTCTGTCTGTCACCAGGCTGTATCTCATGAACCGTGACAGCTAGACAGTTGAAATTTTCACAGATGATGTATTTCTGTTGCCGCTATAACAGCAAATACTAAAAACAGAATAAAATTAATATTTAAGGGGGGCTCCCATACAACAAACTTAATTTTTTTATAATAATTGGTACAGAACCCTTCGTGCGCGAGTCCGACTCGCACTTGGCCGGTTTTTGTATGCAGATTAGGATCGTCGTGAGGTATACGCTGTATAATTTATTATCGTATTGTCGGCACCATCCTATGTAGATAGATTTTTTAAAATGTACGTATAATTGCGAAAGTTATATTCACAGAGCCAATCAGAAAGATTTTCATCGAATAAAGAGAAAACCAAAACTACAAAGAGTTTACACTTATAGTAACTTATAGTAGTTACACGGGATGATATCCGAGATTTTCTTTTGTTTTTATGAGCTCCCGATATTTCGACGCCGTTGCAAGCATCATCATCTTCTCCCGTAAAGTGTAGTGAAAAACCGTGAAAGTCTAAAATAGTACAAAGATTTTACTTTAATCTTGCAAAGCTTACAAAGAACCTGTAAAAACCAAAAACAAACGCACCACATGTTTTTATTTTCCCATTTATCGAGATATGAATAGAAAAGCTACTTTAAAGTCTGATTCAGTAGCAAGAAGGCGTTATCAGTCTGAGACCAGCTTACCCATAATGCTAATCTTTGAAAAAAAAACGAGCATTATTCAAAACTAAAAGATTTAGCTCGAGTATTCGCTGTAAATTTTCCCTCTAACGTTCATAAACTTAGAAAAACATACGTGAAAACTGCATTATGAAGAGCTTCGTGGGTCACTAGCTGTTTGGCTTTGGGCCGTGAAAGCAGCGGAAAGGTAATGTTGTGCAAATGAAAGTGGTCGGAAAAAACGCTAGCTTTTTTTTAATTTTGACTACGAAAATTAAAGTTATCATTGATAATTAAAGATAAATAAATTATGGTTTTATGTTTTATTATTATGTAGTTATTTCCTTTATTTATTTCTTTTCAAATCAACTACATTTTTAAAATATTCCTTAGAAAAAACAATATTAAAAAATCATTTAAAAATATAAAAAAAAATGTAGCCCACCGGTGTCGGGAATAGCCAAGCTACCGGCGGTCAGGGCTTCCGAGAGAGGAACCTAACAATACGAGCCGTGTCCAGGAGTACCGCTTTATTGATTTATTATCATTATGACACACATACATAAAGTCACCCCTTTTTTTGGTGGGGTAAGGCAAACATTGTTGCAGACTTGCACGTGGCAGAAACTTAAACAAAATCCGTTTGCTTTGTTCGTTTAGTCGTCTGTAATAATGAACCCAGTAGTTATAGATCTGAATATAGATTCAGATGAGAGAGAGAGAGAGAGATTTAATTTTTAAGGCAACATTGATCATCAGTCATTAATTTATCAATGTTGCCTTAAAATAATAACATAAATTCCTAGAATTTGATCATTATAATTATGTATTTAGGTAAGGACAATTTTCATTTAATTTTAACTGCATGTAATTAAAGCAAAGGTGAGGCAAATAATGTTGCAACAATACACGCGAATTTCGCGGCCCAATCCTATCCATATGCAAATGTGGGCCCCGCCTCAGTCGACGTTTCAGCGATTCCAAATTGTAATATTATTCAAATAACACATTTATACGTCATACAGATTTATGTACAGACGGTATTAAGAATTTAATTATGACTCAAACTTATTATATTTCTTATTACAATTTTTGTCTGAAAATTTCACTTATTTTAACAATTTATTCGAAATAAACTCATGATTAGCCATGTAATTGAAGTTGACTTTAATTTTGTCTACAACGGGCTTATTTTAATAAATTGTGTACAAAATTTCTTTGTTTGAGTAATTTGAAGAATTTTATTTGAAAAGAAATTACTTTAGAGAGTATTTTATGTTCAAATCAGCAGGCAAACACGACTTAAATTAGTTTATAGTCGAGAACGAGTTCAAAGGTTTTGACAATCAAGTGATCTTATCGTATTATACCTACCTGTGATGTCGAGTTTATGCCTAAGGCGACTGATGAAAAGGTATTTTATTATTAGTTTATTTTTGCGATATGTTTATTAACTATCCTTTTTTATTAGCATTTATTGTCCCGCAGTATCTATACGAATAAATAAAATTGAAATGTCTGGGAAATTAAAAAATAACAGATTTTTGCTGAATGCATATGAAAATATATACGGTACTAAAAATTATTTATTTTTTATTTTTGTGCTTTTGTCTGTTTGTTACAGCTAATCTTAACCTTCCTTTTTTAAGGGCCTATACTACCTCAAATGGCTTAGCATGATCCTCCGTTACGCCTAAAATACTGCAGTATTCATTTTGAAATAAATATATGGTAAAGTTGAGGACTAATGCTAAGTACTACGTGTGACGAAAACACGATTCCATAAACTTTTCTCTATAGAAAAAAAATCCAAAGTTACCTCCAAATCGAACAATAAACCGCTGGTATTCAAAAAGTCTTTCAAATTAGATCATGAAACTTTGCATACTAACTGAACTAACTATAAAGCAGGTCTTATGTGTTTTATTTTTTTAGTCCAATCAATAGATTTTTGTAAATCGCAAAAACCTACTCATTTCGCACTATTCGACCGCAGTGACTGATGTAACAACCGCTTTGTAGTGCCAGCTGATTAGAACTTTATTCTAACAGTATTTCAAACGAAGTTTGAACCACCACAAATAGAGTTGCTAATTTTAGGGTTAGAAGGGCCTTAAAACGCAAAATTAACAAACTTAAAATAAAAGCTGCCTTTGACAGCGGCACTGAACGCCAATTCCAAATTAATGACTGCGGTGAGAACAATGTCGGTGATGTCTTCTAAAGTCCTGACAAAAAGGAAATGCCTTAATTTGCGAGCAAGGCTCATTGGAGAATTAGTTGAGTCTTTGTTTTTAGAAACTTTGGAACAAGTAAGTAGGTCATTTCAATTTGTTAAAGTTGTAAAAAATAGGTACTTGTTTTCTGAGAGATATTCGATAATTATTTTCATTAGAAAGATCAGCGGTGAGAAAGGTCTAAATTATATGTGTATACAAATAACTTTTACAAGCTTAGTTAGGTACTTATGCTTTAATTAAATTAAGATTGAAAACAAATTAAGTTGATACTACTACGTTGAAAATACTTTTATAAAAAGTTAATAATACCTCTATTAAGTTTATTTTCAGCAAAATATTTTCTGAATCAAAATTACATCTCATTCATCAAGTCTTCTGACTCTAATTACACTTTACTTCATAAAAGAACATCAAATTAAAATCTCATCTTAGCTGATACCTTAATTCTACTTTCGGCTTAAGAGCGTATATACGTAAAGTCGCTATTTTGATTAATTTGGCAATATTACTGAATGGAAATAAGAAATATAGCTATAGAGAACTAAGATATTGATTACGAAATGTAATAATTAATATCGTAACATCGAATAATCAGTTTTAGATGTAAAAAAGCATTTGGAAAATTTCCAAATACCTTTTCTACACCTATTATAAAACGGTTGCAACATCAAATTCAGTGTTTTAATTGCAATTCACTATTAATATTCTAGCTAGCCTATTTCTTATTTCCATACAGTCATCATTATATGCCTAGCCTTTCCCAACTATGTTGGGGTCGGCTTCCAGTCTAACCATACAGTAATATTGCCAGATTAATTAAAATAGGTAAATATTTTACAGCTAGTTGTGACGTTGCGAACTTTTTGGATGAACGCACTTAATGCGTCCGATGTCAAAGAATCGTGTTGGTGAACTATTTACTAAATTGAAAAAGCGTGTCCTCGGTACTCGAAATAGAGGAGTGAGGAAAATCAAAGCGGACACTTGAGGACAGTTAGATGTTAGATGGGGACAACTCTTGAGGACACGTGTCGAGTGTGTCCGCCCCTGACGTTGATTTCTGAAAATGGGACCGCAATTTTCTTTCAAGTATAGGTGGGTAACAATTCTGATTGGAGATGCGTGGATTTTAATGGTTGATACTTATTTTTGTGAATGTAAATGTCAGTTTATTCACATTTTGATTTTTACGACACTGGAAATCATACAATGACTGAGTTATCTAGGACAATGGCAAGGTTTTTTGCGAAAGATTTAAGTAGATCTATGTAATTGTTGGCATAAATTGACAAATAAGTCCGCCTATGTACCACTCTTGCACATAAAGTTTAAATAAATAAGGAAAATCACAAATCAAAAGTTAATATCGTCAGTAATTTGCTAAAACAAAATTAACACCACCAAAAACTGGGACCCTTCAATTTCTTCCACACCACAAAAATGGCGCAATAACAGCCAACACCACCCAATTCGACCACATCCAATATGACAGTAAGTAAACAGCGAAAAGATCGTGTGAAGTGGTCCAAAAGAGGCGTACACATCAAAAAAACGTGATAACTAGCGTAAAGGGGTCCCAAGGACCCTCATGTTCTTTCAATAATACGGCGGATTCTGCAATAAAATTGTCAAGTCGAGATCTGCTTACGACGCAGTTTTTGAACCCCGAATTGAGATAAACACCGCATTATGAAACGGATTTGGGAGCTGTATTAAGTCATGGTATTGTTCATTTTTTGGCACGTTTTTATTAAGACTGTGATAACTTGCAAGGCTTAAAAAGCTACTCTCAGAATTATGAGTCTTATTCATGGTGCAGATTTTTTAAAGATATTTTGTTTCCGGATCATCACATATTTTTATTGCGTTGACGATACTAAGAGGGCCTAGACAATCCTTTTAAAACCCTTTTTGATACTTGTAAATATTTTTATTTCTATTATAGAGTTAGTATGTAAATAATGTATATATTATATGGATGATTATAATCTGAAATTTTAAAAGCGCTTTCTATTTCCAAAACGTAATAAGTTTTGCAGTAGTTTGTGTCAATTTAATTCATTTTTGACTTTTATAATTATTTTATCTTTACCGCTTATATAGAACGGTGCTTAGTCGCTTTTGGTCTTATAAATTAATAAGCGTAACTATATTGGAAAATTTTGGCTTGAAAGTAAACAAATTATTACAATATTTAGTTTCTTTTAATCATTTAAGTCTTAGAACATATTGCCTGTGGAAACTAGTCTTAAAAGACAACAGCTTAGGGGCTTATTTATAAATTTTCAGGTAAGTCAAATATTTTTAAAGTAAATATTATACCTACAGGTAAACATCGTAGAAAAAAGAACCTTTCGTGGAAACTTGGTGATATTAGATTTCTTTGTTTGTACAAAAAGTATTAAAACCTATACAAAAAAGGACCTATTCAGTTCTATTTCAATTGATGAAACTTTTTCTATGTGCTTCAAAGAAATTTACCCCAATACATGCAGTGGAAACTAATTTGAATTTGGACAATAAAATGTTCAATTTCATTTATGTACAGGACCCCATACGACACAGACATTTAGGAAAAAAGTTAATGGTGCTTAAAGCTTGGCCGCTGTCCTGTAATTACGAATTAAAAAGTTCGTCTACCGGACCCCAGTTTTTTCTCGTTTATTTGGATGTGAAGATAATATTGCACCCCAAATCTATTCCTCCTACACTTAACTTATATTCTTATTTCCCGAACAGTAAGGTTGAAACTTGTCTGTCGACTCTCGACTCACTTAATTACTTTTAATGTTATTTTCTCATACGAGACATTTGTATGTATGCATCTAATTATAAAGAGACAGAAAATTAACTTTTACGAGAATTCGGAAAACTCAGGGTTTTTCATTAAATGTATTGGTTTTTTTATGTTGCCATTTCCTTTGATTAGAAGTGGAGAAGACATACTGATAAGTAATTAGATTACAAAATAGATGTTTTTGCAATGCTATATGATGGCTCTTTCTTACTAATATTTGTATAACTATTCAAAAACTGCAGCAGGAGAAAAAACTTACTCCGTTTCACGCAACCATAAAGGAAATATCTAAGGAAGAGTATGTTTATTTTATAATACAATTTACTGACAAAGTCACGAAAATTATTTCAACTGGACCATTAGCACTTTCAAGAGACAAGTGCTATAGTTTTATTTATCTACTTTTCTCCCACAAAAAAGTGCAAGTATTCACGCAACAATGTGTCAAAAAAACGACATAAAACATGACATCAAATAACATTCGTCGTATTATTTTCATTTAGCAATAAAACAACCGCATGTATATAAAAATGATTCACAATGCGTCTATAATAAAACTGTAGCGCAGAGAATCCGTCGCGTCGAGATTAGAGGGTGCTCCCATTATTGTTACAGTATTATTTTGTTGTTTTACGACAGGAAAATAATAAGCACCGCCGTTTATGATGGTACAATAAAACTCGTATTAGAAAGGGACGATTGTTTGTGGGGAAAAATGGAAATAAAAGTTTTTTTTCCCGAGGAGATAAGTTTTTATCAATTAGTTGTTACTCTTGTATAAGTCAATATGTTGTCTTATTTCCTGCCTCGTAACGAAGTCTTGTCTCTTTGTGTGTATTTTAAGGTGTCAGCTGTGATTGGATGAAACTGGCCAAAACATCTGCATTATAAACATGGAGAATTTCGGCAAAGCTCTGATTTACAAAAACGTTTGCAAAAATCAGACAGTTTCGACATGAACCAGAGTCCAAAAAAGGAAAGAGAATAGAATCAAACAGCGAAATACGGCAATACGGAAAACGCAGGAATGATGCAGTATATAAATGTGTAGATCGGAGAGCTTTCACTGGCTCCACGGACTATTTATTAATTTTCTATGTTAAACTGTTATTGTCTGGCATTTTCGCATACTGGCAACATTCCTGACCGTTGAAATTCTAGCAAGTATTTGATATTTTCAATCACTTTTGATCAGCAAACAACTCAAAAATCTGTACTCAAAATTTAAATAAGCTTGCTTTATTTCAAAACAAAATAGTTTGCGATCCTAGATTGGTAGGTATATCAATATTCAAAATTATCTTTGGAAAGTTGTTGAACTCGACAAACTTAAGCAACCCCCTTAGTCTTGATTGATGGATGGTCTCGAAGTAAAAAACATTTCTTTTTGCTTTTAAAATAGTGTAGAAGATATTTACCGATGAAACAAAATTCCTGGGAATCTTACAAGTAGAAACGATGGGAGGATTACATTGATATTGTAGTGCCTTAATATTTGAGTGCGACTAAAAGCGTCGACGTTTCATCTAGACAAGTTCTGCTTACCCTAAGTGCTTTGTTTGCTTTATAGAAACTTTAAAACTTAAGGAATTCTTGATGGAGTTTTAATATCAGCATAAGTTCGCTCTGTCGGAAATGTTTTTAATCAAATTATCATTAGGAACGGCTTTTTTTTAAGTTATCAATGAAATCTTTACAGTTGCCTACAACAGCTGTTCCCAGCAACTTAAATAGAAATCCTAAATTGATTTACTGACACATAACAGACAGCTTACACCGTACTATAAGCAGGAACTTTTGAAAGAACACTAAAGAAGGATATTAATAAACTTATTTTCGAGAGGGGTTTATTATCGGATGAAAGTTTTCACGGAAGTTTATCATATTTGCCTTTGGGAAATCAGATCGCGTATATGGCTTGTCATATTATTTATAAAAAAAAATTACGACGGCTTCAAAATAACACCTGATACACATTCACTGACCACAAATTTAATATACTTCATAAAACCGCAATCAGGGTATAAAAACACGAAATGACAAAAAAATCTTTATCTGAACTTCCAGTTCGGTCGTAATTGTAGCAAAAACAAAGGGGGCATGTGTTGGGAGAATGGGAGATCAATGGTGGTTTGGCTCGGCCGATGTATTTACGGCCTACTGCACTGTAAATCTGGCCATATCTCGGAGCGCCTAGGGCGTGTTACACACCAGTACACAAGGTATATTGGGTATGCTTTCCATGTGGTGGAGGAACTCTGGTTTGATTATTACTTTGTGAGAAGTCATTGGGTTATTTGTTAAGTCAACCCCTTTATTTGAAAGAGCATCTGATAAAGATTGTTGAAACGAAACGAGAATAATTATTAATAAAATAATTATGTACAACAACAACAACAGCCCATAACGTCCACTGTTGGACATAAGCCGTAATTTGCCGTAATCTCCACGCTTGGCAGGCGGATTGAAGATCGCAGTGATGAAAGACTAACAGAAAACGCTGCTGCCCATTCTCTGGTCTAAGGAGGCGCAAGGTGTTCTGCCTCAGACATTAGTCGCCTTATACCTACCTACCTACCTTGAACCCATTACCCGTGAGTGTAATGGGTTCGTTCTATTCTACTCTGCCGGATACGGCTCACGGCTAATTATGTATTATGTGTTAGGTATTAAGTGTAAACTACACCTAATTGTTTAAAACTTAGTACCTGACAATAAGCTGTGGGCCAAAATAACCACTTTCTGGAGCCCTGATACAGACGAGCTGGGCAAAACCAACGACCTGTGGTCCACATTAGGCCTGGATCAGAACAACTGAAAGTCAAGGGTGGAGGTATTTGCCCAACAGTGGGATGACACAGGCTAACAGTATCAGTATTACCTAAGTGAAGAAGCAAGTGACATTCAACCTTAAGATGGTGAAGACAAGGTCGCCTTTAACTTTTTTTGTTTTCGGGTGGTAAATCATCAAATGACTCCTCCCGCTCTATGTGGAGCAGGAGCGAGTGTCAGACTTTTACTGACTAAAATCTATCCGTGTTTCTTCATCGCCCTTTGTGTAACGGGGCCACGGTATCTCTTTCGAACAGTCCCGCAGCCCTAGATCGCCTCTACCTTTAACGAAAAGCGAAAACACTCGCAAAAACGAGTTTCGTCGTAATAACCACTCATCATCATCTGCCTAGCCTTTTTTCAACTATGTTGGAGTCGGTTTCCAGTCTAACCAGATGCAGCTGAATACTAGTATTTTATATGGAGTGACTACCTATCTGACCTCCACAACCCAGCTAGTGCTAGGTAATAAGATACCCCTTTGTAAGACTGGCAGTCAGACTTTCGGGCCACTGTCAACTGTAACGACTGTCAAAGATCTACAAATGACATCCGGGTCCAACGGCTTGACGTGCTTTCCGAGGCACGGAGGAAACTCGGTATGTAATAGGTGGTTATCCACACATCCACAGATCAACGAAGACCAGTCAAACCGATTCGCTATCGTAAATAGAAACACTTCGTACCTATGCGGCTTGTAGCACTGTTTGCTCCAGGAGTGGCGATCCGGCTCGAAGGACCATAAAGATGTATGTGCAGCTGAATTGGTCGCACACACCTTGATTGGTAGCTTGAATGACAAGTCACGGATAGCCAAAGATGGTGGTTTAGTGAATATATTTAACTACCACGGAACTAATGCTACATTAGTAATGCGTGAATGAGTACAGCTGACTATTATCGTTGATTGTGTACTGTTGCTTTACACTATAATTTGTGCAAGGTGACGGAAAGGTGCTGATTTATGCAATGCGCGCGTGCCGTGTACGATACATGACTCGTACCTACACTAGGCAAGCGCGACTTAATCTGAAGATCGACCTAAACAGCTGTTATTATTTAGCCACGAGTTTTCTTCGTAATAACCACTATAAAACCAAAATACACCACTAAAGTTTAAGTAACGCAACTAAAAAGCGAAATCAGAAGCAATGAAACACCGAAATATGATCTCATTATGCAACTAGAGTACAAGAGTACGGTTTGAAACAATCGTCTCGTCGAATGTCTAGACAAAGCGAGTTGGAAGGTTCTCTGCCAATTGCGCCGCAGAGACTGGAGTACTTCTCTATTTAAATATTTCCTCGCAATTAATTTAATTTAGTTAACAAAGGGGAATGGGCGGGGAGTGTTCTTATTCACAATTAGTGAGACATAGCTGCAATTGCAGCAACCAGTGCATTGCTGAGCTAAATATTTGAGAGTTGCAATTCGTTGTTGCTTTCGTTTTTGTGTTTCGTTTGGATTAATAGTTCTTTGGTTTGTAGTCTTGGGGGAAAAATTGAGGGGTAAATGGTAAAGTGAAGTTGTTAGATAACATAACATCACGCCTGTAATCACCGAAGGGCCTGTGCAGAAGCTAACTTATTAAACACCCAAATTTCACCAGTTATAAGTTTGAAATCCCTTGAAGAATTTCTAGAGGACGAGCTCATTGCCACGAGCCGGCTATAAATGTAGATTCTATACTGTGAAGTACCTGAAAGGCATATCCAATCATATTTTAACCGACTTGAGAATCGAACCCAGGACCTCAAGCTCAGAAGTAATGCTTGCGACCATTAGATCAACTAAATAGCTAAATGACATCATTTGACTTAGTCAGACTTACTTAGCTGTAAAATATGTAATACGTTCATTATCTTATGATTTTGTTTCGGCTGTTTCTGTCAGGTACGAAACACCGGCCCCATCTAGTTTTAAAAAAATGACGTGTAAAAGTGTTTGTAAAAACCTATTAGCAAAATAAACATCATTTATCATTATCATGATCACCGTAACGTAAACAAGGATTATTTCCGCTGTACAAAATGGAAGCTACTCCCATCTGCTAACAAACACTACAACACTGCAAAACCGCCTACTTACCATATTACATTGTAACTCAATTTACTCCACAATTGCATATCTGCAACTAACTAATAACTAATTAGTTTCCTACCACAAGTTAGATTACTACTTCTAAGGTGGTTGTACAATGTCGGGGTTGCGGGACTTGCCGGGGTTGCGGGACTGTTCGAAAGAGATACCGTGGCCCCGGAACACAAAGGGCGATGAAGGAACATGGATGGGTTTTAGTCAGTAAAAGTCTGACACTCCCTCCTGCTCCGCCCAGAGCGGGAGGAGTCAATTGATGATTTCCCATCCGAAAAAAAAAAGGTGGTTGTACACTCCCACCGAACCACTCCGAGGCAAAGGCTAGTGCGAGATTTAATAAAGGGAGTAAAAAATACCCTTAACAAAGGCGAAAGGTTTTCCCCGTCATTGCGATCGTTTTTGGATCATACCTGGGAACCTTCTAGTTACGGAGATATTTTATTGGGCAAAAACTTTACTTTAATTACCTCCATGACCCGTTTACTGTTCAAAGTATCCATCAGTGTTTTGAGTGTGCTACATTGAGTTTAACCATGAAACGTGATTTTTCACCCCCAAAAATTAAGTCGTTTCCCAGCAATAATTTTTGCGTAGTTTGTGTTGTGTAATGAAAGATAAGTCTAGTTGACAACTGTTTTAATCATAATTCAACATAGACAATCCACAACACCTTCCCCTTAAATAAGATAAAATAATAATAAAAAACGAACTTAAAATACATTAATTCCAGTTAAATAAAATACAATAATAAACCAACTTAAAATAAATCATTAGTTCTACATTATAAATAAGTAAGCATACAAATTGTTAAGTCTTACTCCGGGTATGAGGTGGCGAGTAAGATGACGATACATTTATTTTAGTGCTTGGCACATAGTCATCATCCTCATCATCCCCCGAAAAATACTCATCCCTATCAGACAACATATTATTATCTGTAGGATCCTTTACAGATCTTATCAAATGACGACGATTACGACGATAAATACCTTTTTTGTTTCTAACAATATAAGACCGTGGAGTCGGCGCTTTTCCTATAATTTTACCACGACTTCTTTTATTTGTTTTTCCTAACATTATAACTTCGTCGCCCACATTCAACTCAGGTAGCAGTTTGCAATGCTGATCATACAAACTTTTATTTTTTATTTGTTTTTCCAATATTTTTTTATGTTGTAAGTTCATAGTACCACAATTTGTTTGTTTTAATAAATCTGAATGGACTGGTAATCTACAATTTAAACGCCGGCCCATCATTAACTGTGCAGGAGAATTCAAATCTTCCCGCGGTGTATTCCTGTAACTTAGCAGATTTAAATAAAAATCGGTTTTACTGTCAATTGTTTTTTTCAATATATTTTTAATGGTTTGAACTGCCCTTTCGCTCTTACCATTAGACTGCGCATAATACGGAGAAGAAGTGACATGCTGAAAACCCCATTCTAAAGCAAATTTTTTAAAATTACGACAAGAATATTGTGGTCCATTGTCGCTGATAACCGTATCCGGTATACCATACCGTGCAAAGTTTTCTTTCATAATACCTATTACTGAGTTTGACAAAGTGTCCCTCAAATACGCAATCTCAATAAAACCAGAATAATAATCAATTAATATTAAATAACTTTGCTTTCCATACTCAAATATGTCTGTTCCAATTTTATTCCATGGCAATTCTGGTATAGCTACCGGAATCATAGGTTCCCTACACGGTTTGTGTGCTGTTTCTTGACATATTTTACATCTTCTCACATAATCCTCAATATCTCTTGTTATACCTGCCCAAAATAATACTTCACGAGCACGTCTCTTACAACGATCAATCCCTAAATGCCCTTCGTGAATAAGCTTTAACATGTCCCTTTGCATAGAATGTGGTATCAAAACCTGTTTGTCTTTAAATATAACACCATCTACACAGTACAGTTCATCTCTTATAGACCAATAGTATCTTAAATCATTGTGTATGTTAAACTTATCAGGCCACCCTTGATTAATATATTTTAGCAACAGTTTTAAACACTCATCCTTACTAGTTTCCCGCTTGACGAGAGTAAACTTATTCTGCGACATAGGTATGTTATCGACTACCATTTTAATTTGACATAGTATAGCCCTGCTAATTTTATCGTCATACAAATCCGGAAGGGGTGCCCGCGACAATGTATCGGGTATGTACATATACTTCCCAGGCTTATAAGTGACCACCAACTCATAAGCTTGAACCTTCAACATCATACGCTGCAAGCGAGCTGGGACTGAGTCTAGTGATTTTCTAAAAATGCTTTCCAGTGGTTTATGGTCCGATTCGACGACCACACTACTTTTTCCATAAATGTACTGATGAAACTTTTCACAAGCGAATACTATTGCCAACATTTCCTTTTCTATTTGTGCGTATCTTTGTTGTGTGTCAGTGAGCGTGCGTGACGCATACTCTACTGGACGCCCCTCTTGCATGAGCACGGCACCCAGTGCCACACTGCTCGCATCCACTGACAACACCACCGGACCACTAACATTGTACAAAGACAGAACTGGTGCATTACATATCAATTCTTTAAGTTGATTGAATGCATTTTTATGACCAACTTCCCAACACCAAATCACATCTTTTTTTAGCAATCTTGTCAACGGAAAAATGTGCTCTGAGTAATTAGGTATAAATTTAGAAAGATAATTTACAGCCCCTAAAAACCTTTCTAAGCTTTTTCTATCCATCGGTTCCGGCATATTATATATCGCTCTTACTTTCTCAGAATGCACTTTCATCCCATCTTTGTTAAAAATATGACCCAAATAAGTTACTTCCTCAACACATATACAACATTTATCTTTATTGAATTTTAAATTAATTTTCCGTGCCCTGTTTAACAACTCTTTCAAACGCAGATCATGTTCGTCTTTAGTCCTTCCCCAACAAATGATATCATCAATAAAAGAATCTACCCCCTCTAGACCTTCAAGTAATTGCTTGATTTTCGCATGAAACACTTCAGGTGCACAATTAAGACCAAATGGTAATCGCAGATATTGATATCGACCAAACGGTGTACTGAATGTACATAGGTCTGCACTTGCATTATCCAGTTTTATTGACCAAAACCCTGAAAATGCATCTAAAACTGAGAAATACTTAGCACCGTGAAGCTTAGTAGCCAACTCATTTATTGTTGGCAATTGAAAATGTGCACGCTGTATCGCCTTATTAAGCGGCCTCGGATCTAAACATATACGCAACTGTCCATTTTTCTTAGCAACAATTACCAATGAATTCACCCATGGAGTTGGATGACTAACTTTCCTAATGACACCTAACTTAATCATTCTATTTAACTCATCTTGCAACTTATCGCGAACTCCTAATGGTACCTTACGGGTTGCACAAATCACCGGCATCACAGTTTTATCTACAACAATATGATATTCACCTGGCAAACAGCCTAACCCATTAAACAATTCTTGATAATCTGCAAGATTTATGTTATGAATTCTTTTAACTAATCCTAATGTTAGACAAGATTGCAAGCCCAGCACACTCTGACAATCACTAACCGCAATTGCAAATCTTAATTCATACGATACACCCTTATACCACCATTTTAATTTGCAAATACCTTTAATAGGAATAAAATCACCACTATAAGATTGCAACCTAACACTTTGCTTGCCACTAATTAGCTTGCTGTCATAGCCTAATAATAAAAATCGCTTATACGATAAAACATTAATATCTGCTCCCGTATCTAATTTAAATTTTTCTGAACCGCACTCCCCTTGGAGTGATTCATACCAATCTTCCGACGAAGAGTTAATCTCTGAGACAGTATACAAAACTGATACAAAAAATGACTCACAATCATCATCATCTTCTTCATTGCTTTTTGGTTCAGTTAAACTTATATCGTACATTTTTTTATTCCCTTTTTTCAACTTGCACATTCTAGCAAAATGTCCATGATTATCACACAAATAACATTGCACAGAAATAGCCGGACATAGATTGGGTTCATTACATTGGCCTCCGCACCTAAGACAATGTCCGGTCTCGCTTGAATGATCAAATCTTCGCGCTGTATTAGAACCAGCAGCAACACTGGCCACACCGCGCCTTTGTTGACGTCCTCTGCCGCGCCAACCACCGCGCTTACCGCGGCCGCCTACACCGCGCAAACCAACTGCATCGACCTGCACCAATCCTGAAGTACCAGCACCACGAGTCTCCAATAAACGTCGATTATCTGATGACATTTGATCAACCTGGACAATTTTAATAGCTTTTTCCAACGTCAGATCCTCTGCTCTCAATAAACGATCTCTTGATCCAGTACTCTGTATCCCACAAACAATACGATCGCGAATCAACTCCTCTTCTAAATTTTTGAAGTTACAATATTTGCTTAATAATCGCAATGACGTAACATACTGATCAATTGATTCTCCTTCTTCCTGACCCCTTGTAAAAAAATTGTATCTTGCTAATGTTATATTCTGTTTGACTCCAAAATATTCATCAAATTTCTTAAGCAATAGATTGACATCATCCTTATCGCTCTCTTTGTCAAATGAAAATGTCTCAAACACTTCAAACCCCTCAGATCCGATTAAATTTATCATTAAGCTGGCTTGAATATCAGTTTCCTCTTTTTGCACCCCCGATGCTTTTAAAAATAACATAAATTGCGACCTCCAACGCCGCCATGCGTCAGCCCGACTGACGGAGCTGCCCTCTAAACACAATTCAGTTGGTGGTCGCGCGTGTTCCATAGCGCTCTATAACCGTCCCTGACGATTTTAAAGTCTAAAACGTACCTTTATTACCGACTTAAACCATTTAAATCGAATAAATATCCCACCGCTGTCACCATGTTGTGTAATGAAAGATAAGTCTAGTTGACAACTGTTTTAATCATAATTCAACATAGACAATCCACAACAGTTTGATGTACATAATGTTTGGCTGACGGCTTCGTGAAGGGATCGTTTATACCCTGTATTATAAAACGTGTAAAACACCTCTTAACGAAGCCGAAAGGCACTTGTTCTCCCCGTCATTGTGATCATTGTTTTGTTCTACACCATACCTGGGAACCTTCTAGTTACGGAGATATTGGGGGTCAAAGTTCCAACTTTTTGTATTTTTTTTTTAAATACCTACAAGTTTTTAATGTAAGATTTTTACTTTAAACACCTCCACAACCCCCGTACTATTCAATCCACCCATCAGCACAATGTTTTGAGTGCGTTACATTGAGTTCTACCACAAAACATGAATTTTCACCTCAAAAAAAAAAGCCCAGCAATAATTTTAGCGTAAAGTTACGTTAAAGTTTAAGTTAGCTTAGTTTGATGTACAAAATGCTTGGTTGACGGCTTCGTGATGAGGTATTTTACACCCTGTACGAGCACTCGTCTAGCCTCGTAGTATCTAGGCGAGAGTGTACACCTTTACAGTCGACTACCTACTCCTACAGTCAGGAACCACATACACTTTAAGTTACAAAGTTCATAAAGGCCAATTATAAGTCTGGTACAAAGTTAGGCAGAATCGAATCCGCCTAGTTTGCGTCCAGTTCACTATTAATAGATTGAAGTGGTTTCGGAAGTTGGCTTGAAAATCGATACTTTCAGCTCACTTCGATTTCTGGTATTCATACCAGCGGGGTTATTGCGTAGCACACTTACAATGTGTTTCATTTTGAAAACCAACAATATTTATTTAAACTTAAAATGTCACTTACGGGATGTCTTCCTTGATTATTATTTATTTTGAGCTCCTGATATTTCGACGCTGTTGCAAGCGCCATGATCGCGGGTTAACTCCAGTTTCAGTTAACCCGCAATCATGGCAAGTAAGTGACATTTTAAATTTAGTTATGAACCATGATAGCTTAAAACATTTATTTAATTCATCATAATCAGCCTATTAATGTTCCCACTGCTGGGACCCAGGCCGCCTCTCTATGAGATTATATCTTTATTTAATTACATTCATTTATTTATTTATTTACGTACACACAAAATACTTAACAGGAGATTACACTGAGGGCTATCAATTTTTTTCTTGTATTTGAGTGTTTTCTTTAATTTTCTCTATCTAAATTATAATCACACATCTAAACTGATATTTTTGTTATTTGTTTATGGTTTAGAGATGGCCACAAAATAAAAAAAACATGCCCGAGAAAGTTTGATTATTTCTCTAGGGAGCGCTCAAAATAAAAATCAATTTTATTAAGAGTGTTTTAAGAGTAACACTCAAATACAAGAAAAATTGTGATAGCTCTTTTATTTCATAAGATATTTCCTCCAGCAAGTTTGATTAGATATATGTGTGTGCCTTTTCGTTGCGTTGTTTACTTTACGATGTTTCTTTTCAAATCTATGAAAGATTTTTGAGTTTATTATGATTGTTATTGACAGTGTGTCACGCAATGGTTTTGCCGGTTTGATGATACTAAATGGAAATTATGATGCAAGATGTAGCGTGTATTAATGTAGCGTGTATTGATGTAGCGTGTGGTGGATGAGTGATGGGCGGGTGAATTCAAATGATTGCGGATATGATCTGGTTGAGGCACGCACAGACCAGGGAAGCATGACATACAAGGGAGGATACCTATACAGCAGTGGGTGGAACAAGGAGACCCGAAGGCCCGTCATGATGAAGATCATCACTATTCATTGATCACTTATTGTTATTTAATATTAAATTGTTTTTGGCCAGGAATAAAACACGTAGAAACGATGTAGGAATCACAAAATAAAGGTTTACAATACAAACTCACAGAACAACAATTTAATATTTCAACACATAAATTCACTAAATAACGGTTGAATATTTTACTACAATACAAATTCACAGTTGTTACTTCCCTCAGTGTTCCACAGCGATTGCCCGTAATGGCGGGCGAAGCGAATCTAATAGCAATTTGCCCCACCACTCGCAGTGGAGAACCGTTAGTCAAAAATGACCAACAAATAATGAATTGATCAGTTTAAATACATTTACAAACTTCGACATTAATAATAAAAAGAGGAAAGATTTGTATTTTTGTGTTTATGTTTGTAATGAATAAACTCAAAAACTACACGATTTCAAAAATTCTTTCACCTTTAAAAAGCTACATTCACCTTGAGTAACATAGGCTATATTTTATCCCCGTACTCCCACGGGAACGGGAACTACGCGGGTGAAACCGCGTGACGTCCGCTAGTGACTAATAATTTTGTATGACACGGTTATTTACACAGATTTAATAAATGCTCATAAATCACTAAAACATTTAAAGCTAATAAATTCACAAGTGCATTGGGTCACCTATAGTTCTTCATACATTTATTTACATAATGATTAATAATAATACTACCTAACATTGTTAACTTTGTCAACATAAGTCATAACTTAATTTCAGCAACAGTAACCCTAACTGACGCGTAGACAACTCTAGAAAAAGTTTTAACATTATTGTTAACATAAAATTAAGTTAAAGTTACAAGTTATTTCTAAGTGTTACCTTAATTGCTCGAGTCATTGTTCTTACGAGGTGAAAGTTCATTTCAAAGCCAATAAGTTATTAAGTCCCCAATAAATGCTTTTTAAACAGTATATTGGAAAACTATCAATTATAAGTACTGATAGGCTTTCAAATATTAATAGAATACTAAGAGTCAGATTCTAGATACGCTGCATTGAACGTTAACATGTTCAATTAACTTGGTAAAGACAAGACGGTCAATGAATACAAAATGGCAAGCCTTAATTGAATAATGCATTTGAAAATCGACAGACAATTATGAGGTTTAAAAACAAGAGAAGGCTCGCAACAGAGCAGTAAATATTGAGGTAGACAATCAATTTAAGGGGACTACAGGAGCTAAACGCGAGTTTTATAATGCAAAAAAGCATATCATTCACTGCAATAAACAAAACAAGAAAAATATATGATATTCTTCAGGATATATGCTAGTACGTTAGTATTTTGAAAACATACAACTAATTTCACTCGATAAAAAAAATCACGAACTTATCTCTAAAAATTTCTTTTAACGAGTAAAAACCATACTAAAATACATGCGATCATTCTGATTTTTTGGCAAATAATTCTACAAGCAACATTAGCATGATAGTGTTTTATTTTTCGGTCCAATCAATAGATTTTATGTAAATCGCAGAAATCCACTCATTTCGCACTATTCGGCCCGCAGTGACTGACGTACAACCACTTTGTAGTGCAAGTTGATTAGAACTTTATTTTAACAGTATTTCAAACGAAGTTTGAACCACCACAAATAGAGTTGCTAATTTAGCTCCTCGCCTTAAAGCGATACGGCGAAAAAGACAACATTCACGAGTTTATTGATCTCACTTTAAAAAAAATTGAACGAAGAAATCCACGTGATTAGGCATCCCTGTCTGCTTATCAAATTGCACCTGGACAAAATTCTGTCGTCACCTGAAACCAACTTTTACAACCAATACTGGACGCGAATACAAATTGTTTGGCTAGAAGCTTGAATCGTAAAATGCTAACATGGTAGGGAACCATTTGTTTCTTGCACAGAGCAAGGAGACGCCTTGGTAGATACTTCTAGAGGCGGCATAGTGGCACTGTCCATACCGATAACATGTCACCGTTGACTCGAAAAAAAATAGTGTTCAAGAGCGAGCGTAGCGAGCTTGAAAAATTTAGCACCCACCTCGAATGTGGTAGGTTGTCTTTTGTCCTATAATGTAGAAATGCCCTAATTATATTCTGCCTATTTTTAAAGAAAAGCTTATGCACGTAAAGGACATAAGATTTCTGTCTGAGCGAGCGAAGCGAGCTCTACCATTTTTAACCGACTTCCAAAAGGAGGAGGTTCTCAATTCGATTGGTATTTTTTTTTTTACGAGTATGTATGTACACCGATTACGCTGACATTTATGATTCGATTTACGTGATTTTTTTGTTTGATGCGGAATAGTCGTCATTTGGTCCCATAAAAATTTAACATAGTTTGGCCTAGTAGTTTTCATTTTATGAACATTTTTACTTCAGTCGTGTGGTATAATTTCATGTATGTTCACCGATTTCTCCTCCATTTGTGGAGCGATTCTCAAAATTCTTTTTTTATTTGAAAGAGTATACTCTTGAAATGGTTGCATTTAAATTTGGTAAAGATCTGATGCTGATCTTCGGAGATATACAATGGAACTCTTCAAAACTAGATGGTAAATCAGTTGTGATTGCTGCAATCGCTTGGATGTTTATTGTTTATACAACATCATGACGTAACATCACGCCTGTATGCTCTGAGGGGTACGCAGATGTGTACAATACACCCAAATTTCGATAGTTTAGGTATGTTAAGTTCCATTTATTGGAGATAAGCCTATTATCATAACATGTATTGTAAACAATGTAAATTCAATGCAAAGCATATATTTGTATAGGATATTACAACTAAAAATGGGAACAAAAAAAACTAAATGAATCAAACAAAGGTCACCGACTTCTGAAGCTAAAGTTATTCTTCACTTTTTTGTTTTTTGAAGTCGGTTTTATTTTTTTGCAAAAAAGTTTTTGCTTTCCGCCTCGGATAGATTTGTCTGAACCTAAATCTTTTCTATGTATTTTCTTTTCGGACTGGGGGGTGCAAGTGCACCCCTTGCACCCTGCTGCTGGCGCCCATGATGACTCTTTTTAATGACGTATAGAAAGTGACGAATTCGAAGGCAGTTCATGACTGAATGACGAATGTTCAGCGCTAAGAATTTTAAATATACTACCGTGTTTAGATCTGCCGGAAGAGGAAATTTTGTAGTCAGTGCAGTGAGGGTTGATTCGGACATTTTACTTTTTTATCTTTATTTAAAACTAGCGGACGTCCCGCGGTTTCACCCGCGTAGTTCCCGTTCCCGAGAGAGTACGGGGATAAAATGTAGCCTATGTTACTCAAGGTGAATGTAGCTTTCTAATGGTGAAAGAATTTGAAATCGGTTCATTACTTCCGGAGATTAACCCCCTACATACAAACTTACAAACAAATGTTACCTCTTTATAATATTAGTATAGATATAGATTAAGTAAAATCAATTAAAATTAATCCAAAAAAATCTCTAAAACCCAAAAAGTCCTAACAAAATCAAGGTGCCAAAAAGCCTAACACGTCCGGACAAATCTTGACGAGTGGTAATCCTAGGGCTAGTTCATTCCGTACTCTGTGGTTCCACGTAAATAAATATTGCTTTACTTAATATTGCGCTTGTGTTTCACGACGTGAAAGGTAAAACGATGTTGTCGTCGGTTCAGAGACAAACGTTGAGAATTTATCGAGATTTTGGTACAATTGTTGTGAAGGTAATTTAGTGGTGAAACAGATTGCCTCTAGATTTATGTTGGGATTTCACTAAGCTTAGCTTTTAACTTAATTATTATTCGCTAACAAACCGATATTGCCCGTCTGATGGATAGTGTTTTAGAAATGTTTTATGGCACCAATAATACAAATTATACTTGTTGTTGTATTGTCCTCAATGATTAGGAAAACTAGTGTAGTCTCGGCTTTAGTCTCCGACGTCACAGAATGTTTAAAGATAAAAAACTTATTTCCGAACGCAACTATATTGTGTTGCCAACTGCCTCTGTAAACTATCTTCATTAGGTTCAAAGCGATTTATTGGTATAACAACATAGGGTCCATACTCATAATACATAAACTCTATGTATAGCATGGAAAGTCTGGGTCGGGTGGGACTAATCATCTTCGGATAATACAACAACAAGCATAATTACTGTCGAACTTCACTGACAGGTAAGTTCTTTTGAATAATTCAATTATGAAACTTACACGTTTGTTTGTCATTTTATTTATTTGATCGCGTATCTTCGACAGGAGCTTACTGCAAACAACTACGGTGGTTTTAATTTTAAGAAATTGTGGCAACATAGTCACAAAACTCTTTGGTCAAACATGGCACTAAAAACAAAAAGAAAATAGTTTACAACTAACATTTATTAAAAAATGAGCTTCAACTAATTTAAAATAGATACCAAGGTACTAAATTAAGTGTCTAAATACTTACACTAAAATGACTAATTAATCTAAAACTGAAAACGTAGTTTGCACTGAATTTTACCGAAGTTATGCAAAGTTTTAATTCTAAAATACAGTGAAAAACTACGTGTTCTTTGAAATTGTATAGACTAGCATAAAACAGAGGAAATAAACTAGAAGTTTGCTAAAAACTTTTCAAATTACTTCAAAAGAAAAGATTTATACATTCTAACTTTGGCTGCAAGAAACGTAAACTACTGCTTTTTGTATGAACAAGAGAGAAATAGTAGATTATTAACCAAGGGCTGTATGACATCAATTGCATACGAGGTTTTTGGCGCCTGAGCGAAGCGAAGGCGCTAATTAACCCGAGTATGCAATTGATGCTTACGCCCGAGATAAATACTCTGCTTTACATATCGATTGTGAGGTAAGTAAACAACAAGACAGCAGGTTTCAATGAACATTTATTAAGAAGAAAAAAATGTGTATTTAATTAAAATTAATAGTAAAATTATTACAATTTGTAAGAGATATGGTCACGTTCTTTTTAGGTATATTTATAGTTTGAATATGAGTTTGTGATGATAAGACTTGAGTTTGAGTGACTTGAGGTTCTTGCATCGTAAATGGCGGCAGTTGACTGGTACTATTTTCTTCATTAAAAAATGGCTCAGATGATGTGCTTTGACGTGGTGATTTTAAGTTTATATTTTCTGTTATTTTAGAAGTAATTTTGCTTTTGTTTGCCATCGAATCTTCGATATAACCTTCGGCCACTTTGCTGGACTTCCAGCCGCCGTGCCTTTTTAACAGAGTGAGGTTGGCTCCCGAATCAGCCAATAGAGTCGCTGATGTTCTGCGAAAGCAATGCCCGGTGTATAACTCTACGTTACTCAGTTTTAAATATGTGGCTATTTGCTTTGGCATGCCTGTAAATTTGTTTTTTCCTATTACTTGTCTGTGGCATTTTCCTTTACTGTAATTAAGAAAAAAACGATTTGTATCCACGTTTTCAGGCCGAAGAGCTTGATATTTTTCAACATAATTTGCAAATTCTTCATGCACAACAAATGACCGGTCAATTTTAGTTTTCGTGTTAGGCAGTTTTATGAGTAGTAATTTGTTATGTTTTTCTACATTTTCTATTGTCAAGTTTGTCAATTCCACGGTTCTGCAGGCTCCCGATATCCCAAAAATTAGAACAACCTGTAAAAAAGACATAAGTTGTATTAAAGGCACCAAATTCGCATAGTATTTTTGTGAAATATTTTGGTAACTTATTAAAAAGGGCAAGTAAATACGTAGGTACCTTTATTGCTAAATAAATTTCATCCGGAGCTTCATTTAAGAATTTCTGTACTTCTTCTGCAGTAAATACCTTCGATTTCTTGCTTTTAAAGCCGTCAGACTGCCTTTTCAAGAAAGCACTAAGTTTAGAAAAATCTTTCAAATTCACGTCATGTTTTGTCATCATTGTAGATTTTAGCATGGAATAAAAGCACCATAAACTGGAAGGTTGTAGCCTCTTAGATAATTCATCAAAATATGATATAAAAACACTTTCAGAAAGAGATTTCACTTTTTTTTCTGACCGCCATTTCATAAATTCGTCGTATGCCTTTACATATCTTTCTTTCGAGTTAGGCGGTAATATATTTTCGACAACTGTTTTTGCCCTTTCTTTAATAAAATCGGGCGTTAGATCTATGTCTTCGTCACTAGACATGTTTAAAACTTTTGAAAAAGAACTCAAACAAGAAAATTAATTATTTTCGCGATGCTTTCGCGCCTACTAGTAGACTGCCTTTTTTTTTTCACGCACGCAAGCGCGTCAAATCTTGCTGGCCAGTTTGATTTTTAAATCGATTCCATCTAACATACGATGTGGAAACAAATAGTTCCATATTTAAAATAAAATCTTTATAAAATAAATTGTCTAGATTCCGATTCGAGTAATTAATCGATACCGAGAAAAAAAAAAATAACTTTTTAAAAATATTCTTCGTGCAGTATGAGTATGACAGTTCTTTTTTCAAATTCCAAAACCTATGCTGTAATGATAGTCATACACCCCGGCATTCAGGGGTGTAAGGGTGTACTTACAGAGCAAGAGATATGTAAAATATTGTAAAGTAGCGCTTAATGAATGTGTAGGAGTGTCCAAAACAAAACCTTTGAAGTTAAAAGAAGAATGGAGCTTTATACAGTTTTTTCTTTATAGTCACAAGGGATTTATCATTATTCTAGTTTGTAGTTTATTAAATGACTATTTTTTTATTGTTACCGTACTATATATACCTACTTGCAATTAGTGAGGTTGAATAAAAACACCTTGAATTTATGCTAGCCTGGTACTTTTGGTCGCCAAAAAGACGATTTTAGTCAATAAAGCTACTATTGTGGCTTAATTATTATAGCTAAATTGATATATTTCCCTCGCGTAATTTTTTGGAGGTAATAATGAGTACTCATGTAGTACATAAAATTCAGACTTTGAAGAGAGGATTAATCATGTTCCAACACTTCAAAAAAGAAGAAAAAGTTCGAACCTTAAATCAAAATCAATCAAAATCAAAGCATTTATTTCAAACAAGCCAGTTACTGTCGAAACAAAGATGAAAATTAAATGTAGCTACAGTCCCAGTCACAAGACATAAAAACTGTGAAAGTACTGTAGTTGCCCATTCCCTAGCGTAGATCTCTATGGAGAAGAACGGGCAAGAAACTCCATGGACACTCTTTTAAATCAGAATATTGTTACAAAATCTTGGTTACATCATTCATGTTGAGTATGTGTGTTGTTGGTATATTATGTGAGAACAATGTAGCAAGATGTGCACGTTAAAAGTGTCCACAGCAAAAACATACAAAAAAATACAATTCAAAATAATTCATTCAAATAAGCCATGGCAACTAAGAGATGACCAGTCACAACTGACAGCGCCCGTTCACGGACATGACGCATGGATCAGCACCATTCAACTCAACCATTTTGAAGGGAACTAAATGATCCGACACACGCGCCACCATCAGCGAGACAATTGAGTGAGCATGACATACTCCAAACCGCCAGGGCACATTCAAGTCAAGAAAAGACGTAGGTTTCCAGTGAATGATAGCTTTCTAGTACATAGTACTCACGCAATATGGGCTATGCATTTATATAATACTAAAGAGATTGATTCTATACAATGCAAAGATAGTTGTACAATCTTCAGCAGCTCCAACAACACAATTAGTGCTATCCATTAATGCGCCCCTGTCCTTGTGGAGCAGGACCAGCATTGAGCCAAGCATTTTTATCAGCGATATAATCGCTCAACTTGTAATAAGCTTGCTTACATAGTGTGCGTTGAATGCATGTTTTAAATTTCGTCTCATTCAGTTCAAGAATACTTTGTGGAATTTTATTATTGCATCTCAAACAGTACCCCATGAAAGATGAGTCTAGCGAGTCTGAAGCCTGGCTGAACTAGTTGGTCCCTATTTCTAGTACTGTAATTATGTGTGTGTAAAAATGTCTCCGTAACCAGAACCTAGGTCAAGTACGAAAAAAAAAAATCACAATGACAGGAAGAATAATATGTTAAGCGTCTTTTGACCCCATTATAATACAAACGATGCTAAGGGAGTAAATACCTAATGAGAAGAAAAATATAGCTCTTACACATACTATTTATACAGGTATATTCACGCAAACCATCACGTTACACGTAACGTATAGTACGCAACGTTGATACATCGTATGCCAAGCATTCGCCACAACCGCTGACACTTGATTAATTATCCCTCTCAGTTCAAATAAGCGGCCGTTCTATATGTTTTATATGTTGGATGTTATATGCCTGATCTCAATTAAGTTTGATATAATCAGGGTTTTAGTGAAATGTTTAATGTAATGTTATTTAATTCATTATCTGCCTAGCCTTTCCCCAACTATGTTGAGGTCGGCTTCCAGTCTTACTGGATGCAGCTGAATACCAGTATTTAAGTTTACATGGAGATCTTATTTAGTTAATGGACTATAATAGTGGTGGAAATACAACCACGTCATCTCATTGCCTTTATTCCAATTCTTTTAGATTCTGCTTAGCATGTATTCTTCTTCCATCATTCTCAGTGTTTACCTTCTTCCTAGCCTAAGCCTTTACACTTTCCATACTATTTCTTGGTGTTTTCCCAAAAACACAAAAGATATTCTAGGATTTTTTTACCGCCATTCGATAAAGATAAGATAGGTAGATGATAAGTTATGTACATTTTCTATTTTTGTCTTATTTTATTATTACTTTTTCTGTCTTTTTATAATATGTACTTTATTGTTATTTAAAATACTGTGTCTACATACTGTATCTTTAACCTAAGTAGTATGTGGAAATGTCGTGATTAGCCTACTTAAACGTTGTAATATTTACTGTAACATGTATTGGACAATTGTTTGTTTTCCCTAAATAAATACATAGATAACCACCAGAATAAATAGTTTGATTATGTATAAAGACTTAGACAAGAAGGAAGAACTATTCAACAAGATGATATTCAAACTTCTCCACGTACCAACGAATTAATCAAAGTTCGCAGAGGTGGACCTTTCATCCCTCCAGCAGAAGTTCAAAGGTTTCTGATTGGCGCCCCGTGTGTGAACCTAATCCGGTTCCGACCCGGCGGAAAAAATCACTCACTACTCTTTTGAAAGCGTTCCGGTGTATTTTCGTTGAGCTGAAAACTTTCGCAATACCGTGAACGGCTCAAGTTTAAACTCCCGCGGAAAGAGGGGATTCAACGATCATCTGGCTACGTCTAATACTTTCCTGAAATATGTTGTCACTGCATAAACTTTATGAGTTTAGTTTCGTCTAGCGAGAACTTTCTTCGTCAGTGATGGAGCCGTTTTTGAGCGTCCTTCTGTCACACGTCAGCGGCATATAATAAAACGTAATACATTTGAGGGAATAACATATCATAACATCACGCCTGTAAGTAATCCCCGGAGGGTTAGGCAGAGGTGTACCTAATAGTACACCCACATTTCGCCGGTTGTTTTAAGTCCCATACAATAGGGTGCGAGCCTATTGCCATCAACCGAGCGCTTATACAGACTCCGTGGCTGCTACTGAGAAATTCCTAATGGAAAAGCCCAATTACACTTTGCCCGACCCGGGAATCGAATCCAGGGCCTCATGTTCAACAGTGTGGCAGTCTAAATACACAGTGAAGTCGCAATAATAATCTATACATATAATAAAACAGTCTACGAAAGAAAAATTGTACATTGAGAATTTTCGAGAAAAATAAGTGGCTTTTGTTAGAAAAACGACAAAAAGTGACTTTTTGGAATTTTTGACTGTTTGTCTGTGTATGGTACGGCTTCACGCCAAAACCACTGGATAGATTAAATTGAAATTCAGCAAAAATGTTCTTTGTAAAGCAAAGAAGGGTTTTGGGCTACATATTATTACGCCGTATGTTATGGGAGGTAACCAATGTTGGTTTTAAAAGGTTTTTGTTCGTAATTAAATGCACAAAATAATCCAAAATAAACCAAAAGATATAGGTATCCAAAAAACGCTGCCCAAAGTCACTATTCCACGCGGACGAAGTCGCGGGCAGAGCTAGTCTTCAATAAAAATGTACACAGTCAAGCAAATGCCACATTAAGCGAGCAATTATTATGAATTTATTTCCAGTTGGACGATGTTACGCAAATTTTATCGAAACCAATTTCGATAGTGCACTGTAATGTGACTTAAGCGAGATAAAATACGAACAAAAGCTATAATTTCTCGATTCTTGAATGGAATTTCCATAATTCGGCTTATATTTGCCGAGCCGTTTGTCAATGGCAGTCGAGTACGCCCCCGCACACGATCCGATATATTATTTCAAGTTATTTAATGTCGAGCCTTTTCAATTTATTTACATATTTGTGATTTAGAGCTATAAAAGCGGTGCATGCAAATGTTTAAAATTTATGTTATGGTTAAAATCAGCTCTATAATTTTCATATAGCGAGGCACTGAAATAAATATTTTGACATACGAATCATTCACACTATAGCAATTTACTGAGTCAATAAAATGTATGGTCATTTATAATCCTTTCACCTAGAGATGAAGGAGTGAAACGTTTTTTGTTTAAATATTAATGCCTTTAAAAATATCCATTGCATATCCATAAGGACCATCAAGAAGTCAGCGCATCGAAATAGGGGTCTTTTCGTCATTACAATAAACTTTAATTTTTACTGTCGATATTTTCCGTGAATCCTCATTAAGACCAACTACATCCTGAACTCAAAATGTGACCCTTAAATCAACCTTAATAGAGTTATAAACGGGAAAACCAACCCCATTCGTATCCAATATTCTGAATACGTAATTCACCATTTCCAATTTCGCATCAATGCCTGTGATTTAAGTATTTCCCGTATCATTTGTTTCTTCCTGTGTTCCAATATAGCATTTTTTATTTTGTTAAATTGCTTTTCTTTGTACACCCCCTTCATATAAGTGTATGCGTGGATTCTTCCAACACAGATTTGTTCTTAAGGCTCGACGTTTATTTGTTTTTAGCTCACGGCGAAATTGATCATTTTTTGTTGTTTATTGCGTATCTTATAGTGATGTATTTTTGAATAAGTTAAATAAAACTGTCTAGGATTGTTTGATTTTCTCTTAATATGAATTTTGTGATGGATAAATTTATTTGATTTGGTTTTGGGATTTTGAATTTGGATTTTATTTTAAATGTCAAAGCGTTTTATTGTTTTTAGTGCTGGTAAGTATTGAATTTTGTAAACTTTTGAATGATAAAATGTTCGTTTTTCTCTATAAAAGTTTACAAAAAATACTACTTAGAGCTCTCATAATTCATCCAGCTGATTCAATCAAACCCAACCACAAAATAAAACGCAAAACATCATTATCTAACTCAATAAATTCCCAAAAAACTCTTAACGCAAACTCATTTTTGATTGCTTACTCACATGAAAGCAATGTCATATCCGGGGTGCTTTTTAACAAGCACAAAACACTTGCGTCGGCATCCATGCAAAACATCATTCATTACGCGCTGACAATAAATAGATTATGTGTGACGTCAAAAAGTGCACAACACGACGTTTTTTTCTTGCCCTCGTTTTTTGTAATACAATAATCAAAGGAATATGAGGGGATCAGAAATCAAACGTCTACATATGGAGCGATAAAGAAGTAAGATTTGAGGATCAGAGGTAGGGTTGTGTCTTGTTATTTTTGGTTATTTTTTCTGTATGTTATGGAACTTGACAGGATTTTCAGATTTTTGTAATATTCTCGGGATTATTAAAATTTATAGTGCGTAGACAAGATATAGGAACAGTTTTAATAATATTGAGTTGAAGTTCATTTAAAATTAATTTTGTACCGAAGGACCAATAATTGAAATAATATGGTAGAAAATATAAATTGGCTGGTTTCCGTAACCGGTGTATTTTAGTATCATGTGCTTGGGTGATACGGGACATAACAGTATCCTTGTATTTACGTGCAGAACAAATAACTAAAATGTTATTAAGTAGGTACAGCAAGCAATGTAATAATGCACTATTGCACTTATTACGATATAACCAATAATAAGATCATAATCACCCAGATAATATAATCCAAGTAAAAAAAACGATATACGAAAATAATACACTCAATACCCTACCTGTTCCCGTTGCTTAAGTACCAGGGCCGCAGAGACTGAAACAGCTGTCACGCATGAGATAATCCACCGAGAAGCGAAAAGCGCGCCCTCAGCGAATTGCGACTTCGCCATGTGATCCCCCGGCGCCTACCAGGCACACATGATAATGCGAAAAGTAATTTTTATATTAAACCTTTGCCAAAACATAAAAGAGAGATTTCCGCGAGTATCTTACTCCAGCCCCAACGAATGCGCCGCATAAATTAGTTTTCCCGGAGATTGTTTGTTCAGTCGATGCTTTTTATTATTTTTACGTTAACATTTATGAGTTTTTCATCGTCGGAGTCGTTGCTTAAACATTTTTGTGTTGCTATAACATTTTAATAGTGGAAAAACTAACAACAACGAAAGAGAGAGAGTTCTTTCACCCAGGAATTGTTTAATTACAACGTTCGCTTCGTATGTTATTTTTGTGTTGCTTGTTATATGCAAATTGAATAAAAAAGACGACGAGAGAGTTTTGTTCATATGCCGTTGAAACTTCCCGGTATCTGGCCAGTAATTAATTAAAAGCTTAGGTGGTGCCATTATGGGTTTTATGCTAATAGGCGGCGGCTAATATGGGAGCCTTCAAAGGGTCTGGTACGCGGGCGAAACATTAAATTTCAGCGAAGCGTGTGGCACAAAGCAACGTCGGCCGGCCGCGTTGCGTTATGCACGTAGATTAGATTAGCGACCGTGTTTTGTGTTGGAGAATTTAAACCTCCTTTACATGTCTGATATCCTGGTATCTGAAATTTATAGTTGGACATGTAATGCACTTAGTTCTCAACTAAATTAGCAATTAGTGGAATTAATATGTAACCTGTAAAATGATAGTTTATGAGAAGATTTTACATAAATGATGATTTTGAGAGCCTAAAAGATTGAGCTCAAGTTAATTTAGTTAAGAACTTTGAATTAGTGAGTAATTGGAGTTAAACATAGTTTATGTCTAATTAAGCGAGCTTCATGTTTTCTAAACCTCCCAATTAGTATTAAGTGAGCGTTTTGTAATGAAGTGTCACATCTCTTGCGTGATTGTTCACTGTGTGCATATACACAATATGCAAGCGGGGAACGAACGGGGGGAGCGAGGGCGGGCGGGGGCCTGGGCGGGCGGCAGAGCGAGTACCAGTTAAATTGAGCACCGCTACGCCCAGACTCTCATTTCCTCCATCCACCATTGTGTGCCACTCACAATACAAAACATTTTTTTACGAATTTCGACAAAAAGTGCTTTGAATTTTTTCCAATCTTCGCCTCTATTCAGCTCGTAAAAACTTATTGTCTCGCCGCGAAAGAGAGTAGGCGTGTCCTTCGGGAACGTTAGCCTGAATCGCATTAAAGTACAATAATAAAATTTAACACAATTCTTAAAGTATAATTTAGTGTTGCCACATTAAACTCGAAGTTTCTTAATTTTATTGCTGCGATAATTAGGAGGATGATAACTCTTTAAGAACAAACATAATTCATTTAGAACTTCATGGAGATTTGCGTTTGAAATTGCCGTATTATACTAATTAATTGTTCTAAGGATCGCTTAATGGGCGTTATACGTCTAGAGATTTATAAAATCTGTCAGTTAAACAAGAATAATAACATTTATCTCCATAAATGAGGCTTAGATGAGAAGATTCTGAAGTAGATATAAAAGTACATAATACCTAAACGTGTTTTACAAGTAGGTACCTACCTAGTCTATGTTATTGAAAACTTCGGAAAAATTGAATTCTACAAACACTTTGTAATGGAAAATGATTTTTTGCAACAAAACGAAGCCTTAATATTTGTAGAATATAAAAAATAAAACGTGGTTTCTATATTCATATCGAAGCAAATAGAAAATTGTGACCTTTTACAAGTTTTTAGGGTTCACACCTCACCCCAAGAAAACCACATAAGCTTCTTTTGAACAAGCTTGTTGTGTTTATGTAACTGGCTTATTAATAATTTTATTTATAATTTTAACTGAATTTTTATACTGTGGTCCTTCGAGCTGGATATCAGTCGATAAGTTTAACAAAGAAAGTCTATTCACTTGTGCTGATGCCAAAATACAAGTAAATGAGATTGAAATGATAACTTGCAGACGATTTACACATGGTAAAAGCTCAAAGAACTTAATAATTACAGATCAATGCACCTGTCTCTAAAATACTCATCATGAGCTATTTCAGCCATAAAATAGAATGACACTTTTTACGTTCTCTAACAAACGAACTTAGTGTGACTTACAGTGTAAGGCGGGGCTCATAACTCACGAATTTATAGTGATTGCAGTGGCGGCCAACAAAAATGGCGAACTTTTGATATACGACGCCACCAACGAGATTAATTGGGGAGCGATGGATACAAAACTATAAATTATGTCGTTTTCGCTCTTTCGATTTTAGATTTTAAAATCAATGTATTTTTTGTAGATTGGTTAATAATAAGTACTACAAAGTTTGGCCGCTGAGAGAATGCGTTTCTGACGTCTCGCGTCGTCAGTTGGTACATTAATTTAGCGCGAAATTATAACATGTATTGTTACTTGATTTAATGATATCGTTTTTAATAATATTATTTGTTACTAGGGCAAAAAAACTATAGTTATATGTTTATCGTAAAATTTTCGCCACTTCAAAGTTACATCGTCCTTTCGCTCACGACCTGTCAGGAACGCATTCTCTCAGCGGCCAAACTGTAGTCTCCATCTACTATTGTCATCCGATATTGGATTTGGTCTTTTCAAACTGATACTAACAGACGCCCGTTTCCTGGATTTTACTTAAATGAAAGTTATTAAGAATATAAATCTAAGATAACGAAAATATCTTCTGTAAATAAGTTTTTGGCGTTTATTATTTTTTGGATAGTCCATTATTCGTTATATTAGTCTGTTCTAGCAGTAGATGCTCTTGTAGGTACGACTTTGGACTACTAGCTAATACATCCACAAACCGCCACATTATGTCATCCTTTGTCGCCTCGTGTAATAAACTTGAGTTCTCATATGGTATTGTCTCCTGCGTTCGTGAATAGTTGTTTGTCCCGACGTTAAACGAGTTACGCCCCAGGAGATTGTGCGCGATGGAAATGGGGAGATACAGTGGAATGACAGAAGTACTAAACTTGGTATAAGATATCCTGACTGTGTATAGATGTCTGCAGGCCTAGTCAAATTACAAACGTTTCGTATCGATTCTCTTTCTACAATCGTAAACGCCTCGGCGTAAGCGATTGTAGAAAGCGCTAAATTGGTAGTTTGTGTTGATCACGTGATTTAACGTTGAGATGATGTCATTCCCATACATTTGATTAGTTTTCTACTAGCGTTAACGATTGTAGATTGTCAACTTGGCTAAGCCTGCTGAACTTCTCCGTCTACCCTGTCGTATCCAAGCAAATCGTTCGCGAGTTGTGTATAACTTTTGATAGAAAGAAGTCGTACGCCTTACCGAAGGCACATGCACTATGAAGGTGTGCGGTTCGAATAATTCAGACGTGTCTTAAAGGTTATCGACATTTCTAGAAGAATTTTATATATATAAAGGCTCTTTGAAATGTGAAAATAAAACAAGTCTTTGAAGGATTTCTTGAGATACGTACGTCATATCGTGTTTGAGGCTTATTGCATTGCGATGTGCATCTACGTGGACTTCTTGAGGCGGAAAACGTCTGTGAACATGTATTGAAAATAGTATTTTCCAAACTGTAAAAGAATAATATTGCTTCTTCTTTTTTCGTGTCGATGGTAGGACTTGATTAAATTTATTGAGTCCAGAATGTGGCCACGTTAATTGCGGCCATAATTAAAATATTGCTAAAAAGGAATTCTAAAAAAAACTAATACTAAACCGCCGCTTGTAAAATTTCAACTTTTAATACCTATAATTTGTGTTGCTTATGAACACAATACTTTAAGAAAATTTTGTTTACTCACATATCTATCTAATTTACGTTTAAGATGAGACTTATTCCAACATAAGGTCGGAACCTTTAACGACGCAATCATTATTTTTTAACTTCATGTATTTACAATAGTGGTACGAGGCGGACTCAATGCCATAAGGCATACTAGCTTAATACTACAAGGTATGATGTGAGGTGTGATGTGTGGTGTGTGTGTGTGGTGTGTGTGTGATCCAAGTCTAAAACATGTTAGGATAAGGTGGCAACACTGTTGGGAGGGGGCTAGACTTAAGATGGCGGAAATAAAGGACGCACGTTCTTGTCAATTTAAAATGATTTTTATTTAAATCATTATCCAAATTAACATGGTGGCAGCGGAAAAGTCTTTACAAGTGCACAGTTAAAGTAGTGTTTACATAAAAGCCGTCGTGAATAGTCGTGATACAAAGGTATTACATGCTGGCTTGCCACGTGCCACGTGCTAGTCAAGACTCGCATCGAATGGGCGAAGTGAAAAAAGGCACCATGGAAGGTCAAATTAACATTATTAAGCCAATTGATCTCAACAACTCGGACACTGTAGCGACATGGACAAAATGGAAGCAGATCTTTGACAACTTTTCAATTGCCATGAAGTATGACAAGGAGAGCAAAGACAGAAAAATTGCTATTTTACTGCACTTCATGGGCGAGCAATGCTTGGATGTCTATAATGCCTTCTCTGAAGAAGAAAGACAGACCTATGAATCAGTCCTAGCAGCGTTTGACAAGTATTTTATACCAAAGAAAAATTTGGCTATTGAAAGACATAAATTTTTTAGTACACAGCAAGGAGAAGATTCCTTGGACGTATTTTTGACGAAATTGAAGAAGTTAGCTGCTAGTTGTGAATTTAAGGAGCTAAAAGACTCACTAATAAGAGACATATTTATATGCAATATAAGTAAAAAATACACACAAATAAGACAAAGACTTCTAGCGGAAAATGATATAGAACTAGATAGATTGATTACTATATACAAATCAATGGAGATGTCATACAATAACACCTCATACTTGGAAGGTGGGAATGTGGAAATTGCAGCAGTTCAGAAGTTTCCCAAGTCTAAAACACAAAAATGTACACGCTGCGGGCAAGTACACAAGTTTACATGTCCGGCAAAAGGAAAGCAGTGTCACAAATGTAAGAAAATGGGACATTTTGCACAACTGTGTAAAACACAAATAAATACAATTGAAGCAGTCAAGAGTGAAGACACAGGTAACCTGTTTTTAGTAACCAATAATAGTGACTCCAACAATGATTTGTTTCTGGGTGTCTTATATACTGAACAGTGTCTCATAAATCACATAGATATGAAAGATTGGCTCATAGATTTTATAATAAATGAACAAAATGTAACATTCCTAATAGACACTGGTGCTAGAGCTAATTGTTTGTCTTATGATTTATTTCATAAATTAAAATTATGTGATAATGATCTTAAAAGTTGTTCAGCTAACTTAGTAGCATATGGAGGTAATAAAATACCAGTCAAAGGTTGTTGTACTTTGAAATGTTATAAAGATAATCAACAACTTGATATTCAATTTATTGTAGTTAACATACCATGTCAGCCAGTCTTAGGTGCAAATACATGTACTGAATTAGGTATTGTTAAAAGAATATATACAATAAATAATAGTGACAAACAACAACCAGTCTTACAACAATTATTAAATGAATATCAAAATGTTTTTCAGGGCCTAGGGTGTCTGCCGGGCAAGTGTCACCTGACTGTGAGATCTGATGCACAACCAACGATAGATGCACAGCGCAAAGTACCATATGCACTTCAAGCAAGACTAAAGGAGGAATTGGATCGGATGACAGGACTAGGAGTGATTGAACCAGTCTCCAAACCAACTAGTTGGGTTAGCTCAATTGTTATTGTTGAAAAAAGTAATAAACAGTTAAGGATTTGTTTGGATCCTCGAAACTTGAATAAGGCCATCCAAAGGTCTCATTATCCGTTACCTTCTCTAGAAGATGTAAGATGTAGACTAAATGGAGCTAAAATATATTCACATTTGGATGCCTATTCAGGATTTTGGATGATCCCATTAGACTCTGGTAGCTCAGATTTATGTACATTTAACACTCCTTATGGAAGATATAAATATTTGCGTCTACCGTATGGTCTAAATTGTTCCACTGAGATTTTTAGCAAAAAACTCATTGAATCATTCTCCGATATACCAAACTTAATCATTTATGTCGATGACTTGCTCATTTATGGATCAGATGAGAAATCTCATAATGAAACATTGAAAAAAGTATTAGAAAGGGCAGAATCTATTAATTTAAAATTTAACAAAGACAAATGTATAATTGGAAAAACAAAAATAAAATTTTTAGGTCATGTGTTTAGTGCTGAAGGCATGTCACCAGACTATGATAGGATAAAAGCGATCTGTGAAATGCCTAAACCTGATTGTCAAAAAAGCTTGCAAAGATTTCTAGGAGTGATAAACTACCTGGGCAGTTATATTAAAAATTTATCTTCAGAAACAGAAGTATTAAGAAACCTTCTTAAAAAAGACTCGCAATGGTTATGGGATGAGAACCATGACAAAGCTTTTCAAAATTTAAAAAATTCATTAACATCAGCTCCAGTTTTGCGTCACTATGATAATAAACAGCCACTGACACTGAGTGTTGATTCTTCACAGTCAGCTTTAGGTGCAGTATTACTGCAGTCAGGTCAGCCTATAGCTTATGCTTCCAAAACATTAACTGATTGTCAAAAAAGATATGCCCAGATTGAAAAAGAATTGTTTGCTATTTTATTTGGCTGTCAAAAATTTCATCACTACATTTATGGACACAAAGTTAAAGTAGAAACTGACCATAAGCCTTTAGTCACCTTATTCAATAAGTCATTAAGTCAAGTACCTAACAGATTACAAAGAATGATGTTAGCACTGCAACTATATGATATAGAAGTCACATACATACCGGGCACAAAATTATACATTCCTGATACACTATCTAGAGCTGCTTTATCAGAATCTATGGAACATGCTATTGATAAAGAAATAGCCATACATTCAAACTTGTTTATAACAGCACTGTCTATATCAGACTCAAAACTAGAAACAATAAAAGAAGCAACTCAGAAGGATGCATGTTTGCAATTACTGATGAAATATTTTAATGAAGGGTGGCCTGATCACAAAAATAAAACAGACTCACTTGTAAGATCTTATTGGAATTATAGGTCGGAAATTCATGTCATTGACGGAATAGTCTTCAAAAATAATAGTATAATAGTACCAATGTCAATGCGTAAAGATATGTTACAACAGATTCATGCTAGCCATTCAGGTATATCTAGGAGCAAAATTCTTGCAAGAAATGTCATATTCTGGCCATGTATGAACAAAGAAATTGAACAAATGGTAGAAAATTGTCAAATTTGTTTAAAATATAGACCAGCCAATACAAAAGAACCATTACTGTTGGCAGAAGATCCAGCTCTTCCTTGGGAAAAGATAGGTGCTGATTTATTGCAATTCAATAATAAAAAATATTTAGTCATCGTTGATTACTACTCAAAGTACATTGAACTTGCTCAACTAAACAATGATTCTACGGCAAAGAATGTAATATTACAATTAAAATCAATATTTGCACGACATGGAATCCCTTTGAGATTGTATACAGATAATGGACCACCATTTGAATCAAAAGAATTTAAATGTTTTTGTCAAGAATGGGACATAGATCATGTCACTTCTAGTCCCAATTTTCCACAGTCTAATGGTCAAGCAGAGTCAGCAGTTAAAATTGTTAAAAAAATATTGCAAAAAGCATATGATGACAATAAAGACCCATATCTGTCTTTGTTGCATTATAGGTGTAATGATAAAGAGTACATGAAATCTCCATCTGAATTATTAATGTCTAGAAAACTGAGATATAACTTACCCATGTCAAAAGAGTTGCTAAAGCCTAAAGTAATAAAACCAGAAGGGCAAAAGGAAAGTATTAATAAGCATAAACAAAAATATAAGTATTACTATGATAAAGGTGCTAAGAATCTACCTGCATTAAATCAAGGTGATAATATCATGTTTAAGAAAATGCCTGACAGTAGTTGGGAGCCTGGTGTAATTAAAGAAGTTCTAATAAATTGCCCAAGGTCATATTTGGTAGAAGCTGACAATGGAAAGGTATATCGTAGAAATCGTAGCCACATATTATATGTCAAGCCTAGAAATGTTGATTCATTGCCTAAGGCTTCTACAAAGGCTCTGCTAAATAAAAGGCACCAAATATTAAAACAAGATCAGTCTTTAACTGTACCAATATCATTATCAAGTATGTATGTCAGATTGTGTCTTCCTAAACCGAGTTGTGAGTGTGACATTCAAGATACAAGTATTAGTCATGATCAATCCATGCCAAATGTAGAAATAGATAGTCAAGAGTCTTTGTCAAACATAGAACTAAATAGTCATGAGTCTTTGTCAAATGTAGAACTATTGGAGAGTAGCTCGGTTCATGAAATAGTCTTGTCATCTGAAGAATCCTCCACGGCAGGGGAATTTGAGGATGCTGAATCTGAAGAATCATCCATGACTGATGCATATAGAAATTTTGGATCAGATGCAACCTCTAGATCTGTAGATGAGGATGCTGGACCACAGTCAGATGATACTTTGCTAGAAGATAGTCCTGTATATGTAACTAGACTTGGTCGCAAAGTATATAGACCTAAGAGATATGATGATTAAAGTGTGTCTAATCTAGATACTCAAAATGTTTAATCATTACATACTGGGACTAGGCTACAAAATGATAATTTAGATTGTTTTGTTTAATTCTAAGTTAAGTATATTAGAAGTGCACTCAAATTGTTTTGATTTTCAAGATTATAATAAATTCAAGCTTAGTCATTTAGAGAAGTGTAAACTTAAAGATAAGTTTTTCTTTTAAATTATTTAAGTTTTTCTTTTAAGTTTTTTAGAAGTGTATTCTAACTAGTTTTAGTTTTTAAATTTGAATAAATTCAAGTTATGTTTAGTAATTCATACGATTGTAAACCTAGGATAAGTTTTCTTATTTTTTTTAATTAAGTTACCTACCTACTTTATAATACTTGTGAAGGAGGATGTTAGGATAAGGTGGCAACACTGTTGGGAGGGGGCTAGACTTAAGATGGCGGAAATAAAGGACGCACGTTCTTGTCAATTTAAAATGATTTTTATTTAAATCATTATCCAAATTAACAGTAGGTAGGCACATTGGTAACTTTGTCTTTGTTTTAATAAAATCACTTTGAATCAACAATTTTGAACTTAAAATACCTAACACCAATAAAGATTTAAGTTCCAAAAATAAGATAACAGACTACGCTTCAAGAGTATTTGAAATATGAATTAATTAAGCTATAAATTAACAAATACCTCCATAAAATATTTGCACCACACGTTCAAAACCGCAAAATTTTGTTATAAAGTAACAATTTACAACTTAATTCTCATCGAAATTTAAGAGGGTGCAAATAAACATGTTGTAAAACTAAATATTCAGTGAAAATAAAAAAAATATTGCAATTCACAGTCAAAATTTTAGTGCTTTATTGAGTGATATTTCTTTGGGGTATCGTGTTGCTTAGTAAAAAAGGGTCAGATAGGCAGTCGTTTCATGGATCTACTGGTATTGATACTGCATGGTCAGACTGCAGTGCGTGCGATAACTATAGCAGTGGGCAAATTTAATCTGTGGATGATAATGGTGATGAATGTGGTCTGTATTAGCAAAGTTGTGGCCGTTTTTTGACGTGCATTACCCGTTCACTAATGGTCGATCAATTTTTAACCTTATTACTCAAGGCCTAAAGATGAAACTTGGTGGACTGTCAGTGAACTCGATGGTATGTTACCATCGTAGAGACAAACAACGCTTGAATCATCCTGCTCTGCCAAAAAAAATCGTATCCAGAAAAATTGAAAGAGAAATTTGGTTGGTTTAAGGTGTTTCAAAATGAAAGGTCAAAAGTGTGTAGCCCAATATTAGCTTGAAAAACAGAATAAGCATAGGTATATCTATAAAGCTGAATAAACTAGCAAAACATATTTTCGTGTGTTACTTTAAGTGAACCTCAAGTGTAATAATTCACTAAATTTTACTAAAAATACAGTAATAACCTTATGAAAGTCACGAAATATGATAACATTATTTTCATGTACCTATTTTATTCTAGTATTTTCTCTCATTCATACTAAAACTGTTTTTAAAAGAAGTTTGTAACAATCTCGAAGACGAATAAAATATAGCGCTCAAGCAAAAAACAGACAATTTACTTGCAAAAATCAAAATTAACTTGTAGAAAACTTCACAATGAACTGAAAAACGATTTTTTATTCAAGTTATTACTGAAATCTGTATAACACTGTTATATATATATGTAGGTACTATAGTTATAAACTTTCCCTTTTCAAATCCGTCGCTCAATTAGCACTTTCTAAAGCTGACGGAAAATCCCAAAAAAAAAGTCAAAGTGTAATTAAAGGTTGGTTATCTCTGGCGTTAGAGCAATTTACTTAATTGCTCAGGCGATAGGTGGCAATTTCAACTCTTTACGACATTGCCCACGATGATAAGGGAACTAATTGTCGAATAAAAAAGGATTACAGCTAATCCTTGTTTAATAAAAATGTTAATCATGAGATTTCCGTCGCAGTATGCAAATGTTATAGTAGCCACCCCGTTCGTGATTGGCCGTAATATGGTAATATAGGATATCGCATCTATTTATTCGAGTTCCCGTACGTATATTGAAGGTTTTTTTATTTCGCGTGTTGGAGGTGATTTGGCTTTTATTTAAGACATTGATGACTTGCTAAGGAGGTAGTTGTGGAAGCAGAACCCATACAAATTGTGCGTATGTCAGCATAAAATCTCAGTAAGACACCGTGTGTGGCTCAGCCTTATGGCTGTTTCCATAATGAGGAAGGCAACTGTGTTACTAATGGCGCTAGCATCGCTTGTCCCAAACATCGTCATTGGTTGAAAGTCTGTCAATGTCATTCTATATTTCAAAATAGTTTGACCTCATTGGTCAGATTGGGACTAAGCTATGGACGCGCCATCTACAATCAGCTTTGACCAGCCTTTCCCATTATAAGTTAGGTAAAGTTGTTTTGTCTAGGCTAAGTTTTAGCACGTAAGGTCAGTGCGCAGTTGCAGCTGATTCTTAAGCTAAGTAATTAATCCATTTTTTAGGCTTTCGAGGAGCTCCCAATCCTGACCAGGTTCTTGAATGAAACAACAAATGTTTATTGAAATGTCATTTTGTTGATAAAAGATACAATTCTCGTCAATGTCGCCGTGTATAGAAGCGTTTTCATTGAGTTACATAGAAACCAGCCTTGTTGCTGGTTGCGATCCATCATAGTCATCGGGCGGTTTTGTTGCTGTGCTTGTCTCGTCGGTCTATTGCGGTCGTTTTCGGACTAAGCTATGCCGTTTTGTATATGAGAAATATCACTCACGTTCGCGTTCACGTTCGTTCGCTCGTTATCGTTAGTTCGTTCGCTCACTTACGTTTCTAGACAAAATCCTGCAAGAAAATGATTTAATCTCTAGACACCACAAGGCAACGTGTAAAAGGGTCCTATTTTAACGAGGATTATAGCAATTATCACCTAAGACACAGGTGTTTGTCCGATATACAAGCGACACAACAAACAACACAAGCATAGAATCATACAGGAATATTCCAGGGAATAAGCTTACCAATTTATCCAAATGCAAAAAAGGGAGAAAAAGGTAGACACATAATATGTACCATATTTCCCGAAGACCTTTAATTAAGCTCCCAATTTCAGGGTCCAAAGGTAAAGATAAAGTAAATATCCATACGAATGGACGTATCATTATGGAGAATTCTTGGGGATTAAAAAAGGGCGCCGCGCACTGAGCACGTATCTAATTTTTAAAGCGCGGTTTTACGATCTGCATACGTAGGTCAGTGTAGTGATGTGCTAGCATAGTTTTGGGTGTCGATAGTTTAGATTAGAGGCGGATTTTTATCGATGGAGAAATAAAAATCTGATTTTAGCATACTTAGTTATGGTCCTAAATGAATTGCCTCTTAAAAAAACTTCTTTATACAAAGTTTACATTTTCTAAAGCTCCAAATTTTAAAAGTTACAAAAGTAATCGTAAATAAAGACACATGTTTTTAAATTGAAAAACTTGAAAACTACACCCAAGAAAGTTAAAACAAGTGGGCACTTGCAACTAACGTACAAATAACTAAAGAAAAAAGTCTCGAGCAAATAAATATCGATAAATCGTGCGACCGTAATCCAGCCCTAGAGAACACGTCTGAAAACAAAATTTATTCTAACAATTCATGCGGAGCTCTGCCACAAGTCGGATTATTGTAAATAAGTATTACGACCGACGCCCGCATTAATCCTCGCCGCTTTTTAACGAAACGCGAAAAAGTTAGTTAACTAACTTTTCTGCCCACGTTGACTCAACAAAAACCACCGGTGAAATATAGTCTTCCCTCTCTCGAGAATTATTTGTATCAATAGAATGTTTGTAGGGAATTTGCCTGTTCAAATATACGACGCTATACCCGGGGGGCGCAGTTTAAAAGGTGTATTTGACTTCACTAATAAGCACCGGATACGTGAATATTTCGCCAACTTTTACGCATACACGAGGTTTTATTAAATAACGTACACTCAAAATTGTTTCATTCTGTTTAGTGAACCGCAAATTCGTGTTTAAATATCTTTGTGTACAAATTCAGTTGGTTGTTACATCCCTGTGCACACATCGCGACCTACATCGCGCCAAAAGCTATCTCGTTAATTGACTGTTGGAATAATTTAAATATATTGCGGCCAACGGCTATATTTCAAAAGTCTATTATAAATCAAAGGATTAGCAGCGAACGAAACCGGGTAAATGGATGCTGGCAATATAGATAATACATGTTTTATTCTGCATACGTTATAGGACGATAACGACAATATAATCGCGTTGGGGACGGGCGGGCGCGGTGGGGGGTGGCGGACAAAAAGTACTAAGTACGAGTTAAATACCCTTTGTGTCGCATACTCTCCTGGTCGCCATTCATCGACGTACGCCGAGGGTCCTCTCATTATTCAGTCGAAATTCGATTATTTTCCCATTTCGTAAAATATCCATATCGTCCCCAGCTTTCACTCTAATTGAAAATGGAGCGATGGCCGTCATCGTGCTGATCGCATTTAATTTATTTACACTCGAATTTCTGTTGCTTTCCGCGCTCAACTTCATTACGTATACAATATGATTTAGGTGCTCTTTATTTGCAGTAGCCCGGCAGTAGCACGACTATTTTCTCAACACGGATCCTTTTAATAAACGGGCCAGTTGTCGTATATCAGGAGAACAGACGGAAGTAAATATCCTGTCCGAAAATGATTACTCGGCACGGGCAGTTAACCGACGTTATGACCGGCTTATTCCCCATTCCGGGGGTATTAGTCTCCTGGCCACCAATTTCTGTAATTTATTAAGAGTTTCGCTTATATTTTGACCGGTCTTTGGTGGCTTCTCCTTTCTCGCTTGAGGCCGGAAAGAAATATAAGCAGTTAGCGACGTGTGATCAAAGGCTTTCATGGGGCGGACTGATCCCTAATATTTCGCTCATAATTGGTTTATTCTAAGCTCGCAGCGTTTCCGTGTGTGGACCTTTGATCCGTCCAGTGTATTAAGTTGTAGCCAGAGATGCATGGCGGACATTATTTGTTCAGATCTGAAGATTTACTCGATGGCGTCATTTGCTATTTGAAAGCGAAGGTAGTGGGGGCGCTTAAAGGCTTTCTCGTGGTCGTTTCTGTAATAATATTTTTTGATGTAAACATCTGTGTCTCGCGTCCTTCTTTGAATTAAAGGGTGGCTAATATTTATTTTAAAGAGTTGGGTTTTCATAGAAAATCTGGGTAATTTGTAAAAATTATACCCAATCATTTTAATCTTTCCTATTCATAGTAAGAAGACCTTTTTCCATAGGAGATTCCGTATTAAGTCTTCTTAATAAGGTTTGGAAAAAACATTTCGTCTTTTTTTTTTTCATAAACAAGAACTTGAGTGGTATGTACGGTCGAATAAGCTATTTGGTTTACATTTTACAATGTTATTTGTGGGTTAACTGTAAACCAAATAGCTTGTTCGACCGACAACTAAAAAACCCGACGACTAAAAAAACACGCTCTAATTAAAATTAAAGTTTACAAGGTAAAGTCGACTCTTCCTATTGTCAAAGTCGGATTAAATGTAGCCTATGTTACCCGGACCATTCGATTGACACCTTATTCATCAAAATCGGATGAACAGTTTAGGCGCTACGGAGGAACATACGTAAATACAAACGAACATGGACTGCTAAAATCATAACCCATTCTTTTGGCTTTGTTGTATTCGGTTGAAAAATCTAACACGCAGTCGGATTAAAACGTCCAAAAACGAGCCTACAAAGGTAAGTAAGCTATCCTCAACATGAACCTCCACTATCATGATTTACGTACGTTAATTTCCTTTCAATATGGCCTGTTAGATTGTTTTTGCTTAGTTGTCACAGTCGACCCCTCCGGACCGGATCCGGCTGCCCTTGTCCTTTCCATTTCCGGCCGCAAGCCGTCAAAGCTTCGGAAAAGTTTTATGTTATCATACTGTACGGTATGCTTTTGTTATTTTTGAGTGGTATACTCATATTTGTTTGGAAAAACATATCCAAATGTTGAAAAGAATTAAATGGGCGGAAAATTGTTTTTTTTTTCTTATGGAAATTACTAATAAGTACATAGTTGCTATGTAAAATCATTTCAACAGTATTAAAGCTTTTCAAGTCTAGAACAGATGGGCTGTTTTATCACCTCCCATCATTTACACCAATAATCTGACAAAAAAAACAGAGAGAAGTAGAGAGAAGAAAGAGTAGGTAGAGAATTCTTTCTTTTGACAACCGTACCTAAGCCGTGAGACACGCAATATTATCCATTTTTTTGTTAAGATTATTTCTATTTTTATGTTTACGCACTTGTGACATGTTCCATTTACATTTGATTTATTTTCTTATTTCCTTCTTTAGATCACAGTGTAATTTTCATACCTACCTACCTACATACACAAAACCACATGAAAACATAAAAAGTCATTTAAATAAATCCTAAAGCTCTTTACACAGCTGTAGTGAACAGCATGTTTAAAAAATCCTAATTACCTTTCTGCAAAAATAATGTTGGAAGGAAAAAGCTGCTCACATGTCTTTAAATATTTAAGATTTGTCTCAGAATAGCGGTATTCTGTTTCATAAAAGAACAAAACAATATGGCTGTCTGAGTATTATTAATTTACGATTAAACCTGTCTAACTCGTAGCTTATTGTGGAGGTAAAAGGAAGAGGGTTTAGCTACAGAATGTGACATTACAAGAGCGGGGTTTTAAAATGAGTAAGATTGTTATTGTAGTCTCAAACTATGATTAATACCGCTCTGAGCTACTTTTTCAAATAAATGAAAACACTGGTGAAGGACAGAGGAGGACTTTTCCGATTTCATAATTGCTCGAAACGTTGTTTATAATAGGGACGATGACTGACTAAAAAAATATGATTATGTTTAGTCCGTTAGTTCAAAAATATTGGATACGTGTTTTTTTAAGGTTCCGTACTTAAAAAGGTAAAAATCCGTCTGTCCGTCTGTCAGCACCGATTTTCTCAGGAACGGGAGGACCTAGCAAGTTGAAATTTATACCAGATACTGAGGTATATAGTCCCTATTAGGTTTATAAAAATCAAGGTCCTGAATCAATACGATATAAAGATATGGGCAAATATAGATTTTCATGAAAACTTGTAAGTACCAAAATTTACCTTAATTTTCAACTTTTTTTATTTTTCGCTATTTTCCCTTTACTTATGGTATAACACCTAGCTTTAAACCAAAATTGACAATTCTAGTATTCTAGTAGTAATTCTAGTAGTCTATAGGACAACTAAGTAATAGACTACTAGAATTACTATTAGAATTACTACTAGAACCGGAAGTTCGGTTGACCTAGTACCCTATAGGTTTTGGGTCAATAACCTCTAAGGTGAGGGTGAGGTGTTCGAACCTTTCTAAAACCGTAAATATGTAGTTTAATAACAAAAAAACCGATTTTAATATTACAAACTTATTATTTGTGGTTGGTGCAATAGCCGTTTCATGGGATCGAACAGCAAAGTTATAATAAGTTTGTCCTTTAAAAAGTTTGTAAGGAACCCTCGGTGCGCAAGTCCGACTCGCTCTTGGCCGGTTTTTTTAAATAAATGAAAACACAAGTGAAGAATAGAGGACCTTCCGATTTCATAATTGCCCCGAACGTTGTTTATAATAGGACTGACGACTGACTAAAAAAAATATGATTCTGTTTAGTACGTCAGTTAGATTATCGAAAAATATAGGATACGTGTTTTTTGTTTTATCAAATTAAGTAGTGAAAATTGACGAAGATATAACGTGTCAAACATCATGAGTTGTGACGTCACATTTTAGTAAAAACTTTACTCAAATGTAACGTCACACGAGTTTTCGACGCACTGTATCGTCTTCAGTTTTTGTTTACGTGAAAAAAGAAAAAATATGAGTCCAATATTTTTTGGAAATCTATCTAATTTTTTTGTCATCTACTCTATTGTTTTTAATTCAGAAAAGACAAGTTAATTGTAAAATGTCTGTAGTATTACTATTCATAACATAACATCACGCCTATAATCCGTTAGGCACCAACCTAATAATATACCCACATTTCACCAGTTATGATTTATAAGTCCCAGTAATGTAATAAGGGGCGAGCCTATTTCCATCAATTGGAAGCAAATCCAGACTCCGTGGATATTTCTGAGAAATACGTTGTATTACAAATATCCAAAAACATTTAAAAATATAATGAGAAACACAAGCAAATTATAGAAAGGTTTGATTGTATTTTATTGTAAAACTAAGCGGAGACAGTTAAACATAATTTCATTAAAAGAAAAACCTGAACAAAAATGTTTTACTATTACTAGCCACAAAAATTAAAAACCAAACCCAGCTAAATTAGTACCGTTAATCCGAAAAAGTAATTACACTGAACTAAATCACAAGATTAAAAAAGATCTCCAAATGGCTCTAAACTACAGTCAAAATTATATCGTTAAAACCGTTAATAGCGTCTGCAGCCGATTTAACGATAATAGATTAATACGAGGGTAGTTTCAGCAGACTATAGTTTTCATTAAAGGCCCTCGTCCACCGCGACTTTTTGCAGTAGCGATGCAAACGCAACACGGCCGCGATAAAGTCGCTGGCTGTGTACTGTAAAGACGTAACTACTTTATTACTACAAGTTATTGACTGGCACGTTATAATTAAAGGAAGATAAACACTGATTTCGTATTTGGAAAGATAGAAAAAAGTTAAATACGGCCGGGAAAGCTGACAACGCAGGACATAATGTATTTTTTTAAGGAAATAATTGTTTATTTCATCTACGATACGTCTTTTATTTGCTACCCATCTCACACGTAACCGATATTCTGTATAGCTACAATCACGAAAATGTCGCGCTTCAACCGCGATTCAATGTCGACACAAAAATGCCTGTAAATGCTAGTCTCAAGATGGACTTCGTTAAGATAACGGTCACGTGTTTACATCGATACAGAAACGATGCTGACGCGAGTTTTTATCGCTTCTGCCGCGATTAACACGCGATAGCAGCGATGCAAAAGCGCCTTACAAAAAGTCATCGTGGACGAATGCCTTAAGGATCTTATTTCGCATTTTATCCGATGCCATTGTTGGAAATGAAAGGCCACTGGCTGATTGGAAGCATTTGTGAAAAGCACGAGTTTTCCGAGCGGTAAAGGTTCTATTTAACCACTGATTAATGTTTACCAGCGTAGTTATGGAACGCGAAGTTGTGAAGAGGCAATCTAACGGTAGTTTAACTTTTAGTCTGAAGAGTGGATTATGGGTTTTTAATATCTGGTTAGCGGCGGGTTTAGATGGAGTTTACTGGAAGCTGTGAAATGGCATTTAATTTAGTTTTGATGTGATATGGTTAGTTTGGTTATTTTACACGAAATAGTAACAAACATGCAAATGAAGAAAGCATAATTGTCTGCAAAAGTAGAACAGAACCAGTTTGAAGTTTTTATTTTGACATTGTTTGATAACGATTTTTTTTTTGGATGTGAAATCATCAAATGACTCCTCCCGCTCGGAGCGGAGCAGAAGGCAGTCAGACTTTTACTGAATAAAACCATTCCATGTTCCTTCATCGCCCTTTGTGTTTCGGGGCCACGGTATCTCTTTCGAACAGTCGCACAGCCCCGGCAGGCTTCGGCCCTTGCGGACCCCTTCCTATTGCTGGCTCTCTTTGAGGCGCGCGTGGAACACGAACGCGCCGTCGACACGGCCTGTCGTCATGAGACGGACGGACGGCGAGCTAGCCCATAGCCCATCGTCCACAGGCCCGCAATCATCTTCTTGCCCTTATCCCAAGTTACTTGGGGTCGGCGCAACACATTTTTCACGCTCTTACAAGTATCTAAAAGTATTTACTAAAAAAATATAGGAAATTGTAAATTACTTCTGGAAAATGACGATCAAACAACAATAAGATATGTCCACGTCTATCCCACCCAAATTTATCTCTCTATGTATTCTATTTCTTGGTGGAAATAATTACGCATCCGTAAGTAATTGGGGCAAAAACCCTTGTTTAAATCGTCCCGGGGTCCTGTTGGGGACACTATTGTTACGCCCCATGGTTTCGTTCGCCAACTGACCGAGTACATCCTAAATCGTTCGTAAACGGCTAGTTAATAGTTGATTTGGCGTATTGTCATTTATACTTGAGATTTCGGACCCCTAATCGTGTTTCTAATTTTCGAGGAAATTAGAGGGTTTCATGTATTTGTGGGTAAATAGAGGAAAACGTCAATTGCAATTATAGAATTCCGATTAGCCAATGATTTTCTTTTTGATTCTTGTGTATGTGGGGACTGATAAAACTCACAATTGTAATTCTCAATTTTAGTTCTCATTTTTTATTATTATTATTCCGTTTATTCATTTACATCCTTATCTATTTACATTTTTAAGTATTTCTTAAAATAAAACGATACAAAAAAAACACTTAAAAATATAAAAAAATAGTAGTCCGCCGGTGTCGGGAGCAGGGTCCAAGCCACCGGTGGTTAGGGCTGCAGAGACAGGAACCTCCTCACAATGCGAGCCGTATCGAGGAGTACTGCCTTCTGAATCAGGCCCTTGATCCAACCGCCTAAAGAGAGCTTCGATAGATGGTCATCGAAGCTCTTGGCTATAAGGCCATTGGCCGTCACGACAATCGGCACAATGATAACCGAGTTCATATTCCACATGCCGCGAACCTCGTGTGCCAAGTCGAGATATTTTATTTGTTTTTCTTTCTCAGCTTTCACGAGGTTCTCGTCATGCGGAATGGTAACCTCGATTATCATTACGCGGCGCGCTGATCGGTCCATCATCACTATGTCAGGCTTATTGGCGACAATAGTCCTGTCAGTAATGATGGACCGATCCCAGTACAGCGTGACATGGTCATTTTCGAGAACTGGGTCGGGCACATACTTGTAGTACGGTACCTCAGATTCCACAAGTTTATATTTTATAGTTTATTATTATTATTTTTTGTTCTTTTTTTAAGTTATCTGTTTGGTTAAGTGAGGCATTTTGAAATAACACAGTCCACAATTATCATTATACAATTCATAAGAAAATATTGTTCTTAAAAACTTTAATTGTTTCTTAAAATCTTAATGTACTAAAACTTCTGAGTGGGCTTGTGAAGACTTTCTATCAGTGATAACGATGATAGAAAAGTCAAAAATATAACTATTGGGTTGGCAGTTACCGAAAGGTTATGTCCATCCTGTTGAAGTCCTTTAAAAGCGATTGTCACGTCTTGTCTAGGCCCTCTCAAGTGCATGATAAAATCTTAATAAAATAAAAATAAATTAAATACTTATTGTTTTATTTTAGGCAAAATACCCATAAATAACAGTGAATAATAAATCGAATCGAATAAAAAATAGTAAAAAACATAAATATAAACATGGAGTCACCCATAGTACCTACCCAGAATATAATTATAGTCTTCAAAAATTACATAAATTCTACCGTCATTTTTTGTTCCCGCGTATGTGAACAGTTTAGTGCTTAAATATAGATATCGCAACTAATGTAGGTATTGTAACTAGATTTTTGCAAACCGCCATCAACCCTACAAAATAGCCACTCCATTATATACTTTTGAATAATTACCTTAGAGGTCTCCCTACGTCGATCGAATTATCGCAAACCAGTACCCAACCCCCACTCAAATTACTTGCAAATGGTTTGGAAATCGGTACTGGAATCAAATCTGCCCATCAGAGGGCAAAGAGCTCTCTGCTTTCTAATTCACTTAATTTGAGCCTTAAATCTCATATTGCAAAATGGACGCAGCCAATAATTGTGTTTAGTAAACACCATACCATTTGGCGGTGGCCGTATTATGAGAGAGTGCTGTTGCGCAACTGTGGAGCGACTGACGAAGTATCGTCTGATAGTCGCTGTGAAAATTTGAGTCATGGACCAAGATCCCATGAACGAAAACGAAAAAAAAAAACTGTTTTTTTTTGTGGAAGTGGTTTATAGTTGTCTGGCGGGGGTTTCTCCACCCCATAAGATGTATGGCAGTGGGGAGATGAATCTATCATAATCCTATTATTGCTATTTAGCACATCTTTGTTACCTGATATCTGCCAAAGTTACCACAACCGCGCGACTTTTCATATTATCCAATTATTATTGTTCTTACCATAGTAAGGTATATCTAAAGAAAAAAAAGTTTTTTTTTTTTTAAATGACATGGTCTAGCAGTCACGGGATTTACCCTCTAATAGAAAAAAAAACAGAGGTCTACATAATGTCATGGATTCACATGAACTTCCGCAAAGCTTAATATCGTTGGCAAAAAACGAAACGCACTAAAAGCGATTGCCAAGTCATAATATCTTACAAGAAAGTTCGTCTTCAAACCTATTTCTTATTAAAAACCAATCCTTATCTATACTATTCTATATCTATACTAATATTATAAAGAGGTAACATTTATTTGTAAGTTTGTATGTAGGGGTAATCTCCGGAAGTAGGTAATGAACCAATTTTAAAAATTGTTTCACTGATAGAAAGCTACATTATTCGTGAGTGCTATAGGCTATATTTTATTCCCGTACTCCCACGGGAACGGGAACAACGCGGGTGAAACCGCGGAACGTCAGCTAGTTTCTTATAAAACCAATTGGAGAACAATTTTTATTCAAAAAGATCTTTTGATAAAAGTACAACCAGTACCAAAACCGCAATCATTTTATTGATTGCATACTAGTCCGTTTACGAATCTCGTCCACACAGTAATACGTCCACATAAGCTGACACATAACACTTTGATACAAAATGGCCCATCTGCTAAACACAGGGTGAGCAATAAAGGCCACGTCTACCAAGCTACGCGGCTTATTGCCCGTAATTATATTGCTCGCTACAACAAAGGTAACTTTGTATACATTTAATGCCCATGGTTGGTCGTCAATAACGTTTGTCCATTATTTCGGAGTAATTAGCTTAGTTGGAACAACGTTCGTATATGATTTTGGACGAAATTGTCTTTGAAAGGAAGCTTTTGAAAGTCTGAAATGGGAGCGGTATTGAATTAGCGGCGAGTGGGTAGCGGCTTTTGAATGGCGATCGTGTTTTTTTTGGTCGTGGATGTGCTTGCGGATAGGCTGATTGGTACTCTGACTACAGACGGACTTTTCTCTTCAATATAATAGGTATGTTTACGAGAAAGCTGGCTGTCTAAGTCTATCCATTGTTACCTTTTTACGGCTGAACGAACAAAGGCCAGTAAGACCAAGTCCTGGATTAGGGCATACTTTTTATCCTGGTTGTACAATCCCGTGGGATTATTTCAGACCTCTACACTGGCGAAGCCGAGTGCAAAAGCTAGTCTCAGTTTTTTATTAAGGCTATAATGTCCCACTGCTGGGCAAAGGTCTGCCCCAATTCCGCCCACGTACACTTTTCTCGCGCCACTTCGAACCAGCCCTCACGGTACGCATCTAGGTCGTCTCACCACCGCTTTTTGAGTAGGCCTCGGCGGCGCTGTCCATCTCTTGGTACCCATTTGTGCGGAGACTTACGCCCACTCTTTGATAAAGTTGCAAAAGGAATAAGTAATAATAATAGTGATGTAAGTGATGTGATGTCAGTAATGGTTTGATTTTCTTATAGCATGGGGCTGACTAAACCATAACAATTTAATGTTACTTATTTCCTCATAAATTCACACACGTATTGCTCAACGAGATTCTTGATTTGACTACTTATAGTAAGTAGGTCAAGTAATTCTATCCTGCCTTCAGTGGCGATTGAAAGGGGTACAGCTTCTCGGGTACATATGTAAATTTATTATTTGTGTTCATTGTATTGTACCATTGTACCTCAAAAGAATGAATACAAATTAGTACGTTCGGCTCACTTTAATCCCTTATAAATCTCTCTTTGAATTGTTTTCACTTTTGAATACAAAATAACTGGTCAGTGTACTTATTAATCTTTCGACCAGTTCCTCCCCCCTGCATAAGTATCCAATTTCTCATCACACACACAAGTACAGTTATAATAAAAATACGTAGGACCGTGAGTACAATAAGAATTCCCCTCTTGAGATGAAATAATAATCGCTTTGTGCATTATTCTTGCGTCTATTAAATATAGAGAGAAAGGACATTGTTATTACGTTTTTCCGCACGATTGTACGCATGTGTCGTATCGTATCATGTAATACTTGTAAGAATCATGTTACTTGTGTTACTATTGTGGAAGTTATTATTGTTCGTGATTGTACCCCGGCATTTTATTAGCCTTATTTGTCATGAGTAGGTAGGTATAGCAATGTAAGTAAGTAATTATTTAGTGTTTTTTTCTTGATTATTGTTTGAAATCAGACTTACGAGCAATGGTGATGAAATTTTGATCACGACTTATAGTAAGTCGGGCCACCTTAGTTCTACAATGGTGGTGGTTTAGGTCAGGACAAGATTGAGGTCAAGAGTAAAATTCCCTTTCTGGGTAAAAAAAAGCTCCTATAAGAGCTCTGCTACTACAAAACCTAAAAAAATTATGTCAACCAGATATTTAATTTTAGAAAGCGACACTTTAATTACTACTACTTTTTAGTTAGGTACTAGTTTAACTTTACAACCATGAAAAACATGACTGTAAATAAAACTTAGAAACAGTTACCCCATTACATTCCACCTAAAACCATAAATGAACCCATAAATTAATTATAAACTAACCACTGCAAACGTAAATACATCGCAATATGTACCAGGCGTGCGTGTAGGGAGGGGAATACGACGCTGCAGCGGACAGCGAATGTCCATCGAATGTCAAATCACTCTGGCGAGCAGAGGCAAACGCGAGCTTTAACATTCGCTTTGATTTTATTAATGTCGTTCATGGGTTTAGAGCTAAATTAAGTATGGTTGGTTTTGACGGAAGGGATTTGAAATACTAAAGAGAGGCTATCAGAAAAAATACATAAAATTGTCAAGATTGACACAATTCAGTTAAGCCGAAGGTTAGATCTTGCAAGTAGAATTCGATTTAGGCGCAGAATGTCCAATTCGCAAAATGTTCAGCGGTCGAAAAATGTCCAATTCGCAGAATGTCCAGAGTTCGCAAAATGTCCAATTCACAACGTTTTTCCGTCTATCATAAATATTTTGAAGTCTTTTAATAAAAAAAAATGTGTTCTTATTAGTGGAGAAAGTTTTTTAAACGGTCAAAATATTTTTATAAGGACCCAATTCGAAACTTTTTTAAGTAGGGGGCATACTAAGTAGTCAGATTGTGTTTGAGTTAGATTCATAACAAGCAAGTCTTATGCTAAGCCCCTGAATAACAAATCAAATACTGAATTGAACATTGGACACAATCACATAACAATCCAACTTTTATTTTTAAAGGACATCAGAAGAGGTATTTGAACCCAACCCTTGTCAAAAACGAACCTTATCAAATAATTGTGTCTATTTACCCAAAATCTTCTGATAAACATTCGAGAGGGGTATTACCGTTGCGTGGGCATAACAATGCCAATCAATGAAACATAAAATCCGGCTAAGCAGATGCGATGATTCTTCGTCAATAGTACAAATACCACGCTCACCCCACACCAAAAGACTTACAACTCTATGGGGTAAAAGATACGGTGTCATTTTCTGTGTGGAATCTATAGGTTATAATCTTGTTCAATGTCTACACCGTGTATTGTTAAGTTGAGCCGGCCAATCAGTTCCATCACCTCTTGAGAAACCAATGAAGCGTGTCTAATTCTTCGCTCGTGAACCGAGGGTTAAGTCTTTACGCATTTGGTTTTGTCATTTTATCAATATAGGCTTCATCTGTTGCGTTCGGGGTAATTCGGGGCACTTCGGGGTCGTTCGGCCATATATTGTGCGCTTGAATAGTCTTTGTGTTGTCAACATATCAGCAAGTTTTGTGTATTTGTGATAACGATCTCGGAGCTGCTTTTGAAGAGTTGAATAAAGAATTCAATGATACTGTCAGTTCAAAGCCAGTTGTCAAAGTAGTGATATTTTTGTTTGTTTTTGACTATGTATTTATCTTACTTTTATAATCAGCATTGTTTGCACTTACCTAAAAATAATTTAGTCAATTCCAGAAACTAGAAAACTAAAGTATCAGTCCTCTTATTAAATCGCTATTGTTCATTTGATATTTACTAAATTAGGAGCAGTGAAATATTTTACACAAATTGAAATTGTAGGTATTCTAAAAAACACGCACCTTTCAGAAATCATAAAGTCAAATTACACGCCCGTCTTCGACAAGATATCCAAAATAACCTGGCTTTATCTGCTTTACCTCTGTTTCTTCAAGGATAATATACAAACATATTCTAGCACTGATCAAAGGATTATTTCGCATATTGAAAACATAAGATCTGGATAAGCTCATGGCATACGCTTCGATGTCAATGACATGTCAACAACTCCACGACCTGCGCCCTTTTGAAAGGTTACGTTCAAGGTAGGTAATTAAGTAGACAACCCTATAAAAGGTATCTTTTAAAGATAAAAAAGATATTAGGTAAATTGGTTACTTACATTTCATACAGATTGAGGATTTTTGTAAATTGTAATGCAATTTTTGCCTGCTGATAAAAGACATGACATTTATGGCATATTTAAAGTGGGCTCAAAAAGATCTTAAATATGTGGTGAAATAGGGTTGATGAAAAAAAAAATCTAATAAGTCCGTCAGATAGATTTCCAAAAAATATATTGGATACATATTTTTTCTTTTTTCACGTAAACAAAAAAAGTGCGTCGAAAACTCGAGTGACGTCACATTTGAGTACATTTTTACACGCTTTATTTTTACTCAAATGTGACGTCATAATTTTAAGCCCCACTCATGATCTTTGACACGTTTTATCTTCATCAATTGGTAGGTAATGCGTCCGTGAAGCAACACGCCCTCTTTGGTCTGGATTTCAAGCGAAACGGTGGCCCTACCCAATAGCCAAGGGTAGGGAAATGGTCATAGTGTCCCGTCAGAGGGTCACGGCGAGGGGTGGGAGGTCCGCGGAGGTCGTCCTCGGATGGCCAAAGCGGTTGGTGAAGGTCATGCTGAAGGTGCAAGTGAAGGATTGATTTGTCGTCAACCAGATCAAGCACCCGATGTCGCACTGTAAGCCAGCCTCACGCCCCTATATCTCGAAGGTAGTCCTAACGGTTGAGCTAGTTTGTAGCGAGACGTTCCCAGGTGCGGGCTCCAAGGAGGGTGGGAAGCCGGAGAGATGAAATATTTACACAAAACTATGGATACCCAAAAACCAAAAGACACCACACACACACCACACACACACACAACAACCACACAAACACACACACCTAAAACACACTCACACGCACACACTGCACACATACACACCGGAGAGGAGGCGAAAGCCAATGATTCTCCCAAGAGGGGTGCTTGCAGCACCTCTCTAGCCCCCGGACGCTCCGCTGCTACCGCAGCGAGCTCCAGTGCGGGTACAGGTCCGGCAGTGGCGGGAACCGCTGCCAGGTCCAAATCTAAGTCCCGTAATAAACGGAGGAAGAAGGCGCTGCTCGGGACCAGTACCGCTCCTCCCTCTTTTTCAGGTGTGGAGCCCGCCACGAAGGTTAATTCCTCTGGCCGGGCTCCCCTCATACATCCTCCCCCGCCTACTGCTCCCCCCCCGGGCGACGCGTTCGCGCTCACCTGGCAGGTGCAGAGGAGCAGGCACAAAGGCAGGAAGGAGGATACGAAACGCCACTGCGCTGCACCTTCAGTGCAGAATGCCCCGGCCCCCTCGACGGACAACCCGAAGAGGAAGAACAGGCCGTCCCAGAGGCAGCGGCAGACACTGTGGAAGGGTAAGACTCCACAATCTAAACAGGCTAACGCCGCTGGTCGGGTAGAACCGTCTAGCGGCAATGTCAACTTCTCCGCAGGCAAGCGGTCGCAAGCCGAGGCCGGCACCAGCCGACCGGGACCTAGCCAACCAGCAGCCGGCGGAGCGAGTGGACCAGCCACGTCACAGCGACCTGTTCAGAGGGATCAGGCCGCGGCCAAGCGAGCTCTCAACGAGACCTTAACACCTCGAGGAGAGCGCAAGCGGCCGCGTCTTGATAAATCTAAACGGGACGCTAACAGAAGCTACGCCCAAGCTGCAAGCTCCGACCTGGATGTCGCAGTCACCTGCGAACGGACGGGTCACATCAGCAAGGAGGTGGCGAATCAGGTACTCGCGGCTATCCAATTGAAGATAGTCGCCGAGGCCTCTTCCCCTACACAGGACTCACCTGCACCGACCTTCAGAGCGAGGCCGGTGTTCAGCAGCGGGGCCCTTAGACTGTGGTGCGACAACGACCACACCTTATCCTGGATAAGGAAATTAATCTCCGAGTTGCCTCCCCCTACCAGCACCACGCTAGTGATCAGGAGGCAGGCGGACATCAGGCGCCGGGTGAGATGCGGAATCTCCATCCCCGACGAACAGGGGATCTTCACGGAGCCGTCCATCATTGGGCGTACTCTGTGTTACCAGAACCCTTGGGTTGGAGTTAGGGAGTGGGTGATGCAGGGCGCCTATAAACAGGCCGACGCATGGTACGTGGTGGTTGGGGTCCCTGAGGACCAAATTCCGACCCTGATGAAGGCCGAGCGCCGTCTCAAATTTGGTGTTGGGACGGTGTACGTGAAATTCCAGGGTCCGAACGGCAGATTTGTCGACGTCCCTCAGGGTTATCCGACCGCTGAAGCCAGCGCCGACACACAGGCGGTGGAGGCAACTCCACCCCCAACAAACACCGCGGAAACACCCGCGGTTGAGCCTGCAGTAGCAGTGCCAGCCGCCCCTACAGCCGCTAGCGTGGGCGCCGTCCTCTCGGGGGAGGAGCTCGAGGACAACATCCTGTCCTCGGCCTCTGACCTGGAGGGGGACGGCTTCGACGCGGGCGACCTGTTTGCCGGGCTGCGGCTAGCAGGAGACGAGGAAGGAACGTCCAGCGATGGCGTCCCCTTCGTCGACCTGTAAGGTCCTGCAGGCCAACCTCCACCACAGCCAGACCGCGACGGCTCAGCTGCGGAAGTGGCTGGAGGTTCAGCACACGGCCATTGCCTTGATCCAGGAGCCGTGGATCAGGGCGGGCCAAATACAAGGACTCTCCAACCTCGGTGGTAAGCTCCTAGTAAGTACAGATCATGACAAGCCCAGATCGTGCATCTATGTGACACGTAACATTAAAACACAGCCACTAACAGATTTCTGTTGCAGGGATGTCTCTGCAGCTAGGCTACTGATACAGCGGGGGGACACAGTAGCATCTGTGGTCTTCGCCTCCGCTTACATGCCCGAGGAAGAGGACCCGCCGCCGCATGAACTCGCCCGCCTCGTGACTTATTGCGAGAGCACAGGGCTTGAAGTTGTCATAGGCGCTGACGCGAACGCTCATCATCCTCTGTGGGGCATGGACACGCTAAATGCTCGGGGTAAGGCTTTAGTAGATTACTTATTTACAACAAACCTAACCCTACTGAACATAGGCTCTGAACCAACCTTCGTAAACAGACGTAGCCAAACTATCATAGACCTCACTCTGGCATCGGAGGGTGCAGCGGCCATCACCACTGGCTGGCAGGTCTCCAAGGAGGCTTCCTGCTCGGACCACAGGTGGATCCGCTTTGACATTCAGGTCTGTGTAACACCAATACTGCCACGGAGAAACCCGCGTAATACTGACTGCGCTGCATACACACGCTTCCTCGAAACCAAACTTGCGTCAACAAACTACGGGATGACCTACGAGGACACGCCGCAGATCGACGAGCGTGTAAGTCATCTCACGAAATCAATGCTAGACAGCTACCACTTATCCTGCCCCGAGACCACTCCGCCCACAACACCAGGGAAACAACCATGGTGGGGAGCGGATCTGGAACGCAAGCGCGGGAAGGTAAGGTCAGCCCTAAACAGAGCCATGAACACCTGTGCTGATGAGGATTGGGACGCGTACTACGCGGCCAAAAAATGCTACAAAAAATGCATCAGGTTCAGGAGCACCACTGGATGGCGAAAATACTGTGGCAGCATCGAATCCTGCCAACAAGCAAACAGGGTAAGGAAGATCCTGGCCCAGCAGAACACGACTGGGCCCGCTGTTCTCCGCAAACCTGACAACACACTTACCACCTCGCCAGAAGAGGCGATGCGCGTCCTTATTGAAACTCACTTCCCAGGCTGCGCTTTTACACAGGCCATCGACTGGACAGAGGTAACCCAAACACCGTCAGAAAACGACTGGCGCTATGCACACAAAGTCATCACGCTGGAAAAACTCCAGTGGGCGATCCGGTGCTTCCATCCTTTTAAGGCAGCTGGTCCGGACGGAATCTTTCCTGCCTTACTGCAGTGGGGCGGGACCTCCGTCGCGAACAGACTGGTACCCATAATGAGAGCGTGTTTGGCATTCAGATACGTTCCAAAAGGATGGAGGGAAGTGAAAGTCATATTCATTCCTAAGCCAGGTAAGAGTGACTATACCAACGCCAAACACCACCGAGCAATCAGCCTAACCTCCTTTCTCCTTAAAACCATGGAGAAAATGTGCGAAAGAGAGCTGAGGGACGGCGTATTAAAAACTATCCCACTACATACTAACCAACACGCATACAGCTCGGGTAAGTCCACGGAATCCGCCCTCCATTTAGTGGTCGGCCGGATAGAAGAGGCGATTCATCAGAAGGGCACTTGCCTGGGCACCTTCATAGACATCGAGGGAGCATTCGATAAAACAAACTTTTCCAGCATAAACACCGCGCTCTCTCGTCACGGAGCAGAACAGGTACTTATAGACTGGATTACTAACATGCTAAGTAAACGAGTGGTTCGACTTGAAGGGGAGCAGCAGATGGCCATGATAGCCAGAGGCTGCCCCCAAGGTGGCGTACTATCCCCGCTCCTTTGGAATCTGGTTATAAATGACCTCATTACGAAACTCAACGCGAACCATTTCTACACGATAGGGTATGCCGACGACCTCGCTATCCTCATTTCGGGGAAAGTGACGGGGACAATCTGCGACCTCACTCAACAGGCACTACGCACCGTTGAACGATGGTGCAGAGAGTTCGATCTCTCAGTGAACCCCACGAAAACTGAACTAGTCATGTTTACCCAAAAACGAACACTAGGCCCTTATCGCCTACCCAAACTCTTTGATACAGAACTCCAGTTAGCTAATGAGGTCAAGTATCTGGGAGTCATCCTAGACAGCAAGTTAAACTGGAGCAGCCACTTAGACAATAAAATAAACAGGGCCTGCATTACCTTCTGGCAATGCAGGAGGATGATAGGTAAGAAGTGGGGCTTATCTCCTAAAATTATACTTTGGTTATACAGCGCGGTGATCCGACCTATGATCACGTATGGGGCAGTGGTCTGGTGGCCCCGCACCAAACTAACTACAGCCTCCATCAAACTGCAACGCTTGCAAAGGCATGCCTGCATGGCGATCACAGGCTGCATGAGGACTACTCCGACTGCGGCTCTTGAAGCCATGTTGGGGCTGCCACCGCTACATCTGTTCATACAGCAGGAAGCGACAATGACGGCGGTACGCCTCAAAACACTTCAAATCTGGGGTAAGAGAGAAACACAGCACACCGCGGTACTGGAGGGATTCTACAACGACTTCCCCCTGGCGAAAGCAACAAACGATCGGATACCAAAACAATTCGTATTCGATAAAAAATATAAAATCCAGCTCCATGAGGATCACCGCTGCGAGGGATTAAATCCTGCGGAACTGCGGATCTTCACGGATGGATCTAAAACAGGTACTGGCACTGGCGCTGGAGTCTTCTCGGAGGATCTCAACATCCACATAGCCAAACCTCTGGGGGCCCACAACACGGTATTTCAGGCAGAATGCATGGGCATTTCCCTGGCGGCATCTGCCATCTTAGCCAGGGAGGTTGTGGACCACTCAATTCGTATACTCTCAGACAGCATGGCTGTACTGCTAGCACTGAATAACCACACAGTGAACTCTGGGTTAATACACGAGTGTCACCAACGCCTGAACCAGGTTGGTAATCTCAATAATATAACTATCCAATGGATCAAAGGACACAGCGATTCCCGTGGCAATGATGCGGCGGACGAACTCGCTAGAAGGGGATCGAGCACGGCAGCGGTGGGACCCGAACCTATCGTACCACTCCCTTTCGGATACCTACGTACACTGGTAAGGAAACGAACTAGCGAACAACACCACAAGCTGTGGCTGGACCACGGCGAGTGTAGGCAGGCCAAGGAAGCACTTCCTGCTATCAATGGCCGCTTCACCAAACGCGCGCTGCGGTTGACCAAACTACAGCTGCGCACAGTTACAGCCGCCGTTACCGGACACGGCTCTTTTAATAAACACCTCTTTGTCTTAGGAGTCACAGACAGCCCCCTGTGCCGTGCCTGCATGGAGGAGGACGAGACAGCAGCCCACGTGCTTCTGCACTGCCCAGTGGTTGCAACATACAGGGCAAAGTACTTTGGTAACCCAGGTACTCTCCGCGAGATAGTCAGCAACATTGGGGCGTTGCTGGCGTTTCTCGGGGAATTGGGATGGATAGAATAGTTTCCCACCCGCACGCAAAATACGCGCTTCGACGTGGAGTTGCGGACACCAGCCCGTTATACAATACAATACAATACAATCTTCATCAATTTTTATTTATTAATTTGATAGAACAAAAAACAAGTATCCAATATTTTTCGATAATTTAACTGACGGACTAAAAAGAATCATATTTTTTTTAGTCAGTCATCATCCCTATTGTTCTAGTAAATATTTTTTGGTGATATTGTTTGGTGTTTAACTAAACCAAAAAGCTGAAGTGGCCATAGGCTGGCCAAGTTTTTCGAAGGACCGATAGCCGATGGGGCGAACAAGTCGTGAAATGAAAATTTTGTATCGGCAATAGTAGCTTACTATACCACCAGCTAAATAGACCCGCGATTGAAAAGGTGGCTAGGACAAACTGCTGAAGTTGGTTGACAGGATCTTGTGATGCACCTTGGCAGGGGTCTTTGTCACAAATTTTGGACAGCAACAGGTCGAGTTGAATTTTACGAAACCGAAGAAATGAAAAGTTATCACGTCGCGCTTATTATTATTTTTCAACCGACTTCCAAAAAGAGGAGGTTCTCAATTCGACTGTATTTTTTTTTATTTTTTTTTTTGTGTTTGTTACCTCCGAACTTTCGACTGGGTGAACCGATTTTGATGATTCTTTTTTTATTTGAAAGGTAGTGCTTCCCGTGTGGTCCCATTTTAATTTTGTGAACATCTGATGCTGATCTTCGGAGATATACTGTTCGCGACGAACGTCACCAATCCAACACATAGAGTGTTGATTAATAGTTAAAAAATAGTGTAGAGTCAGTGTATGGGCAATATAGTGAAATAACAAAGTGCCATCAGTGAATCTAGCATAGTTAGATAGTAATTTTCAGGCGCGCTAGACACATATGGGCTCGCAAGTGGAGTTTTATAGTATAATTTAACGCTTTGGCGAGGTCCAGGTAGCCTAGGTTGCGACCTAGGCCTGGATATAGTAATTTTTTATAACTTAGCTTATAGTTAAACCACTTAGACGAGAGTATGACGGTCTAGCGCGGCCATATTGGGAAAAAACGGGAAAAAATTGTCTTACAGATTTTCAGTTGAAGGATCGTTACAGGCTGAAAGATACAGACACGAAAAAATAAGTAACAGTTTCAGATGGACCATATACTCGTCTAGTATATGGCGATTATATACTTACAGTCACAGCAACAGTTTTTGTGTAATTCAGCCTGTAAGACCTTTCATCCAGACACTTTTGGAAAAGCTGTCCGGTTTTATGGAAATAATTTCCCCATTTTAATAAAGATTTTCGTTGTTTCTATGTCTGTACATAAATAACGTTATGTAGAATTGTGGCGATGTATATAATGTGTTAAAACATAAGCTCAAAATTGTAGTTTGCAGAAAGATTGTACATTTCCATAATCAAATTTTCATTAAAGTTTTCCGAAATCAGAAAGCGAAATCAGGGTTCTCGTTACAGTAAAGTTCTGGAGTACCTTAGTAAACTCGACTTTTCTTAAAATCGTAGTCATCAGTACGGCAATTAAATATGTATAAGTAAACAGTGAAAAAGTAGTGCGCGAATTAATCCTGAAATCGCTTCCTGTACAGTTATGAAAGTTAAATAAGTGTCTTATTTTCCCAGTAACCCCTATCCTCCCTCGTTAGGTCAACGCCCTGAGATAGCGAAGAATGATCAGCCACAGCTACAGTTAATTAGGTGTAGGACGTCAGCGCCGTCTGGCGGCGAAGTATAGTACAAGCGTGAGCCCGGTAGTAATAGGGTATAGGCAGAGCACCAGGTACACGTATCCACGCCATCAGCGGATAACGCCCGTCCGGCACATTTATTGGTCCTTGCGAGCCGGATAGTGCCAACGGCACATTTATTGGTCCTTCAGAACCGGATTATTCTCGCGAATCTCAGTGCGTCGAAGTGTCGATACCTATGTGAAAGTGAATCGAAGTTATATACATTCCAAAAATTAAGTAATAGCAGTGCGACGAAGTTATAAACTTACGAGAACAGTGTATCAAAGTTAAATACTCAAAGCTTGTGTCAACAGTGCGTCAACGTTATATACCAAGCTTATGTGAACAGTGCCTCAACGTTATACACAAAAAGGCTTATGTACACAGTCAAGTACATAGGTTACAGTTAATAGTCACGTGTATAACGATATAACCACATAAGTTTTAGTAAACAGTGAAGTATATAACGACAGTACACAAGTGATAGTAAATAGTGAAGTGTTTAACAACAGTACATATGTGACAGTATACAGTGAACAGTACGTATGTAATAGTAAACAGTGCATATGTGACAGTCAACAGTAAAGTTTATAACAGCATATAAGAACAGTGAACAGTTTATGTGACAGTGAATAGTGGAAGTATATAACGACGATAATACGAGGGACAGAAAATAGTGAGGTAAGCAGATATATTTGACAGCCAGTGTATAACAGCAAGTACATAACAGCAAGTACATATATAACAGCAAGTATATAACAGCAAGTATATAACAAGTATATAAGTCAAGTATATAAGTCAAGTATATAAGCCAAGTATATAACCAAGTATATAAGGCGAGTATATAACCAAGTATATAAGCCAAGTATATAAGCCAAGTATATAAGGCGAGTATAGAACCAAGTATATAAGGCGAGTATATAACCAAGTATATACGTCAAGTATATAAGCCAAGTATATAACCAAGTATATAAGGCGAGTATATAACCAAGTATATAAGCCAAGTATATAAGCCAAGTATATAAGGCGAGTATAGAACCAAGTATATAAGGCGAGTATATAACCAAGTATATAAGCCAAGTATATAAGCCAAGTATATGAGGCGAGTATAGAACCAAGTATATAAGGCGAGTATATAACCAAGTATATAAGCCAAGTATATAAGCCAAGTATATAAGCAGGTACATAACTTAAGTACATAAGAAAGTATATAACACAAGTACATAAGTTGAGTTTATAAGAAGCTAACAGAGTTAAGATTGTTTATTTACACAGAAGGATTATACAGAGAAATTTACAGAGAAGCTTATATTACGTTGATAGTTATACAGTGAAGATATAGAGTTAAGATTGTTTATTTACACAGGAAGGTTATACAATAGAGTTTACAGAGAGTTTACAGAGAGGCTTATATACATATATTATACTTATATACTGAAGCGAATAGTTAACATCAAGAGTTAATTCCGAAACCAAGATGCCGGTAACAAGATCGCAAGGCAAATCGTACGCTGAGCCACGCCAAGAGACACCGTCGGCATCAGCTATTCATCATCAGTTGCCGCCACGATCACCGTCATCTATAGAACAGCTGGCAATACGCCCTACTGTTACACAGGGGGCTCAAAGCGTACCTGGTTCATCAGCTGCTACCAGGAGAACCAGGTCCAAGAAAAATTCGGAAACAACAGTGAAGCCTTCAGATAGCGCAAGAAAAATACAGGATGAGGAATCATCACGAGCCGTACCGATGACTACCCGGGGTGACGCCCGTAACGAACAGATTCGGTCGCCGTCAAACAGGACGACGCGACCAAACAGAAAAATTTCACGAGCCCGCGAGGCTTTATTAAAGATTAAGTTGGAGCTTGCACAAATAGCACTTCAGAGGGCCGAAGAAGAGGACTCCGAAGCTGAATATATGGATGACAGAAACTCTAACGATGAGTACGTGCGTTCCTGGTTGGAAGAAGCGCCCGACGCAGCGCGGATTCCGCAAGATGACGTCGCCGAGGGGAACCCTACAGATAAACAGAACCCCCCCCCAGCGGTCATCAACAGTACAGATATAGATAACCAGAGACAGGCACCATCGTTACATCCTACAGTTCCTACAGATAGAAACGTGCAAAGCAATATAGAACCAACTCAGAAGATCAAAGACAACAGGGGGGGAGATTTACGTCCATTTATTACGGAACTTACGTCCGCCATAGCGTCGCTAGCCGACAAAAAAACAGATACAGGGACATCAAATCAACCCTCGGCGTCGAAGATCATCATGACCCTGCCGAATTTCAGTGGGTCACATACAGAATGGCTTTCATTCCGCGCCATATATGATACGACTCGGGCGTATTTCAACGATGTCGAGAATACAGCAAGACTCAGGAGGTGCTTACATGGAAGAGCACTGGAAACAGTGAGTTCAGAGCTCATAGGACACGCAAAGCCAGATGACATTATGAGGGAACTCGAGCTGCAGTTCGGCCGTCCAGATTCAATAGCACAGGCCGAAACAGAAAGGCTGAAAGGATTGCCACGCTGCAGCGAAGCACCTAAAGACATCTGCACATTTGCCAGCCGGGTGAGAAGCGGCATAGTGACTCTACGAGCACTAAAAAAGGATTACTACCTCGTCAACGCTGAGCTAATGAGAATCCTAACAGAAAAGCTGCCGAACTCCCTGCGCGTACGTTGGTACAGAACATTCACAGATAAGTACCAGTCAGTGCCAGATCTGTCACTTTTCAGCGAGTTCATTACAGAACAAGCTCGCTACTGCAGTGCCTTCGCTCCACCTGAGAACATACACTCGACAGAGAATCCGGGAAAGCGGGTTGTGCAAAGAGCACATACGACCACAGACAAACCGACTTCAAAATGTCGAATCTGTGATAAAGAAGGTGGCACCGATTAAGCTACAATCAATACCGCGCCTCGAATTACAGGCCGCGGTGTTAGGAACCCGCGTAGCAGCAGCCGTCATAAAAGAGCACAGCATCAAACCCGCATCAGTGACATACTGGACAGACAGCAAGACCGCCCTCACGTGGATACGAAGAGGATCGCGGGTATACAAACCGTTCGTAGCCCATCGCATAGCATCCATTGAGGAAAACAGTAAAGTCGAAGACTGGCGATGGGTGCCCACGAAAATGAACATAGCAGACAGCGCTACTCGCGACGTACCGCACCACTTTGACTCGAGTCACGAGTGGTTTAGTGGACCAGGTTTCCTGTATAACGAACCATCCACATGGCCAACTGAAAAACCTCCAATAAACACAGAAACAGGGGAGGAAAGAACACACACAGTCACCGAAAGCAAGGGCAACAATACCCCATCGCTAACAGAAGTGATTCCGGATCCGATACGATTCTCGAAGTGGGAGAGACTACTTCGTACTACAGCTTGCGTTCTACGCTTTATAGATCTCTGCCAAAAAAGGAAAGAGAAAACGTTCTACAAACGAACGCAGAAGAACGCCGAAAAGGATCCGGATTGGAAGAAACAGAAGAAGGCGACCACCCTTCCCAAAAAGACGGCGAGAACAACCGGCACTCAAGTCGAGGGATATCCCCTAGAAGCGGAACTTCTCCGAAGAGCCGAGACATTACTCATACAGGTCTCACAACAACAGTCGTTCGCTAAGGAAATAGCGAATCTACAGCAAGGGAAGTCCGTGGAAAAAGACAGTCGACTGAAGCCACTCCGCATAGAACTTACAGATAAAGTTATACGACTGAAAAGTCGTATCGCCGCCGTCACAGAAATAGCCGATGATGCGAAGCGACCACCCATATTGGACGGTGATCACCGCATCACCCAGTTATATATAGACTGGACTCACAGGAGCCTACAGCACAGCGGCACAGAGCTCACCATCAACGAGGTGCGACAACATTATTGGGTCATCAGAATGCGACCCACGACAAAGAAAATACTGACACAATGTCTACAGTGTCGTATTCGCAAGGCACAACCATCCGTGCCTGCGACCGGCGACCATCCGAGAACGCGCCTAGCACATTATCAGAGGCCGTTCATCTACACAGGGCTTGACTATTTCGGGCCATTGACAGTCACAGTTGGTCGTCAGCATCAAAATAGGTACGTAGCACTATCTACATCTCTGACCACCAGAGCCGTCCACCTCGAGATAGCCGCCAGCCTCAGCGCAGACTCCGCAGTACTGGCATTGCGCCGGTTCGCTGCGCGTCGAGGCTGCCCAGCCGAGATCCACTCCGACAACGGCACCAACATGCACGGTGCCGACAGGGAGCTCCGAGACGCCTTCCGATGGGAGGCCAGTCGCCGTGGCATCGTGTGGCGCTTTATAACGCCCTCAGCGCCCTTCATGGGGGGCGCCTGGGAGCGCCTCGTCCGCTGCGTGAAGACCGCATTGTATGCTGTCCTCCACGAGAGACACCCGCACGAAGAGGTTTTGTCTACCCTATTGTGTGAAGCGGAATATACAGTAAACAGCCGACCGCTCACACACGTATCAGTGGACAGCAACGACGACGAAGCCATCACGCCCAACCATTTTCTTCTCGGCGGGTCAGCAAGGTTGCCAACCCCTGGCACCTTCACCGAACAAGACATCGACAGCAAAAAGATGTGGCGGCGCTCACAGATTCTCGCCGACATGTTCTGGCGTCGCTGGGTACGAGAGTACCTGCCAGAGCTACAGTACCGGCGGGAGCCGCACAGCCGCGGGCCGGGTCTACAGGTCAATGACCCCGTCCTCATAGCCGACGGCCAGCTGCCACGAAACACGTGGCCGCGAGGCCGCATAGTAGCTGTCTTCCCCGTGGGCGACGGCGAAGTCCGGACTGCTGAGGTGCGCACTTCCGGCGGCACCTTGAAGCGTCCGGTGAAGAAACTCGTCCCACTACCGAAGTGATCCAGACAGCGGGGCGTCCAGGCGGTGAGCATCGTGACGGCGGGAGTCACGACTATGGTCGTCGCTCGCCGGCATGATGTAGCGCCGCGCCGACATGACAGCGAGTCGTCACTGCACTACACGGCGGGAGAAATGTTCGCGACGAACGTCACCAATCCAACACATAGAGTGTTGATTAATAGTTAAAAAATAGTGTAGAGTCAGTGTATGGGCAATATAGTGAAATAACAAAGTGCCATCAGTGAATCTAGCATAGTTAGATAGTAATTTTCAGGCGCGCTAGACACATATGGGCTCGCAAGTGGAGTTTTATATTATAATTTAACGCTTTGGCGAGGTCCAGGTAGCCTAGGTTGCGACCTAGGCCTGGATATAGTAATTTTTTATAACTTAGCTTATAGTTAAACCACTTAGACGAGAGTATGACGGTCTAGCGCGGCCATATTGGGAAAAAACGGGAAAAAATTGTCTTACAGATTTTCAGTTGAAGGATCGTTACAGGCTGAAAGATACAGACACGAAAAAATAAGTAACAGTTTCAGATGGACCATATACTCGTCTAGTATATGGCGATTATATACTTACAGTCACAGCAACAGTTTTCGTGTAATTCAGCCTGTAAGACCTTTCATCCAGACACTTTTGGAAAAGCTGTCCGGTTTTATGGAAATAATTTCCCCATTTTAATAAAGATTTTCGTTGTTTCTATGTCTGTACATAAATAACGTTATGTAGAATTGTGGCGATGTATATAATGTGTTAAAACATAAGCTCAAAATTGTAGTTTGCAGAAAGATTGTACATTTCCATAATCAAATTTTCATTAAAGTTTTCCGAAATCAGAAAGCGAAATCAGGGTTCTCGTTACAGTAAAGTTCTGGAGTACCTTAGTAAACTCGACTTTTCTTAAAATCGTAGTCATCAGTACGGCAATTAAATATGTATAAGTAAACAGTGAAAAAGTAGTGCGCGAATTAATCCTGAAATCGCTTCCTGTACAGTTATGAAAGTTAAATAAGTGTCTTATTTTCCCAGTAACCCCTATCCTCCCTCGTTAGGTCAACGCCCTGAGATAGCGAAGAATGATCAGCCACAGCTACAGTTAATTAGGTGTAGGACGTCAGCGCCGTCTGGCGGCGAAGTATAGTACAAGCGTGAGCCCGGTAGTAATAGGGTATAGGCAGAGCACCAGGTACACGTATCCACGCCATCAGCGGATAACGCCCGTCCGGCACATATACAATGGAACTCTTCAAAAATAGACGGCAAATATGCCGTGAATGTTGCAATCGCTTGGATATTTATTGTTTATACAACATCATGACGTAACATCACGCCTGTATGCTCTGAGGGGATACGCAGATGTGTACAATACACCCAGATTTCGACAGTTAGGTATGTTAAGTTGGCGCGATCGTGTTCCGCGTGCGCCTCAAATGATGTAACATCACGCCTGTATGCTCTGAGGGGGTACGCAGATGTGTACAATACACCCAGATTTCGTCAGTTCGTTCGTGTTCCGCGCGCGCCTCATAGATATGTCAGCAAAAGGGACTGTTCTAACGAAATACTGCGGCCCTGGAATACAAAGGGCTAAGAAGGAAGTTCCATATATTGGGGATACGCCTATTCATCATCAGCCTATTAATGTTCCCACTGCTGGGTCACAGGCCTCCTCTCTATGAGAGGGAATGTGCTATAATCCTCCACGCGGGCCCAGTGCGGATTGGTAGATGTCACACATGTCTTCGAATTTTTTGGTTCTAGGACATGCCGGTTTCCTCACGATGTTTTCCTTCACCTTTTTGAGAGCAGTGGTGATGAAATAAATTACACAAAGTAATACGCCTGCCTGGGTTCGAACCCACAACTTACTGTTCGTAAGTCGGGGCTGCCACCACTGGGCCACCGCTGCTCACGCCTTGTACCATGACATATTGTATTGGTAACAATGTCAAATAAATTCATGGCAAATATTTTTTTTGGAAACAACTAAAAATGGATAAATAAAAAACTTTTTTGCAAAAAAATTAAACCGACTTCAAAAAACACAAAAAAGTGAAAAATAACTTTAGCTTCAGAAGTCGGTGACAAAAAAAAAACAATCAGACAAAAGTCACCGACTTCTGAAGCTAAAGTTATTTTTCACTTTTTTGTGTTTTTTGAAGTCGGTTTAATTTTTTGTACCAAAGAACTCTGAGGTTTGGCTTGAAAAAATAGTACGTTACTGCAGCAGCCAGTAATAGAGGCATTGATGGACGAACCTGTAAATGTGGGCCTAGGCGAAGCCGAGGCACACATACTTAGTCCATCAATGCCTACAAGTTGTAGCCAAGGCTTGTATAGTACTTTTTTCAAATAATGCGAGGAAATTAATACAATTACTTTTCAAAATCAATGATGCACACAAACAACAATACTTTTTATCGCGTTAAAGAGTACATTTAATAATGTTTTTTTTTTTCAATAAACCGCTTTCTATTTGCAAACCAATTCGAAATTTAAATAAAACCTATGACAAGTTACCTCCTTGGTTGCCATGTTTCAGAGTAAAAGATCATTCCATTTTTAAATAACACGACAGATATGAGTTTACTATGTAATTTCTTTGGCCGCTAAACACGACAGATATGGATTTTCATACAAATTTTGCCGGCCGCTGGTCGCATGTATGTGGCCAGTACAGCAATTTCGATTTATCTCGAAGAAGGTTGTCAAAATAATGTTCAAATTTCCAAGCATGTTTGAGAAAATGTGTTTTTCTTCATAACAAATACAAATAATTTATTTGCGTAACACAAGTTTAGAGGATGTTACAAAAGATTCATAAGGTAAACTGTATTATAACCATGCGAGTGTGCAAATATATTATTTTACAAAAGATAAAACGTACCCACGTAAATCCCAATAAGAAAACCCGGAAACTGGTATGACTCATCCCCACAAAGATGAAAGATGAAATCACTAATCCAAGTACCCAAGACGCGTCACCGAGTCTGCCAAATTTCCTTCCGGGTCAACAATAACATACTACCTCCACATTTATTAGGGCATACCTTGAAATAGGGACAAGCCTTCAAATAGGGGCAATTAAGTACAGCAGGATTACCCTAGTGGTTGTTGCCTGGTGACGTCACTGTACCCAATGAACGTAATCCGATTAAGATAATTGCCTGAAATCTTATCGAACAAAGGCTTTGGAAGTACTTATATGTAGGTACGGAAATATGTGGAGCAATATGTAGGGTATTAATATTTTGGGGGCTATATTTTGCATAATAGTTTGTTGGAGGAGGTGATTATTATTTAAGTGGTGGTCCGGAAGAAGTTAGTGTTATTCAGGGACTATAGTTGGTGCCAGTTAAGATGAGAATAGCCGTCATTGCCCTTTTCCTAATATCTCTTCGTACGAACCAAAACAAATAAACCATGTATCGTTTTTCATTTCAAAAATGTTGAAGATCACGATAGATGACAATTCCAGACTTGAACAGGCTTATTTTTGGTTTTCAAAGTTAAGAAGTTTAATAAATGTAGGAGGGTCAATGACTGCTATTCTCATGTTAACTGGCACCAACTATAGCAACTCACCTTTTCTGCGCGATTTGACAAAACAATGATTCAGTCGAAATTAAAGTCTGAAGTCTTTGTTATATATGAAAGTCTGATTGTAGCTTAGGTAACGTATTATACACACGTGGATGATGATGCAGAAGAACAACGTCATCACACACTTGCTACACAGACAGAGGTTGTGAACATATTTTTTACAACAGACCAGAATAACAGAGCTAATAATGAATCTTCATTACGTGTTAATGAATCTTCTTTACGTACTCAAATTGTGTTAGACTAGTATGTACCCATCTGCACAGCTCTAACATTTGCTTCGATTAAATTCGAAAAGGAGCAAGACCTCATTAATTCTGATATTAAGTACACAAAATCATAGAGCTGCAAAATTATAGGTATACATATATAACCATTGAATGGATTAATTTGTCATTAAATTGGTCTTCCTCATTAAGAGTACTTTGAAAATCTAAAAGACAAGTAATAAAGTTAGTTTTAATACCTTTGATGTTCTCAGGATAATTTACTAGGTACCTACCTTATCTCCATTTAAATTGTAATATTAATTTATTCCTCTAAACGAAATATTCATCATTCAGGAGAATATTATCCTAACTTTCACAAATCCATTTAAAGCTACGCTGAAAATTGTTCCTAATTTCGCATGAAGTTTACAAATCGTTTTTACATGTCTAGATTTAAAAACAAATTATAAAGATCTGTTTATTTATACATTTTGAATCGTGTTTTTTGCAGAGTTTGCTTTGTCTTAATCCTCGATAAATTGAGTTCTTTCTATTCTTTGTAATGGTACTTAGGGATGTTGAAAAAACTGGCCAAGTGCGAGTTGAAGTCGCACATGAAGAGTTCCGTAACATCGTAGTAGGGGAGCCCCCTCTTTTTTTCCGGATGGGAAATCATCAAATGACTCCTCCCGCTCTGGGCGGAGCAGGAGGGAGTGTCAGACTTTTTCTGACTAAAACCCATCCATGTTCCTTCATCGCCCTTTGTGTTCCGGGGCCACGGTATCTCTTTCGAACAGTCCCGCAACCCCGCAACAGACCCGCAACTCCGGAAGGGAGCCTCCCTTGAATTTTCAATATTTATTGTTATAGCGGCAACAGAAATACATGTTCTGTGAAAATGTCAACTGTCCACCTATTAAGGATCTTGAGATACAGCCCGCTAACAGACACGGACGAACAGCAGAGGCTTAGGTACTTCGGGTACGGAACCCTACAGACAGAAACCTATCTAGTTTTCGATAGCGATTGTAGCCGGGAGCTGTTTAGTAAATGCTGATGGGGCATTGCGTTAGACAAAGAGGATTCGGAGCTCAGGTTGCAGACACCTGGGCAGGCTAATTGCCAATCAGACGGTTGGCTACCCCTGCTCTCGGATCATGAGTTGATTGAGTAGCAGTAGATGAGTAGCTATTTATTGATTGACTGCTATTTAGATTTGTTTGATGGCTGCAGGGTTTATTTGCCGTTAGTGTTATTAGCTGTTACCGCAACGGCATATTTTGGTATTCGTCTATGTAGTTTGGGGTTTATGTACAGAGTGATAGTAAGTAGTAAGTAAGTAAGTAAAATTTTATTTGTTTAAACATGGTGTACATTGCATGCAAGATAATAATAATATACAGAAAAGTTCTAACATGTTTAGCCGCATATTGTGGCGTACAAATTGGTAGGAAGAGATGGTGCATAAACCGTGATAAAATTCATCAAAATCACATTATAAAAATTATGTAGGTACTTATTAAATCATCATTATTATTAAATATTAGGTATCATTACAATTCAGCAAGTATAATTATTTAGATAAAATTAAATGTCAAAGTAGTCATTAAATACATTAGTCAATAAAAATATGGATACAATACAATACCACTAATACAAAACTATCATTAAAATGTCAACACCAAATTACAATAACATGTCAAAAAATACAACATTGTCATCTCAAGAACGAAGAAACTTGTCCTCTTTCATAAACTCTGCTATACTGTAATATGCTCTTTCAGTAAGTAAACTCTTCAATTTATTTTTAAGAGCAGATTTATTTAATGTCCTCCACGATTTGGGCAATTTATTAAAAATGGTCGGAGCCATGCAAAAGATGCTCTTACGCATAAGAGTTGTTTTAGCGCCGTGAACACAGAGTTTGAAATTATCACGTCTATTCCTAGGGACAGCATCAGATAATTGCTGAAATAAATCAGAATTTGATTTAACGAACATAACTGTTTCCAGGATGTATAAAGAGGGCAAAGTCAATATCTTATGTTTTATAAAATACGGTTTACAGCTGTCCGTTGTTTGCAGTCTAAACATCGATCTAATGCACCTTTTCTGTGCCCGAAACGCTATTTCATTGTCCGTGCTATTCCCCCAAAAGATGACTCCATATCTAAGAATTGATTCGGCTAATCCGTAGTAAGCAGTAATTAGCGCATCTGTGTTGAGAGCCACAGCAAGCTGTTTCAAAGCGTAGGCTGCACTACACAATTTCTTACTAAGTGCGTCTATTTGAGGTTTCCAATTCAATTTAGAATCTATTACTAGTCCCAGAAATTTTGTTGTGTTAGCTTCATTGATTTTTATATTGTTAAATTGAATATTAAAATGATTGTTAATTGTTTGTGTACGTTGTGTAAAGTGCATTAAGTTAGTCTTTTTTAAATTAATTATTAGATTATTATCGTTTAACCAATTTATAATAGATATTAATGAATTATTAATGTCGTGTTCATATGTGTTTATGTCATTACAAGCTATTGTCAAAGTGCAATCGTCAGCAAAAAGTGTCATAGGTTGTTCAGTTACTTTAGGCAAGTCATTTATGTACAGAATGAACAACGGAGGCCCCAATACACTGCCTTGAGGTACTCCGTACTTTACTTCACGTTCCTCTGATCTTGAAGTTTCTTCACGTTTACTTTTTTTATTTATCGTGCTAATTTCTGTTACTTGTTTACGGTTATAAAGATACGATTTTATTAATTCTAAAACATTGCCTCTAACACCATAGGCATCAAGTTTCTCTACCAGGGAATTAAAATGAACACAGTCAAAGGCCTGTGTCATGTCGCAGAATATGGCACAGACTGGTGTTCTCTTATCTACATTTAGCATGACATTATGTAAAAACTCATATATAGCCAAATTTATACTTTTATTTTTTCGAAATCCCTTTTGTTCGTCACTTATTATATTATATTTTTCTAAATAGGTATTCATTTCACCATATATATATTTTTCGAACACCTTAGATATAACTGGTATAAGCGCGACCGGTCTGTAATTTATCATTAATTCATGATTATCTTTCTTATATAGCGGTTTCACTATAGACTTCTTTAATGCATCGGGAAATATACCTGCACTTATGCAAAGATTAATAATGAAACACAAATGAGTACATATTTCAAATGCAACTGCTTTCAATATTTTTGTGGCAATACCATCGTAGCCAACACTGTTCGTGTTTTTTAGCTTCATTATAATATTTACTATGTCATAGGGCGTAGACGGAGCCATGAACATAGACTGTGCTCTGCCAAGTATTAATGACGTTGAGTTTGTTCCCGCGTTAATTGTTGGTTGTACTTTATCTATAAAATAATTATTAAATGTATTGGCAATGTCAATTGGGTGTGTGATGTCTTTATTTTCAAATTTGATGCAAGAAATTGAGTTTTTCGGGGCATTGCATTTACTCCTATTAATTATTTGCCACGTAGTCTTAGACTTATTATCAGATGTTTTAATATTGTAATTGTTTTGTGCTTTCTGAGTTAGATTCATAATTCTTTTGAGTAATTTCGAATATCTTTTGAATTTATCTCTATTAGCTCGACTTGGTTTTAATCTATATTGCCATAGAAGCTTCCTTTTGTTTTTACTACATAACTTTATCCCGCGTGATACCCAAGAAGGTTTTTTCGTAGTCTTAATGGTTATCATTTTCCTGGGGAAACATAGTTCGTAGAATAATTGGAACGTTTCAATAAAACAGTTGTAAGCCGCATTAGGATCGTCCATCTCGTACATATCTGAGAAGGATAGACTACTTAGACAAGTCTTGAATTTTTCTATATTTTCCTGACTGTAGTCTCGTGTACGTTTGCGATAATACTTAAGAACATCCTTTCTCTTAACCGGGCACTTTAACAGTTGTGCTGTGTGATCGGATAGCGCAAACTCCAATACTTCTGATCTACAACGACGATTGTTAAAATTATGCGCAAAATTATCAATGCATGTTTGGCTCGCAGCCCGAGTAGGTTGTCTCAAAGCAAGTTGTAAATTAAAATTCAAGAGAATACACTCAAATTCGGCTGACAGTTTACTTCTCTTCAAAATGTCAATGTTGTAATCACCAGCTAAAACTATATTCTTAAATCGTTGTTTGGCCAAATATTTTAAAAGGGTTTCCAGTTTATCAAAAAACTCATTGATATTATTTGAGTTAGGTACTCGATATATACACACAATTACAATGTTATAGTCCGTCAATTTAACTGCACAACACTCGAATATACTTTGTAAGGACATGTTTGCTACATTGGCCAATCCCTTCCATTGAATACCCTGCTTAACAAGTATACATGCACCGCCTCGCTTACTTGTTTGTCGACTATAACAAGCAGCCAAACTATAATTAGGTAGGTGTAGCTGATTCTCACAGTCAGCCATCATAAAATGCTCTGAAATGCATATTACATCTACATCAACATCTCGTTCTAAAAGTTCACATAAACAGACTGAGAGCGCGTCAGATTTATTAACGAGACCGGCAATGTTCTGATGTAATATAAATAAATATTTAGTCAAGAAAAAAAGTGTCCCTATTTGTCAAGTTATTATCAATGGTTATGTCTATTGCATCACTTAAACTATTATTATATTGTATGTCAATTATTAAACTATCTATGTCCTTGAATATTATATACATTCCATGGTTACTTACTGAGCCAGTTCGTTTATTATACATTTTGTAGTCAAAGGATAAATTTAAATTACTGTCTAATAGATATAAATGTTCATATGTCAGTACGTCTAGATACAAGAGATTGTTGAAAGTTTCTATTCTACTGTTAAATAAATTAGCATAGTATCCATTTTTATACGTAGGTAGACAGATGATCACATTCGTATGATTAATGTTTTGAATAATTTCTCTTATACGGAATATAATTTCAAAATAATTATTAGTAATTTTGAAGTCTTCATCTCCTAAAAGAATTACACAAAAGTCATTCATGGTGAATTTCACTAGTTTTTCTTTTAAACCTTTCAAGAGCTGTTCAGTTTTCCCGTTACGTATTAAATAGTGACAACAGTCAAATTTATTTGCGAAGGTATTTTGCGCTATGGATAGTATTTTATTCGTATTATTCGTGCTTAATATGCATAGTTTATTCTTAAGGGCAAAGCCGGCAGCTGGCAGCTGGCTTTCCTTGCACACACATGGGGTGGTGTCTTTTTCAAAAACTTCCTGGCTTGTAGACTTTCTTTTAGAACATTTATGTTGCTTCGGTTGTTCTACAATAATGGGCTTTTCAGGGATACTAATATGTTGTACATTATTTATCTTAGATGGGGTAGTAGTCTCATTCTGGTCTTTCTTTTTATTTTTCCGGATTGAAGTTGGTGGAGTGGAAGAAGACTCCCCATATCCGACCTTTTTATATAATTCTATGATTTTAGTACTCTTTTCCAATTCATATTTTAATTTTCTATTTTCTGTGTTTAGATTGTCTATTTCATTATTTGCAATCAGTAATTCCTCCTGTACAGATAATAATTTTTCTTGTAATTCACGTACTTCTAAAGTTCCGCATTGGTCAGGTAGACTTTGTATCGTGGTATCAAAGAGTGACGAGTCTGATGTGTTCATAATTGACACGTTATTATGAGAATTCGTTCTCCGTATTTTCCTCATTGTTATATTACTAGTGTCTCCACTCGCCATCATTGATAGTTAAATAAATAAACAATAATAATGAAAATTCAAATATAAGTATGTCAGAATCGAACTTATGCTTAATCGACACCAACAAAATATTTTAGTAAATGTACTGATGGCCAAAAAGAGGCGTAGGTACGATTGCGGATTCGAACCCGCGACACTTCGTTCGCACGAATTCTAATGTCGGCTCTGCTCGCACTTCACCAATTAAACGATAATATAATCGATGAAATAGTGTCTCTGTTCTTATTTCTTTTAAGTTTTAAAACATCAAACAGCCGTTAAGTGACTCATGCTGCAAAAATGTTCACACTGTCAAACTGGATTAGCTGCACGTTTTAGACACAATGTTTTATTATTATTAGTAGTTATCGATCCTCTTTTGTTGATATATTGTTTTGAATGTTTTAAACTGTATTAGCAAAGGATTTGTTGCAACTCTAAGATTGTTTTACAGCACTAATTACACGTCACTTTTAGATCACTTTTCCACTTTTCTGGGTAAGGTTGGAGTCCAGATAACGATGGGACAGCTAATTCCAAGCGATATTGTCACTTTAACACCACTTTCAACGTTAAATACTCGGTAATACTATTTATAAATATTTTTATACACGGAGCTAATGTTTACGTGACGGCAGCGCCATCTCCACTCGATCTTTTCCATGTTCGCTTGGATTTAATTTTTTGCATTCACTTTTGTTCACTAAAACGAAGAAATACAGGGTCGAAACAAATTACCTAGCGAAACGCTCCATTTCTGGAGGGTATCGATATCTAAACACAATCAAATAAAAATAATAATTTGATGAGATATTTTGGGGTTAACGACTGCAGGTAGCCATGGTATACTTGAAATATGAGTTTGAAAAATCGATCCATAGAGTTTTGTTGACAAATATTTTCATTGTTTATAGTTGGGTTAGCTTATTTAGATTTTCAGGGTGTCCAAACTGTAAATTGTATTACTAAATGTCTGGTATTTTGAGCAAAATATAGTTATTTACCGTGTGGTCTAACCGTGATCATATTTTCCACTGAAATATTTGGAGAGCAGCTGGTTCTAAATGATGTAGACATCGAAGATTAACGTTTAATTAAGTTTGTAAGCGATACCTCTCCTTGTTTGCCAATATTACCTTTCATCCTATGGTATAAATAAACTAAGGTAACCTATCAGATAATGCTACAGTTGAGTAAGAAATGGTTTGATTTAGATTTTGACTAAAATGAGAATTATTCATATCAATAATAGAATAGAATTATTATTCTACCGGACGTCACGCGGTTTCACCCGCGTAGTTCCCGTTCCCGTGGGAGTACGGAGATAAAATGTAGCCTATGTTACTCAAGGTAAATGTAGTTTTATAATGGTGAAAGAATTTTTGAAATCGGCGCAGTAGTTTTTGAGTTTATTCATTACAAACATACACACATAAATACAAATCTTTCCTCTTTATAATATTAGTGTAGATTGCATTTTGTAATGTTTGAATATCTTACAAATACCACACGGGTGCATTCATTGCGTCAGTACTAGTGGTGAAGCGTCAATGCCTTTTTTCAATATAAAAAATAAAATAACAATACTTTAGGATTTCTCCATTTATAATAGAATATGTTAGCATTTCAAATTAAATAGTTAAACTTCTCAATTGATGAATCCTCGCACTATCTTTATTGACGCAGCGCCCATGTTTCTAAACTTTCTGGAGTTTTCTCGCAAGGGCCAATAGATGGCGTTAGCGAGTGCGGTCAGCTTCCTGTGACCGTTCGAAGAAGTCGGTGTGTGCGCCTCAGCGCTCCGCTTTTAAAATTCCTTTTTTGGTGAAATCTTGACGATACTCGTAAAATAAATGGACCTGCATCTGTGCTTCATTGGGAACTTATAGTGCAGTGTCGATTTTTGGAGTTTCAACCATCCCACCGGTGGATTTACGAAGATTTGGCTCGCCGGCCGGCAGCCCATACCTGCAAGTGATCACGCGTGCATGAACGAGGTATCTCCCCATCTCCCTGGGTCTGAGTGGGATCTCTGGATTGCCAAGGTACGTGGGCATGTTTTGCTGCTAATAATTCTCTGGTATTGGTATGTCGAGGATTCATCAATAGGGAAATTGAATTATTTTGAGCGGCGGACCCATTACACATAAAACATAGGTTCTTATTTTAAATTTTCATAAAACCTTCACAAAGGTGCAGGCTATTTACACGCCTCACCATAATTTTTGGTCCTTTCGAGACGGATTAATACCCGTTACCTAGATTTTTGCGTAATTGTTTGGTGAAAATCGTATAGGTTCAATAACGCACAATAGGTATTTAGTTTACGTAAACCATTGGTAAATTATTGCCTTAAATAACGCAGCATTGACAATAGATTTTACGTAGTTGTTGGTAAATCTGTTCAATTATTTGTTAGTTTACATAGAACGACATTACGTATTAATTGGTAAAGTTCATTCTATGTAGGTAACCGCATTTAAAAATTCGCTTTGATATTAATAAAATAAGTAGGTAGTAGTACCAACGCATCTCGGCTTTGTGCGTAATAATAATTAGATAGATACCCACTCATAGTTGGTAGGTGCGATAATATTGCGAACCGTCAAGTAGGTATTTTTCTGTTATTGTCTTCGTTTGTTATTTATCGAAATGACGGATAAACAACTGAAGCCGGAAGATTTTCTAACTATTCTTCATGAAAAGAAAGGATTGTTATTTAAACGCATTAATCGATTGTATGATTTATCAAAAAATATATCGTCGTTCGATTCAAGAAAAAATGAAAGTTTTATGACTGAGTCAGAGACAATTGATGACATTCGAGATAAATTTGAATCTTTTGTTGATCAAATTAATCAAATAAACATTAGTATAAAACCTGGTGCAAGTGTCGATTATGCTTGTTTAGAGTCCTTTGAAGATTTGTACATTCATATTAAACGTGTTAGGAATAAAATTAACAGTAATCAATCGCCACCTACACCCAGTAGTAACTCAAAGACTTTTTTTGAACCGCTTAAAATAAAGTTGCCTCCTATCGCGCTGCCGTCTTTCGACGGGAAAACTGAGAATTGGCCTGTTTTCTACGAGTTGTTCAAGTCGAATATTCATGATAATGATCAGCTGACTGACTCGCAGCGTGTGCAGTACTTGGTAGGTAGACTTACGCACAACGCATTGAAGGTTACCGCTGGAATTGTGCCTACGGGTGATACTTACAAGTTCTTATGGGACAGTTTGGTTAAAAAATATCAAGAGAAGCGCTCACTAGGTACGCATTATTTAAATAATATATTGGATTTAAAAAGTTGTTCATTTAACGCTAACAGTCTCGATTCTTTCATAGAAACATTTAGTGCATCTATTTCTGCCTTGAAACAACTTGGGATTACGGATCTTGCTGATTTTATTCTTTTGCACTGTGCAATGAGAAAAATCAATTCACAGACTATTCAATCGTTTGAACTTTCCATTCGAGATATTGAAATTCCCACAACGAAATTATTGATAAGCTTCGTTCAAGATCAGGCAAAGATATTGGCACGCTCGAATGAGTCTCAATCGAACGCGAGAAATTATAGTAGAATCCCCGCTTCCGCGCCTCGCGAGTCACGCACACAGACAAAAGCGTTTGTTGTGAGCGAGTCAGCTGACTCGTCCGCTTGTTCACCCGCGATTGCGGTTCCGTGCTGCGCGTACTGCAATGATAACGCTCACGTTCATTTGTACAACTGCGCTAAGTATAAATCCGCGTTGACTCCTAGAACAAGGTTCGAGTTTATTAAATCCAAACGTGGGTGTGCGAATTGTCTGAGCACATTGCACGGATTGAGTAACTGCAAGTCAACATCAGTCTGTGACTTATGTAAAAAACGCCATCATACATTATTACATTTTGATAAAGAAAATAAACCGCAAACAGCTGATGTTAAAGCGATGAATTGCAATGTAGTCGTCGCGTCGCCTCCCTCGCCTCTCTCTACCCCCGGTACGTCTTTGTCTGCCCCGTTTTCCGTCGCGGTGCCGCGCTCTTATGTTCATAGTAATAAGGTCGATATTTCCGCACGGGTGATTGCGTCTGATTCGTGTGATGTGACGCCAGCGTCTTCGGCTCACAACTCAGCCGTGTTATTCGCAGCTGATGCAGCGAGGGCTAAGGCGATAGTGCTGTTATCAACAGCTCAGGTTTATGCGCGAGCTAAGAGTGACAGTGCGGGTCACAAAACAATAGTGAGGTGCTTAATTGATAATGGCTCGCAGAATAATTTAATAACTACAGCTTGTTGTAGAAAACTTAACTTACTGATAATTCCTTTGAGTAATTCTTTTGTCAAAGGAGTTGGTTCTGTATCGCGACCGATAATAGGATACGTACATTTAGATATCGAGTCTCGTGTATATCCGGATCAAAAATATACTATTCACGCGTTAGTAGTTGAGTGCATTACGGACCAGCTACCATCGCACCATGTTAATTGGGATAGCCATGTAGACTTCCACGCGCTTCCGCTCGCTGATTTAAGCTGGAATATTCCAGGGGATATTGACATAGTGTTGGGCGCTCAACTGTTTCCGTACATTTATTTGGGGAATAGGGTCGATTTTGGTTCACGCGCCCCACCTGCATTATTGACCACGTTCGGGTATGTCTTTATGGGTGATTTTCCGCATAATAGTGATAATTTAAATTTACTTAACTCCTCTCCTTTCACGGCATTGGCTCTCAATGATTTATTACAAAAGTTTTGGGAATTGGAAGAAGTTGAGAATAAACGATTTTTATCTCCTGAGGAAACCGAATGTGAGAATATTTTTTCCTCGACCGTGTCACGGGACGATGTGGGACGTTATACCGTCGCGTTACCTTTTAGTAAGGATCCCGCCGAGTTGGGTAACTCCCGCACCGCCGCGTACCGTCGACTTGTTGCGCTTGAAAGGAAACTCCGCCAATCGCCGTTGTTGCGGAAAAATTATAATGCAGTGCTCAAAGAGTACATTGACAGTGGTTACTTAAGTCAAGTCGACGAATCTGCCATTTCTGATGACGGGTACTATATCCCTCATCACGCTGTCGTTCGGCCAGACAAACCGATGCCGCGCATTGTACTGGATGCTAGCGCTAGGACTCATACAGGATTATCTTTAAATGATGTACTCCATATTGGTCCAAATTTACAAACAGATTTATTTATTCTTTTAATAAATTTTAGATTATTTCCCATCGCTATAAATGCGGATATTAAACAAATGTATTTACGTGTTGGTGTACCCGTTGACCAGCGTAAATACCTACGCATTTTGTTTCGATTCGATGAGCACGAACCTGTGCTAACCTTCGCTTTTAATCGCTTACCTTTCGGACTTAAGTCAAGTCCATATATAGCTATGCGCACTGTGCGACAGCTGGCCTCTGACAGTCCGCATTATCCCGAAGCTGCTAAAGTAGCAGAGACCAGTCTCTATATGGACGATCTGGTGTATTCTGTGAATAATGAAGATACCGCCATGCAGCTATCGCATGATCTTATAAAGATGTTTAAATCGGGCGATTTTGACCTTATTAAATGGTGTAGCAATTCACCCGTTCTTTTAAACAGTCTTCCTGACTCGCATCGTAAGTCCCTCGATTTTCACGCGGGGAGTGATGTGTCTAAGGTTCTAGGCCTTTCGTGGGAACCTTCTCAGGATAATTTCTTCTTCACTTCCGCTCAAGTTTCTGAGAAATGTACTAAGAGAAATATACTCTCGATAGTCGCACGCTTATTTGATGTTCTCGGTTTGGTCGCCCCCGTGATCTTTTATGCCAAGTTACTCATCAAAGAGTTATGGCTGAGTAATATTGGTTGGGATGATCCCGCTCCTGGCGACATTTTTAAACGTTTCTCCATTCTCATGCAAGAGTTTCCATTGCTAGATACATTACGCATACCACGCCATGTGGGTGTTACCGATGATTGTTCCGTTCGTTTAGTCGCGTTTGCTGATGCTAGTATGGGTGGGTACGGGTGTGTGATTTATATACACTCTACTGGTCCATCTGGTGTCATAGTCCGCTTACTTTGTGCGAAATCAAAGGTTTCACCCACCAAAGTCACAACTCTTGCACGTCTGGAGCTATGTGCCGCCGTGCTCATGTCAAAATTGGTAAAAACTGTTCGCGATACTTACGCTTTACGTATTCCTATTGCAGGAATTTACGCCTTTTCGGATTCCACGATAGCCTTATCTTGGATACACTCTTCTCCGCACCGCTGGTCAGTCTTTGTCAGCAATAGAGTCGCTCAATGTCAGGAGAACTTGGGTTCTCAACATTTTTACCATGTGGCAGGTGTTGAGAATCCAAGCGACTGTCTATCTCGTGGCATACTTCCTTCCCAATTAATGTCACATGAACTCTGGTGGGACGGCCCCTCTTGGCTTCGTTGTGCCCCTGAGGATTGGCCCGTCAAACCGTTCTCTCCTATTAATTGTGGGGAACTTCCCGAGCATAAGGCAAATGTCTTAACAGTGACCACGCAAGTAGAACAACCCCTTCTATATCAACTTGCTCAACGTACCTCATCATGGGATAAATTGTTGCGCATTGTTTCCTATATATTGAAATTCGCTAGACCAAAGGTTCATAGTGAACCTCGTTCTATTCAGAGCTTGTCGACTGCGGAAAGAGCGATAGTCTGTGCTGTGCAATCTGTGCATTTTGCAAATGACATTAAGCTCATCAAATCTGGGAAATTGCTGTCAAAGAGACTCCAAAGTTTAGCTGTCTTTTTGGATAAAGAGGGAATATTACGCATTGGCGGAAGGCTTTCGAAGTCGCACCTTCCATTTGACGCTAAGCATCCCTTTTTACTTCCCAAACATGACCATATTGTGGATCTAATAATACGTCATTACCATGTGATGAATTGCCACACTGGACCGGGACTACTTATGTCTATTCTAAGACAGCGATTTTGGATACTGGATGCCAGGACTGTCATTAGGTCCAAGTTGCGACAATGCAACACATGTTTTCGGGTAAATCCGATGCATCCCATTCCAGTGATGGCAGACCTGCCTGAATACCGAGTATCGGAAGCAAAGGCGTTTGTCCACACTGGAGTGGATTATGCTGGTCCCATACGCATAACCCTCACTCGTCGCAGAGGCCAACACGCCCAAAAGGCGTACATCTGTTTATTCGTGTGCTTGGTAACCAAGGCCGTCCATGTAGAGTTAGTCTCTGATTTAACCTCTGATGCCTTTTTAGCCGCGTTTAAACGCTTTATCTCGCGTCGAGGGCCAGTATCTTATCTTTACTCGGACAACGCTACCAACTTCGTTGGTGCTAAGGCCCAACTAGATGAGCTTTATAGATTCTTATTAAATTCGAGTTTCAATTCGTCTCTTTTACATGAGTTATCAACCCGCCGCATAATGTGGAAAATGATTCCACCTCGCTCCCCACATTTTGGCGCCATGTGGGAAGCGAATGTTAAAACATTAAAAACGCATCTTTATCGCGTGATCGGTAGTCAGCTTCTCACTTATGAGGAGTTACAAACTGTACTCATTCAAATAGAGTGCATTATGAACTCGCGTCCTCTGAGCGTTTTGTCTTCCGATCCCCATCCCGAAGTTATTACTCCCGCTCACTTTTTGATGTCGACTCCACTGCAGTACTTGCCGGCAGCCGATTTGTCTGGTCAGCGCATTAATTTATCACAGCGCAAACAGTTGTTAGATAGTATGGTCCAATCCTTCTGGAAGAAATGGCACCTAGAGTATCTGCATACGTTGCAAGTCAGGCAAAAATGGGCAACTCCGGACAAACCCGTAGAAGTTGGAACTGTCGTACTCGTGGGACAGGATAATTCAGCTCCTCTAAGTTGGCCACTAGGAGTTATAACTGAGGTTTATAAAGGCACGGATAATGTCGTTCGTGTTGCAATGGTAAAGACAAAGTTTGGTAACTTTAAACGTGCCGTCGCTAAATTATATCCTATTCCAACGCAATAAACTTTCAACTCTTATACGTTACTCATAGTCTTAAGGTTTAGGAAATATATTAAATAATTTATATCATTTGTTTCTCGCATTCAGTCGTAAAGCTTAAATTCAAGGTCAGTAAAGATTTATAATTTTTTCAATTTCTTTCTGAAAGCACTTGCGTCCTTCCAAAGCCCCCGAGCATGGTGAAGCGTCAATGCCTTTTTTCAATATAAAAAATAAAATAACAATACTTTAGGATTCCTTCATTTATAATAGAATATGTTAGCATTTCAAATTAAATAGTTAAACTTCTCAATTGATGAATCCTCGCACTATCTTTATTGACGCAGCGCCCATGTTTCTAAACTTTCTGGAGTTTTCTCGCAAGGGCCAATAGATGGCGTTAGCGAGTGCGGTCAGCTTCCTGTGACCGTTCGAAGAAGTCGGTGTGTGCGCCTCAGCGCTCCGCTTTTAAAATTCCTTTTTTGGTGAAATCTTGACGATACTCGTAAAATAAATGGACCTGCATCTGTGCTTCATTGGGAACTTATAGTGCAGTGTCGATTTTTGGAGTTTCAACCATCCCACCGGTGGATTTACGAAGATTTGGCTCGCCGGCCGGCAGCCCATACCTGCAAGTGATCACGCGTGCATGAACGAGGTATCTCCCCATCTCCCTGGGTCTGAGTGGGATCTCTGGATTGCCAAGGTACGTGGGCATGTTTTGCTGCTAATAATTCTCTGGTATTGGTATGTCGAGGATTCATCAATAGGGAAATTGAATTATTTTGAGGTCCGCCATTACACATAAAACATAGGTTCTTATTTTAAATTTTCATAAAACCTTCACAAAGGTGCAGGCTATTTACACGCCTCACCAACTAGTAATACATTATTTTCATAATTTCCCTATCTTTTTTCAGAAAGTTTTACGCAACAGTCAGGAAACTGACGCAAGTCATACAGAAAATACTGTTTCTGATGTTTTGTTGTGTTTTTACTGTTTTTAGGGTTCCGTACCCAAAGGGTAAAAACGGAACCCTATTACTAAGACTTCGCTGTCTGTCCGTCTGTCCGTCTGTCTGTCACAAGGCTGTATCTCATGAACCGTGACAGTTAGACAGTTGAAAATTTCACAGATGATGTATTTCTGTTGCCGCTATAACAACAAATACTAAAAACAGAATAAAATTAATATTTAAGGGGGGCTCCCATACAACCAACGTGATTTTTTTGCCGTTTTGTCTAATGTATAGATAATGGTACGGAACCCTTCGTGCGCGAGTCCGACTCGCACTTGGCCGGTTTTTTATAATATAGATATCAATTAATATTTTGCCAGCTTGTATGCAATGTAAGGACGTTTGACTGTGCACTAAATTAATTAATTGACTTAAGTCAAAATCGTGAAAGTTATTTGCCAACATTAATTGATGCAGTACTCTCTCCGACTCCCTGAAACTCCAAGTTCGGTAAATACCTGCGACATACTCGCTTCGATTAGCACGTCTTGTTTGAACTTAATTAAGGGCACACGTTTGTAACGAAATGAGCGTCGACTGCTTAAGATCAAAGCGCCCAATGTTAATATTTGCAAACCTGTATTGAAAGAAGTCATTGGCACTGAGAAACGCAAACACGTACACACACACAAACAAATCTTATAAGAACAAACCTGTGTGAACAATTATTACACACAAGTTATTATTTTAATCATTTCAACTTACCTATTATAATACACCGTTAATTAGGGTTCCCTACCCAAAGGGTAAAAACGGAACCCTATTACTAAGACTTCGCTGTCTGTCCGTCTGTCTGTCACCAGGCTGTATCTCATGAACCGTGACAGCTAGACAGTTGAAATTTTCACAGATGATGTATTTCTGTTGCCGCTATATCAACAAATACTAAAAACAGAATTAAATTAATATTTAAGGGGGGCTCCCATACAACAAACGTGATTTTTTTGCAGTTTTGTCTAATGTTTTTAAATAATGGTGCGGAACCCTTCGTGCGCGAGTCCGACTCGCACTTGGCCGGTTTTTTTTCAGGTTTATGTCGTTCTGGAACCGATAGCCATAAACTCGATCATCGAACTTGGAACGAGTGGGACTGTTTTTTTTTAAAGAACTAAAAAAAAAAACAAATATATTATAAATTGAATTTTTCGTGATTTTTTAAAATTATGTTTTGAAAAAAAAAAAATCAAGAAAGATTGAATTTTTTTTAGTTATTTAAAAAAGACAGTCCCAATCGTTCCGACTCGCGACTTCGATAATTGAGTTTTTAGCTTTCGGTTCCAGAACGACCTAAAAATAAGCGTGTTTAGAACGTTTTTTCATGTCTGTCTGTTTCCTTCTGGCCACTAGTACCATTAACAGTTCCATGATGGAACTACTGGTGTTTTTTTTTGTTTTTAATCACTAGTTCCATTTTAAAAGAATCTGAAAAGAATGGAACTAATGTTGAATTTTGTTATCACTAGTTCCACGTTTTTGTTTGTAACTACCTACTATTTTAAAGTGGTTTTTGCCATCAGGAAGGACGGTTCTTTATATTTAATAAGTTAATGTTGCTAATGCTTTTAATAAAGATCTCTTGACGTTTTTCGAGTCATATTAAATGTGAGAACCTGGGCCGGGTCAATAGTCATATTCATGCAAATGAAATAAATAGCAACACAACTCACATAGTAAAGGTTCCCGAAAGTCAAATTGAAATTCATTGTTCCATTTTTTTGGAATAAGTGTGTATTTACATTTTTCAATTCCCATTTATTTTAACTTAAAAAACCACTTTTCTGTTCGATTAAGGTGAAAATTCATCATAGCAGAAATTTGATTACAATATAAAAATTTAAATTACAAAATAAAGGTGTTAACGTTGATTTATGTATAAAATAAACTATGTGAATATTTTTGTTGAGAATTTTATTTTATTCCGATTTCTTAGAAGTTCAAAAAGAAAAATGATTTTCACTGTACTTAACTGTCCACAGATAGTGCTATACTGAGTTTGAAGCATGCTGTCAGATATTACACGGACCGGAGCACGCCTGTTTACGCCTGCTTCCTGGATCTGTCCAGAGCATTTGACCTGGTTTCGTACAAAGTGCTGTGGAAAAAGTTGCTCGATAGGCGAGTTGCGCCTGAAGTTGTTAAAATCTTCCGGCACTGGTACGGGAACCAGGTCAATAATGTTAAATGGTCGGGAGCTCTGTCGGACTCGTACAGGTTGGAGTGCGGGGTGAGGCAGGGGGGGTTGAGCTCACCAGCGCTCTTCAATCTGTATATCGATGGACTTGTTGCCGAGCTCAGCAGCCGCCATGTTGGATGCCATGTTGATGATGTTTGTTTTAACAACATCAGCTACGCTGATGATATGGTGCTGCTGAGCGCGTCAATAGGTGGACTCAGAGAGCTAATAAGCATTTGCGAAACGTACGCGCATACACATGGCCTAAGATACAACGTCAAAAAAAGCGAGCTTATGGTTTTCAATGCGGGTTCTAAGTGTCCGGTGGAGGTTCCACCAGTAAGGCTGTGTGGGGTGTCCTTGGAGCGGGTACACACTTTTAAGTATCTGGGCCATATTGTGACGTCCGACCTAAAGGACGACGCTGATATAGAGCGAGAAAGGAGGGCGCTGTCGGTGAGGGCGAATATGATTGCCCGCAGGTTTGCTCGTAGCTCCAAGGATGTGAAGATCACCTTGTTTCGAGCTTACTGCACAGCTTTTTATACGAGTAGTCTGTGGGTGTCATATTTGCAGAAATCGTACAGCGCTCTCCGCGTTCAATATAATAACGCGCTAAGGGCGCTGCTGCGGCTGCCTCGCTTCTGCAGCGCATCGGGAATGTTCGCAAGCGTTAGCATTGACTGTTTTTATGCCAGCATGCGTAAAAGGGCGACCTCGTTAGCGAGTAGAGTGCGGGGCAGCGGCAACAGTCTTCTTACAGTTGTTGCCAACAGGTTGGACGGACCATTTATGCAGCACTGGCAGGCCTTACATGCGCCTGTATATCAAGCCTGGGGCAGGTAAAAAAAAAAAATAAAAAAAAAATAAAAAAAAAAAAAAAAGTAAAATGTAAACCTTTCAGTATGATTTAATTTAACGTGACTTTGATTTTAATGTTATTTATGGTTTTCATTTAGATTATAATTTTGACTTTAATTCTGATTTTATTATGATTTTGACTTTAATTCTGATTTTATTATGATTTTTATTTTTATTTTAGATTTTAAAGATGTTTATTTAAATGTGGATTTTAACTTTGATTTTAATTGGCAATTTTAAGTTTAATAATGTAATGTCATGTGAATTAGTTATAGTGTAATTTATGTAATAGTTATGTATTGAGTTATATGGGTTAATGCCTGAAATAAATGATAATAATTAATAATTAATTAATTAATTACTCTTTTAAATACTTTTAAAAGTAAAATTCATTATTGAACAATAATAGAAAAGTATTGATAATTAATACATACATTTACGATTAGAATCTTATAGTAAAATAAATAATAAATACTTGTAATAATATTTTCGTTTTGTTTCTCGGTAGGTATTTATTACGGGTATCTATTTTCCTTTCTTATTCCACATACTTAGGTATCTACAAATAGTTTCCAACTATCACTTTGATGTCTAAGAATCCACTCTAGATACTGAGTATGGTAAAGTTGACGCGTGCCACCGACGAAATGACATCCTGTATTTTATTGACTTAGGAGAAGGTCTTACCATTGGTTTCGGGAACTGTTTTTGTGATGGGGGTTTAAATATGTATAATGTTCCAAATTTTTTTGAGAGAAAAGTGTGAAAAAAGAAAACAAAAACAGAAAAAAGTAATTTAAAATTATTTGTGGTTTTGCTAAGTGAGTGGAAGACCCATACAGTACTATTAAATATAATAATACGAAGCAGAAAAAACTTTTTAAAAATTCACATAATAATAGATTTACAGAACCTCTGCAGTTTAGTATTTTTTTCAGATCGATAGGCAGGCAGTCATTCTATATATATAAAATACTGGTTTCAGTTACATCCGTTAGACTGGAAGCCGATTCCACCAGAAATGATGGAGTACTGTTTTTCACGACAAATCGAGAAACAATAGTAGGTAATTTGATGTCAAGTTTCGAAATCTCGCAATAAAGCGCTGAGAAGCTCCCATACAGCCGCCGGCCACAAGTTTCCAATAAGTAATTAAAATCCTCAGACGCGGAGATTACGGCTCCTATGTCTCCAGAGTGTTTGTTCCCGGCCACTCCAAATCTCTTATGATTTCCTGGTATTTCCAATATTGTTAGCCGGTTCCGTGCAAATATATTAAAGGAAAAATTCTCTGTTGAGTGAGAAATTGTGGGTTTTAATGGCAGTTTTAATTGAATATGTTTTTTAGAGTTTTTAATCAGATAGAATTGGATGGAAGAGGAAGCCGGAGGCCTTTGTATTATATTAATTTTATTAAAATTCTCAGACGCGGAGATTACTGGCTCCTATATCTCTAGAGTGTTTGTTCACTCCAAAACTCTTATGATTTCCTGGTACTTCCAGTATTGTTAGCCGGTTCCGTGGAAATATATTTAAGAAAAAAATGTCTGTTAGTTTGTAGGTTTTTATGGCAACTTAAATTGTTTTTTTTTTGCAGCATTTTTTTTCGATAATCAAAATGTATAGGAAAATGTTTCGGGACTTGAGCACTATGTACGCTTATGGGTTTATTCATAGTCTGCTTTTTAAAGACGTTTAAAGTTGAAACGTTGATCATAACTTAACTTTAATAACTACGTTCAAGAATCAGAGTAAGTATCGTAATTGCTGGTATGGAATATTGATACGAGTTTGAAATCCCGTGTTGATCACGTTCATCTCGTCGATAAAATCTGTTCTTAAAGTTTTAAGTTTTGAACTGCAAATTATTTAAACTAATTCTGTCTGAACAAGAACAACTCATGTTAGATTAGGGATAACAACAACAACAACAACAACAGCCCATAACGTCCACTGCTGGACATAAGCCTCTCCCATGATGGGAGGAATTTGCCGTAATCTCCACGCTTGGCAGGCGGATTGGAGATCGCAGTAGTGATGAAAGACTAACAGAAAACGCTGCTGCCCATTCTCTGGTCTACCGCAAGTCTGGCGCAAGGTGTTCTGCCTACCCGTAGTGTAGTGGGTTGGTTCTATTATACTCTGCCGCGTACCACACGGCTAACAACAGAAAATAGGGATAACAACATAAAATAAATAACTAAATGCGTTATGAAATAAAAATACCAATAAATTACAACCAATCCAGTTTAACAAACCACAGAAAGGATTACAACCCGATAACATCACAAAATCCACCGTTGAATGTTATTAAAGGTTGCCCTTGTTTATCCGTGCTACAGTTCATTTTTATGAAGAAGCAGGCAAATAAACGGGCACAAACATTAATCTGCTATGAACAACAGGCAAGATGTAAAGGGACCGTTCTTGTGTCAATATTGTTTTAGGGGACAAAACTCCCGCTTTCTGCTATCTCTTGGCGACAATTAGAGCGTGATATGATTTTTTAAGTAAACTTAATTTACTTGAGTTCTGGTGGGAGATTTTGATTTTGTTTAATTTTACTTCATTTATTTGGAGGGATTTTATTAAATAATGTCTGTAGTTGTTTAGTTTTTCGAACTTTATTTTTTGCTTAGGGCTTGGCGGCCATGTGTAATGTTCTTATTTATTATTTTGTTGTTTCCTAGATTTTAATTATAGTTTGTCGGAAAGTTATGAATGAGGTTGAATATTTTCTTAATTAATATTTAATCAATAACCATCGTAATGTAATCTCTTTGGTACTGCTTTATAAACAAATATTTACTAAAAGTCTTATTTTGACAATAATTAAAACTTCTACACTAAACAATAACCCTAAACACACAACATAAACATTAACCCTACAGCCTCTGCTACGCTAACTAAATCTTTCAACCCTTTAATGCCTACGTCAGCGACAACAATTCAATTATAAATGTCGTTAAACAATCGATGCGTGTCTTCATTTATTACATTCTGCTATAGTTTAAAATGTGGTTGTTATGAACTTATAACTGTAATTTATAACCGCTGTTTACGGGTTGATTTATCGGTTGTAAGTCAAGGGGTTAAGTTATGTTGATTGTGCGTTTTGTTGCTCCTTTAGATGGTTCTTTGGGAGGTAAAGGCTGTTCCTAAAACTGACTATAAAAATTCAAAGGTTAAAAAAAAAACATAATATAAGTACTTTTTTTTAATAGTAGCTGGTAATCTTAAAAATATTTATAACTAATATTTCTTGGCAGGTACTAATTAATAATATTGATAAAAATTGTTATTTAGTAATAGTATTGTTTGTTGTTGTTGTTTAATAATATTGTTCCAGGCAAAGAACAATTTTATTTACAAAGAAAAGAAAAGAAGAAAGAAAAAAAAAAATCATCGCAAGGACATGACGTGCATGCAGTGCAATAGGTATAAGGAAAAACAAACAATAGACCTACAACGCATTTAGACAAACACAAACATTAAGAATACAACTGAACCACATTATAATAACATTAAAAAAAAAAGTACTTCACTAAAATAATTATGGGATTTATTTTAGAGTCTGCACACTTACACTGTAAATCAAGTTACCAAGCTAAATTATTCAAACACATTGTAATTTTAAAATCAGATCTCTAAAATCAGACTTACAAAATTCATGCTAAATTCAACATTACTTCTGCTTAAAAATACAAGTGTGATATTTTAAGGGATTGCAACGAAATTCGAGTTAGCGAGAAACATTAAAAATGCAACTTTGAGAAGTTATCGTTATTAGAAACTTGTGCGAAGCAAACTAAATGCGCGTAGAAAATTAATTCTATGAAACGGAGAATGTAAACACCCTGTAAAAGCGATTTTCGAGTACCTGCATACTAAAGGCGGCCTGAGAAAGTTTAGATTTAAATTAATTTAGCGGATTATTAATTTTGAATAATGAACTTAGTTTACCTTTTAACGCATCGATGAATAAAATTTTCGTAAAGTAGACGACCCGGCCGTTATTCATTTAGTATTAATTCTAACTGCATTTAGTTGAACTATTTTTAAATTAAAATTCGAATCTAACGTAAAACTTTGATTTATACTTTTAATTTATAATTCAAGGACTGGGTAAAAAGTTGAACTTTAATTTTTGATATAATAGCTTGATTTAAAGTTTTCATCTTGTGGATTTAGCTGAATCTTAATTTCATACGTAGAAAAAATGGACTGGAGAAAATTAATATTAAATTTGAAGCTCGCAAGATAAAACGGTATAAAAATAAGAGACATTTTATTTTAAGCGGTACACCCATTTGCGTATTTAAATTATAAACGCCCAGTTTACGAGATTACCGGGACTTTCCCGACTAAAGCTAATTGCAGTTGTTGGAGTTAGCGAGACTCAGGCCAGATCTGTTAAGCCCGGAATGAGTGTTAAAAGATTTATATCAGTAGATAACGGCGATTCAAGATCTTAATCCCGAACCCCACAGCGGGAAATTAAGACGTTCACGAGATTTTCGCGTTTATTTCTCGCACTTGTTACGTAAAGCCGACGGAATGCGAAAATATGAAATCAGGTTTCAAACGCTTTACCATTTTCAATTAGTTTGAGCGAATGGAAAATTTAATTATGAAAAAATTAATGGAAACCGTTTTTAATCTTTTAGCTGAGTTTTCTTTTTAGTTAGCTTTTATTGAAATGGGTTTCGGATTTGTGTACAGATTTTATCTTACATTAATGTTACTGAGTAATTTAATTTGTTAGGCACGTCTTATGCGTATCATAATTACTTTTAGGTTAATACGTCAATAGAAAAGAATATTGATCGATAATAAAAAAAAACTTAAGTTTAACGAAAAATCATTAAAAATCTATTAAAAAATACATTGCACACCTCGTGTAAAATAAAAATTCTACGCGAAAAATTGAAAATACTGACTTCGAAAATAGAAAATAGATAACATTGGTTTTATCAAATCTTCACCAATTTACCGGTGACTGCTCCACTTAACCCAAGTGTCAAAGTTGTAAGAATATTCAAGAGACTTTCGTCTAATAATATAGAACTTTCAAACCTTTTCAAATATTATTTGAGAAGCAATTTTTGCGTGAGAAAAACCCCTCGAACCACCAGACTGTTGATAACGAAATGTTTTTATTATCTATTGTACTTATATATTTTTTTAAACTCCTATTACATGTCTTTAAATATAACTATTGTAGTTCTATTGAAAATACAGAGTGTAAAAAAATTAAGACGAAGACAAATAAATAATATTCAATGAGCAAGGTAATGTAGTGTGAATTTAGGTTTTTAAAGATAATAATCTTTAAAGAAACTTGGAAAATAATATACTTTTCGATATAGAATAGAAACCTAGTTAAGTCGATGTAAGTATTTCAAAAGAAAATAATTATGTATTTAATAGAATAGAATAGAAAGTTTTTATTTCAGACCGGAGTCCATAGGGTTAGTAACAATTTTGTAACACAGATGAAAATGAACAATCACGCTTACACAAATGCTTACGCATATTTAAATGTTGAGGTTGTTCAACAATATTTAATTTGATGTATCTTTAAAAAAAAATTTAATTGGAACAATTACATCCTTATTTAATTACATAACTTTGTAGGTACATGTTTTTTGAAAAATAAAATATTTGGATTTTGAATGGGTGTAGAGTATTCTCTTGTGCTTTTAAAGCATTGGTGTCGGTTGTGTGGTGCACAAACTAAACTTAATTTAGGCTATTGCTATCCTTTTCTCTCTAATAAAACTGGAAAGAGACGAATGAATTTAGAGCTGTCAAATTTAATTGGAATTCATATTTCCATACAAATAAAGGGTGCACGTAGAAACATGTCGACTAAAAACACGGTGAAGCGCAAGGCATAAACTAGTTTGACATCTCTAACTTAGTTCATAGCTATAGCCGTCCTTTTCTCGCACTGCCTTTTAGTAAAAGATAGCAATAGCCTTTTAGCAATAGCCTAAATTAAGTTTAGTTTGTGCACAACAGAATCGACACCATGTTACGAAAATGTATCACCGTAATCTTCAATTCCACGAACTACTCTTCTAGTACTCTCTCATAAGCACATTAATCCACATCCACAACGACACGGACCTACATAACACATAGCTTTCGACTAGTTATATACAGCAACCGATATCTCCCTTACAGAAAACCGCTAAAGCGAGACACTGATTCGATTTCACGTTGAACGCTCATAGTTATCGCAGTAAATCTCCGAGGTGATGTGATTTACTTTAATTTAATTTTGTATCTACGTTTTCGCCCTTTAATTACGTTTAAGGCAGAATCTGAAGTGTGGGGTAATTGTAGTCTGTGGTTTATAAATCTGTTGTTTCAGGCTTCGATGACTTTTGGTTGGGAGGTACTCTATTGATGATTAAAATGTGTATGGTGTGTTGGATTATAGAATAGTGCTAGAGCTTTGTGACAAAGTTTGATTTCTATATAGAACGCACACATCAAAAAAAGTTTGTAATCACTAGCATAAGCTGATATAATTTTATAAATTGAACCATATCAAGAAAAATTCTTTGTGTGTTTTTTTACTGTTTTATTGTTTTATATTCTAAATCTACGAATATTTTTAAATAAATAATCTAAAAAGGAGAAGAAATCTATTCTAGATATCTTATATATTTAATTTACCGTAACAAAAAGATTTAGATTTTTCAAAGTGATCGCAAACTTTTTTGATGTGTGTATTTCACTGTGTACTGATACCAAATAAAGCGTGTATTTTTTTTTTAATTAGCTAGTTAAAAATAAAGATTGACGTGTAAGAAGAATACTGTCAAAGGGAAAGAAGTCTTTAACATCTTATTATTAATTAAGATTACTTTTTAATCTACTATCACCAATTTAGAAAAAAAACATTTAGAATTTCTCTGGATCGCGCGATTACAAAATGTAGAAAAAAAAAGTAAATGCATAAAAATAGAGCCTTTAGTACTCAAAAGTGTTATTAATTTATGTCCTCCATAAAATTAATCAAAGTGAAAACTGCGGTAACATACAATACGCTTTCAACACCAATGTTTAACCTCCCAATTATAAATATATTATTAACCTTTTGCTTAGGTAACCCGTCTACGGCATGCATGCTTGTCAAATTATGATATTAGCGGCTACCCAGAGCGTCGAAATTATTTGCAAAATGCCTACAAATCAACGCCATTTTCGCATATACATTAAATATTAACAAAGTTTCTTAAACATGTGTTCTTGACTCGCACGCAGTGATTTAACAGAGAGAGTTATTTGTGGTTGTAGTGCGAGCGGTTAAGTAAACTGCAGATGACTAGATATAATTAAAGGATTTATATTAATATATACAGGTTGGAATTTTTGCATGCCACCTGGAGGGAAAGTACTCTAAATACCGGAGATGGCAAATTTTACTCAAAGGAAACATTCCTTTATTAAAAAAAAAAATAATCTGATTGATTGACCCTATCGATTGGTCCAATAAAAGTACAGGGTGTTATTTTTTTGCAATTTAGCCGGTTCGATTCCCTAGTGTGGCACGTGAATTTTCAAAATCTTTGAATGCAGATTAATTTCTTTTTAAAAATAAAGGATTGTTTCCTTTGAGTAAATTTTTCTATATCCGTTATTTAGAGTACTTTCCTTCCAGGTGGGTTGCAAAAATTCCATCCTGCATATATATATTTTTTTTTTGGGTTTTATTTTAAGCAGTACCTTTGTGCTCTTCTATGTAAATATATTGTCCTGTAAAGTATTTTGTGTGTACATAAATAAATAAAATTAAACAGTCTGTGGAATTCACTGCCGGCTTCTCTGTTCCATAGTCTTTATAATCTGGATCTATTAAAAGTTCGAGTGAATCGGTTTTTTAGGGTTCCGTACCCAAAGGCTAAAAACGGAACCCTATTACTAAGATTTCGCTGTCTGTCCGTCTGTCTGTCTGTCTGTCCGTCTGTCTGTCTGTCTGTCCGTCTGTCTGTCACCAGGCTGTATCTCATGAACCGTGACAGCTAGACAGTTGAAATTTTCACAGATGATGTATTTCTGTTGCCGCTATAACAACAAATACTAAATATAGTCAATGGTACGGAACCCTTCGTGTGCGAGTCCGACTCGCACTTGGCCGGTTTTTTTTTTTCGCTGGACATTACACACAGCACCATCTAGTGCCACACTAAGCAACAAGGCTTATGTCGGATAGTTGATATACTACATAGATACTTTTTGTTTGTAAATACATACTTATTATACGTACATATAAACATCCATGACTCAGAAACAAATGTCCATGCCCATTACACAAACATTTGCTCTTACCGGGATTCGAACCCGGGACCCTAAAAACGTAAAGCAGCCTCACTACCGCTGCGCCATTCGGGTCGTTTCTTCTAGGCAATCGTGCTCCACCCTATGTTTTGGTGTTAGTCGACCGATTGAATCGATTCGAATTGGAATGTTACAATGTCCACTACATACATGTTATTTTTACCACATTTACCGCTAAAAAATAAACTATGACTTTGACTTTTTTATTGGTAATACATCTTTTTTCAAAAGATCCGTTACCATAATATTGTCTAAATCCATATTCATTAACATATCAAACTGAACCAAAATGATATTATTCCTTATCCATTATACTGAATTATTCCCTTATTCCCATTGAATTCCGCCTTCCACATCTTATTCAATCCACTAGATACCACAGGACAACGCCAGTCTATTTGAATACGTCCATATTACTCCTGCGTTCGCCAATTCGCCGTCACCACTTGAGGCCACGTCAGTCTCAACGACCATTGGACCTAGACATATTGCCTCCCCACTGTTCAGTTTGCTGATTGTGCTAGTTGAATGTCAATAGCGATATCTATACTCGTATCTAGCCATTTGTGTAACTTAACAAAGCCATTTCAATCACCATTGAGAATGTATATATCCCCCCACCGCATCAAAAGATAATCGCGTTTCTAGTTCGATGGTAATTACATTTGAATAGGATTATCATGCCCACTTAGAATCGTATATTGTTGCATGCAGGATGTAAAAGCTCACTTTTCTCAGCGTTGCAACTTAATCATTGTTTGACCGAATTTGTAGCTAAAAGCAGACGTATTTCATCTTTTCACCTATAGATACTAATTTTGACTATCTAGCTACTAAAGCTTTAAAGTTATACAGTTGGTCGCGAGATCGAACCATCATCTGCCTAGCCTTTTCCCAACTATGTTGGAGTCGGCTTCCAGTCTAACCGGATGCAGCTGAATACCAGTATTTTACATGGAGCGACTGCCTATCTGACCTCCATAACCCAGTTAGTACCGGGTAATACGATACCCCTTGGTAAGACTGGTTGTCAGACTTGTTGGGTCTCTGACTAGCTGTAACGACTGTCAAAGATCTACGAATGACAGCCGGGACCAACGGCTTAACGTGCTTTCCGAGGCACGGAGGAAACTCGGTATGTAATGGGCGGTCACCCATCCACAGACCAACCTAGGCAAGCACTGATTAACCTAACGATCGACTCTAAGCGGCTGTTATTATTTAGCCAAGAGCTCGCGAGATCGAACTCAAGGCGCAAACCTCTATTTTTCGAATTCATGGGCGTATTGTATTGCTTCGGTGATGGAAAACATCGAGCGGAAACCTAACATGTCTGAGAGATATTTCTCGACAGCATGTAAAGCCAAGTTAGAGGCCCATGGGCGGCATACAATTCTGACACCAGTAGGCCTATTACGTATCTTTCTGATATCCAGTGACTAACAAGCTTCGGTTGTACACCGAACTTTGATGACAACCGAGAATGTCATAACATTGGTATTACGTATCGCACTGAGTGGATATCACTTTACGGTGACTAACAGCCCAGGTACGGTGTAACGTCTTTCACGAAAGCCACTTCAAACTCAGTTGTCATCAATTAGTTGTACAATATGCTTACATAATCGAAATAATATAAGTATCGATACGAAAGCGTCTGTCAAAATGAGTTACGGTGACTATCAGCCACGATCACAACCAATGACGTCATATTTTATCGCGACTGGTCATACATAATACGAAACTAACCTTTTGACAGATAATTGATGGACACTGATCCCAATTACTATCATTTCGAGCTGTCAACAGAGATACGTAATAGCCCTGCAGGTTAGGCACTGAACACACGAAAAAGCTTTCAAGTTATTTTACGCTACAAGGAACACCAACTTTTACTTTTAAAATCAAAGAAAATGTTCGTTCAATCAAAATAAATCGCTCCCCGCTTCCACTAAGTCTCCACCCAAAACAGAATCCCCACTGAAAAAAATAGATTAACTGAACAGTTTAGCTACTTGAATATTTACTATATTATAGTTAATTGTTACTAAAGTTCAGCTCTGTTTTCAAAATGAATTTAGCTGTGGCTACATTTATTATTTTGTTAAAACCTGTTGAGTTAACAACAACTAAAGCATTTGGTAACTAATTACTAAAATGTAGGTGTTTACTAAACCGCTTAGCTATTATTAGCTCTGTTTTTCTAAATGAGCTATTCATTACTAATTCCAGTTAGTATTTGATAGCAACACTGTTTGGCTGGTCTCACAGCTCAGTTGGTAGTAGCCCTGCCTGCCATGCTGTAGGTCGTGGGTTCGATTCCCAACCAGGACAAACATTTTGTGATGAACATTGATGTTTTTTACGTGTTTGGGTATTTTATTGTATCAATTACCTATATATATTTAAGAAAACAAGTAGGTACTTATTAAATTAAAAAAATTAAAAAGCCCCCATCTTTTCAAGTAGGAAATGAGCTGTAATTATCAACCACTTGAACAGATCTTCATAAATTATAGCTAAGAACACTCTCGATCACGGCAGATTTCAAACGAAAAAAACGCATTAAAATCGGTCCAGTCATTTAGGAGCTACGATGCCACAGACAGACATACAGATGGACAGATACACAGACATGTTAAAATTATAACACCCCTCTTTTTTATCGGGGGTTAAAGAGATTTAAACATTCATCAGTCATCTAGTTCACATACCTAGTTTTACAGTCATATAGGTATTATTTACAAGCTTTTGCTTAGTTAGGGCTAGTAACAGCTACATTTTTTTATTTAAGTACTTACCTATTTTAACTAAACTAATTAAGAAATAAAATTCAGCTGTTACAAACATTATTATCTTTGTCATACCTACTACTTAAATTTTGCTCTAAGAGCAGTCAATCTGTAAGATCCTCTTCGGGATTTACATTGCCAACCCTAAAATATGTGTCGGTACCCAGGTTACATACTTACCATCTCTTAAATTTTGCTCTAAGAGCAGTCAATCTGTAAGATCCTCTTCGGGATTTACATTGCCAACCCTAAAATATGTGTCGGTACCCAGGTTACATACTTACCATCTCTTAAATTTTGCTCTAAGAGCAGTCAATCTGTAAGATCCTCTTCGGGATTTACATTGCCAACCCTAAAATATGTGTCGGTACCCAGGTTACATACTTACCATCTTCTTTTTTATTCAACCCACCACCTTAGGTAGGTAGGTACTGGTGTCGATTCTGATGTGCACAAACTAAACTTAATAAAAGGTAGGTTGAATAAAAAAGAAGATGGTAAGTATGTAACCAAAATTGTCAATTCTAGGTCAACTGGAAGTACCTACCTAAGAAACCTATAGGATTTGGGTCGTAAACCTATATGGTAGTCCCCGTTGACCTAGAATCACCAAATTTAGCGAAAAGCAATGTCTCATGTAAAGGGAAAAATTTGAAAACCGTAAATTTGTAGTTTAATAACAAAAAAAACCGGCCAACTGCGAGTCGGACTCGCGCACGAAGGGTTCCGTACCATTATTATCAAAAAAAGGGCAAAAAAATCACGTTTGTTGTATGGGAGCCCCCCTTAAATATTAATTTTATTCTGTTTTTAGTATTTGTTGTTATAGCGGCAACAGAAATACATCATCTGTGAAAATTTCAACTGTCTAGCTGTCACGGTTCATGAGATACAGCCTGGTGACAGACAGACGGACAGACAGCGAAGTCTTAGTAATAGGGTTCCGTTTTTACCCTTTGGGTACGGAACCCTAAAAAGCGATATTACTATTACAAACTTATTATTTGCGGTTGGTGCAATAGCCGTTTCATGAGATCGAACAGCAAAGTTAAGTTTGTCCTTTAAAAAGTTTGTACGGAACCCTCGGAGCGCGAGTCCGACTCGCTCTTGGCTGGTTTTTTTTTTGTCGTCTCGCTCACCCGTGAAAATCTGACGTATTTACGTACAGTCAGACAAAAACGTACCTACCTAATTCGAATGTAAGTAGGGAAAATTTATAGCTACGATTTGACCATAGTAGGTGTACATAAAAAACTTTTTAGAAAAAATTAGACTTCCAAACAAAAATTATGTACTACAAAGTAGGTACCCATCTACCCATGGCCCTAGTTGGCAACGGCACGTTTGCCAAGCTTGGGGATACCTTTGTGTCGACAGATTGTGATCGTTGTTTGGCACTTTGCTTGGGTGTGCCTATGGTTTCTATCTACCCATTTTGACAACACTTAGGGAGCTGCATAATGGTAGGTACAGATCTCGGTTCTCAGAATTATGTGAAATAACCATAGATAAGTTATTGAGCTGCCACAGACATGGCCCAGTAACTGGATCCCAAACTCCTTAGCTGTAGCAGCTAAAGCAATATAGCTAAATATTTGCAGACAGCAACTAACTGTAATCTATACAACTAATATTTAGTAGTTCTGTGCTCTTCCATTTGTAACTATTAACTAAACCACTTGAGAAATGTCCAACCAAAATTTAGCAGTAATTTAGCTAATGTTTGGTAGTTCGGTAGCATAGTGTATAGCAATTTGGTGCTAAACACATTAGTAATTTGTAAATAATGTTTTGGTATTTTTTCCTAAACCATTTAGTTAATAAAAACTTGCATTGAGAATATTTTATTTTTTAGCTCATTCTATTTCCAGACTAGTAACAGGTCCGTCGCGTTCACTTGTGCCCAATTGCCCATGTTCCACACCCACCATGTTTTTGTCAAAGTCAAATCTCAATAAGTCAATATTGTCCGCGAGTGACGTTTTTTGCTCTATGGTATAGACTGCGAGCTTGTTTGTCGCTCTAACGTGATAGTGTCTACTGTTGTAAAAGTACATAGCAAGGTACCTACCTAACGGCGGCGTGCGAGTTTGAACTTGAACTTCACTCACTATTCGTTTGCCGCCATCTCAACCTCAACGTTTTTATCAAGTGCTAAGAGAGTGATGTGTTCAGTGTTTTCCAAATTACAAGTGCTGGTAGGGATATTTTAATCTTGAAGTTTACACATAACTGTCGCGGCCATATAAACTAAGTATTTTCCTGAGTGCAAAGCTTGTCATGGGCGATAAATCTGTCGAAGACCATCTGGATTCTTGGGGCCTCTCAAAATACAAGGAGAAGTTTAAAGGTAGGTAACAATTATTATGTTCATCACTGTAAACAGTTAGATTTTATTTAAAAACTTATTATCTCCTCGTCGAGTCGTGAACTCTCTTTTCAGTAGTGAAACATAAAAAGTCTAAAATATGCTACGTGTGTTATGATTTATGCTTTGAATAAAATTTGTGTTCTGTTTTAGATGAAGGCATAACGTTGGATGCGCTGCATGTGTTATCCAAAGAACACGTACATGCCCTCGTTTCTGCCATTGGAGATCGTGCTTTACTCGAAGCACATATTCAAGGGTTGAAAGATGGAATAAACAAAAAACCTCTCATAACTTACGTAAGTTTCAAATTGTAATTAGAAATTACCTAGTTTAACACTGAGAAGGCTTAATTTTTATACTTTTAAACAACCTAAACATAGCACAATTACTAACTATAAATAAAAAAATATTTTTTCTCCCAGGAATTAGTTGATAATGTTGAAGACCTTAGCTTCTCAAGCCTGTTAAATGATTCAAATTTCATCACTATACCAGTAGCATCAACTAGTACGCATGAAACACTGAACAGTTGTGAAAAACCAAAAGAAAGAACAATTGAGGAGTCTCAAACAGATAAAATCGAAGCTGAACAAGCATGTACTGAAGGTCATGCCCAGAGCAGCCAAAGCCTACGTAACTACCTCTCATCTATAAATGAAGGAAAAGCGCTTCTTATGAATTATGAGAAGAGTGGACTGTTAGACAACATAGCAAGACGAAGACTCTGCAATATTATAATAAACCGGGAATTACAAACAAACCCAGATGCAAAAATCACAAGTGAACAATTCTATCAGTTGGCATATGATATTGTAAAAATATTTAGAAAAGAGAGTGCCCCAGTCTATTTCTCACCATACATTTCCATCAGTCCGGCTCACAAAATTGCAGCAAAGGGAAAATTACTTGACACATTTAGGCAACGGCGGAGAGAATTTTCAAAAGCTGGCCTGATCACCACAAGAAAACGAAGATCGTCAAGTTCATCATGCTATAGTAATCCACCATCACCATACTCTGCTTCAAGAATTGAAGATGCCACAAAAAGTCTACCCGAGCCTACAAGTGACGAGGTAGAAGAGAATCTTTTATGGTTGAGAAACTCATGTGACCCATGGATGACAGTTGAATTATACTGGGATCAGACAAGAAAGGCACGCTTGCAAAAATATGCTGAATCTAATATGCAAATTGCAGATTACTTTAATGACTTCAGAGCACTGGGACAGCCCAAAGGTCTGCACTTGGTATGTATCATTTGAATTTGATTTCCAATTCTGTGGTGGTCCCGCTTAAAGAATAGAGTACTTACTAACACTAATACCTTTATGGCAATCGCCAATCCATCAGATTTTGGAGGAGGCTCTGCCCAACGGTGGAAATTATCAGGCTGATGATGATATCTAATCTAATTCATTGTTTTAATTTTTTAGAAAAAATTACTTAGTACCTTAGTTTTAAAACTTAAATAAACATGTGAATTACTTTTATAGTTGCTGAGTGATTTCAACCACCTATATTTCGAGAATGCTGACAAACTGTTTCAAAACTGGCCATTGTACCGTGAAAACATACTTGAAGCTGCGAAGAAGAGAAATGATCCTGTGCTAAAAGAAATATTATCCTGCCTTGATGGTGAAGGTAATATACCTACATGGTTACTATCACAATACATACAATATTTGGTTGATTTTCTATTTTAAATGCACAAAGGTGTATTAATTAGGGTCCTGCACCTCAAACATAACTAGGACTCCTTAAAAGGTCACTGGTGTTACACATTGTTTTGACATTTTACAGAAAACTGGCCTGTTTAAATTGGAAGTAACATAATTTCACAGTAGGATCCCTACCGTATACTCATGCTTAAATGTATAATTTTATTTTTGACACAAATGTATATTTGTTAACAGGTGTGGACAATGATACAATCAACACTGCTGCATTCATGTCGCTGGCGTTTTTGATGACACCAAGTACTACCCGCAAACCAAAAGCAAAGAAACAGTGGAGACCATCAAAGTTGGAAATCTTACAAGGATTTATAACTCACATCAAATCACCGTCGAATCTAGAAGCCACCATTACTCTTAGGAAGGAAAAAATGGCAAGTTTAGGATATACTGTTCAGCCGTACATTATAATTATTGGTACTTCAATTGCGGACATTCACACAAGATACACAGTTATCAATAATGTTAAGTACTCGTCAACGTCAAACATTTGTTACGAATCTGCTTCCATAATCCATGCTGTTGATGCTTGTTTTAAAATTTTATTTGCATTAAATGCAGAGTATCCCGCAGAAAGTTCAAACATCTGGTATTTTATTCAAAAAGGATTATACAAGCTCACAACAAAATATGACAAGGTATATACATCAGTTAATTCCCTCATGACTGACCTGGGCATTTCTACTACATAAAGTACCACTGTTAAATAAGTGTGAATATCAGCACTTAAAGTCACTGTATTTGATGACCTACCTTATACCTTAAAATGCCAACGTGTTTTATTTGTGCTACAGTAACGGCTGACGTTTCAAGCTTGTTGAAACACTTTTCTTATTTTCATGGTAACCACACTTTTTCTGAATATCGTTGTGTTGACGATGGGTGTTCTAGAGCATTTCACTTAGTAAACACATTTCGTAAACATCTTAATAGTCAGCATGGTTGTCGAAGCACACATAGTAGTTTAATTCCTGAAGTAGGCCTACTACGACACGTCACGACTAACTCGCCTGATCAAATTTTAGTTCAACCTTGCCTCAATAGCCCGGAAATACCATTAAAAAGTTCGATTGGATCTGAGTGGTTGTCTAATTTTTTGGCAGCATTGTATGCAAATCCACTACTGCCAAAAAATGCAGTTCAGTCCGTCGTTGAAGGGATGAGGTCTTATATGCACGAGGGATTGTCCCAGGACATAAAAAATATTTTTGACGAAATGTTGAACTCGTTACAGAATGGTCAGGATGTGACTGTTTTTAAAAATAAATTTTTGTCAGCTGTGCAGTCTCCTTTAGACTCCTTTAAAACCGATCACTTGCGGATGAAATACTTTGTGTCTATGGGTTCTTATGTACCACCGAAACAAATAACAATAGGCGAAAGAATGTCTACAGTAAGACAACGCGGTGTGATGAATGTCAAGCCGACTGATTGTACATTACAATTTATTCCACTTCGAGATACATTGCAAAAGTTTTTTTCCCTTGATGGCGTTATGGCCGAAACACTAAATTACATAGAATTATTATCACGTCAATCGATCAATGGTGTAATAGAGAACTTTATTCAAGGAACCTATTGGGTTAAACGAATGGAAAATAATGAAGGTAAACATGTATTTCCACTGTTTATGTTCTTTGACGATTATGAAAGTGGAAATGTTCTGGGAAGTCATTCCGGTATACATAAATTAGGAGCTGTTTACGTTTCAGTTGGTTGCATTCCACCACACAGAGCTTCTTCTCTGACTAATATATTTCTTGCATTGCTATTTCATTCCTCTGATAGAGTTACATTTGGTAATGGTGTTATTTTTCAACCTATTATTGAAGAGTTCAACTTCTTGTCAGAAAAGGGCGTAGAAATAGACATAACCTGTTTTAAAGGTAAATTGTATTTTGAACTAGCTCTTATTGTTGGAGATAATTTAGGAATTCATGCTATTACAGGATTTAATGAGTCATTCTCTTCAAATTTTCCTTGTCGAATTTGCACTGTACCTAAAGAATTATTAAAAAAGCAATGTTACGAAAATGTGGATCTCCTACGCAATCAGGCTCAGTATGATATTCAGTTGGCCGAAGATAACAGTTCCAATACTGGTATAAAAGAGAAATGTGTGTGGCTTAATGTTAAAGGATTTAGTTTATTTGAACAGGTCGGGGTTGATGTAATGCACGACATACTTGAAGGTGTTGCCAAATATGTTATGTGTTTTATGATATCAAAGTATGTAACAGATTTAAAATATTTTACAATTCAAGTCTTAAACAATAACATTTCTTCCTTTGATTACGGTCCTGACAGTAGTAGCAAGCCCTGTCTTTTGAGTATGGATCATATTTCAAATCGTAATATGAGGCTCTCAGCTTCTGAGATGTTAACAATGATTCGGTATTTTGGTTTGCTCATCGGTGAGTACGTGCCATCCGACGACCAATACTGGATATTGTACACTACCCTAAGAAAATTGATTGACCTAGTACTATGTCTGAAAATTAATGTTGATACCAGCGAATTGTTAAAATGTTTGGTTGGAGAACTTAATGAATTGTACTTGACATTAACAAACGACCATCTGAAACCAAAATTTCACTTTCTCACTCATTATCCTTCATTTATAATTAAATACGGACCTATTGTAAATTTTTGGTCGATGCGATTTGAAGCAAAACACAGATTGTCTAAAATTGCCGCTCGTACTTCATGTAATAGGCGTAATATTACATTGACACTTGCAAATAAACATCAGATGCAGCTCAATGCAATATTTTTAAAAGGTCACTTGAATGAAACAATTAAGTTTGGGCCGGGCAGAGATATCTCTATAGAAAAATGCAGTGAGATTAAAACAGCACTAAATATTAGCTCTGAAGATACTCTAAAGCGCGTGTCATGGGTTAAAGTTTATGGTACTGAATATAAGCCTAAAACAATACTTACCGAGGATATAGATGATTTAGGCGAGTTTCGTTTCATGATCCTAAAGAATGTTTATATTAATAGTACAAAAAAAGCTATTTTCGAATGTGCTATGTTTAATACATTGGAGTTTGATGATCATTTTAACTGCTACGAAGTTGAAATTCCCAAAAATGAAAAAAAAATATATATTTTTCATGATAATCTTTTATGCCATGTTCCAAATAATATTACAATAACGTCTACCGGGCAGAGATTTGTAACAGTTCGGTCTCAATTATAATAGGTACAATAATCTTGTAAATATTATTCTAATTAATATTTTAAAGAATTATCCTTTTTATGAATAGATCATACGAATAAGTCTTCTTCAAAATATGTCGTTCGGCTTAAGTTGGATGCTCCAGAGTAGCCCGCGAAATTCAAATTATCTTACGTTTTTTAGCAATCTGCAGGCCAGTGCTGGGTTGTATGTTAATTAAAATATTGTTCGCGACTGTAAGACGTATGTAGTTCCATAATTATAATCATCAATACAACCCTGCAAGTTCATAAAGGTCGAGGAACGACTTTTTCTAGGTCATAGTCATTCCGCGACTTTTATGAACTTGCAGGGTTGTATTGATGATTTTGATGATTATAATTCTGTAACTACATACGTCTTACAGTCGAGAATAATATTTTAATCAACATACAACCTAGCACTGGCCTGCAAATTGCAAAAACGTAAGAAAATTTGAATTACGCGGGCTATACTCTGACGCTTTCACCATAAGTCCGCGCAAGATAACTTGGCACGCCTGTGTGAACTTCAAGACTATATCCCTGCCAGAACTTGTAACTACTTTCGGCATAATGATGGCGAATATTTACTTTGGAAAACACTGAACACATCACACTCTCTTGACACTTGATATAAACGTTGAGATGGCGGCAAACGAGTTTTGAAGTTCAAACATGCTCGCCAAGATAACTTGCGCGGACTCTAATTATGTATTACGAGTAAGGCGTTTTGCGAATAGGCCTTTTGTCTACTAAACCAATTATTACTACTGTAAGTAATTTTAAAATGTAAAACACATTTGAATTAATGAATACGGGGTAATTCAATAATCAAATAATATATTTGATTATTGAATAATAATCAAATTTGTAAATAATAAATTGCAAATAATGTGTAATTGGCGCCGATTCAAGTTAAGCAGGCCAGCAACTTATTTAGACTATAGCTCTCTTTTTCCAATCATTATAACTAGAAAGAGATAGCAAGAATTTTACTCCTGTCAAGTTAGCTTATGAAACGCACTTCTTTGTATTCTGCCGTATTTTTAATCTGGTGCGTTTAGAAATCACGTCTAAAATTGCATTTTATAGTTATTTATGCAACTGTTGTATAATGAGGGGTATTAAAACACGAATGTGGGTTTATCACACGAGGCGAAGCCGAGTGTGATAATAGTATCACATGAGTGTTTTAATACCTAATTATGTACAGTTGCATACAAGACTTTATCTACATCCATGATATGAATCCTCCATAAAAGGTTCTGAAACCATAGGGTGTTGCAGTGTTCTAAGAAGTCTATGTAAATTCATGGAAAGTTTAATTGCTTGTATTTAATACAAACAAACCGTGTATATGTAGTAATATAATTATTTACATTTTGGATTGTTCAATTATCAAATTCACAAAGCTTGTGTCACTCATTTTTGTAAACAACAAAGTACATAATGCAATACTAATATCCAAATGTCGAACAAAAATGGCGGGATACGACGTGAATTCGAATTAACCTATAATTTTTTTTTTTATTACGGCGCTGTGGTAGTGAATCGCACGTGCTAGAAGTTCGATTCACTACCACATTCGATGTTCTTTTTTTAAAACGAGTTGCATAATGAAATTCAGTACAACATTATAACACCCGTTTGGGTGTTATAATGGTTATTATGACACTGGCTGTTTTAATGTTGGCCATAAGCTAACTGTTTCAGATACCTTTATAGAGGTTTTATAACATGGGTGTAGATAAACGTAATTATGACTAGTTTGACAAGAGTAAGATTCTTTCTATCTCTTTCTAGTTTTAACGATTAGAAAAAGAAAGCGATAATAGTCTAAACTAAGTTAAGTTGCCTTAGAATCAGCGCCATTAGCAATAAATAATTATGCGCGTTATGTGCACCTTTTTGTTCAGGATATTTTGTGTGTTAATTAATACTTAATCATAATGTTGTCCTTTGTCACTCATATAAGTAAATGCTAATTAATCATAATATTGTCATTTGAACTCAAATAATAAAAGTTATAGATGTATATCTTCTTTGATTTCAGTCTCTTCAACTAAAACAACAATACATCTCGTGAGCAACCGCCAAAAAATGAACTAGCGCCGCGTATCACTTTTCTCACAAAATGTATTGTTGTTTTTAGATAAACAGATCGGCCGCGATTGCGACCGAGCTATTTAGCTATTTTAGCTAAATAGCTCGGCCGTAATCACAGCACGGTCGTTATCAACAATTTAGGTACCCTTTACCAAACATATCTTACCAAATAGGTTGGTACCTATCACCAAACAGTTTAGCTAAGGTTAACCAATGTATAGAGTTATATCATACCAAACAGTTCAGCATTTGTTAACCAAACTGAAATGTTATATCTTACCAAACGCTTTAGCTATCATAAACCAAACAGTTCAGCAGTCGTTAACCACATTTTTAGGTTATATCTTACTAAACAGTTTAGCTATCTCATACCAAACAGTTCAGCAGTCATTAACCAAACTGTTATGTTATATCTTACCCAACGCTTTAGCTATCTCATACCAACTGTTATGTTATATCTTACCCAACGCTTTATCAATCTCTTACCAAACAGTTCAGCAGTCGTTAACCAAACTGTTATGTTATATCTTACTAAACAGTTTAGCTATCTCATACCAAACAGTTCAGCAGTCGTTAACCAAACTGTTATGTTATATCTTACCCAACGCTTTAGCTATCTCATACCAAACTGTTATGTTATATCTTACTAAACAGTTTAGCTCTGTCATACCAAACAGTTCAGCAGTCGTTAACCAAACTGTTATGTTATATCTTACCCAACGCTTAAGCTATCTCTTACCAAACAGTTCAGCAGTCGTTAACCAAACTGTTATGTTATATCTTACCCAACGCTTTAGCTATCTCATACCAAACTGTTATGTTATATCTTACTAAACAGTTCAGCTATGTTATACCAAACAGTTCAGCAGTCGTTATCCAAACTGTTATGTTATATCTTACCCAAAGCTTTAGCTATGTCATACCAAACAGGTCAGCACTCGTTAACCAAACTGTTATGTTATATCTTACTAAACAGTTTTGTAATGAGATCTAAATTAAGTAACTAAATTTGTTTTGTTACTGTACCCAAACGTTCGGCAGTCACCACAGCAACTAAATACTTTAGTAATTATCTAATGAAAATTCGGTAACTAGAAACCAAGTCGTTTTTTCAGTGCCTCCACGCCATATCCCTAATTACTAATCGTGATTACACACGCGTCACGTAACCGTGTTTACCTAGACTATAATTAAAGCAAGTTAATCTAAAATGTTCCCGTCTTCCCCGTCTTATACAAAATGCAAGGGAGTAACTGAAAGTACCTCCTCAAAGTACTCCGAGTACTTCTTACGGGTTTAGCAGCCACTTAGAAAAGCGTCTTACGAGAGCTCTGAAGTTTTTATTTAAAGGAAAATTTCGCGCTTCGACAGGTCTAATGCTTTTGTTGCAGTTACGAGTGTTTAGTTCGAGGGTTAATTTTATGTTAGTTTTAAAAAGCGTGTATTACATGGAACTTAAACGTAAGTGGCGAAATATGAGTATAGGAAGGTAAGCCTCTGTCTAATCCTTGGAGGACTATAGGCGTGATGGTATGTTCTGAAAAGCAATGTTTTATTTTTGGTGCTTTGAGTTTTTTTGTCAATCATGGTATTATATTACGTATTATCAATCATAGTATTATGGTAAGGCGTTCTGTCAGTCCTTTTACACGAGCGGCCTGTGGGTGTCATATATACGAGCCGAGCCTACAACGTCTTGCGCGTACAATATTACAACGCTTTCAGGATGCTGTTGCGGTTGCCGCGACGTTGCAGTGCATCAGGAATGTGGAAGAAAGCGGCTTCCTTACTGCAACGCTTGCGTAGCACTCGGAACAGCATCCTAAAAATGATTGTTGGCAGAGTGGACTGCCCCATCCAAAGACATTGGGTCAAAATAGGTATAGGTTTATGTTAAATGGAATTAAGGACTACTAATAACACTAACATAGCATATAAGTACAATCTGTTACTAACCACTAACAACGTATGGACTGTTATAGGTCTGAAATAAATATATTTTATTTTTTATTATCAACTCATACATTTGACCACTGTACCAGGGTTTCGCCAATTGGCCGTTCCAATGCATGATATGGGGGGATAAGGACACTATCATGACGTTTGACAAGGAAATGGGTGTCCACCGAATGATCTATAAGCCCATGGCCTAAAAACCAAGTAAATATTTTTTTTATTTTCGCAGATAGGGATATATGCGACAATTGTATTCCCAGAGGTACTCAGTTTGAGATAAACAAAAAACCTGTCGGCACACACCCTATAGAAACATGGTCGGTTGATACACACATACACAAACACTCATTTCAATGTCAGAGTAATAATAAAGAACCATTACAACACACAGAGGCCTGTATTACGCAAATAATGAAACGCTATAAAGGGTTACACAGGGGATATTCACGAGGGGATGTCGCTTCAAGGTCAAAATCTACACACACCTATATGCATGTAGATGAGTACTAACTGCACGGAACCCCAGGCGAATATATTTAAAACACAATATAATATGATTATCAGGCTGTCCCCCTAACACAGACAAAATCAATAGCGTCTGCATGAAGGTATATGCAAAATATTGGTATACCTCGCGATGAGGAAAACTCGTACAAAAACGAATTTAACTCATCTGCTTAGCCTTGTCAAAAACTTTATTGGGATCAGCTTCCAGTCTAACCGTCTGCAGCTGAATACCATTATTTTACATGGAGCGACTGGCTATCTGACCTCCCCAACCCAGTAAGTACTAGGTATATGCACCGCTCTCATGAGTCTAAAATAAGCAAGTTCAAGCGGTTTTAATATTAAATTTAAAGACACTAAAACTACGTTTAAAATGTACCGTAATGATATTAAAAGTAAAAAGAATCTAAAGATAATCGCGAACTTCGTTGTTTCGTTGAAATGGTATTTTTAGTTCTATTCACTGAGAAAATTCTGTTCTCATTTTAAGATTTTTGTAAGAAAAGAGTGGTTTCTATTTTATCAAATCTAAGTGCACTCATCTAGATATATTTTTGACTGTTCACCTTATTTGTAGCAAGTTCTTTTTATTACGTAGAATGTGTTTTAAGCTTCCAACACACACACCATTAATTTATCATAATCAAAGCGTTATTTTCCCATCGTTTTAGACCAATACGGAGGAGGTCTGTACTGAAATGTGGGTAAAACATAGTTGTTTTACCCAAATGATACCTCTTTGTCACTGTCCATGATGTCACACCATTATGCTGATCGATGCTATTTTGAGTGGATGTTACGCTTAAGGTGGATGCTCAAGCGTAGCCCGCGAAATTCAAATTTTCTTACGTTTTTTGCAATTTGCAGGCTAGTGCTAGGTTGTATGTTGATTAAAATTTTGTTTGCGACTGTAAGACGTATGTAGTTACAGAATTATATTCATCAAACTCATCAATACAACCCTCAAAGTTCATATTGGTGTCAAAATTACTTTTCCAAGGTCAAAATCATTCTTGCACCATTATGAACTTGGAGGGTTGTATTGATGATTTTGATGATTATAATTGTGTTACTACATACGTCTTACAGTCGCAAACAATATTTTAATCAACATACAACCTAGCACTGGCCTGCAAATTGCAAAAAACGTAAGAAAATTTGAATTTCGCGGGCTACCCTTGAGCATCCACCTTAATATATTCCTCTTACTAATTCTCATTGTGATATCATATGTTCCGCTTCATGTTTTAGTACAAATAAGTATTCTTTCTCTTGATGAGTAAGTACTTCCAACATTATACGTTCTGACAATTTTCCATATACACCGGCATCAGACGGCCGGCGGATGTACCTGTTTGTATAGTACTATTTACAGTGATTGCTTCGTAATATTTATGTACCGTACACGGACCGTGACCGAGCCCGAACGTAACTTTGTGTGTGAAACTCTCTTTTAACTTCCATGTAGACAAAAATAGTGGGAAAAGGATTTATTTTGCGATGGGTTAACTGTAAACTCGTATAGTAACGTTTGTACTCATGTTGCGTTGTAAGCTGATAGCTCTATTTCATGTTGAATGAAATTGATTTAAGCAGTGATAGTCTAGTACTGTGACCGTCGAACTGCAAAGTCCATAGCTCTCAAGTTCGAAGTCAAGACACGCACCTCTGATTTTTCAGATTCGTTTGCGTGTTGTATAATATTTTTCAATACACTTCCTCGAAAACTGGTCCTTAACGCACTACGATTAGGTACAACATGGCATGTATTTCACACGCGTGCGATTTTTTCCACTTTCCCGCACGTGTGCGGGAATGAAAATTGCCACAGATAACTAACCTAATCCAAATTGGTTCAATGCCTATAGTCTGAGGTGACTGTTTTTTTTTTTTTGCAAAGCACTACGCGTCTTTACGGCATAAATATTTTTTGAATATTCAAATTGTGTTAATAAATAGAATATCATAGTTAAACATGATTATTTAAAACTAATAGTTACTTTTATACACAAATTAAGATTTATTTGTGTTCTGAATTCAAAAATATAAAATAAATCTATTTTTTATATTAGGCTGTTTAACGGCTTCATACCATTGCCTCTCTTTCAATCTGGCGAGACCAAAGCGCGAAAAAAAAATAAAATTTAAATCATAGTTTCATAGTTCGTGACAAAAATATTATTCGTTATTTTATTTTATTTCTTCAAAAGTGTATTGAAAAACGTCGTTTGATACACGTGGACATTTGTTATTGCAATTCTCGGCTCAAAAACACCCTCGCCTACGGCTCGAGCGTTATAATTCCGCCTCGATTGCAATAACAAACTTTCTCCACTTGTATCAAAATGTACTATTATCACTTACTCAGGTGAAGGAAAACATTGCGAGGAAACCAGCTTGCCTGGGAAATATATCTCGACGGCATGTAAAACCAAGTCAGAGGAGGCATAAAAAAAATTGCTTGAATTAAAAAGCTTATTATTAACTTATGTAACAAATTAAATTATTGTCGCTACGTACTGATGGAGAGTCATGAACACGAGAAGAAAAACAATTGAAAGCGGACAGCAGCCTTTTTACTGTATTCGTATGAGAAAAAAAAGACAAATTAATTTTATTGACACATACGACAGTAGTAATAAACACAGCGGAAGTATATTTACGGGTAAAAGAAGCTTGTAGGTTTTGTGGGTTATCGTTCCGAGACACGAAAAGTAGAAAAACTTACGCGCCACGAAGTATTGCTCATTCCAGACCATAAATATTTCCACTTTACCTGTTATTTCTCCTAAAATACATTTAGTATTTGCAAAATTACTTTACCACCTTTACAGGTAAAGTTCAAAGAAAAGTGCCGATTATACCTTTTTTAGTCGTTCATTCTTTTGTAAAGATCTTCACCGATATCATGAAACATGTAATAATATTTTACTGAAGCACGGTTTCTGTGTAAGACATCCCCAGACGATAGTCTGTTAGTAAGAAATCGCACACTTGAGATAAACTCCTTTTTAATTCCACTACTTCTTAATTTGCTTTCGCTCGTTAATTTAAATAAAATGGCAATTTGAGTATTTTTGCTTTGTATTTATTTATTCGAAGGAGTGCAAGGTATTCGTTTATTTTAATTTGAATGAGATATTCTCTTGTTAGTTAATTAGCTTTTTACGGAGGAGCTCGTGGCTTAATAAAAGCCGCTTGGGTCGATCTTCAGGTTAAGCCGCACTTGTCTAGGTTGGTCCGTGGATGGGTGACCATCCATTACCGGCTTAACGTTCTCTCCGAGACACGGAGGAAAGTCGGTATAGTTTCCTCCATGCCATTTGTAGGTCTTTGACATTCGTTACAGGTAGTGACCCGAAAGTCAACCAGTCTTACTAAAGGGATATCGCCTTGCCCAGTATTAACTGGGTTATGGAGGTCAGATAGGCAGTCAGTCCATCCAAAATACTGGTATTCAGCTCATCTGGTTAAACTGCAAGCTGACTTCAACATAGTTGGGAAATGATGATGAATTGACGTTTCTGATTCTTTGGGCAAGTGCTAAAATAGAACTTTGTCTGTCGTTCGGTCTGACATAATATCTGTTATGTCTCAGATCCATTATACTCGGAGAAAACCGCAGACATAACTTTGTTTTTCATTTCATAGTTTCTTCGCAAATACTTTGAAGCAGCTTGTTGGCATCCTCAATTTTTTTTATTCTTGAAACACTGCGTGTATATTGTCAAATCCGTCTCGCCACAGACTCTTGAATTTACTCTCTAGAAGAAACCCACGTGTTTATTCGCCACAAGCCCTCTGCCTCAATTCACTAGCCCCACAGCTGCATACAAATTCATACACTGCTAAGTTTTAACTAAAGAAAGAACATAATAAAAAAAACTTTTTTGCAAAAAATAAAACTGACTTCAAAAATAAAACACAAACAAAAAAAAACAATAAAAAAATAAAAATAAAAAATATTTTACACTTTTTAGTTACTTAGATATTATATCTAAGGACACCTCTCAAGCTAAAATCCATCTATCCGTTCAGGCTGCAGAACGTGCCAAAAATTAGAATTTTATTACTTTTATACTATTTGTCATTTCGAATTACATTCAAACATATAAGTTGCATATATTTTTGTAATCACCTTTAAAAACCATTCATTTTGATACCCCACTCGATGGTGTTAGAAGAAAAAAAAAACGACCTCCTCAATTTGGCTCCCCAAATCCACGATTTTTTTTTGTTTATTTATTTAAATGTAGCCAGTGACACTAGCGCTATCAAGGCGAATCTAACGACATATAAATTATCCAAATCCCTCCATCCGTTGAGGAGTTACGAGGGAACAAAGAAACGGACATACATACATACATACATACAAGGCAAACACATAACCCTCCTTTTGGGCTTCGCCGCAGTCGGGTTAAAAGAAAAACACAAAAAAGTAAAAATAACTTTAGCTTCAGAAGCCGGTGACAAAAACACCAAATCAATCAATCAAAGGTCAAGCTTCGTAGTAGGAGACCTTCGTTTGATTATTTGCACATGTATAACAATAAACATCCAAGCTATTGCAGCAATCACGACCAATTTACCGTCTATTTTTGAAGAGTTCCATTGTATATCTCCGAAGATCAGCATCAGATCTTCACCAAATTTAAATGACACCACCATCGGAGTATATTCTTTCAAATAATAAAATAATTTTGAGAATCGCTCCACAAATGAGGGAGAAATCGGTGAACATACATACAATTAGACCACACGACTAAAATGAAAATATTATAATAAAAATAAATAAAATGAAAACTACTGGGCCAAACTATGTTAAATTTTTATGAGACCAAATGGCAACTAATCCGCATCAAACAAAAGAAAGTAAATCGGATCATAAATCTCAGCGTAATCGGTGTATATACGTACATAAAAAAAGTGCTCCTTTTTGAAGTCGGTTAAAAATTTATATTATATTTGCGTAATTATAAGTATAAGTGCATTCCAACTACATACCCCGTGACTGGGTGTGATTGTGTCCGGCACGCACGTAGCCGATTTTTATTGTGTTTATTGATTCTTATAAATGTAATATTCTTTTGTTCAGTAATACGTTTTATCCAACACCGGATATGCCACACCTGCTCTCCTGCCCGTCGTGTACAACTAATTGCACCCTCCAGGACTTGAATGAGGTAAACGACAGCTGTCCAGATTGCTACATAACGGTCGGACAAAATCTGAGTCACCGACTCCAGAAGAAAAAGCGAAATACTATTAATAATTGCGTACTTACTGCAGGTAAGAAAAAGCCTTGCAGTAACTCGACGAACTTTTTAATTTTAAGTTCAACTACACTCGTGACCCCATTTAGTTATGCATCATGTGCTCTATTGTTATACAAATAAAGTTCAGTATGCAAAATAAGTCGTTTGCTTTGCAAGTAAAGGTGTAATTTTAAGGTAAATTATTTACATGACAACTATAGTCAAGCCACCTTTTTAAGATGTGTAATGGTGGTCTCTAATTTTGGGTACTGAATAATAAAACCGTTGTGTTTATAGGAATTTCGAGTTAAATCCCTTCTTGATTGACGGACGTTTAGCCAACTACAAAGTCACCCGACTGCGGAAAAGCCCAAAATTGCATAAAAAGTACTTCTAAGAACCATCATCATGTCACCTGTCTCACCTTTTCCCAACTATGTTGGGTTTAGCTTCCAGCCTAACCGAATGCAGATGAATATCAGTATTCTACGTGGAGCGACTGCCTATCTAACCTCTACAACACAATTAGTATAGAGTAATATTAGCTCCTTGGTAAGACTGGTTGTCAGATTTGCGGGCCATTGACTTCCTGTAACGACTGTCAAAGGTCTTCCAATGACAGCCGGGACCAACGGCTGAACATGGTTTCGGAGGCATGTAGGAAACTTGGGTTGTAATGGGTGGTCATCCACTGGCCAACCTAGGCAAACATGGCTTATCCTGATCGACCCGAGCGGCTTTTATTATTTAGCCACGGCTTCTCTAGGAGCAACTTCAAAGAGCCCTCAAAAACCATCAATAAGGAGTTTGCACGCTATAATCAATCTGAATGCATCACACAGAAGTCCTTCAACAACCGATAATAATGTTCGCAACAAAAACAAGTCACATTTCCGTTCCCAATGGCACCTAAGCGTTTTTGCATTATCAACTCTTGGCACAGTGCCGTGAGATGAAATTCAAACAGCCGAATAACATTTAGGCATTAATTTAGGCATAGCTGAAACGAACAGCAGTCCCTTTAGTATTTTAATCCTTTGACGTTTCAATAGGTAACAGTACACTCGCGAAATTGCAAGTGTAATATGTATGCGTGCGTCTGAATGCATCTCTATACGGATTAATAAAATTACAGACTGACCCCCGGCATTCATTCCCCTAGCTAGCCGCTACATTAAAATAATCTGGACACTACAGGCTTTCACAGAGAGTTCCGTTTCAATCAAAGTTTTTTGTAGGGATTCTGTCTAACAAATAAAGTTCTGCGTAGCAACAATATTGATTTTTTGACCATGCGAGGGGAATGAGGCGGTTTAAATGCACGTTTTATATTTTACAAGGTTAAGTTCAATTGTGCGTCCCTTTGTAGGTAAAATGCTTAGTGCTTTGGGAAACTTTAAGTAAGTCAAGTGTTGTCTTTGGTGCTCATTTTCTTCCGGTTTCGATGTTGATACTTAAACTAGTTAGCCCACGTAGTGATGATTAGTGAGATTAAAATCTCATGGAGGAAGGAAACGATGCCCTAGCACGAGCGAGATCCATAGAAAACGAGTATTTTCGGCAGTTTGTGTGTTAGAAAGCCAAGAATACAATTAGCCGAAACGCCAACAGTACCCCTCACTATGATTAAGGCTATCTGCCAAGTCATTATCCATGGAAAATCGTTGGTAAATAAAACTGTTATAAAAAAACTGTTTTCATGAAACTTTATTTGACGAGCTGCGCTAAATAACTTAAAAAAAGGTTAGAGATAATGTAGCCAAGATCGCTGAATAGTTATGATTCTTCTTACAAAAGTATTTCAATAGAGAGGAAGACTTAAAGACTGGTTTAAAGTTAAAGTTGTAAGTACCAAGTTATAATGGATTCTGTTTCCACATCAAGAACTGTTCAATTAAATGAACTTTGTGAGAAACTTGTAATTTCTTCAAGGGGGATTGATCCTTTATATACATTGAATGGGTTTGGTGAGGTCAGATTATGTAGGTCAATTTACAGGTGTGCCTTTTGTATGAGCGATCTTTGTGATGAAATACCGCGTAGTTTGCAAAGTATTTACGTTGCTCGGTCCATATTATATTTTTTTTTACAAATCTTGTACAACGTAACTGGTTCAAGCTTTTGTAAATAAAATCCTTTGAGTTCAATAAAAGATAATGTCATTAATTCCTCGAATAACTAATAATATTCAGAGTTCTATTGAAATTGCCGTTTCTTACAAATGTTTTGGTCTCTGCCACCGAAGAACATTATCATAATAATTATGATTTTATTTCGGATATCGTATCAGATCCATGTATTGTTAGTAAACTTTAAAAGTTATGTAAGTAAAACATGTAGGTTTGGCAGAAAATGCATCAACGGACACTCAAATTTCCCCGCAATGACATTCAGGAGACTGTTGGAGCTGCCCCGGACCCTCTGCAGTAGCGTTGTGGCACGTTTACTTCTGATCACTGCGAAGCCATCAGTGTATGCATCAGCAAACATTCTCGATGCACTACAGAAGTGACATCCCCAGCAGCATTCTGAATGCATTGTTGTATTGAACTTTGTCTTAATGTTTTTCTAAGTTTCACGACGCTATGTTGGTATGTAAACCTCTGTACCATTACCTGCTAGGATCCTTAAAAATACTCTTTTCGCCTCTACAGATATGTTAAAAAAAAGAAAAGCGTTTTGTTTTTTAAAGTTACACAAAGTTCGTTAAATATATGTATTTCTCATAAGAACTTATGAATAACAGTTCACTTATAATCAGATACACAGTTACTTCTTAAGAATAATATAATATTTGCCTATGGGGCGTTGGTGACGTTAGGTACGTGTACCTCTTTCTTTTAAAATACACTCCTAAACCTCCAACATAAAACACCCTATAAACTACCCAACTATCAGATTTATATAGCCTTCTAATACCATTTCAAAGACAATAAAGCTAGGTCCATTATGCGAAATTGGCGCCACAATGTATGGCCATAACGCATCGTTCGTATAACGCTTCAAGACAGGTATAAGCCATCAGGGAATAATAAAATACCCTTATCGGCCCATTAGATGCTCGTAAAATAACAGTTAGTCATAATATAATAATGTGATGGATGTTAATATCCGTGTTTTTCTGAAGAGATTGTTGTAAATGGGTGTAGCACCATTTAGTTAGTTTGTGTTTAACGTGGGTGTGAATAGGACAATGTTTTAAACTCGTTGACGTGTGTTTATATTCAATTGGAGGATTGATTTTTTTGGGTGATTCAAATTCGGTGTGTAATTATGTTGCTGATCATATTTTTTAAATTTCGTATTCTTAGTCGAAAACAAAAGAGACCCCTTGCTTTTTGCTGACTCTCTTTGAGGCGCGCGTGGAACACGAATGCGCCGTCGACACGGCCTGACGTCATGAGACGAACGGACGGCGAGCTAGCCCATAGCCACCTCCTTCACGTTCCGCCACCTCCTTCTCTAGCATTACTGCTTCGCAGAAGGAGGTAACGGCGTCCCATTCCGTCTCGCTCCGGACCATGGCTTGCACCAGGGCCGGACGCGAGAGGTCGCCGCCGCCATCCCATCCCACCCTTGATTTATGTTCAGCTCTCGATACACAGACCTTGGCAGACAATGGCCTTAAACTTACTGTTCGGTTTCGGTAGGTTGCTATCTCCGTCTGTTTGACCCGACGGTTAGAAACAAAACGTCACAGAAAAGCTTTCTTTGATTTTTCTATGAATAAAGTGACAGGTAGGTGACGCGGATATGATATTTCAAGCTAACTTTTGTTTATAGTAACACCGATAGCTACGATACGTGGCATATTAACTGACAGTTATACGTAAGTAAGTTATAGAAAACGGGCCTTAGAGGAGTGAGAGTCTATCTATGCGCACGGTGCGTTGCGGCGGGGCCGCGGCAATATTTCGCCGCATATCGGTGGCTACACGGACGGCACAGCGTCGCGGCGTCGCTTTTGTTGCGGTTGTTGTTGCTAATCATATGGATCGGAAAAGACGTGTGTTGTTGCTCCTATTACTATGTCTTCGCCGAAATCATTGTATAAGCACACGACAATATTGGATTAAGTGAGAGAGCGAGCCGAGTGAGGATTGTTTCACCTCTTCTCATACTTTTGTTCACCGCGAACTACCGAAGTGCCGAAACGAAATATGAAAAGAGCCAGGCTTGCTTGCTTGTTCGCTAGCTGGCGGTATGGCCTGCCCTTTAGTCCCTTTATTGCATTATGAAAAGGTGATGGACAGTTCTTTCACCAAGATTGAAGAGAGTTGCTGTTCAACAAACAGAAGCTTTGGCTCATTATGTACTGAACTTTGCCGATCTGGAGTCGCAACGCACACACCCTGCTTCGTCCCTGCGGCGCGGCGCCGGAGCGCATCGTGCGGCGTCGTGTGACATACCATGGATTTTTATATGCAGGACGCCGCTGCGACCCCGCTCCGGCGCCGCACCATGTGCATAGGCCTTCAAGGTTTGGTCAAACCAGTATGGAGAGATTGTGGACCGGCTGTAGACACTGGCTACTTCCAGATACTTCAGTACATTATCTGTTAGTAGCTAGTGTCCGGAGACGCGTCTGCTATTTACGATGTTTACTGTTTCAGCGGTGGCCCAGTGGTGGCAGCCCCGACTTACGAACAGTAAGTCGTGGGTTCGAACCCAGGCAGGCGCATTACTTTGTGTAATTTATTTCATCACCGCTGCTCTCAAAACGGTGAAGGAAAACATCGTGAGGAAACCGGCATGTCCTAGAACCAAAAATTCGAAGACATGTGACATCTACCAACCCGCACTGGGCCCGCGTGGTGGATTATAGCCCCCTCCTCAGCTGCCTCTCATAGAGAGGGAATATAGGAGCTCATAGAGAGGAGGCCTGTGTCCCAGCAGTGGGAACATTAATAGGCTGATGATGATGATGATGATGACTGTTTCAACCGAATTTTCAATATTAATATATTTTTTTTAAAACAAAGTACCAGGGAAGCCTGGAAAAATGCGTTCTGAAGAAGACGTCGTTTCGAATCAATTTCCTAAAAAAATCTGGAAATACACACGTGCAAGGAAATCATCAACACAACTCAAAAAAGTTAGCAAAATAAATACTATCAATCACTCACCTGAGCTCCGACCAGCACGCGCCCTGCTCATCGACTCGCTCGTTTTCGCACTCCCCTCCACTTTCGCACCCCCTCTATATTCGCACTCCCGCCATTTTTGGCTTCGTTCACCCTTTGGCATTCTTTCATTCGCCCGTCAAAAACGAAATCGCGCGCGTGATGTTAGGAAAACATACATCATGTGCACAATAGTGCAGTAATAGAGTGGTACGATAGTGATTTTAATATGGAAATTCATCCGCTTTTCGCTTCCCGCTTGTAATAACATTTTTGATCGATAAAACGCGTTTTTTGCAAGGGTAAAATTTAGCACTCTTTGTATGATGTATCTATTTATTCATGCGATTTTGATAAATAAGGTGTCAATCGATTCGTTATTATAGCCCGAGTAACATAGGCCACATGACCGACTTCAACAATAGTCGGAGTAGATTTTACCCTGTAAACCCCAATTTTAATTAGAGCGTGATTTTTCAATAGCCCAACTACTTTTTTAGTTGTAGTACACCACACAAATTCTTGTTTCTCATTGTACATCACTATTGTTGGTATTGTCAACTATTTTCACAGATCAGATTTAATCATATTTTCTCTTAGTAATTGGATAAAAAAAAACTTGTTCAAAACAAATTAAAAAACTGCTAATAGGCATTCAACAATCAAAGCTCAAAGAAACTTATTAAAAAAATTGTAAAGAACACTTTAATACAGAACCACCTCATTAGTGCAGAAAATCTGTTTTACGAAAATTAAATGGATTTTCTATCAATATCCAATTTAGTATTGAATATTCATGAATCATAATAAGTAAGCAATTTCTGTATGAATGCGTTTTGAACTTGTTAGCGTTATTGGAGAGTAAAAAATACGATTACTTGCCGATACCCATCTCTTGATTTATATATTGTTTTTGTTTATTTTCTTCATCTGAATAATGTATTGAAATCGTTCGACTGTGTAGGTAGCAGAAAATTTGACTATAAATGGATGACAAATCGTGTTTAGGTTTCAATTATAGTTTATGGTTGTTTAGGTTTTAAAAGTAAGACGGACGGGACAAGGCGTAGTCTATGGACCGTTACGTAGTAAGTAAGTATTAGTTACTTGTGATCTGCCTTTTTTTATCTGCCTTCTGCGTTACACGTCATCATCATCTGCCTAGCCTTTTCCCAACTATATTGCGGTCGGCTTCCAGTTGAACCGTATGCAGCTGAGTACCAGTATTTTACATGGGGCGGATGCCTATCTGACCTCCACAATCCAGTTAGTACTGGGTAATACGATACCCCTTGGTAAGACTGGTCGGCAGTCTTTCGGAACGTTGACTACCGCGCCACGACTATCAAAGATCTGCAAATGACAGCCGGGACCAACGGCTTAACGTGGTTTCCGAGACACTGAGGAAACTAGATATCGATCTCGGTGGTTACCCATCCACCGACGAACTTATGTAAGCACGGCCCAATCTAAAGATCGATATCCGCGTTACACGTGCTTGTCCTAAAAGCACTCCACGTGTCACTTATTTCCATATCACCACAGATATATGACTCCTTTCGAAACTATCCAACTTTCATTTTTCAGGATAAAAAGCCGCGTCATACTAATAAATAATTCATACATCAGTCGCACCTTTATGTCATTTTCAAAGATAATGTGTTATGATTTATTGCGGAGTCAACTCCTCACCTTAAGTGGCACGTCTTAGAAGCTTGTTTAGACTTGTTCGCGACAGTTAAACGTGTGCGAATTTATGTAGACAGTAATAAAAATAGCTGAAGTTGTATGAAAATGTGTTTAAAATGCTGAGTAAGAATTGAAGCAGACGTAAGGACGACGGAATATTTTTTCGAGTCGACGACTTGGATGAAAATAATGGCACCTTACTATATTGTAAAATTCGTATTTTTATATTCACAGATAACAATAAAATAATGTGGACGAGTGGATATTGTAAAATCATCATTTGCGTGTGGGAGTGACTCTCGTAGCACCTACGCATTTCTCGTAGCTCCGTAGCATTGCTACGCCTGTCACAAGACTACTCGTAGCAAGAAACATTTCTCGTAGCATAACAATAGTAACTCTTTAAGAGGGCCCTTCCCGGCTCGCCTTTCGTCAACGCGAGCATGGTCGAAAAGCTTGTTGTTTCATCCAAAGCCACAGCGGTAGTATTCTTTCAACTCCCCTGTCTTACCTAGCCCCGAACCCGAACTACTTGCCTCCCGCGTACCTCATACCGCCTAACGCGAGGACATTGAACGAAAAATATTGTTCGAAAATTTATAAAACTTGTACCAGGAAATACGTGTTTTTGAATTAGTCTTACAAGTATGTGAAATAAATATTTGTTATTTAGAATCTCCACTACATTTGCAAGGCTTCTATCATGATGCTTTCTTTACTTTTACAATTATTTATAAGTACATTATGAACGGCCAAAATTGAGGTAAAAGTTGTGAAAAACAGCAATTTTTGGAGGCTTATACTGAATTTGTTTCTACAAATTTTTATTTTCTGCTTCGATAGAAGCCTAGATATAGTCCACAAAATACCTATTAGTTCAAAAAATTCAAAGATATACGTCTAACAACGGCATAATCACGCACGAGCTGTAGTCAAAATTTTCGCAAAAAGTATGGCGGGTTGGCCGCTCTTAAGTTCGTTTCTTTGTCAGAAAAGGAACTTCGTATAGGATAACATACATACATAACATCACGCCTGTAATCCCCGGAGGGTTAGATAGAGGTGTACCTAATATTATAACCACATAAATAATTATGGCGATAACTGGCGATAACGCCAGTTATGTTCTAAGTCCCATGTAATAGGGGGCAAGCCTTTTGAACCGGGGACAAATCCAGACTCCATGGCTAGTACTGAGAAATTTCTGATGGAAAAACCAATAACACTTTTGCCCGTTCTGGGAATCGAATACATGACCTCATGCTAAGCAGTCGCGCTTCCGACATCTCCGAACGAGGCAGTCAACTTAAAGATAACTTAAAAAAATCTATAAAAAAATATGACAAAATGTAATGTTTTACCTTTTGGAAAGATAAAATGAAATACCGTTTCATAAGTAATGAAAAAAATAATGTCCCCAGCAAAAAAACTCGTCAGTTTCCTCTCAAATTAAGCCATAAATAAAAAGGGGCACGTTTTACAAAAATCCAAACATTATTGAGTGATAACATCGACGCCACCGCAAAGGCTTTAGAAATGAGGTATTACGTAACATGAATGGGGCATTGCCGCAGTTTGTATTCAGCCACAGGGCCGGCCCTTTACCGATATTGAGTCATTCCTAATGGATATTGGAGTGCGATGGAACCGGCGGCAACCGGCAGTAACCGGCGGTAACCGATATTTTTTAAACCCACATGCGGTTTATGGCGATGAGTAACTGTTGATTTTAAACCTCAGGGGTGTTAGTGAAGTAAGATATTGTATCATAAATAATAGGGCAAATCTGCCCTGAATATACAGAGTGTATTTGCGGTAAAGGCTTTCTTTCTTTTTATGAGTTTCGCAAAGGGCATTATTGTAGCTCCGCCGTGTGTAAAAAGAGTTCTAATTATTATCGAAAATGTACTAACTAATGCAACCGCATTTTACAGTAAATTATGGGTCGGGGCTTCACGGAAGATATCCCGTAAGTGACAGTGTAAGTTTAAAGTACTTACGGGATAATATCCGTGATTTTCTTTTTCTATGAGATCCCGATATTCCCACGATCATGATGCTTGCAACAGCGTCGAAATATCGGGAGCACATAGAAAAAGAAAATCACGGATATGATCCCGTAAGTACTTTGTCCAATTCACATATCAATGCATGTAGTTAGATCTAGAAACAGTCGCAAATAAATCATCAATGAGTAAAGACGTTTGTTATTTTTCTAAAACACCGTTCCATTGCCGCGAAAGAAAGTGAACCTTAAGTACATAAACATATGGTCCTTCGAGCCGGATTAATTAGTGAATGGAACGGCTTGCGGACTCGCGCGAATACAATAGAGGACCGCATTCCTTAGATAAGGATTAAGTTGTTTACAAGTAATTAGTGTATGTGAAGACTATCATAAAAACTTATATAGAAAAAGTGGTTAAGACATTGCAACGGTATAAAACGTGTTTGTGCGAATAAAACTGAGTGGATTATTTATTTTAATCCTGCAAAATGACGTCACCAACTCCAGAACAGTCAAAATATTTATCTACGTTAGAAGATGTGGCTAGTCTGCTAAGGAAAGCGCAAGTTAACATAAAGAAGTGTCCGAAACAGCGATTAACAGCTGGTTATGTTAAAGCGAGAATAAAAACCATTGAGGAGTATTGGGATTCGTTCAAACAAACGCATAGCAGCCTTACGAAGTGTACACCACGAGAACAGCGGGGCGTGTTGCCGTACTTTCTAAATGAAGAATATTATACATACGAAGAAATGTATCTGTGTTTACAAGCGGATTTGACCGATCTTCTAACAAACTTGGAGTCGCAACACAGATTGTCAGAAGCGTCCAACATGTCTACTTCATCACACGATGGCCAGCTACCATTTGCTAAGCTACCGAGAATACAGCTACCAACCTTTTCGGGCAGATATGAAGAATGGCCTACGTATAAAGATATATTTACAGCACTCGTCCATAACACTTCTATTAGCGATGTGCGTAAGTTGCATTATTTAAAGACTAGTGTTGCCGGGGAGGCAGAGATGCAACAGCATGGGAACTACTGCAAGGACGTTTTGGTAGCAAAAAGATGATTGTGTCGTCAGTTTTAAAGAAGTTTTGCTGTCAGAAAAAGATAAGCAACCCATCAGCTACACAAATTAAAGCTTTGCTCGATAATACTGTAGAATGCATCAACAGCCTGAATAACATGAACATAAACACCGCCACTTGGGATCCTATCCTAGTATTTCTAGTGGCGCAGAAATTGGATTCAGAGACGTTAAAGTGTTGGGAAGAGGAAGCTTACAAGGAGAATAGTGATGAGTTGTCTACGTGGGTGGAGTTGAAAAAGTTCCTTGAGTCTAAGTTTCGTACTCTCGAGCTAATCGCTCCCATCACTACTACAGTTACAAAGGAGAAGACACAAGGTCACAAAGCATATCATGTCGTAGCAAAGAATACTGAGAACGATAAAGGTGACTCTGCGCACACCAATAGCAGTTCATCGCCTTGTTGTGTATATTGCAAGGGTGACCATTACATCTTTAATTGTAAAGAATTTGCAAAACAAACTGTGCAACAACGACGTGAATTTGTGAAGAACAAAAACCTCTGCTTCAACTGCCTAGTACCGAATCACATAGTCTACAAATGTAAACAAAAGAGGAAATGCCGAGTCTGCGGAAGAAAACATCATTCTCTTTTACATGAAGGAAAAGAAACAACACAAGAGAGTGACAAAGAAGAGAGTAACAAACATGAAGAACAACCAGAACAGAAGGTCACAAGCGCACATTTCTCTAAAGAACAACCTGGTCGCCAAGTGTTATTGGCAACAGCACAAGTACATGCTACATCAAGCGACGGCAAAATACATGTACTTCGTGCATTGATTGACCAAGGCTCAGAGGCTTCATTCGTATCTTCAAGAGTAGTCGAACTCTTGAGATTGAAGAGGACAAGCATCAACGGTGTAGTCTCAGGGGTTGGAGAAGGAAACCTGGTTCCGATAAAACATGTAGTTAACCTGTCAGTTACATCGCAATATAATAGAAGGGAGGTAATTCAAGTGAAAGCTTATGTTTTGAAATCACTGTCTGCTAGATTACCTTCAAAACACATTGAGATGAACTGGCCAGAACTCCAAAAATTACTATTGGCTGACCCTACGTATAACACACCGGGCAAAATTGATATATTACTCGGTGCAGACATCTTTTCTAAAATTATTGAAGCTGGTTTAGTAAGATGTTCTGATGGCATAGTGGCTCAGAAAACACGTTTGGGGTGGATACTGTCAGGTGAAAGGGAAGACAAATCAATTAGCGAAGAACACAAAATAACAACACTACATGTGACAAGTATGGTATCAGAAGACAATGATTTATTAAGGAAATTTTGGGAAATCGAGACAGCTTTATACAAAAAAAGAAAATTACTTACAAAAGAAGAGGAGATGTGTGAAGAGATTTACAAGAATACAACTAAAAGGGTGAACGGAAAATACACAGTGCACTTACCTTTGCGACAAGGAATAGAAGAGACACTGAAATTATGCGGAGATACGAAACAACAAGCTGTTTATAGATTCAAACAATTGGAGAAGAAATTACAAAATTCTCAAAGTTTAAAGTCGGATTATACTAAAGTAGTTCATGAATACATGGAAATGGGTCATTTGAAAAAATCCGACCCAAATGATGATAACAAATCAGTCTATCTTCCTCACCACGCTGTAATACGCGAAGACAAGGACACAACGAAGGTTCGAGTAGTTTATGACGCGTCTGCGAAGGGTTCTAACGGTCATTCTTTGAACGACACCATGATGATTGGACCTGTATTGCAACCTGATTTAAGAAGCTTAATTATCACATGGCGAACACATAAAATATGTGTAGTAGGAGACATAATTAAGATGTACAGGATGATTGATATGACCCCAGAACACACAAATTTACAACGCATAGTCTGGCGAGATAACCCTGAAGAAAAACTAGAAAGTTTCAACTTGATGACTGTAACCTTTGGTACAGCTGCAGCACCCTATTTAGCTGTACGAACGTTACAACAACTTGCCGATGATGAAGCACTTGAATATCCTAAAACTGCACCTGTAATTAAAGATTCATTTTATATGGATGATTTGATGTCGGGAAGTGAAAATGAAGAAAAAACAAAGAAAATGTGTGAGGAAATAAAGCTGATACTAAGTAAAGGAAATTTTAAAATGCAAAAGTGGTCTAGTAATTCGGAAGAAGTTATAAAGTATTTAGAAGAGGGAGAAGATACAAACAGTACGAAGGATGGAATAGAGATAAAGTTAGATAAGGTTATAAAAATTCTGGGATTGACATGGGATAGGAAGGATGATACATTTAAATTCACAATTAACTTACCTGAAGTTCGATGTCCCGTAACGAAGAGATCTATTCTGTCTGATGTAGCAAGGCTGTTTGACCCATTTGGATGGCTGTCACCGGTGATCATCAACGCTAAAGTTTTGATACAAAAACTGTGGCTATGCAACATGGGATGGGATGACGAGCTGCCGTCAGAGTTGATAGATGAGTGGATGAGATATAGAGATGAATTAATGCACCTGCAAAACATTACAATACCACGCTGGTTGAAAACTACACCGATCAATTATACAAACATTGAATTGCATGGTTTTGCAGATGCATCTACGCACGCATATGCTGCTGTTACTTACCTTAAGATTATTGAAGAGGACACAGTACATATCACAATCATCGCATCTCGAACCAAGGTTGCACCTTTGAAGCAAATTTCAATACCTAAATTGGAATTATGTGCCGCAGCATTACTAACAGACTTAATCAATGATCTGGTAGACCTGTTGAAAATACCTAAAAATAAAATCTTTGCGTGGACTGATTCAATGGTTGTGATGTCTTGGCTACAGTCTCAACCAAGTCGTTGGCGTACATTTGTTGCGAACCGAGTGGCAGACATAACACGGATACTAGACAACGACCGATGGTCAACGTTCAGTCTACCGATAACCCAGCCGATATCGCTACAAGAGGCGTAAAAGCAAGCGACTTAGCTTGTTTAGACTTATGGTGGACTGGGCCTGAATGGTTAAAACATAAAAATCTCGATCTACAAACACATGAAATTCCTCAAACAGAATTGGAATTGAAAGGTTCATCATTTCACACAAATTTAGAAGGCATACCAATCTGGGAACATTTTTCCTCAATTTCAAGAATGAAAAGAATATTAGCTTACTGCAGAAGACTTACAAAAAGGGAAAGGGAAACGAAGGAAAAGTATTTAACAGTTAATGAGCTAGAAAAAGTATTAGAATTATGCATAAAGTATTATCAAGAGTTAATTTATCAGAAGGATATTGAAGATTTACAGAAGGACGGAAGCGTGAAGAAAAGAAGTTCTCTTATCACACTTGCCCCTTTTTTAGACAAAAATGGGATAATAAGAGTGGGAGGAAGGTTAGAGAATGCCTCAATAGCTGAAATTACAAAACACCCGATTGTAATACCATGTAATCAGCATATAACTAAGTTATTAGTTCAAGAAGCTCATCTTAGAACATTACATGGTGGGATACAGGCGATGATGGCTTTTGTGAGAACAAGATATTGGGTGATCGGTTTGAAGTCTGCCGTAAGAAAATGTATTCACAACTGTAAGACCTGCATTTTGGATAAAGCGAAGGTAAAAACCCAGTTCATGGGTCAGTTGCCTGCCGTTCGAGTCAATCAACATCGGCCATTTATGAATAGTGGGGTTGATTACGCTGGACCGGTATTCATAAGGGCATCGAAAGGCCGCGGACACCATGCAACAAAGGACTATATCTGTTTATTTATATGTATGGCAACACGCGCGATCCATCTAGAAGCGGTCACAGACCTAACAACACAAGCTTTTATAGCCGCATTTCGGAGGTTTGTGGCGCGCCGAAGCCACTGTTCGAATTTATGGAGCGACAATGGCACTAATTTTATTGGCGCTGCCAAAGAATTGAAGGACATTTTCCAGAAGGGAAAGAATAATATCGCGAAGGAAGCGGCTGAACTTCTAGCTAACGATAGCACAATATGGCACTTCATACCACCAAGGATGCCTACATGTGGAGGCCTGTGGGAGGCTGGAGTTCAGTCTGCTAAAAGACACCTCTACAGGATAAATAAAGACACCAAACTGACCTACGAGGAGATGTCTACGCTCTTAGCACAAATCGAGGCGTGTCTCAATTCGCGCCCCCTTTATCAAATGGACAATACGATGATGCCGCTTACTCCAGGGCATTTTTTAGTTGGCGAGCCCTTGATTTCGGTTCCTGATACATGCTACGAGTATAACCAGTCTGCATGAGTCTTTTAACTAGGTGGCAAACTATTCAGAAAATTACTCAAGACTTTTGGCATAGATGGCGTACAGAGTATCTTAACACGCTCCAACAAAGATACAAATGGCAAGTGAAGGTTCCAGAGCCTGTTGTTGGAGATGTTGTTATTATTAAAGAAGATAATCTGCCCCCTACGAAATGGTTATTGGGACGGGTGAAACAAATACATCCTGGAAAGGACAAACTCGTAAGAGTGGTAACAGTCCAGACTATGTAGTCTGGTAAATGAATGATTGTGGTTGGAAAAGTTGAAAGCAGAAAATGTGACTTATGAACTTTGTTTGGACTAGTTAGAAGATAAACATATTAAAAGTCCTGACCCCTCCGAGGTGAGCCCGAGGGGGGGGGGGGCAAAGAAGGTCCCGTTTTTTGGTTTTTTGCTTATATCTCGAAAACGATGCGTCGTACAAAATTTTGTTGTACTACATAATAAAACCTCATAAAATTTTCTTCAACTTTGCTTTTCAAATTTTTTATCTATCTCTTATCGTTGAATTGGTATGAGCTCGGAAAAACGATCAATTTTTTTAAAATTTTCCTACAATCTGTCCCGTTCTTTGTTTTTGGTTTATATCTCGAAAACGGTGTGTCGCATGAATATTTGTTGTACTACACAATGAAATCTGATAAAATTCTCTACAACTTGGCAATTTTTTTTTTTTACGTTTTTTTTTTTTTTTTTTTTTTAAATATTGGAGATAGATAAAAAGTGTGACAAACAAAGTTGTAGAGAATTTTATGAGGTTTTATTATGTAGTACAACAAAATTTTATACGACGCATCGTTTTCGAGATATAAGCAAAAAACCAAAAAACGGGACCTTCTTTGCCCCCCCCCCCCCTCGGGCTCACCTCGGAGGGGTCAGGACTTTTAATATGTTTATCTTCTAACTAGTCCAAACGAAGTTCATAAGTCACATTTTCTGCTTTCGACTTTTCCAACCACACCCCCCTTTTGAGCACTCATTTACCAGACTAATGGGAAACAAGGAGTTAAAAAGGCCTCTGTACAAATTGATACCGCTTCCCAAAAAAACATTAACTCAGTGAGCTACGGTGGGCGGGTTAATGAAATGAATTGATAAAATTAAGATAATAGATATGTATAAAACCTATAGTATAAATGAAGTTAAAAATATTTACAGTCCATTGTTCGATTTGCATGACATGTAATTAGTATACAAATGTATTGATTAAAAACTAATGTTTTTGGTGGGCGGTATGTCCAATTCACATATCAATGCATGTAGTTAGATCTAGAAACAGTCGCAAATAAATCATCAATGAGTAAAGACGTTTGTTATTTTTCTAAAACACCGTTCCATTGCCGCGAAAGAAAGTGAACCTTAAGTACATAAACAACTTTAAGTGTAGTGAAAAACCGTGAAAGTCTAAAACAGTGCAGTGTAAGTTAAATACCGTGAAAGCTTAAAGAGTATTTCTTTACTTGTACCTTATTGTATTTAATATCCGAGGTAGCAAGTGTAAATGATGGAAAAATTGCATTAAAATCCGAAACTTAGGTTAAAAAAGCAACGCTGTCACACAGATCCGAAAAACAACTCTAAGTTATAAAATTTCTATAGAAAATAAAAGGTGTATTTTTAAGCTAAAAGTCCTACATGTTAGCTTACTGTTGAACTTGAAAACTTGTGAACCAAGTATGTATTTAGTTTATTTAAACAAACTAATATACGTACTGAATTCGTACCAAAAGGTCAGCAGAATTTCACTGAACTTTATATATTTGGATTAAAATATTTGCTCATTTGATTCAAAGTTTGAAATGGGAATCCTTTTAAACCTAATTCTGAAGCTAGCTTAGTTTGAATGCATGAACTTAATATAAATGGTAAAAGGTGAAATTATTTAAATTCGTTGAACATTAAATGCAGATATTATCTCTGAAACTAACTTGATATTATTCCATGTGTGGTTTTTTATGAACCGTAATATTATCATCATCTGCCTAGCCTTTTCCCAACTGTGTCGGGGTTGGCTGCCAGTCTAACCGGATCCATCTGAATACCTGTATTTTAAATTGAGCGCCTGCCCATCTAACCTTCACAACCAAGTTAGAACTAGGTAATATGATACCCCTTGGTAAGACTGGTTGTCAGACTTTCAGGCCACTGACTTCCTGCAACGACGGTCGACTGTGCAAATTCTACAAATGACAGCGAGGACCAACGGCTTAACGTGCTTTCCAAGGCACGGAGGAAAGTCTGTTTGTAATGGGTGGTCACCCATCCACAGACAAACCTAGGCAGACTAACTGAAGATTGATCTGAGCGGCTGTTATTATTTAGCCACGGGCGCCTCCATGAACCGTAAGATTATGAGATACTATTATGAGACCAGCACATTTTGAACTATCTTACCGTTCGCGTTAAGGAGGAGGCGGAGGAGCTCGTGGCTAAATAATAACAGCCGCTCGGGTCGATCTTTAGGTTAAGCCGTGCTTGCCTAGGTTGGTCTGTGGATGGGTGACCACCCTTACATACCGAGTTTCCTCCGTGCCTCGGAAAGCACGTTAAGCTGTTGGTCCTGGGTGTCATTTGTCCATCTTTGATAGTCGTTACAGGTAGTCAGTGACCCAAAAAATCTGACAACCAGTCTTACCGAAGTGGTATCGTATTACTCGGTATGAGCTGGGTTGTGGAGGTCAGATAGGCAGTCGCTCCATGTAAAATACTGATACTCAGCTGCATCCGGTTAGACTGGAAGCCGACCCCAACATAGTTGGGAAAAGGCTAGGCAGATGTTGTGTGTTACCATTCGCGTTGCCCAGAATACAACACACAATTTTCATGAGCTGATAACTAACATTGTCAGAAGTTGTTTTAAAGTGTATTCAGTTGAAGACATACCGATTCAGTTACATACGTAACCGAATCGTTTATCTCGTAACAAAAATATTAGGTACCGTTATTGTTAGCCTGTGTCATCCCACTGCTGGGCAAAGGTCTCTCCCCATGACTTCCAAATTCTTCGATCCAGGGCCAATGTGGGCCACTGGTCGTTGGGTTTGTTCAGCTCGTCTCGCCATCTCCTGTGAGGTCTACCGCGTCGCTTTCTGACTGTATCAGGGGTCCACATCGTGTTTATTTTGGCCCATAGCTCGTCCGGTATACGGCAGACATGTCCAGCCCAGTCCCACTTTAGCTTAGCGGCTTTTTGAGCAACGTCAGTGATTTGTGGTTTGGAGTGCAGTGTGGTGTTGCGTATACGGTCGGTAAGATAGACGCCCAAAAAATATTATTAAAATAATTTAATCTTCTTTTTTATCGTGTGGTGGTTAATGCCTAACCTGGTGTAGGAGTTTATATGCTGCCCATGGGCCTCTGACTTGGATATACAAGCCGTCGAGAAATATCTCTCAGGCATGTTGGTTTCCTCACGATGTTTTTCTTCACAGAAACAAGTGATAATTGTACAATCCGCAGATGAATCGGTAAAATCGAGTGTCTTGGATTCGAACTATCACTAGGCTATCACTATAACTATCACTGCTAAAAATGACAACAAAAAAAAATCGGAGCAGTTTTTGGGGACTGCCGATAGAAGTGAAAACAAAAAGTACACAGGCCCTGCCCCAGACGTAGCACTGGTTATGCGCATGCCTATGTGGTGCTACGCCGTAGCGGATGCTACGAGTGCTACGAACGGCTACGAAACGTGACCGCACGTTACGTTACGTTACGTGACGATGAGTTCAATATTTTTCCTTCACCCAAAAAGTGCTCAACGCACCTAAAGAAGTTTTCACTTCAATAACTAATATTGTAAATTGATACAGAAAATAATTTACTCTAAAACACCAAATGACACCAAACAAATCCACCGTGATAATGATATACCTCGCCAATACACCAATAACATCCAAAGGTTATGATTTAAAATCACCGGTCCATACGTGTGGTGATATTTTGTTTATTTTACTATATTTTATCGGTACCTATGGACATAAAGCCGGGATAAAATTTCAATTGGCTGTACTGCAGACAGCGGTGGCGGGTCTCACCACTTTATTTATTGTGGACTACAAAGTACTTGTATTATGTGGATGGTGGGATACTGGATATGCCATGAAAATTACAGTTTTATGATATTATTTTATTTTATGATAAGATGTTTGACAACGAACCTCTGCCTGGCCCTTCGGGGTTACAGGCTTGATGTTATGTATGCATGTGTAACGTTAGCGAGTTATTTGCTTGTTTTAACGTCATCAAAGAATTTGTCTAAGAAATGAATCGCTAGACATAACAACATAGATACACATCAAAAAAGTTTGCGATCACTTTGAAAAATCATTATCTTTGTTGGTTGTTACGGTAGATTATATTATGAGAAAATAGTTTTATTTTTTAATTTCAAACAGGGTATTTCTAATAAAGAAAACACAAGAAAGATTTTTTCTTGATAAAGTTCAATTTAAAAAAATATATCAGCTTATGCTACTGATCACAAACTTTTTTTGATGTGTGTACATACAAAAACTCTTGCTGTAATATTTCGGAATGAAAAAAGAAAAAAAGCAATTATTGCGTGAAAAAAGAACAAAGCTACAGATACTTATGAATGTTTTAATACGTACTTATTATGTTTAGTTGAATTTGTAACTCTTGCTTATTTAGAACGTAATTGATAGCTTATTTTTAAATCATATATTATAACAATATTTGCATTCTGGATAAGCGGAATATATGGAACCCCTTTTCATCTTTAACATCTCAATGTACCATATTTCGCGCAAATAAAGGTGATTATATTCCATTCTATAATTCTGCACATCCATTTATAATATAAGTTGAATTACACGTGCACATATTACAGTTGGAACTCGACGAAATAGAATACAGTAAGTCAAAGTCGTCATCATGCCTCTTCCAGAGCTCCCACATCCAAGTCCTGGGTAAGCCTTGTCGCTTCCACTCGAAAAATTTCAATCGTGCCTGGCCACAGACTGAGCCCGCCATGAAAATCCCTAGAAAACGTGAAAATGTTCCCGAAACTCTTGCAGCAACGAGATATACCTTTAATTTGGGATCTAATTAATTCTCGAGCTCAAACCCTCTGGAAATCTGCACGGATTCCTTCAAGCTTTGAGGGATTTATTTCTGTTAAATGGATATGAATTAGTGGATGGAATTTGGTTATGTTGAATCTAGATGTACTATGTTCAAGTCGGTTTGTTATAACGAAGCTTTAGATGTCTTGTGTTTATTATTTTTAACAGGTTGCATAAGTATATAGCACATAATGCTGCATTATTTCTTGTTGAGATTATTAAAGTGCTTAGACTTGTTTAGACCCGTATTGTTTGTATTTCTACAACGATTTTCTGACTGACGGTAGCGAATGTTTTCAAAATCAAAATCTAAAGTAATTGATTCAAATTGGGTCACTTTTTGAACGCATTGCTAGTGTTTAGTGTTTCGATAGCTCAAGTAAATTCAGATTTTGATAGAATGTCACTTTGTTTTGAACTTATTTTTAAATTTAAACCATCTAATTCGATTTGTATAAGCTAAATATAAACGTGATAACTACATCGTTCTTATTTTGGCTTTAGTTATGAATTATTCAAGTTTTTCTACTAAAAGTAGCAATTGAAGCCAAACAAGTGAGTGAATACATGCAAATAAACATTCAAAAATCATTTCTACGAAGTCTGATAAATAAGGGTCGAGATACATATTTTATCAGCTTGTCGGTGTCCATAAATTTGGGATTACAAGCTGGAATCGCTATTGGAGCATGCGGCCGGCTGCACGGTGTCCCGATTTGGCGATAAAAAATGTAGGACAAAAATGGAAATGTATGGTTATTTATTGCGAAATGAGATCAAATCTAAAATATGTCCCATAACCTGTAAATTGGAGCATTACATTTTAAAAGTGTATAGTTTATCAGAACTTCAGTTTTTAAATTAAACGCGTAGTTAGGATGATTGTGGAGACAAATCTCTCAGACGTCATAATGTTTTTAATTATTTAAGGGATCAATATAAATAATATATTTCAAACATTTCTTTAAACATACAGAAATATGTAAACACTACAATTTGTAAGCGCATACTTTTGGTACTTACAAATGATTAACTGAAATTCAATTACAATACAAATGTTTATGTAATCTTAGTTTGCTCACTAATTCAATTAAAATGAATAAAAAATGCCGCAGTTCTATTTATTTGTAAGCTACGACTTCAATTAGGATTATTTTTCAAATTGAATTTGTATGTAAGTACAGTGTATTATAAGAAAATATTATTGGATTTTTCACTTAAACGCGACTTCTGAAAATAATAAATAAGTCTAAAAGACGTAATAAGTTGATTTCTCTTTTTTTTACGAAGAGAACGTGGTTATTAAGTAAAACATAAACATTCACATTAGTATAAATATAAACATTCTTCTTTATGGCGTAGTTAGTGCCTAACCTGGGCCTCAAGTCTGCTATTACAATAGTGTCACAATGTTCTATCATTGATTTCATAATTGTTGATTTTGACAAGTTTGATAATCTACTAATATAGTGGCGTCATTATGACTTTCCAATGATCAACCACTGACACTCCATTGTAAGAAATGGCATAGAATGGTAATCTCAAACACAATGACTAATGAATGACTGACTTACGCGGTAATATGCTAAAATGTTTACAGTTCCAGCCGAAATTTGCTTAATTAGCACCATTTTGTATTGCAATAAATATAGGCTTCTTTATTAAAGATAGTTTAGTTTATGTTAACACTATTAAACAATTTGTAAGCGCATACTTTTGGTGCAAATGATTAACTGAAATTAAGAAAACGTGGTTATTAAATTATAAATATAAATATTCTTCTTTACCGCGTAGTTAGTGCGTAACCTGGGGGCCGAGTCTGCTATTACAATAGTGTCACAATGGTCTACCATTGATTTCATAATTGTAGATCGATACCATTGTCATTTTGCTAAAAGTTCGTAATCTGCTAACTTCATAATGGTCGATCATTGGTCGGTCAATGATCTCGTAATAGAATTGTGTTATAATGACATTGTTGTATTGCCATTATTATAAAACCTGTTACTATATTAGTAGATTATCAAACTTGTCGAAATCAACAATTATAAAATCAATGATAGACCATTCTGACATTATTGTAATAGCAGACTCTGCCCCCTGGTGTCAGAGTTTTTTATGCCGCTAATGGGCCTCTGACTTGGGCGGGAACCAACATGCCGTCGAGAAATATCTTTCAGTCATACTGGTTTGCTCACGATGTTTTCCTTCACCGAAGCAAGTGATAATTATAATTGTATAATAAAATAATAAATAATTTAATATAATAATATATAATAGAATATATATAGACGACCTGATTGGCGCAGCGGTAGTGAGGCTGCCTTACGTTCTTAGGGTCCCGGGTTCGAATCCCGGTCGGAGCAAATGATTGTGTGATGAGCACGGACATTTGTTTCCGAGTCATGGATGTTTGTATGTATATTAAGTATGTATTTACAAAACAAAAAGTATCTATTTAGTATATCAACTATCTGGTGTCCACGACACAACCGTTGCTTAGTGTGGCACTAGATGGCGCTGTGTGTAATGTCCAGCAATATTTATTTATTATTATTATTATTTATAATATTACCATTTATAATTGATAACCATTTCATACTCATCTCTTGGTAACTTACGTACGGCTCGTGCTTATGGTCGATTTTTTAATAAACAGATAACTTTTTAACTAAATAATAAATAAGATAGTTACACACACACACACACACTACCATGATACATATTACCGAAGCAAATCTTTATATCAAACCGTAATTTTCATTTCTCTAACAAAAGTGTTCCAGCAAAGTCCTACTTAATATCATAAATGCGAAAGTTTGTGAGGATGTATGGATGATTGTTACTCTTTCACGCAAAAACTACTGAACATATTTGGATGAAATTTTGCACACAGATTCGGTATTACGATCCCTTGGGACAATTACTAAACTTCACGCGGGCGAAGCCGCTGGTTTGGCCGCTACTCTGTCATATAATTACATTTTCGCCAACATGTCAAATTGGCATCGTCTTGTTATTGGTCCAAAATAATCTGTAAGTCGTTGTATATGGCTAACTGTATTCTATAGAAAATCATACCAATAGTAATATCTTCAGCAAAATAAATGGGGTATAATCGACCCATCTCGGATACGATGTGAGTGTGGAGCCCCAACACAGGATATGCCACACCTTCTTTCCTGACCGTCGTGCTCAACTAATTGCACCCTCCAGGTCTTGAATGAGGTAAGCGACAGCTGTCCAAGTTGCCATATACTGGTCGGACAAAATACTAGTCATCGATCCGAAAAGTAGAAGAAGTAGCAAAATAAATAGCAAACGTTTTTTTTACAGAATAAACTATGTGCTACACGATTCAAGCGATAAGTGCGGGGTATAAATTATGCATGCAAGCCCAAAAGATGCGAGAAGAAGACGCCAGAGATAATCTCCGGTGATTTACGATGTGAACTTGCATTTATACAGCTATTTATAAGATCACAGAGTGTTTGTGTTGCTTTGATGTATAGTTGCATGCAAACTGCACAAAGACGCGGTATAAACATGATGTAGATACGTATCTAGTTCGTTTTATAGATGCTCTTAAAGCGAAGGTTTTTATTTCTAAAGTTGGAGTTAGAAAATATGGTTTGGACTGTTTTTCTTTATAACGTAAATCTTTAAATATGGAGATACTTGTTCTATTCGCTGTTTTGGTCTGACTTTTTTGATTTGAACAAGTTACAGCAAAAATGTTTTGATTATTACTATCGATGCAAATTTGATATAAATTTCCCATTCAATTGGTTTGGACCTATCGTTTGAAGATCAGTGGTCGTCATTAGGCGAAACTGCTGATGATTAGGTCCCAAAGTAATCATAGATCGTTTTTAAAGAAACCCAAGTTCCAGCTCCCAGCTAATTAAACAGATTTAAGTACCTGCATTTGCAACTCCTAGTGAAACTAACAAATTTATTATCGTGGTTAGTTATTTAATTAGATATATATTAGAATCCAGACGACGTAGATGGAGCGGTATTAGTCCCAACGGGAAGTTTGCAATTGAGCTAATTATTATCTAGCAAGATGGGGTAAAAGTTTTTGTATGTACTGAGGTTTACTATCAAACAAAGTGGCAATCTATATTAATATACTAATCTACGTATACTAATATGATAAAGAAAAGATTTGTTTTTAGGGTTCCGTACCCAAAGGGTAAAAACGGAACCCTATTACTAAGACTTCGCTGTCTGTCCGTCTGTCTGTCCGTCTGTCCGTCTGTCTGTCACCAGGCTGTATCTCATGAACCGTGACAGCTAGACAGTTGAAATTTTCACAGATGATGTATTTCTGTTGCCGCTATAACAACAAGTACTAAAAACAGAATAAAATTAATATTTAAGGGGGGCTCCCATACAACAAACGTGATTTTTTTTGCCCCTTTCTTGATAATAATGGTACGGAACCCTTTGTGCGCGAGTCCGACTCGCACTTGGCCGGTTTTTTTATATATAACGAATAAACTTAAAAACTATCAGACCGATTTGAAAAATTCTTTCAGCAATGGATAGCTAAATTATCATTACAGGAACGTCGCGGGTGAAACCGCGTGACGTCCGCTAGTTTATAATATTTTTAGGGTTCCGTACCCAAAGGGTAAAAACGGAACCCTATTACTAAGACTTCGCTGTCTGTCCGTCTGTCCGTCTGTCTGTCACCAGGCTGTATCTCATGAACCGTGACAGCTAGACAGTTGAAATTTTCACAGATGATGTATTTATGTTGCCGCTATAACAACAAATACTAAAAACAGAATAAAATTATTTCATAAAATGGTAAGGAACCCTTCGTGCGCGAGTCCGACTCGCACTTGGCCGGTTTTTTTACAAATACAGCTGCTAGTTTTTAAATGAATGGTCTCACGTACTTGGATATTTAAACATTCATGTAAAGTATGGATCAAGGAAGACGTCAATTTTGTTATTTTAGGAAGTTATGAATTTCGTAGCAGAGCCTAACCATATTAAGCAGTTGGTCCCGGCTATCATTTGTAGATCTTTGACAGTCGTTACCGGTAGTCAGTGGCACGAAAGTCTGACAACCAGTCGTACTAAAGGGTATCGTATCATCCAGTATTAACTGGGTTGTGGAGGCCAGATAGGCAGTCGCTCCATGTAAATTATCGGTATTCACCTGCATCTGGTTAAACTGGAAGCCGACCCAACATAGTTGCGAATTTGGGAAAAAGGATACTTAGGCAGTTGATGACTTTGGATCAGAGCCTAATGGAATGGTTGTAGACAATGCCTAATGCTCGTTTTCACCAACACTAAGTGACACCTAACTCAATGCTTAATGACCGTTTTCAGCATCACTAAGTAATCCCTAACTCAGCAGCTAACTTTAGCGTAGCGGACTAGTGATCGCCTATTTAAAACTACTAAAAGTAGCCGGCGCGGCGATTGCAAACTGCTGGGTTTCTCTAACCTATTCGAGTATACGTTGGTTGATGATCAATGCCATATCTGATAGCTTGGACGAGTGAACGCGAGTCTTTTATGTGAGCAACACCACTTAGATTTCAATCAAGACTTTAGGCTTTTGAAGCAAAGAAGTAAACTTTACATTCTTGCAGTTGAATTTCATGCCATGCGATGTAAAATTATTGTCATGAAACGGGTGAGTAAGCTAATTCTATGGCAGTCAAAGACTGTCAATCACATTTTCCGGAAAGTTCGTCAAGCTACAAAAAGTTAGTTAGAAAGACGCATGTTTTTGTCACTACTTCTTCTTCTTAGCGTGTCGATGGCAAATATTTATTAAATGTGTTTGGCCCAAAATTCAGCTATGCGAACTCCGCTCGCTGATGATGTGATTTACGTAGTCACTACTGACTACGAAAGAGTAGCAACTCAAACTCAACTCAAATAATTGTACTAATTAATGTTAAAATGCCTGCCATTTTAACATTAATTAGTACAATTATTTAGTAGGATCGAAAAGCCAAAAAAACACATCGCATGTGCATAATCTACAACTGCAAGATAGATTGCAATTTCAGATTGCAAATAAATAATTTTGACTTTGACTTTGATATTTTCTCGTCATTAAGTAAGCGTATATTGTTTTCACAGATCATCATCATCTTCATTTGAGTCGGCGCAGCAAGTCTTCTTCTTCCATACCTCTCTATTGCTCGTCATGTCATCAGACACACCTCCATTCTTGCCATAATCATCATCAAGTACTTGTGCTAAAGTAAATATTGTCCATATTATTGTTATTTTTTAATTATAATAAATTAAAATAGTACAATTTTATATTGATTGATTTATTTTATTCTCTTAAAAAATTCTTAACGCTAGTTACATTGCCCCACAAAACTGCTTACGCAGTTTAACTGCGAGATCGTTGAGTCTCTGTATAGTAAATCAGGTACATCTATAACCTATACGTATATATACTTACAGGTACACTTATATAGAATCTAACAAATATTTTTTTAAGTTTACGTGCGAATTTTACTTTATTAACTTCTTGTCTGATGTCAGCAGGCAAAGTGTTTAATAAGTAGGGAACGCGTTTTTTTAAAGTTCTGTCGCCATAGTAATTGCTAACTCTGGGTACATCATATTTACCTGCTGTCATCGACCTGGTAGTATACCTGTTATAAACTAGTGAGTCACTATCCCGACTGCCATGGTTATTAACTAATAGCAGGTATTTATGTTTAAGGCTAACTGGTAGGATTTTACATTTGCACATTTTATTGCATTTTTTTTTTTGGTAGGATATACCTTTTTACATTGACTACCAATAATGTTAATATGATTTATGATTATATAATCAATTAATGTTACATCAAATCGCCTGAAACACAGGATTACCTAGTTCAGGCTCAAAGCATGGGTGAAATTGACATAGATTTAAGAAAAACTGCAAACGTTTACCTTATAATTTTTGAATAAAATTTTATGATAGTTATTATATTTTATTATCCTTCACACAGTCCAAAATGAACACAGATCCAACTGCAAAATAAAGGGATTGAAGACATCCCTGAAAAGGCTTGAAATCAACTCGCTACTACGCTACGCAGAAATGCTACAAAGCTAAATAAAGGTTTAACTTCGCAAATCACATTACAAAGAAGCCGAAATTATTTTTAAAATCCCTACGCGTGTGTTCAGGCGGCGTCGCTCTTGATGGAAAATAAACATTATTACAGGATAAGCTAGAGAGGGGTCCCAACCAATCTAACGCATGGGATTTCTTATATATCACTCCTTTACTAATATACTCGTCACTCGTCACTACAAAAGGCTTAACCCTTTTGAAAATCTGAATAAGGCGGACGTGCCAATTCTTAAACCTTCGAGTCGGTGGTGATTAAGTGTAAGCTTCAGTGTTAGCGGATCGCGTTTTGTTTTTTGCACCGCGAAATTGTGCTTTTCGGGTGTTGAGTATGGGGGCGGTTAATCTGACCGGATCAGATTCAGGACTAGCTTCGGACATCGGACTTGCACCAACAGATAAATTATTTCAGTAGGTACAAGTATATTATATGTTAAGCCCGGACGTGGACTAGAGACCATTTCTTGAGATCACTTCGGTTAGTTTGATCACATCTTAAAACTATTTTCATCAACTTTTGAATCACAGCACTTTGATACAATTGAATCAAAATCAAAATCAAAATCAAAGCATTTATTTCAAGTAAGCCAGTTACAGGCACTTTTGAATTGTCGAAACAAAGATGAAAATTAAATGTAGCTACAGTCCCAGTCACAAGACATAAAAACTGTGAAAGTACTGTAGTTGCCCATTCCCTAGCGTAGATCTCTATGGAGAAGAATGGGCAAGAAACTCCATGGACACTCTTTTAAATCAGAATATTGTTACAAAATCTTGGTTACATCATTCACGTTGAGATGGTATATTATGTGAGAACAATGTAGCAAGATGTGCACGGTAAAAGTGTCCACAGCAAAAAAACACAAACAAAAAAAAAATACAATTCAAAATAATTCATTCAAATAAGCCATGGCAACCAAGAGATGACCAGTCACAACTGACAGCGCCCGTTCACGGACATGACGCATGGATCAGCACCATTCAACTCAACCATTTTGAAGGGAACTAAATGATCCGACACATGCGCCACCATCAGCGAGACAATAGAGTGAGCATGACATACTCCAAACCGCCAGGGCACATTCAAGTCAAAAAAAAAAAAAGACGTAGGTTTCCAGTGAATGATAGCTTTCTAGTACATAGTACTCACACAATATGGGCTATGCATTTATATAATACTAAAGAGATTGATTCTATACAATGCAAAGATAGTTGTACAATCTTCAGCAGCTCCAACAATACAATTTAATGCTATCAATTTATGCGCCCCTGTCCATGTGGAGCAGGACCAGCATTGAGCCAAGCATTTTTATCATCGATATAATCGCTCAACTTGTAATATGCTTGCTTACATAGTGTGCGTTTAATGCATGTTTTAAATTTCGTCTCATTCAGTTCAAGAATACTTTGTGGAATTTTATTATAGCATCTCAAACAGTACCCCATGAAAGATGAGTCTACTTTAGCGAGTCTGAAACCTGGCTGAACTAGTTGGTCCCTATTTCTAGTACTGTAATTATGTCTGTCACCCCTTTTACCAAAAAGGTGCAGATTTTTTCTGACGTACATTATGTTTTCGTAGATGTATTGACAATGTACCGTCATGATGCCAATATCCTTAAACAGTTCCCTTAGAGAATCGCGCCTACGAAGATTATATATGGCTCTGATGGCTCTTTTCTGCAGAATAAATATAGACTCAATATCAGCAGCCCGTCCCCACAGCAAAATGCCATAAGACATTATACTATGAAAGTAACTAAAATAAACCAGTCTAGCGGTATCTACATCAGTATACTGACGGATTTTTCTAATGGCAAAGGCTGCTGAACTTAGCCGCCCCGCAAGAGATGTCAAATGAGAACCCCATTGTAGCCTTGAATCAAGCGTAATCCCCAGGAAAACCGTTTTATCTACGAATTCAAGTTTCTCTTTATTCAATATTATATCACAATCACTACTTTTAACATTCGGTAAAGCAAATCTTATGCATTTGGTTTTTTTTTCATTTAATACCAAATTGTTTGCTGTGAACCAATTTTGGACCTGAAGTAGGGCATTATTCACGTCATCTAGATTTTGGGGCCGCCTATTTATCTTAAAAATTAGGAATAGCTAATATCTAGTAACGTATACGCAATTTTAAGAATGATTTTACACAAAAAACAACGCAGCGCGGGCGCGTTCATGCACCCACGATCTGGCAAATTCGCTCCATCGATCGGTGAAATCTGAGCTTGGCTGATTGGATAGCTACCTGGGCGGATGCGCGTACATGATTGTTTGTTTTTTCCGGGTCCTTGGGCCAATAACCTGATTGACATCTCGTCCCGAACACACCCGAGTAAGCCCGATGGGGCACGGTCGCAGGACGTATGCGCTGAGTTTCCTACTTCTAAGTATAGATTACCTCTATCGATCGGGTACAAAGATCGGGCAAATGTTCGAATGATCTTTTCCTAAAGGAAAACATGTGAGGAAATCGTCATGGCCTAGAAACAAAAATTCGAAGGCATGTGACATCCACCACAGCGCCAGTGCGTTGTGTGGCCCGCGTGGCGAGTCCACTCCCTCTCGCAAAGAGGAAATTTGGGTCCCAGCAGTGGTTATTTTAGAATAAGTAGCAGAGTCGAATGTCGAGAGAATACCCGTGCAGACGCTAAGATATCTTTAAACAAACATTGGATACATATACTTTTATAGCTTTGTACGTTACGCACGTTTGTTCGCGCTGATCCAATCCGACACCGCAACGCTCCGTCAGGCGTAAATCGCTCTTAATCTTGAAAGAACACGTCCTCAATCCCCGCTACATTTGGCACCACACCCAAAAAGTAGCGCTTTTCTAATCTTTTTCCACTTTTCATTGGATTCAGTACAGCGAATCGTATTTACGCTTCAAAGAAATGTCTAGGAGATTGTGTGTCGGCAAGCAAAACGATCCGATAAGCCATGGGAGCGGCTATGGGAAGTAAGGGGGTTGAAGGGGGAAGGGGAGGAGGGTGTGGTCCGAAACTGAAATCCCGGAAAAGCAAAAGAAAAACGCACTGCACTTCTGAAACTTAGATCTGAAACACTTTCTTTACACCACAGCACTGTCACTTCACAGAAGTTTTTAGTCTTTTGGTCCTGTTGGTCTTTCGTTCCGCGACCTATATATTTTGGACCACACTTTTTCCAAAAAATTTAAACCGCGCGTTTTTCTCTATTTAACTTCTTTGCCGAGAAGCGCAACTTCTTTGAGGGACACTTGTTGGAATAAGGCGTTACTTTTTCATAAACACGACGTTGAGATGCATTAGGTTGCAAGGCCTGAACTACACTGCTGCGTTGCTCCAGTAGCCCAGTGCAGCCGCGCGCAACTGACCTCGACCGATAGCGAGAGTGAATCAATACTCACTCTTCTTGTATATCACCTCTACTTCCTACTTGTAATTAGCTTAACAGGATGATTAAAACATTGCCTTTTTGATGAATTTAAACATCAATTGTAGGTGCAAATTTGAAGAAAAATGTTCAAAAACCTTGGAAAACGCCCAAAATCTGAATTTGCGATGGTTTTCTGAATAGCAGGCAGTAATTAACATACCCATATGCAGTTTATAGAACTGCGCTTTCGACATGCCAATATTTTAGCGCAGGTTCATACACCTATCATCAACGTGTCCTAGATTCATATGTCCTAGATCATATGACATTAAGATAACCATAATTTCTGGCATCATTCTTCTGGTAGACAGTAGATAGAGCAAACAGCAGAAATTGAGCATCAAAGCGAGGGCTACTGTAGGCTAGGGTAAGCGACTGACCATTTCCTGAGACCATTAAATTCTTCATCCGAACAAGATACAAATAATATTTAGGAGGATTTTTGTAAAGTGTTCTGATCTGTTTTCGAAAGGTATAAATGTCAACTGGATTTTATTTATTGTTCATCATCATTTTCGCTGCTGGACAAAGGCCTCTCTCAATCACCTCTACGTCGATTGGTCCTGTGATTCGCGTGTCGAGCAGGTCGGTCCACCTAGTGGGAGATAAGATGCAACAAGTTTAGATTAACAGCCTCATCTGCTGTAACTCGAACTTTTCTCCAGTCCAGGGTTTTCCACTTTTCTCGACTTGAGGAAGAATTGTTTTTCCCTCGTGGCAAACTCAAAATGGCACTTTCTTAGCTCCGTGTGTCAATCGATCAGCATTAACATAATTATACTTACATGAAGTCACACTCCGTGGGCCTGTGGACGGTGGGCTATGGGCTAGTTCGCCGTCCGTCCGCCTCATGACGACAGGCCGTGTCGACGGCGCGTTCGTGTTCCACGCGCGCCTCAAAGAGAGTCAGCAAAAGGAAGGACCGATGCGCAAGGACCGATGCCTGCCGGCGTTGCGGGACTGTTCGAAAGAGATACCGTGGCCCCGGAACACAAAGGGCGATGAAGGAACATAGATGGGTTTTAGTCAGTAAAAGTCTGACACTCCCTCCTGCTCCGCCCAGAGCGGGAGGAGTCATTTGATGTTTTCCCATCCGAAAAATTAAAATATAAAGTCACACCTATTTGCCCTACCCTTTGGGGTAGGCAAAAATCATGGGACGCCACTTGCTACGATCTTTACATACTACTTTTGCCTCGTCCACGTTCATATATGGTCATACACGCACGCCGTTTCGAGTACTACCAGTCCTAATGAAAGACGTTAGAGAAATGCGGAAGGCTTCGATTTGCGTGGACCAAAATCAATTGTCACTGGGCGGGACACTGGTTTTTCTCTCCAGAGCCTGATAACAAGAGTACACCTGGCATAAGCCATTTATTTATAAGTGCATACCGTACTCAAATCATTTCTTAGGTTTATTTTTCGATTTCTTCTTCGTCAGAAATAATAATTAATGACAAAATTATGAATAAAACATCTAACGATCTAATAAATTCCATCCTAACGCCAATCTTCCAATCAAAATCGTGAGATAATCTCTTTATCTCCAGATCCTTAATTATCAACAATAAAATTCTTGGAATAACGAAGGAAGCCAAGTGTGAAGGATTATAAGGGGCCAAGACTGGTTCAGTACCCTCCCTGCCCACCCCAATTTCTCACAAAAGATAGGGAGTTATTAGATATTAAATAGCTATTGTTGGTCTCTCACGGTATAAAGAAATCACGGAGGTGTGAAAATATTTGTTGTAAGAGTAAGGACACGATGGATTGTTTGTTAAAAGAGGATTTTTTTGGTGTCAACAATACCAGTAGGTGATATTTGTTATATCATGGTGGATCTTGTGAGGTGAGACGTGATAATATGATGTCAAAAAAGAAATCCATTCATGAATTAAAGGAACTTGATATTTTAAGGCCCACAGAGTACACGAGAAGTATAAAAATGAAAATTAAAAATGGTTGTTTTATCAGGTAAATCTCAAAAACTAGTGATTGGAGCCTCCTTTTAAGCTTATAAGCCTGTGTTAGGAGACTCCGCTCTTCCATAACTTAATAATAATCATTTAAGTACTTGTTTTATGCAAAAAATAAAGGGTACAATAATCCAAAAAGAGAGAATTAAAACTAAACATTCAACACGCACGCGAGTGTTTGAGTGAGAGTGAGTGTGTGTGCAAATGTTAGGGTGTGTGATTGCATATTGCAAATGTGAGGGTGAGTGAATGTGTGTGTAAGTGTACACGAATAAATGAGAGTGTATGGATTAGGTTATCAATAGTGAAGTCATTAAGCAAGTGTAGGGTTATATTTTTACCTAACAACGCCTCCGTGTCATCATAGGTCAGGGGTTTTATCCACCAGGGCCTGCAGTCTCGACATTAATTCGTTAGTAATTAGCAATCAAAAGTTAGCGAATTTGTCGCTATCTATGTCGAGACTATCTATCTATATATCTATGCCCAGGGTTGCGGGACTGTTCGAAAGAGATACCGTGGCCCCGGAACACAAAGGGCGTTATAGGAACATGGATGGGTTTTAGTCAGTAAAAGTCTGACACTACCTCCTGCTCCGCCCAGAGCGGGAGGAGTCATTTGATGATTTCCTATCCGAAAAAAAAGGGTCTTTATCCAATTCTTATATCTTCTCTTTTTATCTCTTCTTCGCTGACTCCAAATAATTTGGGTTAATGGCAGGAGAATGATGATGGAAGATGAAGGAGGAGCTCGTGGCTAAATAATAACAGCCGCTCGGGCCAATCGTTAGGTTAAGCCGTGCTTGCCTAGGTTGGTCCGTGGATGGGTGACCACCCATTACATACAGAGTTTCCTCCGTGCCTCGGAAAGCACGTTAAGCCGTTGGTCCCGGCTGTCATTTGTAGACCTTTGACAGTCGTTAGGTAGTCAGAGGCCCAAAAAGTCTGACAACCAGTCTTACCAAGGGGTATCGTATTACCCGGTACTTGTGGAGGTCAGATAGGCAGTCGCTCCAAGTAAAATACTGGTATTCAGCTGCATCCAGTAAAACTGGAAGCCGACTTCAACATAGTTGGGAAAAGGCTAGGCAGATGATGTCAGGAGAATTATGATGAGAGCACAGAGATGCCTCTTGACAGCAGCTAGAGAAGGCAACACTTTCTATATAAACTACCTAATCATGTCAACGTTTTCTGGCACTGTGGCAAACGATTTCCAGAAACGGCTTTGCATGGACAGAAGATTTTAACTTTTGTGTGCCAAGAATAGGGTAGATAACAAATAAAAATCTAATTAGTCCGTCAGATAGATTTTCAAAAAATATTAGACACATGTTTTTTCTTTTTTCACGGAAACAAAAAATGAATGCGATACAATGCGTCGAAACTCGTGTGACGTCACATTTGAGTACACTTTTTACTCAAATGTGACGCAACCACAAGCCCCCACTCACGATCTTTGACACGTTTTATCTTCGTAAATTTTTATTAATTTGATAAAACAAAAAACACGTATGCAATATATTTTTCGATAATCTAACTGACGGACTAAACAGAATCGTATTTTTTTTAGTCAGTCATCATCACTATTAAAGACTATTTAGAATGAATTTATCTTTCGTGAATCAATCGTCATTATTATGTCAAATAGGTAAGACTGACCTAAGAATAATTTTGAAAACAGTGTTGCAAGAATGTTATGTTTTTGTCGTCCGTTAAATTTGATTTTCCCGGATAAGTATCACAATCCAAACGTAGGTGGTGGTAGGTAAAACGTATACTACCTGAATCAACTGATAAAAAACATAATTAAACTGCAGTTGCCTTTGATAAAAACTGTTCGACGAATTTCATCCGGAGTTTCAATTTAAATTGCGCAGACTTACCTCACAAAGCTTTTACTCGTATCTACCTACTAACATACCTATTTACTACATAGGTACCAAAGTTATGTAAACTCGGCTGTATGAACCAGGACTTCATGATTCCATATTCTGTACAACACAGTATGCACAATTATGTTCCGTATTGCATTTTAATAAAGCTTGTTATTGCGTAAACAAAGCTACAGTATGCATGGTCCGAATCGCCCCGCACAGATCGAATTTGTCTGCAAAGTTTGAATGTTTCTGTACACAGGGTGGAGTTTAAAACAGCGGTGTATGGCCGTAGTGAGGGGACGAGTTATTGACGCAGCCTGTATATGATAAGAGATATAGCTTATTTGACGTAAGTATTGAAATATAATGTTTTGAATGTTATTGAAACATATTAATTGGAATTTAAATGACTGACTGAAACAGTGCAAATTCCCACATTTTATTTAATGGTAGATAAATGATGTTCATAATTGATTTAAAGTGTGGACATAACTCTACGAAAATTTAAGGTCCCTTTTCCATTTCGTTAAATGCGGGTACCTTTTAAAATAATTACAAATAAAAATTATTCGCTCGTAAAATTAATAAGCTTAATCAATAATCTCGAAAATTTCTTAATTCAAATTAACAATTAACAAAGGAGAATAAGGACCAACCGTGAAATTGGATGAGACGCATCTCGGGACCAGTGAGGCGTATCGTTCCATTGGCCTCGTCTTAAATAAGGCCTTTAATAAATACTTTGTTTATTGGATTAAATTGTATTATTATCTTCTTTATTTCGTCTTAGCGTTTTATCGGGCATTTGCAACGCCCCTCCGTGTTTTTGTCGTTTTCGGAAAAAAATCCCAATGGACTCGCGACTCGACTTTTGTTAAGGATGCGCTGAAACTATTTCGTGAAAACATCGTTCAATGGGATTAAATGTACTTAAAAGGTTGTTTGTTTGGCCGTGTGGTATCCGGCAGAGTAGAATAGAGCCAACCCATTACACTCACGGGTGTCGTATAAGGCGACTAATGTCTGAGGCAGAATACCTTGCGCCTCCGTAGACCTGAGAATGGGCAGCAGCGTTTTCTGTTAGTCTTTCATCACTGCGATCTCCAATCCGCCTGCCAAGCGTGGAGATTACGGCAAATTCCTCCCATCGTGGGAGAGGCTTATGTCCAGCAGAGGACGTTATGGGCTGTTGTAGTACATAGTTGTAGTAGAAGGTTGTTTTGATTGTTTAAATGATTATAACTTTGTAAATACATACGTGTTATGGTCACGAATCATATTTTGTTCAAAAAACGGAATGACTCTGACCTGCAAATTTTATTACCTACGTTTTTTGCAATTTGCAGGCCAGTGCTAGATTGTATGTTGATTAAAATATGATTCGCGAGTGTAAGACGTGTGTAGTTACAGAATTATAATAATCAAAATCATCAATTCAACCCTCCAAGTTCATAAAGGTTTAGGAATGACTTTGACCTTAAAAAAGTCATTCCTAGACCTTTATGAAACGATGCACTTGTTCCTTTCGTGTGCATACAAGCATGTTTTTAGGACCTCAAAAATTTAGTTTTTACCTCTGTCGCCTTTGAGAAAACATCTGTCGGTAGAGTTGTCGTGGCCAAGCGATCACAGTTTGCATCATATTGGAGAGAAAAACATGATTTTGCACTATTCAAACTGCATCATTAATAAGTACATTTGCTGATCAATCAATTAGGCTCTTCTTTCTGCGTATAAAATGTTTTTAACGGACATTAACATCAGCGGCCATTGGGATTTATAAAGAATGTATTTGCTATACATAATTACGGTAAACACATTAATGTGTTGCCCAACGCACCTCTTTTAATCGACTTTAAAAGACAAGGAGGATCTAATCAGATATTTTAATGTTCGTAAATTCAGCTTCATACATTCAAATTGCGATTCTGCATAAGTCGACCGATTTATGCAGAATCGCAATTCTTCAAAAGAAAATATTGTTAAGAGGTCCCAACTGTCAACTATATTCTAATAATGCGCACGCCATTGTCTACAGCGTCACATTAACAAGTTGAAACAAAAGCTTCCAACACGAGAAAACAAAGAAAATTATTACCTTTCCCACCATTAATAATACCTTAAACCCCTTGTTTGACACATTACTATAATGGAGCTGTCATCCGAACATATTTCGCGACTTCACGTTGCTCCGGATCCGGCTCGAAGGACCAATTTTTCAAGACCCCTTATTTTAACAACGTGACCTTCTTGTTTCGCACTTTGTTGCCGAGACGGGGGTCTTTTTAGGGTGGCGCAGACAGGGTAGAAATGTAGCCGTCAGTAGCAGGTGATAACTGGATCGAGTAATTAGAAACTGACATGCCAGTTAATAACTGTGGATAACTTTGACGTGCTTGCAACGCAGACGTGGAGCGACGTTGCGAACCGTGACAGACTCTTCTCTTACGAGTTTTTAATGAGCTTTTCCTAATGTTTGTATCCACGAGATATATTTCTCGCACCTTCTCATAATGGCCGCATCATTATCTGCGTGGAAGTTGGGATAAGTCAATTTAATTGGGTATTAAGATCGGTCGAGGGCGATGGTTTATTGTTATTAATGATCATGCTAACGCTTCTTAATGATCAGGTGGTCCATTTCTAACCATATGGATAATATTTTGGTTTGCATATAGGTTGAGTTGATTAAATGAAGTATTTATATTCACTACTCAGTTTAAGCATTAACTTTTAAATACCCAGACTTTACATTCCCTAGTTTTATTTGACTAAACAACAATTTGATCTAACAAAAACCTAAAACAACACGCTTTCCAATCCTTACAAGTAAACAAAAACAACAAATAAGAGTTTCCTTCATTTAAACACACGATTACGTGCTTCCAAACATTTGTTTGAAGTTCAAAGTGAACGCCCGTTCGACAACAAAATGAGTTACTGCAAAACTAAGCTCATGTTGCTATTCAGACAGTCATTAATCCCAAGTACGGGTGAAACTTCGGACTCAAATTAGTGTGGGGTCCAACAAAATCATTTATATCAATTCTCTTACATTGGACGGTGGGAATTATTAAAACCGCAGCCGGACCTCGGTTCGCAAAGGCTTCTAATTAACTTCAGTTCACGTACAGAAAGCTGAACAGCTGTTGCCGGCTAATGCCTTCTTGGTTATGGGCGCCTGGTATATACGGTGCAACAATATCGTGCATACATGCTGGTTACAGTTTACATTTTGTGCATTTCTACTAAAATACAGTAGAAATGCACAAAAGGAATAAAGGACTGGAAAGGGCGTTTTGGCAAGATTTTAGTGTAGAAGCAAAAACCCGCATCAAAATCTGTTGTGTAGTTTTCAAGATCTAAGCATACATAAGGACAGACATACGCGGCGGGGGACTTTGTTTTATAATATGTAGTGGTGACGATACGTAGCGCCCAGTATTGAGTCACCTTATTAATTATTTTAGGTCATAAACAATGAAATTCGACACTGAACAAAAATGCACTGTAACATGTATCACGCCTGTACTCTTCAAGGGTTAGGCAGAGGTTATTCACGTGTAGAGGCTTATTTATCGCCAGAAAAAAAATGTATTGTTGCTGAATTCACAAGAGAAACCAAAATTACCTACGTTCTTCTTGGTGAAGTCGGTGATTCCGAAAAAGATTTACGAAATTAGTTATAGATTTGAACCATCACCTTAGACAATAAGATCTAGCATCCGCTGCAGCCGGGATCAGGGGCAGCTTTCTACAAAGTGTTAAGGTGAATGCTCCGACCAACCAGCGAAATTCAAAATTTCTTACGTTTTTTGCAATTTGCAGGCCAGTGCTAGTTTGTATGTTGATCAAAATATTGTTCGCGATTGTAAGACGTATGTAGTTACAGAATTATAATCATCAAAATCATCAATACAACCCTCGAAGTTCATAAAGGTCTAGCAACGACTTTGACCTTGAAAAGATTGTTCCTCGACCTTTATGAACTGCCTGCAAATTGCAAAAAACGTAAGACAATTTGAATTTCGCGGGCTAACCTGGAGCATCAGCCTTAAGCACCAAGATCAAGAAAGAAGGTAAGGCGTAAGTATGTGATATGTTGTATGCACAGTTGCATTGTCTTCTCTGTTCTTTTCTCAGGAAAACACATAGATTTACGGGAAAAAATGTCCTAGAGCGGTGAGGCAAGATGCAACGCATACGCATTCGTGTGATTTTTCTATTAGAAAACTCGTCTTGAATTGTGGTTATTACTTTAAACGTATTAACCTCCATCTAACATAGGTATTTTCTAAGTAAAGAGATCAGAGGCCTGTAAAATAAAAGGCAGCTTAACACAAAAAAAAACCGGCCAAGTGCGAGTCGGACTCGCGCACGAAGGGTTCCGTACCATTATTATCAAAAAAAGGGCAAAAAAATCACGTTTGTTGTATGGGAGCCCCCCTTAAATATTAATTTTATTCTGTTTTTAGTATTTGTTGTTATAGCGGCAACAGAAATACATCATCTGTGAAAATTTCAACTGTCTAGCTGTCACGGTTCATGAGATACAGCCTGGTGACAGACAGACGGACAGACGGACAGACGGACAGATGGACAGACGGACAGACGGACAGACGGACAGACGGACAGACAGCGAAGTCTTAGTAATAGGGTTCCGTTTTTACCCTTTGGGTACGGAACCCTAAAAAAAGGTCATATTTACAAACTACAAGAAAAGGACGTCAAAATAATCCCCAACTACGATATCTCTTTGTAATCAATTATTCTAACTTGGTGTTTTTATACTGTAAAAACACAAGCCATCTATCAACAAACCGTTGAATAAAAACATTGTAAGAAAACCAAAACGTTCGTAGCAAAATCCAACGTGTGCAATGCACCGTAAAGAGCGATAGGGCACCACCTGCAATGAACTATCGCTTTATACCGAATGCTGAACACATCACTACGTTTATTTTCAACAAATACATACCAAAGGTAACGTTGTGAGTGAAAACTCGAAACTAGCCTGCATTGCTAGACACTGTAGAAGGATAAGTAGCTGATATTGAATAAGTTTGTAAATCATCATTATTGTGCCCTGATTTTTTCCCACACCTGGACAAAAAACTCCCTCCACTCCTTCCACTACTCTTGTACCCTTATCCCAATTTATTAAGGTCCGGCGTAGCGTGCCTTTTTCTTCTATTTTTCTCTTTTAGTCGTAATCTAATGAGTCGCCCCCTTTCTAGCCATAGAAAAAAAGATCGGGAATAAAACCTCTTAATAAGCGAAATTAATTAAAAACGAAACACTCGCTATTCAAACAATGCGTGAATAGATCCTAAAAAGCAGGATTTCCCCTTAATTTACGTCATTCGATCTTCCTTTGTTACCGTCAGCAATTAAAAGAGGAATAATAAAAATGGCGGAATTTTTAAAAGCTTCAATATGCCTTTTAAAATGTTTGGTGGATTTCATATTGTTTTGTCTTGTTTTTTACGGTAAGTGCTCGGGTGAATGCTGAATATTTTGGCTTTGAAAATATAAAGTAATACTGTATTGTATTACCAACTGTATAGTTGATACGGACTAGGTATAATACAACTATGTAGACAGGTTATTAATAAAAAAACTAAACATTCACAGTTCGTGTTTTCATTGGCCACTATGATTCTGTAAGCATCATGAAAATCTAACACATCGTAAGTCATTAATTATTATTATTTATGTTCAGAAAACAATCAATCATTTGACATGGTGGCCAAAGTACCTACCTACCTATGAAACTATAAACTTTACTCACAAAGTTAGGAGATCTTTTAGAGTGTCCTCGCAAAAATAAGTACCCCAAACTCAACAGTGCAAAAAGTAACTTTAACAAAAAAAACAAAAGGGGCTCACCCACCTTTAGTTTCCGGCACTAGTGGAATAAAGGGCCTCTTGAAATTCGGCGCTCGGCCGGTCAACTCGGGTCCTTAGCCGAAGCCAAAACCCAAATTATACGTTGCGACTAAATTGTCTCCGCTGGCCTATCTGCTTGATTTTGAGATGTCTGCGTACCGTCCGCATAATCGAGATGAAAATATTTATTGACGGATCTCCGAAAAATATTTATTGACGGATCTCCGAAAAATATTTATTGACGGATCTCCGAAAAATATTTATTGACGGATCTCCGAAATGTGAAATATTTTTGCGTTTGCTGCTGACAGATTCCGATAAACCTTGAAACAATGCAGCATGAAATTTCAATCTGATTTTATTGAGCTCGATAGATTCTCTGACTCCGTCAAACTCGTCAGGGATTGTAAACAATAAGGATCGTAGAGCCCAAGAAATAATCCGACTAAGAACGTTCAAATAATATGAAATCCCTTCTCAAGAGAAAGCATATAGGTACGTTTCAACAGTAAAGATTTGACGTTTAGAAAATATGACAAGCTTGTTAGACGTACACTCAAGGAACGGCTTACATTCCCGACGGTACCAGCAAAACCGAGTGCACTCGAAAAGTTAATAATTCGAAACCCGTTCGTGTACTTGTTTGATTCCCCATTCATATTCATATTTATTTCGTTTCACCTATTCGCCCCAGGACGCTTCACAAAATTTAAATTTAAATCCATAATTTTAACAAGATACGCGGCGTAACTTATATTCAAATTTTCTCTTTAAACATATTGCTCGGCGGGTCGGAAGCAATCTTCATTGTACCACAGTTCCGAATCAACGGTGTTTAAGTATGATTATTCGCGAAAATCTCATATTTATGTAAATTAGACGTCAAATGAATGCGATTGTTGTTCTTTGTTCATTCTTGGGTTTGGTTGCTTAGAATTCTATTGAGAATGAGGGTTTACTTAAACATTCTTCTGTGAAGATTAATTTTTGCGTATGTAATTAGAAGCTTAGAACGCGAAATTTTCATTTTGGTCCTTTACGTGGTCTTTTGAAATTCTGTTTGATTTTGAAATTTAAATCCAATTAAGATGTTTAAACATAGCTTAGAAATGAGCCAAAAACCGAAAGGAAAACTGTGTTTTTATATTGTATTTGCTAGCTTGTATCGTTTGCTTGCACTTTCAGAAAAAAAAACAAATAAATCTTCAATATTAAAAACCGAACTCCACTGTCCCGCACCGAAGCCAGTAAGCTGTCATCTTGAGAACCATTACTAATTTATGAACTTAAATAACTATGGAGACCGCGGCCAAGGAATGCAATCACCATTCAGTTAATTAATAATTCTAGACCGGTCTGAGGACATAAAGTCTGCGGTTGTGGGGAGCCCCATCCCCCCTATTAGTACTCCGTTTTAATACTGCCCACATTTAGCAAGAACCACTCCCTACATATTAATTTTACGAGAATGCCTCTTATACTCTCGAACCCGACAATTTGGCTTTTCACAATTGCGGTGTACCGCGGCTAGACATCCGAATATGGGGTCTGTACAGAATATGTTTATGATTTACGTATCAGACTTTGCATAGTACTAGAACTAAGGGTTCTTGAATGTTCAGGTTTATTTTTGGGCAGACGAGCCTTAAGTTTTGAAACGATTTTTTGAAGTTTCTTAATTGGGTCCTTAAAATCTGTTTAGATATACGAAATTTTAACATTTATGTTTTTACTGCTAAGTTCCGTGACATGATCATGAAACTTTTAGCAATTAAAGACAAAAATACCCACACAGTATCGATTCTAGGGGTCTTTTTGTCCTTATTTTGTCCTTATTTGACCCCGTGTGTCAGTAATAAAAATGAGAAAAGAAAAACTGGATTGACTTGATTTATAAAAGGGAGATTTAAAAATTGATTTATATTAAGGCCCTTCATCATCTTATTTGCACCGACTGCTGCAGAGTTACAACAGATGCTTCAAGATCTGAGCATAGCAAGCCTTGAGGTTGGACTAATGATGAATCGGTCAAAGACTAAAGTCATGACCAATAGCACAAAAAGTAGGGTCGAGGTAGATGGGCAAGAAATCCACTATGTCGATGAATACACTTATCTGGGCGAGCTAGTTTCCTTTGAAAACAGGCAAGACAGAGAAATCGACCGTCGTGTCGAGAACGCCTGGAAGAGCTACTGGTCCATTAAGTCGCTGATGAAGGGAGACCTACCTTTGTCCCTGAAACGCAAACTCATCGACATGTGCATTCTGCCCATCCTAACCTACGGTGCTCAAACTTGGTCCCTGACCGAGTCGCAAAAGTCCAAACTCAAGGTTTGCCAAAGGGCGATGGAGCGTAGCGTACTGGGTATCAAGCTCAGCGACAGAATTCGCAATACCACAATACGCTCAAGAACCGGAATCGCTGATGTGGGCAACAAGACTGCTGGGCTGAAGTGGGAGTGGGCGGGCCATGTCTGTCGAATGCATCAGGACCGATGGGCCAGAGTCGTCACACAGTGGGTGCCAGAAGACGGCCGTCGTCGCCGAGGAAGGCCTAGAAAACGCTGGAGTGACGACTTAGAGGCGTTTGTTAAAGATTGGCCTGAAAAAGCCGCACGGAGAGAGGAGTGGAAGGCTATGGGGGAGGCCTTTGCCCAGCAATGGGACAATATAGGCTAATGTAAAAAAAAAAAAAAAATTAAGGCGTTTCTAACACTAAAATTAGCAACTCTATTTGCGGTGGTTCAAACTTCGTTTGAAATACTGTTAGAATAAAGTTCTAATCAGCTTGCACTACAAAGCGGTTGTTACGTCAGTCACTGGAATTAGGGACAATTAGGGACTTAGAGGATGAATTAGTCCATGCAAATGTCAAACTTTTAAATTTGAAAAAGGAAAAGGATCACACTCAGGCTATGGAAACTGAACATTTGTATAATGAATTAGTTAACACTTCAATACCCGCAATTACAGACACAATTAAAATAACAATGCACCGTGCCTCTGGAGGCACGGCCGGGAGCATACGGGTTAATACAAATTGCAACCCTCATTCCATTATAACAATAGACCTTACAGAGGACTCCTTACTAAAGCATAACTACAGCCACAAAATTAGTAAAAATAAAATTAAGAAATATGCACGATTAAATAGAATAATTAAAAAATGTAATAAATACAAGAAACAACAAAAACACCTTTCCAAAAATATTCAATTAAGGAAAGAACGTGTTTCTCTAGTTAATAAATTAAATAACTATCAGATTAAATTGGAAGATAGTAGAAATATTTATGAAATTGATACTCAGCGCTTACAATCAGAAATACAGGCTCTTAATAAGTCACTAAAATCTTTATGTAATAAATATGAATGCTCGGAAAATCAAATTAAAGAGCATATTCTTGCTACAAATGCATTGGTAGACAAAGTGGACTCGCTGACTCTCAGCAACACTCAGTGTACTTGTCAGAGGGAATCCAGCAATGATGCCCTCCAGCTTGAGGCAACGGAGGACCCGTCCCTAGCTGTGAGTACTCAGGACTGTATTTCCACCCAAGATACAATACCTGACTTAGGTAATTTGGTCTCACCTAATAGTCTTGGTTCTAATCTTTCAGTTATGTTCTCTGATAGTATAGGTAGAGGGTTAGGGAAATTGATCAGTAATAACCTGAGTTATTGTACCCAAAATTATTGCATGCCAGGATCAACCTACAAACAGATTATGGCATCAGTAACAAAGACTGTTTGTGATCCTAGTACCACCATTACTATATGTGTTGGTAATAGTTCTAAGATTAAAAAGGAAGACATCACTGACTGTGTTTCAGAGTTGTTGAAGTTAAATTGTAACAAAATAATATTGTGTGGTTTTCCATTTTTTGAAAATTTGGGTAATAGAAAAAATAATTATATACATATGTTAAATAACCATGTACATTTTTTAGTAGGTCACTATAGTGACAGACTTATATATCTGGATATCAACACTATTGTTGGTAAACTGAAGTCGACACGGGGTAAGGTGTATCTACCTATTAGATGTAGACACAAAATAGCTCGGCTATTAGCTTATAATATTCACACAGACATAAATAGTATGTCTAAGTTTAGTTCTATTATTAACACTGCGACTATTAGTAGTAATACTAATATACAGGTGACTTTCAATGAATATAGCACTAGTGCTATAAATGTTTACAAACATTGTACTGAGGAGGATCCATGTGTCACCGTGGAGAATTCTCAATTAGGGTATATTAGTATTAGTGATAGGGTCTTGTTGTCTGAGGATGGTACGGGTGTCTCCAGCCTCACTCCAAAAATTAATTTAAACTAGGAAATGAGACAACAGGAGGTACGATTAACAATATTGTTAATCCTACCAACGTATCTTCTTGCACTCAATTAGTTAGTAAAAAAGGGCCTCAGCAGAACACTTTGAAATTATTCCACCAAAATATCCAAGGCATTTCTTCCAAATTATTAGAAATTGAATTGATTTTAGAAAATAGTAAGTTTGACATTATTTGTTTTACTGAACATTGGCTTAAGGATTACCAAATGCTTATCAATTATGAGAACTATATGGTGGGTAGCTGCTTTAACCGTAAAATTATGCTTCGTGGAGGTTCCCTAATATTAATAAGAAATTGTTTTAAATATAAGCAACGTAATGACATAGTAGGTCTCTCGGTTGAACATTGCGTTGAACTGTCCTGTGTTGAGCTAGATAAGCATGTAATTGTGTGTGTGTACAGACCCCCAAACTATCAAAACTTTACTTTGTTTGAATCAATAATGGAAGATGTTATGGCAAAACTTGCAGTCAGTAATAAATCTACAATTATTTGTGGTGATTTTAATATCAATATTTTAGAAGAATGTGCAAATAGCAGTCGCTTATTAAATCTTTTTAAGTCATTTGACTTGACCAACACTTTTACAGAACCTACTAGAGTCACTCCATCTTCTGCTACTTGTATAGATAATATTTTCTGCGATTGTGATTACTTAGATAAAGCAATAGTAAATTGTCTACCCTCTGACCATAGCGGACAAACTGTAACCTTCAGGTGTAATACACCCCCATCGCAAAAAGTTCAAATTAAATTTAGACCTATAACTTCTAGCAGATTAAATAGGTATAATATTTTGCTACAGAACAAGTTAAGCGTTATGGGCCTTGATGATATTAATATAGATCAATTGTATGATCGTTTCTTTTCAATAGTTCACACGGAATTTAATAAAACTTTTGAAAAGAAGACAAAAAGTATTTGCCCTAAATTCATATTTAGTGATTGGGCAACTAGGGGTATCAGAAAAAGTAGGGAAAGACTATTTGAGTTTTATGGCCTTAAGCCTTTTATAAACACTGAAACTTTTAACAAGTATGTTGCTAAGTATTCAAACATTTTTAGAAATACATGCAAGGTTGCTAAAGCACTGCACATTAGCAACAAGATCAAAACAGCAGAAAATAAAATAAAGACAGTTTGGAAAGTTATAAATAACGAGACTAACAGGAAGAAAATACGTAACACTAGCTACACATTAGATACAGCATGTGGTCCTAAAAGCTCTAATCAGGAAGTAGCTCAAGAATTTGTAAAGTTCTTTACCGATATACCACAAAAAACAACGGAGGCTCTTATTTCCTCACCTGAACTCTCAATTGGTTTATTAAAGGCGAATGTGTCTGGCTGCCTGGTTGAATTTAAATTTAAACACATTAACCCTATGATTGTTATTAAAACTTTCCGGCAAATAAAGATCAAACTAACCGAAGATCTATGGGGAATGTCTGTCAAATTTTGTACATCCATACTTGAGACTATAGCCCCTTACTTAGCTTTAATTTTTAATTTATGTGTAGACCAAGGAGTTTTCCCTGATTTAATGAAATACAGTAAAGTCATACCTCTTTTCAAATCCGGGGACAGTAAAGATACTAATAATTATAGACCTGTATCCGTGTTACCAGTTTTTAGCAAGGTTTTTGAAAAAGTAATGCTTAATCAAATGCTCTATCATTTTAACACCAACAGAATCTTACATGATCAACAGTATGGCTTCACCAAGGGACGTTGTACAACTGACGCCGGTGTAACCTTATTAAAGCACATATTTACTGCGTGGGAAGAGTCTCAAGATGCCATAGGAATTTTTTGTGACCTCTCCAAAGCGTTTGATTGCGTAAATCACGACACATTACTTTTGAAACTTGAGCATTACGGACTGGGTAAACTTGCACTTAGTTTGGTAAAATCTTATTTGAATGATAGACAACAACATGTTCAAATAAATGGTGTTAATTCACAGGGGTTAAAAGTAAAAATGGGGGTTCCACAAGGCTCAATATTGGGTCCTTTCCTCTTTCTAGTATATATAAATGATCTACCATATTTACTGAAAAACCAACCTCAAAATATGGTGTTATTTGCTGATGACACTTCCCTAATTTTTAAGATAAATAGGCGGGCCCAAAATCTAGATGACGTGAATAATGCCCTACTTCAGGTCCAAAATTGGTTCACAGCAAACAATTTGGTATTAAATGAAAAAAAAACTAAATGCATAAGATTTGCTTTACCGAATGTTAAAAGTAGTGATTGTGATATAATATTGAATAAAGAGAAACTTGAATTCGTAGATAAAACGGTTTTCCTGGGGATTACGCTTGATTCAAGGCTACAATGGGGTTCTCATTTGACATCTCTTGCGGGGCGGCTAAGTTCAGCAGCCTTTGCCATTAGAAAAATCCGTCAGTATACTGATGTAGATACCGCTAGACTGGTTTATTTTAGTTACTTTCATAGTATAATGTCTTATGGCATTTTGCTGTGGGGACGGGCTGCAGATATTGAGTCTATATTTATTCTGCAGAAAAGAGCCATCAGAGCCATATATAATCTTCGTAGGCGCGATTCTCTAAGGGAACTGTTTAAGGATATTGGCATCATGACGGTACATTGTCAATACATCTACGAAAACATAATGTATGTCAGAAAAAATCTGCACCTTTTTGGTAAACGGGGTGACAGACATAATTACAGTACTAGAAATAGGGACCAACTAGTTCAGCCAGGTTTCAGACTCGCTAAAGTAGACTCATCTTTCTGTTTGAGATGCTAAAATAAAATTCCACAAAGTATTCTTGAACTGAATGAGACGAAATTTAAAACATGCATTAAACGCACACTATGTAAGCAAGCATATTACAAGTTGGGCGATTATATCGCTGATAAAAATGCTTGGCTCAATGCTGGTCCTGCTCCACATGGACAGGGGCGCATAAATTGATAGCATTAAATTGTATTGTTGGAGCTGCTGAAGATTGTACAACTATCTTTGCATTGTATAGAATCAATCTCTTTAGTATTATATAAATGCATAGCCCATATTGTGTGAGTACTATGTACTAGAAAGCTATCATTCACTGGAAACCTACGTCTTTTCTTGACTTGAATGTGCCCTGGCGGTTTGGAGTATGTCATGCTCACTCTATTGTCTCGCTGATGGTGGCGCATGTGTCGGATCATTTAGTTCCCTTCAAAATGGTTGAGTTGAATGGTGCTGATCCATGCGTCATGTCCGTGAACGGGCGCTGTCAGTTGTGACTGGTCATCTCTTGGTTGCCATGGCTTATTTGAATGAATTATTTTGAATTGTATTTTTTTTTTTTGTTTGTCTGTTTTTGCTGTGGACACTTTTACCGTGCACATCTTGCTACATTGTTCTCACATAATATACCATCTCAACGTGAATGATGTAACCAAGATTTTGTAACAATATTCTGATTTAAAAGAGTGTCCATGGAGTTTCTTGCCCATTCTTCTCCATAGAGATCTACGCTAGGGAATGGGCAACTACAGTACTTTCACAGTTTTTATGTCTTGTGACTGGGACTGTAGCTACATTTAATTTTCATCTTTGTTTCGACAATTCAAAAGTGCCTGTAACTGGCTTACTTGAAATAAATGCTTTGATTTTGATTGATTTTGATTTTGACTGCGGCCGAATAGTGCGAAATGAGTGCTTTTTTGCGATTTAAAAAAAATCTATTGATTGGACTAAAAAATAAAACACGTAAGACCCGCTTTATAGTTAGTTCAGTTAGTATGCAAAGTTTCATAATCTAATTTGAAGTACTTTTTGAATACCAGTGGTTTATTGTTCGATTTGGAGGTAACTTTGGAATTTTTTGCTATCGAGAAAAGTTTATGGAATCGTGTTTTCGTTACACACGGAACTTAGCATTAATCCTCAACTTTACCATGTATTTATTTCAAAATTGATGCTGCAGTATTTTAGGCGTAACGGAGGATTATGCTAAGCCATTTGAGGGATATATGGCCCTTAATTTAACACCACACTGAGCACGTATTCTTTAAAAAATATATATTGCGTAATTTTAAGTCAGTCGTACATCGTTATAATAAAAACCTCACACGTATCTAAAAGAAAACCTAGTAAAGACGAATATAGGCAAGAATCATCATCTGCCTAGCCTTTTCCCAACTATGTTGGGGTCGGCTTCCAGTCTAACCGGATGCATCTGAATATCTGAATTTTAGTAGCTCCATGCTACTGCCTCTCTGACCTCCATAACCCGGTTACTACAGGGTAATACGGTACCCCTTGGTAAGACTGGTTGTTAGACTCACTGACTACCTGAACGACTGTCAAAGATCTACAAATGACAGCCGGGACCAACGGCTTAACGTGCTTTCCGAGGCACGGAGGAAACTCGGTATGTAATGGGTGGTCACCCATCCATAGACCAGCCTAGGCAACCACGGCTTAACCTAAAGACCGACTCGAGTGGCTGTTATTATTTAGCCACGAGCTCCTCGAATATAGGCAAGAATATAGTATTCAAAAATACATATCTGCAACAATATACTTTTTATTATTAAAAGGTCTCAAGACGATTGTTCTCAGAAATAATATAGCAACTACTTTTAATAAAGAGTCTTCAGTTTAATTAATGTTTATGAAGTGTTCTCGCGTGCTTTACATATTTTTATTTAAATTAAATGTTATAATTTTAATAAAATACGTCGTCATGTGCTTCGTTGCCTTTATGAGGTGAGACAGTCAATTGTTCATAATATTTATGATAGTAATTTTGTCTTAGTTAAAAGATTAATTATGACACACCTAAGTTTTTCAGAGTCACAGCTCGACAATTTAACATAAAGTTATGTGGTTTTTAGGGTTCCGTAACCAAAGGGTAAAAACGTAACCCTATTACTAAGACTTCGCTGTCTGTCCGTCTGTCCGTCTGTCCGTCTGTCCGTCTGTCTGTCACCAGGCTGTATCTCATGAACCGTGACAGCTAGACAGTTGAAATTTTTACAGATGATGTATTTCTGTTGCCGCTATAACAACAAATACTAAAAACAGAACAAAATTAATATTTAAGGGGGGCTCCCATACAACAAACGTGATTTTTTTTGCACTTTTTTGATAATAATGGTACGGAACCCTTCGTGCGCGAGTCCGGCTCGCACTTGGCCGGTTTTGTTATATACTATTCAGTGTTACAAGTTTTATTGTATTTTAAACAACATTTCTTGAACAGTTGAAACTAGGATTCCGCTATTTCAATTTGACATTCACAGTTAGCTTAGTTTAGATACCGCACAAATAGGATGGAAACCCAAAAAATTACAAATTGGATTTAGTGCGCAAAGGTTTTAACGAAAATAGCTCTAGTAGTCTGCCACTATAGCCTCAAATTATTGGAAAATTAATTAAAGTGCAACGCAAACTTTATACAATATTACCACTTCATAGAACCACGCTTCATTCACCTTACAACCAATTTTACTTATACCTACTATTACTTATAAATACAAAAATAACTTTGTCTGTCTTTAACCTTTTACATCTAAACAGGATTTCGATATAGTTTGGCAGACAGATAGATAATTCTGATGATCACCTGGGTTGGGATATAACTTTTTAATCCAATTAATGAACATTTTTAAAATGTATTTTGTATACGCTTCCATAAATCTCAATTAAATAAACTTCAAGTCTTTTTAGACAATCTAAACAGATGGGTGATCACGGACAACTTAGATCTCATGTGCATAAGCGGCGTCTCACCCCAGATAATGATGGCCCACCTTCCATCTTGTACAGCATGCCTTGACACCTGCACACTTGATGATCTTATGTCTGCGTCAGTGAGCAGGGTCCGGGTGGCTGAGTCTGGGGACAGGCACATTTGTTTTTTTGCCATCGACACACTAAAAAGAAGATGCAACTATTTCCGACACTCACATGGGCGAAGCCACGAGCAAAATCTAGTTTAGTATCTAAATATACTCTAAAGTTAAACCTGATATACCAAAACCTTTCATTATCAAAAGGTCGGGATGTAGTCTCGCCAGACATTTTCCTAAGGCTTTAATGAAACCACATACTAACGCTAACGTATACGGCTGCGTTAACGTTACGTTATTATGACGGGGGAATTTAGCTGCAGTGAGTTTTAGAAGGGATCCTAGTTTGTTCCTTGTGTAATTATATTTGAAAGTTTCATTTAGTTGAGTATGTGTTTTTAATAAGGATGTTGTAGTAATTTATAGAGAAGGAAATTGTTGCAGCACGTACTTACTAAAACTGTTAACGTGCGTTATCACACTGCTGGGCAAAGTCTCTCCCCATGACTTCTAGTTATTTCGATCCAAGGTCAATGTGGATTTCACTGGTCGTTGGTTTTGTTATTGGAGCCTTGTTTTAAGTTGAATGCTTTATTCAGCCCTCGAAATTCAAATTTTCTTACGTTTTTTGCAATTTGCAGGCCAGTGCTAGGCTGTATGTGGATTAAAATATTATACGTAAATACGTAAATATATACGTCTTACAGCCGCAAATAATATTTTAATCCACATACAGCCTAGCACTGGCCTGCAAATTGCAAAAAACGCAAGAAAATTTGAATTTCGCGGGCTACCCTGGAGCATTCACCTTAACCTTTAAGTATGGACGTGGAGTCTCACAGGCTCCGCGCGGTTCTCAAGTTCTTAGTTAAACACACTTTCCCACGTTACCCGCACCCGAGTGTCTCAGTAGCTTCACTTCTAGTAGCCAAAAAGACAGTGAGGGAGGAAGTTGCGTCCCTGGTTGCCCAATAGCACGTGAGTAATATTCATTGAAATATTGGCTGAAGCCTGACAGGCTCCACGTCCACTGATGCCATATAAAATATTTTCATCGTTTTTGTATATGATTTAGATTTTTGTAATGAAAAATGGCAGAAAATAGTAGTTTAAGTGGTTTTAGTTCAAAAGAGCCTCAGAAAAAAAACATACGATTAAATGATCCATCTTTCGAAGAATAACTTAATTCTATAATGTTGGCTTCGGATCAGTCACACGATGGATAAAGATATGGTTACTGAAGATGTCCAGAGACACCATCAGTCAGTCCAGGAACTAGAAGAGCATGTAGAATATGTCCCGTGAAAAAGCATAGACAGACCGCTGATGTTTGTGTGGGTTGCAGCAAGCCTGTGTGCCTGCAATGTCTCGTCCTTTATGCGCTGACTGCCAGTAATTTTCATATATTATGACTGCTGTCAGAATTTTTTGTTTTTGTTGCCAGAAGGAGCTTTTATGTTTTTTCTTACGTTCGCATATTAGATTAGTGGATAAAGAAGTTTATTTTTTGTTCTAGTGTTAGATTTAGTAACTTTTAATGGGTTAAAATGATAAGCCAGAAAATTCTGGAAAAGTGGCATGACTGTTAATTTTTCATATTTTCTATAACTATGATAAAGAAAATTGATTACAAATACCTGTTTTTTTTGTTATAAGACACCTATATTCAGATATAGATAGGGTTTTGACGCGGTTCGGAATCAGTTTCTCGAAAAAAGTTGCATTTGAATATAGTAGCCTGAGAGGCTCCACGTCCGCACGCAGTGGTAAAAATATGCAAAAAGGTAAGCCTGTGTTAGAATACTCCGCTCATCCATACTTAAATATCTAAATTTACTTTTTTTTTTGTGGCGACCGCTGATTGGAAGACTTTACGTTAGAAGGCCTCCCACTAGCTACAGAATGACCTGGTGAAGGTTGTGGAGATCCGCTGGATGCGAGGCACACGGGACCGGTCAATGTGGCGACACTTGGGGGAGGCCTATGTCCAGCAGTGGACGTCTTTCCGCTGAAATGATGATGATCAACAATCATAATATTATGAAAAAAAGAGAATACTCGCGCAGACGTGCTAGTATGTGAACGTAAATACGTGAAGTGTATGCGTGGGGTTAAGATTGGTGCAAGAATTACATACAATCAAATTCATGTAATTCTGTAGATACTATGAGTGATTGTTATTTAAAGAATTCACGATTGATACGCTTGAATTCTAAAACTTCAGTATCGGTTTAGAGAAGGGATTGTTTCAATAAATTGTTACCGAAACAACCCTTTAATTTATTGTAGGAATGTTTTCTAAAGCAGTTCGTGGTTAGACCGACTATTTATCTTAAATCTAAAATAGTTTCGATAAAATCTTGCGAGTTTTTTAGTTGGATGAATACTTATACTTTAAATAGATAAATCTTAAAGTTTTAAGTAAATGCTTTACGCTTGATCATTCTTTAGATTCGTGTAGATAAGGACTTGCTTTATACTTTGTAAAATTAAATAACTTTGTGATGGGCTTATACTTGTTTATGGATACTCATAACGTTTGTCGTAATTGAATTAAAATTACACATCTACATACAAGGTGTAACCCTTTTTTTTCGGATGGGAAATCATCAAATGACTCCTCTCGCTCTGGGCGGAGAAGGAGGGAGTGCCAGACTTTTACTGACTAAAACCCATCCATGTTCCTTCATCGCCGTTTGTGTTCCGGGGCCACGGTATCTCTTTCGAACAGTCCCGTAGCTCCCGGCAGTCATCGGCCCTTGCGTTAGGGGTCCCCCTTCCTTTTGCTGACTCTCTTTGAGGCGTGCGTGGAACATGAACGCGCCGTTGACAGGCCGAGGCCTGTCGTCATGAGTCGGACGGACGGCGAGCTAGCCCATAGCTCTCCGTCCACAGGCCCGCGCCTACGGTGGCCGGGACGTGAGGTTCTCAAGGTGTAACCTTTGACGCTTCACGAAGCCGTCAACCAAGCATATGTACATTAATCTAAGTAACTCTACGCAAAAAATATTGCTGGGAAACGACTTTTTTTGGGGTTGAAAATCACGTTTTACTTCATGACTCAATGTAACGCACTCAAAACTTTGTTTGAAGAATAAAACAAGACCACTATAAAAAAATCCTTACATAATCAAACATTTTTCACGTACAATGCTTCATTTCTAATATTGAAACTACAATTTGATTTGACAAAATGGAAATCTTATTCCAACTGTATTCATATTTGACAAGAGAAGCGTGAAAAATCTCTGCAAAGAGCATATAAGCTTCAATAATCCTAATCTCGGAGAATTTCGTAGTTTTGGAGTAATATTGTGCGTGACAGTTTGCGCGTTAAGGGCAGGGTTCACGTGTGCGTATATTTTGGACGAAATTTCTTTATACCTAAGTGTTTTTTTATTTGATTTTTGTTTCAATTCACCTGATTGACAATAGGCAAATAAATTGGTATCACAAGAAATTGACAAAATAATTCACTTACTTTATAATATTGAGATGAATGAACCTACCTGCAAACTGTTCTAGAGATAGTTTTTATGTTTAATTTACACTGGAACGAGATTTTGCCCGCGGTTTCGCTTGCACGTAAGTTAGATAATTATTTTCTATTTGTCGATGCACATTTTCCCCAAACCCGTTCAGGCGCTAATAAAATTAAAAAAATAAATAAAATTCATTTTTTTCAGGTCATTGACCCATATTAGAAACAACACACAAAATCTTTTTAAAGGACATTGACCACAATCAGAGTCGATTTATAGTAAAAGAGTATGGCCATAAAAATAAACTCATAAATTATAAAATATTTTTTTAACTTCTCTTAGTTCACTTGAACGAAATCGTATGTGGGGTTACTATTTTGTATTTTATTAACTACAGTATTGGATTTTATTGCTTACTTTTTAAAATGGCGTATTTTGGTAAAATCAATGTTGCCAATTTATTAAAACCTGGGACAAAATCCGTCACTCAGTTTTAAAAATAAATTCAACTATGACTTTATCCTCGTTATTTATATTTTTAATTTTAGCACAATTGAAATAACATGTTTTCTTAGTTCACATCCTATAGATAATATTACTTTGCTAATTAAAAATCTTTCTTTAGTTGACAGTCAGAGTGATTTATATTGACTGTTGGTAACACTATCACAACGTGATATGTGAACTGTCTCTGTCAATTTGTCAAACAAACAAAACAACACCGAACTTTTGTTTTCACTTGTGCATCGATAGTTGTTGAGTTTGTTGTGCTTATAAATAATTTATCATTGCGTACTGTTCGTGTCTTATGTCAATTCAAGTCATACTGTTGTAATGGGCTGCTGCTTTTAGTGGAAGGTTCGTTACAAAACTAACCTCAAAACTGAACAGAAAATCAAAAAACAACTAAAACCCCCACAAAATAAATGGATTTTTTTTTTCCTTAGAAAGTACGACATCACCCCTCTTTTATATTCAATTTATGCTATCATACAAAAAGTTTTGATGCGCAACGGCGGTCAGTAGAAAAATGGGCATTCTCCTTTTTGTATTTTTTTTTTTTTTTCTATGTAAATAGATAATAGACAAACTTCTGAATCGGGCAAAGTGTTATTAGGCAGGAATTTCTCAGTAGCAGCCACGGAGTCTGAAGTTGTGCTCAGTTGATGGCAATAGGCTCTGTACATGTAACTTAAAACATAACTGGCGAAATGTGGGTGTGCTAATTAGGTAAACTTCTGCCTAACCCTTCTTGGATTACAGGCGTTATTTTATCTTATATTATAATATGGTTCCAATAAAATTCTTGGTAATTGTGGCTTTCCCTCACTTAGATTATTTCCTACCAGTCATATAGCAAACCCTGCCTTAACAGGTTGTGGTGCGTACGACGGAAACGGGAACGCCGGTCGTGCGATAAACGTCCCGTTTCGTACGGTACCGTACGTATGTTGTAGATAACACCGTACTATCTGCCTTCCTAATGAAAATATGCCGCACAATAGCGGCTGAGGATAGTAATAATCAGGAGCTTTGCGGAAAACGTTGCGTTAGGAGGCTGTGTTGATATAAGTAGGAAGGAAATTAGGTTGTTTGTGTTCAATGAAGCTCAGAGTCCTTACTAATGTTTTTATTATTAATTTAATCTTTATTTACTATTAATTTTTACTTATTACAGTATTTAAAACAATTAACACATATTATAAACGAGAAATTGTACCCAGTAGCGTATCAGCAGTGAAGGCCTAGTATTGTTTAGAGGTATGAAGAACGGGGTTTAAAGCTCTTCATCTCCCATAGAAAAGGGAGGATCCTCCGACCAGACGGGTGTTATGTCTGGTGGGCCACTGCCCGACAATTGTTGGGTTTTCCTATATGGTCTTAAGTCGCGGATAACTCTGCTTGCGCGATGTAGGAATTCTGACGTGTTTCGCAGCTAGTTCATAATCTGTGACATAGATGGCGCTGTAGTACTTTTTGTTTATTGTACTTCTAGTACTTTTTTTTTGTAGTGCCGCTACAGTTGTTACCGTCAGACTGTTAAGTCTTAGATCTCAAGTTTGAGCCTAAGACACGCATCTCTGATATTTCGGAATCATGTGCGTCATTTGTTTCGGTGAAGGAAATCAAACCAGCAACATCATCATCATCATCCGCAGCCCGACTTCACCCACTGCTGGCTGCAAGCTCCACGCTGTGGACATGATAAAATATATAAATAGAAATATCTCTCTCTCTCTCTCAAACCAGCATGCCCTAGAGATATTTCTCGACGGCATGTAGAGCCAAGTCAGAGGCCTATGGGCGGCATTAAAACTGACATCAGGTTAAGCACTGACCTCATGAAAGAAAGAAACAACGAGAAAGGATCTCTGTCCATCTGTCTGCGTTTTCACAGAGCTTGACGGATTGCGGTGTTTGGCACACAGGTTTATCATGACCTAGGTTAGGGCATAGGATAATTTTTATCCCAGTAGCACCTTCCCGTGGAAAAAATCCTACATCCACGAGGGCAAAGCTGTCACCTTTTTACGCCTAAACCACTGAACAATGACACACGACAATGGCTATGAAACACAGATAGTCTGACACCTGGAAAAGTACATGGACTACTTTTCAACCTGAATATGTGCATTAAAAAAAAAATCTGCAACAAAATAACCCACTTCCAAAAAAAAGACACAAAAAAGTGGAAAATAATTTTAGTTCCGGAAGTCAATGACTTAGGTTTGTTTCGTTGTCTTTTTGCGACCAACTAAAAGAATCACGTAAATCGTCGTCGTCGTGGTTGATCGTTTGGATGTTATTATGACACTGGCTGTTTTAATGTTGGCAATAAGCTAATTGTTTCAGATACTTTTATAGAGGATTTATAGCATGGATGTAGATAATAACCTTTTATTGAATGGATGATATTGGATGAAAGATGAATGTTTGGCAGTAGGTATAGAAGAAGATAATTATGTATCCAACCCCAAATAAATTGAATAAAGCCAGGAGAATAATGAGTCTTAAGTAAATTACTAAACTTATTTTATTCACCAAAAAGCAATGAAAAGCAATGGTTATTAAGTCACGTAACTTAATTATAAAGTTGGACATATTAATATAACGTACGAGTATCTGAAATAAACTTTGAATCCAAGTCATATTACTTTTGTTAGTCGTACATTGTATCATTCATAAGACGAAGCAAATTGCAATTAGTATCAAAAACTTTTTGAATGCACGTTTGGGATAATTCAGCACTTAAATTAGTTAAAAGTTATGTACAGAACTTACTTCATGTCTACATTGTTAGTTCTTAAGCCTGTCATTGTATATCCATGAATATTCGTAAGTTTAAACTGAGATGATAAACGTAGTTTTACTCTTGTTTAATTTTATTGCTACACTAGTGACCCGCCCCGGCTTCGCTCGGGACCAATTTAGAACAAAAAAAGAAGTGCGCTTACTGTAAAATTATTTTGTAATGCCTTTATTTTCCAATTATTTTGTGCATTCAATTACTAACAAAAACCATTTAAAATCAATATTGCTTACCTCCCATAACATACGGCGTGATAATATGTAGCCTTAAGCCTTCCTTGGTTTACAAAGAACATTTCTGCTAAATTTCAGTTGAATATCTCCAGTAGTTTCGGCGTGAAGCCGTAGCATACACACAGACAAAAATTCTAAAAAGTCACTTTTTGTCATCAGTTACGTTTTTCTAACAAAAGCCACTTATTTTTTCTCGAAAATTCTCAGTGTACAGTTTTTCTTTCGTTACTGTTTTATCTTCTTCTAAATATATAAAAGAAGAAACTGACTGACTGACTGACTGACTGACTGATTGACTGACTGACTGACTGACTGACTGACTGACTCATCTATCAACGCACAGCCCGAACCGCTGGGTCTACAGATTCCAAATTTGGCAAGTAGGTTCCTTATGTGGTCTAGGGGTGCACTAAGAAAGGATTTTTCAAAATTCATCCCCTAAAGGGGTTAAACGGGGCTCCAAAGTTTGTATGGGGAAACAAGATTAGTTAGACTATTTTATTCGAAACTTCACAGGAGTGCTCCTATTGATAAATGAGTAGAAACGGGTTTCAGGTTTTTTCAGACTTCAACCCCTAAGAGGGGGAAATGGGGTGGCAAAGTATAAAAATCAATGCACAGCCCAAACCGCTGAGTTTAGAGATTCCAAATTTGGCAAGTAGGTTCCTTATGTGGTCTAGGGGTGCACTAGGAAAGAATTTTTCAAAATTCAACCCCTAAGGGGGTTAAACGGGAATCCAAAGTTTGTATGGGTAAAACAAGATTAGTTAGACTATTTTATTCGAAACTTCACAGGAGTGCTCCTATTGATAAATGAGTAGAAACGGGTTTCAGGTTTTTTCAGAATTCAACCCCTAATAGGGGGAAATGGGGTGGCAAAGTATAAAAATCAATGCACAGCCCAAACCGCTGAGTCTAGAGATTCCAAATTTGGCACAAAGGTTCTTTATGAGGTTTAGGGGTGCATTAAGAAAGGATTTTTCAAAATTCACCCCCTTAGGGGTTGGAACGGAAGTCCAAAGATTACGTGGGGAAATAAGATTAGTTAGACTACTTTATTCGAAACTTAACAGGAGTACTCCTATCGATAAATGAGTTAACGTTTGTGTTTCAGTTTTTTTTTTCAGAATTCAACCCCTAAAGGGGGAAATGGGGTAACAAAGCCTGAAATTCAACATAGGTATTGTTTTTATGGTGAATTGGGTTGGGTGTATTACAAAAACAACGATTTTAAGATTTAATGTGGCAGACCTGAAATACTACCATTCCCTTTTGGGGTGCGATGGGGTTGAAATGTCTAAAAATCAATATGGGTGTCGATACCGAGATTATCAGGGGTGCTGATTACGAAAATGGCATTTATTTTAAGATCCAGATGATAATAATTGTGATTACGATGATGATGGTTGTGATAATGATGACGATGATTGTGATGATGATGATTTTGATTACGACGATAATGATTGTGATTACGATGATGATGATTGTGATAATGATGATTGTGATAACGATGATAATGATTGTGATTACAATGATAATAAGTGTGATAACGATGATTGATGACATTGTGATGGTGATTGTGATGATGATTGTGATGGTGATTGTGATGGTGATTGTGATGGTGATTGTGATGGTGATTGTGATAGTAATTGAGATAGTGATGGTGAGTGTGATAATGACTGTGATTACGATGATAATTATTGTGATAACGATGATGGTGATTGTGATAGTTATTTTGATGGTGATTGTGATGGTGATTGTGATAGTGATTGTGATAGCGATAGTGATGGGGATTGTGATGGTGATTGTGATTGTGATAGTGATGGTGATTGTGATTGTTATGGTGATTGTGGTGGTGATTGTGATGGTGATTGAGATAGTAATGGTGATGGTGAGTGTGATAATGACTGTGATTACGATGATAATTATTGTGATAACGATGATGGTGATTGTGATAGTTATTTTGATGGTGATTGTGATGATGATTGTGATAGTGATTGTGATAGCGATAGTGATGGGGATTGTGATGGTGATTGTGATTGTGATAGTGATGGTGATTGTGATTGTTATGGTGATTGCGATGGTGATTGTGATGGTGATTGAGATAGTAATGGTGATGGTGAGTGTGATAATGACTGTGATTACGATGATAATTATTGTGATAACGATGATGGTGATTGTGATAGTTATTTTGTTGGTGTTTGTGATGGTGATGGTGATTGTGATAGTGATTGTGATAGCGATAGTGATGGGGATTGTGATGGTGATTGTGATTGTGATAGTGATGGTGATTGTGATTGTTATGGTGATTGTGATGGTGATTGTGATAATGATTGTGGTAATTATGGTAGTTGTGTTAATGTTGATAATTGTTGATAATGATGGTGACTGTGATAGTGATGGTGATGGGGATTGTGATGGTGATTGTGATAATGATGGCGGTTGTGATAGTGATGGTGATTGTGATAATAATAATTGTGATGATTATGAAATGTGGCACATAGATAGTTTATAACCTGGATTAACATGGAGGACACTATTATCCCTTTAGTATGATACAGTGGGACAGTTACCAAACTTCACGCGGGCGAAGCCGCGGGCAACAGCTAGTTATATGTATAGATGATGAAAAATCTTGAAGTTCATAAATATGGACTCATTTTGGCTTTCAATTGTGGTGTGTATCACGTTACTGCTGAAACTTCCTACAGTCTTTTCACCGAAGACCTAACTGACCACTTATTGTATCTGAAATTAAGATCACTGTGATTGTTACAGTTATTCAAACTCGGTTAAATAACTGCAAAGCGATTGTATATCTAGATCTCTATTTAGATCTTATCTAGATTATCTGTGATTGTTTAGCCGTGTGGTATCCGGCAAAGTAGAAAAAAAACCAACCCATTACACTCACGGGTGTCGTATAAGGTGACTAATGTCTGAGGCAGAACGAACACCTTGCGCCTCCGCAGACCAGAGAATGGGCAGCAGCGTTTTCCGTTAGTCTTTTATCACTGCGATCTCCAATCCGCCTGCCAAGCGTGGAGATTACGGCAAATTCCTCCCATCATGGGAGAGGCTTATGTCCAGCAGTGGACGTTATGGGCTGATGTTGTTGTTGTTGACTGTTTGTCTTAATTAAACATGAGAAGGGTAAACTGACTTTGGAAACAATTACACCTCTAAATTTTTTTTATTATTTGTCATATTTGCAGGTCAGCAGGCTTTGACTTCACAATGTAGGTACTACACACACCTGTGACATATCTAATAATATTGTAAACCCAAATAATTTTAAAACAGTGACCATGTAGTTTCTTGCCGGTTCTTCTCTATAAGAAACGATCAGCCCGAACCGGGCACTTTTTCTCGACGTTTTACAAGTGTCCATAGAGGCCTTATTAGTGAAATAAAATATTGTGATTTTATTTTGATTTTGACTGAGTTCATGGTTTATGCTAAGCACGGTCATATGCACAACTCCCTCAACGGCCATCCAAATATATCTTCTAACACTAACTCCAACATCAATAAACCGTCTAAAACTCGAGGGTAGTTAAAATTTTACGATCTCGTGCGAAATTTAATTAGAGACGTGTCACAACTGTGATGCGGTATTTTAATAATGTCCTGCTGTCCCCAGAGGCGATTTATGACTCTTAAGGATGCTTGACATCGTTAAACTATGAATGCGAATTAAAGTTTTATATTGCGTCTGTAAAACGTGAATTGAAAGTAATTTGGTATGATAGAAGCAGAAAATTGGAAATGATGAGTCAATCGCTGTGACTGACATAAACCGTTAAAATTTATTTACGCAACATCTTTATAAATTATAATCTATGAGTTATTTTGATGTATACAACAACAACAACAGCCCATAATGTCCACTGCTGGACATAACCTCTCCCATGATGGGAGGAATTTGCCGTAATCTCCACCCTTGGCAGGCGGATTGTAGATCGCAGTAGTGATGAAAGACTAACAGAAAACGCTGCTGCCCATTCTCAGGTCTACGGAGGGCGCAAGGTGTTCTGCCTCAGACATTAGTCGCCTTAACCGACACCCGTGAGTGTAATGGGTTGGTTCTATTCTGCTCTGCCGGATGCCACACGGCTTTTGATGTATAAGCAATAATAATGTGAAGTTTTATCAAAATGTGTTCAGTGGTTATGGACCTGAAATACTACCATTCCCTTTTGGGGTGCGATGGGGTTGAAATGTCTAAAAATCAATATGGGTGTCGATACCGAGATTATCAGGGGTGCTGATTACGAAAATGGCATTTATTTTAAGATCCAGATGATAATAATTGTGATTACGATGATGATGGTTGTGATAATGATGACGATGATTGTGATGATGATGATTTTGATTACGACGATAATGATTGTGATTACGATGATGATGATTGTGATAATGATGATTGTGATAACGATGATAATGATTGTGATTACAATGATAATAAGTGTGATAACGATGATTGATGACATTGTGATGGTGATTGTGATGATGATTGTGATGGTGATTGTGATGGTGATTGTGATGGTGATTGTGATGGTGATTGTGATAGTAATTGAGATAGTGATGGTGAGTGTGATAATGACTGTGATTACGATGATAATTATTGTGATAACGATGATGGTGATTGTGATAGTTATTTTGATGGTGATTGTGATGGTGATTGTGATAGTGATTGTGATAGCGATAGTGATGGGGATTGTGATGGTGATTGTGATTGTGATAGTGATGGTGATTGTGATTGTTATGGTGATTGTGGTGGTGATTGTGATGGTGATTGAGATAGTAATGGTGATGGTGAGTGTGATAATGACTGTGATTACGATGATAATTATTGTGATAACGATGATGGTGATTGTGATAGTTATTTTGATGGTGATTGTGATGATGATTGTGATAGTGATTGTGATAGCGATAGTGATGGGGATTGTGATGGTGATTGTGATTGTGATAGTGATGGTGATTGTGATTGTTATGGTGATTGCGATGGTGATTGTGATGGTGATTGAGATAGTAATGGTGATGGTGAGTGTGATAATGACTGTGATTACGATGATAATTATTGTGATAACGATGATGGTGATTGTGATAGTTATTTTGTTGGTGTTTGTGATGGTGATGGTGATTGTGATAGTGATTGTGATAGCGATAGTGATGGGGATTGTGATGGTGATTGTGATTGTGATAGTGATGGTGATTGTGATTGTTATGGTGATTGTGATGGTGATTGTGATAATGATTGTGGTAATTATGGTAGTTGTGTTAATGTTGATAATTGTTGATAATGATGGTGACTGTGATAGTGATGGTGATGGGGATTGTGATGGTGATTGTGATAATGATGGCGGTTGTGATAGTGATGGTGATTGTGATAATAATAATTGTGATGATTATGAAATGTGGCACATAGATAGTTTATAACCTGGATTAACATGGAGGACACTATTATCCCTTTAGTATGATACAGTGGGACAGTTACCAAACTTCACGCGGGCGAAGCCGCGGGCAACAGCTAGTTATATGTATAGATGATGAAAAATCTTGAAGTTCATAAATATGGACTCATTTTGGCTTTCAATTGTGGTGTGTATCACGTTACTGCTGAAACTTCCTACAGTCTTTTCACCGAAGACCTAACTGACCACTTATTGTTTCTGAAATTAAGATCACTGTGATTGTTACAGTTATTCAAACTCGGTTAAATAACTGCAAAGCGATTGTATATCTAGATCTCTATTTAGATCTTATCTAGATTATCTGTGATTGTTTAGCCGTGTGGTATCCGGCAAAGTAGAAAAAAAACCAACCCATTACACTCACGGGTGTCGTATAAGGTGACTAATGTCTGAGGCAGAACGAACACCTTGCGCCTCCGCAGACCAGAGAATGGGCAGCAGCGTTTTCCGTTAGTCTTTTATCACTGCGATCTCCAATCCGCCTGCCAAGCGTGGAGATTACGGCAAATTCCTCCCATCATGGGAGAGGCTTATGTCCAGCAGTGGACGTTATGGGCTGATGTTGTTGTTGTTGACTGTTTGTCTTAATTAAACATGAGAAGGGTAAACTGACTTTGGAAACAATTACACCTCTAAATTTTTTTTATTATTTGTCATATTTGCAGGTCAGCAGGCTTTGACTTCACAATGTAGGTACTACACACACCTGTGACATATCTAATAATATTGTAAACCCAAATAATTTTAAAACAGTGACCATGTAGTTTCTTGCCGGTTCTTCTCTATAAGAAACGATCAGCCCGAACCGGGCACTTTTTCTCGACGTTTTACAAGTGTCCATAGAGGCCTTATTAGTGAAATAAAATATTGTGATTTTATTTTGATTTTGACTGAGTTCATGGTTTATGCTAAGCACGGTCATATGCACAACTCCCTCAACGGCCATCCAAATATATCTTCTAACACTAACTCCAACATCAATAAACCGTCTAAAACTCGAGGGTAGTTAAAATTTTACGATCTCGTGCGAAATTTAATTAGAGACGTGTCACAACTGTGATGCGGTATTTTAATAATGTCCTGCTGTCCCCAGAGGCGATTTATGACTCTTAAGGATGCTTGACATCGTTAAACTATGAATGCGAATTAAAGTTTTATATTGCGTCTGTAAAACGTGAATTGAAAGTAATTTGGTATGATAGAAGCAGAAAATTGGAAATGATGAGTCAATCGCTGTGACTGACATAAACCGTTAAAATTTATTTACGCAACATCTTTATAAATTATAATCTATGAGTTATTTTGATGTATACAACAACAACAACAGCCCATAATGTCCACTGCTGGACATAACCTCTCCCATGATGGGAGGAATTTGCCGTAATCTCCACCCTTGGCAGGCGGATTGTAGATCGCAGTAGTGATGAAAGACTAACAGAAAACGCTGCTGCCCATTCTCAGGTCTACGGAGGGCGCAAGGTGTTCTGCCTCAGACATTAGTCGCCTTAACCGACACCCGTGAGTGTAATGGGTTGGTTCTATTCTGCTCTGCCGGATGCCACACGGCTTTTGATGTATAAGCAATAATAATGTGAAGTTTTATCAAAATGTGTTCAGTGGTTATTGCTTAAAAGAGTACAACATACACACAAACTTTCGTGTTTAAAAAGTAGTTAAGGAGAAATCAATCAATCATCGGGATTATTACAAAAGGTGTGGCATAAATAAATCGTAACTTTGATTAAGAACCAACTGCAATGATTTAAGCAACTACAACGCTTACCTACACCAGAAGTTTTCCAAAAAAACATTACAGAAAAAGATTAAATCTTTTTGCCACCGCACGCCATAACTCTGTTTGCTCTTACAAGGAAAACTGACTTAGTTGAGTGGTTTTTCTGTAATCAAAGAAAAATACTCCCGGTCGTATATAATTCTAATACAATACTAACACATTAGGAACACGGTAACGTAACCGTATGTACACAGTGGGCCGAGTAATGAATGCCCCTGAGAATAATAAGCTAACAAAAGAAAATCGCTATTTGTTTTCCGCATTTCTCCTTCCCTAGCGGTGGATCACGTCATTATTCTATGGATTCGAGGCTTTTATTCTTTTTTGGGTTCCGTATGGAGTTAGGATTATCTACTTTAGTTGACTCGTTAGCGCTAAAAACTATATTAAGCGATAAACAAATGAGCATAGTATGAAGCATTATAATTTAGAATTAGAGCACTGCTTGGATACAGATCTTTCTCTATCTGACAAGAGGAGGCTTTTGTAAATAAATAATTGAAGGTATTTGTATATGTTATAAATATTTAAATTATACCTATAAGCCTACCTATATATATAAAAAATTTATTTAAATTATACCTATTATTTATGTTGGCAACTATATACAATTATTTCTAGGAACTTGTATGATCAAAAGTAGTTGTGTTGACTTCATGTGATTGGTCAAGAATTTGACAGTTGTCGACGACCAATCACAAGCGATATTAATAGTCAACGGGCATTTGAGCGATAGGCCTGCTACGCTCTGGCATTCGTGCTTCGACCTTAGTGCTAGTCACTTGCCTTGTAAAACTAAATCAAACTGTATTGCTGTAACTATAATAATAAAGCTGTACTTTAAAGTTATTCTAGAGTGTTTTTATATTCCAAGTCCCTGCTTCTGAGTTGAACCAGTACGGTTCACATATAACTATAAAATTTTCTCAGATTATAAAACAAATATTTAAGTAACAGCTTTTATAGCGCCAGGGAAACCTATAACAGTGTAGGTTCAAGCTAAATTAAATCATTAGTAACGAAGACTCACATACTTAAAACAAAGTGAGATATACTTCAGTTACCGCGTAAAATGTTTGAGTAGGTAATTATAATGTTAAAAAAATTTAATTGTAATTATAATATTCAAAACACACAGTAAATGAATAAACAACTCAAATTAATAGAACAGAACAGAATAGTATCTAAAAACTTGCTAAACCAACACCAAAATGATTAAATCTTATACAGACCCTCAGCAACTTTGTAACAAGTCGATCTTCACATTTTTTTTTCGTTTCCATCGAACGTCGTGTAGTAATTAAAGATAAATATAATATAAAGCGTTCCACTTCGGAAAGATCGTGTCTCATTTAGCTATTGTTTTCTCTCCTTTATATAGATTGTCGGCCATTGTTTATTTAATCTTTAGCGAAAAGAATAAAATGATTTATAAGTTACTTTTAAAGAAACAAAAGGATGATGGACATTGAGGGAACAAGGTAGGTACATACCCACTTGTTTTTTTATTGCGAGTAATGAAGCTTTTGCTTGTTCAATTAAAAATACAATGGCGGCAACAAATTAGTCTACTGGTCGTTGTCGAGTCGTTTCTACCTTGTATTTTTCCGACGAAATTATTTTAGAATAATTTTTCATTGTCGTTTGTTTATTTTGGTTTTCAGTGTCTTTTGTGATGGCTAAGTATAAAAGCTACAGACTTCTAATGGGCCCATTATTTAATTTAAATATCATTAGATGTTTTTAGATTAATTAAAAAAAAGGAATAACCTTAATTTTTTTTTGCACCTTATCACCCTTCTCCTGCCCTTATTCTTATAAAGGGTGTAAAACACCTCTTAACGAAGCCAAAAGGCACTTGTTCTCCTCGTCATTGCGATCATTTTTTTGTTTTTCACCATACCTGGGAACCTTCTGAATTAGTTACGGAGATATAACAGTTCCAACTTTTTGACAAGTATTTTTTTTTAATACAAGTTTTTAATGTAAGATTTTTACTTTAAACGCCTCCACGACCCCTGTACTATTCAATCCATCCATCAGCACAATGTTTTGAGTGCGATACATTGAGTTCTACGACAAAAGATGATTTTTCACCCCAAAAAGAAGTTGTTCCCCAGCAATAATTTTTGCGTAAAGTTACTTAGTTTGATGTACAGAATGCTTGGTTGACGGCTTCGTGATGAGGTCTTTTACACCCTGGACATCGGCACAGCATATCTTCTTCTTCCATACTTCTCTATTACTCGTCATCTCATCAGCCACTTCTTTTCTTGCCATATCATTCTTAACACAGTCCACCCATCGCTTCTTTGGTTTGGTTTGGCTCTACTCTTATAGCCATCATTCATCATTCAAATCTAACATTCTCCTCATACCTTTACCTTTAGCAATTCCCAGAAACTGTTTTCATCCACTAAGAATAACCTCAAAATTCTATTATATAAAGCTAAATTACCACTCACTCACTCACTCATTGACATAATTGTTCTCCCAGATGGTGGATGGGGAGGGGGGTATATTTTGACAGATTCGTAAACAAGTAACTCCCGCGAGTATGGGAAAAGTACCAAACCTCCCCTCTTCACCCCCCTTCCTCCCCCTCCCTATCGTATCTCGGAAACAAAGAGACCCGTATTTTTCGTTTTTTACGGATTCGTATAGAGGAGGCTTGGAGAAGTAAAAACCAGTTTTTAAAATTGACCCCTTTTTCCCCCTTCTCCCCCCTTTAGGCGGATCTCGGAAGTTGAGAGACTTGGAACATTTTTTTTTTCAGATTCGTAAGAAGGGGCAACGCGTTAGTCAAGATCAGTTTTCAAAACTCCCCACTCTCACCCCCTTCACCCCTCCCCCCATCGTATCTCGGAAACTAGGAGAAGTAGCGGCTTTTTGATTTTTACTATAAATTATTATTGAGGAGCGTTTAAATTTGTATACAGAGGGTATTCTCACCTCCCCAACCTCCCCTAAAATTGAAAGGGCTGTAACTTCGTAACGGTTAGAGATAGCCATTGGGTGTTTGAACAAATATTATAGTAGGCGTCGAAACCTGTCCGGTGGTGGTAGGTTCTAGCGAAGCGAGCCGGCGACCTCCGCAGCGTAACGAAGGTTGAGTGGGTGAAGCGTAACTCAGGGGCGACGACAAGCAACTTTAGGGTTATGTTTTTTATAATGGGTCTCAGTTTTGAAGTAAGGTTTTTTACTTTAATTTTATTTGGTTTTTATAGGTATTTTTTTTAAATTGGTTTTTATACTGATTTAGGGGTAGATGTAACGGATTTTAGAATTATTTTAAGGATTCCTACGGATTCTCAAAATTTTATGATGGTAAGGATACTTCTCAAGAACACGACGACACGCGAGCTGCGCGCAGCTCGCGCACCCACGCAAATACTAGTTATACTATATAAAGCTCGATTACCACTCACTCACTCACTCACTCACTGACATAATTGTTCTCCCAGATGGTGGATGGGGAGGTGGGTATATTTTGACAGATTCGTAAACAAATAACTCCCGCGAGTATGGGAAAAGTGCCAAACCTCCCCTTTTCGCCCCCCTTTCTCCCCCTCCCTATCGTATCTCGGAAACAAAGAGACCCGTATTTTTCGTTTTTTTACGGATTCGTATAGAGGAGGCTCGGTAAAGTAAAAACCAGTTTTCAAAAGTTGACCCACTTGTCCCCCGTCTCCCCCCTTTAGGCGGATCTCGGAAGTTGAGAGACTTGGAACATTTTTCTTTTCAGATTCGTATAGAAGATAAAAACCAGTTTTCAAAGTTGCCCCCTTTGCCCCCCTTTTCACCCCCTCAAGGCGGATCTCGGAAGTTAAGAGACTTGGAACATTTTTTTTTCAGATTCGTATAGAGGAAGCTTGGAAAAGTAAAAACCAGTTTTCAAAATTGACCCTACTTTCCCCCTTCTCCCCCCTTTAGGCAGATCTCGGAAGTTGAGAGATTTGGAACATTTATTTTTTCGGATTCATATAAAGGGGCAACGCGTTAGTCAAAATCATTATTCAAAACTCCCCACTCTCCCCCCCTTCACCCCTCCCCCCATTGTATCTCGGAAACTAGGACACGTAGCGGCTTTTTGATTGTTACTATAAATTATTAATGAGGAGCGTTTAAATTTGTAAACGGAGGGTATCCTCCCCTCCCCAACCTCCCCTAAAAATAAAAGGGCTATATCTTCGTAACGGTCAGAGATAGCCATTATGTGTTTGAACAAATATTATAGTAGGCGTCGAAACCTGTCTGGTGGCAGGTAGGTTCTGAGTGGAGCGAACCTGCGAGACCGAGTGGAGCGAAGGGGGGAGTTGGCGAGCGAAGCGAGCCGGCGACCTCCGCAGTGTAACGAAGGTCGAGTGGGTGAAACGTAACTCAGGGGCGACGACAAGCAACTTTAGGGTTATGTTTTTTTTAATAGGTCTCAGTTTTTAAGTAAGGTTTTTTACTTTTATTTTATTAGGTTTTTTTATATTAATTTTATAATGTTTTAGGGGTTCTTAAGGGTTTTCATACTGATCTAGGGGTAGTTGTAACGGTTTTTCCAATTCGTTTAAGGATTCTTATGGATTCTCAAAATTTATAAGGGTATGGAAAACGTCTCAAGAACACGACGACAGGCGAGCTGCGCGCAGCTCGCGCACCCAAGCAAATACTAGTTAACTTATATTGTCACATAAGGGATATCTTCCGTGACGCTCGCTGTTGCAAGTTAATGCAATATAAGTTAAGTTTTAAACCGTGAAAGCTTAAAACAGAACCTCAAAATGGTACAAAAACTCCCATCAATAAGAGTCTATCTAATTCCCTTTTAAGTACTAAAAATAAAACGTCACACCTCTGCATTACACCCTCACACATCGTATTAGTGCGAAAATAAAGTTTTAACAGAAAATGTAACAAGTTATAAGTGAGGATTGTGACCAGACTACACCTGTTTGTTCCCACTGTGCCCGCGAGAGGCGAGTAGGAGCCTTTTCAAGTTTTCTTTACATCTAATTTTGTCGTGTGACATTTATTAATATTTTTGTTGCATAAAACTAATCATAACTGTAAAATCGTGCTTCCATTTTTAAATGACAAAGAACGATGAATAAAAAGAAAAAGGATTATGTGAATGAGGAATTTTCCACTGACGTTTGTAACAACGCTTCGTTATATATCAAATATGACAATAGATGGCGCTTATCATCTTTGGGAATATTTTTTTAAGCGGCGTTCCAGTAAAATATAATATAATATAATAATATAATATTGCTGGACATTACACACAGCGCCATCTAGTGCCACACTAAGCAACGAGGCTTGTGTTGTGGACACCAGATAGTTGATATACTACATAGATACTTTTTTTTTTGTTTGTAAATACATACTTATTATACATACAAACATCCATGACTCGGAAACAAATGTCCATGCTCATCACACAAACATTTGCTCCGACCGGGATTCGAACCCGGGACCCTAAGAACGTAAGGCAGGCTCACTACCGCTGCGCCAATCGGGTCGCCATGCCCAAAATGCAATGAAAAAAGAATTTACTACGTATTATATTATAAGTCAGTGGTAAAATCTTAGCAGGGCAAAAAAAAAAACTCTCTAGACACATGTCAAACTCATTGTATAGAAAAATGTCTATGTTATTAATTGTTGTATATAAAGTGAGAACTGTAAAGAACCTTTTTTCTCTCAAACATTTTTAACCTAAAAAGTCTACTGTTCTTTTGCATCACTGAACTGAACTATACGTTTTTGCATGGTTTTTGCTATTGTTCTTCTGAGTGTTTTTGCGTTACGTCTAAACTCCTGGTGCGTCGAGTCGAGCTTAGGTTCCTCAGTACTTCAGTTAAGGCTTTGTGGACATAAAAACGAGCCATTTTATTATTCCCAAGGTTGATCAGCGCCATCTAGTTCGTTCATAAAAAGCACTGGAGAATTCCACATTGATCCAGGAGAATGGGAGGTAAAAGTTTTTTTTTGGAAGATGGTAAAGTTATCAAGAAGGATAGAAATTTAAATCTCCATGGCCGTTGAGAGCCTAGTGGAATATTTACTACTGAATTCCTTTAAAAAAACACAAAGACTGGAAGCATTTCAACGTATTCATGCAGACAATCGATACATTGTCATCATGATTGACTAACAAAAGACCTCAGGGCATAGGCTTTAAACAAAATATGCCACGTCTTTCATAGTCGCCTTCTAGTTCTTGCCAAACCGTTCAAGGTACCCCGAAGGGCACGAATAACTTTCACAGGATGACTAGACAACCCCGATTAGCACTTACGACACTCTTGGGAATCGATAGCATGATCTATTCTTAGACAAATCATATATCATATAGCGAGACAGTCATCGTGCCATCTAGCATCATAAAAGTGTTTATTTTCAAACATTCAAGACGCCCAGTATATCATGAACTCAGAACTAATACAGTGGCGCTGATTGTTTAAACAAACGTCAAGCAGTTTACGACGTTCCAACTGTATCGTCTTCTTCTAACTCCTCTTCATGAGAGGGACTGGGCTGTAGTCCACCATGCGGGCCTAGTGCTGTTTGCTGAACATCACGTGCCCTCGATATTTTGGTTCTAGGACATGGACACGGTTTTCGCACGCTGTTTCACCATTTCGAGAGCATTTATATTTTTTTTTGTATTTTTATATTCATTTATAATTAGAATTACATGTATTTTTTATGTTATATTTTAAATATATGATCAAATTTATAATACTATTGTTACAGCACATGCTTTTATTATATATATATTTCATTTAATCAATTACACAAAGGAAAACTGCTTGGGTTGAAAATCACGACCGACCGACAAACACGTAAGTCTAGGTACCTTACTGTTGTCATACTTTTTTTTTACGAATGTTAATCCTCATTGGATGTCTTCCTGGAGGGGTCTGTCAGGCTCCTGCTGAAAACAACCACACGGTGTTCCTCCTCGTCGACTCTGGCTGGAGTGCGGGGACACATTTTCATTCTCCACTAGTGATTCATCACCCCAGCAGTGATGATTTCAAGTTGTGGGAAGGAGTGAGCTGCGGCGTTGCCCTTTCATTCTAAGTAAGAGGCACGCGGAAATACCACGATGTAAATTCGGGCCTATTTGGCCTTAGACTGACTACTGATGCCACCCCAGCTCTAACCGATTGTTAAACGTCAAATCAAGTATTGCTTTTGAACTTAGTTCAGTTTTCCACCGCGTTTCAAGTAATACTGGCCTGTATAATAAGACCAGGCGAAACTACCCGACACATTGACGTAAAATAAGCAATTTCCTTTTGTATCAACCAAGGTGTTTGCTGTTTATGACGCTAGCTTTACGATTTGTTTGTGTTTGAACCACGGAGCGGTTTTAAAATCGAATTTCTAAAGTAGTTTCAATAAACGTGAACGTAAAATGTAATGCTTTATTAAAATAACGTTACTTGGACTGTCTGATTTGCGTTTGTGTTGACTTTAGTAGTAAGTTTATAACTGTTTTGTTGCCAAATTGTTTACATGTGTGTTTACGTACCAACGTAAACCCAGACCACGGGGTTGATGTAATAATGGACGCTTTGGTTTGATGCTCGATGGTTGGCAAACATTTAATGTTTACCTTTTCAATTATTCCAGCTTTTGGTCTGTATTTTTATGCTTTGATATTGAACCAGCGCCGTCACTAAATCAATTAGGGCTGATCAAACTAAGAATACATTTTAGTAAGCTTAATCAGAAAATGGTATACCTATTCAATAAAAGTCCGTAACTGTGATTTCTGTTTTAATCAGATTAAACTTTATTTATTGAAGAAAATAATAATTAAAACATACTTCCCAGATTTCTGGATTTCCTAGCCGGAGTTTCAAGCCATTCTATAGACAATATCAATATAACCTTCCAATTTCGTTTGACAGCACAAGAATTGCAACACAGCCCGTCTCAAAATAGTCAAAAATATACAAAACATCATGCCATCAAACATTCACATCAGGGAAACACCGATAAAAGACTCGAATCAATACAATAGAGAGAATCAAAACATCGCAGGATGTCGTCGGAAAGCATTGTAATTTTAGTCAGGGCACATTCTGTTGCCTGTTAAAAAAGAAACGTAAACGTGAGAAGAATGAGGAACAAAATGGCTGCCGGACTGCATGGACGAATGGACACGGAATATATTAAAGAGGAGATACTGGATTGTGGAACTGTACGGGCTGTGACAAGCAAGCACGTTTTAACACTAAGTTAAACCTAAATGTATGCGTAAATAAAAGCACACAGAGGCCAGAGCACGAAAGTTGTCATTCCAGTCGGTTAATGACATTATGTAAGACAGTCATTTACGTGTAGCTTGGTTGAGCTAATGTTAATGATAATAAAAACGAGCATTACTGTGTGTTTTGGTATTTTGATAGCTTTTTTGTTATAGCTACGTCATGGCTACGAAGGTGCTACGGACGCATACAAGGTTAGTTTTCAATAACCGGCCAAATTTTCTGAGATGGTTTAGAATCGATAATATTTTCGATATAATGAAAAAAAAAAAATATCTTTATTATTATTTAAATAAAAATCATTCCTGTCCACCACTAAAAAGCGAACGTGTGGATATTGCAACAACACACACAGATAAATTTGGCGGTGCATGCACGCACACAAGTGCATTGATTCACAATAGGTTTATGATTTAGGAATTTTTTAGGACATTTCAAATGAATGCTATTATTGTATTTTATATTTTTCTAAAATAATGTTTAAAATGAACTTTTGGTTTGATATCTAGATCTTAATTTTAAATTTTGGCTGGTCATTGAAAACTAACCTTGTATACAATGATACGCATATCAAAGAACAGCGTGAAAATAAACATTATTTTCAACTTTCACACTTTGTTAAATAATCACTCCTTCATCAAGCGACTCTTCATACTCATCTAATTATTGGTTTTTATTCCCTCATGCCAAGCGCATGTGATGTCAAACTCTAAAAAGTAGGCATTCAATAACAACAATACGAGACAGAACAGGTTAACAACCCACCACTAGAACCTTGATCTCTCCAAATATTTTCTAAAGAACTGCCCACTGGATATCGCCTCCTAGATATAAATAAATCCCTTTTCCCAACAATTCCTTCTTTATTCTCGAACGGTGTATATTATTGAAAACGTGTTCATTCGTGCGACCATCCATATGTGTGACCAAACTTTAGTATCTTTTGTGAGACATTAAGGCTCCGACACGGCCTCGGGCGATGCGACTAGCGGCGCGAACTGCATCAAGGGGCGCGCGCATTTCTTTCCTCCCACCTGAGCACTATCGCTCCGAAAATCACAGTCGAACTCCACTCGACCGCGGACTGGCTCTGGACTAGCAACGAAATAATATCATCATCATTTTTCTGCCTTTGTTTTATTCTATTTGGGATCAGCGCAACACGTTTTCTTCTTACATTCTCCCTCGGCATAATTTACTGGAAACGACAGATAATGTACTGAAATATTTGTCTAAGTCCGGTGTCAGTGGAACGCACCTTGACTTGAGCATTGAGACATCATCATCATCATTTCAGCCGAAAGACGTCCACTGCTGGACATAGGTCTCCCCCAAGTGTCGCCACATTGACCGGTCCGTGCGACTCCTTCCTCCAACCTTCACCAGGTCATCGGTCCACCTAGTGGGAGGCCTTCTAATGCAACGTCTTCCAGTTCATGACTTGAGACGTGTTCAAAACAAGTTCTTTCATTAAAATTTGTTTTCTCCTTTTAGTCGCTGTCGCAAGACGCAAGTCGCTTTATCGTGTAGCTTGTGGTCAAGGGTTTAGGCTTTCTTTTCACGGTACATTTGCCATATGAAATAAGATTTCGATTAGTGTTCTTACAATTTAAAAGCATCACTAGGATATAAATTGTGGAAAAATGGATTTTTATTTTGGATAGTTTCTGGTGTGTTGCTTCACTTTGTTGTAAAGTTATGACGGTAGTTATGGATAATTTTTGGTATACAGAAATTAGAGATATAAATATTAAAATATATATACATATTTAATTAAATAAAAATATAGTTACCTATATAATTATTAATATTCAAGACTCAATTCTTTTTAGATTAGCTTTAAATAATGTTGAATGTGGTTTACATAAACATGATTTTTCTTCATTCATTCATTCTTTTTCTTGTCATGTCAAGCAAAATGACACACAATACGAAACAAAATTAAATATTAACATGAGAAACGGCTTCTTATTTCGCATACGTCACCAAAGTTCACGGCCTTCAAAAGTTAACGTATATTTGAAAACTTTGATAAGAATCACAAACTTGGCATTATTTATAGGGGTTAATAACTTTCCAATGTCGAATACAAATCTTTCAATTATACGAGTAAGTCCAAGAAATATTCGATTAATCGGTTTGGTCAAATTGAATCACGAAAAGGTCAATAATCAATATTATATGGAGTTTAGTATTCATGGTGAGAACACCCTTTGGGGTATGACGCAGATGTGTAAATGTGGGAAGGATGGTTTCTGTAGTTAGTAAAAGCAATAAAGGGTTAATAAAATAATAATTTATTTGATAATGGTGAAAATAATTATGCTACAGAGTTATAATCACTAATGTTATGTGTAAAAGCTTTAGGTTTAATTTAGTTTGATAAGCCATTTTTCCGCAATTTTTGCACAACAACTGGATAGAAAACGAACGAAAAGATTAAAAACTAAAAACTACTGACTATACAGTTAATATATTATTATACTATACAGTATTTCTACATTTATATGGGCAAGTACTTTTATTTTGATTATATCATCGATATCACATTCCTTAATTGTAATTGTAAATTAAAAAAATGTGAAACAATAAAAAAATCATTCACATTAAAAAAAAAAAAAAAATCACCCACTTTATACCAAATGGCCGCTACTGGCAAAAACAAAATGGCTTCTACCTCTCAAACAAAAGAGAAATAAAATCAAAGATCCCTCTGTCTAATCTAATTTAATCTTAAAAGGATTGATTTCTGTATCGGATATTGAAAGCACTAGACTACGTCGAAGGTAGGAGACAGATCCATGAAATGGAAGCCATCAATTTTATTATGTCTCCTTATTCCAATGTAGATGCAGCATTGTGCTGTAGTTTCAACTTAAAATATGTTTTTAGAAGAGGTTTATTGAGCAGATAGATTTTTTAGTCTAATTTAGAATAATAATTTAAATTATAAATATAACTAGCTACTTCTCCCTTTAAAACGACGAAAATCCTCTCAGTTCTAATTAAAATTAAAAGAGCAATCTTCTAATTATGAAACAATCCGAATGGAAGCTACTATTTTTTCTCCCAATATAACAAAGTGCGTTTCAATCAAAAGAGTCAGATAATCCATGTCATGAATGTGCACAAAATTATAATTTAACAATGTGAATGCAATCCTGCAAATTTTTTCACTGGCAGATACAACTTAAATTCAATCAAAGGATACAATATCATGGAATGCGCACAAAAGTTAATGAACATAAATATTTCAATACTCTTATTGTTTAGTATTTTCGCACTCCCGTACCATATTAATGACGATTTCACGCATGGTTGAGCTCGATCGGAATGGCAACCGTTTGTATACGAGTAGAGACCGCGGGCTGGCTCCGATTTCATTACGTGATTTATTTTTTTCCATCTCCCCTGTCCAATAAATCCGTGCGCGGCGATGGCGGGTTAATTAATAATTTAAGCCTTGGAAACCATAGATATCCTGGCTAATGGAAAAGAGGTGACAATTTAATTTTAAAAATTTAAACGTCGAATTGCGTAGTTGCTAGCCAGTACGTTGTTACTGAAGTTTCAAATTGGAATTACTATCGGATTCTGTTTATGCTGTATCCGATCAAACCGAGTTGATTTGATTGAAATTGATTTTACCATCACTATACTTTTAAATATGAAGAAGATTTCAACTTCAACGTTATATTCATGATGAAAAATATTTATTTCGTCCGTAAACATGAAACGACAAAACTAATTATCGCCAAACTTTTTACGGGAACATTAAAATAATTGCACCCACAATCCTCGGACCAATTTAATCTTTTTTTTTTTCAAATTACATCTCTGACAGTGCACTCGGGCAATTGTACGAGTTATTTACGACTTCAATAAAGTGAACCTTAAAATTGTTAATGAAAAGGTATTAAAACACAACGGACCCCTCGTAAATTACCCGGTGACAGTGCAGAGGAAAGAAAAATTCACTTGGATTTGAACAAATTGTACCCGTTCGTTACGTTATGTTATAAGTAGATTGATGCTATATGTTAACCCGATGGTGTTCATCCTTTTCATGCTAAATGCCGGTCGAATTTGCAGGGTTAATTTCGTTCTAATTGAGTGACATTATTCATGTGAAAAGATTGGTAATTCGAGAGGAATGGCTACAAAAAATATTTTTTTCATTGAAATTGAAATATTACGTTTAGTTAAATGAATAGATAAAATAAAAATGTTTTATAGCGGTACACCTAGCTTCATGTTTCCGATTTATCATATTAAAAGGCTCATTATAATAAAAAAAAATGTTTATTATACAATTTTTCATCCCCTATTTAACCCCTATATGGGCCGAGTACTCTAAATTATTTTAGCTGTAAGGTGTCTATTGGCGACTTAAAATTTTTATCAAGCATCATCATCATATTACTAATTTACTAATTGACTTGATTTCGTTTGTTTACACTTGATTTAAATTGTATTCGTATCTCACATTTTTGTTTTGTACCTATATTATTAATTCATTCTGTTTTTTAATCATTTTTTAATTTAATTGTATTGTTGTGAATGTTGTGCATACCTATAAGTGACGTATTTACACGCACTGTAGACCTATAATAACCTTTGAAACCAATATTGTAAATATGTCGTTGGTGTGCCTTATCTAATAAATAAATAAAATAAATATTCCCGCTCTGATCCCATGTTACTTGGGGTCGGCGCAACATCTTCCACTGTCACTGTCACGCTATCAAACACTCATTTTTAACCGACTTCCAAAAGGAGGAGGTTCTCAATTCGATTGGTATTTTTATTTCATATCATTCCTCACACAATCCATTCATCGTTTCCTTGGTCTTTGTGAAAACTTTTTAGTTAGCAGCATTTTCAAATTAATATTGGAACATGTGTTTTTTGATAATGACTTGTGTCATACACTTGCAATAAAAAATTCTCTGAGCAAACAACGTTTTTGCTTCCATTATCATATTCATCTAGTATATTTCATCAAAAGGTTATGGGCCCAGACACTAAATTCGCCATCAAGAACCTCTGTGGCCTAGATGACTACTCTACGTGGAAATTCGCGATAAAAATGATTCTCATACGAGAAAAGTTGTTCACGTATACGTCAACGTACCCGGATTCCAAAGACTCCACCGCCATCGAGAAGGACCAAGATGCACTAGCTTTGATTTGTCTACATGTGGAACCTACACTTTATGCGTATGTACAAGATTCAAATTATGCTAAAGATGCTTGGGATAGCTTAGCGAAAGCGTTTGAGGACAAAGGCGTAAATCGCAGGATCACCCTCATGAACGCGTTGTTGGATGAGAAGCTAGAGAGACACTCTTCGATGCATGAATATGTTGCTGCAGTTATGTCTCTTTCTCAAAAGTTGAAGGATATTGCCACCGGATTTGACGATGATCTTGTAGCTGTCGTGTTACTGAGAGGACTACCTGAAGAGTACAGGCCTATGCGAATGGCACTGGAACACTCTGGGATGAAGTTGACTTCAGAGAACGTACGGCAGAAGTTACTACAGGAGGATTCACGTCAAGGTTGTAGTACATTGTCTTCAGCGGACTCGGCATTGGCTGTGAGTAAGAGTAAGAAGCGGAATGGGAACAAAAATATTAATATGACCAAAATTAAATGCTTTAAATGTGGAAAAAGTGGACATAAGAAGCCGGACTGTCCTGAAGGAAGGAAAGCGGGTTCGATCTCCAAACAGAGTGACGTTGCGATCGTGAGCCTATCTTCATTCAGTGCCGGGGACTCCTTCAATCCGACGGAGTGGTACATCGACAGCGGGGCATCTTCACATATGTCTTTCCAGAAACATTGGTTTAAAGATTTGGTTATGAATGTTGGTATGAGTAACGTGACATGTGCGAATAATGATAAGATTGAATGCAAGGGTAAGGGTGATATCATGGTGAGTTTGAAAGGACGAATGCTTGCCGTGAGGGATGTCATGTATGTACCCGGTTTGCGTGTTAATCTGTTATCAGTGTCTAAATTAGTAGAGAAAGGATGGAAGGTTAGTTTTGACAGAGATGGGTGCAAGCTAATTCACCATTTGGTTCCAGGCCATTTCAAGGGAAAGCTTCTGGCTACCGCAAGTGAAGTCTCAGGGATCTACAAGCTTGAAGGTTGTCAGGCGGTTGTAGATGGGACTGCGTTGGCGTCAGTGAAAGCAGGTAATCCTTTGATGTTATGGCACCGGCGGCTTGGACACGTAAATGAGCGAGATTTACGTAAGCTTCCGGGTATGGATTTTGGAAAGAGCGTAATGGAGCCTTGTGTCGCCTGTATTAAGGGGAAGGCACATCATTTACCTTTTCCAGTTGGTGAGGCTGAGAGGGCAGTCGAGAGACTGCAACTGGTTCACGCAGATATCTGTGGTCCAATGTCTGAACCTACGTACGGTGGATCTCGGTATATGCTAGTTATTTTAGATGATTTTACACGTAAATCTTTTGTATTTTTCCTTAAAACAAAAGATCAGGTTTTTGATCATTTTAAAGTTTTTGTAGCTAGTGTAGAGGTTGAAACCGGGTTGAAGGTAAAGTGCATACGCACGGACAATGGAACAGAATTTGTGAACAGGAAGTTTGATGGGTTTCTACAGCAAAAGGGTATAAACCATCAGTTGACTGTTCCCTACACTCCGGAGCAGAACGGCGTAGTGGAGCGAGCAAACCGCACTATCGTGGAGATGGCTCGTGCTATGTTGGCAGAAAAGGGTCTGAGTGCGAGACTGTGGGGAGAGGCATGTAATACAGCTGTTTATACCAAGAACAGGCTGCCTCACAGTGGCAATAATGGTAAGATTCCTGAGGAGTTGTGGACAGGGAAGGCTCAGTCATTTAATCATTTCAGAGTTTTTGGAACGAAAGCGTTTGTTCACGTGCCCAAGGAAACTCGGAAGAAATGGAGCCCTAAAGCGGTAGAACATATCTTTGTTGGTTACTGTGAAGAAACCAAGGGATATCGTTTCATAAATCCCAGTAATCCTCGCGTCATTGTTAGAGCAAGGGATGTAGTTTTCTTGGAGGACTCTACAGCAATAGTTTCAGAGGATCCTTGTCAGCTCGTAGGCAGCGGTGACAAAGGTGCTGAAGTAATCTGGGAATTTGCAAAGGTAGAAGGCCAGTCAGGTGCGTCACCTGGTAGTGCAGAAGCTTCTCAAGGGCCGAGTTCCACAGATGGAGCTGAAGTATATGAAGACGCGGAGATGGAGGTGGGAAAAACGGGTGATAGCGGAGCAGAAAATGTCGTGGTGGAAAACGTTGAAGTTGAAGAGACTATTAACAGAGAAGAGTCAAACGAAGGTGAATGTCGTTATCCTCTACGTAATAGAATCCGAAAAGGAAATCTTCATGGACTAGCATGCTGTACAGAAGACCAGGAGCCTTTGACAGTTAAGGAAGCCTTAAATCGGGAAGATAAGGATAACTGGAAGGAAGCCATGAAAAAGGAGTTGGATTCGATGTACGAGAACAAGGTCTGGAAGCTCGTCAAAAAGCCACCTGAAGCTAAAGTCGTGGGAAACAAGTGGATCTTCAAGTACAAGTTTGATGCAGATGGTAATAAGACCTATAAAGCTCGACTTGTGGCGAAGGGTTTTACTCAGTCCTACGGGGTCGACTACTTCGAAACTTATTCACCGGTCGTGAGAAGATCGACAGTTAGGTTGCTGCTATCGTTGGCTGTTGAAAAGGAATTGTTCATCAGTCACTTCGATGTGAACACCGCCTTTCTGAACGGTGATTTGCATGAAAGAGTTTATATGCAACAGCCGGAGGGTTGCATAGACGAAAACTCAAAGGAAAAAGTTTGCTTATTAGAAAAAGCGATATACGGCCTTAAACAAGCTTCACGGTCTTGGAATGAAAAAGTAAATGAAGTGTTATTGTCTTTGAACTTCAAGCGCTGTGACTTTGACAGCTGTCTTTACAAAAATAATAATTTTTATATCGCTTTGTACGTTGACGATTTTTTATTATTTTACAAAGACAAACAGCAGAAGGAAGTTTTATTAGACAATCTTTCTAAACAGTTCAAGATAAAGGATTTAGGGGAAGCGAGACAAGTTTTGGGTATGCTTTTGTCTAAGACGGATACTGGAATATATTTGAATCAAGAGAGGCTTATTTCGAAAATCTTGGATGAATATGGTATGTCTGACTGCAAACCAGTGAAAACTCCGATGGAAATGGATTTCCACAAAGCCTTGGCGGAAGGGGAAGGAGGTAAGTTCTTATCCTGCCAAGACTCTCGTAGTTATCAGGCGCTCATAGGTTCGCTGAACTATTTGGCCTGTAACACACGCCCGGATATTGCGGCTGCGGTAAACTTTTTGGCACAGTATAACTCATGTTGTGAGGAACGTCATTGGAAAGCTGCTAAACATATCTTGAGATACCTTAAGGGTACAAGGGATCTATGTTTGACATTTCCCAAGTCGCCGGTGCAGGACATCACGGGATTCGTAGATGCTGACTGGGGAGGAAACATCAAAGATAGGAAATCATATTCTGGGTTTATTTTTAGATGCGGAAACTCGTTGATTAACTGGGAATGCCGGAAACAAGCTTGTGTGGCACTGTCGTCAACGGAAGCCGAGTATATTGCACTTTCGGAGGCAACCAAGGAGGCAGTTCACTTGCGGCAGTTGAATGCATTTATAAGAGGTGAATATCTTGGGGCTATTTGCATTTTCGTAGATAATCAGAGTGCTATTAAACTTGCGTACAATCCTGTAGCGCATAGAAGGACGAAACATATAGACATAAGGGCACACTATGTCAGAGATTGCATTGCTAAGAATGTTGTACGTCTGGACTATGTGTGTACGGAAGATAACCCAGCAGATGTGCTGACAAAACCATTGGGTCGTGTGGCATTTAATAAATGTGTGCGCGATCTAAGTTTGAGTGTGTCTGATGTGGTGTGATGTGTGGTGTATCTGATGATGGATGTTGTTTGAGGGGAAGTGTGAAAACTTTTTAGTTAGCAGCATTTTCAAATTAATATTGGAACATGTGTTTTTTGATAATGACTTGTGTCATACACTTGCAATAAAAAATTCTCTGAGCAAACAACGTTTTTGCTTCCATTATCATATTCATCTAGTATATTTCATCAAAAGTCTTCCTCTCCCTCTCCAGCCATCAACAATTAATTAATTTAATTATTTATTTATTTTTATTTAATTTAATTTTGTTTTGTGCCATTGACATTAATTGATTTGATCTGACATTTATTTGTTTCTAATGTTTTAATTATTTTTGTCATTGAATTCATTTTTTTTTTGTTTTAATTATTCAATCAGCTGACTAAAATTGGCAAAAATGTTGTTTATGTTTTGTATCTAATATGGGTCAATGACCTGAAATAAATGAATTTATTTATTTATTTATTTTATTTTAATTAGGTATATTCATCATTCTATTAGTCGCATTCGATTTTATCAAGCAGAATGATATATTTTGTGTGTCATGTCCAGTAAAATTCATATACCTCTACATCAATCTATAAAACTACTCTGTTTATCTTAAAAGCATTTCAAATCCTTTAGTTTTCTATGCAATATCTACATACAACTAATCAAATCAGTTAGAGACAAGTCCCTATAGAACAACAAACTACATTTATTTACTAGTCTATGCATTTATTTAAAAGCATGCTCGTTTATTTATGCCATTTTGCTTATCTCCCTCCCAGCTGACTTCACAAATATGTGGTCTGACTCCTCAGTAGAAATATATTGAGAATTCGATACAAGTTTTTTACCATTTGCGGTATCAAACGTTTCTAAACCACAAGAGACCGATAGCTAATGCAGACTTCATGTCCAAAATATAAAATTCTCAATGTAATAGAGTTTTATTGAAGTTTGCTGATATAATTTGGAGGTGCATTGCAATTTAAAATCTGTAAAACTATTTGTGAGACATTTTTTTTCTTTTTCATTTTTTTTTCCTACCTGGACATGAGTTTCCATGGCTGACCTGAAAGTCTTTAAATAGACTCCGGACCCAAGTTGGCCGCAGCAAGGAAAACCTGTTTAGGTAGAGATTCATTAATGACTCTTCCCTGTAGTGTAAATGTGGTGCTGTTCCACAAACGATGGGGCACTTATTATCGTGTCCTGCGTGTCCTGTAATCCTGTTGTTTGCTCACCACAGGAACTGATGGACGCAACCGAAAGCGCCAAACTAGTGGCTCAGTTCTGGGCCGACTCAATTTAGATTGCCATCGACACGCTAAGAAGAAGAAGATTTTTTTTTTTCAATAGTCTTTTATGTCCCATTGATGAGCAATGGCCTCCCCCATATCCTGCCAGTCTTCGTGATGCGAGTCCAGATCATTTAGGCACCTCTTTCTAGGCCGGTGGCGCCGGCACCCATTGTGTTGGGACATAAATTAAGAAATAACTCTATCTATGTTTAACTATTTGGAATTACCTGCAATAGAAGAAAACGTAATTATATTTTGTACATCAGATAGATAAAAAATCAGACGTTGTTTATAATAAAAAACTGTGACGTTATCTCATCAATATCAACATATCACGATTGATGAGATAACAGTCATAATAAGAACCAATTTCCGTCTTAACAATACACTAAATTAAACCATCAAATTCACTAAAAGAATGCAACCCATTAATAAATTAACCAATTTCCGTCTCAACAATACACTAAATTGAACCATCAAAAAAGAATGCAGCAAAATTCAATATTAACATCAATCCATCCTACGTACCCATTAATAAATTAACAGACCAAAAAATGACCAAAACACGAGACCCAGATGAAAACATTAACAGAAACAAAACAAAAGAACAACTTACTCATCCCGCAACGGACATATCCGTAGTAATTATAAACAAAGTAAAAACGACCAATGAAAAACCCTGGAGGGACATCAAAGGCTACAAAATATTCGTCCTAATAACACAAGTACAAAATGAATCGATCGCAAGTACAAGCCTCCCCTCGTATAATTTGATAGACTATACATGCGCTTATGAAGCATTCTGACCTTGGGGAAGTCTGGTAACCTAGCAACCGGCAGTATTGTACTTGGGCCCCCTAGGAGGGTCTAATCTGCACATGATCGTACTTATAGGGTTCCTATATCTGGTGTTTGTGAAGTTAGAAATGTTGGTGTTTTCGGCGTGCGCTCATTTTTTGTTTAATATTGTTATGATTTTGAATTCAGTATCAACAACGTGTGTCTTTTTCTTATTCCTCGATATAGTCAACATTGTAGTGTTCTAGGTATGTTTTAAGCCGGTCCCTAATTTAATTCTGTATACACTTTTTGCAGCTGTATCAGCTACTTCCATTGACAAATCAAACCATTTACAATGGCCTTCATTTATATTTTGACTAAATCAAGACACATTCTTTATTTACGTAGAGGTTAACAAGAAACATTATCTTCTATTTCTAAAGATAAACTTCTTCAATTCGTACACCTTGATTTCACAACATCAGCTTTACCATTACACAGCTGAATAACCCATCCCAAAAATTACACATCAGTAAAAAATTCAACACATTCTTAGAATTCAAAAATAATGGCTTTAAGTCCGTCATGTCCATCCGTGAAGCCTTCATAGGTATTCCCTGTCCATGCGTCAGCAACCCCCGCGGCCCGCTTGGTAACAGGGTTGCGCAACCCTGCCTCGCCCAACCCTCCCATGCCACAATCAAACTGATGAATACTTTCAACACTATATCAACGTGTATTGATGTTTGGTACAGATTCTCTGCAACTGATGGAATTGAGATGAGAAAATTTTGACGGAAATGTTATTGGGAGAAAGCATGGCGGAAAAGTTTTGGCGCTCTGTAAGTTTGATATTGGGTTTTGGATACGTATCGTTGGAGAGCAAAGAAACTTTTGTGCAAAGAAAAGATTATTTCTTGTAAAAGGAAATGTTTTAAGTAGATCTTTCAAGAACTGCTCTTCATGTTTTTTGTTTGCTGTTCATCTTGTGGGTCTCCGGCATTCTTTCTGTTGATGATGTCGTTATACTTAAACATACCGTTTACTTCTACTGAATCTGTTAATTCATTAATGTTTTTGTTGCATTGATGTGTTACATGACTGCTACATTAAATATTATCCACCTTTTAACTACTTCATCGTTATTGGTTTCGTTCGTTACCATTTCATGCAGTATCAATTAATATAAATATTTGCCCCAAGCGATAACTATGCAAATAACAAAGTTCCATTAATAAACATTCACACTCACGCACGTGCTTAAAACCATTTCACAACGCAGTTCGTGTATGCAGAACATTTTTTTGCTGACGTTGCTCAACTCACGCGATTTTTCGTCCCCCAAAAACTGCATGTATGTGCGTGGTTAAAGTTGTACGAAACATCTTCAAAAGATCAGCACTGACACAGTGAACTGATGCGTAGCGACACACTTACCTTCTATGCAGTCAGCCCTAGCATTTTTGTCCTTACAACACACTCTCCCTGTGACACACTTGATGTTTCCCCCCCAGTAATTACTTCCCCTTACCCTCGCCCCTGCCCCAAACCATAATACCTAGGTACCGGCTGAGTCTAGGTATATCTACATTCGGGTGCTCGACGGGATTTGCGAGGGGAATGCTAAAAGGGTGCGAGCGTCGTGTGATATAAATTCGTATCAAAGTTATAGTGTACATGTTTGTGCGCGGGGGAGCTCGATACGCGTCTGCCTTGTATTTTAAACAAATACTTTGCATGATGTACACGATATCCGATACTTCACGAGCAGAGGATTAAATCTGTTTACCTTTTAACGTATACTTTGAATCAAAGAAAGACGGGAAATTCATCAAAGCATTTTTGGTCCGTCGTTAAAAGGATATCAAGTCAATGCTCCGTTTTAATGAATATTCCAGTCAACCAAATAAATTGGAAGTCACCTAAAAGAGTGTCCATTAAAAGGAATCTAACATCCACCTCAAATTAACTTCGGAGAAAGTTTACCCTCAAAATAATTAAGGATTCACCACAATTATCACCGCAGAATCAAACTTCCCTTTGATCGTTATTTAGAAAAATTATAGCAACGAATATTTACTTTAGCGTGAGCGGAATACGGTGGAAAATCGTGCAAGCGTGATGTTTAGACGAATTTGTGTGGAGAAAATTTTAATAACCAAGAGGGCGTCACAAGAAGTTTTACACTTTGCCTTTTTGTGGAATCACCAGAGGGAGAGCCACAGTGATAATTATAATTATTTACCAATTGTGAATAAAGTTCATAGTAGGTCCTGCGTAATTGCGGGCCGCTTAAAGTATCATTTAATGAATAATGTTCCGATTTCAATGGGGAGAGTTCGACTCGGCGCCGGCGAGGGCACTGTTATCGAGGAGTCGGGAACTCGAACGTATTTTAATTTTTTCCTAAAGAAGTCTCGTTCCGAAGTTAAATTATTTCGCATGAGGAAGTTCTTTAGGGCTTTACAATTTGCTTCCGAATGTATTTGATACTAACACGATGTTATGAAAATCGAATTTAATAAGGCTGTACTTCAGACAGACTTTCTGTCGTCGCGGACTTATTCAATGAAAGTACTCTTTGTCATAGTCTCCACTTAAGCATTTAATTTAATCTCATTATGTTTCAAGTTGGTAATTTGCAATCTATTTACGGTTCATCCAATTTAAACTTGTAATCTGAATACAGCTGCTTTAATTATTGCCAATTAGTAAAATAATAATAGTTGTGCAATTTAACTGATCGTACATTCTGCCTTAATTTAAATAGAGTATGAAGATATCAAACAATGATTATCAATTTTACTTGTTAATCTATTGGAATTTTGATACTATCAGCAAAAGAACTTTTCGATCGAACCTATCGATTGCAGATATTATGTAGTTTTTACTTGACAGCTGGATTGTGGAAGTCAGATTGGCATACCCATGGCTAGGCAGATTATGATGAGTCAATTCAAACTTCAATAACAAAAATGATATTGAATTACTAAGAAAGTTATTTACGTTCTTACTTATGTCTGTATTTTCAGACTTCGTACCTAATACAGGGTGTAACATCATAACGAAGCCGTCAACTAAGCATTCTGTACAATGATGTACAGAATGCTTAGTTGACGACTTCGTTAGTTACTTACTATGACTTATTTATTGGTGAAATATCACGTTTTACGGTAAAACCCAATGTACCACGCTCAAAACATTGTGCTGGTCGATGGATTGAGTTTACGGGGAACCCTCCACGTTCCCCGTACTACTCAATCCATCGACCAGCACATTGTTTTGAGTTTTGTGTAAAGTAAAAATCTTACATTATAAATATGTATTTTAAAAAAAAACTTGTGGAAAGTTGGAACTTTGACCCCCAATATCTCCGTAACTGAAGGTGGAGGTATGGTCTAGAATAAAAAAATGATTGCAAAGACGAGGAGAACAAGTGCCTTTCGGCTTCGTTACGAGTCTTTTTACACCCTATAAACAAACTACAAAAATAAAAATACTGTACTACCTCGCCAGGAAATCAGAACTGTCTTATCGTGGCAGTACCAATACATTTCATGTCGTTACAGCATCGAATTTCCTTCGCAGCATAAAAGAAAATAGCGCGAGGGGCATGTACAATGTTCCTATACCTATTGGTATATGAAAGGAATATGTTGTGCAAAGTATGTGTTGTGAGTTACTTGAATGTTAGTGGCTCTGCCAGCGATGTTTGGTCGAAAGGATTTCTTCGTCGGCAGAGTTATTTCTTCCATGTTCATGAATAAGACAAGGTTGGGAATCTACTGATATTTTCCAGCGAGGTACCTAATGACATAATACACTTCACATTTGCTTGCCAATGCTATCCATTTCGCGCTTTCAAAGTTGTCGAGTAGACGAATTTTTCAAACATAAGAAGCAATCTTTTGCGAATTTCGTCATAAAGAACACACTTCAGTCCAGTGCTGGACATAAATAAGTATTCTTCTTAGATGCACTGCTAACTGAGAGCACCACTATCCACCTCTCCACTCATAACTTTAATTCACGAATAAGAAAACATTTTAGTTATACTTTATTCAATTTTGTGAAAATGTTGACTTGACGATTTATTTATTTAACACTTCAAGCACAAAGTACAGAGGCGGACTTAATGCCATAGGCATTTTCTACCAGTCAACCTTTGGGTGATGCAGAGACAAGCAGTGGTAGGTGTACATCTGAAAATAATTTAATTAAATAATAAGGTAAAATAGAAGGATAATAAAATTATATAAAATACTATAAACATATATAAAGACTATAAATATATATCAAACTATTTATTACTGTAAATAGATATTCACGGATTAAAATAAAAAGACAAACAATAGAGAAAACATTACCGCTGTGATGAAACTGCCAGCTTCTTGCGAATGTACTCTCGAACTTTAATTTTGAAAGCTAAACGATTGGTTGCCATCCTGATTTCCTGGCGAAGCGCATTCCACAGAGAAATAGATAGATTTACCAAAGTCTAAAAATCAATCCCTTGCTAGGACGAAAACCGCGCCGGTAAAATTTGCTTACCACTTTAACCTGTCAGTATAAAAAATCGAGAAAACTTGATCCACCTCTGACATTTTATTATAAGATGTAAGAAAACTACTCAAGACCTCTTTTCAATCAATCATCGTTATCACACTCTTATCATGCACGGCTTTATTTAGTAAAAAGCTATGAAATGAAGCCGTCAGGGGTTCGACAGTGCCATCAATCAAACGACGGAGTCTGAGCTTGTCAAATCTTATCTGCTCTCGTCCAACGGAGCGGGTAATAGCTATTTACCTGTTTCCCGTCTCGGATTATCTTGGTTTGATTCTTTTTAGATATGAGGGGTCGTTTGTTGCAATTTGTTTGAGGCGATGTGTATTAAAATTGGTTGGTACGGATTTTTTAAATTGAGTATTCCATGTTTTTTTCCGCGTCGTAACATAGCGCGGCTTGACGGCGCGGAAATCGTTCAGCTGTTTCTGCGTTCCCTATGGATCTTGCGACAGTCCGCAAGATCCATGTAACAGTTACAGGTACGGATCAGGACAAACAGATATTCCCGTAGTATTCGTATAGAGGTGTCCGTATTTTGTTCTTAGCGGTCCGTCCAAAACTTTACAATCTTAGAATTAGGTGTTTTTTTATTCATTTATTTTTTTCAACAAAAGTTACATATAATTATTTCACAAATCTTCTGCCAAACTGTAGAACAGTTTGTCGGCAGTGTCTCGTACTTCTCGTGGACATCTCTTAGTTTTGACGTGACAACGTCTTATAAATTGGTTTGCCGGGTGACACTTCAAGAAACTGCGTTACGCTCCGCTCACGTTATGCGCTCACAATGAGAGCGAGTGAGAGGCACGCGTCCCTTCCACTCGGGCATGGTTAGCCCGCCTAAGAGCGAGAGAGACAGACATAAAAAGTAAAAGGCACGCGTCCCTTCCACTCGAGCACAGTTAGCCCGCCTAAGAGCGAGAGAGACAGAGCGAGAGAGAGAGAGTGAGAGAGATAGGCATACACACCGGTTCATGTCTTGCGCTTCTATTTCGCTTAGGCTGGCATGCTGGCATAATAATATGAAATTCAGTGCGAGATTCTTTGTATAAATTAATGTTTTAAATATAATTCTTTGTATAAATAAATGTTTTAAATTGTTACTATTATTTCATCCTTCTTCCTACTATACGAATGAATATTCACATTAAAATTATTTTACCACTCAAAGTCGTTGTCACGTAAAACTTTCGCCCGTATACCGACTTTACAGGCAACCAATTTTTTCTTAAAATTATTGCATCATTATAAAGGTAAGGGAACACATAGTTTTATTACACAGCCGTACGCGTCACACCACGCCTAACTGCACACATACTCGAGCTGCCCAGTGTTTATTTCAAAAGAGACGTAGGTACATATTCATACTGATCTACAGCTCGAGTATCCGTACATGTACACTGGCGTCTCATATTGACTTGCCCACCATCCCATTAGCGCGGCGAAAGCACATACTCCTAGCGTCCCGACCACCGCCGCAGCCCCCTCCCCGGTGGGAGATAACAAGCTAACCAGCGCGAGCGCAGCGGTGAGACACCACGGTGGCCGCCCGACCGCCAGCAGCACGTCGCGCTCGCATGCTAGCATGGCCGACCCATTCTTGTGTGTAAAACCACTCATTTCAACCTTAGTTTTGATACGTGACTTGACTCATATTTTCTAAGGTAGACTGCCTCATTGGTCTACTGGTCGCTACTGCACCTACTGAATGAGAGGTCCTGGGTTCGAATCCTGGGTCAGGCAGTGTTATTTGGTTTTTCCATCAGAAGTTTTTCAGAAGCAGCCACGGAGTCTAGATTTTTATCCGGTTGATGGCAATAGGCTCACCCCATATAACATCCGACTTTAAAATAACTGGTGAAATGTGGTTGTGCTATTAGAAACACCTCGGCCTAATCCTTCGGGGGTTAAAGGCGTGATGTTATGTTAAATTTGGTGAAGATCTGATGCTGATCTTCGGAGATATACAATGGAACGCTTCGAAAATAGACCGCAAATCTGTCGTCATTGCTGCAATCGCTTGGATGTTTATTGTTTATAGAAGAGCATGACGTAACATCACGCCTGTATGCTCTGAGGGGGCACGCAGATACAAATATAATATAAGAAACACGTTAAGCCGTGCTTGCCAAGGTTGGTCTGTGGATGGGTGACCGCCCATTACATACCGAGTTTCCTCCGTGTCTCGGAAAGCACGTTAAGCCGTTGGTCCCGGCTGTCATTAGTAGATCTTTGACAGTCGTTACAGCTAGTCAGAGACCCGAAAAGTCTGACAACCAGTCTTACCAAGGGGTATCCTATTACCCGGTACTAACTGGGTTATAAAGGTCAGTTAAGCAGTCGCTCCATGTAAAATACTGGTATTCAGCTGCATCCGGTTAGACTGGAAGCCGACCCCAACATAGTTGGGAAAAGGCTAGGCAGATGATGAACTGGAAAACCAATATATCCCCCTAGGTTTTCTAAAAATATCCTTTGCTCACTATCTGATAAAGTTTTGCAAGTTCTAATGAACCCAAGAATGTAAACAGTCATAAACTTGCGCCTTTAAAACCAGTGAACGTTAAACTTGCTACACCTTCTACTGAAATCGAGCAACAACTCCGAGTTGTTAAGACGGGTTCGTTATAAAATAAATCCATTAGCTATTCCTTTACCTTGAGTTTTTTAAACTAAGCTAAGAGAGAAGTTTTAATCAAGTTTAGATATCGTAGCTATAAAATTAGTCGTGAATATCTGTAGACACTTTTCATGTATTCCGATAGAAGTTATTATTTATTTTTATTCAGAACTTTGTATTTCAAAATAAGTTATCTGGAAATATGTGTAGAGCCGCGGCAAAATGAAATGGCCAAGAAAAAACCATTTCCTTTATAATATCACAACATTTTCCAACAGAAAATATACTTCTTTAAACTTATTAAATGTAAATGATGTATTTTTTGCAAGTAGGTTTTTACAAACACTTTTACATGTAATTTTTTAAACTAGATGGGGCCGCTGTTTCGTACCTGACTACTCTGAGAAGAAACAGCCGAAACAAACTCAGAGGTCATAGTCTCTTTTGAAGCCCAGACATAATCTTGCTCAATTCACATGAGGACCATGCATATTAGTGTCTGAGATGGTCTTTTGAAGAAATAACCACACAGATTTGAGTGGACCTGTCCAGTCAGTGCAAGCATTTGTCAGTTATCGTGTAGCTCGACTTAAATGACTTAATGAATTTCGTATTGTATATTCATTGGCTCAGCTTTCAAGTGTATATGCGGCATCTCCCCACAAACAATGACCGACTCTCTTGTACTGAATGGCTGTCACTTGCGCACTTGAACACAGAACTTTGGGCCTAACACAAGAACTTTTTACCGTCGTTACACGGAGAAGAAGAATATATTTATTTGTTCGAAGAGTCATCATCTGCCTAGCCTTTTCCCAACTATGTTGGGGTCGGCTTCCAGTTTCACCGGATGCAGCTGAATACCATTATTTTACATGGAGCGACTGCCTATCTGACCTCCACAACCCAGTTAGTACCGGGTAATACGATACCCCTTGGTAAGACTGGTTGTCAGACTTTTTGGGCCTCTGACTACCTAACGACTGTCAAAGATCTACAAATGACAGCCGGGACCAACGGCTTAACGTGCTTTCCGAGGTACGGAGGAAACTCGGTATGTAATGGGTGGTCACCCATCCACAGACCAACCTAGGCAAGCACGGCTTAACCTAACGATCGATCCGAGCGGCTGCTATTATTTAGCCACGAGCTCCTCTTTGTTCCAAGACTGCCAAGCCAAAAACATGTTTTGGGGTTGCACTCGGATAGGGGCGACCCAAAAGAAGGGTGCCTCAACATAAGACGCATTAATAAATAACATGAGAGAAACTTTCCAAGGTTCTTCTCCAGCCTTGACCCATATTTAAACAACCTTGTTTATTGTAGTTAGCTACATGATTATGAAAATAATTTATTTTATTTTCTTAGAAAAATATCTTTATAAATAACGGCTAAAAATAATATATGCTACGTAGAGTAGATTAACATTTACAAAACAAAAATTAGCTATATAAACTAAACTTAGTAACAAAATATAAAATTATTTTGTGTAGAAAATAGAAGTGATTGATTTATTTAAATATAAACTAACTAAATACGAACATAAACGTAAGGAATAGTTTTACCTCCCAGAAAATCTGATTTTTAAAACAGCGTAACCCACACCTATCCGAAAACAAGAACGCCAAAAATAAAATCGTAAAGACGATAAAATTACAATAAATATACGTTTCACACTACAAACATGAAACAGCGCTGTTAAATTATTTGCCACCCACTAATTGCGAAAGCATTAAATATTCCAACATATCGCATGCATCAGGGTTCCGTACCCATTATCCCAACGGAACGAACTGATTAACACTAATTCTCGCCCCGAATAAAATACTACGGTGTAAAGTTATCAACAAGACTGGGACCTCACAAAATATAAACGGGTCACAAGGGACCTCTTCTTTAATGGCCACTCGTAAATTGAACGAAAATAATTAAAATCGCGTCCGTTCGTGCAGTCGGAGACCAAAACATGGCCATTAGGAAAGTGGACTCGTATGGCACAAAGGGGTTTTCCATCCGATAAATAAAGAGAGCTTTGTAGGTGTTGAACTTAGAGTAATGGGGGACGTCTATGTGTATCTGTCAATGGGAGAGCTGTGAGAATATTATAGGGTAAATGCATGATTTTTTTATCACAGCATCAGAAATAGCAAAGTGAAATTATTTTTTAAATATCTATTAAAAATACTAAGTTATAAGCATTTGAAACTGCTGATTAGACAGAGACATCCGATACAGCGAATAACGTCATTCGCTGCATCGACGCACAAAATCCATACTAAATTCTAAAAAGAGCTAGAAACAAAAGTTTAAATGGTTATAACTTTTGTGTTGTTTGGCCGATTTATGTCTTGTTTTCTTTTTTTGTCATTATTTTTATAGTACTTTAATATTCCGTATCGAAATTAAAAAAAAGAAAATTTATGCATATTCCCTATTGGAACAGGATTTTAATGAAGGAGATCGATTTTTTGGTCGTCTGTACTATTCAGAGACCTAAATCGAGAGTGTAGCGTGATAGCCTATTGGTGTGACCGTCGAATTCCCATGTCATAGGTCTCAAGAACAAACACAAGACCTCTGATTTTTTGGATACATTTGCGTATTGTAAAATTATCAATTACTTCGGTGAAGGAAGACATCGTGAGGAAATCAGCATGCATGAGAGATATTTCTTGAAGGCATGTAAGCTAAGTCAGAGGCCCATTGGGCGGCAACTTAACACACGTTAAAGAAGAAGAAGATCTGAAGACAGTGTACGTTTAGGAACGAGACAACGAACTTTAAATCCGCGTCTAAATGACCGTCTCCTTGTGAAATCAAAAGTAGGTAAATGGTGAGATAAATAAGCCTAAATAAGCCTTGTATGATTTTTTAGAGATTCTCAGATTGAACTGACTGTGTTGACTGAGCTATATAGCGCAAAAAAGAAGAAACTAAAACACATATCATCTGCCTAGCCTTTTCCCAAATATGTTGGGGTCGGCTTCCAGTCTAACTGGATGCAGCTGAATACCAGTATTTTACATGGAGCGACTGCCTATCTGACCTCCACAACCCAGTTAATACTAGGTAACACGATACCCCTTGGTAAGACTGGTTGACAGGCTTTCTGGTCACTAACTACCTGAACGACTGTCAAAGATCTAGAAATGACAGCCGGGATCAACAGCTTAACGTGCTTTCCGAGGCACGGAGGAAACTCGGTATGTAATGGGTGGTCACCCACCCACAGACCAGTCTAGGCAAGCAAGGCTTAACCTAAAGTTCGACCCGAGCGGCTGTTATTGTTTAGCCACGAGCTCCTTCTAAACTAAAACACATCATTTGCACAAGAACCAACAATTTCAATTAACAAAACGGTATCGGATGATATATTCATTACAAATTCAATTCTGAAACGAAAGGGACAGACAAAAGTGGTATTTTCCGGTCGTTTGGGGACCGATAATAAATACTGCAAGCCCACTGTCCACCAAAAAGACCGCATTTCCAATCCGACTCCACTCAGTTAGATTAAATTTGAATGTAGTTATAAAAGAAAGATGGCCACTGTTTTAGACGAGAGTGACCGTTAAAATTCTGTGAAAAACTATAGGGAATAAAACTGGTCGGTTTTCGTTTCGCTAGTAAAGCTTTTAGATTTAGTACTTAGGATAGTTTTATAGCTCAGTTCAAAATACGTTACCTTCTTAATGTAATTCAGTTATAACCTCAAAAATTTAAGTTGAGAGTCGTAAACCAGAAAATATTTTTAAAAGGTGCTTAAAATTTTAATGTTTACTTTAATAAACAGTACCTATATTGTAATAAAAACATGTATAAAGGGCCCTAACGAAGCTGAAAGGTACCTACTTGTTTTCCACGTCATTGCGATATTTTATTGTACTGGACCGTATCTGGGAACCTTCTAGTTACGGAGATATTGGAGGTCAAAGTTCACAAAAATCTTAATATAAGAAACTGTGTCAAAGTTACAAACTTTTAAAAAAAGTCTGTCCGTTCATTCTTAACACACCTAAACTATGACGAAACCGAAATCTTCCTAACAAAATGACAACATTCACTAATTACACCCTCAGATGCACTCACACGCACGTACGCTCACACATCCGCACGAATACACACATACACACAAATAAACACGCACACACACTCACACATACACGAAACACCCGCACACTTAGTTGTATGCTACAATTTTGTTTTTACAAATGTTTACTTTCTTTATTTTTTTTCTTTTTCTTATATCATTGTAGATTTATTCTTGCATAACAGTCAGTTAATTATTATCACCTTTGTCAATCTGCACATGTAACACGTACCAGACCTAATTATTCCCTAGGGATCGAAACTGTGTCTCCTAAACACAGGCTATTTTGTAGCCTAGCTAGGAGGACAGAGCTTCACCCACCGTATTGTAGAATACAATTCTGTGTTACCTGTTGTTACAATTAATGTAAAATCTGGAAAACTGTTAATCTACAATATTTTTATTTGAATAAAAAATATTAAAATTATTATTAAAAAAAAAAAAAAACGTTTCGCAAGTTTTTTTTTTAAATGATAGTTTTTAAGGTAATAACTTTACGTTAATTACCTTCACGACCCGTTTATTACACAAAGCATCCAATAGCACAGTGTTCTACATTATGTTTTACCGTAAAACGTGATTTTACACCTCAAATAAAAGTCGTTTCCCAACAATATTTTTTGCGTAGGGTTACTTAGTTTGATGTATAAAAACTTGGTTGACGGCTTCGTGGAGGTTTACATCCTGTAGTTACTTTTAATGTGAACCCGTACTGTTGATGCGCTTTGTAATCTCCTGTGTCTGGATTATCCAGATATAGGAAATTACGTACTTGTTCGACGAAGTTAGCTTCGTAATACATAACACAACTCCAGTACCCATACGAACATAATTTAGCCAACCGCTGTGGGGTTAACACAAATCCAACCACACTAGTTTAACACTAGTTTATAAGTTTCCATTGTTTTTTTTCATTCATTTAACTCTTAACAACTATATTTGCAAAATAAAATTCTATTCTATTCTATTCTCTAGTTTATAAGTTTTCATTGCTTTTTTTTATTCATATAACACTAGTTTATAAGTTTTCATTGTTACTAACAAAACATATAACTAAGTTAAAAATGTTTATAACTAGCTGATGCCCACGGCTTCGCCCACGTAGAAGAGTGATGATTATACTAACAATACTAACTTAGTACCTAAGCACCATTGTTACTAATACTGATTATTATCAAAAATATGTAGTCGGAAATATACTTTAATTTATCTTATTAATGTAGTGTTAAGGTATGAGTGTCTAGAGACTCACCGACCCCACAGTCAAACAATTACAACGGTTTTGTGGGTCTTAGTTTATAACTCTACTTACCATATTTGATTAATAAATAAATAAAGCTCGCATATAGGCTTGTACTTTACAATCCACCTCTAAAATGACGTAAAGCGTTGTTGTCTTAATATACGCCTCGGCTTTCGGCCATTAGTGTCTGCGAGCGACTAAGTGAAAGTTGAATTATACCCGCTTGTCTAGACGACCCAATGTAAGAAAAACAAATTAATTCCCCACTCTATTGCAATCCTGTCGAAAAGTGCCGTCCGAAAAATTTATGTCCTCCATTGAATTACAGCTCTGTTAAAAATGAAAGTGAAAATTAACTAATGCCTTTCAGAGCAAAAAATTCAATGTGTTGAGCTAAAAGTTTATTTGATAAAGTTTAGGTGTTTTCGCTGTAAAATACTAAGTCTGGATTTAATAGTTTCGGCCTTAAAAAGTAGAGGTGGATTTTACGACGAAGGGGTGGTAAATTTTTAAGTAAAATATATAATTTATTAGTGAAACGGGTTAGTGGTGGTTTCATAACATAACGCCTGTAATCCCCGAAGTGTTAGGCAGAAGTGTGTACTATCGTGGTCTTTTCCGCCTGACCAGTTTATTTTTTTTCGCTTAAATCATGCGGAGGCGCCGAGCCACGTGCCCCTTAAAGTTTCTGTCTATTAGGAAAGCGTCAACTTTGGCGCGCAAAATAACAATAACTCTCGTTTGGCGTGCGTCGTCAGTGCGCTCGGCCGATTCGGTATCTTTTCATTAATTATTTCTATACAAAGTCAACGGGGCGGGGCTAGAGAGCGTTTCTATGTTGCGAGTGTAAGCAAAAATTACCTTAGTGGTGGTCAGGTGGAAGTGTTCTCGATAGTACCTATTAGTTTATCTATATTTCGCCAGTTGTTAAGGTCCCATGTAAAAGGGGGCGAGCCTATTGCCATCAATCGAGCACAAATCCAAACTTCGTAGCTGCTACTGATTCCTGATGGATTTTTGGCTTTTGGGGATATTATTAATTAATTTAATTTAATAAATAATACGAAACACGCACACACACACACGCATATTCGATGCGTTATGATGTTGTATTATTTTATTTATTTAATATTCATTTAATAAATAAATAATTTATTAACTACGAAAGACTTACACCTAAGATAAACAGATTAAAAAATAGTTTGTGAGACTGACAGTAAATTAAAAGTCTTCACATCTAAAAACAGATGTTAAAGATAAAGTGTGAACAACACAATATAGCTACAAAAAAAAATACACAATCAAGCTTAAACTAAACCAAAAACACACTTAATATGTCACATTCAATACAATAATAAAAGCCTGAACAAACAAAATCTTAATTATTATTAAATCAATACAACTGAAATACAAAATGTAATAATACTAGTTATAATTATCTTTCGACTGCAATAGTAGTTAGAATACCTACTTTAATAACAAAGCAAATTATAACTTCAAAATAAATGGTTCCTAAACGTTTGAAGTAACTTTGACAAATACGACATCATTAGTTTCTCCCCACGTTTTGCAGATTGTTACTGTAATTAGTGCTTTTACATTATTTCTAGCCGTTTCAGCTGTGTTCGAGATTTGTTTCTATTATTTCAAAGTTGACAGTAGAGGTAAGTTGCAAAATATTATGTTTGAGACTTATTCTTTTTATTTCAGGTATGTAGTTAATGATTTGATCGCGTCTGAAATTACAAAAAAATTGTGAAACCTAAAAATCAAATACATTCAAGGAGCATTTCTCAGAAGAATTTTAGCAAAGCGCAATGACAATAGAACTGCAACAGGATAATTACAGATTTTCGAAGACTGACTTAGGACTTTATATCGGTTGCCCAAGAATACTGTTTGCTACTACTAGTCTTCGTATAGATTGAAAAATAACCAATGCAGTAAAGTCCATAATCATCACCTGCCTAGACTTTTTTATGGTTCTATACCCAAAGGGATAAAACAGGACCCTATTAGTAAGACTCCACTGTCCGTCTGTCCGTCTGTCTGTCACCGGGCTGTATCTCTTGAACCGTGATAGCTAGACAGTTGAAATGTTAACAGATTATGTATTTCGGTTTCCGCTATAACAAAAAATACTAAACACAGAATAAAATAAATATGGGGGGCTCCCATATTTAAAAAAATAATAATGAATTCACTTACTAGGTCAAGTTCGAAAATTACATTACACACGAACTATTTGCAAAGACAAAGAAAGGTCGAATCTCTAGATTTTATTGCTAAACTCAGAATGTAAATCACTTCACCAATCCTCTTTCTTATTTACGATTAAAATAAACACAAAGTTAAATACAAAGCAAGTACTTAATAAAGCTGAAGACACACTGTAGCTTTTTCATGTAACGTAACATTATTTCTTAGCAAAGACGGTTCAATACAAAAACTCAATTATTACCGTAATTGCTGACCGTAAATATTCGTAAATAAAATACAGTTCGGCGCGTCATTTTACCAGAGTGTTTATCTCTTTTTTTGTCTCGGGTTGAGTAACGTGACATAATAACGCCCAAGCAGAGACTGTAATGTTTCAGTTAAGCAAATGCTCAACACTATGAACCAAATGCTTATGGGTTGTACGCATTTCCCGGCAAAATTGCTTCTTATTTTATTTACACTTCACGGCAAAACGTTTTACTCTTTAAAGACTGCTCCTTTTATTTCACATATCCTACTAATATTATAAATTGTGAGGATGGATGGATAGAGATGCTTGTTACTCTTTCACGCAAAAATTTCTCACCGGAGGATTCAGATGAAATTTTTTGGATGAATTTTGGATACAGATAATTTATAACCTAGAAGTATCTTATGTGTTAACACAAGCAAGATACTCTTTGTTCAGGTAGTACAATCCCATGGGACAATAACGGAACTCCACGTGGGCGATACGTTATTAGTAATATAATATTCATTATTTTTTTCAGTTGGTCAAAGAGCACGTCGAAGTTTTGCACAAGTAAAAGCGCTAAAATGGTATCGATTATGTTTTGCACAAACTAAACTTAATTTATGCTATTGCTATCTTTTACTAAAAGGCAGTGCGAGAAAAGGATGGCTATAGCTATGAACTAAGTTAGAGATGTCAAACTAGTTTATGCCTTGCTCTTCACCGTGTTTTTAGTCGACATTTTTTTACGTGCACCCTTCATTTGTATTGAAATATTAGTTCCAACTAAATTTGACAGCTCTAAATTACGTCCGTCTCTTTCTCGTTATATTAGAGAAAAAAAGATAGCAATAGCCTTAATTAAGTTTAGTTTGTGCACAACAGAATCGACACCAATATGTCCTCATCCTAAAGTGTCGTCGCTCACTATTTCAAAGTCTGTGTCGGTACGGCGACTTCTAATGTTTATCTGTAACGGTTCGTTGATTTTACTGCCAAAGTTACAGACCTTTTTAGTTGGGGTGACAGAAAAACTATATATCTCTTGTATTTTACTTAGGTACCTATAAATATTGTAGTCTTTGATCTTTAAGAATTGGTGCAGTTGTAGAATGTAGTTGAAGTGATGGGTATCTACTTCACAGGTTTTGACTTTTAGGTATGTGACTCTTTAAATAAAAGTAACTTCTAAGCCTAAGTTAATCCTTATAACATCAGCTATCTGCTCGTAAAAGTCCCGTCAAGATCGGTCAAGCCGTTTTGGAGATTAGCCGGGAAAGAGACAGACAGACAAAAAATAAAAATATTTTTTAATTATACTTGTACCTAAGTACCTTCTATACTTTCGTATGCATTCAGTAAAATGCAGTTATTTTAAAAATAAAACATCTAAAAGTCCTACAGAACCCTCAGGAAATGAGTGACATGGTTAGTTAGGTTGTTAAAGGCCTCTACCACGCCTCGGCAATGAAATGAGAGGCTCGTCTTGAGCTTTTTTTTTTTCGGATGGGAAATCATCAAATAACTCCTCCCGCTCTGGGCGGAGCAGGAGGGAGTGTCAGACTTTTACTGACTAAAACCCATCCATGTTCCTTCATCGCCCTTTGTGTTCCGGGGCCACGGTATCTCTTTCGAACAGTCCCGCAACCCATCGGCAGGCACCGGTCCTTACGGACCCCTTCCCTTTTGCTGACTCTCTTTGAGGGCTCGTCTTGAGCTTCATTAATCTTTGACATTTTTGTTTGTATCGATACTATCTCCGTTCCCGATAACATACTCATATTCATTTATTTGCGTTCTACAAGGTAAAAACATGGTGCTAGCAAGAAAGGCTTAGAGCTAAGAATGAAGAATAATACTTAAAGCTAGAAGTTAAAAATGTCAGTCGTACACAGTCAAAAATTTAAAGTTAAATCATACATGAAAACTAGATAATAATATTTCTCAAAAACAATAACATATAATTAACAAACATATAATTTTATTATTTGGTAGGCAGGTAGCTATGTCTTTGTGTTTAATTAAATAATTAAATAATCATCCTAATTAAATCGTACCTATCTATATATTTAATTATAATCTGTTATTCAAGTATTCATTCACATTATAATAGCTTTTGTTCAATAGAAATAATTTTAAATTATTAATAATATCAATAATAATAATATTAATAAGCTGGCAACACTAGAGTCAACAAGTCGTTGAAATTTCATTCAAAAATTTTTTCGCAATTTATTTACTACAGATATTATTTTAAACAACCAGATACCAGTTCCCTTTTTATAATTATAATAGTCTTCAATACCCATAAAAATTACAACGTGGGATCTGCTTTTTATAACAAGAAACATAAATAAAGAAAATCTGTGACCTATGACATATGTCATATTATGTAAAAATGAAATCGTCAAACCATCAAACCATCCAACAAAATAAGTAACAAAATGAAACAACGCCAATGTTGACAAGATCAGCTGCTGCTCGTCGCGCACGCCTACCGCCTCCGGACTCGTCGCTCAGCTCCGCCTCGCCGCCGCCGGAACCCAGCCCCATCGTGAGCGCTGTGACACCGGCCGTGGCAGTTGCGTCGAGCTCGAGCGACGAGTATTTCTCTCCGCCCACGACTCCACCACCTGCTCGTCGACGGGGAGGACACCGGCCACCGGACGGCTTAGGACCTCGAGGCCCACCGGCCTCTGATAGGGTCCCAGCTCCCGGCGGAAGTGTGCAGCGCATGCGATGGACGCAATCCATCAATGAAAATGTCATGCGCGCATACTATGGGGCTACAGAGGGGGGAAACAACCTGACTGCGTACCGTGTTAGGATGCTCTCTCTGTTTCAGGTGCTTGAGCCAGCTGTCAACGTGTCGGCACAACGACTATCGGATCAGGTGCGGGTCATCCAGCGTAATCGTATGTTGGATGATACCGTACTTGATCGCTTGCGGACTGAAATACAGAGCAACCATGTCATTGTCACGCCGTCGCAGGCTGTGGTTCCACCACAGTCAAGCATAATACCATGCGATAACGACGTGAGTAATGACATGGTTACTAATGTAAGTACCCAGTGCAATGTAGAAATGAGGAGTGCTTTGGAGGGTGCGATTCGGGAATATCGGTTCATGCAACCAGACCTGAGACCACGCATACCTCGTTTGCCCATGCATAACAGAAATAGGGCGCTGGTGGCTGTTCTGGATTCGCAGTTATCAAACTATTTTGATAACTGCGAAGACCTCACCGATGTTCACTCAATCCTGTATTGTGCGGCTGTAGCGGCATGTCGTGTAGCTCATGTCAAATTTCCTTCTGACAGAGCTACACGACTTAAACCAGCCGTACCGGCATGGCAGTACAGGATTGAGCGACGTATTGGTGGGGCCAGAGCACTCATTGGCAAACTGGTCTGCTTCAGGGAGGGCAATACTCGCCCTAGAGTGATGCGTTTTGTGAGGCAGGCGTTCTCGGGGACTGATATCAGTCCTCGAGACTACATGTCCCGTGTCACAGAACGCATCGACTTCCTGAAGCAGAAAGTGTATGCATGGGCAAACCGTATTCGTAGGTATAAGCGGCGGGTGGACCGATACACTCAGAATCGCACATTCCAAAAAGATGAAAGGTGGGTTTATAGGGCTTGGGAGCGACCGGACCAAGGTGTGGCTGACACGCACCTGCCGGATGATGATGCAATGTGTTCGTTCTGGCGCAGCATCTGGTCGGTGCCTGTCAGCCATGCCGAGGGTGAATGGACTCGGGTGATTGAGCGAGCATGCGATCCAATATCAGAAATGGGGGCAATTAATATCAGCCCCCAAGACGTAGCTCGTGCAGTCCGTCCGTTGCCTAACTGGAAATCTCCAGGGCCGGATGGGCTGCACAACTTCTGGATAAAATGGTTCACAAGGTCGCACGCTCGCTTGGCGACCCTGTTCCAGTCAGCCTTAGAGTCTGGGTCGCTGCCAGAGTTCCTGACAACAGGTATAACCCACCTGCTCCATAAATCGGGTAGTACTGCGGAACCCAAAAATTATAGACCGATCACCTGTCTCCCGACAGTCTATAAAGTTCTTACATCCATTTTGAGAACTAAAATTAGCAAACACATAGATGACAATTCTGTCATGTCCGCTTCTCAGAATGGATGTAGGAACGGGTCCCGTGGTACTAAGGAGCTACTCCTCATTGATATGGCCATTAGTCACCAGGTTCGCCGTTCCCGAAAGGATCTGTCGACATGTTGGATAGACTATAAGAAGGCCTATGACTTGGTGCCACATACATGGCTCATGAGGGTGCTCGAGTTGTATAAAGTTGATGCAACTCTGCGCACCTTCCTGATGTCATGTATGGGGCAATGGAGGACAGTCCTTCGCTATCCAGGATGTCGGCAGATTCAGAGGAATAGCGAGCCGATAAGGATAGAGCGAGGTATATTTCAGGGCGATAGTTTTAGTCCACTTTGGTTCTGCTTAGCCTTGAATCCTCTAAGCACACTGCTGGAGGATTCAGGTTTAGGCTATCGGTTGCGGAAAGACGGTCAGGTTATATCTCACCTCCTTTACATGGATGACCTAAAACTGTTTGCCCCCAACGATTTGCGACTGATGGAGTTACTGAAGGTAACTGAAACTTTCAGTAACGCCATCAGGATGGAATTTGGTGTGGACAAATGTGCGGTCATGCATGTAAAACGAGGGGAGATTGTGGAATCTGTGGGAACCCAGCTCTCAGATTCCATAACTCTTCGATCCCTCTCAGCAACCGAAACCTATAAGTATTTGGGTATGTCGGAAGCGCTGGGCGTCAATGTTGCTGACATGAAGCAATCGTTGAAGGAGCGTTTCTTTGGCCGCCTAAAAAAAGTACTTAATAGTCTTTTATCAGGTGGCAATAAGGTGCGTGCCTTCAACGGTTGGGTCATGCCGGTTTTGATGTACTCTTTCGGCATACTCAAATGGACTCAAACAGAACTAGACGCCTTGGATACGAAGGTCCGTAAATTGTTGACGGCGTATCGGATGCATCACCCACGTTCTTCGGTTATGAGACTGTATATCCCGCGGAAGTGTGGGGGTCGAGGCTTTTTAAATGCTAAGACTCTCCACAATCGCGAGATATGCAGCCTCAGGGAATATTTCCTAGGAACCGATGTGGGAATGCATCGAGATGTCGTCACGATGGACAAGGGCTTCACCCCGCTCTCCTTGGCTAAAGAGAACTGGCGCAAACCTCCAGTGCTTGACACTAACGATCGCAGGGAGGTATGGCAGAGTAAGGAGCTTCACGGACGCTTTTTCCGGGCCCTCCATGGGCCCGATGTAGACCTATCAGCGTCCGTAGGCTGGCTACGTTCCGGGGACCTATTCGGAGAAACTGAAGGTTTTGTCTGTGCAATAATGGATGAAGTTATGATGACGAATAACTACCGGAGATTTATTGTGAAGGATGGCACGGTTGACATATGTCGGGCATGCCACCGTCCAGGCGAATCAATCCGTCACATTATCTCCGGGTGTTCTCGTCTAGCTAACGGAGAGTACCTGCATAGACACAACCTTGTAGCCAGGATTATCCATCAGCAACTTGCTCTAAAATACAACCTTGTGGAATCGGAAGTGCCTTACTATAGGTATGTGCCCGACCCAGTTCTCGATAATGGCTGTATCACGTTGTACTGGGATCAATCCATCATCACTGACAGGACTATTGTAGCCAATAAGCCTGATATAGTGGTGGTGGATCGATCAGAGCGGCGCGCAATGATTGTTGACATAACGGTCCCACATGATGAGAACCTCGTGAAAGCCGAGAAAGATAAACAAATCAAGTATCTTGACTTGGCTCGCGAGGTTGTTGACATGTGGGAAGTGGACTCAGCAATCATTGTGCCGATAGTCGTATCAGCCCATGGCTTAATTGCCAAGAGCCTCGATCAATACCTGAGGAGGCTCTCGTTAGGCAGCTGGATCAAGGGCTTGATTCAGAAAGCGGTACTCCTGGACACGGCTCGTATTGTTAGGAGGTTCCTCTCTCTGGAGCCCTGACCGCCGGTAGCTTGGACCCTGTCCCGATACCGGTGGGCTACAATTTTTTATATTTTTAAATGTTTTTTATATATTTTTTAATTAATATTTAAAAATTTAACAAATTTGTTCATAAATGAATAAAGGAAATATTAATATATTAATACTAATATTATATTATATATTATATAATATTATAAAGATGTAACATTTGTTTGTAAGTTTGTATGTTTGTAAGTTTGTATGTAGGGGGTAATCTCCGGAAGTAATGAACCAATTTCAAAAATTGTTTCACTGGTAGAAAGCTACATTATTTGCGAGTGCTATAGGCTATATTTTATTCCCATACTCCCACGGGAACGGGAACTACGCGGGTGAAACCGCGGGACGTCAGCTAGTTATTAATAAAGATGTTGTATTTATTTATATTTCTTATTTCTTCTGGTAACTTATTATATATTTTTATCGACATGACATATGTACTTGAGGAATGCATTTTTAATCGGGATGTAGGAATGTTTAATCTATTTTTATATCATAGTAATTTTAGTTTGAATGTCTTCTCTTTTTGTGTAGAAATTCGGGTATTTACGTACAAATTTACAGATCTCAAAGATGTAGAGGCACGGTAGGGTTAGAATTTTTTTGGTCCTGAAAGTGAGGCTTACAGCTATCCGTTTGTTCAATATTTACTAGAATCCTAATTAGTTTTTTTTGTAGGGTGAATGGTGTGGGCGAGTCTGTACTATTTCCCCATAATATGACACCGTATTTAAACCATGCGTAGGCATACGCGTAATATGCTACCAACGCAGTATTTATGTCTGTAGTTTTTTTGATTTCCCGAAAGGCGTATGAGAATTTTGCTTGTACTTTCTGGATAATTATGCGACTTTCAATTTATGTGTGTGTCTATGTCTCATCCTAATAGGGTGAATTTATTAACTGTTTGTAACTTGTAATTTTTAAAACTGAAGTTTATATTTAGAGGCTTTTTTTGTCTTGCGTGGAAGGTCAATATTTTAGTCTTATCATAGTTTATTTCTAGGTTATGGTTCGTCATCCAATGAGTTGTAGCGTCAAGTATTGAATTTAATTTATCATTAAGGTTGAGATTAGTTTCACATGAAGCAAGAATAGATATATCATCCGCAAACAAAACACAAGGTTCACTGATATGCTTCGGGAGGTCATTGATGTAGACTAAGAATAGGAAATAGCCTATTACTCTACCTTGTGGGATTGAAGCGTTTATTGGTATGGTTTTAGATCGGAACAGTTCTATTTGATTCGTTTTTTGGTTAAAATATTCCAATTCCACTACTTGCTCTCTGTGTTGTAAGTACGACGCGAACCATTCATGACATTTACCACGGATCCCTATGCCATAAAGCTTGTTTAGTAAGATGTCGAATTGTACTCTATCGTAAGCTTTCGTTATATCTAGCAGTAATCCTATTGCATATTTTTTGGAGTTAATAATATCGAGGGCTTCTTGTATATATTTATAGACGGCAAGGGTTGTGGATCGGTTTTTTCGGAAGCCATTATGACAGTCATTAAATATGTTGTATTTTCCACAATAAGCGTAAACACGGTTGCACATGGCTTTTTCAAATAATTTTGATGCAGTTGGTAGGAGAGCGACTGGGCGGTAGTTATTTGGGTCAGTTTTTACATTTTTCTTATGTATTGGCTTCACAAGGGCCTTTTTCAAGAGGTTGGGAAAAGTACCTTCCTCGAAGGATTGGTTTAGTAGTTTGTAGAAAGGAAGAGTTAACTCGTCTGCACATTGTCTCATTAATGTAGGAGGAAGTTCGTCAACGCCATAGCTTGACTTATTTTTTAAGTTTTTTTTTAATGCATTCACCTCGTAAGGATCTATTGGACTCAGAAATATAGAATTCTCCGTTTAACCCCGGAAAGATTAGGCAGAGGTGTACGTAATAGTATCTGCACCCACTTTTCGCCAGTAATATTTAAGCCCCATTTATTTATTTATTTATAGTTAATTAAAACGGTAAACACCAATTACAATAATTAACAAAACAAAAGTAAAAACATCCAGTTGACACCATTCAATGGTTTGAATTAAATTGTACCATGTAACAAGGGGTGAGCCTAATGCCATCAACCGGGCGCAATTGCTGACTGATACTGAAAACTTCCTGATGGAAATACCCTTTCCATTTATAACGTACCGATACCTATGTTACTGATATTGTCACAGTTTTAGACTACTCCTTCTTCACAAAACGATTGAAATTCCTTGTACAATTTAATTTTCTGCTTTCAAACAACCAGAGACCGTCTTCAAAATCTCCATTACAATAAACCCATTTAATAATACCGAAAAATATCTTGTGGCGCCTATAATAATTAATATTCGTCGTTAAAACTACACTTAACACCACTTTAATGCCTTACTAAAGGGTTGTAAAATTTTATGTTGCGTTACAACTTTGTTTAATTAAAAACGTCCCCTGAATAATCAAGATGGTTTTAATATTTTATTATCTACGTTTTCATCGCGACATTATTTATTTCGTGTATGAACTATGAACGTTATTAAATGATCTTTATGGCTGTATTTTACGTTTTAGGTGATAACTTTGGTCTAGGGAATGAGTTATTGGTGTAGTTAATTTAGTTTTGGGATTTGATTAATTGAAACCTAGCTCAACTGATTTATTACTTGTCCAAAAACAAAAGCAAGCTCGTAGATTTTATGAAAAGCTAATTTTGGAATCCACTTGGTTTGGAGGGATACCTACGTCGTTCTAGATAAAATCCATTTTAACGTAAATCTTTTTTACACCCTCACAGACAGGTTCTGAGTAATCAATTCTTTATCATATATTTTTCTTACTAAGCCAGCTAAAATATTCTGCTCCCACGTATTTGGTTTGTCAGTGAAAAAAAGAAATACCAAACCAATACCTACCGTTAAAAAAACACGTACCAAAATAATAATATGTCGTTGGCAAGATTTTGATATCTATAAATTGTGAAATATAAATCTAAATTTGTTGCAACCTTAAGCTGATATTGATATAGAATTTCAATATCAATTTCTTTACATGATACCAGTGGCAAAATTGCACTGAATACCTGTTATCTTAGAACTGCTGCATACATAGCAACTTGATGAAATTGGATGACAATGGCAAGTGCCCTATACAATTAATGTGTAGTGCGTAGTGAATTCCATTGCTGGCTTGTTCAACTATCAATGATTGTGTAACAAGGGATTGAGGATGAACACCAAATGATTACCACTACTCACAATAGAAGCTAAGATTTGCCAAACTATATTAAGTGATAGTGGGCAGCATTCTCGTAGAACGGATGGCCAATGGGGCCGAAAAGTTCTGGAGTGGCGACCGCGAACCGAAAGACCGGTGGTGAACCGATGACCTGGTGAAGGTTGCGGGGAACCGCTGGATGCGAGACGAACTGGACTGGTTAATGTGGTGACACTTAGAGGAGGCCTATGTAAAGCAGTGAACGTCTTCAATAGAAGCTGTAAATAAAGTTTGTACAATGTAATGTACTGTTAAATCAGAAAAGTTATGCGCTCCCGTAATCTTTGGATTTCCGAATTAGCACGAACGTTGCGCCACACGTTAACCCCCAGAGAGGCAAAGTTTGAGGTTCGTATTTGAGAAGATAGACGATATTTTCCAAAGCACATAATTTTCCTTAGATATCTGTAAGCTTCTTAATATTTATATAATTATTGAGTCACAAAAACACGATCATAAAAACGTGGTGCGTGCAAAGACGTTTATAAAACACAATATTATGGAATGTTTTCTTTTTCCGTATGAAACTGAAGCCCCTTACTAGCTTTAAGTGTCGATTTGCATGCTGACGTACGATTATGTAAGCACCGGTATGTTTAGTAGCAGCATTATGTAAACACAGAACCTCGTATGTCGAAGTTTCAATTATTCATCAAGTACAGTTGGATAATGCACCGTATTTGCATTATTTTGTATGCTATTATACAATTTTTCCTGTAAAAGGCAAAAATGCAGTTGCCTTTAAAATATGGAAAGGGCTTTGTGGAGTGTTGTGTTGTGTTTAAGAATAAAGCGGTTCCGAATCATAAAATGGATTTTATTTTTGGATCGCCGAAGGTTATAAAATTGCAACTACAGGATACTCGAGCCTCACGTAGCCCACGAACTCATCACAATTAGTCTATTCCCAACCCAGGCATTTTTTTGCCGCGGGCCTGTGGACGGTGGGCTATGGGCTAGCTTGCCGTCCGTCCGTCTCATGACGACAGACCGTGTTGACGGCGCGTTCGTGTTCCACGCGCGCCTCAAAGAGTGTCAGCAAAAAGGAAGGGGTCCGTAAGGACCGATGCCTGCCGGGGTTGCGGGACTGTTCGAAAGATACCGTGGCCCCGGAACACAAAGGCCGATGAAGGAACATGGATGGGTTTTAGTCAGTAAAAGTCTGACACTCCCTCCTGCTCCGCCCAGAGCGGGAGGAGTTATTTTATGATTTCCCATCCGAAAAAAAAAAAAAAAGTATACTCGAGACCGAAAAAATTTAAAAGAATACTTATTTTCTAATTCTGTAACAAAATATGCTGTATCTACATAATAACGTAGTTATGGTTTTTTTTATTACAGATAGAAAAGTAGTTGTTTTGATGTGAAAACTTCTTTAGGCGCTCTGAGCACTTTTTGGGTGAAGGAAAAACATTAAACTCATCGTCATTTGACGTAACGTGCGGTCACGCTTCGTAGCACTCGTAGGCGATCCGCTACGGCGTAGCACCACATAGGCATGCGCGGGGCATAACCAGTGCTACGACTGGGGCGGGGCCTGTGTACTTTTTGTTTTCACTTCTATCGGCAGTCCCCAAAGACTGCCCCGATTTTTTTAATTTATTACTTTTGCCTTTATAAGTCCTCTTTCAAAGTATTAGGTCGCTGATGATAAAAGGTTGTGGGATCATTATTTCAGGCTGAAAACCATTTTCACAGTACGCCTCTTTTGACACAACAACCCATTTCCACTTCAATCATATCCATACCAATCAAATCCAAAAGTAAAAATCTTCGTCAAAAAAACGAAGTAAACAACCCCTGCACATAACTTCATCCGAAGTGGCAGTGGGCTGGTAAATGTCATGTGATTGCAGCTTCCCCAACCATTGCGAAGATATTTATGTTGATCGTCGTATGTCCTCCCGAATCACTTATCGTTATTCAAGATTACTTTAGTGATCTTGACAACATAAGTTACGTAATTGACTTAGAAGTTGCCGAGAAAATGTTTTTGGGGTAAGTTTTGTTTTTACTGAGCGTCATAAATAGACAGCTTCATGCTAGCTGTTTTATGCTGGGGTGGGTAAGACTCCACTGAGTTTCTGAAGAAAAAACATCGAAGCTTGGAAATAGGCTAGTTTCCGCCATCAATAAATTGCAAATCTATTAAGTCCGTCAGTTAGAGTAGTGGAAAACAATAGACATGTATTTTTTGTTTTCGTAAATCAATGAATATTGACAAAGATAAAACACATCAAAACTCGGAAGTGGGGGCTCGTGACGTCAGAACGCACTAAAAATTAAACCACTGCTTGACGTATTGAGAATTTTAAAAGCGTCGCATCTTCGTCAATTTTGGTTTACGTAGGTAACAAAAGAAAAAATACGTGTCAAATATAATTTGATAAACTAACTGACGAACTATGTAATTAGATTTTTTCAGCTGACAATCTTATTGTGAAGTAAGGGTAAAATGTCGGGATTGATTGAATGAATTATTACAATACTACAAATGACAACGTTTCGATGATTTGTGTCCTGGAAATCGTGTGTAAGTATCGAGTGCTAAATGTGACGTTGATAGATGTAGCTGTTACTGCTGAATATTTATGTCTTATTTTTTTAATGAAAAACAAAAATCTTATACTCCGTACAATCATCACGAATCATAACAGTCCTCTTGTATTCCTTATTTTTAAGTCAAGGATTGGCAGAGTGGTCTGCTAAGATACATTCTGCGAAAAAAAAAACATTCTCACAAGAACAGAGAAAAGAACCTTTTACTTTTAATTTCAATGTAAAAAATGTAGCGGTGAACGATGATCACAACTTTGCAAAAACTTTATTACGATGTTTATTTAACAAAAGCCCGATACAGCTTTACACTACACAAAAAGTACAAATACTCAAAGGAAACTAATCCACACTTTATCTTTAATTAAACTATAAAATCTGTTAGACGCGTCGCTTAGTAAAAAGGTTTGTTTCAACCGTTTCTTAGGGCTCAAAGTGTACTTGTTCATTAACACTAAACTGCTCGCGGCTCGATCACGTACAAAACAGATTTGAGCAGCTGCCGACGGGTTAACAAATTGTGTGAGCAGAAAATAGTATTTCAGAGTTGCCTTTAGAGTGAGTTGTTTTAAGAGAAATAGTATGAAGTAATTAGTATTGGAGCTGATTTTAATATAATACAGGCAACTAAGGCCCATATATAAAATACACAAAATAATAATTAACAACAATATTATACTAATACATTTATTTTAAACCTTAGGAGACTAAAACTATATACCTACACGCAACGTTGTCGGCGTCGTGTTTCGCTGCGTGGTGTCGCGTAACCGTCCTCGGACGACACCCTTCGGCCAAAAGTCCTCCTTCATGCAGGTCTGTAGATGGTGGGTTAGAACTTGTACCACAAATGACTTAAAGTTGATGTTGTGACGCGATTCCAACCTTTCGACCCTCAGAGTCCAGTTGGTAGTTGGTTTTGAGTAGGTAGTAGGTAGGAGGTGAGTATTATAAAGTTATATAACATCATGCCTGTAATTCCAGAAGGGATCAACCGAGGTGTATGAGATATAAGGGGACAAGTCCAACAACCAACAACTGGTCACAAATCCGGACTGCTATCGGAACTACTATTAAGAAGTTTCCGGTAGAAAAACCCAATAACACTTTGCCCGACCCGGGAATCAAACCCAGAACATCATGCTCAGCAGAAGCGCTTGCGAGCACTAGACCTGCAATCACTTTTTAAAAACCAGTTTAAGAAACAAACATTGAATTCGCTCTGACAATATTGCAAAGGCCGTGAAAAGGCAATTGCAGGTCGAGTATGAGTTTGAAGGCCGAACCGTGGGCGAGGCGAAACAGGCAATTGCCATCTCCGCCGAGGCATATTATTATAGTGCTTTTCTCAAAAGAATGCAGGGAATAAAACATAGTTTTTATATTATAGATTTAACTTAATTAATATTAAAAGTTACATTAAATTTAGTCATAATGGGGCAATTACTAAAAGAAAATGTTATTGATTTCCCCGGTATATTTATGTTTGTTTGTTGAACTTCTTATTAACTATGTAAATAACTAATAAAGACGAATTTTCAGCTTTGCCGCCAATGTTTTATTTATCATCTGTGCCGAAAGGCAAACGCGTTTATGGCTATAAATCCACGTGAACACAATTTGTACTAAGCAAAGAGGCTTACTTTAGTATGCCAAGAATGATAAAAGAGATCCAATCAATAGTAGAATTTACAACAAGTGCACAAAACGAACCATTTTTATCCGAGATTTGTAGCAGCCCGAGCCGAAGGCGAGGGCTGATAGTAATGTCGAGGATAAAAATGGTTTTGTGGACGAGTTATAAACTCTGCTTTTCACTTCGATTGCGAGGAAATAAAACAGTAGTTGTACGAGCTACGCTGTACATTCCACTAACTTGTCCTACTTTTAGTGATACGTTGCAGTTTGTTTAATCCAACATGAATTGTACATTATTACTTTATAACAAGTTATTTTTAGTAGCAATTAAACCTTTATACCAATCGGTTGTCTACTCAATCAACATAACATTCCTATACAACATAACATAACATTTTCACTGTTGGGAGTTACGCCCCAACATTTGGTCCTTCGAGCTATTAATTTACTGTTGTGTGATTTATATCTTCTACGGTCGCGAATCGGTTGGACTGGTCTCTCACAAGCGAGTCGCCCCAGTAACCAATTGAGAAGGCGCATATCGTAGAAGAGAAAGGTTGCACAATACTAAGAACCAGGAGTGTGGAGCAACAGTCGACACTCGGAACAGAAGAACATCTTGAAGTCAACAAGAAAAACAACATAAACAACATGTCGTCAGCAGATTTATACCAGAATCAGAACGAACTCTACGAGAACATAAAGAAGATCGGAATAAATATCAAGAAAGATGGTTGGGACAGAAAAAACCCCGACTATTTCAAACGCCGTATGGTAATGTTGGAAAACTTGTGGTCAGATTATCAATTCAATCATGACCGCCTGTCTACGGAACAAAGTGTAAGTCATCCCTACTTTACAAATGACTCCTATAATCAAACGCTGCAGTGCTACAATGAAGTAAAGGAGCTGATTCTTCAACAACACCAACAACTCACGACCCTCGTTCGTTCTCCAAGGGAGCAGTCGGTCCAAACAAAAACATTTGGAGGTACCAACCAACAAACAGGGGAAGGTACCTCAGATCAGGCAAGACAGGAACAAGAAGCCATCAAGAATGAGGTGGCAGAACAAGCCAGGAATGCCAATCAAGATAACAAAAACCGAGAACCATCACCACCTCCTACTCGGCAAGAACAACAAAAACCTGCGAAAAGGGATACGGGATCCAATAGCAAGCTGGACGACATGATGCGCAAACAGACAGCAAACTTCAAAGCCTTCATGAGAGCAGTCGCGAACATACACGTGGAGTTTCTATCTGAAAGATGGGAATTTCAAGACGCTCTACAAACACTCCAAACGCGCTGGTCAGCAATTGACAACCTTCACTGGGAGATAGAGTGCGAAACAAACGGAGAGAAGATAATAGTGTACGAAGATCGCTACACCAGGTATGAAAACCAGTTCCATGAACTAAAAAAGGCTTTGAATACTACACCAACACTACGCAACGATCGGAGAGCGGGAAATATGAAGTCAGACTGCCGATGAAGAATGAACTAGAGAGCAGACTGGGGTCGTCCAAGCCAATGGCTATCGCCCAATTCAAGACGTTAGAAAGAAAATTGGAAAAACAAACACATTTGGCAAAGGCCTATAAAGACTTCATGGCTGAATATATTGATCTAGGTCATATGAAGCAATCAACAGTCAGTAACAAAACATTCGAGTTACTCTCGGTCTCGGTCTGTTACTTACCTCACCACGGCGTACAACGCGCTGAATCAACAACAACAAAGTACAGAGTGGTGTTCAATGCGTCAGCAAAAACATCTACAGGATGCAGTTTGAATGACCTCATGTACAAAGGCCCCAATCTTCAACAGGACCTACAAACATTACTGATAAAATGGAGGCAATACAAATATGCGTTTACAGCGGACATTGAAAAGATGTTTCGTGCTATTTGGGTAGCCCCTGCAGACCAAAAACTGCAACAAATTGTATGGCGGGAATCACTGAAACAACCTATCCGCTCATATCAACTAACAACCGTAACATACGGTACCAAGGCAGCGCCGTTCCTTGCCATGATGACACTCAAGAGATTGGCGACAGATGAACGGGAACAGTTCCCAGAGGCATCAAAAGTGCTGGAAGAATCATTCTACATGGATGACCTCGTTCATGGGACACATACAATAGAAACAGGAAAGAAATTGATCGCTGATCTGAAACAATTATTAAAAAATGGAGGGTTTAACCTTCGAAAATGGTCCGCAAACAATCAAGAACTTTTGGAAGACATCTCCGAACAACACAACAACGACAAGGTCGTCTTCAACTTCAGAACGGAAAACACACAAAAAACGTTAGGCTTGTGCTGGAACTCAAGAGAAGATAAATTCACCTTTCAATGCACAATTTCGAACGTAAACAAGAAACAGACCAAACGCAGCCTACTAGCCGAAATATCTAAACTATTTGACCCACTCGGCTGGCTGGCTCCCGTGTCAACAAAATTGAAATTATTATTTCAAAAACTGTGGGATGGAAACTTACAATGGGACGACGAAGTGTCCGACAACATACATGCGGAATGGTGCAAGATACAAGCGGACGTAAGGGCAATAAACTCTTGCGAAATACCTAGATGGCTTCAGTGTGGTGAAAAGCAGACAATGGAGCTACATGGGTTCAGCGACGCCTCCCTGGATGCTTATGCCTGTGTCATCTACGCACGGGTCCACTCATCAACAATACTTGTAGCCGCGAAGTCAAAGATTGTACCACACCGAAAAACAACAACATTGCCTAGACTGGAATTAAATGGAGCGCACCTGCTATCACAACTAATGCGCAAGGTCAAACAGTCATTGAATCAATATGAAGCACACGTCTACGGCTGGACTGATTCCATGGTGGTTCTGGGTTGGTTACAAGGAGACCCATCCCGATGGAAAGCATTCGTGGAAAACAGAGTACGAAGTATTACCGACGTCATACCACGATCGTCGTGGAACTACGTCAAAACAAAGGAAAATCCCGCTGACGCCGCAAGCAGAGGCCAATACGCTAGTCAGCTGAAAGAAAATCAACTGTGGTGGCAAGGGCCTACATGGCTACCATCGCTTAAAACAAATAACATAGAAAAACACAATTATAACACAGACCAAGAAGAAAAAACAGTCCTGAAAAAGGTCAATGTATCCCAACACAACATAGAAAATCCGAGCATTGTGGAAAAATTATTGGAAAATCACAGCTCTATCGAACATATTATTCGCATTGTCGCATGGATACTTAGAACATTGAACCCGAAACGGCGACAGCGGCCAAGATATCTGACGTTGCACGAATTTGATAACGCAACGAAGGTGATCGTAAAACAAACACAACAAAAATCATTTGACACAGATATTTGTTATTTACAAAAACATAACACGGTGCAGTCAAACAGTAAAATAAAAGCGCTCACTCCGTTCATTGATCATCAAGACATCCTACGAGTTGGAGGAAGATTAAAAAACGCCTTACTAACCGAAAACATGAAACATCCGATGATAATTCCACACGACAGTCGATTAACACATCTTCTCATCGACCAAGCTCATCGAATGACGTTTCACGGCGGCCCGAGACTGACCCTATCACACTTACGTGAGAAATATTGGATCGTCGGCGGAAACCGAACAACGAAGATGCAAATCAGAAAATGTGTGACGTGTCGCAAAAACAACCCAAAAGCAGAACACCAGCTGATGGGCAATCTGCCGAGCGCAAGAGCAAATCAAGCGCCACCCTTTTACCATACAGGGGTGGATTACACTGGATTTGTGGACGTCAAAATGAACAAAGGCAGAGGAGCGAAAACAATGAAGGGCTACATAGCAGTCTTCATATGCATGGTGACCAAAGCTGTGCATATTGAGCTGGTATCAGATCTCACCAGTTCAGCATTTTTGGCAGCCCTAAACAGGATGGCAGCAAGAAGAGGCACCCCTCGTCACTTATACAGTGACAATGGAACAAACATTGTTGGTGCAAACCGCCAACTCGTAGAGCAATACGAGGAAATTGAACATTTATACAAAAGCGACCAACTACAACGGGAAATCGCGGAGATGAGTATTGAGTGGCATTTTAATGCCCCCGCTTGGCCATCAGCGGGAGGACTGTGGGAAAGAGCAGTCAGAAGCCTAAAACACCACTTGAAAAGAGTAGTGGGAGAACAAAAATTAACATTTGAGGAGTATAGCACAATCCTAACAAAACTGGAGGCATGTTTGAATTCCAGACCTCTGTGTCCACTAAGTGAAAACATCGACGATCTAGACTGTCTGACGCCAGCACACTTTTTCTCGGGTAGGCCGGGCCTAACAGTCATCGAAACAAGGGAAGATGCAAGAACAAGATGGGAACTAACAAGAAAGATCTTCGTAGAAATCTGGAAGAGATGGAGGAATGAATACCTGTGCCAGCTATTAGCTAGATCAAAGTGGCAGGAACCACAGAAAAATCTGAAGATAGGCGATCTGGTGGTTATTCATAATGACCATATACCAGCCGGAAAATGGCTCATGGGGAGAATAACAGAGCTTCACCCTGGGAACGATGGATATGTTCGGGTCGTTAGCCTAAAAACAAAAAATGGGCATATGAAAAGACCTGTTACAAAACTATCCGTCTTACCTATCAACGGTGACAAAACTGCCGAACAGCAAATTACTTCAAAAACAAACGATAATGAGTCATACCTACAGACGAACAGCGAGTCGCAAAGTTCACGACGAGGCAAAACAACAAACAGAAAAATAAACTTCATTGGACTGGTCATGGCACTGCTGTATTTGCTAAATCCTATCGCGGCCACTAACACAACAAACATTGCACATTGCGACGAAATAGGACACTATAACCATATGTTGCTGAATCCGCAAGGCCGAGTGAATACAAGAAGCAAACGCGGGTTTATCAACGGTATCGGTTCCATCGCGCGCTCCCTGTTCGGAGTATTAGATGACGAATTCGCAAAACAATATCAAGCAGACATTGACCTGGTCAAGGCCAACGAGAAACATCTGGCATTGTTGCTAAGAAATCAGACATCCGTGATCGAAGCAGAATATAATCTACTGAAGAGGTCGGAAGATGCAGTTGAAAAACAGTACAAACTATTTAACAAACATCTGCTAATCCTGTCTGCAGAACTTCCTTCAATCAACAACATCATAAATCTACCTGTACCGGTTTTAAAACATCTTCACGAGAATGAGTCGGTAACCGAGCAGAGAGCAATACTTGAAGAGCTTGGCAAACAAGTAGAACAACTGAAAGCCGCAACATCAGAAGACATCCTGTCAGATCATGCAACATACCACGATGTCCACCAATACGTTGTCATCTACCTATTAGCGGCCGCAGCAACACTCGTGGGCGTAATATACGCTTACAACCACCTACGCAAGCATTGGGCAAGTCGACGGAAGCAAGAAGCTCCATCTGTTCCTAACCCGATGCCCCGAAGAAGGTCAACAGCGAGCATCGTGGACAACTCCATAATTGAGGTCACAGACGACAGTAGCGCAGCGCACTTATCGAGTGCACGCGCACTCAATAAAGCAACGTCGCCTATTGCGCGTTGTGAATTACCATAATAATATAACATTTTTTGTATTTAACTTTTACATTTGAACTTTACATTTTACTTTTACATTTCCGATGTACTTACATTTAAGTTATCTTTGTGAGTGGGCAATATGTACGAGCTACGCTGTACATTCCACTAACTTGTCCTACTTTTAGTGATGCGTTGCAGTTTGTTTAATCCAACATTAATTGTACATTATTACTTTATAACATGTTATTTTTAGTAGCAATTAAACCTTTATACCAATCGGTTGTCTACTCAATCAACATAACATTTCTATACAACATAACATAACATAACATTTTCACTGTTGGGAGTTACGCCCCAACAGTAGTATAAATTGAAGAAATTAATAAACACGCAAAAACAAGGGCTGTTTCCCGCCGCTTTCTTTTTTTTAAATCTTACGACATTGATATTAAACTTGGGCTGCAGACCTATACAGCCTACTATTAAATATTTTTTTTTATAATAATTTTCTTAAATTAATTAAATAACCTACCGTAGGTACTTGAATTTAATTTTTTATGTCTTTTATGTCTTAAAAAACACATAAGGCAAATAATTAAAGTAAATATTATAAAATAACAAATTCTATCTATGAACTTCTTATTGCGTTTGGCTGTATGGCTCATTTTCTTTGCCTTAATATACATAGATACATTTATGAGTAGATACATTAATGCCCTTGTGCACAAAGTTCGATTTTGTGCAGCCTATATCCTGCACAAACAAGCACTTTCAGAGCATGAGAAGTGAAATAGTAGATTGTATCATAAGGGAGCAAAATAATATTTTTACGGCGAGGGTGCTTTTTTGAATCCAGAGCGAAGTGAGGGATTCTAGAGTAGAATCCCGAGCGTAGCGAGGGATTCTTTAATAGAATCCTGAACGTAGCGAGGGATTCAAAGTACTTCGCCCGAGCCAAAAATATATTTTGCGCCCGAGTGATACACTCTACTTTTCATCACTCACTATGAGAAAATAAAAGGCACCTCATAATTTTAACCGACTTCAAAAAGGAGAAGGATCTCAATTCTACTGTTTTTTTTAATGTATTTACACCGATTACGCTGATATTAATGAGCCGATTGACGTGATTATTCTTTAGTTTGATGCGGAATAGTTGCCATTTGGTCCTATAAAAATTTAACATAGTTTGGCCCAGTAGTTTTCATTTTATGAACATTTTTACTTCAGTCGTGTGGTCTAATTTCAACATGTAAAATAAATGCATATCTAATATTTGGATAGGATATTACAACTAAAAATGTAAAAATAAAAAAAACTTTTTTGCAAAATATAAAACCGACTTCACAAAACACAAAAACGTTAAAAATAACTTTAGCTTCAGAAGTCGGTGACAAAAAAAAAACTAAATGAATCAAACAAAGGTCACCGACTTCTGAAGATCTAAAGTTATTTTTCACTTTATTGTGTTTTTTACTCACTGTCACTTGAAGAACTAATTTTTCAAAACAAAACCATGTATTTCTAACAATTTATGAAAATTGACGAAAACGCGGTCTGTAGTTCGCGCGTTTTTTTTTTAATCAGCCAGCGCGGCGGCGGGTGCGACTATGGGCCGTCGTACCAGCCAGTCTTTATTCAAACAATATTTGCGTTCGATTTCTTTCGGCGCTGAACACTAAGATGTTCCAAATTCAAAAAGTGCGCCGCAAAAATAATTGCGGCGCACTTATAAAGAGGAATAAAAACTCATTACTGCCCGCTAAAAGTTTATTATAGAAAACACCTCCTTTGGGTGCACATAAAGGCGAACCAAGTCGTCCTTTTCGAATAGGTGGGATGAAATAGTAGATTGTATCATAAGGGAGCAAAATAATATTTTTACGGCGAGGGTGCTTTTTTTAATCCAGAGCGAAGTGAGGGATTCTAGAGTGGAATCCCGAGCGTAGCGAGGGATTCTTTAATAGAATCCTGAACTTAGCGAGGGATTCAAAGTACTTCGCCCGAGCCAAAAATATATTTTGCGCCCGAGTGATACACTCTAATTTTCATCACCCACAATGAGAAAATAAAAGGCGCCTCATAATTTTAACCGACTTCAAAAAGGAGAAGGATGTCAATTCTACTGGTTTTTTTAAATGTATTTACACCGATTACGCTGATATTAATGAGCGGATTGATGTGATTATTCTTTAGTTTGATGCGGAATAGTTGCCATTTGGTCCTATAAAAATTTAACATAGTTTGGCCCAGTACTACAAGGGGAGTAAGGCACAGATTACTAATCGAGTGTGCATTTGAGGCCTGACGCGAAGCGGAGGGCCGTGAACCACACGAGTTTAGTAATCTGTACTTACCCTCGAGTGATATATACTGCTTTATACTACACTTGCACTTTTAAGCACAAATAAATAAAGACAAAATAGCATAGCGAGGGCGCTATGCTCGGGATTCTATTCTAGAATCCTTCGCTTCGCTCTGGAATCAAAATAGCGCCCTCGCCGTAAAAATACTATTTTGCTCCCTTGTCATACAATCTACTATTTATACTACACTTGCTTAGTAAGTGTATCAATACTACCCCACTAAAAGGCTTGAAAGCTGTTCATTAAACCTTCTCAAAAATCTAGGCAGTTATATTGTATGGAATTTCATTACTGCCCTGAAAATCAGGGTAGTAATGCATTAATAACGCGTTTTGTGTGTGCCGCGGGGGAGAGCCAGCTCACATACACGCAGTGACGCAGAATAAAGGCAAACAGGCCAATTGGCGCGTTTTCGAGTCTTCACGATTGCGCGCTCTTATCATATCTGTTTAATTGAATATCATATTGCAATCAAACGATTTAATTTTACCATACGGGGCGTTTTTACCTTCTCTAACGTCTTCTGGCGCGAAAACTGTTTGACGCGCTAAAATTAAAAAAAAAACTTATTGTTGGTTGACGTATTTTGTAGAGACAATTTTCTTGGTAAAGTGTGTCAATATAACTTTTTAATAAAATGCTTTTTTTGCTATTTTGTCTTTATTTCTTTGTGCTTAAAAGTGCAAGTGTAGTATAAAGCAGTATATATCACTCGAGGGTAAGTACAGATTACTAAACTCGTGTGGTTCACGGCCCTCCGCTTCGCGTCGGGCCTCAAATGCACACTCGATTAGTAATCTGTGCCTTACTCCCCTTGGTGAATAAATAGCTATTTCATCCCACCTATTCGAAAAGGACGACTTGGTTCGCCTTTAAGTGCACCCAAAGGTGGTGTTTTCTATAATAAACTTTTAGCGGGCAGTAATGAGTTTTTATTCCTCTTTATAAGTGCGCCGCAATTATTTTTGCGGCGCACTTTTTGAATTTGGAACATCTTAGTGTTCAGCGCCGAAAGAAATCGAACGCAAATATTGTTTGAATAAAGACTGGCTAGTACGACGGCCCATAGTCGCGCCCGCCGCCGCGCTGGCTGATTAAAAAAAAAACGCACGAACTACAGACCGCGTTTTCGTCAATTTTCATGAATTGTTAGAAATTCATGGTTTTGTTTTGAAAAATTAGTTCTTCAAGTGACAGTGAATAAAAAACACAATAAAGTGAAAAATAACTTTAGATCTTCAGAAGTCGGTGACCTTTGTTTGATTCATTTAGTTTTTTTTTTGTCACCGACTTCTGAAGCTATAGTTATTTTTAACGTTTTTGTGTTTTGTGTTTTTTGAAGTCGGTTTTATATTTTGCAAAAAAGTTTTTTTATTTTTCCATTTTTAGTTGTAATATCCTATCCAAATATTAGATATGCATTTATTTTACATGTTGAAATTAGACCACACGACTGAAGTAAAAATGTTCATAAAATAAAAAGTACTGGGCCAAACTATGTTAAATTTTTATAGGACCAAATGGCAACTATTCCGCATCAAACTAAAGAATAATCACATCAATCGGCTCATTAATATCAGCGTAATCGGTGTAAATACATTTAAAAAAACCAGTAGAATTGACATCCTTCTCCTTTTTGAAGTCGGTTAAAATTATGAGGCGCCTTTTATTTTCTCATTGGATCAAAACACTTACTGTTAAGTCGGTATATATAACGTCGACTTGGGACCTTTGTGACATACACTCGGAGAGGTAGTCGCTACAGACAATGAGATTAGTCGAGGTCGACCGACCCCTTACGAAGCCGTGCTGGCTTTCACTTATGATGTGCTTTAGTGCCGAAGAAACCTGTGCGTGCACAATTTTCTCTAGTGTTTTAGCAAACACACACAGCTTCAAAATAGGTCGGTAATTCTCGGCCAATGTCCTTGACCCCTTTTTATGTATCGGTGTTATATATGTCGACTTCCATATTTTAGGCACCACGCCAGTAGCAATAGATTTTTCAAACAGCATGGAAAGAGGCACAGAAAGATCCTTGGCGCAGTTGACGATGAATACGGGCGAGATGTCATCTGGACCCGCAGACTTGCTTAGATCAACTTGTTTTAGCAGCCTACACACCTCACTTAGCCTTATTTCCACCTGACTTGTATCTTGCGTGTTGTTGGTCAGTTCTTCGACCGTAATACAAGCCGAAGATTGACTGCTGGTATCACTAGTATTATCCAGGAAGTTGGCATAAAAACAATCACCGAACATATTACAGATTACGTCACCATCAGTGGACGCTACCTGGCCAAATTGCATCACTGAGGGGTAAGAACAAGATTTTTGCTTGGACTTGACGTACCTCCAAAAGGCCCGTGGATTATCGCGAATGTCGGATTCTACTTTGGCTATGTAATCGTCAAACAAATCGCCCTCCAGGTCTTTAGCCCGTTGACGGAGGATAATGAATGATTGTTGGTCGGAAAGGTTCCCGTACTTCTTAAATTTATTGTGAAATTTAGCTTTTTCCTTTAATATTTTTATCAACGGACTTTTGTACCAGGGAGGGTATTTTGATTTAGGGACGACAGTTTTCGTCGGTATATACGTGACATGTAGCCTCCTTAATATACCATAAAAGTAAGTTACCGCTTCTTCCATCGACCTCCTACTAAACTCCGACTGCCAGTCTATTCGATTTAATTCGATTTTTATATTTTCGTAATCGGCAGACTTATATAAAAATTTTACGTAGGACCGACCTGGCAGTCGATGCAGTTCAACGAATTCCGCGGTAACATATAAGGCTCTGTGATGAGGATCCTCAGGCACTAGTGGATCATCACAGTAGTTGACGATAACTTCATCATTCGAAAAAACCAAATCGAGGATTCTTCCATTGATATTCGAGTGACTATTGTACTGCATTAAATTACTCGTATTAAGATTATCTATTAAACCAGTCTGAACATTGCCATGAACATTTGTAGGGTATAATGATTGTCCAACACCAGCCCGCTGCCACACAATATTGGGCTGGTTGAAATCTCCCAAGACAACAAACTTATCGGACGGACGATTGAGGGTAATTTCAAGTACGTTGTCCGAGAAGTTGCCGAGTTACGCCGCTAAAGAATTTCCCTGATTTTGACAGCAAACATATACAACACAAATGTGCATTTTATAAACTACTCTGGGTTTCTTATAGTGCAACGTCAACGTAACCCACAAATCCTCCGCTGAAGAGCACCATTCACTGCAGGTGTCAGCGGCAAGTTCACGTTTAACTGCAATTAAAACCCCTCTTCCCCTCGTTTGGCCAGTATGAGTGTAGTCCCGGTCACGTCTCCACACAAGATACCGGTCATCAAACAATTCCGAGTCACATATGCCATCCATCAGCCACGTCTCAGTCAAACAATAACATCATAACCATTACTGCACACATTTCTAAAGAAAACAGCTGGCTTTGTCCGTAGTCCCCGTACGTTCTGATAGTAAATATTAATAGGCGCCATAATAATCATTGAACAGTTTATTATTTAATAGACTAGATAAAGGTATGCAAAGCACATTCAAACAGTAATATGTCACATAAACAGATTTGCAACAAAAACAGTTTTATTATATATTTTCTCAAACATGCTTGGAAATTTGAACATTACTTATTTTCGCAACCTTCTTCGAGATAAATCGAAATTGCTTTACTGGCCAGATACATGCGACCAGCGGCCGGCAAAAGTTGTATAAAAATCATATCTGTCGTGTTTAGCAGCCAAATAAATTACGTAATAACCTCATATTTGTCGTATTATTTAAAAATAGAACGATATTTTACTCTGAAGCATGGCAACCAAGGAGATAACTTATCAAATATTTTATTTAAATTTCCAATTGGCTTGCAAATATAAAGCGGTTTATTGAAACAAAATAAAAAAACAAATGATCTCTTCAACGCGCGAGTTTTAATTTCCTCGCATTATTTGAGAAAAGTACTATACAAGCCTCGGCCACAACTAGGCATTGATGGGCTTATGTATGTGTGCCTCGGCTTCGCCTCGGCCCACACACACAACATTTACACGTTTGTCCATCAATGCCTTTGTTGCTGGCCGCTGCAATAATGTACCATTTTTCTCAGACATGCATGGAAATATTGTCATTATTTTCGAAAAAAAGAACACGCGAAGTATCGAATTTACGGACAAAGAAAATCAAATCCATTGCAAGGGCGTTTTTTGAATTTGGAACATTACAACGCTCCAGCAATGTTGTATGAAACGGCGTGCTGGGGTTATTAAATACTCTTTATACTACACTTGCTTAGTAAGTGTACCAATACTACCCCACCAAAAGGCTTGAAAGCTGTTCATTAAACCTTCTCAAAAATCTAGGCAGTTATGTTGTATGGAATTTCATTACTGCCCTGAAAATCAGGGTAGTAATGCATTACTAACGCGTTTTGTGTGTGCCGCGGGGGAGAGCCAGCTCACATACCCGCAGTGACGCAGAATAAAGGCAAAACAGGCAAATTGGCGCGTTTTCGAGTCTTCACGATTGCGCGCTCTTTGAATATCATTGCAACCAAACGATTTAATTTTACCATACGGAACGTTTTTACCTTCTCTAACGTCTTCCGGCGCGAAAACTGTTTGACGCGCTAAAATTAATAAAAAAAACTTATTGTTGGTTGACGTATTTTGTAGAGACAATTTTCTTGGTAAAGTTTGTCAATATAACTTTTTAATAAAATGCTTTTTTTGCTATTTTGTCTTTATTTCTTTGTGCTTAAAAGTGCAAGTGTAGTATAAAGCAGTATATATCACTCGAGGGTAAGTACAGATTACTAAACTCGTGTGGTTCACGGCCCTCCGCTTCGCGTCGGGCCTCAAATGCACACTCGATTAGTAATCTGTGCCTTACTCCCCTTGGTGAATAAATAGCTATTTCATCCCTTCTATTCGAAAAGTGTCGTTTTGTTCCCCGTTTAGCGGGAGCAAAGTAGCTCTTTTCTCTACTAGACTTTTTAGCGGGCAGTAATGAGATTTGAATTTGGAACATGAATCGTTCATTGAAATCGAACGAAAATTGTATAGATGACTGGCTGCAAGTGTTTGCTGTACGGTGCGGGGGTCAGCACGCGCATTGTTGAAAATATTAAATTAAGAGTTGCAGATAGTTCGCCCATGCCGTTCTCACCGCGCTCTTCTACATCAAAGGAACCTTTTCCTGAGCACCAGCCAGATACTGAGATTACAAACACTCAAAATACTGGATGACTTTTTTATCACTTTCCAAAAAAAATGGGTATATTCGGTGAATGGAGTAGAAGCTTAAAGCATAACTAGTTTTGTTTTTCTATTTCCACAGTTTAGAAAAGAATTGATCCATCATCAAAAAACGCTACAAATTTCAAGTAAACTTTTCATATTACAACAAAGAAAGAGTAATTAAAAAACAAAAAATGTATAAATAAATCCACAACTATATCAATCCCAAACAAAATACACACAGTGACAATAAATTTTCAAAATTTTGCCAGTGCCATTTATATTTATATCTATTAGATATAAATATAAATTTGTAATTGACCTTTTTTACATTCATGTCATTTTTTTAATTAAACTTATTCATTAATTAATACGAAAAATCGTCACTTTTGCAGATGATACCGCACTGTTTTTCAGTGGTGGTAGCTGGGATGAGGTCTTTGATACTGCTCAACTGGGCGTTAACACAGTCAGCGAATGGTTGCAAAACAATTTACTGACACTAAACGTTTCGAAAACCAAATATGTAACCTTTGCACATAGAGCTAACCTTCTTCCTCCGTCAACCTATTCTATTTCGGTGCACACGTGTTGTTCTCCAAATCCCGAGTGTACCTGTCCCACCCTCGAAAGGACTGCTAATATAAAGTATCTTGGGATCACTATTGACTCACACCTTTCTTTTAAACTTCATTTCGATACGCTTGTTCCGAGAATCCGTAAGCTTATCTATATTTTTAAGTCATTAAGACACACTGCGGATCAAAAGACCATTAAAATGGTTTACTTTGCCTTATGCCAGTCGTTAATTGAGTATTGCATCACAACCTGGGGCGGCGCAGCCAAAACCCATCTTATCCAGGTAGAGAGGGCGCAGCGTGCTATACTTAAGGTGGGTGCTGGTCTCCCCTTCCGCTTTCCAACTGATGATTTGTACAAAGAATGGGACATCCTTACAGTCAGACAAACTTTTATCCTGCTTACTGTAACTAAAAAGCACTCCCAGCTACAGTTCGACTCCAAATTAATTAATAACCAACGACGGAAGGGAAGAGTCTGCCCCTCATTGCAGTTCAAATCATCACTCCCCCAGAAATTTTTTTGCTTCCTTGGTCAATTTTTGTACAACAAATTAAATGTCACTCTTGACCTATATCCTAAAACCACCTCCTATTGTCACAAAACAGTAAAAACATTTCTTAAAACGCTTGACTACCATAAAACTGAGAACCTTTTGACAATTCCTAAATAGATTTTCTTATCTCCTACTATAGATCTAGAATAGATCTCCTCTCTCCCGTGGCTGTTTTTACATCTCATTTCTCGCTCTCGCACACTCCAACATACATTCATACACTGCAACATACATTCACACACTCCAGCATACTTTCATACGCGACACTACACTCGTGTGAACCATTAGTTCTCCATTTTTTATTTTGATTTTGCCTTTCTTTGTTTCTTTATTATTTGTACTATTGTTAACCTTAAACTGATTGTCTCTTTGTGATCTTTTTGGGACCATGAATGATGTTTACACAAGATCGTCTTTCAAACTTTAACGATATTATTGTTTTGCTGTGGGGGGGCCCTGGTGACCTGTAACACAGGCTTCTTCGAAAACCTACTTCAGGCACCAGTCTCTTCCAATGGTGGAATATTACTTTGTCAAAAACATTGTTGATTTTTATGTACCTACCAATATTGTGAAGAGATAATAAATGAATTGAATTGAATTACTTAAAAGTGTCTCTTATTTATTTTCTCATAGAACGAGATGAAAAGTAGAGTATATGACTCGAGAGCAAACATATTTTTCCCTCAGGCGATGTACTTTGAATCCCTCGCTACGCTCAGGATTCTATTTTAGAATCCCTCGCTATTTTCGGGATTCTATTCTAGAATCCTTCGCTTCGCTCTGGAATCAAAATAGCGCCCTCGCCGTAAAAATACTATTTTGCTCCCTTACATCCATTCTAAAATAGAATCCTGAGCGTAGCGAGGGATTCAAAGTACATCGCCTGAGGGAAAAATATGTTTGCTCTCGAGTCATATACTCTACTTTTCATCTCGTTCTATGAGAAAATAAATAAGAGACACTTTTAAGTAATTAATGAATAAGTTTAACACTTCAATACCCGCAATTACAGACACAATTAAAATAACAATGCACCGTGCCTCTGGAGGCACGGCCGGGAGCATACGGGTTAATTAAAAAAATGACATGAATGTAAAAAAGGTTGACCTTTTTTACATTCATGTCATTTTTTTACAAATTGATTACAAATTCATATTTATATCTAATAGATATAAATATAAATGGCACTGGCAAAATTTTGAAAATTTATTGTCACTGTGTGTATTTTGTTTGGGATTGATACCTATAGTTGTGGATTTATTTATACATTTTTTGTTTTTAATTACTCTTTCTTTGTTCTAATATGAAAAGTTTACTTGAAATTTGTAGCGTTTTTTGATGATGGATCAATTCTTTTCTAAACTGTGGAAATAGAAAAACAAAACTAGTTATGCTTTAAGCTTCTACTCCATTCACCGAATATACCCATTTTTTTTTGGAAAGTGATAAAAAAGTTCATCCAGTATTTTGAGTGTTTGTAATCTCAGTATCTGGCTGGTGCTCAGGAAAAGGTTCCTTTGATGTAGAAGAGCGCGGTGAGAACGGCATGGGCGAACTATCTGCAACTCTTAATTTAATATTTTCAACAATGCGCGTGCTGACCCCCGCACCGTACAGCAAACACTTGCAGCCAGTCATCTATACAATTTTCGTTCGATTTCAATGAACGATTCATGTTCCAAATTCACACTCATTACTGCCCGCTAAAAAGTCTAGTAGAGAAAAGAGCTACTTTGCTCCCGCTAAACGGGGAACAAAACGACACTTTTCGAATAGAAGGGATGAAATAGCTATTTATTCACCAAGGGGAGTAAGGCACAGATTACTAATCGAGTGTGCATTTGAGGCCCGACGCGAAGCGGAGGGCCGTGAACCACACGAGTTTAGTAATCTGTACTTACCCTCGAGTGATATATACTGCTTTATACTACACTTGCACTTTTAAGCACAAAGAAATAAAGACAAAATAGCAAAAAAAGCATTTTATTAAAAAGTTATATTGACAAACTTTACCAAGAAAATTGTCTCTACAAAATACGTCAACCAACAATAAGTTTTTTTTTATTAATTTTTTGCCTGTTTTGCCTTTATTCTGCGTCACTGCGGGTATGTGAGCTGGCTCTCCCCCGCGGCACACACAAAACGCGTTAGTAATGCATTACTACCCTGATTTTCAGGGCAGTAATGAAATTCCATACAACATAACTGCCTAGATTTTTGAGAAGGTTTAATGAACAGCTTTCAAGCCTTTTAGTGGGGTAGTATTGGTACACTTACTAAGCAAGTGTAGTATAAAGAGTATTTAATAACCCCAGCACGCCGTTTCATACAACATTGCTGGAGCGTTGTAATGTTCCAAATTCAAAAAACGCCCTTGCAATGGATTTGATTTTCTTTGTCCGTAAATTCGATAATTCGCGTGTTCTTTTTTTCGAAAATAATGACAATATTTCCATGCATGTCTGAGAAAAATGGTACATTATTGCAGCGGCCAGCAACAAAGGCATTGATGGACAAACGTGTAAATGTTGTGTGTGTGGGCCGAGGCGAAGCCGAGGCACACATACATAAGCCCATCAATGCCTAGTTGTGGCCGAGGCTTGTATAGTACTTTTCTCAAATAATGCGAGGAAATTAAAACTCGCGCGTTGAAGAGATCATTTGTTTTTTTATTTTGTTTCAATAAACCGCTTTATATTTGCAAGCCAATTGGAAATTTAAATAAAATATTTGATAAGTTATCTCCTTGGTTGCCATGCTTCAGAGTAAAATATCGTTCTATTTTTAAATAATACGACAAATATGAGGTTATTACGTAATTTATTTGGCTGCTAAACACGACAGATATGATTTTTATACAACTTTTGCCGGCCGCTGGTCGCATGTATCTGGCCAGTAAAGCAATTTCGATTTATCTCGAAGAAGGTTGCGAAAATAAGTAATGTTCAAATTTCCAAGCATGTTTGAGAAAATATATAATAAAACTGTTTTTGTTGCAAATCTGTTTATGTGACATATTACTGTTTGAATGTGCTTTGCATACCTTTATCTAGTCTATTAAATAATAAACTGTTCAATGATTATTATGGCGCCTATTAATATTTACTATCAGAACGTACGGGGACTACGGACAAAGCCAGCTGTTTTCTTTAGAAATGTGTGCAGTAATGGTTATGATGTTATTTGTTTGACTGAGACGTGGCTGATGGATGGCATATGTGACTCGGAATTGTTTGATGACCGGTATCTTGTGTGGAGACGTGACCGGGACTACACTCATACTGGCCAAACGAGGGGAGGAGGGGTTTTAATTGCAGTTAAACGTGAACTTGCCGCTGACACCTTCAGTGAATGGTGCTCTTCAGCGGAGGATTTGTGGGTTACGTTGACGTTGCACTATAAGAAACCCAGAGTAGTTTATAAAATGCACATTTGTGTTGTATATGTTTGCTGTCAAAATCAGGGAAATTCTTTAGCGGCGTAACTCGGCAACTTCTCGGACAACGTACTTGAAATTACCCTCAATCGTCCGTCCGATAAGTTTGTTGTCTTGGGAGATTTCAACCAGCCCAATATTGTGTGGCAGCGGGCTGGTGTTGGACAATCATTATACCCTACAAATGTTCATGGCAATGTTCAGACTGGTTTAATAGATAATCTTAATACGAGTAATTTAATGCAGTACAATAGTCACTCGAATATCAATGGAAGAATCCTCGATTTGGTTTTTTCGAATGATGAAGTTATCGTCAACTACTGTGATGATCCACTAGTGCCTGAGGATCCTCATCACAGAGCCTTATATGTTACCGCGGAATTCGTTGAACTGCATCGACTGCCAGGTCGGTCCTACGTAAAATTTTTATATAAGTCTGCCGATTACGAAAATATAAAAATCGAATTAAATCGAATAGACTGGCAGTCGGAGTTTAGTAGGAGGTCGATGGAAGAAGCGGTAACTTACTTTTATGGTATATTAAGGAGGCTACATGTCACGTATATACCGACGAAAACTGTCGTCCCTAAATCAAAATACCCTCCCTGGTACAAAAGTCCGTTGATAAAAATATTAAAGGAAAAAGCTAAATTTCACAATAAATTTAAGAAGTACGGGAACCTTTCCGACCAACAATCATTCATTATCCTCCGTCAACGGGCTAAAGACCTGGAGGGCGATTTGTTTGACGATTACATAGCCAAAGTAGAATCCGACATTCGCGATAATCCACGGGCCTTTTGGAGGTACGTCAAGTCCAAGCAAAAATCTTGTTCTTCCCTCAATCATGTTAATCCCTCAGTGATGCAATTTGGCCAGGTAGCGTCCACTGATGGTGACGTAATCTGTAATATGTTCGGTGATTGTTTTTATGCCAACTTCCTGGATAATACTAGTGATACCAGCAGTCAATCTTCGGCTTGTATTACGGTCGAAGAACTGACCAACAACACGCAAGATACAAGTCAGGTGGAAATAAGGCTAAGTGAGGTGTGTAGGCTGCTAAAACAAGTTGATCTAAGCAAGTCTGCGGGTCCAGATGACATCTCGCCCGTATTCATCGTCAACTGCGCCAAGGATCTTTCTGTGCCTCTTTCCATGCTGTTTGAAAAATCTATTGCTACTGGCGTGGTGCCTAAAATATGGAAGTCGACATATATAACACCGATACATAAAAAGGGGTCAAGGACATTGGTCGAGAATTACCGACCTATTTCGAAGCTGTGTGTGTTTGCTAAAACACTAGAGAAAATTGTGCACGCACAGGTTTCTTCGGCACTAAAGCACATCATAAGTGAAAGCCAGCACGGCTTCGTAAGGGGTCGGTCGACCTCGACTAATCTCATTGTCTGTAGCGACTACCTCTCCGAGTGTATGTCACAAAGGTCCCAAGTCGACGTTATATATACCGACTTAACAGTAAGTGTTTTGATCGAATAGACCATGTAATCTTGTTGCGTAAACTTTTATCTGGGGCATCAGGGGCGATCTCTACCGGTGGTTCAAGTCTTATGTGGAGAACAGATGTCAGACTGTAGTTCTGAATGGATACTGCTCTAAGCCTATGAACGTCCCATCGGGGGATCCCCAAGGATCCTTGCTGGGGCCGCTGTTGTTTAATATATTTATTAACGACATCTCTTCTTCATTCCGGTATTCAAAATTGTTACTATACGCTGATGACATGAAGATAATGAGACAAATTAATACCCTGGCGGATGCTCATCTATTACAAGTGGACCTTAATAGTTTTCAGGCCTATTGCCTTAATAATAAGTTGGATTTAAATGTATCCAAATGTTATGTTTGCTCCTTTACACGGAAACCTATTCAGATCGTTCATAACTACACGCTTTTTGATATTGCACTAAATAGGGTCAACACTATCAGGGACCTGGGAGTTACCTTTGACGCTAAGCTTCTATTTGATGCGCACATAGACAATGTAGTCAAGAAAGCATCAAAAGCACTTGGTTTCATTCTCCGGTCGTCCTCGGAGTTCAAAAGCATAAAGACCATTAAAATATTATACTGTTCCTTTGTCCGTAGTCATTTGGAGTATGCTTCTCAGGTCTGGAACCCCAATTATAATGTCTACATAAATCGTATTGAGAGCATACAGAAAAGGTTTATAAGGCACATTCAATATCGGTCAAAAACGTTTTCAACGAATTATAACTACCGTTGCAAAAAAATTCATATCCTTCCGCTATACGAAAGGCGAAAAATATCAGATCTTGTGTTACTTTTTAAGATTACCAATGGAACAACTGGTGTTACCGAGTTGCTGCACAAAATCGGGCTGCGAATGCCGTCTGTGCTCTTACGTAGACCTTATTTATTACACACCCCAGTGGTAGCCACAACGTACAGACAGAACTCGTACATGGTGAGGGCGAGTCGTATGTACAACGCAACCTGCCAGGAAGCTGAGATCGACATTTTCAATACCAGTACCGCTAAATTGAAGAAAACTTTATCCAATAGCTTCTTCGAGCGAATTTAGTGATTGTTTTGTTTGGTGTTATATACTCTGTTTATAGTCTTTTCTTTTTTATGTCATTTTATTTAAATTCTTACTACATGTGGAAACTTGTAATTGGCCATATTTTGTTTACAATATTACTCACTGTCTGTTTAGCTGTAAGTTTTCCTAAAAATGAAATAAATAAATAAATAAACAAAAAATATAAATAAAATAAAAACTATTTATTTCAGATTTACGGAATCCATAAAATGTTAGTACAGTAAGAAAAACTTAAGCAACTAGTGTTAGTAACTAAAATGAAAGAATACAAGACATACATAGAAAGACCATTATTTTATCACATAGGCCCTGACCCAGTGTTGGACGTACCGCGTGTCCAACCGATCCGCTATAACGGCCAGGATGCAGTTGGTGCTGGTGCGCACCAGCCTGCAGAGCGCCGCAATAGTAATAATAATAGTGTCTTCGTTTTCATTGCATGTAGTTATTTAAGTGAGATTCGAAGTAAATGTGTAAGTGTCCAAGTACTCTTGTCTAGTAGAAAATGCCATTTTTTGTTCAAATAAACACCCATTCAATTTATCAAATTGCTTAGAACAGCTACTCTGAAAAATACGCCGATTAAGCAACGGCACTTTGGACACATAAAGCACTCAAACACTTGTATCAACAGAAAAAAAAACCTTTTAAATTAAACTAAAATCCATCTGAACGACTACAAAATGTTCAGTTACGACAAAACTACCGGACACCATCTCTCAAAGTATCGTTTGATAGTCGTAAAAACATCCCTTAACGGTCGTCCGATCTCACTCGCCCTTAAGGTTGCTAGCAGAGAGAAGCGGGAAGGAGCGGAGCGGTATGCTACAAACATTGAGCTATTACTACTACGTATAGAGAAGACAGCGCGAACAAAATCTGTGCGCAGTGCGGGGCGCGCGGGGGGCGGCTAACCCCATATATATAATGCTGTGGCGAGCAAGCGCCTGAGTGAACTGCAGCCAGCCGACACCAGTTGAACGGAGCACAGATTTTGTTCGCGCTGTCTTCTTTATACGTAGTAGTAATAGCTCAATGGCTACAAATAGGATTCAACAAAATTCAAATCTGCGCTAAGCTCCGTGGACACGGCTTCGACGGATCGGAGATTAGTTTTACACCTCACAACCACAGATTGTAAATAGAACTCATTTTTTAAAGTGATTATCATCATCTTCCTGTCATTCTACTTGAGGTCGGCGCAACACGTTTTCTTCTTCCATTCTCCCCCTGTCACACGTTGCGCCATCATTTAAGAACTTTTTTCTCTTTCATATCATTCCTCACACAATCCATCCATCTTTTCTTTGGTCTTCTTCTCCTATCCATCCAATTCCTTTTACAATGATATTGGGTGGAAAACAAGCTACGGGCTATCAGATAAATGAATAATCACTCGATTAAGATTTAGTCATTATGTTATTATTACAAAGTAGTAAGTAATCATATAAACTAAGCCATACGAAACCGTTGCAATGGTTTGACTGTGGGGGTCGGAGAGTCTCTCATTCATACTTCGTACTCAAAAATTTAAAACTTACACTTATCATATTTCTAAATAATATATTTTTAATTTACTTCTAAATCTATTTTTATTTGTTTCACTCCTTATGCCTGCGGGCAGCCTGTTCAATAGATAGTTGCTCTAGGACTCCATTGGTTCGAATGCTTTGATTCTTTCGCGCCTGCTTCGCAACGCTCCGCTTTACGATATTTCTTTGTTCTACTCCCCTTACTCGCTCCGCTAATAAGAACACGCAACCTTAACCCCGCCCACGTTGTGCGCCAGCGCTTTATGCCCTGTTCGTCTTAACCCCAATAATAAAATGCGGGTTGTAAATAGATAATAAGGGTGAAATACGCGTAGAAACCATTAAGGGCGCCATCACTGTACTTTAACCGTCGCTATCTGGACGCACTAATCGACGGCATGTACTATTTTAATAAAGGTTTTATTGCACGATATGTATCATTCTGTTGTGGTTTATGGTGGAGGAAAAGAGCTTGTATGACATAAACTATAGAGGAAGTTTGGAGAGGATTTTGCTTGATTTTTTCGTTGATGAAGATTGAAGGGCAGTAAGATTTTTCAGGGATCGTTCCAGATAAAACGCCGTTGAATTATAACTGCCTAACTGGTTAAGTTTATCATTATTTGCCTAATAGCTTTTTCTCTACTAGATTTGGGTCGACTTCCAGTCTAACCGGATTCAGCTGAATACCAGTATGTTACATGAAGCGACTGCCTAACTGACCTTTACAACGTTAGTTGCTGATAACACGATACCCCTTGGTAAGACTGGTTGTCAGACTTTCGGGCCACTGACTACCTTTAACGACTTTCAAAGATCTATAATTGACAGCCAGGACCAACCGTGCTTTCCCATGCACGAAGGAAACTCGGTATGTAATGGGTAAAAACCCATCCACGGACCAACCTAGGCAAGCGCGGCCTGAAGATCTAGCTGAGCGGCTGTTGTTGTTTAGCCACAAGCTCCTCACTAATTAACAAATTATGTATGTAAGTAAATAGGGATGATGACTGACTAAAAAAAATATGATTTTGTTTATTCCGTATGTTAGATTATCAAAAAATATTGGACACATGTTTTTTTGTTTTATCAAATTAATAAAAATTTACGAAGATAAATCGTGTCAAAGATCATGAGTGGGGCTTGTGGCGTCACATTTGGGTAATAAATGTACTCAAATGTGACGTCACACGAGCTTTCGACGCACTGTATCGTCTTGATTTTTTGTTTAGGTGAAAAAGGAAAAAATATGTGTCCAATATTTTTTTTTAATCTGACGGACTAATTAGTTTTTTTTTGTCATCTACCCTGCTGCTAAGCAAGCTAAGCTGTACGTAAAGATCGTAACAGGTGGCTGTAGTTGGTGAATATTCTATCTCTAAAGTTTCTGTCTACCCAAAAAAGATAAAGGCGTGAACTAATGTAATGTAAATTGAGCATCATAATTATTATTATCTACAAAAACATGCAAACGATAGATTGCATGTTTTTGTAGATAACAGCAGTTATCATCAATGGTGGATCGTGATGTGTATTGCATAAAAACCATACCGCCATAAACATTTACCTATGTCAGCCATCAGCATCATGACTAGTGAACAAACCAATATTTTTTAATACGTAGCGTACTGAATAGTTTTCAATAGGTAGCCTATCTGATGACTGTACCAACACAAAAAAAATGCATTCAAAAAATCAATTCCAACTTTTTATTTGCGTTCATTTGTGATGAAACAATAACGTAATTTTGACTGTTTTCCTCGCTTTTATTCATTCAATGTTATTGAAACATTTCCAGTTTGTCGATCGGTATTTTTGCATGGTTACTAACAATATGGCGTGTCATTTTATTGCTGTTGATCGTGGGATGTTACATCAAATTATTTGACTTTCCCTGTGATTGGATAACCTCTAATATTTGCTTGGATTCAATTTTCTATTTCAAATTGCTTCGGTCTAGATTTTTTTGCGCGATAGTTAAATGCACCGATAAGTTTAATCTGAAAAAAAAAACCTTACCTACTTTTTCATATTTCATCATTATTTAACTTTTGTTTTAAGTACCTCTAACTTCATGGCCATGTTTTTTTGGCTGAAGAGGTTTTTTTGTGTTAACCAGTATCTAGGTTGTGAAGACCAGGGGCCCAAATGCTATTTTTATAAATTCGTCATTCCAACACGATCCCATTCTCATCCCATTGTCATTTTGCTAAAAGTTCGTAATCTGCTAAATTCATAGTTGTCGATCATTGGTCGGTCAATGGTCTCGTAATACTGATACTGTTAGCCTGCGTCATCCCACTGCTGGGCAAATGCCTCTCCCCATGATTTCCAGTTTTTTCTATCCAGGGTTAATGTGGACCACTGGTCGTTGGTTTTATCCAGCTCATCCCGCCATCGTGCTTTCCTTGTTACAGTTCTTCGTCTGCTATATGGAAAACAGGCAGCAGTATGTTGACTACAGAGGGTGCGAGTCCGAGCCGTACTACACTGGGTCCGGCGTAGTCAGGGCAGCAATTTGGGGCCACTTGAGTTCATAATAATGATAAATGACTTACCGGAGGTCGTCAAACATGGTCTGTGTTTATTATTTGGTGATGACTTTAAATTACTGCTTGAGGTGAGGGATAAGTCTGATTGTGAACGTTTGCAGGAGGACATAAACAGAGTGGTAGATTGGAGCCAGAGGAATAAACTCTACTTCAATGTGGACAAATGCTCGGTAATAACGTTCACTCGGGCGCGGACCCCACTATGCTACGAGTACAAAGTGGAAGCAGCACCGATGGAGCAGGTTTCACAAGTACGGAATCTAGGAGTTATTCTCACACCAGACCTCACTTTTCAGGAACATATAATAAGAAGGCGTACAGAAACCTTGTTTTTGTACTGAGGCAATCGCAGGAGTTCACGAATATTACCACACTCAGGGTGTTATATGACGCTCTAATCAGGAGTCATCTTGAACACAGTGCAGTCATTTGGGCTCCCCATGAAACAAAATATAGTGTTATGTTGGAGAGAGTCCAAAATAAATACACAGGATATTTGTATTTTAAACTATATGGGGTATATCCATTCTACCTATTAATGTACCCTACACTATGTGTACTGGTATGGTGGGGTATAATGAGCTCAGGGTACGCCGGGAATTCAGTCTCCCTGCGTATGTAGTTAAACTGTTACGTGGTGCAGCTCATAACCCGGGAGTGCTGCGGCACCTGAAACTGTGCGTGCCGGATCAATACGTGTGGAGGTGGCGGTGCCCACCACTGCTAGCCGTGCCGGTAGCCAGAACCAATCTCCTGGCTAAGACCCCTCTCACACGAACGATCCGCGTAGTAAACGAGCTTCACGAGCGAATCGATATTTTTTCGTGCACTTTGAGTGAATTCGCAAAAGTTTTGTTAAAGTTAGTTTCTTATACATATAATATGAATGACTTTAAATTTCGTATTTGTAGTTGATAAATTATTCTTATTTTGTAAAGATATAGCCACACTATCGAATTAGGTTTAAGATTACCTGTAATGATAGTTGTAAGTTGAATAAAATATATAAATCATCTACGAAGTCTGCCGCGACGCCTTCCGGCTGTGCCAGGGCTCCAGAAAGTGGCTATTTCGGCAACAGTTCCTTGGGCATGCGGCAGACGTGGCCAGTCCAGTCCCACTTCAGCTTAGCGGCTTTTTGAGCATAGTCAGTAATTTGTGATTTGGAGCGCAGTGTGGTGTTACGTACACAGTCGGTTAGTTTGACGCCTAGAATGCTGCGCTCCATTGGTCTCGTAATAGAATTGTGTTATAATGGGATAACACTCACGGGTGTCGTATAAGGCGACTAATGTCTGAGGCAGAACACCTTGCGCCTCCGTAGACCAGAAAATCGACAGCAGCGTTTTCTATTACTCTTTCATCACTGCGATCTCCAATCCGCCTGCCAAGCGTAGAGATTACGGCAAATTCCTCCCGTCATTGGAGAGGCTTATGTCCAGCAGTGGACGTTTTGGGCTGTTGTTGTTGTGTTGTGACATTGTCGTATTGCCATTATTGTAAAACACGCCAGATTTCTTATATTATTGATTTATACATATTATTTATTAGTGTTATAAGCAATCTGAAGTAGTAAGAAGTTCGTAAATAGCACCAGTCATTCATTTGTCATTATGTACAAGATTACCATTCTATGCCATTTCTTTCAATGGAGTGTCAGTGGTTGACCTTTGGAAAGTAATAACGACTATCGTATTAGTAGATTACCAAACTTGTCAAAATCAATGATAGACCATTCCTGACACTATCGTAATAACAGACTTAATCTGACTAAGACTTTTTATACTAATATCTATACTCATCATCATCTCTTCATCTATACTACTAATAGGTGGTAAAGTTTGTAAGTTTCAATGTAGGGAGTAATCTCCGAAACGAATGATACAATTTTATTTTTTTTCATTATTCGTGTGTACTTTAGGCTATAAATTATATTTATATTATGCATATTACCCAAGCTATCACAATTATTGCGGACGAAGTCGCGGGCGAGGTGCTAGTATAAAATATTGATATTCAGTTGCATTTAGTTACGCTGGAATTCAATTTCAACATACTATTTGAGAAAAAGGCTAAGCACATGTAAGCTTCTTTTTGCTAAATGTATTACTTGTCTATCATAATTATTCATATGGTGAGTAATCAAGTTTTTGACATTTTGCGTTCCATACAATGTTTTATATGAAAACAGTTGGGTTCTCTTCCTTCAGACGATAAACGGTAAAGTACCTTTCATCACCTCCTGCTACAAAAAAAAGCACATTCATTCCCAAGCAAATCATACAACCTAATGAATATTCCTAATTCACTTACAAAGACATTTGAGTAACTACGAGGGCCATACAACATCATCTAATAATGTGGAAAAAATAGTTTTGTCTGTGCAATTACAATGCAAGACTCGTGTCAGGTAATCTAGTTAGTGCGGTCGCCCGGCGCCGCTCATTACAGTTGTGCGCGCGACCACGTACGAGGGACGTGGAGATAGAATTTGTAGATGTGTCAAAAGGAAAACTTCGTATATTTGTGATGTCAAGCAAGACTACAGTCCACCCATTTTTGTAAAAACACGTCCTGTTAATTTATGTGTTTGTGAAAATTATGAATTTTAAGCCAAAATCAACGTAATGCTGAACGACGAATGCCAAACTTTGCTCAATAGCGCCATATTGAGTTGTTGTCTCCGGAAAATATTAAGTGATTAAGTTACTCGCAGAAAAGTTACCGATACCAATAATGGACCGAAATCTTTGCCCAGTAGTGAGACAGTTCGGGCCATTTTGAATGATAATACATAGAATGAGCTCCTTAATGAAATTCTTAAAAAGGATAGAAAGAGAGAAATAAATAGTAGAAATTATTTTCCTGATTCACTTTTATGAATATACAGTAAGATAAAAGGCGGTTTTTTTTTCTATAAAAAGGGCTTTGTCGCGCATGCGATTATGCCGCCCTGGTTGTTTTTACAATTTTAACAAATATCGAATGTACATCAACAAAATCCTAAATCTTAACATAGCTAGTCTGTACAGTGCCCTAGCTGCGTCAGAAAGTGGCGCAGCCAGACCAGAACACTGTTGCAGTAACCTATTTATCTAAGCCTACAATCTAATCTGTATCTAAAATCTTCGTTGCGGACACACTCGGTCAATATGTGATAAACATCATCAACGGAATTACGACAAAAATCACACTTATCAGTTGTTGATTTTGCCATAAGGTACGAGTATAAGATCTTGCTCCTACAAACATTAGTTCGCTATCAACTCCAACAGCTTAAAGAAAGTCTAATTTGTCACATCCAGTCCTTCTTACAACGTCGTGGTAACGTCTTCATACTGCGTCAGCAGTTTTGGCGAATGCAGGATAATTTCGATCGCTTGCCGAACGGTTCGCCCGTGTAAACTTGTTACCACACATGCATGATACGGATTCCGTCATTTCATTTTTCCAATTGAGGAACATTGTACCGAATTACGTGTTCATTTCTAGCGCAATTTATTTGGTTACAAGTTGGCATGGGAGACAGTGCTGACGGGGTGGAAATGGATTTTTCAACACACTTGCTCATAAAATTGCTCTAATTTTACCGCAATTAGGCACATAATGACACCTGTAATCAAACTGTGACTTTTTCATTGTTAAAACTCACAAGTGAGTAATAGGTTTTTTTTTTTAATGGTTGAGGTGCTTGTTGCTTCGTTCATAAAAAAGTTTCGATACAAAAAAGATCGTGTGCAATAGTACAAATAAATTAATGTACCTATTGCTTGCTCATTTCATGCAACTTCGTGTTTAAATAGATAATTTCAACTTGTACGTTTTTAATAAATAAAACATTCACTCAAATATAACTTTTGTTTTCTCTGTAATAAAGAAAACTTTGAATTCCCCATTTTGTACGTGGCTGAAATACTATCCGCGAAAAGCCAAAAAAAAAGAAACTTCATTCTTTTAGTCTATGGCCGATCGCCATTGTTAGATGGCCCGCGCATAGGAAAACTGATTAATATTTCCCGCCATTGCGAAAAAAATTTCACAACTCGTTTTCTCTGTTGAAATTATAGTTATTTATTAATTTAAATGTCCACAAGTACTAGTTATGAAGAAAATGATTAAATTACTAAATAAAATGATTTGTTTAGTATTATTTTCTTCACAAGTGTGTTGAAAAACGTCGTATGATACCTGCACGTGTGTACCTATTGATGATTACCGTCCTCGGCTCTCTTAAGACTCAATAGCGCTTTAGCGGTAATCATCAACATTACACACTTGTACCACTACACACACACTACAACAGCCCATAACCGATAACGTCCACTGCTGGACATAAGCCTCACCCATGATGAGAGGAATTTGCCGTAATCTCCACGCTTGGCAGGCGGATAGGAGATCGCAGTGATGAAAGACTAACTGAAAACGCTGCTGCCCATTCTCTGGTCTACGGAGGCGTAAGGTGTTCTGCCTCAGACATTAGTCGCCTTATACGACACCCGTGAGTGTAATGGGTTGGTTCTATTCTACTCTGCCGGATACCACACGGCACTTGTACCATAATGTACTATTATTGTCATAAGCGGGTGAAAAATAGGTGGCTATCGACGGTTTTTCATAGCAATCATCATCATCATCTGCCTAGGCTTTTTCCAACTATTTAGAGGTCGGCTTCCAGTCTAAGCGGAAGCAGCTTTTACAGCAGTGTCAACATAAATTGGGCATGTTGAAATCAGATAGGACTTGTGAAATGTATTTTTACTGAAAAATAAACTAGAGTTAGACTATAACAGCTTATAGTCATTGTTGGGAAGGAACAGACATAATGATAAAGATAAGTATGCTGGCATTTAATGGAAGAGGCGGACACCACAAATGATACTCACTGAAAATACATTTGCTAGAAATTCGATTGTTTCCTCAGCGAAAAGATGACACTATACGGAGAATATATTCCACTAATAGTCCTAGATATTCCGGACAACTCAAATGACAAATTAGCAAGCCTGTCAAAACGCGTATCCATTATAATGGCATTTCCCGATGCCGTCGGAAACAAATAAATCTGCACAATAACATTAGATGTCAGTGAAATAAATGTAACGTCAATCCGTGGCCATTTGTCGTCGTTAAATCTTTGGGAGTGACCTACGGGGTGAATGGTTGGTTAGCATTTGGGACCAAGTTTGAACCGTCTTCAGATTTGTGTGTGGGAAGTGAGAAGGGACGTGTGACTGTGTAGGTACACAGTCACACGTCCCTTAGTAGTCGTCGTCTTCCCTTAATAGGTATTATGCATTGGCTATTGGGTGAAAGTTTATGTAGTAAAGAGTGCATTATTTCCTTTAACTGATCATCACTTTCTTGCTGATTTGGTCCCATTCTACTTGGGGTCGGCGCAACACGTTTTATTCTTCCATTTTCTGTCAGAGTTCATGGCATCATATATTTCTTTCTCTTTTATATCATTCGTGGATGTTGAATTATAATGCTGACGAAAGGAAAGAAATTGTTTTTTTATTAACGTGACATTAAATAAATAAAAAAATATAAAAATCGCTTGTCATTAAACACAGTGCCATCTGGTGCTACACTAAACAACGAGGTTTGTGTCGTGGACACCAGATAGTTGATATACTACATAGATACTTTTTGTTTGTAAATACATACTTATTGTACATATAAACATCCATGACTCGGAAACAAAATGTCCATGCTCATCACACAACAGTGGTGACGAAAGCTTTGGATCTCGTAACATTCCGACGAAATGGTTTTTTATTAACGTGACATTCTAAAGTTATAAAAAGAAATCGAGCTTTATATAGTTTAGGGAAATTATCGAAGGCAATAAACTACCTAGTTATTGTTTCAGCTTATAGCAGCACGTCGAGTCGTCAGGAAATTCCAATTAATATAAGGTTGACAAAGTAACTTTTTCTTCCGTCTCAACATTCCATTTCGTGTAAATGTTGGCCACTTTTACTCTCCGTATTCACCCAACCATAAACCTTAACATCCAAGTGTAAGAAGGGGGAAAGACAAAAACTTAATGACAAGTGGACAATGAAGGCGATTCGAGACGCTTGTCGCCGCGAGATTGTCAGGAAACGTCGCGAAACAGGGGGGCCTGACAACTTTATATAATCCTTAATAGAAATCTTGCTGTCTTTTTAACAAAGGAAAAATAAAAGGGAATTGTTTTTATGGCAAGTTATTGTTGTTGTTTTTGTTCATAGTTTGGGAATAGATAATAATTAATAGAGTACGTTCGTACCAACTGGTTACAGCGTTGGTCCCGGCTGTCATTTGTAGATCTTTGACAATCAAGACTGGTAACCCGAAAGTCTGACGACCAGTCTTACCAAAAGGTATCGTTTTACCATGTGATTTCACAGTTTAACTTTTACTGTCATGGAAAGTAAAAGCACGATAAACGAGAAAGAACTAGAAAATAACGATCGGGCAACAACTGATTTCAAACCTCAAACCATAATTTTAAATTGTTGCTCCGTTAGCCACATTCAAATAATAAACATCCAAGAACATAAAATATAATATTCAAACTCAACACACGAACATTTCAATCCCAATCAACATCGAACCAGACCCAAAAATAAACTAAAAACGAAAACAAACTCTTTTAGAAAAGGTAAATGGAAACCCCGGACTTGTCCGAAGAGGATTATTTCAGACAATCTATTTGCTCGGCAAGCTAAGAGGAGGCCCTCAAGAAAATCAAATCAGACAATCAAGTGGAAAAATCTATGTTCGTTGAACAAACAATCAGCTTTAGTTACTGTGGGCAGAGTGACGTAGGGTCCTCAGTTCCTCACCTACCGTTTATTTGATCTACTCTTCAGTCTCCTGGGATCCTGGTGCCTATTTGTTTTAAAGCTTTATTGGTAAGCAATGTGTGCATAGGTCAACCCCTCTAAATTTTTCTCTGGAAATGTTGTTGACCAATATATTTAATGGAGGTTTAGTATGCGTATTTTAAAGTGTATTTGTTTGTACAGTTGTTGAAATGGACGTAGCATTTGGTAGTCATTTAATTCGAATTCTAATTTGCATTTTATTCCTGTTTATTTAGTGAATATTATATGAATACGGTAAATAAAGGTCTTTTTTTATTTTGTTTTCCTCACAATTCGAAACATCGATGAGGGGAAAGTATTACAAACTAAACTCCTATAATAAATGATAAGTTAACTAAACCTATTATTATAAACATAAGCCTTCCACATTCTTAAAATGAATCTTACATTAGGTAAAACTTTTATTCATTTATTCATTTTTACACTAGCTTATTAAATACTTATTCAACAATCGATACTTAAATATCAATATATCGCCGGGACATTCGATAGATCATTGATATTATAATCACATCAATAAATAAACCATTAATATATGTATTTCATTACTTTCCCCACAATAAATTAAACGAAGTCGTAAACCAAAAACCCCATTGTGTCCAGTAATTTATTCACCGTTGGCAACACGGAAAACTTGTCCATCCCGGGAGAGGGTAACCCCGGTAAAAAGGTGTCAATTTTTGAAAGATTGTACCCTGTCATGAATTTTATATGAAGGAATCGAGTTAAGGGTATTTTGTGATAATGTTCGACGTCGGTGGATACTGTCAGCCTATGTCATTTCATGAGGATTTGCCCTTTGTTAAAAGTAACACGTAGTATGTCAGGGGGGGCTATCGTGTGTGAAATTTGCTGCTGAAAGCCCAGTTATGTTAACGTGATGTTGAGGGATGGGTAGCGGATTTGTATTGAGATTTTTGTTTCATCAGTTTGTTATCTGTATCTACCTATGAAGGTTTGATGTTTAACATCTTTTTCATGCTTATCTTGGAAAATAAGTAGATATAGATATGAGTTGTGTACTTAGATACAGTTCTGTAAACAGTTTTCGGATGCAAGTCGCACGGGACCGGTCAATGTGGCGACACTTGGGGGAGGCCTATGTCCAGCAGTGGACGTCTTTCGGCTGAAATGATGATGATGATGATGATGAAACAGTTTTCCTCCAAAAGGGCTCGTTCCTTTCTTACTTAGAACTACACGTAGTTTTGGTTGGTAAACTAACGAGATTGAAAACACTGGGCGAAATACGAATAATATGTACCTAATAGTACTTTCTTCATCTTGTATGAAATAGAAGATATCTTGTATAAACTAGAAGCTATACCCGTGAAAAACCGTATGGAAGCTAAGAAGCTTCCATAGGTACGTTTTTTCACGGGTAACAAAATAAAAAAATCATCAGAATCGATAAGCGACAAGCAGGGTACCACTCAACATGATGCTGTGCTATGGGGCCCACACAGCACAGTATCATGTTGAGTCGTACCCTGCTTGTCGCAGTCCCGACGTGCAAGCTGTCAACTTTTTTTACGTTAGTAAGTATTTTTATTATGTGTTTTGCGTTGTATTTTTTTGTCATTTTGTATCTCTGCACGTCATGTCCCTGCGACAAATAAATATTCTTGATTTCTTTCTTTCTTCACAGGTTATTTAGGTCGTAGTTTAAAAAAAAAATTAAACACTATTCACCAATGATATTTAATTAAACAGATATGTTATGAGCGCGCAATCGTGAAGACTCGAAAACGTGTCAATTGGCCTGTTTTTCCTTTATTCTGCGTCACTGCGTGTATGTGAGCTGGCTCTCCCCCGCGGCACACTTTTTTCGGTGGTTTTGTAGGTGTGTAACATATCTGTTTGTTAGAATATCATTGCTATTCACTCATATTCCAAGACTTCTTCCCAAGAATTTTCCAGTCCACCAGTGACCGCAGCTCTCCATCAAGGGGTGTTTTTATTTACTATTCAGCGAAAACACATAAAGCTTTAACGTCCCTATGTCTGCAGTTTTATAAGAACTAGCAACAAATGTAATAAATAATAAATTTTACGCGTTAACAGTTCGATAGTAGAATATAACGGAAATCGTAAAAATAAGTTTTTCTTCGTCGTCGCCGTTCGCCGAGCGACAGATCTTGTCTCTGATATTACCATAGAGCTTTTTTTATTCTATTTTTATACCTGAATGCGTCGTCTCGAAATGTCTAGATTTTAGTTGAGGAAAAATCTGTCGTAAATAACTTAATTTAAATATCAATTTCGATTTTCTCATAGTAGGAAGTTTTACTGTAAATAAGTGCACTGACATATCTTATCATGTAGAAGTTCTTTGAAAGCTAAAATTACAGCGTAATATCTAGTGCCTAGAGCACGAAATTATAAACGATTTAAGTTGCCATTTTTATTTAAAATAAAATAAAATCTTTTTATTTCAGACATTAGTCCATAACGTTTTAACAATATTATTTAAAAAATAGTTTTTTTTTGCCTTCATTTAAATCTACATTTATTAATATTACGAATTAAACTAAATAATTTTAATGATGATTGAAAAATATTTCCAAAACAAAATGTATATTCTGTAAGTATCTATTTGTACCTATTTATAACTAACTAATTAATTAGCTGAAAGAAGACGAATTTGACGCAGAATTTATTGAACAAATATTATTAATGAATCTTGTGACAAGACTAATTCAATTAAGTAGATATATTTATAAGACAAGCAGAGACAAAGCAATCATAAGTATATTTCGTTAAATTGAATATTACTGTTGCAAACAATCATTACAGTGTCTGAATATTTCATGTTCGTTAGAAACGATTCTCTTTTGTCTTCAAAATTATTAAATTAGAATTTTTTGAACGCTAGAATTTGTTAATGAACTTCAAAAGTTCAGCTTTCATATGCAGACATGAGATTTTTCTGTTATTAAGAATGTAAAAGAAGCAATTATCTCAGAAAAGTCCAGCGAGTAGATTCTCCTTAAGCACATTGTAATTTTATTGAAGTTTCATTAAAATAACGAATTAATTTGGTGTAACTTTGTCGAAAATGTTAGCAAATATTTAATATTAAGTAGGTACATCGGCACAAAATTAATTCCATTCTTATTTTTAAATCTAAACTGAATGCGGGAAATCTAACCAGATTTAAAAAAAAAACTGTGCGTCAATTATACCAAATCTATCTAGTAAAATTAAAATTGAATCGGTAGTCAATGCACCCGAACGTTACGAAAGCTTAAAAACCTTCAAAAATATTTTACAATTCACCGGTGTCGACACTCCAATTTCATTTTGCTTTCCCAATTTTTTATTAGCCATCATTCGCAAGCAAGTCAATTTAAAGTTGTTCTCGTGTTGTATCCGAACGAATAATGTTTATGTCAAATACAACGTTTTGGCGCCAACAAAGATGGCGGAGTGAAACGTCAAACTGCAACACAACACTCTTGGATATTTTTTATTGTTGTAAAATTGTAATTTGGATTTCTCATGTTGCCGTAGAATTGGATTCTGAGTTTTTATTGTAATGTTCTTTTGATAGATAAATTATTTTTTCTGAAAATGGCGTGAATTACTTTTTTAAATAACACTGTATTGATTTTTTCATTGCTTCGCAAAAATTTTTGCACATGACTTAAGTATCACTAAAATAATTTAACTTAAGTAATTAAAATATCCATTTGATCCTACGCTAAAACTTTACGAACGGTTTTTTTTATTATATGTGTTTCCAAAACACACAGCATTGGTTGAAGAAGCATCCAATAAATTAAGCCTAGATTATGCAATTTCATACCTGAATTGTCCTCTTTATGTTACCTGTCTCTTTCACTCGCAGCAGAGCGTGACAGAACTCCTGAACTGGAGCGCAACTGTCAATGTCAACTCATAGCGTTCATAAATTTTGCCGCGAAGACATGCAAAATTTTTTAATTGTGATTATTTATTGTAAAACAAAGTATTTTAGTTTTAATTAAGTGATTGTGTGGATTATTAGTGAGTATGAGCACTCAAGGTAAGGCCAGTGTTGTCGGTAAGGACAATAGTAGTGGTGAATGTGGTAATTCGATCGTTGTTACTTCGGACGAAGAACAGACTTCTCGACTCCCACGCCACTCTGTACCTACCAGTGGGGACTGCAGCGCAGCTCTTCCTCATCTTCGGAAGATGAAGAGGGCTATGCCTCCCCTCCGCCGAATAAACGTCGTAAGTACAAACATTATGTCATTTCCAATCCGCGTTTAAATGGCCTTATAAACCAAGTAAGTTACATATCCGATTATTTATCACAGTTACCTTTTGCCATTAATTGTAATACGAGTTATACTGAGGACCTAGTCCTTCCTACCTTATCTAACTAACTCATGTAGTTGCTCGGATAAGTTTACATTAGGTGAACTGAACATGGATTTTGATGAAAGAAAAGTTGGTCCCCCGGCCAAGAAAGACAGGCATGGAAGGGTATGCGTTACAAGTCTGTATTGCAAACTTATTCTGTGACTCCAGGTTTTGTTTCATTAAAAGTAAATGAGGAATTTTGTCACCTCAATAAAACTAAAGATTATTTGGCATCAGCAGAAAATGTGTTAGCTGGATTAACAGATGCAGAGGTAGAACAACAGGCATTGTTAAAACAGGGTTTGCAAGACTTGCTTAATTGGGCCGCTGGAAACCCAGATAATATAAACCCAAACTCTCTTTTTGAAAAGATTACTGTTTTACTGGGACCTGGTTCCCCACTACATAAATGTTCAGAGAGGATAATGCAAATTATTTGTGGAAGAAGGGGAGAATCTATTGAAATTAGAAGAGAAAGGATAATTAAAGAAATTAATAACCTCAATTTAAAAGCTACATTAGGAGGTATACCTCCTACTTCAGAACATTTATTTAGCCGGGATGCTCTACAGCCTGTTACTAAATCTTTGGGTGATACCCAATTATGGCTAAATAAACCAGAATATATAAAGGAAGGAAGAACAAACAGGACCTTTTCAAATAAAAATGAAAGAAGAGTAACTCACATAATAAAAATAATAGATTTGATGGAAAACAGTTGAAATCTGATAATATTCAAACACAAAAAAAAAAAGAACTTCAGATCAGAACACAAAACAAAAATGACTATATACAGAACCATCAAAATTTCCGGGGGGGACACTTGAAGAACCATGTCCAAGTATGGGGCAAACCGGTTGATTATAAATATAGTTTCCAGAGGCCGCCTGCCTTTCAGGTTAAAGCCTCCACTCAGATTTTTAACAACCAGTATTTTGAAAAAGTACAACTCAAGAATCTCCTCCGAGATGACAACAATAATAAAGGATTTAATAGAGATAGGAATTTTGGAGGTGCCTCCTGTTTTGAATTCTGGTTTCCTTTCCAAAATGTTTCTTGTTAAGAAGCAGGATGGCAGCTGGCGCCCCATATTCGACCTCAGGGGGCTCAACAGATATGTAGCAACCAAGTATTTTTATTTACCAATTTCAGAACCCCACCGCTGTTTCCTAAGGGTGTAATACAACAACCAAGTGCTTCAACTAACAGCACTACCTTTTGGCCTGTCTTCTGCCCCCCGAACTTTCGCCACTTTATCCAACTGGATTGCAGAAGTATTACGTGCAGAAATATTACGTGCTGGGGGCATAAGACTACTAGTGTACCTAGACGATTACATTCTAGTAAGCCAAGACCAAACCAGACTACAGAACTAGGTCTCGGAGACCTTAAAGATTCTGGAGAGCCTAGGCTGGCATTTCAATTACGAAATATCAGTACTAGAGCCTTGTCAAGAGCTGGAATATCTAGGTCTATTGTGGAACACCAAAGACAAGACTATGGCCTTACCACCGAAAAAGGTGGCAAGAATAAAATCGTTTATTATAAAACTTCTGGAGAAGGGTCGTTGCACTCTTCGGGAGAGTCAATGCCTTCTAGGTCTACTAAATTTCGCAAATTTAACAACACCAAGGGGACGTTTACACTCTCGACATACACAAAGCTTCTTAAGGGAGTTCCGTCGACTCAAGAGTTCATAAAGTAAGGATCTACCTCCTTCTGTGCAGCTAGAGCTAGGCTGGTGGCGGAACGCCATAGACCACAGTTCAGTGAACCTGCACAAAAAAGAAGTGACCCACTTTTTGACTACAGACGCTGCGGACGTGGGATGGGGCGCTCATCTGAACGAGGGGTATCTGACAGGCAGGTGGACAGCGCAACAAAGGTCTTGGCATTGCTACCTGAAGGAACTTTTTGCAGTGTACGGCGCCATAGATCGTTGCCAAAAGGCACTGCGGAGTACGCACATATTAGTACAGTCCGACAACAGGACTCTCGTAGCTTATACCAGGAACGAGGGCGGGACTCGTTCTCTAGCCCTTCTTTAGCTGACAACCAAACTTTTGGAACTCACCGAGCGCCTCAACGTCACGCTCTCGGCGGCGTACCTCCCGGGGAGGTACAATGGCAAAGCCGACCGCCTGTCCAGGAATCGACCAGTGCCGGAATGGCACTTGTTGCCCCCGGCCTCGGAGGCCGTATTCAGACTTTGGGGCGTACCAGATGTCGACTTGTTCGCATCAAGATGCAGCGCCGTCGTAAGCTCGTACGTAACATGGGACTCCAGAGATGGGTCAGCCATTTTTTGCGACGCCTTCAGTCGACAATAGAATTTCGAGTTGGCCTGGGTCTTCCCACCACCGAATCTCATTTCACGAGTGTTGCGACACCTCAATACGGCAACCGGAACTTATATAGTGATAGCGCCACATTGGGCACAGTGCTTTTGGACAGCAGACCTGAAGGCACGAGCTTTATCGGAACCGGTGCCAATACGGGAGTTATCCAACAACCTGTTGGACTTGACGACAGGCAGGAGCCCCCCTCAGGTACAGAAGTTGGAACTTCTTGCTTGGAAAATTGGGGGTGGGCCAATCAGGTCGCTCACTGGACTCCTGAGGAAAGGGGTCTCCTAAATAAGAGTTGGAGAAACTCCACTATATCGACCTACAAAGCTCCAATCAGGCGTTGGGTTGCATGGTGTTTGCAGAACAACATTAACCCTAGTTGCCCACAGAGCAATGATGTTGCTCGGTTTTTGGCTAAGTTATGTATTGTTGACAAATTTGCTTACAGGACTATACTTCTGCATAGGTCTGCTGTATCCACATACACAGTAAAAGGCGAAGCAATATCAAAGAATTTCTTTGTACAGCAAATCCTAAAAGCTACAGCCTTAGTTAAACCATCTGAAAAGAAAACACCTATCTGGGATACCGAGTTACTTTTTAACTGGCTTAGGAATACTCCAAGGTTAGACACTTTATTTGACATATCTAGAAGAACTGCAATTATCTTATTACGGGGCTTCGGGTCGAAGAATACATGTTTTGACACTTCTAGAGTTGTCCAAAGACAACCTTATTGTGGATAATGAGAGCCACAAGGTAACATTGTGGCCAAGATTTGGTTCCAAGACTGATAACGCTGACACTAGACAATCAGGATGGATATTAAGACAACATCCTGATGAGAAAATATGCCCAGTCAAACATATTATAGAATTAGTTGAAACTACAAAGGTCAGGCATTCTGAAGTTGATAACTTGACAAGCCTATTTATATCAATCACAGGCAAGATCAGGCCAGCCACTCTTACCATAATATCTGGTTGGATAAGGAATGTCTTTAAACAAGCTGGAATAGATGCATTACCAGGTAGTGTAAGATCAGCAGTGGCCTCGAGAAGCTTCTCAGAAAACAGGCCAGTCAACGAGATTTTAGAGAGAGATAATTGGAGAAGCTCTAACACTTTCAGGAAGTTCTACTGCCGTACAGTTAAGAAGATTTTAAGTAGTGAAACTAATGATTATTTTTTAAATAATTTTATGATTCCTTACAGCTAAACTATTCATATTTCTTGAATAAATAATTACCTTACTGTATTGAAAGTATACTGTAGCTTATTTTTGATCTCATAATTTGATTTATTGATCTCTTGAATAGTTTTGATAAATTTTATGTTGTTTTTGAGAACTTTTTGTGTTAAAAGTGCCGCAACATGTTGATTAACTTTTTTGTTGATTTTAGTTTTTAGAGAAATTCTAAGTTGTCTTCATTTAATTATTTTTTAAGTTTCATTAATACATTTCATGGATGTATTATATTGATTTATTGTATTGATTATCTATTAGTGTAATTAGTTATTTGAATTAATTATTGAGATTTATTTAATTTCACATAGCGTTCATAGTACCTGCACCCATTACAGGTTCTTTCACCAGCAGATAACAAACAGGTCTTCAACCAATGCTGTGTGTTTTGGAAACACATATAATAGAACTGTTTTTCATTAAAACAAAACAGTTATTATGTGTGTGGAAAAACACACAGCATTGGAGCAAGGTGCTTGCTGGTGGTTGATGGAAGACTATGAGTTGACATTGACAGTTGCGCTCCAGTTCAGGAGTTCTGTCACGCTCTGCTGCGAGTGAAAGAGACAGGTAACATAGACAATTCAGGTATGAAATTGCATAATCTAGGCTTAATTTATTGGATGCTTCTTCAACCAATGCTGTGTGTTTTTCCACACACATAATAACTGTTTTGTTTTAATGCAAAACAGTTCTATTATTATTGCTCTACTTCTTCCGAGTAGATTCTTTGGTAAACTCTTGTTTCATGTTAATGCCAAAGATCGCTTATCCCGTCTTGGTATGAATAAAATAGCACACCTACCAATTTATTATTCAATTCCGAATATCGACACGTTGACAAACCCCAAATGAATTCTCTTTCATGTCGTTAAAGCAACAGGAGTGAAATGGGAAATCATATTAGTATACGGCGCGCGGCGGTCCCACTTGAAATTCATTAAAACCTGTTCTTAGTCAAATGTAATAATTTATTTAAGGAACAAAAATCCCCAAAAGTAATATCCATTGAAGCGTATTTAACGCAGAAGCGGAGATGAAGGATAGTGATGTGGGAATACGATAAATTGTGATTATTATGTCGTATTTTGTAAGGCGTGGTGAATTGAATTCCTACACATAAGTAGGAAGGACAATAAACGTAAGGCAAAACAAAGAACCAGTTAGTATTTATTTATTAAATCTTCTTCAGTAAATAATATGACGTTCCCAGCCGTTCCCGATCGGGAACGGTGCATTGTTATTTTAATTGTATCTGTAATTGCGGGTATCGAAGAGCTACATTTAAAATAATGCTACGGGAGATTTCATTTCAGGAGGACATCACCACTTGACTTTTTCCAGATATGTTGGTCACCTTTTAATCTAACCGGTTTAAACTTAGTACCAGAATGTTACAGTGACTGCCTATTGAATATCCAAATCAAAATTACCCGGGTAACACGATACTACATACATATTTGACACAACAGTTATCTGACAACTGTCCAAGACTAACGAATGACTACTAATACTTTCTAAAGCATGGAGAAATCTTGGTATCATACCTCATAATTATAATATATAACCTAATTCAAAAGTTAAACTAACACTCGATAAAATGCACAACTTTTACCCCTCACTAAAAAGCCAAAGCTCACAGCAACGTATTATCATATAAATAATTCAGCATTATCTTTCTTCGCATTATGTCATTTACGGCGTTACCTTTTAGAGGAGTATTTACACAAAAGAAGAGAGAATCAAAAATGATAATTACATGCAAATCTGGGGATCGTTTGAGGGCACTTCTCTTTAAAATGTCTGCCTCTATTTGATGTTTAGGAAGATTCTTTTTTAGATCCTTAAAATGGTTGAGTGGAGTAATGACAAGCTTGAATGAGCTGTTAGCTGCGTTTAATATTTATGTCTGTTAATGCAGTTCAAATAATCCTCTGTACTTACATTGTTTTCGGGAGGAACCTTTTTTTTAAAGTAAGAATAATACAACTATGTACGTATCTATACGTACCATCTGTACCGTACCGTCTTTTAATACCAGTAACTTACGTTAGTCACTTAGTGATACCCATACAGCAGATTTTTTTTTAAATTACCGACAACATGTTCATTTGTGAGGTTTCGGAATGATGTTATACGTGGTAAAGGAAAATCGATGCTTAAAGAAAGATAATACACAATTCATATTACGTGTATTCTTCCCAATCTTCATCTCATATACTTTAGATACACAATGTAGGTATATTTCAGTTTCAGCGTCTTAAAGAAAGTAAAAAGTCAACACAATATTTTCTGTATAACTTACAAATGTTTACTACTATATAAAACAACAACAAACCCTAACACATTCTATATTCAAACATTGTTGCTCCAAGATTCTTTCAAGCGCATCTTCGGTCTAAAAAAACAAACTAAAAATTCTCGTTGACATCAAGTATTCGTGGAGCGAACGGTCTTCGTTAGACCCGACCCATACCTGCACTGCATATGTTACCATGCACAGTTTTTCAACTAAAATCCCATTCGCATTGTTTATTCGTTACAGGTTGACGTATAGGGTCGACAAATCGAATTTTTGCTTTGATTTTTCAGTTACAAGTTCGTAAGAAAAACAAAAGAAAATAGAATAAGTTTTAAATAAAGAATGTAGTTTCAAGGAATGTTTGGGTATTTCGCCTGATCGCATATCGAAGAAGTGGCAACACTGTGTTGACTTTTATAAATGTAAGCAATGAAAAAAAAAGGATGCGTCATTAAAGAAAAATAAGTTCCTACGGTATCTAAATATTTATTATGCGAGGTTGTAAATACGCTCCGAAAACTGTTAGATTGACGTAACGCTGAAAATTCAACGAAAAGACGACGTAGGATTGTGTAGACGAGTTTTCAGAATGAAATCCTAAAGAATTAAGGAAATCACTAAGAAATGGTTCTTTTATCCTGTTTTCCAACGACAAAAGATTTTTAAATTTAAATCGAGGAAAACAGTGGATATTCCATGTGCCATAACGTCATAAATTCATCCAAATTTACTGTAGAATTGATGACAAAACAAGAAAAAGCAATCGACAAACATCTGGTGGTGACTTGTCTTGAAACCCTTCTCACGTTTAACCATTACAAAGTCTGTTGATTCTCCACTGGATTATCACTCCTAAACATCTTAATCACTCACATTAACATCACCAATCTAATATTTTCCCCGAATAATGCCAAAAAGCGCCATAAATTTCTTGGAATGTCCCCATAAATATGTATTAACGAGAGATCAAGACAAAGGAGCTAACGGTTCAACCCTTCTCCTTAAGTAATGTATTTCATTATAATAATTGCTTCAACCACAGGAGTGACCTCTTAGGGCGAGTTTCACTGAAACTAAACGCGATCAACATTCTTAACCGTGATTCAGAGCACTGACAGCTCTAAATCACATAATGGGGTGACTAAGGCAAAGGAAATCTCAGATGGCGCCACCATCGTTGGTCTCAATCTGACCAATGAGGTTAAGCTATTTTGAAATATAAAATGACATTACCACATTTTCCACCAATGACGATGTTTGGGCACCAACTATGCTAGCGCCATTAGTTCCACAGTTAGCCTCCCCATTGCTATGAAATATTGACACTGACAAGTCTTGAACTCCGTTTAGATGTACTGGGGGTCTAAAATGGCCGCGGATAATAATACGAATTACGTGAAGTGGTCACAAAATGACAATTCATGATATTAACTACGCCTGTGACCGGTTTAAGCATTTAAATGTAATTCATTTTATTATCCCATCATGACATTTTATTATCCCATCATGATTCTGCTAAAGCGGCCGTTTATGGTCCATTGATCGTGTTTAGTTTCGTTGGTGGAATCTGCTCTTATGCGATGACTCGAAGTTCGTTTGGAGAATATTAATTAATCATTCTATTATTAAAATTGTGTTAATAATGAAATTGCGTTTGATTATGATTGTTAAGTCAATTTGTTTAATTCTATTTGCGTTGATTTTGGAGTGGTTCGATTGTTCTACGTTTCGGCAATGGTTTGAGAATGTATAATGCCTGTTTTATTAACAGTATTTATTTAATAATAGCTCATGCCTCGGGTTTTAGCTAAGTGGAGGTCATAAATTATCCCACAGCAATATTTCAATTTAAAATGGCAAAAAAAAACCATCATAATAATTTACCATGTTTACGTACTTTGAATATTCGATACGATCTTTCGACTAAATCATTATTAGTCTAGTGAAACATTAGTTTAAATAAAATTAGTGCATTTGAAAATTGGGTGAAATGACATTATTTCAAAGAAATAAATATGCTAAATAAAAATCTACCAATGAATTATTCGGTCAAATGAATAATTATATGAAATGACTTTATTGTAACTAAAATTAGCCGGAGCGATTATCGACAAAACGTTGTTATACCAAACAAGGGTGAACCCTTATAGTCAGATGTTCAGTTGCTATACCATCATTTATTTGAGGAAAATGTAACGTTTAAATTTTTTTCCGATTCCTCGACATTTTTGTTCTGACCGTTACTTGCAGCGCCATCTATTACGGCGACACTGCACTATATTACTGAGTTACTGTATTGTATTGTATTGAAAATGTATTGTATGCAACCAGTTACATAAGTTGTTTTGAAGTTAAAATTATGCCATAAAACAATATAAATTGGAGTACTCAGACACTCAGAACATTAATGTTAAAAGTTAAATTAATATGTGATCTCATTGCCTTCGTAGCAAACTATTTTAATACAAGTTTGTAGCGTTTTTGCATCACCATAAATCGATGATTTAATGGCTCGATAAATACTACTAAATGTGAAACTTAAAGCTTCGTAGCTAACTTAACAAATAATTTATTGTTGTTGCTCATAATATATTTATAGGCTTATTTATTCGAATATATTATACGTAGAGGTCGTATTTTGTTGTTTCATTGAGATTTCTGATTATTCACGGGCACTCCGACCCTCAATGGTATTAAAAGTCGACCAAGAAAGTATTTCTCATGGCCACATTACTTTTGCGTTTTTTAACTTGGCAACTTTTAAAATGAAAAACTACAACGATAGACTTATAACACGTTTTTCAAGTAACGTGCCCAACTTTAAACAAGTCATTTAAATAAAATTCAAAAATAATGTCTATAAAATTTTAAAACATCGAAGTTTCTACAAAGTTTTGTAGCGAATAAAAAAGATTTGATTCGGCCGATTAAAGTTTGAAAATAAGCAATTCGCTCAAACATATAACTTTCATAGCGAAAAAAGAAGAAGAATCAAAGTTATACAGAAACTAAACGAATATTAACGCTATGCAAATACAAACAAAACAAATACATTCACGAAAATCTATGAAGAATAAATTTTTAATAACCCAAGTCTAGACCAACATTTAACAGAAAGCGATTTCAGCTTCGCCAATCTCAAGTTTTCAACTTAACCAGCAAACACAACCGACTTTGATTTGTGGTGGTTCGACTTCGTTCACTCAGCACTCATTCACTCATTCATTCGCTCATTCCTCTTGTTTAGACTCAATCACATTCAACGTAATAAAATAGAAAATAAAAACTACATGAAGTTAGTTCATCTTGCAAATATTTTCTCGTCTGCCAGCACGAGAAATAATGATCAAGAAGTTGTGCCAACTTTGCTAAAGTTCTCTCTGTATTCGAATTTCGAATTCGCTGTTACGGCTAATTTTTATGTTAAGGTTTTATTATTATTTGCATTTTTACTGCATCGGAGGTTTTATAACTCTGTTGGCGTAATGAGTAGTAATAAATCTGAAGAAAGTAAAAATGAGAGAGACTTGGAGGCAACAGAGCAAAATTAGAAATTTTGCTAACGAAAATAAAACAGCCTATTTTGACATGGTCAACAGTCTAAGTAGCTACAATTTATGACTGGACATAACGGGGCCCTAAAAAGTCCTAATTCTCAATATTTTTTTTTGTTTGAAATGCTAGTTTTAGCTAATGATGTAATATTATTTTGTATTTCATGGAAATAAACAGCTTTATTTCATAGAATCCAAGGAGATCAAAAACAAAAGCTTTCAAATAACAAACAATACCCTTCCAATTCGTCTTTTTCTCTAACCACCATCACCTGCCTAGCCTTTTCCCAACTATGTTGGGGTTGGCTTCCAGTCCAACTGGATGCAGCTGAATAACAGTATTTTACATGGAGCGACTGCCTATTTAGCATCAACAATTCAGTTAGTCCTGGGTAATACGATACCCCTTGGTAAGACTGGTTGTCAGATTTTTGAGCCACTACCTGTAACGACTGCCAAAGATCATAAATGACAGCCGGGACCAACTGCTTAACGTGATTTCCGAGGCACGGAGGAAACTCGGTATGTAATGGGTGGTTACCCATCCACAGACCAACCTAGGCAAGCACGGCTTAACCTAAAGATCGCCCCAACAGCTGTAATTATTTAGCCACGAGCTTCTCATGTAATATTATTTTGTATTTCATGGAAATAAACAGCTTTATTTCATAGTATCCAAGGAGATCAAAAAAAAGCCTTCAAATAACAAACAATAGCCTTCCAATTCGTCTTTTTCTCTAACCACCATCATCTGCCTAGCCTTTTCCCAACTATATTAGGGTCGGCTTACAGTTTAACCGGATGCAGCTGAATAACAGTTTTTTACATGGAGCGACTGCCTATTTAGCCTCAACAATCCAGTTAGTCCTGGGTAATACGTTACTTCTTGGTAGACTGGTTGTCAGGCTTTTAGGCCACCGACTGTCAAAACGACTGTCAAATATCTACAAATGACAGCCGAGACCAACAACTTAACCTAGTTTCCGAAACACGGACGAAACGCGATATGTAATGGGTGGTCACCCATCCACGGACCAACCTAGGCAACCGCAGCTTAACCTAAAGATCGCAGTTATTATTTAGCGACGAGCTCCTCCAACTAACCACTCCATAACATGCCATAATATTCAAAACCAATACACACATCCAAAATACCTAATACCCAGTTACCTAACTGCCCTTTATCAATGCCCGGGTTTAAACAAGGATTATACACGATCTTCTTAACAACGCAATATTGACTTAAGTTCGTTGTCTTGTTACCATCAATCTGCTAAAATGGCCGCTGTTACAAAGTTGCGTCCCTCAAAGCCCAAGAGGTCACTTCCTCTTATAGTTAATTATAATAATTGGTAAAAGGGTCCACCACGTGCGTTATATTGAATAGCCACTTTGTGTTAACGAACTGTCAGGGCGATTTATGCTTTTAAATAGAATACATATTTAGGTGTGTGCGTGTGTGTGCCAGTTTTTAGCGAGGGGACATTTTTTGAAGGTCTACTTTTCAATAGGCGAAACATACATAACAAAGTTTTACTAGACGTGATGTAACTCGGTGAAGTCGTTCGATATAGGTACATAAATTGTTAAAAGTCGACGAAATCTAAGAAGTCCGTTTTGATAGCCGTCAAATCCATATTAAATTGACACCGCGGACATTGAACTTTATTACCATTACGCTAACAAATGTCAAAACGGGCCTTTTATTTTTTGAATGCTTTAAATATGGAACTGACCCTTACGTCCGAAGTGACTGTGTTCCATTTTTAAATGAGTAAAAAGAAAACATTGTTCGTTTTGTGATCGGAACGTAGCTTAATTCCACCCGGCCTTATACACGAACTGGCAATACGTAAACTTAAACTAAAATTGCTTACATGTGTAAAAACTCACCGCAACAAATTCATAACAAGAATAAAATTTAAAAAGAAATAGCGTAAACCTTATAAATTTTCCATTTCCTTTACAAGTACAAATTACAATGAGGGTCTCAATTGACGCATAAACTAATTACCTGTTCTAGATAGCATGAGACCCTTCATTTATACTGCGTAACTTAATTACTCACACCGACAGAGGAGCACCATACTACACAACCGACCAGAACCACCTGACCCCTGGAAACAGAACTATACGGGAACAACACACGAGGTTAACAAAACATTGAACTCACAGAGAGGTCAATAATACTGGCCGGCTTACCACGTATTGCTGAGGTATATATTTGAAAATGTAGATTAGCTGTTGCCTCTTATACCATAACGGAGAGGAAAGTCAATTACTTGAGCATAGTTCGAATGCGTTGTATGTTAGTTGAAGAGCAATTGTGCCGTTATGGAAACTAATAAATTCGCGAAATTGCCAATATAATAGCGTCTTTGACGAGAAATCGAATTTTCAAGGGTTTTAGATGCTCGGAATTTGATGGGACGACGTTTATGTTCGGGTAATGACTCTAAAATCGGATTATATAAATGTAAATAGACATAACAACAGTCAACTAAAAGCCGTTTTCTATAACTTACGTATAACTGTTAGTTAGTATGCCTACGTCTCGTAGCTACCGGTGTTTCTATAAATAAAGTTAGCTTGATATCCTATCCGCGTCACCTACCTGTCACTTGATTCATAGAAAAATCAAAAAAAGTTTTTCTGTGACGCTTTGTTTCTAACCGTCCGTAAGCTAAATGTCAAACAGACAGAGATAGCAACCTACCGATACCTGTTAGTAAGTTATTGAAAATCGCCGTAAGAGGCATTCTTATGGCAGGGTTTAAATATTAGGTCTTACGTACAAGTGACTGAGGCCCTACGCTTAGTGTCCGTATATTTGGATCTTTCCGTCTTTATCGCGCACGTCTGCAAATGAGTGCGAATGAGAGAGACTGGTAGATCCGAATATACGGACAAAGCGTTAGGGAGTAGGGCCTCTGAATCGCATAGAATAGTGGTCGCAAACAAACTGCCTCGTTGATTTAGTGGTCGCAATTGCGACTGCCCGTTATTGGGTTTTTCGATTCAGAAATTTCACAACAGCAGCCATGGAGTCTGGATTGGTGAGCGGTTGATGGCAATAGGCTCGCCCCCTATAACACGGAACTTAAACATAACTGACAAAATGTGGGTGTACTATAATAAGTAGATATCTGCCTTAAGCTTCGGGTATTACAGGCATGATGTAATGTAAGTCACTGAAATAAAAAATAACCCTTATAACGTCGGCAAAAAGGGAATACCACTTCTTAATTCTTATTTTCTACACAAGTGACGTGATTAAAATGTATTCAACCAAACCTTAACAACCAAAACTTAGAAAAACAGTTTTTCATATTGCACTCACTTTTTCTGTTTTGTCTGCAGTGCTCGCAGTCAACACATCACTTACTTGCAACTTGGCCACAATTCACGAACAATAACAGTTACAAACAAAACTTCTTATGATATACAGCCCACAGTTTCATTTAAAATAGAAAACTTTAAAATATCCTTTTTCTCACAGTATGTTTATATTTTGCCGGTAAACTTTTAATGTATGCCCGTTTCGCCTGTGAATAGGGGGATTCTGTGGTGGGGGGAGGGGGGTGAAACTTGCTCCGTCGATTCCAGAAGCTTGAAGAACTAATTTAACTGCGTCCCCTAACTGCCACTTCAATAAATTCTAAACTAGATATATATTTTTTACTAAGTTTCAATCTTTTAGAATTTACAACGACCTTTGAGAAAGTTTTAAAAGTAGAAACAGATTCGGATCGCGAGTTTTTTTAATTTGGAGATGTCTTTTGAAAAGAGAATGTTGTACGCAAGGTTGTACGTCATGGGTACGTGATACGAACGGTTTTTTTTTTCTTTTATTAATCTGAAGTAATAAAGTTTCAGTTTTCATCAAAACTATTGTTTGTTCTAGAGTTCTAGTTTTTCAAGTTGGTGTTATTTAATGTGTACCAACTACCAGTTGATTGAGTTAGAAATATTGAGACTAGCACTACAAGATAAAATGTTCATCCTATACCGATGGGATTAGGTCTTTATGGGAAAATAATATAAGTGCTTGGCCAGTAATACCTAGAATTAAGTTGGTACTACTACCGAATATGTTCGTTATCATGGTCCAAATAAAGGGTGAAAATAATTGTACCATCAGAATACTAAACCCGCAATATTATAACAAACAGCCCGACATAAACACCCACTCTAAGAGGTAATGTCTAGAAATTTTCATAGCCATTTCACAAAATGATATCTGCAGTCCTTGTCAAAGTAGTTTTCCTAATTAGACGGCCGACTTCACGCCATGCATGTTAACGACTGACATTTGCATTCGGATCCCGGTTCATGCCTTAAGGGGTGGTTTCACTGCGCGAGCCGAAGAATTTGAACAAAGAAAGTGGTTCGGTTGAGAGGTGCTTGGGTGTAGTGTAAGTGACTTGTTTGAATGTTATAGAATCTAGATTTGACCGTCATGAAATTGGCAGAAATTGGACTCTGACGTCGTATTTTTATTTTTTGAGTGAATGATAGGTATGCAAATATAGCGTTGGTGTAACATCTTACTTAGTTAGATGATAGGTACTATTGAGTGAATGATAGGTATGCAAATGTAGCGTTGGTGTAACATCTTACTTAGTTAAGTGATAGGTACTATTGAGTGAATGATAGGTATGCAAATGTGGCGTTGGTGTAACATCTTACTTAGTTAAGTGATAGGTACTATTGAGTGAATGATAGGCATGCAAATGTAGCGTTGGTTAAACTTCTTACTTAGATACAATTGTAAATGCGAAAGTTTGAGTGATTCAATCACGTTAGAACGTCTGAACGGATCTTGATGAAATTTAGCACAGAGGTAGATTATAGTCTGGAATAGCACATAGGCTACTTTTTTCTAATAGGTACTTACACATCAAAATTAAAATAAGTATATTTTCTAAATACTTAAACCAAAAACACACGAGCACCGAACGAACATTCGCCTCCCTAAAACGTCAAAATAAATGACAACGGGCAAAGCTGGGGCAACTGTCAAAATCACCACGTGATCATTACACCCGGGAATGAGTCGGAAAATGAACGCTCACGGATAATTGGCCGCCCGGAATGAATTTGTGATTCTGTAATGTGATATTTTGATGAGGTGCGGATGACGTTGGCTGTACATTGTAGAAATGCTGCTTTGTTTTGGTTCAGTGGTTGGCATGGTGCGTTAGTAATGCTCAGTATTGAGTGTTTGAATTTCGAATTGTCATTTAGCTTTTGTTTCTTTTTAGATGGTAGTTCATGTGGCTGCTGGCAAATCGGAGTAGTCACCATATAAATGAATATCAAGAAAATGTTCTACTTGATTAAACAAATCATAAAATTGGGCAACGGGATCAGTTGACCAATTCAAAAATTCATTAAGTCAACTGATCCCTCGGGATCAGTGTGTGGATCAGTTTACTATAGAGCCGGAGGGGTTCTGTAGCTTCTACCTACCTCCATGGAAAAAAAAGCGTGACTTTGTTTTATTTTATCAGTCGTGTCTTTAAGTATGTCATATGTTGGCAACTCCAACAAATGATATTTTTTAATTTTTAAGTTTCCGTTTCCTTATGTAAAACGAACTGTCATTCATTCAGTCTGCAATAAATCCGAACCATTCACGCACCGCAAAAAGTCTGCCTTTTTTATTTATTTCGCTTCTACATCTGCAAAACCCTCAAGAACCAGCCCTGCTGCGATACTCCAACATATTTGTGGTCCTTCGAAGGAAGAGGAATTGGTGTGGAAACACGATTGGAGAGGTATCGTCGTGTGCTTTCTACGACGTACGGACCCGGGCCGGCCGCCTCGCCTGCTACGTGTGTGAGTGCAACTCATATTTCGGATTCAACTCATCAGTCGCCGACTGCAAGGAGGTATTTATAGGATTTCGTCATAAAACCTCGCTTCAGAGCCTCCCGGGGCCGAGGGTCGCATGGCGCGATAACAATAGGGTTACCTTTACCTATTGTGCAAGTATCAAGAGGAAGCCATTTTAGTTGCTTCGTGGTGGGCCTATATTTCCCGCGCGCTGGCGCAACTACAGGACGCTATAGCTGCGAGCCAATCAGCACTCTCGTCGTGTCAACGTCAAGCAACATCCTACAACACTATTGGACGAATCTCCACGGAAGCAATTCAAACGTCAAACTTCGTTCGTTCGTTTCGTTCTATTCTTCATTCACTGCACGTCAAGAAAGGTTTTTCTACGACAAGACAAGACGCCATCCGCCATCTTATTCTTAACCATTTGTCTTTGTTAGAATTGTAACTACGTATTTTAAGTTTATAGATAAAATTGCTGTAATAATTTTAGTAAGCATACATTATTATAGGCAGTTTACGGTGTGTACAAGTATTACTAAAACCAGTATTAGCCGTAAGTGTAGTGATAACGTGTAAAACATAGATGAGAATACGCTAAAAGTAATGAAAGCCTCTCGTGGCTATATTATGCCCTCAATTACTCGACTGTATCAATTTGTTTCAAACAGCGAAGATGTGAAGCTCACTAGTGTTACTATATTGCAAGCAAAAAGGGCTAGAATTACTGAATTGTTTTCCGAATATGAGTCATACAATAAAAAGATTCTCGCAATAGATGAGAAAGATAATGAAAATGTTGAGGAGTGTGAAGCAAAGTATTTCCAAGTTCTAACTGTGCTCAATGAGGCGATACTCAGTAAATCCTCATTAAATGTAGATAACCCATCAGCTTTTAAGGCAAAATTGCCTGCAATCCAGGTGCAAATCTTTTCAGGAAAATACTGTGAGTACACGCCATTCATTAACATGTTTCGTGCCATAATACACAAAGACAGGTCCATTGATAAGGTCCAAAAACTATATTACCTAAGGTCCTTTCTTCAAAAGGAACCCTTTGATATTATAAAAAACCTATCACTTTCCCCTGATAGTTATGATGAAGCCCTTCGGCTCTTGGATGAAAGATACAATCATAGATTTAAAATTATCATTGATCATAATAATGCACTGCTTGATTTGAATGCTCTGTCCAAATCTACTCCAGTTAACATTCGAGAATTTGTTTCTAGTATTAAACAGTGTTTAGCTGCTCTGAAAAACCTAAATGTTAACGTTGAGGGATGGGATCCTTTAATCTTATCTATTTTATACCGTAAACTAGATGCCTACACATCAAGGGCTTACCAGCTTGAGAGAAGCAACGAGTCTGATCCAACGGTGGTTGAATTCTTGTCGTTCCTGGAAAAAAGGGCCTTGGCATTGGAGAATGCAGAACCTAGTACGTCAACCAAGGCTCACAAGGTAGTAACCAACGTGGCAACAGCATCAGCGACCAACTCTTGCGCTTATTGTAAGTCTGAACAACATAAATTATTTTCTTGTAATGATTTTAAATTATTGCCTAGTAGTGCTAGAATAGAATTCATGAATACTAATAAGTTGTGTGTCATATGTCTTAACAAACATAATGGTAAATGTAAATTTCATTTCCGCTGCAAGACTTGTAAAAAAGACCACAATACATTGCTTCACGAAGAAACAGCTCAAGAACAACCTGTTTCTTTAATTTCAAATGTTCGAACTCCCAAAGTTTTATTACCTACAGTGAAGGTGAAGCTATATTCCAAGAGTGGTAGGGAAGTGCACATAAAAGCAATATTAGACTCTGCATCACAGATTTCTTTGGTCACCAGCAAGGTGATAGATGTATTGGGTATTACTCCTTTTCCAGATAATACAGACATATTGGGTGTCAGCAACTCTAGTAATATTGCTAATTACTCTGTGCCTCTTGAAGTATTTTCTTTAGTTACACCATACAAGGTCAATATAAACTGTCATGTTTTAGAAAAAAATACATGCAAAATTCCACAGTTTAAGGTTGATTTATCATGCATAAACATACCTACAGGAGTAAAGTTAGCCGATGTAGACTTTAACATCCCATCCGAAATAAATATGCTGATAGGCGCTGACATATTCTTTCAGGTGTTGCTACCGGAGCCAGTAGAGGTATTGCAGCCAGCTGCTTCGCAATTTACTGAACAAACAGTTCAGCAACAACACCTGCAACCCCGCTTTATCAGTACAAGGTTTGGGCATGTCATCGCTGGCGCTTTAACTGACCATGCAGTCTCCAACAAAAGTAATGTGTCGCTTTTATGTATTCATGATAAAGGTGAGTTAGATGTTAACCAAACTTACTTACCAAAATACTGCGGAACAGATTCAGTTTTGGTCAACTGAATCTGTTCCGCAGTATTTTAGTGAGAAAGGTTCAGAACATGATTTATGTGAAGGTATTTTCAAAGAAACCACTATACTTAAAGATAAAAAGTTTCAAGTTAATTTACCATTAAAGATTTCCCTAGATGAGGTTAAAGATACCCTAGGAAATTCTTTTGATTTTGCACTATACAGGTTTTTAAGTTTAAAAAGAAAGTTGCATAAAAACCCAAAATTGCTTTCTGATTATGATAAATTTATAAGTGAATATGTGCAGTTAGGGCATGGGCATTATGTTGAATTTAATTCACTAGATTTTAAAGATAAGCCCTTATACTTTATGCCACATCATGCTGTGTATAATGAGAATAGTAAAAGTACCAAAACTCGAGTGGTTTTCGATGCATCCATGCAAACTGACAAAAAGAAGTCACTTAATGACATCTTGCTTAATGGTGCTCCGGTGCAAAAAGAACTTTTTGACATTATGCTTTTATTTCGCTTGGGTGACTATACATTTACTACGGATATACGCCGAATGTTTCGTTGCGTTAATGTTAACCCAGAACATTCTGTTTTGCAAAACATATTGTGGAGAAATAATGTTAATGACAAAATAAAATGCATTCAATTAGACACTGTTACATATGGTCAAAAGAGCTCAGGTTTTTTAGCTACACGCTGTTTGCATGAACTTGCTGAAACTCATAAACAAGAATATCCACTTGCTTCATATATTTTAAATAACTGTACTCATGTTGATGATGCTTGCTATTCCCATTCCGATTTAAATGTTATTAAAAAGGCAAAACAGCAATTGTGTGAATTATTAGGCAAAGGTAGTTTTGAAACCCATAAATGGGCATCTAATTGTCAACAAATTTTAGATGACATATCTCCTGACAGACAACACTTTGATGATTTTGATCTTCAAAAGGATAATTGTTTCATGAAAACTTTAGGATTAACACTTAATATAAGTAAGGATTGCTTTGTATTTTCATGTCCAGAGCCTTTTAATATTGAAAATCCAACAAAAAGACAAATATTGAGTTACATTTCCAAATTCTTTGACCCATTAGGTTTTATGTCTCCAGTTATAGTAAAAGCCAAGGCGTTCATGCAAAAATTATGGTTAGAAAAGTTAGACTGGGATGATGTCCCTCCAGAGGGAATAAGATTGGAATGGCTTTCATTTGTTCAATGTTTGATGGACATGCAACCTTTACACATTGATAGAAATATAAAGATCGATAAAAATGCCAATGCAGTGCAATTAATAGGATTTGCTGATGCTTCTAGCTCTACAGGCTATGGCTGCTGTGTTTATCTTCGGGTGGTGAAGGATTCAGGTAAGGCTTCATCTTCCTTACTTTGCTTTAAATCCCGAATTAACCCCCAAAGCAACAATGCACTCACCATACCGCGATTAGAGTTAAATGCAATGCTTTTGCTTACAAAACTAGCCAATAGAGTTTATGACACGTTAAGCCTTAAAATAAATATAAGTGGTTTATTTATATTCAGATTCACAAGTTGCACTTGCATGGCTAGCTACAGAGCCTATTAAACTTCAAGCATATGTTGCTAATAGGGTTAAGTTAATTCAGGAGCAGACCTCTAGATGGTGCTGGCTGTATGTGGCGAGCAACGAGAATCCAGCTGACTATGTTAGCAGGGGAGCCGTTCCTGATGATTTAAGTAACTGTAAATTATGGTGGCATGGTCCAGAGTTTATGCTAGTAAGTATGATTTTGATTATAAACTTCCCATCTCACTCCTGGAAAACTTACCTGAGATGAAGAAGGGTGCTGCATTCTCTGATTCCAAGGTAGCCTTGATAACACAAAATAAATCTAATATCTATCTGTTTATTGATAAATATTCTGATTTAAATAAAATGATACGTGTCATGGCATATATACTTAGGTTTTGCTATAATCTAGATAAGAGGAGTACTCCACTATCTCCTCTTGAGTTAGAAAAAGCCTTGCATAAAATTATACAGCGTGAACAGAGCATACATTTCAGTCATGAGTTAAATCATTTAAATTCCAAAGATGAAAATATTAAAGGCCCTTTAAAACCCTTACATCCCTTTATTGATAAAGAGAATATGTTAAGAGTAGGTGGTAGAATTGATAATTCTGAAGTCTCATTTTCACAGAAACACCCTATTATTTTACCTAAACAATCTCGTGTTACTGATTTGATTAGGTATATACCAGGAACACATAAGATTATTGCATGCTGGACCAAAGTTATTGTTAGCTAGCCTTAATGAAAAATATTGGATTGTAAATGGTTACAGACATGTAAAAAAGATTATTCATAAATGTTTACTATGTTTCAGAATGAAAGCCAAATGTGCTAAACAACTAATGGGTTCCTTGCCATCTCATAGAGTCACAGCTTGTCGTCCTTTCCAAAAGATTGGTATAGATTTTGCGGGACCAATACAAGTCAAAAACTCACGTGTTAGACGTGCTATACAAACAAAAGGATATATTTGTGTATTTGTTTGCTTCGTCACGAAGGCAATACACCTCGAGATAGCTTCTGATTTAAGTACTGATTGTTTCCTTGCTTGTTTTAAACGCTTTATAGCGCGACGTGGATTGCCAACTGACGTTTTCTGTGACAACGCAGGTTGTTTTAAGGGGACAAGGAACGAATTGGTTGAATTATATAACTTGCAAACCTCACGGGAGCATCAAGCACTGGTGCAAGGCTATGCGGCCAAGGAAGGCATAACTTTTCATTTTGTGCCTAGTTATTCGCCTGTGTTTGCTGGTCTTGCTGAGGCGGCAGTTAAAAGTATGAAGTTTCACTTGAAACGTATCATACAAAATTATGTTCAAACGTACGAACAGTTAAACACTGTCATATGTCAAATAGAAGCAGTTTTAAATTCGCGACCATTATTGCCTGTTACAGCGGAGAAGGTTGATGATTTTTCTTATTTAACGCCAGGTCATTTCTTGATAGGTACTTCTTTAACCTCTTATCCTGAAAATAATACTAACGATATACCTGTAAACAGATTAAAATTTTGGGAAATTTGTAATAAGGTTAGAACTCATTTTCGGAATGTATGGCATAAATATTACCTTAATGTACTGCAGTCGAGGCCCAAATGGCGTGACAGTGTAAATAATATAAAAGTAGGAAATTTAGTTATTCTGAGGGAGCCTAACTCTCCCCCATTATCATGGCCTATGGCTAGAATTGTGAAAGTGTACCCAGGCCAAGACGGAAAAATCCGTGTGGTTGATGTTATGACACCTAACCAGAAGATTTATAAACGTTCTTTGTCTGCTATTTCTTTATTGCCTCTAGAAGAGTAGGTGTTTTTTATGTTACCTATACCTATTAAATAAGTTTTTATGTTAGTTACTATGTTATTGGTTATGTGATTAGTGTAATTAGGTATATCTAAAAATTGTTAAATATAAAAAGCTCTAAAAGCTCACATTAAGTTTGTTAATTAACCTTAATATACGTTACTTGGTACAGTGTAAGAGCTGAATGTTAGCTAATAAGTCTGTTAACTTACAATCTGGTATTTCAATATAGCATTATTATTTGTGAATACCTGTTCCCTTTGATTATTGAAAAACAATTTGTATTTACCAAATAGGGTTTAATTTACATTTAATTTAAAGAGGGGTTTTTTAAGGAATAGTTTTATTTTGTTTAACTTAATTTCAGTAAGTAATTAAAATACTGGTTGTTTTTCCATTCATTTTGGTTTATCTTCCTTCAGTAATGAATGTATTTCTGTAATTGCTAACCCCCCCCCCCAGCATGTTGGCAACTCCAACAAATGATATTTTTTTAATTTTTAAGTTTCCGTTTCCTTATGTAAAACGAACTGTCATTCATTCAGTCTGCAATAAATCCGAACCATTCACGCACCGCAAAAAGTCTGAATTTTTTATTTATTTCGCTTCTACACCTGCAAAACCCTCAAGAACCAGCCCTGCTGCGATACTCCAACATCATATACTATTAAATGAGCAATATTTGTATAATGTTAATTTGTGAGCACTTTCTCGAAAACGACTTTAACGATTTCTATGAAAGTTGCGATATAGCAGTTTACGGGGGCGAATAATCGATCTAGCTAGGACTCAAAACTGGGAAAATTTGTTTACTTTATTTTCATTCGAGATGAGCTCTGTCGCTCGGGTCTTACTTATATGTAATTATGTGTCAGCAAATCATTAATCTGCCTACTGATTTTCTGACAATAGTTTCATAAGATATTACAATGGATTGAATGGATGGACTAGGTTTGGGATTGCTAACTCATTTCAGATGAAAAAAAGATTTTAAAATGTCCGTATTATAGAAAATCAAAGTGTCCGTTTCGACCGCTCGGCCACGGTGTTTTTTTAAAAAAAAAACTATGCCACGTTTTTGTAAAAGTTTGTAAAAATTGATTCCCAAAACCATAAGTTTGTCAAAGTTATGGTTAAAAAGTTATAAGGGTTTGAACGTGGCCGCGCCATCGAAACGCGGAGAACCGCGCGGCCACGGAGATCTTTAAAACTAAGCGTTGCAGACACCTGAAATTTAGGTAAATAACAGATTGAATTTGTAAAAAAATTGTAAAAATATACAAAAAAATCCTAGGTTTATATTTTAGCAGCTGTAAGACTAAAACCTCATGGCCGGGCCATCGAAACGGTGAATAACACGTTATCGCCGATATCTCGCTGAAAAAGCATCGTAGAGGTCTGAAGTTTTTTGTAAAACACAGATTTGAATTTGTCAAAACTGGTAAAAATACTTCAAAAAGTCCTAGGGTTATATTTTAGGAGCTGTAAGACTACAAACCCATGGCCGCGCCATCGAAACGGTGAAAAATACGTTATCGCCAATATCTCGCTGAAGAAGCATCGCAGAGGTCTGAAGTTTTTTGTAAAACCTAGATTTGAATTTGTCAAAACTCGTAAAAATACACAAAAAAATCCTAGGTTTATATTTCAGGAGCTGTAGTACGGTATTGCTTATAACCTTCAAAACGTTCTGAATGTTTGGTTAGGGTGACCATGACTTATTGCTTAACTTCAACCTGTTACATTATAATTATTTTTCAAGGATTATAAATTAAATTAAAATGATAAGATACAAAAACATGTTTATTTCTTAAAAAAATCACATAAATCACAGATTGTTAACTTACATATTTCTGACAAAACCACAAATCACAGATATTATATTTTTTTAATACGACTGTGAAGTATGGTGTGTTTAAAATTACTGTTTTTTTTTTAAAATATCTTAATCATCTATGTGAGGAGCCCGTGGCTAAATAATAACAGCCGCTCAGGTCGATCTTTAGGTTAAACCGTGCTTGCCTAGGTTGGTCTGTGGATGGGTGACCACCCATTACATACCGAGTTTCCTCCGTGCCTCGGAAAGCACGTTAAGCCGTTGGTCCCGGCTGTCATTTGTAGATCTTTGACAGTCGTTACAGGTAGTCATGACCCAAAAAGTCTGACAACCAGTCTTACCAAGGGATATCGTATTACCCAGTACTAACTGGGTTGTGGAGGTCAGATAGGCAGTCGCTCCATGTAAAATACAGGTATTCAGCTGCATCCGGTTAGACTGGAAGCTGACCCCAACATAGTTGGGAAAAGGCTAAGCAGATGATGATGATGATGAATCATCTATGTATAGTATAGACCATAATTATGTTAGATTATGTATTGTCATAGGTTGTTCGGAACTTGCGTGCATTTCGGTTTTGCCATCGTCATAACAAATCATTCTGGAAATACTATGCAATGACACTTATTTCTGTAATAATACAAACAGGGTGTTAAAGTAGTCGCGTGCCATAGCTTAGGGGTGAGTTCAGTATCGATAAAGGAACCCGTAAAAAATAAAAATAAAATAAAAGCACCTAACTGAATAATCTGTGATTTAAGTATTTTTTTATAATAAAAAAAATAAATTAAAATGTAACGATAAGATCATCATCATCATCAGCCTATTAATGTTCCCACTGCTGGGACACAGGCCTCCTCTGAGAGGGAATGGGCGTATAATCCACCACGCTGGCCCAGTGCGGATTGGTAGATGTTACTCGATGTCAATCAATATTTTACAAAAACATAATTATGTTTATAGGAAATAAACATACGACTCTTCATTTTTATTTAATTTAGGATCCTTGAGAAATAATTTCTAATACAATAAGTGGAAAGTTTTCTGTGAACAATAAGTAATGGTCACCCTATCGAAACATTGAAAACGTTATTACAGGGTTTATATTATAAAAATAAATACTTTTTTGCCTACTATCGTTAGTTCTACTTGATTAGGTTTTGTTTCCAAAAAAAAATCAAGCTAATACTTACTTTCTTCGATAAATAATCACGACTTATTTCTAAGCAATACCGTACTTCAGCTCCTGAAATATAAACCTAGGATTTTTTTGTGTATTTTTACAAGTTTTGACAAATTCAAATCACCGTTTCGATGGCGCGGCCATGGGTTTGTAGTCTTACAGCTCCTAAAATATAACCCTAGGACTTTTTGAAGTATTTTTACCAGTTTTGACAAATTCAAATCTGTGTTTTACAAAAAACTTCAGACCTCTACGATGCTTTTTCAGCGAGATATCGGCGATAACGTGTTATTCACCGTTTCGATGGCGCGGCCATGGGGTTTTAAGTCTTACAGCTCCTAAGATATAAACCTAGGAATTTTTTGTATATTTTTACAAATTCAATCTGTTATTTACCTAAATTTCAGGTCTCTACAACGCTTAGTTTTTAAGATCTCCGTGGCCGCGCGGTTCTCCGCGTTTCGATGGCGCGGCCACGTTCAAACCCTTATAACTTTTTAACCATAACTTTGACAAATTTATGGTTTTGGGAATCAAGTTTTACAAACTTTTACAAAATCTTGGCATAGTTTTTAAAAAAAAAAAACGCCGTGGCCGCGCAGTCGAAACGGACATAAATCAAAACATTCATCTAACATAAGTACTCTAGAATCTTGTTAATTCTACATTGCAAAATATAGTAAATAACAGCCAGGTAAGCACTTTCTAATCAAATCAGAAGCTCATACGAGATAAAGGTATCTCCGTATCCAGCTTATGAGTTTCTAAAGCTATTGCTACAAGCATATAACCGAGCAATTCGAACCGGCATTATATTGTTATGGCGCTATTTACCGTAAACTGTTATAAGTGGTGTCTGGGGCTTTTGCACTGTGCTTTATTATTGAGGAAGAGGTCAGATGAGTGTAAACTAGCGTTATTTGAGTCGCTCAGAATGAGTTGAGGCAGTTATGTTCGATTCAATCAATCAATCAAAGCATTTATTTCAAGTAAGCCAGTTACAGGCACTTTTGAACTGTCGAAACAAACATGAAAATTAAAAATAAAAATCAAAGCATTTATTTCAAGTAAGCCAGTTACAGGCACTTTTGAATTGTCGAAACAAAAATGAAAATTAAATGTAGCTACAGTCCCAGTCACAAGACATAAAAACTGTGAAAGTACTGTAGTTGCCCATTCCCTAGCGTAGATCTCTATGGAGAAGAACGGGCAAGCAACTCCATGGACACTCTTTTAAATCAGAATATTGTTACAAAATCTTGTTTAGTAGGGTTTTTTTTGCAAGATTGGCGAAATAATTGAAACCGAATAAACAGCTTTAGCAAAGAGTGAAGGCATGTTCAAGAACTGCACATTCGAAAATATTTGACCTCCATAAACTCGCAGTGGGCCTGCCTGTTGGATTGTGGCTCACTCCGTCTTATAGAGAGTAGGCCTGTGTCCCAGCAGTGGGAACATTAATCGCGTCTTATTATTATTATAAGCCTATATTATCCCACTGAAGGGCAAAGGCCTCCCTTCCCTCCTTAGCTTATACTTTGTGAATAGGGTATATGCATGTTTTTTTTATCACTCTTAAGAAAGCGTATTAACATCAGAAATAGCTAAGTGAAAACACTGTTTTAAGCTTTCACGGTTTAAAACTAAACTTATATTGTCACTTACGGGATATCTTCCGTGATTAGAAATTGTTTTGAGCTCCCGATATTTCGACGCCGTTGCAAGCGCCATGATCGCGGGTTGACTCTGGAGTCAACCCGCGATCATCAGTTCAGATCAGTTTAGCTAAGTGAAATTATTTTTTTAATATCTGTAAAAAATACTAAGTTATAAGCATTTAAAACTGCTGATTAGACAGAAAGAACCGATACAGCGAATGACGTCATTCTCTGCATCGACATTTGAAAAGTTTAAATGGTTCTATTTTTTTTTTGTGTTGTTTGGCCCATTTATGTCTTATTTTCGCTTTTTGTCATTATTTTTATAGTACTTTAACATTCCATATTGAAATTTAAAAAATAAAATTGATGCATATTCAGTATTATCGAGAAGCAATGTGATGATAATGACAATTGCTCAGCCTATGCGTTTTTTTTTCTTTTTCTTGATGGAAATCATCATATTATGTAAGCTTTTTCAGTAAAGTTATTAGACTCATAATTTATTTCTAGTCTTTTTCTTAATTAAGAGACTCTTAGCAGTAAATCAGTGGGTACTTTCTTTAATGAAGCATTTAAATTATCGTCGAGTTTCAGTTAAATTGCTTTTTAAGTTGATTAAGACTTGTTTTAAAATAATAAATTTATGTTTTATTTTAGCTAATTACACTTTGTTTTAAGTAGCAAATATGGATCAAATTGTAATATTAAATTAATATACATACCTTTTCTTACAGATTTTAAAATGATTATCATTTTAACCTGGACTTAAAATTAATATAAGTCCGAAATCGCCAACCCGTCTTGAACAAGCGTGGTGATCAATGCTCGTGCCTTCTCTGTTGAGAAGAGGCCTTTGCCCAGCAGTGGGACAGTAATAGGCTGGTATTATTATTATTTTAATTAATTAAAATTGGGACGAAACTCACCATTGGGCCTGTAAACCTTCCTTTTTTTTATTAATAACCAATAAGACCAGTTTTTCAGCCGACTTGTAATCGTTTTATGTACAGTTCCTAAGATGGCAATATTGATATTTTTATTAGAACTAAACTCTACACACTTTTAAAGGTTTAGTATAGCCGACCAGATCCGACTCCAATCTGGTTGCGTACCATAGTACATTTTGATACAAGTGGAGAAACTTAGTTATTGCATTCGAGGCGGAATTATAACACCCGAGCCGTAGACGAGGGTGTTTTTGATACGAGAACTGCAATAACAAATGTCCACGTGTATCAAACGACGTTTTCAATACACTTTTAAAGAAATAAAATAAAATAACTAAAAATATTTTTTGACACGAATTAGTTAACAATGATTTTAATTTTCGTTTTTTTTCGCGCTTTGCTTTCGCCAGGTTCAAGGAGACGCAAAGGTATGAAGCCGTTACAGAACTAAAAAATAGATTTATTTTTTATTTTTGAATTCAGAACACTAATAATACTAATAATAATCAATAATAAAATCAGAACACTAATAATAATAAACAACTGTTAATTTGTGTATAAAAGTAACTATTAGTTTTTATTAATCATGTTTAGCTATGATATTCTATTTATAAACACAATTTGGTTATTAAAAAAATATTTATGCCGTAAAGACGCGTAGTGCTTTGCCGGAATTAATAAAAAAACATTCACCTCAGACTATAGGCATTGAACCAATATGGACTTAGTATCTGTGGCAATTTTCATTCCCGCACCCGTGCTGGTAAAATGGAAAAAAACTCACGCGTGTGAAATACATTGAATGTTGTACCTAATCGTAGTGCGTTATGGAGCAGTTTTCGAAGAAGTGTATTGAAAAATACTTTCACAGATACTTCAGTACATTATCCGTCAAAATTCGGAATATCCGCACTTTAAGCATGTAAACAGTAGGTAGGAAAATATTATATTTAAATACCTTTTAAAATTCAGAATCACGTACCTACACAACATTGAGTCATAGACAATTTACCAGTATCTGCAGAAAAAACAAACACTGCAATTTAGTTTAAAAAAAAAACCAACCCAACCGCCAATAGACAAGTTTTTTCATCTCCCGACTTGTAATACTTTCTTGTATAGTTGCTAGATGGCAGTGAAATTGCAGTACTCTCCCCTGGGATATTACCGCGCTTCCTTGCTATGTAAACTACCTTCCCGTTCATCGAAATATTGTAGACTTGATACTATTATGCTGTATTTACGTTTTGTTTACATTAACTTTGGCTGGCTCCCGAAGGATGGAAATATATTTTGTGGATATCGGTTTGCGAAGTAGTTGAGTATAAAAATAATGGTGTTTGACGGTTTTGAGTATGTTTTTAAAGTAAAATTGAGGTTAGGTTTGTTTTTCTTATGTCTGCACAAGCGACAAGTACTTATGAATCTGTTGTAGTATGCAGAACCATGCGACTAGCAAAGTCGCTTGCAAAATTGGCTGCCTACTAGATTTTCCGTCGTGTGTTTTTTGATGTGTGTGCTTTTTCTGTTAATAATACATATTTCATCATCATCATCATCACCATATCAGCCCGGAATCACCCACTGCTGGGAATAGGCCTCTCCTTTCTTCCGCCACACTTCCCGGTCCTGTGCGTTCCTGTTCCAGGTGTTTCCCGCGACCCTGGCGATATCGTCAACACAACGAGTTTTAGGACGGCCCTGGTTTCTTTGGCCAAACCTTGGCCACCACTCGGTCAAAGCCTTGCTCCATCGGCCATCTCCGCGTCTAGCCAGATGTCCTGCCCAGGTCCACTTGAGCTGCACCGCCCGGTCACCGACGTCGTAGACTTTCGTCCGACGGCGGATTTCAGTGTCACGCACTCTAACTAAGAGGGTTATGCCGAGCATGGCTCGCTCCATGGCCCTTTGTGCCACTCGTACTCGGTGGACAGTCTCCTTTGTGAGCGTCCATGTCTCGGCACCATAAGTCATTGTTGGCAGGACACATTGGTTAAAAAGGCGGGTTTTTAGGCACTGAGGGATTGAATAATATTTAGGTACATAATAAAAATAAAGACATTCACTGATATAGAACTCATCGTCTAAAAAGCTGAGTCTAGAAGTAAGGAATTTGGTACAAGATTTACTTATAAAAAAAGTGAATATAAAGGAAGGATTTTTAAAAATTCACCCCATGTTGCATGTTTAGGTTAAAAAGGGAATAGAACTTTGTATGTAAGTTCGTCATTTTTGCTGATGGTCTCATCAGGCACGGCTTACTACCAAGAAAATTCTAAACAAAATTCAAACCAGTAAAACAAAGCCATGCATTTAAACAACCTAATAAACAAAACAAGGGTTCAAATAATTACTCAGTACAAGACCACAGGTACTCGTATTTATTAAGAACAGCGGGAGGGGTTGATTATGCACATGCCTGCCGAAAGTATTATAAAAAGGCTTTTGTGAACCACCCTTTTCAGCGAACGAAACGTTCTATGAAATGCTCTTTTATTCGTCAAGAGACGTACGAATAATGGCGTCGAAAACATGAGCTTGCAGAAACAGATACTCGTACTCTTAAACAATACGAGTTTTGATAATATAACGCTTTTTGATGAGGGTCCTGTACAAAGCCAAGAGGTTCCGCGCAATTGGTGGTGCGGGTTTTTTTTGTTTTGTTTAAAAAAATGTGATGCTCTTCTTGTTTTTTTGGGCTGCTTTGGAACTAAGAAGTAGTAGTAGGGTTAGTAGTAAATGCCTACTTTTCTTTTTGATAAACATTCTGAGTAGTACGAATTCAACTCATGCATTGAGATTTGGCCACTAAGTACCTACTTAGATGAATGTCAACTTCGTAATAAAAGGGAAGACATGAAAGGAAAATGCTATTATCAAGTATTTAATTGAAACTATACGTATGTAAGGATCTTATGCTTCAATACAGAGTTAGCAGAACAGAATAATTTGGACACAATTTTTTTTTCTAATATTTACTAACCCACTGAACAAACAAACGTGCAGAAAATTCCAACTTCCAGGGTTGTTGTCTAATTACCATCCTCGATATATTTACTATACGAAACATCTCCGACTCAATAAGGGACGCCAAACATTTTACATAATAACCAAAGGTAGATAAGATAAGGTCCAACTTCAAACATGGTTCTACCACACATAAATAAAGTTACATCTGCGTAATAATCTCTAGAATGCAAACTCTTCATCCCTTTCAAAGTTCGAAGGTACCAATCAAAGAGGTTTATGATATTACAGTAGAATTTACATCGTAAACACTAACTGCTATCAAAATTCCCCAATAGTTCCTCTTAAAGGATTACCTTTTGTAAACTAAAATGGGACGCAATCATCATCTTGCGGACTAGGATTACATGAGGGCATAGGATTATTGGATAGGGATGTCCAACACTAGTTATGGAAATTATTGACCATTCCATAAGTATTTTACTATCTTCATCTAAGAGGATTATTATATTTATCCTTAATACATTTCTTTACAAATTGATTTCATTTTTAAATATGAATTTAAAAAAATATATTAAAAAAAAACATGAAAAATATAATTATATTTATTGTTATTACATAGGACGTGTAAACTACAGCACAGTTTTCGGTGTATTTTAATAACAAAAATGTAAGACTATATCTTAAGTTCCTGTCGCCAAGACCAGGTCACACATATTTTTCTTCAGTTAGAAAAACTGCGAACTGTGAGCGTATTAGGCATACCTCTGCCCAGTCCTTTGGGGATTACAGGCGCGATTCATGCTATGTTTAGTTTTTCCTCGATCTATTTACTCGTGTTCTAAAATAAGTGTCATAACTTCATAAGTAGCTTTGGAGTCAGTCAACCTCTTCGTGAGACAACCCTGCGTCCAACTATGTCTTACTTATGCAATAGCCGTCTCGCCCGCGGCCAAACATCCCTTTGGTCCTCTACAAATATTCCATATAATGATTCGCTTTTAATTATTATTGGTAGTGGCTAAGTTTTGTTTGATGTATTGATTAAAATCGTGTTTGTTGCCAAGTGCCATCACGGTGGGCTGTACTTGTGTCAATAGAGCTCCCGTGGGGGGCGTATGTCGTGAGTATTGTGGGGTGACATCGAAATCCAGTGACAAAGTTTTGAGGAGTAATTATTTTGCGGTTTTCATTTGGAGATGGCATTGAGAACAATGTGGTGTTTTGGGGGTGTAGATTTTCATTTGTTTGTTAATGACTTTTTAAAGAGCTACGTATTTTACATCTTGTTGATGAAACGAGACTCGTGGGTGTGACGAATTGTTGGACAATAAGATTATCAACAGTCATACTCGTATCTATACTTCATTCTAATATTATGAAGAGGTAAAATTTCTTCGAAACTACAGATCCGATTCCAAAAATTCTTTCACTAATGGTCATCTACGTTATCCCCGAGTGCTTTATGCTATTTTTTATTACATTTTTTTTTATCCTGCTTTATGGCAATCTGTTTAGAAAACAATAAGCTACTCTTTTGTTCGATTTCTCATCTGTTAATGTTTATGAGAGTCCCTTTTTTTTTCAATACTCTCTCTTCTCTTTATGTGAATCTGGTGTTCAGACTGGGGATGTCGCTTCGCTTCAACCGCATGTGATGTAGGCCGCCATCTCTTGTAAACTACATTGAAAACATTCCTCTGGGTTAATTTCCGAACTTAATGGGAGCGAAGTCGCGAGCAAATACTAGTAAAATATATTTTTAGAAAACAATACCCAGACGACACATCCCAAATTCAATTCACTCAACAAAATAGTGTCTAAAATAAACCACAAACTAGGTACATTATCACCACATAAAACAGATATAAGAAATGGAGAAAACACGACATTAAAGGGCGTTATCAACACGGTATCATGCCTCAGTAATAAATACTCGCTCAGTACCCGTTACACTGAAAATTTCATACACGGAACGTAAACAGGAGCGAACACTCGCAAACTAAACGACTAGAAACTTTACGAGGGCATAAACATAAAAAACTCATCGGAAAAATATGAAAATATATACCTAATGTTCCATACATGTGTTGGGATAAAAGTTTACCCCATCTAGTGGGCACATCGCATTGTATTTCCCTATAGAAGTCATAAACATGATGGTTAGCGGGCAGCGTCTCTCCCCCTCCTCCTTGCCCCCTCCCCCCTCACAGACGGGCTTTAACGTCTAAAGTTCAATTTTATTTCAGTCTTTAGCGCAGTCTATGCGAGAGAAAATGTTGCGCTTCCCTGTCCATTAACCGGTTTAAATTAGTCTTTTAATTTTTAAAATGAATTTAATCTTTTAAAGGAATCGGGCTTTGATAAAAAATGGAGGATTGCGCTAAAGGAAAGATGTTACACAGAGGTTTATAGGTATATTTATTTGAGAGTTAATTAACTAGCAAGGTACTTCTATGTAGTTGGTGCCAGTGAAGATGAGAATAGCGGTCATTGCCCTTTTTCTAATATCTCTTCGTACGAACCAAAACATGTATCGTTTTTCATTACAAAAAATGTTGAAGAACACGAATTCACGATAGATGACGATTCCAGACTTGAACAGGCTTATTTTTGGTTTTCAAAGTTATCATTATCATCATAATTTTCCTGCCCTTATATCAATTCATTTGGGATCGGCATTGACTTAATGTTCTATGCCCCTAGATGGGGCAGATGGCGTCCACAGATGTCCTCCATCGCGATCGGTCTTGAGCTTCACGCTTCACTTCGCTCCACGTCATTCCGATGCTCGCCGCTTCTGCCAACACGGTGCGACGCCAGGTTTGACGGGGAAGGCCACGCTTTCTTTTTCCTTGGGGATTCCAGTCCAAAGCTTGTTTGGGTATGTGGTCAGGTTCCCTTCGGTGCGTGTGGCAAATCCATCTCCACTTGCGACTCTTGATCTGGCGGTCGATCGGGCTCTCGTGGCATTCCTCTAACAGCTCTACGTTGGAGATGGTCTCGGGCCAGTAAATTCCGAGAAGGCGACGAAGACAGCGGTTGACGAAAACTTGGATTTGGCGTGAGATGTCCTTTGTGACCTTCCACGTTTCACACCCGTAAAGGAGCACAGCAGTCACCTACCTCCTTTCTTTGTCTTTGTGCACTTGTATTGTATCTTGACAATAAGTATGAGTCTTATTTTTGTAAATAGGTAGGTCTTGAACAAATAAATGTTGTTTATTTCTTTCATGCCACTACAAACAATATGAATATGTTTTTTTTTTCTTCATTCCAAACAAAGAGCCGAAAGTGGATCACTTTAATTGAAATTAAATTAAACATGTAAACACAATTCCTACACAGCATCAACATGAAACGACGCAATAAAAACAAACGCAACGACGAAAATTTTCCACAAAATTAACTACGCTTTGAAAAATGTATTCTAATAAAAACCATTTCCCTGTAAATAAAGGCAATTTTTAATAATTACGTTAAGGTACCGTTTGAAGCAAGAACGTCTATCAGTGGCCATGGCGTGCCGTTTAGGGTATCAAGGGGCTTCGGCGGAAGCCGCTAGAGCAAATAAAGTTATGCTCAGAACGCTTCGTAATGAGAGTTCATTGGATTACGAGGCTTATATAACCCCCAATAATAATAATGTTAACCCAAAAATGCACGTGTACCCTGTGGTATTAAATAACTGACTCAATAATGTCTAATTTGGTCTGAACGGACCCGCGTGAATTCTTGTCCCGGGGTAAGGGTTTTACGAAGCCCGGCTTGCGGTTCTAATGTTTACGGTTATTTTCATTACGTTAAACGTTCAGTCTCTTGTGTTTATTTTTAAACATAATTCGTTTCGGGTTTACGAGAACAAGTGGGTGTCTAAGTTATGTGATGTTAAGGAAGTATAATTAAGGCGGTGTATTGCTTGTTTCGAAAAAAAGTAGGGGGGCTTTCTGAAACACCCCACGAATTATTTTGTATTTGCTTCAAAATTGAATCATGTTCATAGCTAACTAATAGTACCTTTTTCATAATTAAAATAGTAATTATAAGCTTTTATTTAACTGGCCTTGTTAGTTAGTTTGTTTGTTAGTATGTATTGGTCAAGACTTGCAACTGAATTTCAAACTACTTTCCTCTGATTCTGGTGACAATACCTACATCATGTCATGACAGACATGATATTATAATCTTGCAGCCATGATTGCCTCCTTACAAGATAACACCTCAACGCAACGGTTAATCGGACACGAAACTTTGTACACGCGTTTAATGTTTATAGATGAACCTGATTTTTTCTTTTATATTTTCTACAGCTCAAAATACACACCAGAAAATGATATACTCAGCGCCATCGCTTTCCCTCACCGGAATAAAATTAAAACGATCCTGCTATAAGACGTCATGGTAGGCCACCTGTACTAGGTACTAAATACTATAGTCTGCGCTAGATAAGTAGGAATTAAAAGTCATTGCTCTTTCCTTAATTTCTCTGCTTAGAGGTACCTCGACAATACATTATGAATCGTTTTTTATTACTAAAAAAAGTCAAGAATCACGATAAAGGTCGTTTCGGGACAAGTTTATGTCATTATTTATGTTTTCTGAATTATGTATTTGAATAAATGTATGCGGGTTAATGACCTTTATTTCTTACTTATCTGGCGCAGACTATAGTTTGCACATGTCAATCTATAGCACCTTAGCCTCAAGTGGAAAAAATACAAATATTTCTGAAAACACTTAGGTATATCCTGAATAAAACTTTTTTCGTCCTAAACGTCCATTAAAGAACGTAATTCCAATTTTCTCTAAAATATTTGAGAAAAGAGGTTTTCGTTCAATCTTTCCGATGCAATTTAGAAAAACATAGACAATGCAAGGGACGGGACGATCATTTATTTATAAAGCTATAGTGGATAGTCGGGGATGTCGCCTAGACACGTCCCAAGCATACTTTAAATTTAATACAGTGACATTGCAGTGATTTTCTAGTGCTGAAATGTCACTGTTACTTGTTTAACTTCATTTTAGTGAAATTCAGTTTGCAAATAAGTTGAAGGGTTACACTGACATATACTTGGATTGCTGACTTTTAAGAGGGACAATTGATGCAATCATTTCTAGTCTTAAAAAGTTATGCGTTTATGTTGGAGGCGTCTTACTGCGCAGCCGTTGCACATCTTAGGTGCTGCGTAAGCGCTCCTTAGTCACCGAACAAACTATCAGTATTAACAAAAGGAGGGACTGTTAATAATTATGCTACTGTTTTATTAAACTTTTCTTGTTTCTTTGTGGAGGTATATTATTATTATCCTTTCCTCTCTACTTTAAGGGCCTATACTACCTCAAATGGCTTAGCATGATCCTCCGTTACGCCTAAAATACTGCAGCATTAATTTTGAAATAAATATATGGTAAAGTTGAGGATTAATGTTAGGTCTTATGTTTGGCGAAAACACGATTTCATAAAATTTTCTCGATAGAAAAAAATCCCAAAATTATCTCTGAACTGAATAATAAACCGCTGGAAATCATTAAATACTTCAAATTAGATCATAAAACTTTTTATACTAACTGAACTAACTATAAAGCATGTCTTATGTTTTTTATTTTTTCCAAAAGACGAAAATTTGATTTTATAAAGAATAAAAACCACTCATTTCGCACTATGCGGCCGCAGTAACTGACGTAACAACCGCTTTGTAGTGCAAGCTGATAATAACGTTATCCTAACAGGATTACAAACGAAGTTTGAACCACCACAAATAGAATTGCTAATCTGAGGTAGTATAGGCTCTTAAGTTTTCTATACTAAAACAAACCAATACTTTCTCGATGCGTAAATGTGCTTGCGATATAAACCAATGTTATCATCCGGTACAACTGAGCACATCACTAGTCAGCGCAGGTGTCGTATCGGAACAATTTGGAGTTGTTCATCCCGCGCCGGCGACGCAATAATGCACCACGCTCCATTTGCACTTGCAGCAATTTCTTTTAGATTACACGTGCATTTTTATCGCATAGGTATCTTTTTCACTTCGCTAGAGCACTTTAAAAACGATTTGGTTGTCTGTTTTTATTTTTATTTTTTCGCGCGTAAATGGCTGGCGCTTTCATATTTTTTGAATTAAGAACGATAGAATAATAAATTATCAGTGTTGTCACTGGCTGAGTGCAATGTAAAAAGAAAATTATTTTCTAGAAAATTTAAATAGGTGGGTGAAAAACTTTTGTGAATCATACAATTTGATATTTTTGTATGCGATAAATGTAATGTGGTTTGGCCAAGCCTTTCAAGTTTTTAAAGAATATAATTACCTACTGTGTTTATTGAAGATGAATAGGCATCAATGATATTCTAACAAACAGATAATATGTTATACACCTACAAAACCACAGAAAAAAGTGTGCCGCGGGGCAGAACCAGCGCACATCCACGCAATGACGCAGAAGGCAAAACAAGCCAATTGGCCCGTTTTCGAGTCTTCACGATTGCGCGCTCACAACATATCTGTATAATAGAATATCATTGATAGGCTATACTGAAAACGAACTCAAGAATTTATAAGACCCCTTATTTTGACTCAACCTGAACCAAATCTATACGAACAAATCAAAACAAACCAATACGATTCAAAACAGCATTAATACAGAAGAAGATTCAGCACCACGTCGTTCCCTTATATCTCTTGTTTCCGTTTTGTAAAATTTCACCCCATAACATTATGTTGATGGCGGTAATAAAGCTTGAAATATTTACGAATATCCGAACAAACGAGGCGAGCTGTGAAAAATAGTCGGTGTTCTGCAGGATTGACCGTTTCGGAATAAAGATTAGCCAGAGACCACGAACATTTTTCACGCGACAACAATTTGTTGTGAGTTTCGTCGTTTTGCAAGATTTTTTTTATGGACTTAAATCTCTGTTGTAAATAAAATGGATAGGGATTTTTGTACGCTTGTGTTAGCTTTCTTTGTTTTTATAAAAAATATGGAATGTTTTTTTATCATAAACTTTAGTTAATATAAAAAAAAACCTTCAAAATGAAAAAAAAACAGTTACCTTTCATGCTTCATGATTATTTTAATTTTTATCATGATTATTTTAATATTTAAATCTGTTTTATTTTAATTTTTTATTTGATTATAGGGCTTTGTCGCTTAGCGACCACATCGCCCAGTGCAGTACCCCTAGCCAAGTTACAAACGTTTCGTATCGAATCTCTTTCTATAATCGTAAACGCCTCAGCGTAAGCGATTGAAGAAAGCGCTAAATTGGTAGCCAAGTTGACACGACTGAGTCGATCGCTCGTTCTCTAATGTCTGTAGAAAAAACCTACACTTTAGGCACAGAATAGATAATAGTAATAGCCTTTAGGTATGGTGAGCGTTCCTACCAACGAGTTTAGCGATCAACATTGTAGAAACGATAACATTCTATTCTATCATTTTGAACGATGTAAAATTGTCTACGAATTTTCTATTCGTTTGTGTTGATCACGTGATTTAACGTTGAGATGATGTCATTCACATTCATTTGAATAGTTTTCTACTAGCGTTAACGATTGTAGATTGTCAACTTGGCTAGGGGTGCAGGAAAGCAATTTACTTACAATCTATTTAACACTAACTTACGATCTACTTAATACTAGCTCATACAATTATTTTGCTTTCTTTGATGGTATTACAAGTGACAATATTATACGACATAATATATCGTCCAAAAACATTTATTCTACTATTTTCATTCCGGATACACTCCATCAGGATATGAAAAACATCTTCAAATACTCCACAGTCATCACAATTTGGAGACAAAACTTTCTTCACTAGATGATAGAACTTATTTGAAGGAATATGGGCGGGACGAAGTCTTAAGGCTATAGTTACTAATTTCCTGTTCAGATTTCAATCAATCCACGGAGCCCGAGAAATCTAAGATCTTTTATCAAAATACTCTTGCCAAAGATCTAAACTACTAATGTACCTTTGACGAGCTCCAAACTAGCGAAGCTGTGGCCAAAATCAACAATATTTGTAAAATCCTTCCACATAAAAACTATGAAAAATAATAACAAAATCACCGTCCTAATCACGAACTATCTCACCGTACCGCCACATCATTGACAGCCCTCCTTCATTAACAATAGATCTGACGGGCGTGGCGTCAGGCCCTCCATCCCTCTGTCCCTCTCATCACAGATTATATCGGCTCTAAATCCCTGACGCACAGACCAACCACTTGGATGATGTTGATGCTCGTTTTGCAATTTGTCTATTGATACATACGGATGGACAGTTTGGACAGCATACATAATTAAAGATAAGTATAGTTGGTGACAGTTAAGATGAGAATAGCGGTCATTGACCCACCTGTACATTTATTAAACTTCTTAAGCTTTGAAAACCAAAAATGAGCCTGTTCAATCTGGAATCGTCATCTATCGTAATCTTCAACATTTTTTGTAATGAAATGGATGCATGCATGCATGGATGGTGCATGGTTTATTTGTTTTGGTTCGTACAAAGAGATATTAAGGAAAGGGCAATGACAACTATTCTCATCTTAATTGGCACTAACTATAGACCATATATTATCAGCAGATACATACGTGTTAAAAAAAGTCTCATTACAATATTTTTTTTTTCTAGACCACACCTGGAAAACTTCTAGTTACGAAGGTAGGGTAAAATTTCAATTTTTTGAAATACTTAGGTTTTTTTTAATCCAAGTTTTTAATGATAAAACTTTACTTTAAATACCTCCCGTTTACTATTGAAAGCATTCATCAAAACACATGGCACAATGTTTTGAGTGTGTTACATTGAGTTTTTCCATGAAACGTGATTTTTCACCCCAAAAAAAGACTTTTGCCAGCAGTAATTTTAGTAGGGTTACTTAGTTTGATGTACAGAATACTTGGTTGACGGTTTTATTTACCACTTGTAGATATGTTTGTAGGTACATCGCGGTAGTTCGTCGTTCATTCCACCTGTGTGTAACATACGGTCAGTTACAATAAAGTCGAGTCGTGTACCAACCCCTAATTAGGCTGGCCCTTACACCCAATTAATATACACATTTTGTAGTAACACTAATTGGCGAATTTCGCCTTTTCATTTTGAAAGCTTTGTAGCCAGTATGAAGAGCCATAATATCCTGAGACGAGTCGGGCATAACTCCGGATAACTAGTGAGTACATAATAATATAGTAACTAGTGGTTGTGTTTTAAATATGAAAGGGTTGGCTGTGTGCATTGCACCTGATGAAATTTAATTGGCATTAGGTTTTGTTTGACCGATGACCGTATTCTAGAACAATAAATATTAACTTGACTTAATTTAAGTTTTATCACAAATCACGACTGATATGACTAATATTATGACAATAGGGAATATTCATAATTTTTTTTTTTTTTTTCGATACGGAATGTTAAGGTAGGTACTATAAAAATAATGATAAAAAGCGAAAACTAGACATAAATCGGCCAAACAACAGAAAAGTTATAATCATTTAAACTTTTGTTTCTATCTCTTTCTAGATAAACGGAATTTAGTATGGATTTGGTACATCGATGCAGTGAATGACGTCATTCGCTGAATCGGATCTGTATGTCTAATCAGCAGTTTCAAATACTTATAACTTAGTATTTTTTATAGATATTAAAAAAAGAATTTCACTGTGCTGTTTCTGATGTTAATACGCTTTGTTTAGAGTGATAAAAAAAAACATGCATATATACCTATCATTTTCTTACTGTCATAACACAGATTGCGTGAATTTCTGAGATTTCCTAACTGTAAAACCTTGCAATACTTTGCTGAACCTGGGTATCGGACCCAGGATCTCATTATCAGCAGTAGCACTAACCCACTCAGCACACTGTATATTTATTTGAAGCCACAATTACATAAAAACTAGTATTGCTCGCGGCTTCGCTCGCGTTAATTTAGAATTTGACAATCAATTCGGGTTATAAAATACTCTTCTACAATTTCTATAATAATATAATTTAATCATATGTAGGTATATGCATATGTATATGTAGGTATATGCATTTTTAATTTATCACTCTAAACAAAGCGTATTAACACCAGAAATAGCACAGTGAAATTATTTTTTTGATATCTATAAAAAATACTAAGTTATAAGCATTTGAAACTGCTGATTAGACAGAGAGATCCGATACAGCGAATGACGTCATTCACTGCATCGACTTACAAAATCCATACTAAATTCCGTTTATCTAGATATAGACAGAAACAAAAGTTTAAATTGTTTTAACTTTTGTGTTGTTTGGCCGATATACGTCTTTATTTCGCTTATTAACATTATTTTTATAGTACTTTAACATTCCATATCGAAATAAAAAAAATAAAATGTAAGCATATTCCCTATTCGAAAGACGCCATCTACTATCATGAGAACGTTATTGTTGTTTTTATCGAGAACAGTACTTTCTTTCAGACTGAAAGGTAGCCTATGTCCGTTTCTGTACACTTGACAACGTATATTATGCAAAATTTCAAGATGATCGATTCAGTTTTTTTTGGCGTGAAAAGGAAACAAACAAACTTACTTTCGCATTTATAATAAACTAGCTGACGTCCCGCGATTTCACCCGCGTAGTTCCCGTTCCCGTGGGAGTACGGGAATAAAATATAGCCTATAGCACTCACGAATAATGTAGCTTTCTACCAGTGAAATAATTTTTAAAATTGGTTTTTTACTTCCGGAGATTACCCCCTACATACAAACTTACAAACAAATGTTACCTCTTTATAATATTATTATTATTATAGATAAAATAAAATAAAAAAGCCTTTTATTTCTTGCAGTACAAAAGAATTAATAATGCATGCAATTCATAAAATCGTATTATACAATTCAATTCGCTTTGATTTTATTGAGAACATTGAAATTGTTATTAATTTATTATGAATTAATTTAATTACGATTAAAATTAAAATTGTGAATTAAAATTTGATAAAATATGATTGTAAATTGTAATTTTAGCAAGCACCCTCTTAGTAGAAGGTGAAGGCCTCCTCCAGAGATGACCAACGGTCTCTATCTTAAGCTATTCGCATCCAGCTAGTACCTGCGATCTGTACAATGTCATCCGCCCAGCGTGCTATATATATAGGTATATAGGTCTTCCTCTTTTTCTTTGGCCTGATGGGCCTGGCCATGTAGCATTTATAATATTAGTTAGGATACCCAAAGTGAAATACGGTTCAAATCATGCAAATCTACTCACAACTGACCACACTATAACTTTACACCACCCAAATATGATTTTCAACAAAAGCTAGGCAGTCACCTTTGATCAACCTTTGTTAGTTAACAAGTAAATCAAGATACGGGGCTTATCGTTCCTAATTCATGCGACGTCACGGCGTCTCACGACCCAATACGATTTCCCAACGGACCGACTCAGTTAGATGAAGATATCTAATTACAAATTCGATGTATCCAATAAATATTCCTATCGCATAAAATTTACATAACCACCTACATTTACAATCCATCCATAATAATGTTACAATGAGAAAGGTTCTCTTTGTATGTCTGTTACCTTTTCATGACTTAACATCATCTGCCGAGTCTTTTCCCAACTATGTTGGGGGTCGATTTCCAGTCTAACCGGATGCAGCTGAATACCAGTATTTTACATGGAGCGACTGCCTTCACAACCCAGTTAGTACTGGGTAATACGATACCCCTTGGTAAGACTGGTTGTCAGACTTTTTGGGCCACTGACTCCCTGTAACGACTGTCAAAGATCTGCAAATGACAGCCGGGACCAACGGCTTAGCGGGCTTTCCGAGGCACGGAGGAAACCCGGTATGTAATGGGTGGCAATCCATCCACAGACCAACCTAGGCAAGGACGGCTTAACCTAAAGATTGAGCCGAGCGGCTGTTATTATTTAGCCACGAGCTCCTTTTTCATGACTTAACAGCTGCACGGATTTTGATGTTTGGACCAGGTGGACCACGATTGTAAGTCCCAACCCACCTGGGTTGGGACTTAGGATATTTTTTATCCCGTTATTACATTTCCTTGGGATGATTTCCGACCAAGTCAAACCACGGGCTAAACCTAATTTCCAATAAGTATCAAGTAGGTACTTGTTCCTTCATAATTTTTATAACACATTTGCTCGTAAAGGGTCTCTTATTTCACCCATTTCAATATCGTAATGTGTCTTATTACGTACTTGTGCAGTAATGTAATGTACAACGCATGGTTTATCAAGATGCTCCGTCAAAAAGGAACCGTACTTTTTTTAAATTTTAGCAAAGAGTTTTTATGTCAGAAAAGTGGTCAACATTTTATGAATAAAATTAACTGTGGGAGATGAAATATAATAAATAAACATTTAACTCTTTTCATTACTCATACTCGAAAAGTAGGTCTGAAATTGGCTGAGGAGCGGGTTGAAAGTAATACTTTTCAGCCCTAGGGAGAATCGTTTTCAACTGACAGCTGCCAAATTATAAAAAAAAACCGTTCATTTTTCAATTTAACCTTGTTCCAACTTTCTGTACAGCCACGATGTAAAAGTGAAATAACATAAAGTTAAGTATGTAAATGTATGTTCAAGAATGTATTTTTTTAAAATAACTTTGTTATAATTAAGTTTCAACTATTTCTTTAAAATAACATAGATTTGGGCAAAATATTTACAATTATTTCGGTGATGAAAATGAAAAATAGGTAATGGCTGAATAGCTGGCCGGCCACAGAATAAAAAAAGCTAAATAGGCGGGAAAGCGGCAATCCGATCTTCGTTTTTTTTTTCAAGTTGATTCATGTTTTTATTTTTAATTTCCTTGTATTCGTAATGAAAAGCACAGTGTTTACCTCGGGTTAAAGACTTATTTAGTCCCTCGAACTATTAGCGCCCTCGCTGCGCTCGGGCACCAAACCCTGTCTCGGGACTAAATAAGTTACTTTCACCCCTAGTGTAACAATGTACTATTAATTTAATTAATTTTGACAATAAACTACGACCTATATAACTACGATTTATCTGTAACAAAAACACAAAAATAATAATTTATTTTATTAGTAATACTGGCTGTTTTGTGTCTTTGCCTTAAAAAAAAGCGCTGATGCGGGCGCATCGCTAATTTGTGAACAAGTAAAAGATTTATTCGTTTAAAAAAGCTCGAGTTTTATTTATTTCCTCGCAAATATGTTATAAAACGTCGTATGACATACGTGCCCTTTGATAATTACAGCAATATCACCTCGGCTGTAATTTTCAACTTACCGCACTTATATCATAATTCACTATTAGTTACTAGCTTATACTGCCTACCGGCTTAGCCCGCGTGGTGTGCGGTACTATCCCACGGGATTGTAGGACCGGGATAAAAAGTATATTATATGTAAATTCAGGTTATGAACTATATGTGTGCTAAATTTCATCCAAATACTTTCAGTAGTTTTTGCGTGAAAGAGTAACAAACATCCATCCTCACAAACTTTTGCATTTATAATTTATAATACGTATACATTACATACACTGGCCTGCAAAAATAAGTATCACACTTAAAATTGCATTATGTACACAAGATATACTTTCGAAACAAAAAGACTCGAAAAAGAGTTTAATTTTGTACATAAAAACTAATAAAGCCGATAAAAATTGCTATGAAACTTTTATTTTATTTTAAATCTGTAACTTTTATAGTTTAGAAAAAAAAAATTAAAAGTGTAGTACCTACTTAGTTTTGCAGGCCAGTGTATTAGGATTTTTATGTAAACAAAAACAGTTGTGGTGTATCAAACAAAGCAGAAAGAAAATCAAACAGTATGCATGCAGACGACATCAAAGACTACAAGGAGACTCAATTACAGTTTCCAATTGATAGTTCCAGAAAACCCTTATTACGTACACCACGAAATAAGGCAATTTCGCGGACAAAAGGCTGTCCCTCATTGTACGAACGCTGTCGGCGATTCAAAAGTTTCCAGTTGACGGAGATGGGGCCACCCTAGCTGTCCGAATTTATTGAATTTCGTCCAAAGAGGATGACCACACGTTATTGTTCCCTCGGAACATTGATTAGGGTGAACATTGTAGCAGGTATATCGAATATGTATGATTTATAATGATGTTGGGGTGTACGGTGCTCATATTTTATCTAATTGAAACTTTGATGGACAGTATTATGGAATGTTTATGTAAATTATAGGGGAAAAATGAATGCCCTTGTATTTTAATTGACCAGAAATACATACTCGTAGTTTGCAAGACAATAGATACTGATACATAAGTACCTATTTCATAGAGACAGGTTCACTGTCCCGGCTCCAAAGTGGGAAGGGTCCATAAGTCCAGTTATGTTTTTATTAAAATGATGTGTCCTGCCAAGTCCGCATTATATCATGAGAATTTCGCCTCACGTCCACAGTATCAGATGGCTTAGAAATGGGACGGGCAACTTGTGGAACTAATGGCGCTAGCACCGCATGAACCTAACATAGTCATTGGTTGAAAATCTGTCAATGTCATTTTATATTTCAAAATAGTTTGATCTCATTGGTCACATTGGGTCTAAGCGATGGACACGCCATCTACAATCAGCTTTGACCAGCCAACCCCATTGTACGGGCGAACAGACCACATACGGTCTGTGGACTGATATGGAAGTCTCTCTACAGACGGTATGTGGTCTGTGGACAGTGAACCTGTAGTTTGTACGGGGTAATCTTCGCTGCTACTGATCCGATTTCCTTTTACTAATGCCCGATTGTTTTAGACTATATTTAAAACGTTCCCTTGGGGTAATTTCCGGCCATAACACCGACCATTTCCTATCTTCTAAAACAAAATTTAAGTAACTTAAAAAGTATGACAATTTTCTCAGTGTCTTCAAACTTTTGTTTATTTACTCGTGCAGTCTCGCCATATAAAGTAAAACATTAAATCATCGCATTCCCAACACAAGAGCAAGAAGAACAGACACAAAGCAAACCGTTCCCTTCACGAAACATGACAGTATCTTATAAGCGCACTGTAAGCTTTCTGTCGTGTTTTAATATCAAATAATGTTACAACTGCACAACAGTTTTGTTACCACATTGAAATAAAAACAAACCAAAGTAATATCTTTTAAACTAAATAAAAGTTGTTTCTAGTTAGGTCCTGGGATCTAATTAGAACCAACTGGTTTTTCAATCAAGAATTTCTCAGTAGCAGCCACGGAGTTTGGATTTGTGCCCATTTGATCAATTACATGGGACTTAAACATAACTGGTGAAATGTAGGTGTACTATTAAGTTCGATCACCTCTTCCTAACCCTTCGTGGATTACAGGCGTGATGTTATGTTAAGTTAATTAGGGCCATGAACTAAACAACAACTGCAGGTCGAGTATGAGTTTGACGGCCAAGCCGTCGGCGAGGACTTCACTAACACGAGACTGGCAATTGCTATTTTGCCGAGACATACAGAGTGGAGACAATAATACGACAATAAATGAAAACCCTACATTACTAGTTCATAGGAATAATTCTAAACCATCAAAAAAATCCTAACACCAATATTAAAAAATAAATAAAATTCAATAATAGCACAGGTTTAAAGTATCATTTGCACTAAATTAAATTTAAAAACTAATTTGGTGAAAGTTTTAAAGTAGCGAGTTGGCAATGTGTCTTTAATATTTTGATGTTACCCATGCGGGGGTCGTTAACCTGTCAGTGCTTCCTTAATAACAGATACATCATGCAGCAAATGTTAAAAATGTAAAATACTTAATCTCCTGTGACTAAACCACTGGATATTTTCAAATGAATTTTTGTATGTAGACTGGGAACGTCCTAAGGTATACGAAGTTTAATTTATTGTCGTATGGAAATCTCCACGCTGTATAGTGCTTTTCTCAAAAGAATGCAGGGAAATAAAACATACTCTTTATATAATACATTTATTAAGTATGTAAATGACAAATCAAGACGAATTTTCAGCTTTGCCGCCAATTTTCTATTTATTATCTGTGCCGAAAGGCAAACGCATTTATGGCTATACAGCCACGTGAACGCAATTTGTACTAAGCAAAGGGACTTACTTCGGTATGCCAAGAATGATAAAAGAGATCCAATCATCATCATCTGCCTTGCCTTTTCCCAACTATGTTGGGGTCGGCTTCCAGTCTAACCGGATGCAGCTGAATACCAGTATTTTACATGGAGCGACTGCCTATCTGACCTCCACAACCCAGTTAATACTTGGTAATACGATACCCATTGGTAAGACTGGTTTTCAGACTTTTTGGGCCACTGACTACCTGTAACGACTGTCAAAGATCTACAGATGACAGCCGGGACTAACGGCTTAACGTGTTTTCCGAGGCACGGAGGAAACTCGGTATGTAAGTGTGGTCACCCATTCACAGGCCAACCTAGGCAAGCACGGCTTAACCTAACGATCGACCCGAGAGGCTGTTATTATTTAGCCACGAGCTCCTCTCTCTCTCTAAAAGAGATCCAATCAAAGAGTAATAACCCCAGCACGCCGTTTCATACAACATTGCTGGAGCGTTGTAATGTTCCAAATTCAAAACCGCTCCTGCAATGGATTTGATTTTCTTTGTCAGTAAATTCAATTCGCGTGTTCTTTTTTCGAAATTAATGACAATATTTCCATGCATGTTTGAGAAAAAGTATATTCTCACCAAATATGACTAGACTGTTAACGATTTTTTTAAAACAACCCAGTAGTTTTTCTTGATCACAAGCATCATTCATAATATTCAACGTAAGTTCTGATGCAAAAGTAACGAACTAAAATATTGCCTGTAGGTATGCCTGTAGGTATCAGGTATGAAGGTAAAAAAACGAATAGAATTATTCACACTAATATCTACTCCAATCCAGTTTATCCCAACAAGTTTAGTATCTACTCTCAAACAAATATGCAGCATCAAATTAAAATCTTCTAATTGAGATCACCCTCCACACACAATATTCGTTACCTACAACAAAATTATAACTACAACGGTAAACAATAAACGTTGTGTCCCCACACGGCTCACGGTGGCCGCCGCCGCCGTCGCCTCGCAACGCTCGACAATTTGTCCAAAACCAAGGGAGCTTTTCAATAATAATTCCTCTATAAATTCTACCGGTGACCGCATCTCGTATTATAGCCACTGCAGGGATATGAAACAGTAGATCAACTAAGATACTTATGTGACAAATACCAAGCTTTGGTTTAGCGATCTCAAATGCTTTTTATTGTGCTAGAGTTCTTGGGTTCGATCCCCGGGCGTCGGGGGCCACCACGTGGCCCCCGGCCACCGTAGGCACAGGCCTGTGGAGGCTGTGGACGGTGGGCTATGGGCTAGCTCGCCGTCCGTCCGTCTCATGACGACAGGCCGTGTCGACGGCGCGTTCGTGTTCCACGCGCGCCTCAAAGAGAGTCAGCAAAAGGAAGGGGTCCACAAGGACCGATACCTGCCGGGGTAGCGGGACTGTTCGAAAGAGATACCGTGGCCCCGGAACACAAAGGGCGATGAAGGATCATGGATGGGTTTTAGTCAGTAAAAGTCTGACACTCCCTCCTACTCCGCCCCGAGCGGGCGGAGTCTTTTGATGATTTCCCATCCAAAATAAAAATAGGTCTTGGGTTTGATTCCGAAGTTGTGCAAAATGATATTGGGTTTTTTCAATAAGTTGCATCCCAGAGTCTGGATTTGTGCCCAGTTGATATCAATAGGCTCGCATCAATAATATGGGACCTAAAAATGAACTGGGTATATCTGGTTGTGCTAAAGATTCATCTCAGACGAACTCTTTGTGAACTATAGGCGTGATTTTATGTTATCTATCTACGCCCTGATCTAGCTTTGGGTTTGGTTAATGCTTACATACACAACTTTGTGACCATTCGACAATCGATCTGGCATTAGTACGATCCAGTAAATCCATTGTCAATTGGATCAAGATTGAAATTCGGTAAAAATCTATCAATTAGGTAAATATTTACCCACAGAATTAACTATTCTACTTTAGCGGTCTAGTGGTCACCTTACCTCTTAGTCTTTGACAGCCAAAGCAAAACGCCCTGTCTCTGGAACGAAAATTATCAACAGGTTGAATGAATTGTCGATAATTATTGTTCCAGAAATTGAGAGCAACTGCATTACAAAATTCACTTTTAGGTAATGTAAAGACGTGTCTCTGTAAAAAACTTGCGGAAACGACTTCGAAAGCCGCACTCTACAACTACTGTACTATCTACAGTTTATCTGAAAGTTGGTACTAGTTTGGCTGATCCATATAGTGTAACAATTCGGTTTTTTGTTCGGAATTGTTCTTCTGTTTAATTTACACTGTGCCAAAATGGACGCAAGATAGTGGACGTTAGCTATTAATTATTATATTGCCTTTTTGACTGCATTCGTGAAATAGTTTCTTTATTGAGTCCCTTTGTTATCTAGTTGGTATTTCGTGCTGTTTTGATTCTCTAATAAACAACCGAGTTTCAGTGAGGGATAAGGTTTCATGAAAATGGAATGTTATACAGTATTGTTTAAATTATGGACCGTGAATCAACTGTCTTTGTCTACCTATTATTTTATTTACTTCGGTCATCATTGATTTGTCTTTATTTTACTGAGCTCTACTCATTTTATATTATGTTGTTTCAGATAAATACATCGAGCGAAATAAATAGCTAATCACTGAAAAATAAAATATTCAGAGGTAAATTAATCATGGAACTATCTAAAAACGACAACATAAAAGTTACTTCAAATTAAAGCGTATTTCTTAGTTTTCAAATAAGACAACAACAAATTCATATAGAGCCATTCCATTTTTAAACCGACTGATGCTTACAAATAATTCAAAATAAAACTGACTTTGCCTGTACCAGGCCACATTAAAAAAAAAAAACTAAAAATGCCAACAAAATCGTAAACAGATTACCGTGTATTACCATAGTTGAGCAATATTATAAGTTCATCCACCTCCGGGGCAGTCTGGTGCAATTCGTTACTGTAATGTGAGCAATCTGTCGTTCGCGGAGCAATATTACTCAGACCACGTTATAAGCGCCCTGTTCGGTGTAATGGTGATTTTGCTAGCTTTTTTATTGTTATTGAGACAGAAAATAGTTTTTTTAACAGTCGACAAGGAAGAAATGGATTGACGCGATCAATTTGGCGGATTTATGGGGCAATATTTTGTCTGTGATGAGCTGCGCTGTAAATTAGGAGAGGAAAACACAATAACAGGATAGATGTGGCTTTGAAGATTTTTTCGGGTTGTTTATCGAGACAAGGAAATAATGAAAAATACTACTTCAAACTTTGTTGATTGAGCTTTATTTTTTTTTAAAGTGTATTTTTACACTTCAATCGTCAACACTGCTGGCTCCTGCTATTTATTCAGTCTGTTGATTATCGCAATAAATAAAAAAAAAAAAACATATTTTACGCAAACCAGGCTACATTGTAATGAAAGCCATAAAAGTATCTTGCAAAGTATTTTATGGCCCGACCCCTGCTTATACCAAACCCTGCATAATTTCCACCCCTTAAAAATGATTTAACCTTGACTCACATGCTACCCGAATTCTAAAAGAACCCCATTTGCGTTTAATTTGAAATAATTCTTCATTTTAAGATCTCTACGACTTTGAAACAGATTTAGAAATCAATACTATATAAATACAATATATATAATCAGACGTTAAGATAAACCCTATAATACCCCACAAAACTACTTTAATTGTGATACGGAACAGCAATAAAACAACCATAACAATTTGAGAAACCTACTTACGAAAATATCATACAATCTACACACCAGCGATCTTCCCATATCATAAGTTTGAAACTGCTTAATTCGCGCGTCGTCCTACCAATATATCTACGAAGCAAACTAAGGGAAAATTGTAAAATTGAGATCGTTACTCATATAGTACTGCACACAAGGACCTTATTAAAGTTTTAAGGTCTGCCCCATTATTCATGAGTTGGATACGGTTGGATACGGTAGGATACGGTCTCAGTTGATTCCCCACACGTAATAGTCGCTATAAATTTCGTGAACTTTATTGGCTATTAAAATAAGTAATGAAATTGTTCGTGTTTCGTAGTTTGCGAGAAAGTACCAATAATTAAATAGTAATGTTATAAGAATGCTCACGATTCTGTTTATTGTGTGCCTTTTTAATTTTCTTGTGGAAAATTCTGAGTTTTAGTTTCATGTGCCATAAAATTCGTGTCAACATTTGTAAATTGCTGAATCAAACAACATTATTTTTGCACGAAGTATTTTTTATTTAAGGCAGGACGATAAAATTCACTGCAATAAACAAAAACAGAAAAATATATGATATTCTTCAGGATATATTCTAAGATCGATTCTACTACTACTAATTTTATTCGATAAAAAAAAATCACGAACTTATCTCTAAAAAAATCTTTTAACCAGTAAAAACCATAGATATATTTTTTGGCAAATAATTCTACAAGCAACATATTAGCATGATAGTGTTTTTTTATTTTTTTTGTCCAATCAATAGATTTTTTGTAAATCACAAAAAAACATTAATTTCGCACTTTTCGGCCCGCAGTGACTGACGTAACAACCGCTTTGTAGTGCAAGCTGATTAGAACTTTGTGCTCACAGTATTTTCAAACGAATTTTGAACGACCACAAATAGAGTTGCTAATTTAGGTCCTGTAGTCGCCTTAACTATTCGCCATTAAAATGTCAAAATAAAGATGGTTACAATAATTAAAGCATTCATCTAGTAGTATATTTCAAGAAGACGTTGACGCGACAGCTTTCTATTCTATGTTACTTTTGCTACATTTAATACCTAAATGGAATAACGTCGGGGGCCCAATTCTGTAACTTTGTGTTAAGCAACACGCCATTGACACTCTATCGACACACTACAAACATTATGTTGCAAATTTGGTGTTCTGCAAAAACTTCAATGGCGTTTCAGTGGTGTCTCAGTAGTGTGTCGATAGTGTGGCGGTACAATATTTTTCAGTGTTTTCGTTGTTCGATGGCTTCACAATGGCGGTTCGATGGCCAAAACACTTTTCAAACACGATAGACACAACTTTCAAATACACTTAAAATATTTACAGACTACCATAACTTTGGCCATCATGATGACATTAACACATTAGAGTGGAGCAGAATACCAATTATTACAATAGTCTTCTATGGCGTTTCAATGGCACTACAGTGGTAAGTCAATGACCATAGATAATTTGTAGAATACCAAATGTCAATGATTAGCCAATTGAGACACTACTTACACACTACCGACACACTATTGACAATTTGTTAATTTTACAGAATTGGGCCCCTGGGCTACCACATACATATACATATATATACATAGGCATCAATAAATAAATAAATAAAACGAACGAAATACCGTTCTTCCAATTGCAGCTTATTTTCGTTCTCATTTTAAAAACATAGACGTCTAAACCGTCCTTACCCGTAAAGATCTCAGGTAAATAATAAAACAGGACATATTCTTAGAGTTATTCAGAACTCTTGGATATTTTATATCCATTAGATGACAAGATCAGACGACAGACAACAGTCTGAAATAACGGGCTCATTAAATATGAAGAAATCTTCCTCGACAGAAAAATTCAAGTACACTTCTTACAAAGATACTACTAATTTGCAATTTTATTTACTTTAAAAGTGTACTTTTGTCTTCGGTAGAGACTATTTTAATTAGTACAATGAGCATACTTATCGTTTGTTGAAGCTCAAAATAAGTGCCTTACAGTACGAGCCACTTACATTGTTAAGGGGTCTTTGTTTACATTTGTTCAACTGTAATTTTATGCTCGTGAAAAATGTAAAGAACTGCTCCCAGTGTGTTGCTTGTGAAAGAATTAATTGGCGACTGCAGAAAGAGAAACTCTTTGCTATAAAAATAAATACTTTTGATGCTGATGTTAACGTAGATAGCAGCTTGACATGAATGAAAATAAACGTGTGTTTTATTTGCACTGTATTTTTCTACTCGGAGTTTTTCTAAGGGATAGTACGTTTGTTAAGATCTATTAGACAGATTATAGCCTTTGACCACCCTCCATGTTACACAAAATACATCATGTGTGTAAGTAAGTGGTCAAGAGTGTTTGTGTCTCTTCATATTTCAGCCTGTCTCGACAGAGATAACGACAAAATCGCTAACTTTTGATTGCTAATTACTAACCAATACATTCGATTGCGCTATTAATCCTTGCGAGTAACGCAAGTCTCTACATCCAAGATGCGTTTCAGGCAAGCATCATCATTGCAACCGAATTTATTTGTAAGTAATTAGCAGTTGAAAGTTAGCGATTTTGTCGTTAACTCTGTCGTGACTGTCGGCCCTGATCACTGTTCTTAGGTACTGTTTTCAATCCTAAGTTTGTTTTATCACCATATTACCTTTGCTCAATGTTAGGTATATGTTACATAACATAACATCACGCCTGTAATCCCTGAAGGGTTACGCAGAGGTGTACCTATAGTAACACCCACGTTTCGCCAGTTATGTTTAAGCCCCATGTCATAGGGGGTGAGCCTATTGCTATCAATCGGGCACAAATCTGTCTCCGTGACAGTTACTGCGAAATGTCTGAAGGAAAAGCCCAATATCCCTTTGCCCGACCTGGGAACCGAACGCAAGACCTCGCGTGCTTAGCAGTTGCGCTTAAGACCACAAGACCAACAAGGCAGTCTATTTAGATAAGTATACTTAATATTGAAACACTCTAGGTACCCTTTTTTCCTACAAGATAAACATCTTACTTCCTAAACGCAATTTTAAGACACTCCAATAAACGATTCAACCCTCAATCAAAATCCTCTTAACACCCAACCGTAATCAACTGCGTCGTAATTAAATCAAACATGAATTTCAGGAACTGCGCACAATCCTTTGACTTCACGGCATCCGACTTTCGAGATCCGGATTTCCATTAAATTAAACACCGTCTTCGCCAAACTATTTATAAAGATTCCGGATTCCGTGGTAAGGGGAGCTCTATTCAGGATGTGAAATTTGACGTGTGAGACCTTTACCGGTTCTAATAAAGCGTTGAAGAGCGCCCATTGTGCAGGGTTGAAAGGTGGTACATGGAACATATCTATCTCATAACCATCGCGACGCCTTATTATTCCTTGTGATTTCTTCATTTTGGTGGAAAATTGAGGGTTATATAGAGATGTTAATACCAATGAAGATGTGGGTATATACTACGTGGAATCGGACTCTTCACGAAGCCGTCAACCAAGCATTCTGTACATCAAACTAATAACTCTTCGAAAATTATTGCTGGGAAACTATCCTTTTTTGTGGCGAACGATCATGTTTTACGGTAGGACTCAATGTAACGTACAATGAGCTGATAGATGCATTGAATAGTAATCCTTATCCCAACTCATTTAGGGTCGGCGCATCATATCTTCTTACATACCTCTCTATCACTCGTCATCTCATCAGACACTTCCTTTCTTGCTATATCATTCTTATCACAGTCCATCCATCGTTTCTTTGGTCTTCCTCTACTCATATACCCATCCACATTCATACTCAAAATTTTTATCACGACATTTTCCTCATTATTTCGCATCACATGCCCATACTACGACAACCGATTACCACACAACTTTTCAGTAACCGGCGCCAATTTTCTTTTTCAAACTTATTATAGAGGTACTCATTTCTTACTTTATCCATTTGCGTAATACCACACAGCATTCTCATCTCCGCAACATGCAAATGCCATTCGCATTCATCCCTTTTGTGGCCCAACATTTTGATCCATACGAGACAGCTGCAGGTCTAACCATTGTTTTATATGTCTTTCTAGGGCAAGACTTATAAAACAATGGTTAGGTCATTCCCCTTAAACTTAGGAGTTTAAATAGAATTTGGGAGTCTGAATAGAGGAGAGTAAATTATAAAATAAAACACTTGTATTTGAAAAAAAAAACTTGTGATAAAGCTGGATCTTTGACCCCCAAATATCTCCGTTTAACTAAAAGGTTTCCAGGTGGTAGATCTTTAAAAAAAACCGAGGGACTATGACGGGAAGAACGAGTGCCTTTCAGCTTCGGTAAGGGCATTTTGACACCCATGATGTTTAGTATGAATGCGAGTGCATGATGTGATTTCGAAGTAACACCGATATGATTGAATGGATAATCTAAGTCACAGTATATCTACTTACACTTTTACAGTTGAATATAACAAGATTTCAGTAGTATTTCACAATGATCTAGGCGTCTAGAAGATTACGTATTGTAATTATAAAGGTTATAAAGAATCTCATAATTTTAGTTGGTTTTATTTAACAAAGTGCTGTAACTTTTAGAAAACAACTAACCAATAGTGGTATAAACAACTCCAACGATATTTTCATCTAAGATATGAAAACGTAGCCCATTGCGTGTGAATAAGAATACACGAAAAGGGCTCATGCGACCCACGTGTATAACACGACCGGTATCAAATGGCCCTCGCAAATTCGTTTCACGAGCCCTTTTCCTCCCACTCTTTCAGAAATAAGGGGGGAAGGGGAGTTCAAGTTACACCGATCGCTTTTGAAGATGATCGCAAAGCGTGTAAGTTCGCATTTATAAAGATTCCGAAAGCATTCCGCAAATGAACACAATTTAAAGACGAATGCGTTTTTGGATTCTCAATTTGAATGAACGTTCGGCGCTCGATTCGACCGTAATGACGCCATATTTTGTCAGTTCAATGTTTGGGGAAGACACAAAAGGATGACAGCTAAATCGTTTATGCAGATGAAAGAATATGTAGTTACTCTGTTCCGGTATATTTATTAGCTTTTTTCTTATCTACGAATAATTTGGGTGTGACGTATATTTGGTCGTTTAAAGCACTGACAGGTTGGCACACAAGCACTTGTTATCTACATCTACACTATCTATACATCTACGTATACATATAATAAAACAGTAACGAAAGAAAAACTGTACGTTGAGAATTTTCGAGATAAAATAAGTGGCTTTTGTTAAAAAAACGTAACTGATGACAAAAAGTGACTTTTTAGAATTTTTTTCTGTTTGTCTGTGTGTATGGTACGGCGTCACGCAAAAACTACTAGATAGATTTAATTGAAATTCAGCAAAAATGTTCTTTGTAAACCAAGGAAGGCTTTAGGCTACACATTATCACGCCGTATGTTATGGGAGGTAGGTAAGCAATATTGATTGTAGCACTTCAATACCCGCAATTACAGACACAATTAAAATAACAATGCACCGTGCCTCTGGAGGCACGGCCGGGAGCATACGGGTTAAAAGATTTTTGTTCGTAATTGAATGCACAAAATGACATGTTCTAGATAAATAAATATTGCAACAAAAAAATGAAACCGACTTCAAAAAATAAAAAAGTGAAAAATAACTAGCTTCAGAAGTCGGTGACCTTTATTTGATTCATTTCGTTTTTTTCTGTCACCGACTTCTGAAGCTTAAGTTATTTTTCACTTTTTTGTTTTTTGAAGTCGGTTTCCTTTTTTTTGCAAAAAAGTTTTTTTTTTTTCATTTTTAGTTGTAATATCCTATACAAATATTTGCTATGCATTTATTTTACATTGTTAACAATACATGTCATGGTAATAAGCTTATAAATGGAACTTAACATACCTAAACTATCGAAATTTGGGTGTATTGTACACATCTGCGTATCCCTCAGAGCATACAGGCGTGATGTTACGTCATGATGTTGTAGGAACAATAAACATCCAAGCGATTGCAGCAATCACGACCGATTTACCATCTAGTTTTGAAGAGTTCCATTGTATATCTCCGAAGATTAGCATCAGATCTTCAAATTTAAATGCGACGATTTCAGGAGTATACTCTTTCAAATAAAAAAATAATTTTGAGAATCGCTCCACAAATGGAGGAGAAATCGATGAACATACATGAAATTATACCACACGACTGAAGTAAAAATCTTCATAAAATGAAAACTACTGGGCCAAACTATGTAAAATTTTTATGGGACCAAATGGCAACTATTCCGCATCAAAATAAAAAGAATAACGTAAATCGGATCATAAATGTCAGCGTAATCGGAGAACATACATAAAAAAAAAACAATACCAATCGAATTGAGAACCTCCTCCTTTTGGCAGTTGGTTAAAAACAAGGAAAATGTATTTCTTTTGAGAGCTTTCATTGCGAGGGTTGCATAAAGTTACGCAACAATCATGTATGAGGGAATTGTTCCTCTTAAAACGTTCTTAAAAAATCTGCTATAGCAAATGTCTATCTTTTAAGGTTGACTCAAACTCTCTCTAACCATCACTCTCTTATGTGACGCAGACGTAGTTGCGCAACAGTAACGAAATAAAAACTGTACATTGAGAACTTTCAAACACTGTTTTAAGCTTTCACGGTTCATAACTATACTTTGTACTTTACAAAGTCTGCGTTCCCCGAAGGATAAGATTCCGTACGAACATCCTGGTGTGTATAGAATCGACTGCAGTTGCGGCAGTTCATACATCGGTCAAACGAAGCGAACTGTCTCATGCCGCATCAAAGAGCACATAAAGGCTGTGAAAAACAATGATGAGCAGAAATCGGCCATAGGTGAACATCTACTGCAGTCGGGGCCCAATCACTGGATTGAATTCCATAAGCCACGTATTTTGTCAACAGACAAACATTACTTTCCAAGGCTGACAAGAGAAGTAATCGAAATAAGAAGACACAAAAATTTCAATCGAGAGGATGGCTTCAAATTGTCAAGTACGTGGAATCCAGTATTGAGTATGCTCAAAAGTAGCAGCCAGCAACATAATAAGAACTCCACAAAACCTAGCGATACTGTGAGTGTGTTTTGCCGTGACTTAGTGTCGAGTTCCGATAGTGCGCGTAGCAAAAGACAAAGAAAGAGGGTAGACAGATTTGTCTGCTCCTAACAATTTTTTCCATCCACCCGCATTCTCCAGTTAACCCGCGATCATGGCGCTTGCAACAGCGTCGAAATATAGGAAGCTCAAAATAATAAATAATCACGGAAGATATCCCGTAAGTGACATTTTAAGTATTGAGAACTTTGAAAAAAAAATAGTGGCTTTTGTTAGAAAAACGTAACTGATGACAAAAAGTGACTTTTTAGAATTTTGGTCTGTTTGTCTGTGTGTATGGTACGGCTTCACGCCAAAACTACTGGATAGATTGAATTGAAATTCAGCAAAAATGTTATTTGTAAACCAAGGAAGGCTTTAGGCTACATATTATCACGCCGTATGTTATGGGAGGTAAGCAATATTAAAAGATTTTTGTTCGTACTTACATACATATAAAAAATACAAAAACAAAAAATAAAAAAACATAAAAAAACAACAACACAAGAACAACAAACAAAAAAAAAAAACAACAAAACACAACAACAAACAAACAACAAAAAAAAACAAACAACAAAACAACAAAAACAACAAAACAACAACAACATCTAATTTAATATAAATACTTTTCTTTCTTTCTTTCACATCAAATTTGCCACGTGAACAAAGCAGGGGGCAACAGCTAGTATACACTAATATTATAAAGAGGAAAGATTTGTTTTTTTTGCTTGTTTGTTACGATTTAACTCAAGAACTCCCCAACCGATTTTAATAATTCTTTCACCAGAAAGCGACATCTTTAAGGAGTAAAATAGGCTATAAATTATATTGATATCGTGCAAATTAGCCGAGCTATCACAAGTTTCGCGGACGGTCGCAGGCGAAGTGCTAGTACAAGATATAATTATGTGCTTTTTAACACCCTTAAATTAACTTCACCTGTAACTAACTCATCATCGGCTACCCTTCCCCAACTAATAAATAAATATAAATATCGCTGGACATCACACAGCGCCATCTAGTGCCACACTAAGCAACAAGGCTTCTGTCGTGGACACCATAGTTGATCTACTACATAGATACTTTTTTCTTTGTAAATACATACTTATTATACAATATAAACATCCATGTCTCGGAAACAAAATTAAATGTCCATGCTCATCTCACAAACATTTTGTTCCTACCGGGATTCGAACCCGGGACCTTAAGAAGGCAAGGCAGCCTCACTACCGCTGTGTCATTCGGGTCGTCAAACTATGTTGGGGTCGGCTTCCAGTCTAACCAGATGCAGCTGAATACCAGTATTTTACATGGAGTGACTGCCGATCTGAACTCCTCAACACAGTTCTGGGTAATATGATATCCTTAGGTAAGACTGGTGGTTAGATTTTTATGGACCACTGACTACCTGTACAACTGTCTAATATCTACAATTGACAGCTGGGCCCAACGGCTTAACATGCTTTCCGAAGCACGGAGGAAACCCTCGGTATGTAACGAATGGTCACCCATCTATGGTTTGACCTAGGCTAGCGCGGCTTCCCCTTTGAAGATCGGCCCGTGCGGCTGTGGCACCGCCCGGTGCGGCTGTAACAAGTATTAAAAAAAAAAACTTAGAAGTGAAATTAGTGAATGTGGTATTTTTGTTTCTTACCTTCCATTCTCATCCAGCCCACTTAGCATGAACGCCGTAGACACGAAAGAGAAACGACAAATCCTTTGTTCATCTGTCATTGAATCGACAAAATGACAGATGAACAAAAGATTTGTCGATTCTCTTTCGTGTCTACGGCGTTCATGCTAAGTGGGCAGAATGAGTATGACAACGACAGACTTGGCTATACACTTTACACAGTGCTCATCATCATCATCAGCCTATTAATGTTCCCACTGCTGGGACACAGGCCTCCTCTCTATGAGAAGGAATGGTCTATAATCCACCACGCGCCCAGTGCGGATTGGTAGATGTCACATGTCTTCGAATTTTTTTGTTGGTTCTAGGACATGCCGGTTTCTTTATGATGTTTTCCTTCACCGTTTTGAGAGCAGCGGTGATGAAATAAATTACACAAAGTAATGCGCCTGCCTGGGTTCGAACCCACGACTTATACTAGGGCTCATTTACGGAGAAACCGGCGCGTCGTGCGGCGCGGCCCGCTTAAATTGAAACATATGACAATGTATGAGAGCGTTTACGGAGAGGCGTTTTTACGCGCTTTTGCTTGAGATGCAGCGTTGCCCGCCGCGTGCACCGCCGCGGTCAACGCGGCAGTGCGCGCGCATATACAAACACTAGCTGTTGCCCGCGGCTTCGCCCGCGTGAAGTGCGGTAACTGTCCCACTGGATCATACTAAAGGGATAATAGTGTCCTACATGTTAATTCAGGTTATAAACTATCTATGTGCCAAATTTCATAATCTAATTTTTATCATCACAATCACTATCACAACCACCATCATTATTACAATCACCATCACTATCACAGTCACCATCATTATCACCAATCACAATCACCATCACAATCACAATCACCATCACTATCTTAATCACCATCACAATCACCATCACAATCACCATCACAATCACCATCACAATCACCATCACAATCACCATCACAATCACCATCACAATCACCATCACAATCACCATCACAATCACCATCACAATCACCATCACAATCACAATCACCATCGCTATTACCATCACAATCACCGCCACTCTCACAATAACTATCACAATCATCAGCAACATCACAATCACCATCACAATCACCATCACCATCCCAATCACCATCTCAATCACCATCGCTATTACCATCACAATCACCGCCACACTCACAATAACTATCACAATCACCATCACCATCACAATCACTATCAAAATTACTATCACAATCACCATCATCGTTATCGCAATCGTTATCATCGTATTCACAATCGCTATCGTCATTATCACAATCATTATCATCGTAATGACAACCATTATCATCGTAATCACAATCATCATCATCACAATCGCCATCACTATCACAACCACAATCATTATCACAATCACCATCATTATCACAATCACCAACACTATCATAATCACAATCACCATCACCGTCACAATCACTATCACAATCACTATCCCCGTTATCACAATCATTATCATAGTAATCACAATCATCTTCATCATTATCACAATCACCATCACTGTCACAATCACAATCACCATCACCATCGCTGTCACCATCACAATCACCGCCACTTTCACAATCACCATCACAATCACCATCACCATCACAATCACCATCAAAATCACTATCATAACCACCATCATCGTTATCACAAACATTATCATCGTAATCACAACCATTATCATCTTAATCACAATCATCATCATAACAATCTCCATCCTCGTTATCACAACCATCGCTATCACCATCACAATCACCGTCACTATTACAATCACCATCACTGTCACAATCGCCATCATCGTTATCACACTTATTATCATCGTAATCACAATCATTGTCATCGTTATCACAATCATCATTATCACAATCATCATCATCGTAATCACAATCATTTTCATCGTAATCAAAATCATCATCATCACAATCATCATCAGAATCGTCGTCATCATTATCACAATCATCATCATCGTAATCGTAATCACGATCATTATCATCTGGAACTTAAAATAAATGCCATTTTCGTAATCAGCGCCCCTGATAATCTCGGTACCGACACCCATATTGATTTTTAGACATTTCAACCCCATCGGACCCCAACAGGGAATGGTAGTATTTCAGGTCTGCCACATTAAATCTTAAAATCGTTGTTTTTGTAATACACCCGACCCAATTTACCATAAAAACAATACCTATGTTGAATTTCAGGCTTTGTTACCCCATTTCCCCCTTTAGGGGTTAAATTCTGGAAAAACCTGAAACACAAATGTTAACTCATTTATCGATAGGAGTACTCCCGTTAAGTTTCGAATAATGTAGTATTAATAATCCTATTTCCCTATGTAATCTTTGGACCCCCGTTTCAACCCCTCAGGAGGTGAATTTTGAAAAATCCTTTCTTAATGCACCCCTAAATCTCATAAAAAATCTATATGCCAAATTTGGAATCTCTAGACTCAGCGGTTTGGGCTGTGCATTGATTTTTATACTTTTCCGCCCCATTTCCCCTCTTAGGGGTGGAATTCTGAAAAAACCTGAAACCCGTTTCTACTCATTTATCCATAGGAACACTCCTGTGAAGTTTCGAAAAAAATTGTCAAACTAATCTTGTTTCTCCATACAAACTTTGGATCGCCGTTTAACCCCCTTAAGGGGTGAATATTGGAAAATCCTTTCTTAGTGCACCCTTAGAGCACATGAGGAACCAATGTGCCAAATTTGGAATCTCTAGACTCAGCGGTTTGGGCTGTGCATTGATTTTTTGACTTTGTCACCCCTTTTCCCCCTCTTAGGGGTTGAATTCTGAAAAAACCTGAAACCCGTTTCTACTCATTTATTAATAATAATAATAATAATATTTATTTAATCAAATAACAATGTTAACATAAAATAAAAGTAATAACATCTATGTGCATTTTAACAAAATAGGTAGGTGTTGCAACCGGCACCCTTACTAAGTTATAAAATAACTTGTATTAAGGGCAGCGGTACAAGCCCATATGTTTCAGTATCACAAAATAATTGCAGGCAGAGCAAGTGTTTTAAAACCAAGTTAACATAAAGCCATGATTGTAGAATTCAGAAAAAAACATTTTATTAAATATTTTATTTATTTGACATTTGGATGATTCGTGTTTGTGTGTGTGAGTGTGCGTGTGTGTTTCTGTGAGTGTGTGTGTGTAATGTGTGGGTGATGGTGTGTGTTGGGTCGCTGCAGAATTAGTGTTATGTTCTCGATGAAATGGTTTAGGATGGGTTATTATCAGAGAATAACAAGCATTCTGTATCCAGGTAGTTATTTGTGAGAAGAAAGTTGGTCACTGATTTCTTGACGGACGAGGTCGAAAGAGAGTAAAGTCTCAATCTCCTATTGAGTTTATTATATAATTGAGGCCCTTGGAAACAAAGAAACCGTTTTTATATAATTCTTCTGTTGGGAAGAGTATCGTGCGAAAAGTGCTTACCTTTAACACAGCTCTTTGAGCCCGCTCCAATTTCAGCATTGTGGTCTTAGGAGCACCACCCCAGGCGGAAACACAATATGATAGGAGTGATTGACAAAGAGCTAGGTAGACCCTTTTGACAATCCGTGCTTCTGCCACATAACGAAGGGTCTTAAAGACGAATATAAGTTTTCTAACCCTTGCTGTCAGCAAATCTATGTGGGCTGAGAAGCTCAGATTGTCATCAAGAATCACCCCGAGGTATTTGACTGTGGGGGTACGAGCGAGTTTTGGGCAAGAGCAAGCTGCGGCGCCTGGGCGGTGCAGGCAGACGCTTGAGTGAGCAATAAGGGAATATGAGTTTGGCGGCTGTGTAGACTGGCGTAAGTTGATTGTCATTTAGCCAATTTAGAACTTTTTTTATTTATTTATTTCAACAAAAAGTTACATATAAGTTATAACAACAATCGTCTGCCAAACTGCAGGGCAGTTTGTTTGACTTGGTTTAGTCCGGTCTGCGCCGCGTCAAAAGCTTCGTCCCAGGAATCGCCAATAAAGGTAAGTGCTGTGTCATCAGCAAAGGCCGAGATTTTCCCATTTCGTAGTTGCAAATTACACAGCTGATTAACGTACACCAAAAAGAGTGTAGGACCGACTACACTTCCCTGTGGAACCCTAAAAGTGACCGGAAGTTCCTTACTCAGGTAATTATAAATTTTTACATACTGAGTCCTATTGTATAAGAAGTCAGCAAAAATTTGGAGTGGGAGGCCTCGTATTCCCAGTTCCTTTAGTTTTAACACTAGGTTGGGAATAGAAACTGTGTCGAAAGCTTTTTTTAGATCTAAAAAAATTGACACGACTTTCTTTTTTTCATCAATATTTTTGACAATGTGACCCGTTAAGTTTAGAACAGCATCATTCGTTGACTTATTCCGTCGGAACCCAAATTGATTAGGAGATAAAAGGTTCTTTTCCTCAAGGTATTTAATAAGTCTCTTGTTTATAATGCGCTCAAGGATTTTAGATATTGAGGGCAGGACAGCAATGGGACGGTAATTATTAACACAGTTTCTATTCCCACCCTTATGTATAGGATGCACAATAGCTTTTTTAAAGTATAAGGGGAATACACCGGTACTGAGGCAGAGATTAAATAAGTATGTCATTGGGGGGACAAGCAACTTTTTATAACGTTTGAGAAACTTAGTAGAGATGTTGTCCCATCCAATAGCTGCATCAGTTTTTAGAGACATGAGCAGAGCTTCAACCTCGTCTTCATCGACTTCGACCATTCCGAACGAGTGTAGTGGAACGGGTGTGGCATTAGTGACATGCTGAGGGTTTCGGATATCAGCACTGTGTGTAAAAACGCTCGCAAGATTTTTGCCTATACCGACAAAAAACTTGTTAACGGAATCTACCGACTGTTGGGGAGATGCAGAAGAAACAAGTAAGTCAGTAGTAGGATTTATTATCCTTTACCCTCTTTATAATTTTCCAAACCTTTTTGTTATCATTGGCAGCCTCACACAACTCTGCCCTATCGTACTCTCTTCTTAGACGTTTAATAATTTTTGTGCAGTAATTCCTATATCTTTTATACGTTATTTTTAGTACAAGATTGTTTGGTGATAGTTTCAGTTGTTTATGCATTGCATCTCTGTTACGCGTGCAGCGAAGCATGCCAGGAGTCATCCATGGTTTAAGTAAGCGTTTGTGATTTGGGAGTCTAACTATAGTCGTGTGAGAGCGTATAATATTTATAATAGTGTTGATAAAATAATTAGTAGCTTGATTAGCATCTGTATATTCATAGATCGGTTGGAAATCCATGTTATTCATATCAGAGTCCAAAGAGTTGTAATTAACTCTTGAAATGGTTTTGACACCAGTATTAAATGGTTTACTTTGTCTAAGACAAAGCAAGACCAAGTTATGGTCTGTCACACAAGAGTCAATTACTACTGTGAGCGCTAGTGAGTTCGTCTTGAGCATGACATGGTCCAGACAAGCGGACTCGCGAGTTGGGTAAGTGTGGGCAGGAAGAAGCCCATGAAAAGCCATTAAGTTGAGATAGTTGGAAATGCGATTAGGGCTTGGGGTACTGTTGATGTCAAGGTTTACATCTCCAAGAATAGCTATATTTTTATATTACGAGAGATCAATTAAATAGAATTTAAAGATTGTAAGAAGTTACTAATGTCTAATTTAGAGGGTGACCGGTAAATGCATACAAAGGCTTTCTCTGTTCCGAACGTCAGTACGAGGCAACTTGCGTCCATAAAATCAGGTTCCACGACAGAGTAGCTGCCTACATTTTTAACATACAAGATGACTCCATCATTCTGATTTTTAAGTTGAGTAGAGTAGTAGTGCGAGTAGTTGTCGATCGACGGAATGGCACTGTTAGATCTCAGCCAACACTCCGTCAGCACAATAACGTCACAATCGAGGTTGATTCTACATAGAAGTGTCAGAAAAGAATCAAAGTTTGCGTTTACTGACCGAATATTTTGGGTAATGATCTTAAAATGGTTAGCTGGGTCACTAATATAGGAGGAACATTCTTCAGGTTCACAGCATAATGAAGTAGACACTAACAAATGATCAATATGATCGTTTATATCGCGTATATTATCCACTTAAATGATTAAATGATTGTAGGGCACTAATGAGGGGCTCAAGTTCAGAATGGTTATCTTGGAGGTGTATTGTTTGTTTATTTAAGGTTTTGTATGGCCGCAATTCTGTCTGATGTGGTTCAACTTCAATGTAGTTTTTAATTTTATTTTCGGTTAGGTAGGGATTAAGGTGTATTTTATATATATTTTATATATACAGTTAGGAGTTTGAATGAATAATTTCACCGAGCGAATGTAATGTGTATTGGTTATATATGTTGGTGTGTTTAATGATGTTAAAATGTGAGAATCTCCAAGTAAGCAATCAAGAAATGAATTACAATGTTTGATATAAAAGTTAAAGTTAAAAAGTAAGCATGCATTTTTCAAAAAGAATCTTGTAGTTAAAAAATAATTATAACTTAGGATATAACTTATGAATAGTCAGTCTTCTATTTTTATGTTCTTCAAGTCTAGCTCACTATTTATGATATACGCTGTGGCGCCCTCTTTCTTGCGAATTAATATCTTTCCATTTGCAATCCAACAAAAAATATAGCTGTAAGTTTTCGAAAAATCTCGAGCAAGGTAATGCACGCGTTTTGCCTTAAAGGTTAGACTTTCAGATAAATAAATAGGTTTCACAGGACCTCCTAATTGTAGGTTTACGGTAGAAAATTTATTATTTTGGTTTGACCTATTGTAGGATTTCAAGGATTGAATTATCTTTTCTCTCATAATTGTTGTTGTGAGGTTAATTAAAATTGGTTTATTTGATTCCGACTTCGTTTTTAAGCGATAAACATCTCGAATGTCAGAAATATGTATTGGTATGTTAAGAGCTTTGCCTGTATCGATAACGATTTTTGTTAGATTTTCCTTGGTTTCATGTGGTGTTGGTGGTATGTTTCTTAGTTCCAGACAAGTGGCCTTTTGATATCTTTCAAGGCTCTCAACCTTTTCTTCCAGGACCTGGATATATGCGAGGTTATCGTTACGTTCAGCTGATAACTTATTGAATTCAAGCATGAGATCATCGTATTTTTTTGAGACAAAGTCAGCAGTCTCTTTCAAGGCCACGCCAAGAACTTTAATTTCGGCCACAGTTTCTTGAAGCGATGCATATTTTTCATTCTTTTGCCTTTCAAAATTTGAGAAGAGGTCTCTCATTTGCGCCATAAACACGTTAATATCATCTACCCGGTCATATTTCCGTTTCCGTGCTATTGCATTTGAATCCTCTTGCTCGAGCGGTTTTGTGGATAGCTCTGGTTCAGAATCATAACGCACTGATGGTGATGGCGGGTATGGTAAACGGTTTAATGACATAATGTAGTTTGCCAATTAAAACTAAGTTACAAAAAGAATACCCGATTGCGGGATTCGAACTCGACTCACTGATCTGCGATCACGGACGGAAGCGCTTAACGAACGAGCCACATAGACGTTGAAGACGGAGGCGAAAAAGTGGATCCTTATGTAGTCGTAATTAGCTTCTGTAGTTTCTGTAGCCCTGGTACTTTTCCCAGCGTATGAGTCGAAATAAAAAACAACTTAAAATCTGTCTTGCTCACTCACGTTAATTGTGGCTTCGGTGCGAAGTAATCTGTATCCGTAGCACTTATATTTCCCTGGTAGTTGGTGGGCGTTTACATTTCTTCCTGCGGCGTCCAGAGGGGTGGGTCCCAGAGTAAACGACGTCGCGTCGGAATCGACTTTTTCTTTCTTACTTCTTTTATTATTAGAGCTTGAAGTACGGTACAAATAATAATTTACATAAATCGAAATTCCAATTTCAAGACTTCACAAATTAGTGGGAGCAACCAAAAAACACGTTTGCTCTCGAGCAATGTTCGGACGGAAGGGGAAATCCTTTCTTAGTGCACCCTTAGAGCACATGAGGAACCAATGTGCCAAATTTGGAATCTCTAGACTCAGCGGTTTGGGCTGTGCATTGATTTTTTGACTTTGTCAGCCCTTTTCCCCCTCTTAGGGGTTGAATTCTGAAAAAACCTGAAACCCGTTTCTACTCATTTATTAATAGGAACACTCCTGTGAAGTTTCGAATAAAATAATCAAACTAATCTTGTTTCCCCATGCAAACTTTGGAGCCCCGTTTAACCCCCTTAGGGGGAGAATTTTGAAAAATCTTTTCTTAGTGCACCCTTAGACCACATAAGGAACCTTCTTGCCAAATTTAGAATCTGTAGACCCAGCGGTTTGGGCTGTGCGTTGATAGATGAGTCAGTCAGTCAGTTTCTTCTTTTATATATTTAGATGACAGATGACACCGCCGCTGCACACACCGCCTCTCCGTAAACGGAAAAACGCGCAACACACCGCATGACGCGCCGCACAACGCGCCGCCCGACGCACCGCCTGACGCGCCGCTCAACGCGCTGCCCGACGCGCCGCGTGTCCAGAAATGAGCACTAGACGGGGCCGCCACGACTGGGCCACCGCTGCTTCACACAGAACTACGACAAATTACCTATATCGAGTACATAATTGTGTATCCTTCACTCAACTCAACTACTTACACTCAAGTAAAATACATAATAACACTATAATGCCGCAGTTCATCCTACTTAAAATGCAAATTAATTCCACCAATAACAAATACCAGTTGAAGTGCTCATCAAATTGTAATATTTTGTTCAGCAAATAACCTGAGGGAATTGTGGAGCCGTAGAAAGCCATACTCATGTGGCATTAGCATCAAGTATATGACATACAGTCGACGAATTAATCCTTATTAGGCATGCATCAAAGACCCCATACGATACTTAAGGGGTGCCTGTGATTTGAACAATGGGAATTATGGGAGATTGCTACGTTTGAGAGTCTCCTTGACCTAATATTGAATTTACAGACCTGGGTTATATGGGAAAATGAACTTTGGGCAGACGGGTTAAGATTGATATTTTTGTTTAAGGAATTGAGAACACGATTGTGGGATTTTGGATGGCTTTTAGTGCCTTGTCAATCGAGCTAAATAATTAATGGATTTTCTACTCCTAAGAAGCCTTTACAACAAATAATAAGTAATCAACTAAAAAATTACGGTAAATAACAATGTATCTCAATGTTTTTAATTATTTTTCCGTTTACATCTTTACACTCATTTTTTATATGTTTACATATTAAAAAAAAGAAAAAAAAACACATTTAAAAATATAAAAATAATAGCCCACCAGCATTGGGAACAGGGAACGAACTACTGGTGGTCAGGGTTCTTGGGAGAGGAACCAAATCAAATCTAATCGAATCAAATCATTTATTTGTCAGAACATGGTCGGTATGTACCTATATTACATGGTCTTGAGTTTATATATATTATGTCATCACATTCTACCACATGGGCGTACAAATGTTATTAATTACATTAGTGATCAATTCTATAAATAATAATATCTGAAATTCAAAAAGGAATGCCAGTTACAAATGAAAAAATAATAATTTAATTAAATTAATATGTCAGTGTCATTTAAGTAGTCATTCAAATTATAATAACATTTATAACATAAAAATTCTTTAGATTGCTTCTTAAATCTAGCCAAACCTTCTAACAATGCGCGCCGTGGCCAGAAGTACGGGTTTGTGAATCAAGTCCTTGATCCAGCTGCTACGCGAGAGCCTCCTCAGATGTTGATCGAGGCGGTATTGGGTATATATCTTTTAGCACAAACACACCTACGCGCAGTGTATAATTTTCACTTAGTTGCGGTCATGTATAGATTATACGTCTATTTGAAAGAGCTTGATATAGCACACAATTGATAAAATTTCCTACGGGAAATTTCTGAATACTTTAGGAGAAATTGTCATTTTTGTGAAAGGTCAATGACCTCAAGTTAAAGTGAATCTTGTTGTTATTCCTAAAATACAACTGTTTTCAACCGACTTCCAAAAACAGGAGGTTCTCAATTCGACTGTATTTTTTTTGTGTTTGTTACCTCAGAACTTTCGACTGGGTGAACCGATTTTGATGATTCTTTTTTTATTTGAAAGGTGGTGCTTCCCATGTGGAATTTTGTGAACATCTGATGCTGATCTTCGGAGATATACAATGGAACTCTTCAAAAATAGACGGCAAATGTGCCGTGAATGTTGCAATCGCTTGGATGTTTATTGTTTATACAACATCATGACGTAACATCACGCCTGTATGCTCTGAGGGAGTACGCAGATGTGTACAATACACCCAGATTTCGACAGTTAGGTATGTTAAGTTGGCGCGATCGTGTTCCGCGTGCGTCTCAAATGACGTAACATCACGCCTGTATGCTTTGAGGGGGTACGCAGATGTGTACAATACACCCAGATTTCGACAGTTCGTTCGTGTTCCGCGCGTGCCTCAAAGAGATGTCAGCAAAAGGGACTGTTCTAAAGAGATACTGCGGCCATGGAACACAAAGGGCTAAGAAGGAACATGTGTAGGTTTTAGTCAATAAAAGTCTGACACTCCCTTCCGCTCCACCCAGAGCGGGAGGAGTCATTTGATGATTTCTCATCCAAAAAAAAGGTACTTTTGTTAAGTTCCATATATTGGGGATACGCCTATTTATCAGCAGCCTATTAATGTTCCCACTGCTGGGACACAGGCCTCCTCTCTATGAGAGGGAATGGGCTATAATCCACCACGAGGGCCCAGTGCGGTTTGGTAGATGTCACATGTCTTCGAATTTTTTGGTTCTAGGACATGCCGGTTTCATCACGATGTTTTCTTCACCGTTTTGAGAGCAGTGGTGATGAAATAAATTACACAAAGTAATACGCCTGTCAGGGTTCGAACCCACGATTTACTGTTCGTAAGTCGGGGCCGCCACCACTGGGCCACCGCTGGTCACGCCTATTACCATGACATGTATTGGCACAATGTCAAATAAATTAATGGCAAATATTTGTTTGGGAACAACTAAAAATGCAAAAACAAAAATAAAATTGCAAAAAATAAAACCAACTTCAAAAAACACAAAAAAGTGAAAAATAACTTTAGCTTCAGAAGTCGGTGACAAAAAAATCAATCAAACAAAAGTCACCGACTTCTGAAGCTAAAGTTATTTTTCCCTTTTTTGTGTTTTTTGAAGTTGGTTTTATTTTTTGCAAACAAGTTTTTTATTTTTGCATTTTTAGTTGTTCCCAAACAAAAATATTAGTTATTTTTCACTTTCCGTCACAAATGTCCACTTTTTCACTTTTTGTCACAAATGTCGTCGTCGCTCCACTGGCCTTCGGCCTACACTCCTCATAGTGATCTATCAAGACTTTTAGGACAATTTTAGTAGGTTATTTGAGGTATCGGAATTGCTGACAATACGGCTAAACGTTGGACGCCGCTTATTGAACGTATCGCCACCACAATCCGGCTGAACGTGAGGGCGCCGTATTACAGAACGACGGCGTTTTTCAATTCGGCGCACCATTATGTGAAACAGCGTGTTATACGAATTAGCTGCGACATTTATACAAGCAAATTTTGTTGGGTACATAATCTTCTAAAGCGTCACGTTTCAGAAATATGAGCTATCAAAGCTAAAGTCCATTCATGGTGGTCCATTTACACATTCATTATGTCTGAGACAACAACGTTAGCTACGTTTTCAAATATATATAGCGTTGTGATCGCTACCAGTACAACTTTGATAGCTTAAATCTCGGAAACGTGACCCTTTGAAAGATTAGGTCTAAAACTATCCCACGGGAACGTCCTGCAAATAGCCTTTGACACTCGGCGATAATATAAATAAAAAAAAAAATAAAGAATTTTCGTAATCGGATCAGTAGTTCCGAAGATTACCCTCTACATCTAAACTTGCAAACACGCAAACATATAATACAATCTTTACGCCGTCATCATAACATTAGTATTGAAGCTGAACAAAATTTTAACAATCTCAGTAAACAAGCAAAGTTCTTTGTATAAAAAATGAAAATATAAAAAAGATTTCAGATCAAAATATGGTCGGCGTACAATCTCCGGAATATAATTTACGTGGAACACGTGACCGCGCGCAGCAAAGTCATACGTCCTCACTCTGGGATGGCCCGTTCGTTACTGAAGGGAACGGTTGACAAGGATAGCGCTATTACTACCGCGTGCAAAACAAGGGACAGAAAGAGTGCGTGCTCGCTTAGAATAAAATAACGTAAGCGGCAAATCACATATTGCTAATTACGAGAAAACCAAGTAGAAAAATAAAAAATGAAGTCAACACGATTTTAGATAATATTGTTACCTATCTATTAGGCTAAAAATCATCATTAAATTCCTTAGGGTTTCAGAGATCCAACTCAAAATAAGTGCAAAACGAGTTTTTTTTGTATTTTTTTTCTATCGGGATTATTTTATCCAATCGTGTTTTCGCTTCAACAGATTTATTGATTATAAGTTCAAGTTTAATGGTGCCCAAATAGCGAACTCTTATGTCTTATAGATACCGAGATCTAGATTGCCCAATATCACCAAAACAGCAAATACAGGCACTTAACAAGGCGCGAGAAAACTAGGTTATATTCAGAAGGTTAAGGCTGCGAATTATTTGCGCAACAAAGTATTTTTTTTTTAAACAAACGGATGAAATAATACAAAATATTATTATTGCACTTAAGTAACCATAATATAAGTAATAGCTAGTTATTTTTTTTAAGTCAATTTAAGTGGATTATGTTAGGTAAATCAAGCGCTAGATACAGGTCTTTCGTGCCCAACATCATTTCGAGTTGTGTTTGCGCGCTTAGTTTATGGCAATAAAGAATTAATTTACAAAACTGTTCAGCGCATAATGACCTCAACGTACTCGTCTTCAAAATACGCTGATTAGTTTTTTCTAATTATCTTTCATTTTCTTAATTCAGAGGTCAAAATTTCATCAAAATTCCGGGTTGTTTCATAAAAACTATGCATCGTAAGTATGTAGATAATAATTAAATTATTTTGATGCCAAGAGTTCAATAAAGCAAATACAAAAAAAAATTGCACCTAAATCACCTTACTCTAACAATAATAATAATCTATGTAAAAATGAAAGCATCAAACCATCAAACCATCCAACAAAATAAGTAACGAAATGAAACAACGCCAATGTTGACAAGATCAGCTGCTGCTCGTCGCGCACGCCTACCGCCTCCGGACTCGTCGCTCAGCTCCGCCTCGCCGCCGCCGGAACCCAGCCCCATCGTGAGCGCTGTGACACCGGCTGTGGCAGTTGCGTCGAGCTCGAGCGACGAGTATTTCTCTCCGCCCACGACTCCACCACCTGCTCGTCGACGGGGAGGACGCCGGCCACCGGACGGCTTAGGACCTCGAGGCCCACCGGCCTCTGATAGGGTCCCAGCTCCCGGCGGAAGTCTGCAGCGCATGCGATGGACGCAATCCATCAATGAAAATGTCATGCGCGCATACTATGGGGCTACAGAGGGGGGAAACAACCTGACTGCGTACCGTGTTAGGATGCTCTCTCTGTTTCAGGTGCTTGAGCCAGCTGTCAACGTGTCGGCACAACGACTATCGGATCAGGTGCGGGTCATCCAACGTAATCGTATGTTGGATGATACCGTACTTGATCGCTTGCGGACTGAAATACAGAGTAACCATGTCATTGCCACGTCGTCGCAGGCTGTGGTTCCACCACAGTCAAGCATAATACCAAATTGCGATAACGACGTGAGTAATGACATGGTTACTAATGTAAGTACCCAGTGCAATGTAGAAATGAGGAGTGCTTTGGAGGGTGCGATTCGGGAATATCGTTTCATGCAACCAGACCTGAGACCACGCATACCTCGTTTGCCCATGCATAACAAAAATAGGGCGCTGGTGGCTGTTCTGGATTCGCAGTTATCAAACTATTTTGATAACTGCGAAGACCTCACCGATGTTCACTCAATCCTGTATTGTGCGGCTGTAGCGGCATGTCGTGTAGCTCATGTCAAATTTCCTTCTGACAGAGCTACACGACCAAAACCAGCCGTACCGGCATGGCAGTACAGGATTGAGCGACGTATTGGTGGGGCCAGAGCACTCATCGGCAAACTGGTCTGCTTCAGGGAGGGCAATACTCGCCCTAGAGTGATGCGTTTTGTGAGGCAGGCGTTCTCGGGGACTGATATCAGCCCTCGAGACTACATGTCCCGTGTCACAGAACGCATCGACTTCCTGAAGCAGAAAGTGTATGCATGGGCAAACCGTATTCGTAGGTATAAGCGGCGGGTGGACCGATACACTCAGAATCGCACATTCCAAAAAGATTATTTATTTATTTTATTTATTTATTTATTAATCAAACATTGTAAGTAAAATTATAAACTAAGCCCCACAAAACCGTTGTAATGGTTTGACTGTGGGGTCGGTGAGTCTCTTGACACTCATACATAAACACTACACTAACAAGATGGAATAAATTTCCGACTACATATTTTTGTTAGTATTCAGTATTAGTAACAATGGTGCTTAGGTACTAAGTTAGTATTGTTAATATAACCATATATAATATATAACTTACACTAGCACATATCTAAATAATATTTTTTTAATTTACTTCTAAATCTATTTTTATTTGTTTCACTCCTTATGCCTGCTGGCAGACTGTTCAATATATATGGTATTCGTTTTTTTAGGGTTCTGTCACCAAAGTAATTGGTGACTCTGGGTACATTGAATCTGCCAGCAGCCATAGATCGAGTGTTGTGGCTGTTGAATACGTGAGTTAAGCTATGCTCTTGGGTACCTTGGTGGTTAACTGCTAAAAGGTATTTATGTTTATAAGTGATAGGTAGAATTTTACATATTTTAAATAGTTTCCTATAATCTCCTTTACAACTGTTTTTAGTTTTTTTAGTAACAAGTAGTTTTAAGAATCGAATTTGAAGAGCTTCTAATTTATCCAAGTTAGTTTTGAATGTTAATCCATAGCTGTCAAGAGCATAACTCATAATAGAATCTACTAATGACATATAAATACATCTTAATACACTAATAGGAACTTTAAAGCTTAGGTGGTACATTTTACTTAATAATATTCTTAGTTTACTTGAAATATAGTCTACGTGTTGGGACCAAGAAAAGTTCTCATCTAAGATGAAAGGTGGGTTTATAGGGCTTGGGAGCGACCGGACCAAAGTGTGGCTGACACGCACCTGCCGGATGATGATGCAATGTGTTCGTTCTGGCGCAGCATCTGGTCGGTGCCTGTCAGCCATGCCGAGGGTGAATGGACTCGGGTGATTGAGCGAGCATGCGATCCAATATCAGAAATGGGGGCAATTACTATCAGCCCCCAAGACGTAGCTCGTGCAGTCCGTCCGTTGCCTAACTGGAAATCTCCAGGGCCGGATGGGCTGCACAACTTCTGGATAAAATGGTTCACAAGGTCGCACGCTCGCTTGGCGACCCTGTTCCAGTCAGCCTTAGAGTCTGGGTCGCTGCCAGAATTCCTGACAACAGGTATAACCCACCTGCTCCATAAATCGGGTAGTACTGCGGAACCCAAAAATTATAGACCGATCACCTGTCTCCCGACAGTCTATAAAGTTCTTACATCCATTTTGAGAACTAAAATTAGCAAACACATAGATGACAATTCTGTCATGTCCGCTTCTCAGAATGGATGTAGGAACGGGTCCCGTGGTACTAAGGAGCTACTCCTCATTGATATGGCCATTAGTCACCAGGTTCGCCGTTCCCGAAAGGATCTGTCGACATGTTGGATAGACTATAAGAAGGCCTATGACTCGGTGCCACATACATGGCTCATGAGGGTGCTCGAGTTGTATAAAGTTGATGCAACTCTGCGCACCTTCCTGATGTCATGTATGGGGCAATGGAGGACAGTCCTTCGCTATCCAGGATGTCGGCAGATTCAGAGGAATAGCGAGCCGATAAGGATAGAGCGAGGTATATTTCAGGGCGATAGTTTGAGACCGCTTTGGTTCTGCTTAGCCTTGAATCCTCTAAGCACATTGCTGGAGGATTCAGGTTTAGGCTATCGGTTGCGGAAAGATGGTCAGGTTATATCTCACCTCCTTTACATGGATGACCTAAAACTGTTTGCCCCCAACGATTTGCGACTGACGGAGTTACTGAAGGTAACTGAAACTTTCAGTAACGCCATCAGGATGGAATTTGGTGTGGACAAATGTGCGGTCATGCATGTAAAACGAGGGGAGATTGTGGAATCTGTGGGAACCCAGCTCTCAGATTCCATAACTCTTCGATCCCTCTCAGCAACCGAAACCTATAAGTATTTGGGTATGTCGGAAGCGCTGGGCGTCAACGTTGCTGACATGAAGCAATCGTTGAAGGAGCGTTTCTTTGGCCGCCTGAAAAAAGTACTTAATAGTCTTTTATCAGGTGGCAATAAGGTGCGTGCCTTCAACGTTTGGGTCATGCCGGTTTTGATGTACTCTTTCGGCATACTCAAATGGACTCAAACAGAACTAGACGCCTTGGATACGAAGGTCCGTAAATTGTTGACGGCGTATCGGTTGCATCACCCACGTTCTTCGGTTATGAGACTGTATATCCCGCGGAAGTGTGGGGGTCGAGGCTTTTTAAATGCTAAGACTCTCCACAATCGCGAGATATGCAGCCTCAGGGAATATTTCCTAGGAACCGATGTGGGAATGCATCGAGATGTCGTCACGATGGACAAGGGCCTCACCCCGCTCTCCTTGGCTAAAGAGAACTGGCGCAAACCTCCAGTGCTTGACACTAACGATCGCAGGGAGGTATGGCAGAGTAAGGAGCTTCACGGACGCTTTTTCCGGGCCCTCCATGGGCCCGATGTAGACCTATCAGCGTCCGTAGCCTGGCTACGTTCCGGGGACCTATTTGGAGAAACTGAAGGTTTTGTCTGTGCAATAATGGATGAAGTTATGATGACGAATAACTACCGGAGATTTATTGTGAAGGATGGCACGGTTGACATATGTCGGGCATGCCACCGTCCAGGCGAATCAATCCGTCACATTATTTCCGGGTGTTCTCGTCTAGCTAACGGAGAGTACCTGCATAGACACAACCTTGTAGCCAGGATTATCCATCAGCAACTTGCTCTAAAATACAACCTTGTGGAATCGGAAGTGCCTTACTATAGGTATGTGCCCGACCCAGTTCTCGATAATGGCTGTATCACGTTATACTGGGATCAATCCATCATCACTGACAGGACTATTGTAGCCAATAAGCCTGATATAGTGGTGGTGGATCGATCAGAGCGGCGCGCAATGATTGTTGACATAACGGTCCCACATGATGAGAACCTCGTGAAAGCCGAGAAAGATAAACAAATCAAGTATCTTGACTTGGCTCGCGAGGTTGTTGACATGTGGGAAGTGGACTCAGCAATCATTGTGCCGATAGTCGTATCAGCCCATGGCTTAATTGCCAAGAGCCTCGATCAATACCTGAGGAGGCTCTCGTTAGGCAGCTGGATCAAGGGCTTGATTCAGAAAGCGGTACTCCTGGACACGGCTCGTATTGTTAGGAGGTTCCTCTCTCTGGAGCCCTGACCGCCGGTAGCTTGGACCCTGTTCCCGATACCGGTGGGCTACAATTTTTTATATTTTTAAATGTTTTTTATATATTTTTTAATTAATATTTAAAAATGTAACAAATTTGTTTGTAAATGAATAAAGGGAATAATAATCTCAAAAGACGTCACAAAAAAATCGTATTCATTTTTGGTAAAAATATTATTTGTCTTTATTACCCATGCTTTTTGTGTAATTTTTGGCAAGATTATAATAGCTATGAAGGTATTTAATGACAATATGTTTTATTTATTCGCAAATAATGTACTATCGAGGACACTCCCACCTGACCACCACTAAGCTTATTTTTGCTTGCACTCGCAACATAGAAACGCTCTCTAGCCCCGCCCCGTTGACTTTGTATAGAAATAATGAATGAATGAAAAGAAACCGAATCAGCCGAGCGCACTGACGACGCACGCCAATCGAGAGTTATAGTTATTTTGCGCGCCAAAATTGAGGCTTTCCTAATAGGCCGAAACTTTAAAGGGGCGTGGGTCGGCGCCTCCGCAAGTTTTAAGCGAAAAAATTTTAAAATGGTCAGGCGGAAAAGACCCCGACTGTACCTGGACAAAGATATTGCATTTCTATGGATTCTATGGGTTTTCTCGAGAATCACAATAACTCAAAAAATAATTTTAAAAAATACGTCAGTGTTATTGTCTAACCCTTAAAATAGTTTCAGCTATCAAATAAACACAAACTATACATGACCGCAACTAAGTGAAAATTATACACTGCGCGTAGGTGTGTGATTTCTTCTCAACCGAAGCGCACAGGCTACGGTTGAGAAGAAATCGCCATCTTGAAACATTTGAGAGTATTGCCAGGTACTAAAAACTTAAGGCTGCGTTTATAAATATCGTTCGATACGTTTAGAAATCGAATATTCGTATTATGGTTATGAAATGATTTTTTTGGCGGGACATATTTAAATTCGAATTATCGTTTTTATAAATTCGACGTTGTAAGATGAGTCTTTATAAGACAATATCACACATCTTTCTGATATATTCGCATAATTTAATTATAAAGAATATTGATTTATTTAAGAATGAATAGGCATTTTTGGTAAGCCGTGTGGTATCCGGCAGAGTAGAATAGAACCAACCCATTACACTCACGGGTGTCGTATAAGGCGACTAATGTCTGAGGCAGAACACCTTGCGCCTCCGTAGACCAGAGAATGGGCAGCAGCGTTTTCTGTTAGTCTTTCATCACTGCGATCTCCAATCCGCCTGCCAAGCGTGGAGATTACGGCTAATTCCTCCCATCATGGGAGAGGCTTGTGTCCAGCAGTGGACGTTATGGGCTGTTGTAGTAGGCATTTTTGTAATGTTTTTGAACTAAGGGACAGGTGAGGGAATGACTTTCAAGGTAACAAAGCACCCATATCTTTTTTTTAGGGTTCCGTACCCAAAGGGTAAAAACGGAACCCTATTACTAAGACTTCGCTGTCTGTCCGTCTGTCCGTCTGTTTCAGCTAGACAGTTGAAATTTTCACAGATGATGTATTTCTGTTGCCTCTATAACAACAAATACTAAAAACAGAATAAAATTAATATTTAAGTGGGGCCCTGCCTCAGCGGACAGACTTCCGGCGGGATCTCATGGCGACATGGAGAGAGCGACTGTCGCAACCCCGTGCAGGCCACGCCACGATAGTGGCGATAAGTCCCCTCTTTGAGGAGTGGCTTGAGCGACGCCACGGCGTCCTCACCTTCCGCCTGACGCAGGTCCTCACCGGCCCTGGTGCAAGCCATGGTCCGGAGCGAGACTGAATGGGACGCCGTCACCTCCTTCTGCGAAGCAGTAATGCTAGAGAAGGAGGTGGCGGAACGTGAGAGGGAGAAAACCTCTCAACGTCCCGGCCGCCGCGGGAGACGCCCCGGGCGTCGGGGGCCACCACCACGTGGCCCCCGGCCACCGTAGGCGCGGGCCTGTGGACGGTGGGCTATGGGCTAGCTCGCCGTCCGTCCATCTCATGACGACAGGCCGTGTCGACGGCGCGTTCGTGTTCCACGCGCGCCTCAAAGAGAGTCAGCAAAAAGGAAGGAGTCTGTAAGGACTGATGCCTGCCGGGGTTGCGGGACAGTTCGAAAGAGATACCGTGGCCCCGGAACACAAAGGGCGATGAAGGAGGTGGCGGAACGTGAGAGGGAGAAAACCTCTCAACGTCCCGGCCGCCGCGGGAGACGCCCCGGGCGTCGGGGGACTGTGGACGGTGGGCTATGGGCTAGCTCGCCGTCCGTCCGTCTCATGACGACAGGCCGTGTCGACGGGTTTTAGTCAGTAAAAGTCTGACACTCCCTCCTGCTCCGCCCAGAGCGGGAGGAGTTATTTGATGATTTCCCATCCGAAAAAAAAAGGGGGGCTCCCATACAACAAACGTGATTTTTTTGCCCTTTTTTGATAATAATGGTACGGAACCCTTCGTGCGCGAGTCCAACTCGCACTTGGTGGGTTTTTCTTTAAGTGTGATACGTTTTCCTTTTAAACAATAGTAGTATAGACAGCGTACATTGAAATAAAAAAATATTTACGTTGATAATGCATATGTCTCGGCACCAAAGACTCGGGAATCAAATTTCGAAATTTGCTGAGAAATACCCACATACCGAGTTTCCTCCTTGCCTCGGAAGGCACGTTAAGCCGTTGGTCCCGGCTGTCATTTGTAGATCTTTGACAGTCGGTAGGTAGTCAGAGGCCCAAAAAGTCTCACAACCAGTCTTACCAAGGGGTATCGTATTACCCGATACTAACTGGGTTGTGGAGGTCCGATAGGTAGTCGCTCCATGTAAAATAGTGGTATCCAGCTGCATCCGGTAAAACTGGAAGCCGACCCCAACATAGTTGGGAAAAGGCTAAGCAGATGATGATGATATTTACTATTATTATACACATGTACTTATTTATTAGTTATCAGAAAACTATGAAACTTTATTTTATCAGTTTTATACGGTCACGATATCAATTTAGAAACTTGATACTTATGCTATTAATTTTACTTATCTACATTTAATATTCACGAATTGTGATTATAGAGCTGTAATATTTTTTATTGTTTTTGCCTTTTATAAGCTCCTGTAATGTTGTGGTCGTCAGTATGTTCTTTTACTTTGTTCAAGATGATAGGCAAGCGTGTTGTAGCGGTCTGTCTCCTGTTCCAAATCCCATTGGTACTATCATCAAATTATGCGACTTCTGAAACAAGTAGCTGTAAGTAAAAAAAATGACAAAACGTACCTAAATTTTATCACTTTTAACCGACTTCTAAAAAATAGAAAGAAAATCTTTTTTGTTTTTACTTGAGTGTATTTAAACTGATTTTTCCATGATTACCGCATCGGCAATTTGTCTGGGCTAGTCTGACCGATCCTTTACTTTATTTATGAATTGTGGCAATTGATATTAGAGATTTTTACGAAGTGACCTGGACTCAGATGTGACATATTTAAAAATAAAATTTTGTTCCAACGGGAACTAAATTTTATTTTTAAATCCCAAATCCCGAAAACCCCGAATTCCCGAATCCCCCGAAAAATAAAAAAATCGAAAACTCCCGAAAGCCACCCGCCGGGAGACCCGCCGGAAGCCGGGAGTCGAATGTCCCGATTATTTTTTTTTTTTTTTTTTTTCCGTATTCAAAGTTTGAACGCAACGGCGTTCAAACTCACACTTCACATCACTTCACACTCTCACTTCTAATGACCTCAATAAATAATATCACGCCTGTATTCCCTGAAGAGTTAGATTTGTACCCGGTTGATGGCAATAGGCTCGCCCCATTTTACATAGGACTTAAGGCTAAAAAAAATTAGCTTTTTTTTTTTATGATTTTTTTTATATAATAATAATAAGCCCAGCCGGCCCGGCTCGGCTTATAAAAGTCGAGGAACGATTTTTTCAAGGTCAAAGTCATTGCTAGACCTTTATGAACTTGGAGGGTTGTATTGATGATTTTGATGATTATAATTCTGTAACTACATACGTCTTACAATCGTGAACAATATTTTAATCAACCTACAACCTAGCATCACTGGCCTGCAAATTGCAAAAAGCGTAAGAAAATTTGAATTTCGCGGGCTACCCTGACGCATTCACCTTAAACATAACTGTTGAATTGTGGGTGTACTATACTGGGTTACATTTCTGCCCAACGCTTCGAGGATTACAGGCGTGATGTTATATGACGTACAATGATTTGAATTTATATTTTTTTTTAGTTGCGGCAGTGGCAAATAATCCGAAATCCTATTTGTCTGGCGGGAACCCTTTTAGCTGTGAGTGAATTTTAATTGTTATATTCGAATTCATATTATTTGTTTTTATTATTTTGATCATCATCTTAACAGCCCGGCATCACCCACTGCTGGGTTTGGGCCTCCCCTTTCTCTGCCACACTTCCCGGTTCTGTGCGTCTTCCGAACTCGAAAAATATTCGAGCTTTAAAAAAAAAATATTCGTAAAAAAAAAAACTTTAGAAAAATATGCATAAATTATGTAAGTTTAACATAAAACAAATATTTGGGCGAACGAGCTCTGCTCAGGAGAAAATAGAGAAAATGAATTTTCTCAGATATGAAAGCTTGCTATATAAATTTTTCACGAAGCTGTCAACCAAGCATTCTGTACATCAAGTACAGAATGCTTGGTTGACAGCTTCGTGAAGAGTATGTTTACACCCTGTATAAATTCTCTAAATGATGGATCGCACCGAAATAAAATCTAGTGCGTAGTTCAGAAGAAACACAGGTACCGAGATCGGTAACTTTTCTATCACGATACAGTTGATTCCAGCTTCAAAAGAATATACAATTTTAAACATTTCTTTTTATTTTTTCAGTGGCTTTAAGTAAAAGCGAAAGCGAAGGTATGGTATGCAAAGGATCGGCAACTGTCATCCTGAAGCCATTGTTTTTTTGCTAGTAATTTGTACTTAGTTCGTCGCTCAATAATAACATAATGGTGTCGATTCTGTTGTTCACAAACTAAACTTAATTTAGGTTAATGCCATCTTTTTCTATAAAACGAGAAAGAGACGGGCATAATTTAGAGCTGTCAAATTTAGTTGGAACTAATATTTCCATACAAATGAACGGTGCACGTAAAAATATGTCGACTAAAAACACGGTAAAGAGCAAGGCATAAACTAGTTTGACATCTCTAACTTAGTTCATAGCTATAGCCGTCCTTATCTCGCAGTGCCTTTTAGTAAAATAGCAATAGCCTAAATTAAGTTTAGTTTGTGCACAACAGAATCGACACCAGTAGCACGGTTTGGTAAGCCCCGTTTGCCTAGGTCGCTCCGTGAATGGGTGACCATCCCTTACATGCCGAGTTCCCTCCGTATCTCGGAAAGCACATTAAGCCGTTGGACTGAGTTGCATTAAGCAGATGAACAAAAAGAAGTAACTACAGTCTTAGTCACAAGGCTTAATTACTACAATTACTGTAGTTGCCCATTCCAAAGAGTAGTTGTCTATGGAGAATAATATGCTAGAAACTACATGGATACTCATAAGGGGAAAGGCCACGTAGCACGACCCGATTTTATTTTTAACAATATCTGTATATGGAATCAAAACATAGTGGCATGCATGGTAGGGATGGATATAGATTATTATAGTAAAATCGGAGTAAAATATATTATGCTGTAGTTTATCCTGGGATTCTTTCCTATTAATATACTTTATACAGGGTTATTTCTAAAACACCGACAACCTTGCAGGACTGTATTACTATCATCATAAAAAAACAACTTTTTTTCTATGACGTTTTACAAAACATAATACATTTACCGAAAACAAATGCATCAAGGCGAACGATCGACTGCATGAGTGCCGTTCGTATAAGGGCCAGTGCTCACTGATGGTGTGCCACGGCATGGCACGGCAGGTTGTGCAGTGGCATCCCGCGGCGTGCAGTGGCATGAAATCGCGCGCCAGTGCGTTTTCTCTCTCCCTTGCCCCCGCGCACCGACCGGAACGCGCCCCACCAAAATGCTGCATAAGTTTCAACCTGATTTCAACTAGCTAGCAATCATAATTCCGAGTGACCCACACGTCTCGCGGGATGCAATGGCGCGCCGCGGCATCCCGTGGAATGAAAAAGCAAGACACGTCATGCCGCCGCATCCTGCAGCGTGTCGCGTCATGCCTCAGCATCCTGCGGCACGTCGCGGCATCGTGGTATCAAATTAAAGTAACATAAATTCTAAACTCATTGAAATAAGATTCAAAATAACTTAAATAGTATTAAAATCCTTTGCCATGACACACCGTGCCGTGCCAGTGGGCGCCAGCCCTAATAGGTCAAGTTCAAGCGCCCCCGCTGACCTAACCCCGCTCCCCTCGCTATTGTACGTACCGTCACGAACACCAATACGTATACACTTTCCTACATTTAAAAGCAATTTTCGCGAGAAATCACGATTGCAACTTGGAGATAGGATCTTTTTCATAAAAATATGAGTTCCAAAATACTATGTTCGAAACAACATGAAATTTTAATCGGAACAGTAGGAGAAAAACACATTTAAAAGTTGACAGGTGTTTACATATTGGTGCTCGTGACTGTACTATCGCTTTCTTTTGCTTTTGCATAAACTTCGTAACAATTAGGGCGTTCAATTTAAATATATTTATTTTTGTATGTAAATCTGATAAACTAAATTTTTAAAAGTCATAGAGCAAAAGTTGTTGATTATGATGTTAGTAATATAGTCCTGAGAGGTTGTCGGTGTTTTACAAAAAACTCTGTATATACCTACTGAAGTTTTTACCTAATGTTACAGCTTATTCGAAAAATGGTGAAGCAGTGAGCTCTGCCAAATCTGCTGCGGGAGCAGGTATGTATGATGAAGACACTAAATTCAGTACTTTATAAAATAAATCTATTCTTACCTTATGTGCGATTGATGATATTTGATTTCAACTAAACACCAACTAATATTACGGGAGGCACTATGCAGTTTTAAACTGAATTAATGTAATTCAATACGAATAATGACTGACTACAAAAATATAATTTATTTATTTATTAAAACTAAAAAACAAGTAAAAAACTGTACAAAGGTGGACTTAATGCCTTGAGCATTTTCTCAGTCTACTTTAGGGTGACGCAGGGACAATACACAGTAGGTGCAATAACAGAAAACAACTTAAGGGTCCCTACAAGAAATTAAGTCATTTTGAACATTTTTGATCACTCCTTGTGAGAAAGGCAAGAAGAATTTGAACCTGCTTTATTTTTATTATAAGAGTCAGGTTCTTATTCTTGTTGACTGCGGGAACAATTGTTTTAAATAATGTATATATTAATGGCAATCACCCATATTCAAAACCCCTTTTCCGCAAAAGTAACGAGCGAGTGATGTTTGTGGTTCCCTGAACAAAGAACTACAAAATATTCTGAATATTAAAAAATATGAATAACATCAATATATGGTCTACTCGTAACATACGGGAAAACATTATTAATTTCTATGCGAAATATAGCAGAAAAAAATGTTGAAAAAACTTAATTTATGGAAAACGTCGGGCCAAAAGGGTATTTTTTTATATACCTTAGAAACACTTTAAAGAAAATTTAAAAATTACTCATTAATCTCAAGGTAGCCCTTTATTAGAATCTGAATTTTAATTTATAAATAAACAATAACTTCATTTCGTAAATTAAATGCAAAGTGAACTATATAATCGACCGCGCAAACCCGCTCCCGTCAGTAACGAAAGGGCTCTCCCAGCGTGAGGACGTATCACTTTGCTTCGCAAGCGCTCGCGAGTTATTACGTGAATATATTTCCGAGATATACACAGACTACCACATTTCGATCCAGTATTTATATTATAAATTATTAAACTTTTTGATTGTACATATTTAGATAAGATTTTTTTTTGACGTTGGTTGTTTATTATGATTGGTAATATATTTTTTGTTTTTTACGGATTCGTATAGAGGAGGCTCGGGAAAGTAAAAACCAGTTTTCAAAAGTTGACCCGCTTGTCCCCCTTCTCCCCCTTTTAGGCGGATCTCGGAAGTTGAGAGACTTGAAACATTTTTTTTTTCAGATTCATATAAAGGGGCAACGCGTTAGTCAAAATCATTTTTCAAAACTCCCCACTCTCCCCCCCTTCACCCCTCCCCCCATCGTATCTCGGAAACTAGGACACGTAGCGGCTTTTTTTATTTTTACTATAAATTATTAATGAGGAGCGTTTAAATTTGTAAACGGAGGGTATCCTCCCCTCCCCAACATCCCCTAAAAATAAAAGGGCTATAACTTCATAACGGTCAGAGATAGCCATTGGGTGTTTGAACAAATATTATAGTAGGCGTCGAACCTTGTCTGGTGGTAGGTTCTGAGTGGAGCGAACCTGCGAGACCGAGTGGTGCGAAGGGGGGAGGTGGCGAGCGAAGCGAGCCGGCGACCTCCGCAGCGTAACGAAGGTTGAGTGGGTGAAGCGTAACTCAGGGCGACGACAAGCAAACTTTAGGGTAGTGTTTTTTTTAATGGGTCTGAGTTTTTAAATAAGGTTTTTTTATAGGTAATATTTTTTTAAATTGGTTTTTAGAATGTTTTAGGGGTTCTTAAGGGTTTTCATAGTGATAAAGGGGTAGTTGTAACGGATTTCCCAATTATTTTAAGGATTCCTATGGATTCTCAAAATTTTATGTTGGTAAGGAATACTTCTCAAGAACACGACAAAAAGCGAGCTGCGCGCAACTCGCGCACCCACGCAAATACTAGTATTAATATAATGTAGAAGTAAGCAAGTTTTGGGGTCGCTGATTATGATTATGACATCAATATGAAAATCCAAGATGACGTCGACGAAAATTTTCGGTTTTTTCTTCATAGGTGTTATTTTCGTGATTTTTGGGGTTGCTGGTTACGAAAATGAGGTCAAAATGAAAATCCAAGATGGCGCCGAGGATTTTTTTTGATTTTCCGTCATGGGTGTCGTTTTCATGGTTTTTGGGGTTGCTGGTTACGAAAATGAGGTCAAAATGAAAATCCAAGATGGCGCCGAGGAAATTTTTTTGATTTTCGTCATGGGTGTCGTTTTCATGGTTTTTGGGGTTGCTGATTACGAAAATGGGGTCAAAATGAAAATCCAAGAAGGTGCCAGAATTTTTTTTCGGTTTTTCCGTCATGGGTGTCGTTTTCATGGTTTTCGGGGTTGCTGGTTACGAAAATGAGGTCTAAATGAAAATCCAAGATGTCGCCGAGAAAAACTTTTGTTTTTCCGTCATGTGTGTCGTTTTCATGGTTTTTGGGGTTGTTTGTTACAAAAATGAGGTCGAATGCAAATCCAACATGGCGCCGAGAAAAAAATTCGGTTTTTCCAACGTAGGTGTCATTTTCATGGTTTTTGAGGTCGCCGATTATTTTAATTTTTTTGCTTCCTCGGCGCCATCTTGGATTTGCATTTTGACTTCAGTTTCGTAACCAGCAAACCCAAAATCCATGAAAACGACACACATGACGGAAGATCAAAAATTTTTCTCGGCGCCATCTTGGATTTGCATTTCGACTTCATTTTCGTAACCAGCAACCCCAAAAACCATGAAAACGACACCCATGACGGAAAATCAAAAATTTTCCTCGGCGCCATCTTGGATTTTCATTTTGACCTCATTTTCGTAACCAGCAACCCCACAAACCATGAAAACGACACCCATGACGGAAAATCAAAAATTTTCCTCGGCGCCATCTTGGATTTTCATTTTGACCTCATTTTCGTAACCAGCAACCCCAAAAACCATAAAAACGACACCCATGACGGAGAGTCAAAAATTTTCCTCGGTGCCTCTAATCTTGGATTTTTATTTTGACCTCATTTTTGTAATCAGCAACCCCAAAAACCATGAAAACGACACCCATGACGTAAAATCAAAAATTTTCCTCGGCGCCTCTTGGATTTTTATTTTGACCTCATTTTCGTTATCAGTGACCCCAAGTAAACCATGAAAACGACAACTATGACTTAATAACCAAAAATTTTTCCTGGCGCCATCTTGGATTTTTATTTTAACCTCATTTTCGTTATCAGTGACCACTTAAACCATGAAAACGACACCGATGACGGAAAAAATAAAAATTTTCCTGGGCGCCATCTTGGATTTTCATATTGACCTCATTTTCATAATCAGCGACCCCGAAAACCATAAATGACACCCATGATAGAAAAAACAGAAGTTTTCCTCGGCGCCATCTTGGATTTTCATTTTGATCTCATTTCGTTATCAGCGTCTCCTTAACCGTGAAAATGACATCCATGACAGAAAAACAAAAAGAAAAAACCACCTTCAAGTATAAATAACAGGGGTATGTTATGTTTACTCTACAGAGTGAACCTCAGTGGCCATTAAGTCGCGCTAAAGTCCAGTCGCGCAAGTTTCCATTCGCGCAAGTGTCCTTTGCGCAAGAGTCCATTCGCGCAAGTGTCTTGGCGCGCAAATGTCCGTTCGCGCATAAGTCTAATCGAGCAAAAGTCCATTCGCGCAAGTGTCCAGGCGCACAAAAGTCCGTTCGCGCATAAGTTCAATCGCGCAAAAGTCCATGCGCACATTTGTCTTTTCGCGCAAATGGGTTCGCGCAAGTGTCCTTCGCGCAAATGTTTTTCGCGCAAAAGTCCCAGATCCAGAAAAATTAAGTTTGTCCTTTAAAAAGTTTGTACGGAACCCTCAGTGCGCGAGTCCAACTCGCACTTTTATTTATCATTTTGTAAAACGTTTATATGTATCTAAATTCTTCTAATACAAAATTAAACCATTTTTATTTTGATTGTGATAAATATACAGTAGACACACATTCCAGACTTTTATTTCTAAACCGTACTGACTTTATAATAATTATGTATCATAAAATAATATCGTCTACAGCATCAAAATGGTTTAGGCGATCACTACGCTCGATCTGCACCCGTGTGTGCGTGTATCTGCATGAAAAATGCACACAAACATAGGATCGCAACGAATTTGCCTAAACTCTAGCGACTGAATTTTTGGAAGGGGCTCTTAAAGAAATAATTAATTCGGTTTAGTCTGTCAGTTGATTATCGAAAAATAGATAGGTACGTGTTTTTTGTTTTATTATTAATAAAAATTGACGAAGATAAGACGTGTCGGGCTTGTGACGTCACATTTGAGTAAAAAATGTACTCAAACACATTTTTTACATTTTTTATTCACATAATACATCACAATGTCACACGAGTTTTTCGACGCACTGTATCGTCTTATTTTTTTGTTTACGTAAAAAAAAGAAAAAATATGTGTCCAATATTTTTTTTTTATCTGTCTGACGGACTAATTACATTTTTTTTGTCATCTACCCTATTGTAGTAGCTGTTTAATATGCATTGATCATCCAAATGAATGTCAGCATTCATGAGAGAAATCCAAAGTTAAGCATTTTAAAGTTGGTAAATAAACTTATAATAAAGACCAAAAAAATACCAACCGAGATGTAGCCGTTTGAGACTGAGCGCCTCGAGCAGACTCCGAGGTTGCTAAAAGGATTTAGCAACCAAAGTAAAAAAGCAAAGGCAAAGTGCTCCAGGATCCAGGAATCCTGGAGCACTTTGCCCGACCTGGGGATCGAACCTAGGACCTCATGCTCAGAAGTCGCACACGGTAACCAACGACTCAGTCAAGACAAGATTGTTAACATTTGTGAATTATAACCCTATAGAGTCAGGCAAATATGGAGGTAACGCAAACGCAGCGTCAGAAGCGGCAGCAAGGGCAGGATCACAAGGTAAGGCGCTTTTAATATACATAAATACGTTAAATTGTAGTGAAATGAAAAGAAACAATGGTTGGATTGTGTGAAGGATGATATGGAAGGGATGAGATGACGAGTAATTGAGAACACATTATAAAACATATGTAAATAAACCGAGTATTTATCGCGAATTTTACCTTTAATATAAGCCCGACGCGCGACGTTTCGACCAGATTACACCAGCCGTGGTCGCGGGAAGACTGAAGTATTGGAGGTGCCGCCACAGCAAAGCGATAGTGTTTATTCAACTACCCTCACTTGATCTTCATAAATGTTAATTAGGGCCACGGCTGGTGCAATCCGGTCGAAACGTCGGGCTTATATTAAAGGTAAAGTACGCGATAAATACCCGTTTACATATCTTTTATAAAGTGTTCTGATCGTGAAAGTTTAAAAAATTAATAGACAAGGAACCATGGAGGAAGAAGACATGGTGAGCCGACCACAAATAAATTGGGAAAGAGAATGATGGCACTGTGTGATATACCTAACTTTTTTTTTTCTCCGTATGGGAAATCATCAAATGACTCTTCCCGCTCTGGGCGGAGCAGGAGGGAGTGTCAAACTTTTACTGACTAAAACTCATCCATGTTCCTTCATCGCCCTTTGTGTTCCGGGGCCACGGTATCTCTTTCGAACAGTCCCGCAACCCAGATATACCTACCTTAAGTCGATTCTCACACGACACCGTACAGTCAAAGGTCAAAATTCCACTTCCACCGCAATGCACATTATCGTTTGCGCTATACGGGCGGCGGCGCCTATACACACATACGCATATTTATCCGTGTGAGTGATGTTCCAACGCTAACAACCAATTTGGCCACCGTATCACTTACACAACTCATTGAAATTTGTAATAACAATCTTAAGCGGGCAACAAGTTGCTAATGTGTAAGTGTTGTCAAACGTTCTTATAGAAGAAGGTCATAAGTACCACCAATATTGCTTTGCCATTGTGTTGCGAGATTGGCAGTCGACTTCTGACTGTTACTGTACATCCGCGCAGTCATGCGGTGTACGTGTGTAAGGCATCAACGGATTTTATACAAGACAATCATCATCATCATAATCATTTCAGCCGAAAGACGTCCACTGCTGGACATAGGCCTCCCCCAAGTGTCGCCACATTGAACGGTCCCGTGCGACTCGCATCCAGCGGATTGTCATCCGTCCACCTAGTGGAAGGCCTTCCAACGCAACGTCTTCCGGTTCGCGGTCGCCACGCGAGCAATTTTCCTTATCAATGCCACGAGAGATCTGATACACCAATCGCGTTCGATCGGCGTCCTGTGATAACCGTCATTAATGTATCTCATGGAAGGATGCACTGTCTAATCTTCATCAAATTTCATCCAGGTCCGTTGGGCCGTTCTGGCGTGATTGAATAACAAACATCCATCTATCAAAACTTCGAATTTATAATAGGAAGTAAGATATTTACAGCAAACTTGAAAGGGCCATTGTTGAATTGAAAATAATTACATAACCACAAGATATTATAATTTATGATCAAGTCTATAAAAATAATGATGGTAAGTAACAAACAAGAAATTAAACAAAGTATTAGTAGATAGAAGTAGGAGTTATTTTATGGAATTACGGTAAAGTAACTTTTATTTTTTAATAAATGAAAACTTAGGTTTCTAAAGAGGGGTAACACAGTTTTGACGATCTGTAATTTGCAGATATACATTATTATATAGTATATCTGCAAATTACAGATCGTCAAAACTGAACGAACCTCTACGAGATTCTTACTAGATTCTTAAAAATAATCAATTACAATGTTTCCACATCCGCAGGATATTATCCAGGCTACAAAAATTATGGTAAGTAACAAACAAGTAAGATAATGTGACTGGGTGATTGGTTAAACGTGGAACTCATGAAAATTAAAATTATTACTATACGAAGAACCACCATAGAATCGCGAAAAAAATGTCAGCTGCACAGATTAACCAGCTATTATTTGGGTATTTCATCAAAGAACATCGGCCAGATTTATATAGGAGTTGGACCTGACTTTTGTTTTGCATGTCCCAAAATAAGATTTATTTAGATTGGTTTGTTCTTATGTTGTGAACGTCATCCCGTTTGAAAATCATATCTAAATGGCCACATTTTTTTATAAAAACGTTAACTGTACTTTTGAGGTTAAAATCAACAAATCACAAGCACAGAATATTCGTCACTAGTGTAGTTATCAGTCCGTGAAACAATGCCAAGGTCAAAACAACAGAAGGAAATCCCAAATAGTACAGCGCGTATTATAATTCCCAACAACAAGTGAGCAAAACGAAATACGTATGATTAGAGTTTAAATAAGTTATGTTCTGTGCGTATGATTGCCGGGTGTCAATCAAAGGCGCGGGTCGATGACCACAGATTAAGTAACTTGTCGATGACAAATGATGATAAATGATAGATAAATTAAAAACACATTTTAAAGCTAAGGACCCTAACTGCGACACCGGCTACAACCCAGGCTACGGGAATTATAGTATCAGCTTTGATTATATGTATAATGTCATGTAAAAAAAACGAGCCAACAATTTCAAGCTTGTGCGCACACAAGCTTGAAATTGTTGGTTTTTTTTTTTTGTTTCGATTGTAGGGCGACGCTCCATCTAGACATTATATAATCAAAGGCTGATACCATTATCCCGTAGCCTGGGCTGTAGCCTGGGTTGTAGCCCGGGTTGTAGCCCGGGTTGTAGCCCGGGTTGTAGCCCGGGTTGTAGCCCGGGTTGTAGCCCGGGTTGTAGCCCGGGTTGTAGCCCGGGTTGTAGCCCGGGTTGTAGCCCGGGTTGTAGCTGATGTCGCAGTAAGGGTCCTTATCTGTAAAATGTGTTTTTAGTTTATCTACCTAAAGCACGCCTGCACGCATGCAGGCGGTGTTTTACATTGTCCTTCTGTCTCTGTGTGCGTGAATAATGATACCAGCCACTACAATTCTCCCATAAGTCACATATTAAAAAAAATGCGATCTATCCATCGATTTCTGATAATAGGAGTATTGGGTATTCTAAAAAATAAGATGTTATGTTGATCACCATATTTTACTCATTCAATAATCATTTTTTTGATAAGGGCTGGTTATTCATTAGTCAGATAACTTTTATCCAAGAAATAAAAATGGAGGTTAAATCACCGATTTAATACTATTAAAATAATATAAGTATAATTACTAAAATGTGAACATGAAATCGGTGTCAAGTAAATTATGTAACTACCTAAAAATCATAAATATGTAAAGACTTAATACGAATTGATAAACTCCACCTTTTTTATATCGGTAATTTTGGAAAAAAAACACACACATACAGTTATGTTAAGTCCCATGTAATAGTGGGCGGGCCTGTTGATATCCATTGGGCTATTATCTTAACATTGTGTTAATCCAGTTTATTATCTAACTGCCTTATCACCTGCGCACTTGATGATCTATTTACTGCATCAGTGACCGGGGTTTGCGTGGCTGAGTTTTGGCCTAAACTTAAACTTTTTTCTATCGATACGCAAAAACAAAAGAACTATCTGAGTGCCAAATAATCCATAGTTTTTGCGTGAAAGAGTAACAAACATACATATATACATCCATCCTCACAAACTTTCACATTTCGTATGATAAAATGAATATTTATAAAAAGGGGAAAATATAATGACCACCAAAAATAACTTTGTGACCACTAACATCTTTCACCTAAAATATCAATTGATCACCAAATTTAGCAAAATGAGCACCAAATTTTAATGAGGTGGTTGATGACATACTAGTTTTGCCTAGGCCGACTTGGGGCACCCCGACATGGTACCTACACTTTTTTTATAAACCATTCTGAAGTAGGAGCCCCGCAAAGCAGGGCTCCGTTGACCAGGTCTCCCTCAACTGGGATGCAAGAGCAATCAATTAGTTAAAGTTCAATTTCTGGGGGTCATTAACTAAAAAAATTATTATTGGTTCTAATTTCACGATAAAAATGGGGATTAGTTTTGGTGATAATTTACTAATTTTGGCAATCAGAAGTGATTTTTTCGCCGTTTATTTTGCTAAATCTGGTGGTTTGTTAATTTTATTCCTTTATAAAATGGTACTGCTTGAATATTTAATGCTTGTTAATTGTATCCGTAGGTAACGGGTATGGCGGAGACAGCCAAGCTGCTGCAGCTGCACAAGCTGCTGCAAAAAGTAAGACACCTTTATTACAAACATAACATTACGCCTGAATTCCTCCAACATGATCAGCGGGTGTATAATAAGAACACTTACGTTTCTGTGAAATGTTTAAGTCCCAATTACTAGAGGGCATGCCAGTCTCTATGTCTACTACTAAGAAATTCCTGACAGATAAACCCAATAACACTTTGCCCGATCTGGGAATCGCACCGGAAGCTCATGATCATCAGTCGTGCTTGCGACCACTAAACCAAGAGATCAACCAAATAAAAATTATGAAATTAGTTATATTTAGGCAAATCCCTAAATATGCAACTAACTGATCACTGCCTACTAGAATATTTAATGTTTGTACATTGTGTCCGTAGATAACGGGTATGGCGGAGACAGCCAAGCTGCTGCAGCTGCACAAGCTGCTGCAAATAGTAAGACACCTTTATTACAAACATAACATTACGCCTGAATTCCTCCAACATGATCAGCGGGTGTATAATATAGAACACTTACGTTTCTACGAAATGTTTAAGTCCCAACTGCTAGGGGGCAAGCTACACTTCGTGTCTGCTACTGAGAAATTCCTGACAGATAAACCCAATAACACTTTGCCCGATCTGTGAATCACAATGGAAGCTCATGCTCAGCAGTCGTGCTTGCGCTAGACCAAGAGATATTATACTAAACAAAAATGTATGATTTATTTAGCTTCCCGTTAGTTAAAGGAATTGGATCAGTAGTTCCGAAAACTACCCTCTTTTTTTTGTCAAGTTACAAAGTCATTTAAATTAAGTGTCAATTAGGTTCGTAAACATTTTTGGTTTGAAAGTTTAAAAAAAATCATTACATTATTCAGTGCTACCCAATCTTGAACTGAATTTCTTAGAGTTATAAGACACTATTTTTTTTTTGTTTAATTTATCTACCTATTGGAACACGTATTCGTTATTATCTATACGTGTTCCAATAGGTAGATAAATTAAAAATACATTTTACAGATAACTATGACCCTAACTGCGACACCGGCTACAACCCGGGCTACAACCCGGGCTACAACCCAGGCTACAACCCAGGCTACAACCCAGGCTACGGATATGGTGGTAGCAGCACAGCTGATGCAGCTTCCTATGCTGCAACAAATAGTAAGCTAACTGTATTACAAATATAGGATTATGGGATTATGGGCTATCTGGTGTCCACGATACAAGCTTCGTTAATTACTGTTGCACTAGATGGCGGTGTGAGTAATATCCAGCGATATTTATTTATTTATGCCTGAATTCCTCCAACATTTTAAACAGAGGTGTATAATATAGAACACTTATATTTCTACAGTTATGTTTAAGTCCCATGTAATAGTGGGCGGGCCTTTTGATATCCACAGGGTTATCTTAACATAGTGTTAAACCAGTTTATAATCGAACTGCCTTATCACCTGCGCACTTGATAATCTATTTACTGCATCAGTGAACGGGGTTCGCGGGGCTGAATTTTAGGCTAAACAAATTAATTGAATTTGTTGCAGTCGAAACGTTAAGAAGAAGAATTATCTGTGTGACGAATCATCCAAGTCCGTTGTATAGTTTTTGCGTGAAAGAGTAACATCCATAATCACAAATTTTCTCATTTCTTATTGTACGAGTTGTTTATTAAAATGAATACTTATAGAACGGCCCTTCTTGAATATTTAATGTTTGTACATTGTGTCCGTAGATGACGGGTATGGCGGAGACAGCCAAGCTGCTGCAGCTGCGGCAGCTGCTGCAAATAGTAAGACACCTTCATTACAAACTTAACATTACGCCTGAATTCCTCCAACATGATCAGCAGGTGTATAATATACAACAATTACATTTCTGCAGTTATTTAAGTCCCAACTACTAAGGGCAAGCTAGACTCCGTTACTGGTACTGAGAAATTCCTGACAGATAAACCCAATAACACTTTGCTTGATCTGGGAATCACACCGGAAGCTCATGATCATCAGTCGTGCTTGCGCTAGCTAGACTAAACAAAAATTTATGATTTGTTTAGGCAAATTCCTGAATATGCAACTAAATGATCACTGCCTACTTGAATATTTAATGTTTGTACATTGTGTCCGTAGATAACGGGTATGGCGGAGACAGCCAAGCTGCTGCAGCTGCACAAGCTGCTGCAAATAGTAAGACACCTTTATTACAAACATAACATTACGCCTGAATTCCTCCAACATGATCAGCGGGTGTATAATAAGAACACTGACGTATCTGCGAAATGTTTGAGTCCCAACTACTAGGGGGCAAGCTAGACTCCGTGTCTGCTATTGAGAAATTCCTGACAGATAAACCCAATAACACTTTGCTCGATCTGGGAGTCACACCCAAAGCTCGTGCTCAGCAGTCGTGCTTCGGCACTAAACCAAGAGATTTAACCAAACAAAAATGATAAAATTAATTATTATTTTAGGCAAATTCCTAAAATATCAACTAACTGATCACTGCCTACTTGAATATGTAATGTTAAACACTGTGTTTGTAGATTACGGGAGGGGCGGAAACAGCCAAGCTGCTGCAGCTGCACAAGCTGCTGCAAATAGTAAGACACCTTTATTACAAACATAACATTACGCCTGAATTCCTCCAACATGATTAGCGGGTGTATAATAAGAACGGTGTGAGACTGCACCAGCAGACTCACGATGTCCGCGATTACGCGGAGCCCTAATCAAAATAATACTTGTCGAATCGACAAGGGGAAAACAACTATTCAACTATTAGGTCCACTTACCCATCACGTTGGAACTGGTGATGTGGCGTAGTCCTTGGTCACGTCGTATCTGGGTGGGGTGTAAGTGTAAATGTGTTTTGTGTTGTGCATGTGAAGTTATGTAAGATTCGACGATATTCCAAAGGACGCCCCACAGCGCGTACCGTCGACTGCCTGGTCAAACCTTCCAAGATCACACACGTGGCACTTTTCAGTCAATGTCCAACTAAATCTTATCCCGGTTAGCTAACCCAAATGGGGATTTACAATAGTCCAGCACTGAATTCAGGAAGTTACCGGCGTCCAAACGACACAAAAGCCGGCTACTTAACCAACAAATTATTCGCGGTCACGACGCAAGATGGCGAAATGTCTTAATTTTCACTCAATTATCAACAAAATATCAAAAAACGACCAAGATTGTATCGGATTAACATTAACTCAAAGTTCTAATCAATAATTACACGACAACAGCGTGCATCAAAAAACAAAACGGGAGCCACCATTTTTCCAAACCAAGATGGCACTGACAACTAAACGTCATCTGTCAAACGTCAAAAAACTGCGTTCGGAAACTTGTGGGATGAAACATCTACCCCCCCCCCCGGACGGGCCGTCCCGTCCGCTAATCAATTGGCAGTCTTGACAAGGTTGCGACCGCTCTCTTCATAACCGATCCATCCACCAAAACCTCAGCAAAACGAGGTACCCCGTCGGTGCCAGCCACCAAATTAAGAATGCGCCCCCTGCGCCAATACAGAGGCTTAAGGTTGGCATCCTTAATAAGGACGAGGTCTCCTATCTTGGGCGGATGAGTTTTATCAGTCCACTTAACGCGCTGCTGGAGGATGTGCAGATACTCTAAGCTCCAACGCTTCCAAAAGCTCTGAGTGAGCTGTTGCACCAACTGAAACCGCGATAGCCGATTTTGGCTCACATCAACAAAAGGGTACTCAGGCAGAGCGACAAGTGGCTGTCCAATCAAGAAATGGCCCGGGGTTAGAGCCTCCAAATCGTTCGGGTCCGAAGAGAGCGGGCACAATGGACGCGAATTTAGTACCGCTTCAATGCGACACAATACCGTAGCTAATTCCTCAAAGGTGAGAACGGTGTCTCCCAACAATCTCCGCCAGAGTCCCTTTGCTGCTTTCACCGCGGCCTCAAAAATACCCCCCCAATGGCGGCAGGCTGGCGAGTCAAACAACCAAGTGACCCCTCGACGGGCCAATTTGTTACCAATGTCAACCTGGCTCTCATTAAGAAAGTCATACACTTCTTTCAAATAGTTACTTGTACCCTTGTAGTTGGTACCGCAATCAGACCTGATCAGAGAAGGTAACCCACGGCGAGACGTAAATCTATCCAAAGTTGCCACAAAGGCCTCCGTCGAGAGGGAGGATACCAGCTCCAAGTGCACTGCCTTAGTTGACAGGCAGACAAATACGCACAAATAAGCCTTGACAATTTTACTATTGCGAAGGGTAGACGTCTTTATCGAAAAGGGACCAGCAAAGTCCGTTCCTACGCCTGCAAAGGGCCTCGCCTCATTGACACGATCAGCAGGCAAGTCTCCCATCTGGGGCTGCATCGTTGGGGCCTTAGTCCGATAGCACAGTATGCAACGGAAGACGATGCTACGAATGGTACGACGAGCCGACAAAATCCAAAACTCTCGCTGCAGAATGGCCAACAGCGCATTGCAACCGGCGTGCGAGTTCTTAATGTGACGATCAGTCACCAACAATTTAATCAAATGGCCCGCCTTGGGCAACAAAAGGGGGTGACGGACCCCATAAGGAAGGCTAGAGTGCCTCAACCGTCCTCCAACACGCAAAAGACCCGTTTCATCCAAAAAGGGGTTCAACTTACTAACGGCTCCCGACAACTTAAATCTACCGGACTTCAAGGTCTCGATCTCCTTCTCAAAGTGTACGGCCTGCACAGAGCGAACCCACAGAAGGAGTGACTCCTGTCGCTCTTGAGGAGAGAGAACCGGTGACAGGCGCTTGTCCCCTGGATTCCTAGCATTGTGACCAAAACGCCTGATCCACGAGGTAACGTTCAACAATTTGTCGAGGGAGCTGTATCGATTCAACAAAATATCAGGATCAAACGGAGGGTCCTTCGTCCCAACAGCGAGCACGAGCAAAGGATCCGACATCAAAACTGGCGTTCGAGGCCAATCATCCTCGGGGCGAGTCAGCCAATCTGGTCCCCACCAAAGGGGGTGCACAATCAGGTGGGGGGCCATGCACCCACGTGAGGCTACGTCGCCGGGGTTCAAGTCTCCAGGCACGTGCCTCCAAATCAAAGGCGTTTCGGAATTTTGTATCTGTGACACTCGGTTCGCAACAAAGACCTCCAAGGAGTGGACGGACGTCTTCAACCAACACAAAACAATTTGACTGTCCGTCCAGGCGTAAGAATTCCGAATGTTCACAGATCCACCTAAAGTTTGAGCAACGTGATTCAAGAGACGCACAAGAAGCGCCGCCCCTGACAACTCTAGCTTAGGGATGGTCAATGCCGTCCGCAGGGGGGCCACCTTGCTCTTGGCCATGATCAGTGACAACTTCACCTGGCCTGTCGCGCTGACGGTGCGCAGATAAACAACAGCTGCATAACCGTGCGAAGATGCGTCACAAAACCCATGAAGGGTTGCAGTATAGTTCCCAGGGGGGAGGATAGCGCGTGGTAACGTGACCTCGTTGACCGCAGGAAGTGCGGATACAAATTGGAGCCAATCTTCCAAAAGGGTTTCCCGAAGTGGCTCATCCCAACCAAGTTCCGCGGTCCAAAGGCGCTGGAGAAAACATTTCGCCCAAAACAATACCGGGCATATCCAACCATTCGGGTCAAAGGTTCTCGCGACAGTAGACAATACCAGTCGTTTAGTCCAAGTGTGTGGTGACTCCAAATCGACATCATACGTAAAGGTGTCTTGGACTGGTCGGTACTGAACGCCGAGAACGGCCAACATAGCAGGGTTGTCAGCATTTTCAAACAAATGAGGATCCTGCTTATGATCCTCTTCCACATCTTCCAACAGTGCTGGCGAGCTGTACACCCACTTACGCAACTCATAGCCAGCGGAATCCAAAATTTGAACCAACTCGTCACGCAACAGGATTGCTTCCTCAACCGTGGAAGCCCCAGTGCAGACGTCATCAACATACAAGTCGGTTTTCAAGATGGCGGACGCCCGAGGGAACTTCAAGCGTTCTCGGTCCGCGAGCTCCCAAAGCGAACGAATAGCAACAAAAGGGCTCGATCGAAGGCCGTACGTATTCGTGTTGAGCTCATAAACAACCATGGGGTCCCGGGGATTCTCTCGCCATAGGATCAACTGATAACGTCTGTCATCCCGGTGAATAACCGTTTGCCGGAACATCATTTTGATGTCAGCCACAAAGACTACTTGATGACGACGAAAAGACGTGATGACATCACAAAGGTCCCTCAACAATTTGGGGCCGGAGTGCAAGCAATCATTCAAAGAGACACCAGAGGAAGTCCGCGCAGACCCATCAAACACTGTGCGCAGCTTACCGGTGGATGCCTTGAGGACCGCGTGATGCGGCAGAAAGTAATGCTCAACTGAGCGCCAATCCAAATTTGACACCGACATGTGTCCCAAGTCTGCGTACTCACGCATGAAATCTAAATATTTCTGCCGCAGCACCGGATCCCTGGCCATACGGCGCTCCATCGCCAACAATCTCTTCTCGGCCATAGGTCTGGACTCGCCGAGAGGTGGTCGAACTGCAACAAAAGGCAACCGTGTTACGAGCCGACCGGAACGGAGTCGACCTGTGTTGTTCTGATAGAACAACTCGCACTCCTCATGTTCCGGGTTCAAGCGGGCCACTTGCGGTGGCTCCTCAACCTCCCAAAACCTTTGAACAGCGTCAGAGAGAGCGGAGCCACACGCCAACGCAAAATCAGGCTTAGGTGGAGGGGCAGCCTTCAACACTGGGCCCATCACCGCAAAGCCAAAGATGGTCGAGACAGCCACCAAACCGTTCGGCTGCAAGACTTTCATATTACCCAACATTATTCTCCCTAGTACATTGGAACCCAATATCAAATGAGTTGTATTAGGGGAATCAAACCGGCGGTCAGCCAAATCCAGGCCTGACGTCAACCGGACAATATCAGGCGACAGTTGACGTTGGGGATGACAGCCCAAAATACTCGTCAGAACAATAGCCGAAGGAAAAAACTTAGGGTCCAAACAACTCACAGGAGTGAGCCCAAATAAGGTTTGTCCCTCAACAGTCGGGATAGGTGTTTCGCCTATTCCATTAATCGTGCCTGAAAAGGCACGGACATCCAGGCTCACCCGACCCGCTAACCAAGACGACAAAAGGCAACCCTGGGCTCCCGTGTCCAAAATGGCACGGACCACAACAGAGTCCCCCGTGGGTCGCCAGACCCTGACCGATGCCGTTGGCAACAAAACCGTGTCGATCTGGGGAGGTACGTTAGCGGGACAGGCGCCAATTTCCTAGCAATGCCTGGGCGGCGACCGATCGCCGCATCCAGGCTGGGGTCTATCCCGATGAGGATAGTAATCAAACTCCTCGTCCGCGCGATGTCCCGAGCCGCGCGCCATCGCTGGAGGGGCATATCCCACTTGACGCCTGAGTGGCGGGAGGCGCGTCTCCAAACGGGGACGTTCCGCCAACGGAGGGGAGGGAAGGCGGTGCTGGTCTGGCCAATGTCGCCTACCAGCAGCTGCATAATCGCCTTCACGAGGGGAGGTCAATCGGCGGTTGCGTGGCTCCCGATCAACTGGCGCGGGGGGTGGAGTACGGCGGTCAAAGTTGCAGGCCCCTCCTCGATTCTGAACCAGCGAGCGAGGAGCCCGGTGCTCATCTCCATTATACCCCCCCCTGCGCGAACCCCCATCAGAGGCTGGTCTATCAGAGCGGTTCGCGTTGGCGCACAAAACTTCAAGATGTGAACCCCTACAAATTGAACAAGGGCGGGGGTTGGGGCAATCCCGATGAAAATGATTCCCCAAACAAGAAAAGCACAGACGGCGTGCATTGGCAACTCGGCGGCGGGCACTCACGTGCAACTCCAAGAAAGCCGCGCAAGTGACTACGCCATGTCCCGTGGCCTTACAATAGCCGCAAGCAGGATTACTCTGGGTGCCACCAAAACGGGGGGCAGGGCGGCTATCACCAGGCCCGACAGTCCTAGTCCGTCCCTGGGCCCTCGGCCGAGAGGGCGGTTGGCTTGACCCCGTGGCACCACGAGCGTTGTCGAGGAAACGACACTCATCCTCCAAAAATTTGACGAGGTCTTCAAAAGGGGGAAGATGGGTGGCACTATCCCCACCATACTTCTGCTCAAAACGGGACCTCAAATCTGACGGAAGCTGCTGCAACACTATGTGCACCAAAAGATAGGACCAATAGTCCACCGGCAACTCCAATCGTTTTAAGGCGTTGGTTGCTGCCAGCAATGGATTCAACAGGTCAGCACGCAACGCTGACATTCTGGTGATGGCCGGCAACCCCAAGATCTGGTCAATATGGACATCAGCCAGGCAACGTTTGTTCTGGTATCGTCGGGATAGAAGTTCCAGAGCGGTGGGATAGGCCGAGTCGGTCACCGGCAAGTGCTGCACCAAGGCTCGAGCCTCACCTCCTAGGGCTGACAACAAATAAGCCAACTTCTGGGCCGGTCGGAGGTCAGAGCGCGAATCAACCAAACTTTCAAACAGGTTCCTGAAGCTTAACCAATGGTCCAAGTGACCGTCAAAATGTGGCAGCTCCAGGGTAGGCAGTCTACCCAAAAGTCCAGGGCCTGCAACAACAGAGGTCTCTGTTTTGACCTGGGCAGGGTCCCGACTCTTCAAAATTTCCCGGGCTCGCATACTTATTATGTCACCCAGGTTCAACATCTGGTCATAATCCGCAACAACCTTATCACGGGCTGCTTGACCCAATGCTTCCAGGTCCAAGTCCAAAATCAATTCATTGAAGCGAGCAAACAAAGTGTCAACCGCACTCAATCTCGCATTCAACTGCTCATACCGGGCAAGCGTGCCCTCTTCCAGGTCTAGACGCTCAGCGGTTGCAGCAGCAGAGGCAAACCATCTTAGCTGCGAGGTCAATCCACCAATGGCTTGGTTTACAGCTTTCAATGAAGCCATTGGGACAAATATCAAATAAAACAAATTAAATTCAATTAAATAATCACCAGGAATAATTTTCCCGGACCCAACTACAATTTAAACCAAATAATTAAACTTAGTTTGAATTATTACAAGTTCAAATCCGACCCTGTACAAGCAATACCTTGTTTATACAACAACAAATTAAAGTACAAGCCACAAGGGACACTACATATCATAACATATTATGTCAAACAATCAATGTTAACTATGTTTAATTTGAGTCAGGCTGACAGGCAACAAATCAGACTTCTCAATACTTTAACTCGACAATAAGTGGTGAATTTAACAAATAAACCACGCTCTGCTACCAGATGTGTGAGACTGCACCAGCAGACTCACGATGTCCGCGATTACGCGGAGCCCTAATCAAAATAATACTTGTCCAATCGACAAGGGGAAAACAACTATTCAACTATTAGGTCCACTTACCCATCACGTTGGAACTGGTGATGTGGCGTAGTCCTTGGTCACGTCGTATCTGGGTGGGGTGTAAGTGTAAATGTGTTTTGTGTTGTGCATGTGAAGTTATGTAAGATTCGACGATATTCCAAAGGACGCCCCAGAGCGCGTACCGTCGACTGCCTGGTCAAACCTTCCAAGATCACACACGTGGCACTTTTCAGTCAATGTCCAACTAAATCTTATCCCGGTTAGCTAACCCAAATGGGGATTTACAATAGTCCAGCACTGAATTCAGGAAGTTACCGGCGTCCAAACGACACAAAAGCCGGCTACGTAACCAACAAATTATTCGCGGTCACGACGCAAGATGGCGAAATGTCTTAATTTTCACTCAATTATCAACAAAATATCAAAAAACGACCAAGATTGTATCGGATTAACATTAACTCAAAGTTCCAATCAATGATATATAAACTATAGATACGTTGTCCGCACTCTAAAATGACAACATGAAATGAAGGCAATTGCCCACATCGCGCTTAGTTACGCACCAACCTGTCGCGCGACGCTACGTTTGTTTATAATTTAATAAATCCTCTGACGTGACTGAAGATGTATATTTATCTCCCTCTCGCAACAGGCATCCCGCCGTTCGGTGTCATATTTTCTTTCTCTTTCTTCACGCTTATAAGTAGTTCTAGTATTTTCGCCGTTTTTAAGCGCCGCGATGTTGGTTCATGACGTGTCTATATATAATACGTCATTGGTTCCAATCAATAATTACACGACAACAGCGTGCATCAAAAAACAAAACGGGAGCGACCATTTTTCCAAACCAAGATGGCACTGACAACTAAACGTCATCTGTCAAACGTCAAAAAACTGCGTTCGGAAACTTGTGGGATGAAACAAGAACACTTACGTATCTGCGAAATGTTTGAGTCCCAACTACTAGGGGGCAAGCTAGACAGACAAACAGTCAGTGTCTGCTACTGAGAAATTCCTGACAGATAAACCCAATAACACTTTTCCCGATCTATGAATCACACTGGAAGTTCTTGCTCAGCAGTCGTGCTTGCGCTAGACCAAGAGATATACTGAACAAAAATGTATGATTTATTTAGCTTCCCGTTAGTGAAAGGAATCGGATCAGTAGTTCCGAAAATTACCCTCTACATACAAACAAATTTTACCTCTTAAATCTGAGAAGACGAGCATATTCATCTACTTTACACTGTTAAATGTTTCTTAAAAATGTAGTGGTCCGTCGGGGTCCAAGCTAGCTGTGGTGAGGGCTCCGGAATCAGGAACCTTCATACAATACGAGTCGTATCAAGGAGAACTTTGAATAAGTACCTTGGTCCAGTCCCCAAGCGAGAGCCTCGAGGATCGTTCTTCGAGGCTCAGCCATCAGGCCATTGGCCGTAACGACAATCAGCACAATGATAGTCGAGATCACTTTTCAAATTCATATTTCGTTTATTAATTTCTATCATTATTTAAATACATTTTTAAGTTTTTCTCATAATAAAACGAAACAAAAAAAAAACACATAGAAAAATAAAAAATAGAGGTCTGCCGGTGTCAGGTGCAGGGTCCAAGCTACCAGAGGTAAGGGCTGCAGGGACAGGAACCTCCTCACTTCTGAATCAGGTCCTTGATCCAACCACATAAAGAGAGCTTCGACACATATTCGTCGAGGCTCTTGGCTATCAGGCCATTGGCCATTACGACAATCGGCATAATGATAGCCGAGTTCACATTCCAATCCCAAATCACCAATCAGTCGCCAATCTCGTGTGCCAAGTCTAGATATTTTATTTGTTTCTCAGCTTTCACGAGATTCTCGTCATGCGGGATGGTAACATCGATTATCATTACGCGGCGCGCTGATCGGTCTATCACCACTATGTCAGTATTATTGGCGACAATAGTCCTGCCAGCAATGATGGACTGATCCCAGTACAGCGTGACATCATTCTCGAGAACGGGGTCGGGCACATACTTGTACTACGAAACCTCCGATTCCACAAGTTTATATTTCAAGGCAAGTTGTTGGTGAATAATCCTGGCTACTTGGTTGTGCTTGTGCAAGTACTTGCCGTCAGCCAGACGAGAACAACCAGAAATAATGATGGACTCACCCGGATGGTGGCATGCCCGACACACGTCAACCGTTCCGTCCTTCATAATATATTTCCGGTAGTTGTTCGTCAAAATACGTCCATTATCGCACAGACAAAACCTTCAGTTTCCCCAAAGAAGTCACCGAAACGTAGCCAGGACACAGACACTAGAAAATCTACATCGGGCCCATGAAGAGCCCGGTAGAAGCGCCCGTGAAGCTCATTGCCTTGCCATACTTCCTTGCGGTCATCGGTAGTAAGCAGTTCACGTTTGTGCCAGTTCTCTTTAGCCATGAACAGCGGGGGGAAATGTCTTGCATACCTATCCCGGCTAACGTCACCATTTTTTTGTTTCTTTTTTCTTCTTGTTTTCTAACAGCTCTACAGTATACAGTATCAAGATCATTCGATTGCCATATTCGATTCTTGTGCATCATGAACATAATGTTTCTTGGTGTACACGAGGGTATTGTTGTTGTTTTAAAAGGTGATTGGGCTTTAGCTCATCGATTGCAAGACTACAAGCGTCTTTAAAAAAACGAAAAGTATATTTTAAAAAAAAACTTTTTCGCAAAAAATATACAATCGACTTCCAAAAAAACCCTAAATGTCCAAATAACCTTAGTCTCGAAAGTTGGTGGTAGAAAATGAATCATATGAAACTGGTAGTATTTCTGTGTTACTGAAAACGGTAAAGGAAAACATAGTGAGGATACCGGCATGTCCTAGAACCAAAAAATTCGCAGACATGTGACATCTACCAATCCACACTGGGCCCGCCTGGTGGATTATACCCCATTCCCTCTCATAGAGTGGAAGCCTGTGTCTCAGCAGTTCCCACTGCTTATACACATTAATAGCCTGATGATGATGAAGTTTTTTGTGCTAAAAAGTTTAAACTTATAATATCAACTAGTATTTGCGTGGGTGCGCGAGCTGCGCACAGCTCGCGTGTTGTCGTGTTCTTGAGAAGTATTCCTCACCATCATAAAATTTTGAGAATCCAAGGGAACCCTTGAAATAATTGGAAAATCCGTTACAACTACCCATATATCAGTATGTAAACCCTTAAGAACCCCTAAATTATTCTAAAAACCAATTTAAAAAAAAAATACCTATAAAAAAACCTTATTTAAAAACTCAGACCCATTAAAAAAAACTACCCTATCCGCTGTGGAGGTCGCCGGCTCGCTTCGCTCGCCACCTCCCCCCTTCGCTCCATTCGGTCTCGCAGGTTCGCTGCACTCAGAACCTACCTACCACCAGACAGGTTTCGACGCCTACTATATATTTGTTCAAACACATAATGGCTATCTCTGACCGTTACGAAGTTATAGCCCTTTTATTTTTAGGGGAGGTTGGGGAGGGGAGGATACCCTCCGTTTACAAATTTAAACGCTCCTCATTAATAATTTACAGTAAAAATCAAAAAGCCGCTACGTGTCTTAGTTTCCGAGATACGATGGGGGGAGGGGTGAAGGGGGGGAGAGTGGGGAGTTTTGAAACATGATCTTGACTAACGCGTTGCCCCTTTATATGAATCTGAAAAAAAAAATGTTCCAAGTCTTTCAATTTCCGAGATCCGCCTAAAGGGGTGAAAAGCGGGACAAGGGGGGCAATTTTGAAAAATGGTTTTTACTTTCCCGAGCCTCCTCTATACGAATCTGAAAAAAAAAACGTTCCAAATCCCTTGGTTTCCGAGATACGATAGGGGGTGGTGAGAAGGGGGGCGAAAAGGGGAGGTTTGGCACTTTTCCCATACTCGCGAGAGTCACTTGTTTACGAATCTGTCAAAATATACCCACCTCCCCATCCACCATCTGGGAGAACAATTATGTCAGTCAGTCAGTGAGTGGTAATCGAGCTTTATATAGTATAATGACTATATTTATTTTATTATTGCAGGCAATCGTGGCCGCGGCTAATTCCATTTCTCAGGCGTCAGGTAAGACTTATATTTCCAATAACCTCTTTGTACCAAACACATGACGCTTTAGTTTTTTAGGGTTCCGTACCCAAAGGGTAAAAACGGAACCCTATTACTAAGACTTCGCTGTCTGTCCGTCTGTCCGTCTGTCCGTCTGTCTGTCACCAGGCTGTATCTCATGAACCGTGACAGCTAGACAGTTGAAATTTTCACAGATGATGTATTTCTGTTGCCGCTATAACAACAAATACTAAAAACAGAATAAAATTAATATTTAAGGGGGGCTCCCATACAACAAACGTGATTTTTTTATAATAATTGGTACGGAACCCTTCGTGCGCGAGTCCGACTCGCACTTGGCCGGTTTTTACATTTATAGGGTCCGTGCCTAATAGGTGCGAACATTATATTATTTACATTTACATCTACAATATTATTACTAAGACTCCGCAGTCTGTTTGTCCTTCTGTCACCTGACTCTGTCTTTTGAAAAGATATTTGAAATTGTCACAGACAAAAAAAAAAACGAAACAACGAAAGAGGTTGTTCTTTTATGATGTACTAGCGGGCGTCACGCAGTTTCACCCGCGTAGTTCCCGTTCCCGTAAGAGTACGGGGATAAAATATAGCCTATGCTGCTCAGTAAAGACGTGGCTTTCTAATGGTGAAAGAATTTTTGAAATCGGCGCTATAGTTTTTGAGTTTATTCATTACAAACATACACACACGCAAACATTGAAAAATACAAATCTTTCTTCTATAAAATTAGTGTAAATGTAGTTGGCCTATGTTTGTCCACAGTTGGGCAAAGGTCTTTCCAATATTATTTCAGCCTTCTCAAAAGTTATTCATGAGTACGATGTTTAGCCCTTTTTAAGTCTGAACACCATAAAATAAAAAAGCTTTTTTGTTTTTCACTTTAATCACAGTGTTAATATATTTATTACAGACAGCAGGTATTCCAGTTGGCCGTCCATTTAAAATATTTCCATTTTGCAAAAACACTTTTCCGACATACTTACCGATACAGTATACGTAACATAGTTCACCCATATTATTCTGAAACAATGTTTTTTTTAAAATAAATAATTATTTTGGCAGATTCAATGTTGTTTTTTTAAACATTTGTTCCTCTGTTCCTCCTGCGAGATAATTGCGTAGCTTATTCGCAATCTCAATGCCATTCACGACAGCTTTAATGCGTTATATAACATATGTTGACATGAGTAATGGATTTCATTAGGATTGCGATTGAAAGTATGCCATGAAAATGGGATACTGATTTTAATTTCTCTTATGAATAGATATACCTAGAAAAGGACATGTAGGTACCTAAATCCTAACTTAGGCGATCCTCACGCCACACTGCTAATGACAACGACATTAGGGATTTTACACAAGCCAATGCGACGTGAGATCCGCTTTACCCGCGCGTATTAGCAGCAAAGTAACTACAACACACAATATATTTCAGATCTAAGTTAGATAATATACAGTTCATGATGCACCTAACAGCAGTTATGTTCATCAGCATCATCTTCCTGCCGTTATAAAATTATGTTACTAGAACTAATATTGTATTAATAGCATTTTTTTTTTCCATTAGCAAACGAATTCAAAGTATCACTTGAAAACTAAGCAAATCACAAGGCTAAATCTACCAGTAAGTTATTTGATCAAGGCGCATTTCCGATAAATTCAAAGTCATTAGAAGGCCCCATAATAAGCACTAATGCTAACATACAATGTGATCCCTTTGATCTAAAGAAACAACCGATTATTTATTACATTGTGATCGACTTCAAAGCTCCTTTACACGTCACGATTTTATAGCTAACTTTACACAACTTGCTTAGAACTTCACCAATTCTAAGTAATCGACTGGTGTAAAATGGATGGAAATGCAACAATGTCTACATAGACAATTCACTCCATTGATTTAAGCGAATATAGCGTTACTACACTTCTTAAAAAGCAAGGGGTAAGAAATCACTCATTATATGGCTCACAATCATGAGTCAAGTATACAAAACGTACGATGCTTTAAAACAAGATTTTCTGGGTGAAATGGATTTCATCAGTAACATTGGTGCAAAGTTTTTTATTTATCCTTTCATTGGTCGATCTAAACTTATTACGTACTGTTTCTATTTCACTTATGGCCTCCTATTTCTCACATTGACTCAGTTACTCGTTACTCTTGGCTTAATTGGGATCAACGACTGTGATTGGTTCGAAATTATCAACGTCGCTCCCAACATAGGAGTCTGCTTCATGATCTTGAACAAATACAAAAAGATCCAAGACAATAAGGAATTGTACGACAAAATATTTAAACATTTTCGATTGGACCTATGGGAAGTTGTATCTGATACAACAGATCACAAGAAGATTCTGAAGCGATACACCCTGACTACAAGGCTGATATTGAGATTCGAGTTCTATTACACCATTGTGCTGGCTGTGGTTGTTGATTTATTCCCGAGAATCATTATGGTTTACCAGAACGACATTCTTGGTGGAGAAAAGCAGTATTTGTACCCATTTGATGGCTGGTACCCTTTCGATAAGATACAATGGTATGACGCTGCTTATATCTGGGAAAGTTTCATGACCAATGTCGTCATTTTCATCTTCGTTTTTGTAAATATGCTTCATGTTTCTTACACCCGTTATATTTGTATGGAATTGAAAATTCTTGGGAGTACCATGCAAGGGCTCATTAGTGATGAAGACATGGTTCAAATTAAGAAAGGAAGAGAGGTTGGACCAACTCATGACAAGATTAGAAACAAATTAAAGTTTATTATTTGCAAGCATCAGTATTTGGCCAAGTAAGAAATGTCTATTCTAAATGTTCTATTTTACTTGGGATTAGAGCACCACGTTGTCTTTTTCTTCCATTTTTCTCTGTCAACCGGCACGCCATAATTTACTTATTTTTTTCTGTATCATTCACTACACAGTCCGTTTATGTTTTCCCTGGTCTTCCTCCATCAATATTTATATGTCTACAAGACATTAACAATAGTGATAAATTATAACATTTTAATCAACTAGCAAAGTAATTACAAACCTCTTTTGATTACAGGATTACATCAGATCTAAATGAAGTTTTGGGAGCTGGAATGTTTCATACTTACGTCTTTGGATCCGTGTTCATATGTCTAACAGCATTTACAGCAACAGTAACTGTTTTCTTTTATCTTTTATCACATCTTTCCGCTTAAACAAATAAACTAATGACTGTTTATTTTCTAGGTGGTTGATGATCTGTACAAGTCTATGCGATACTTTTCTTTCTTCTGTTCTTTGCTTGTAGAAGTTTTCTTTCAATGCATCATAGGACAACTTCTTATTGACCACGTATGTTACTTGATTCTGCTACCCTGATACTTAGGTTCATTCTTGTTTGATTTTGAGTTTTTTGCTTATCTGGCTTAGTCTTAGGTCTAATAAAATTGTTGTCTACAAAAATTCAGCCCCTGCTCCTACATAGCTGATGGTCGATGGAGGCCTTAAATACTGGAGGACTTTGAAAGACTTTGACGGTCATCAGTATATATATAGTGTTTCACAGGCAGTTTTTGAAGTGCAGTGTTGTTTTCCAGAGCAATAAATTGGAGCAAGCCATTTATTTCGCAGAGTGGGTCTATGCTGATTCTAATACGAAGAAAATGTTGCTGATTTTCCTGATGCGTACCCAAAAGCCTTTCATGTTTAGCGCCAGAGGCTACATGGTTATGAATTTAGATACTTTCAGTGGGGTATGTACAGGAGGACTTTACTTGATGAGCCACTTGCCACTATTGGTATTTTAGCCGTGTAATACAAATCGGGTTTAGTCGGTATTATTCGTACTCGTGAATGTATCATCATCTGCCTAGCCTTTTCGCCTTTTTGTCTTTTCTATTATTTTTTTTCTTTTTTTAGTGTATAATAGTGCAAAATTGGAAAGTAGTGAAAGTGGCTTATCAATTAAAGTCCACGACTCTATGAATAAAGGAATAAGAATACAGTATTCTTTGATTACGACCTCGTTGTCCAGTGGTCTTAAGCGCGACTCCTGTGCAAGAGGTCCTGGATTCGATTCCCAGGTCGGGTTAAGTGTTATTTGATTTTCCCATCAAGAATTTCTCAGTAGCAACCACGGAGTCTCGATTTGAACCTGGTTGATGGCAATAGGCTCGCCCTCTATTACACTGATGAAATACGGGTGTACTATTAGGTACACCTCTACCCAACCCTTCGGGGGTTAGGTAGAGGTATGTCTATTTCTTAACAGACAGTAACCTTTAAAAGGTCTTCCTTTTAAAGGTTACTGGCTCAGGGAGTTGTGGTGCAGCTTAGGAAAGCCCTAGTCCAGCAGTGAACAGTTGATTGATAAAAAAAAATAAAAATAAACCGACCATACTAGAGATGATGAATCACAAAAAAAAAAAAAATTAAAAAACCCTACTGCGTAAAAAGTAACTAATAATTTTAATTAAAAACTCAAAAAACAAATTCAGGAGACAGGACATATTGACTGCAACAGTCCCTTTAGGTACATAAAGTCTACTTTACCAAAACGACTGTATCCAGGTCTACTTTCCCGAAATGTCTACTTTCGGGACCCATATTGGATGTAATGATTTTAGTCTAGATTATTTAATGGGTCCCGACTGTTGCAGTCAATATGACGTCCTGTCTCCTGAACTTGTTTTTTGAGTTTTTATTAAAATTATTAGTTACTTTTTACGCAGTCGGGTTTTTTAATTTTTTATTTTACACTTTTTAGTTATTTAGATTAGCCTGAACGGCTTGATAAAGGGCTCATAATGAGGATTTTAATATGGTTTCATATTAAAATCCTCATTATGAGCCCTTTATCAAGCCGTTCAGGCTGCAGAGCGTGCCAAAAATTTGATTTTGGTGCCAGAAATCCGCCATTTTGTTTTTTTTTTATTTTGATGTATCCAGTGTCACTCCCACAGTAAATGCAAATCTAACGACACTTCCCAAGCTAAAATCCATCGAGCCGTTCAGGCTGTAGAACGTGCCAAACATTTGAATTTGGAGCCAAAAATCCGCCATTTTGTTTTTTTTTATTTTGATGTATCCCGTGTCACTCCCACAGTAAATATGAATCTAACGACACCTCTCAAGCTAAAATCCACCGAGCCGTTCAGGCCACAGAGCGTGCCAAACAATTATACATACATTACATACATACATACATACTCTCGAAAAACACAACCCTCCTTCTGGCGCAGTCGGGTAAAAATAGGATTCTGTTTAGTCAGTCAGTTAGATTATCGAAAAATATTGGATACGTGTTTTTGTTTTTATAAAAGTAATAAAAATGTACGAAGATAAAACGTGTCAAAGATCATGAGTGGCTTCTGACGTCATATTTGTGTAAAAAAATGTACTCAAATGTGACGTCACACGAGTTTTCAACGCACTTTATCGTCTTCATTTTATGTTTACGTGAATAAATAAAAAATATATTGTGTCCAATATTTTTTGGAACTATATGATCCGTCATATAGTTCCAAAAAATATTTCAATTTTTTTTTTCTCTTGAATATTGTCTTGAATATTCTGATTATTTTTAAACCTAGTAGTAACAGAATGGTTCAAATTGAAGGTTTCTATGTATTCATGATCATTACTTCTTTTTCAGATATGTAGCTTGTCCTACCAGTTCTTCAATTTGCTTCGTACAGTATATTCAGAATAAATGAATTGTTTTTCTTTATTTATTCGATTGTATCTTTTACTTTTCATGAAACTTATAAAAATATTTCACTTCATGTTACTTAGAACTTAATCAATTTAAGATTGTTTACTTAATATTCACATTGGTGAAACAACACACATTAAATTACTATTAACGCACGGAGTTTTGTCGTTTTATTACAATCCTAAATCTCTGGGACCAGCACCCCTAGCCAAGCTACAAACGTTTCGTATCGATTCTCTTTCTACAATCGTAAACGCCTCGGCGTAATCGATTATAAAACGCTAAATTGGTAGCCAAGTTGACACGACTGAGTAGATCGCTCGTTCTCTAATGTCTGTAGAAAAAACCTACACTTTAGTCTATGGTGAGCGATCCTACCAAAGAGTTTAGCGATCAACATTGTAGAAACGATAACATTATATTCTATCATTTTGAGCGATGTAAACTTGTCTACGAATTTTCTATTCGTTTGTGTGGATCACGTGATTTAACGTTGAGATGATGTCATTCCCATTCATTTGAATAGTTTTCTACTAGCGTTAACGATTGTAGATTGTCAACTTGGCTAGGGGTGCTGTTCTATGGGGTATGTCTATCAAAGCTTGTACTTCAATTATTGAGACTGTAGCACCGTATTTAGCCTCGATATTTAATTTGTGCGTGGATCAAGGGGTCTTCCCGGATTTAATGAAAATCAGTAAGGTAATACCTCTTTTTAAATCCGGAGACAGTAAAGACACCAATAACTATAGGCCCGTATCCGTGTTGCCGGTTTTTAGCAAGGTGTTTGAAAAGATTATGCTCAATCAATGCTTAACCACTTTAACACCAATAAAATATTACACGAGCAACAGTACGGTTTCACCAAAGGACGTTGTACGACTGACGCCGGTGTCACTTTATTAAAACACATATTTACTGCGTGGGAAGAGGCACAAGATGCCATAAACGGACGGCTGAGCTCAGCAGCATATGCTGTTAGAAAAATCCGTCAATTTACAGATGTTGATACGGCGAGGCTAGTCTATTTTAGTTATTTTCATAGTATTATGTCATACGGTATTTTACTATGGGGACGGGCTGCAGACATCGAGTCTATATTTATTCTGCAGAAAAGAGCCATCAGAGCCATATATGAATTACGTAGACGCGATTCTCTAAGAGAACTGTTTAAGGAAATAAATATCATGACAGTACCTTGTCAATACATCTATGAGAATATCATGTACGTTAGGAAAAATCTGCATTTATTCAGTAAAAGAGGTGATAGACACCACTATAATACTAGAAATAGGGAACAACTAGTTCAGCCAGGTTTCAGGCTTGCTAAGGTAGATTCATCTTTCATGGGGTACTGTTTAAAATGTTACAATAAAATACCTCCCCACATTCTACAACTAAATGAGACGAAATTTAAATCTTGTATAAAACGCACACTATGTAGTCAAGCATATTATAAGTAAGGGGATTACATTAATGATAAAAATGCTTGGCTCAATGCTTGTCCTGCTCCACAACCATAGGGGAAAACTAATTGGGCAAATTATTGTGGTAGCTGCAGAAGATTGTAAAAATATCCTTGCTTTGTATAGACTCCATCTCTTAGTATTGTATAATTGCATAGCTCATGTGTGAGTACCATGTACTGTAAAGCATTTGCATTTAGTTATCTTTCATTAACTTGAATATGCCTTGGTGGCCAAGAGAATGTCATGCTCACTCAAATGTCTCGCTGATGGTGGCGGGTGTCTCGGGTCATTTAGTTTCCTTCAATCTGGTTGAGTTGAATGGCGCCGATACATGCGTCATGTTCGTGTACGGGTGCTGTCAGTTGGGACTGGTCATCTCTAGCTGCCACGGTTCATTTTAATTACTTTATTTTAAATTGTTGATTTAATCTTTTGCTCTGGACGCTCTTAATATGCACCTTTTTCTACATCGTTCTCAGTTCTCACATTTATGTCGTGTATAATCTCAACATAAATGATGTAACCAAGATTTTTTAACAATATTTTGATTTAAAAGAGCTTCCATGGAGTTTCTTGCCCGTTCTTCTTCATCGAGATCTACGCTAGGGAATGGGCAACTACAGTACTTTCTCAAGTTATTATGTCTTGTGACTGGGACTGTAGCTTTGTTTTTTTTTGTATTTTTGACATTCAAAAGTGCCGTAATGGTCTAATTGAAATAAATGCTTTGAGTTTGAGTTTGAATTTTGAGTCTATCTACAACATCTGCCTAGCCTTTTCCCAACTATGTATGTTCGGGTTTGCTTCTAGTCTAAATGGATGCAGCTGAATACCAGTATTTTACACGGAGCATCTGCCTGTCTGACCTCCACAACCCAGTTAGAACTGGGTAATACGGCTTGCATTCCAAATAGACAAATTATTTATGTAAAAACATATCAAGTAATGGCCGTGTGGTATCCGGCAGAGTAGAATAGAACCAACCTATTACACTCACGGGTGTCGTACAAGGCGACTAATGTCTGAGGCAGAACACCTTGCGCCTCCGTAGACCTGAGAATGGGCAGCAGCGTTTGCTGTTAGTCTTTCATCACTGCGATCTCCAATCCGCCTGCCAAGCGTGGAGATTACGGCAAATTCCTCCCATCATGGGAGAGGCTTATGTCCAGCAGTGGACTTTATGGGCTGTTGTAGTAGTAGTATATCAAGTAACAGACTACATTTTTCACATCCGAAATTCAATACCACAAATATCCTTAGCTACATTCAAAACAAGACACCTACCTATACTAAAACTCGATTTCCATGTAAAACTAAACGTAATATGAATATTTGTGAGTAGATTTCACAAAATAACGGTGTGCACACGACGGTGAAAACTTGGGAAACTGAACATGAACAGGCAACGACTTCGTCCGTATATTGAAATCGGCTCAAATCAACTACAGAATAGAACAGAAGTTCCGTTCTACACAACAAGCCAGAACAGGCGCACATAGAGAATGATCTTGACGACCTGATTGGCGCAGCGGTAGTGAGGCTGCCTTACGTTCTTAGGGTCCTAGGTTCGAATCCCGGTCGGAGCAAATGTTTGTGTGATGAGCACGGACATTTGTTTCCGAGTCATGGATGTTTATATGTATAATAAGTATGTATTTACAAACAAAAAGTATCTATGTAGTATATCAACTATCTGGTGTCCACGACACAAGCCTCGTTGCTTAGTGTGGCACTAGATGGCGCTGTGTGTAATGTCCAGCAATATTTATTTATTTATTTATTTATCTTAAAATATTTTTAGGGTAATTTTTATTATTTTTCTGGCGCTTTTGCAATTACTGAAGCTTGCCCATTAACTCCGAACATTTCTTCTTTTGCGAGGTGGAACAGCTCAGCAGCACTCATGATTCCAATCCATTTGCAAATGTTACGGGACACCACAATCAAGTCTTAGCAAGGGGTATCGTAGTGCCTAGTGGCTGTAAAAATCAGTTAGGCAGTCGCTCTATGTAAATTACTGGTATTCAGCTGCATGCGGGTGGACTGGAAGCCGACCCCAATATAATTTTGAAAAGGCTCGGGAGATGATGATTATGATAAGCGTCCTAAATTCATCAGTGTGCTCAATGGCATTTAAATAGCAGACAGATGTGTTCTGAAGAGTTTGTTCTGACACTTCTTCTGCTCAAATAAAACACAAGGAAGTGGCGAAGGGTGGATCGTTTTGGGAGACAGCCTCATATAATTTTGACGTACAAAAAGTGATGATTTTCCAAACCTAATTTGAGCAAATATGTTTTGTTTTTGAAATGCGTAGCAAGATTTTTGTACGATCAAAATTGTGTCCACGCATTAAACCTGTATTACATAAGATATAGAAATAAGAAGTTATAATCAAGGTTAAATAATTCAAGGCAGTTTCCACCGTCGCTTAGTTTGTCTTGTGTTGTGTTCTGGCAGGTACGCAGATTTGCTTCTGTGTGCGTGCATTTCGCGCACTGTACGGAGTCAACCTTCTCTTCTCAATCTATTCTGTGGCTCAACGTCATAAAAGCAAGATGTCTACATTCATATCGAGAGACTTCGTGAAAAATAGGCATATTGAGACCGTATTGTCTCACTACATATTTTGCACCCTATATTGAGTCGTTTTATTTCGGAAATAAAAGCCTAATGGTTTATTTAGATGAAATGTCTATGCAGAGATTTTAAAGAAAATATTTTCGCGCATTTTCTACGAATTGGCTTTTTTTCTACAATTTTTGGTTTGTCTTCGTTTTGGTTCAAACTATTTCATGCCGTAGCGTTTCTGTACAATGAAAATATTAGGTGTCATTAACAGAACCCATTTCTACCATTTTTATTTTTTTTAGAGTTCCGTAGTCAACTAGGAACCCTTATAGTTTCGCCATGTCTGTCCGTCCGTCCGTCTGTCCGTCCTCGCTTAATCTCTGTGACCGTTAGCACTAGAAATCTGAAATTTGGTACCAATATTTATATCAATCACGCCGACAAAGTGGTAAAATAAAAATTGGAAAATAATGTTTTATTAGGGTAGCCCCCCTATATGTAAAGTGGGAAGTGATTTTTTTTTTTTTCATTTTTTGATAATGTCAATAATTTCGGAAATAATCGCTCCAAAAGTAAAAAACAATGTGTCCCCCCCCCCCCTCTAACTTTTGAACCATAAGTTTAGAAAATATGAAAAAAATCTGAAAAGTAGAACTTTATAAGGACTTTCTAGGAAAATTATTTTGAGCTTGATGGAAACAACAGTTTTTGTACAAAAAAGACAAAAAGTTGTACAAAATAATTTCTGGACTGTTTGTAGTATATTCGTATATGCAAGCATTTTTACATAATGGATACCCACCTTTAAACTCATAAGTGGGAACACTTATTGTGACGGACGGGAAACTACGGAACCCTACACTGAGCGTGGCCCGACACGCTCTTGGCCGGTTTTTTATAAATAATCTAGCCAAATTTGTTTTTTGGATGTTTGAAAACAGCGGAAAATCTGGCCAATTTTTAAGGTTTTGAAGGTTTATATCTCTTTTAATAAATAATTTATGAAAAAAAAGAAAACATAGGGCCAATAGTGGTTATAGATTTTTTGGAAAAGAAAATATTGCTCTACTGGCAGAATCTAGGGAGAAAACAGGGGACTACGTTTGTATGGAAAAACGTCCGTTTTGTGTCCTCGTAAGTACTGTGTGCTTAGCTTTAGCAGAATGTTTTCAACTTCTTACTTTTTTACTTCAAAAACAAACGACTGCTTTAGTCAAAACTTCGACAAAATATAGGGAATTGCAACATTCATTTTCAATGAGTTTTTTCTAGGCCAGCTTCCACTAAAAAAACGATAGATGGCGCTTAACACTTCAATACCCGCAATTACAGACACAATTAAAATAACAATGCACCGTGCCTCTGGAGGCACGGCCGGGAGCATACGGGTTAATATGACTCAGTATAAAAAAAATTGTTTTCGTGTCCAGTCGCAGCCAAATTAAAGTTTTACGTGCAGCAGATATCGGTTTCCAAATATTCGGTGCCATGTCTTATTTTATAGAAATTATGTCCAAAATGAAAAAAAGTAAGTTGCAATGCAACCTAACCGCAAATCGAACGAAGAAACACGAACGCACACAAACTGGGAAGGAACACTTTTATAGGCAATGAACGCCAGCTTCATACACCCTAACAATTTTTTTTTACACTGAGACACGTGCAGCGCCATCTATCGTTTTATAGTGGAAGTTTGCCTAGAAAAAACTTCATTTGCCGTAGCTCCGGTCTCTGAGGACTTTGATACTTATCGCGATATTATAAATTGGAGAACTTATTGAGGGCTATAATATGATTTGAGATTTAGGATAATTTCAATACGTTGGACTTACGCCCATCTGACCAAGACCCATTAGCAACTCCAGTTGATCACAGTTTTACTTGCCTTAGTAATACCGAATACCGTGTTCATTAGGCAACCTCTGGTGCGAAATAGTAAACAGAAAAAAAAGGAAAGGATATCAAATCTAGATTCTAGAAGCGAAAATGGATTTCGCGACCATTTTTATATATCACACTGAAAACTGTTATCTAATATGGCTCACGATCAATATAAATTATTTTAATTACTTCGACTTATAATATATTAATTACTCACGAATATTGTGTTATGTGTTTTTTTTATTGTTGTCCGTTTCCTTAAAAACCGTGGCAAATTTGTCAATCGTCAGTCAGTCCAGTCACTCGTTTGAAGATGGGTACTATCCAGTGGGCTTTCTTTTGTGTGCTATTTATTTTGCCCTTGGGCTCAATAGCAACATATAGAGGTGAGTAAATAAATCCGCCATTTTGATTTCATCACATTTTGCTGTTTCTCTTTTTTTATTTTGTAAATTACCTGTTCAAACACACTTAAACAAAGCACACAATTAGACCTCTGGGGTCTGTCTTAGTATGCCAATTTGGTATTCCATAGCATAATCAGCCTATAATGTGCCACCACACTGGCCCAGTGCGGGACGAAAAATCGAAAAATGTGTTCTACCTAAGATGTCACAATGTCTTAAATTTTTTGCATCTAAGACATGCCGGTTTCCTCACGATGTTTTCTTTCACCGTTTTGAAAGCAGTGGTGATGAAATAAATTACTCCAAGTAATACCTAGTATGATGGTAGGTTCTCGGTTCGAAACCCAAGTGCGTTACCTGAGTTTCGAACATACTACCTTTCGCTTGGGGCAGTTGCCACAGGCCCGCCACTGCTCACAGGAATTACTATATCGAACAATAATATTTTAAATGCTTTCTTCGATTGAACCTAAATAGGAAATTGCAAATCTATTTAGTCCTTCAGTTAGAGTATTGGAAAATAATGGACAAGTATTTTTTGTTTTTGTAAATCAATGAATTGACAAAGATAAAACGTATTAAAACTCGGCAGTGACGTTAGAACGCACTTAAAATTATATCACGGCGTGACGTATTGAGAATTTTAAAAGCGCCGTATCTTCGTCAATTTTTGTTTACGTAACAAAATAAAAAATACGGCTCAAATATTTTTTGATGACTGACGGACTAATTAGATTTTTTCAGTACACAAAGCTATTGTGGTCCTAGGTTTGATAATACACCTACGTTAGGTATACCATTCTAATTACTCTCCAGTAAAATTACTAGTTATTCCTAGCAAATGCCAGTGGAGTCGCAATTACAATAGAAGTATCTTTATTTTCTTTTTAGACAGAGGATCCAGGAGTTCGGCTACTGCCATATCCCAAGCCCAATCAGGTATCGTAACTTTTCTCCTTATTGTCTGAAGTTATTACATTAATGCTGAAAAAAAACTCGAGTAAATGCTCAACTTTTTTTTTTAATTTTTCATTTACAATCTTTGAGTAAGACAACCAATTAGAATCTTTGAGTAAGGCAAACAATTAATTTAATAATTATTATTTCAAAATACCAGCTTTTTACTGAATGCATAATTATGAAAGTTTACACGGTACTTATAATTTAAAAAAAAAATTGTCTGTCTCACTGATTGTTCCGGCTAATCTCTGAAATTATTGGACCGATTTTGACGGTGCTTTTACTCGAAGATAGCTTTGTCTTAAGAAGGCTAAGTATTTTATTTTAGAAAAAAAAATAAGGTTCCGTGTAAAATTCTTGATTTGTCAACAAAATCCGATTCAAATAGGGAAGTAACATCTTATAAGAACAGGGATGATTCCTGACTAAAAAAAATCGGAGTTGTCTTTGGGGACTGCCGATAGAAGTGAAAACAAAAAGTACACAGGCCCCGCCCCAGTCGTAGCACTGGTTATGCCCCCCGCATGCCTATGTGATACTACGCCGTAGCGGATGCTACGAGTGCTACGAACGGCTACAAAGCGTGACCACACGTTACGTTACGTGACGATGAGTTCAATGTTTTTCCTTTACCCAAAAAGTGCTCAACGCGCCTAAAGAAGCTTTCACTTCAAAAATATGATTCTGTATAGTCCGTCAGTTAGATTATCGACAAATATTGGATACGTGTTTTTTGTTCTTTCAAATTAATAAAAATTGACGAAGATAAAACGCGTCAAAGTTCGTAAGTGGGGGAGATTGTAAAAAATGTAATTTGTAAAAAAAACTTTCTTATAAAAAATGTACTTAAATGTGACGTCACACGAGTTTTTTAGTCTTCACTTTTTGTTTACGTGAAAAAAGAAAAAAAATTGTGTCCTATATTTTTTGGAAATCTATCTGACGGACTAATTAGATTATTTTGTCATCTAACCTATTCACGCATACGAAAGTCGCGAGCAACAGCTTATAGTTTCATTAGTAAAAATACTTTTCAAATACAGATGGAGGCAAAAGCAATTCAGACGCATATGCTGCAGCTGTATCTGGTAAGATACTTTAATTATATATTTTTTACAAAACTCAAGCTCAACGCGTTTATTTCAACTAGACCATTTCGGCACTTATGAATGTCAAAAATACAAAAAAAAAACTAAGCTACAGTCCCAGTCACAAGACATAATAACATGAGAAAGTACGGTAGAACAATTACACGCTAGCAATTTTTTATTTTCTATCTATATTGGCCCTTTTTTTCGGATGGGAAATCATTAAATGACTCCTCCCGCTCTAGCCGGAGCGGGAGGGAGTGTCAGACTTTTACTGACTAAAACCCATCCATGTTCCTTAATCGCCCTTTGTGTTCCAGGGCCACGGTATCTCTTTCGAACATTCCCGCAACCCCGGATCCACATTGGCCCTGGATCGAAGAATATGGAAGTAATGGGGAGAGGCCTTTGCCCAGCAATGGGATGACATAGTAACAGTAACACACTAGCAATAAAATGCAGAATAAGGCCTGGTTTCGATACTCGGGTCAGGCAAAGTGTTATTGGGGTAGATGGTAATAGGCCACCTATTGCGATTTCATGCTATCTTTTATTTAAACGTGCAGAAAATACCATTATCTCTCAATACTATCAAAACAATAATGTCAAACATTTTTTCAAAATAATTCAACAACCTAATTAAAAATTTGCGTACCATATGTTTAAAAAGACGTTACAGTAGGCTAACAGATAAGAAATTAAGAACAATTATGGACCCTGTTAGGGTTCTTCTTCTTCATACAATAATAAGATTCCAAAAATCCAAACAGTTTTTATTTTTTAAGTTCTGGCAGTCAATTTAAAACAGCCTACTCAGCCTATAATGTTCCCACTGCTGGGACATAGGCCGCCTCTCTTTTGGGGGAATAGGTTATAATCCCCAAGCGGGCCATGTCTTCGGATTTTTGGTCCTAGAACAGTTTTTTTTCCTTTACAATGTTTTCCTTCACCGTTTTGAGAGCAGTAGTGATGAAATAAATTACACAAAGTAAACCTGGGTTGGCCGCCACCATTGGACCACTGCTCTCAATAGGTATAATAGTTTTAAATTAATAAAAGTTTTTTAATGTTATAGAATCTGCTGGAAAAGGCGGAAAAGGCGGAAGTACATCACAAGCCTACTCGAGTGCATCCAGTCGTAAGAATGATTGTTGTCGTATTTCCGACTCCCCTGTAACTTGGATTAATTCAACGCATTTCTGTTGAAAATGCGTTGAATGTTAGCTTCCAAGTGTAAATTGTAAGGTATAAATGCAGCAGACATGTGGTTTCAACAAGATGCAGCGCTGGATTCTCATGCCAAACAAGGCGAGATACGATTAATTAACTCAAAGAAACCAACTGCTGCGGTGGCCACATACCCAAAATCATATTCAAACATAAATGACACACAAATCATTAATCGAGTAGAGAGACAATTTCATGGATATTAAACAGATTTTTCTGTGTTTAATTTCAACTTAAGTTCTCTGTATCTTAAAAACGCTCCCGTTTTAAAAGTTTTTATTAGATAATAGTTGTTATTCACATATTTTAATTTTATTTTATATCATACACACATACTTAGACAGCTTTTATTACATTAAAAAAAACCTTCGGGGAACACTGTACACAGTACAAGTTGACGTAGATATGCAAATACCTGTTACTACATAACATGTTATCATCGTTGATGCGTAAAAAGTTATAAATTAATATAAGTTTTATAATGTTACAGAATCTGATAGAAAAGGCGGAAAAGGCGGAAGTATATCGCAAGCTTACTCAAGTGCAACCAGTAGTAAGAATGATTTAATTAAATTACTAATAATTGAAAGATTTCGAACTTAAAATTTAGTACAGTCGCACAAGATCAATATCTATACACTTTCCTAAATTTAAGAGCAACTTTCGTGACAAATAACGATTGTTATTTGGAGATAGCATCTTTTTTATAAAAATATGAGTTCCAAAATACTGTTCGTAACAACATGAAATTTTAATCAGAACAGCCCGCTTAGCATGAACTCCGTAGACACTAAAGAGAATCGACAAATCTTTTGTTCATCTGTCATTGAATCGACAAAATGACAGATGAACAAAAGATTTGTCGATTCTCTTTCGTGTCTACGGCGTTCATGCTAAGCGGGCAGGAGGCGAAAACACTTTTAAAAGTTGTGAAGTGTTTATACAGGGTTAGTTTTCAATGACCGGCCAAATTTTCGGAGATAGTTTAGAATCGATTATATTTTCGAGACCCTCGAGACCTTTCGATACCTAATGAAAAAAAGAACATTTTTTTAAATAATATTTCATTCCTGTACACCACTAAAAAGCGAACGTGTGCATATTGCAAGAGAAGATTTATGATTTAGGATTTTTTTAGGACATTTTCAAATGAGTGCTATTATTTTATTTTTTGACAATAATATTTAAAATGCACTTTTGGTTTGATATCTAGATCTTAATTTTAAATTTTGGCTGGTCATTGAAAACTAACCCTGTATATTGGTGCTTGTGACTGTACCTACGCACAATAAATGAACACGAAAAAATATCACTAACAATTGGTTCAATTGTCGATGTAATTTCGTTTGTTTTTTTTTTTCATATGTTTACTTTTTATATAATTTTGCTGTACTGTTAATTTAACCATTTTTTGAGTGTTTTCTTCTGTAATAATAAATAGATATTTTTTCTTTCTTACTTAGATGTATGTCAAAATAAACAAACTATTTACGACTCGAATAGCGCAGCAGTAGTGAGGCTGCCTTACGTTCTTAGGGTCCCGGGTTCGAATCCCAGAAGGGGCAAATGTATTTGTTTCCGTGTCATGGATGTTTATATGTATATATAATAATTATGTATTTACAAATAAAAAAGTATCCATGTAGGTAGTATATCAACTATCTGGTGTGCACGACACAAGCCTCGTTGCTTAGTGTGGCACTACATAGCTCAGTGTGTGTAATGCGATATTTATTTATTTTATGAATGCATGTGGATCATCATCATCATCATCATTTCAGCCGAAAGCCGTCCACTGCTGGACATAGGCCTCCCCCAAGTGTCGCCACATTGACTCGCATCCAGCGGATTCCCGCAACCTTCACCAGGTCATCGGTCCACCTAGTGGGAGGCCTTCCAACGCAACGTCTTCCGGTTCGCGGTCGCCATTCCAGAACTTTTCGGCCCCATCGGCCATCTGTTCTGCGAGCAATTTGTGCAACTTAAGTGGCAGTAGGCATGTGGATGCATTCATAAAATTATTACATAAAAACGCTTATTCTTTTTAAGGGAAATTATGTGCACACAGGTCTTTGTCTGTTGGTGGAGCCACACATAGGTCCCACTCCCATTCTAGTTTTTCCAACGGTAAAGTGGATTTTTAAGATCTTGTGATTGTATCCGTAAGCCATTTTCATGTTTAATGTTAGAAATTCATTAGACGTAGGGTACACAAATGTCTGTAGATACCCATTATTCTCATCGTAAGCGCGTTCGGCTTAAGACAAATTAAAATACTATGTATCGTTACAGGTGGAAATGGCCGAAGCTCCGCAGGAGCATTCTCCGATGCTAGAAGCGGCAGAGGTGAGATGTTTGCTTCGAGAAATTCAATCACTTCTTCAAATTTAAAGACACGCGAAAAGTAGAGTCCTTCCAGTGCTTAGCCCATACAATGTTGAGTTTGTTCTTGGAATTTATTTAATTATTCAGCCTGACTACGTAACCCTTCACTCTGCATGTCCCGACACGCTCTTGACCTTGGTTTACTTTAAATTGTGGGCCAGACACTTATTAACCCGAGGCGTCACATCTTAAAATACGTCATTGGGTACAAATAATTGGCCGGAGCGTCATACATTTAAGGATGATTTCCATCAAACGGAACGCATCGCATCGGATCGGAAAGGATACAAACGGATGCGGTTACAGCCGAACGCATCGGGCAGGATGTCGACGCATACGATCGGCTCCGTCCCGTCTTTTACGAACGTGCCCATTCGGCGCCTAGTCAAATAGTTTCAACTACCGTATTGATAGCCGAAAGGATCCGATCGGATACAACGCAACGACAGGCGAACGGCTTGGTAATATACATAGACTTTAAACACTGTTTTCACGATTTAATATCGTTTAAAGATCGTAAAATCCGTTCTGATCAGATGCGATGCGAGCTGTTAGGTGGAAATCATCCTTTGGTAAACGTCTCTTTTGTAAGAACACAATGTGCCGATTGCATTTGGCATATTCTCGGTTGGTCGTGACAACAACCTTTTTTAAAGGCTGGATCCCTGTTTACCATCAGTTTTCTTTCTCTTTTTTCAGGATATTATGGATATCCAGGATACGGTTTCGATAACAGTAAACCTTTTTTTTATTTTTGTATTCAAGACAAGCTTATTTATTTTAAGGTGCATTTCATTTAATATTCAGAGACATATTGATGATATCAATTATTAAAAGCAAACTTAGCGGCGCATGGTTGAAAGACAAAGCCCTGGTTTCATAATATATCTCTCATGCTCGTTCAACTTTTAACAGAATCACCCTACGGAGGAAGAAGTCAGTCGTATGCTGGTTCCTCAGGTGACTATTAATTTATTTCCATAATAAATAGAGATTGGGAATACCTAATGATATTTACAATGTATACTTAAGGTAATTTTTAATGTCCTCTGAAGGTAGGTAGTCATTTACTTCATTACGTAGCTCGATAAATTTTATACGTGTATGAGCGTGTAAGTTTTGATGTAAGGGGTAATCTTCGGAAATACTAATCTAACTCCAAATACTCTTTCACTAATGGGAAGCTACACTATGCCCGGGTGTAATCCTTCCTAACTAATACACGCTTATTTTTATTGTAATTTTTTGAAAAAAAAAAAAAAACATTCTCTCTCGTTCGATCGAGTTTATGGCTATGGGTTCCAGCAGGTCTATTACGTATCTCTGTTGACAGCTCGAAATTAAAGTAACTGGGCTCAGTGTCCATCAAACAACTGTCAAAAGGTTAGTTTCGTATTATGTATGACCAGTCGCGATCAAATATGACGTCATCGGTGCCCATCGTGGCTGATAGTCACCGTAACTTATTTTGACAGACGCTTTCGTATCGATTCTTCTAATATTGCGATTATGTAAGCATAGTAGTGGACATTAAATTGATGACAACTGAGTTTGAAGTGGCTTTCGTGAAAGACGTTACCCCGTACCCGGGATGTTAGTCACCGTAAAGTGATATCTACTCTGTGTAATACGTAATACCAATATTTTGACATTCTCGGTTGTCATTAAAGTTCGGTGTACAACCGAAGCTTGATAATCACTAGAGATCAAAGATACGTAATAGCCCTACAGAACGACCTAAAATTAACGGTGTATTATAAATGCGAAAGTAAGTTTGGTTGTTACCTTTTCACGCCTAAACTACTGAATTGATCATCCTGGTATTTTGCATATACGTCGTCAGGTATACAGACACGGACATAGGGTACCTTTCATCCCGAAAAAAGTACTGTTCTCGAGGAAAACAACGATAACTATGATATTATAATATTATCTTAAGATAATATTATAATATCATACTTCACTTCACTACACACACTCACTCACTTCACTCTCTTTCTTCACTTCTCTTCTCTTCTTCTCTCTTCTTTACTTCTTTTCGTTCTTAAGAACGTCATCTATATGGCACCACGTGTCTTTCGAATCGTGATTGAATTATGTTAGGATTGTGAACCTGAATGAATTGGCAAATTCTAAAATAACGCGAGCGAAGTCCGATCAAAAGCTAGTATGGGAAAACAATTTTCGTCCATAATGGGGACGAATTCACAGGCACCAGCTAGTCTTTAAGCAAAAAGATATTCGAATAATACATTTTTATTTATTGTTGCAGCCGCATCAAACTCAGACGGCGAAGGTGGAGAGGCTTCATCTCAAGCTACTGCAGGTAAATATTTCTAGAAATAACTTTGCCTTGGACGGAGAAAATCCTAACATTGAATTTGCAAATTGTTTTATACTGTGCTCAATTTCAATAAAAAGAAAAATGCAAATTCGTAATGTTTATTAGCATCAAAAACCACGACAAACTAAACCCAAAATAATCTTCGTAGGATATTAGTCTCAATTTATAACTTAATAATAATTATGTATTTCTTTATTTTCTATACCTACAGCATTATGTTAAAAAAACCCTTCGGTAAACCGCAGGAGGTATATTTCGAAGAAGAGAGCCTTCTTCGAAAAAATTTCCCCATGTCCTACTGGAACAAAAATTTGCACTTTAAAGTTTAATATTCCGTGAATGGAGTATTAAATCGAAAAAAAATATTAGCAACCCCTAAGTCATTTTAAAAGACCTATTCACCGATACCCCACACGATGGGGTAGATGACGAAAAATTCATCCCCACTTCACATGTAGCTCAGCTACCCTAAAAAAAAATATTTTATATAATTTTATTTTACCATTTTGTCGGCGTAATTAATATACACACCTCAACAAAATGACAGCTTTCTAGTTCTAACGGTCTCTTAGCAAAACCTCGGACGGACGGACAGACGGACATGACGAAACTATAAGGACTCCTTGTCAGGACTACGGAATCCTAACAAAGCTAAATTTCAATTTATTAAAAGAGTTGTTGCATGTAAAGAACAACTAAAAAAGAAAGGTCATCCGTTCGCTCCTGAACAGATGAACTTTCTTTTTTAGTTGTTGTACAGGTCGCGGCACGTAACTCTAGTGGTGACCGTTATTGCGCAGAAGTAAAAATTATGAATGTCTTGGGGCATGCGTTGCCGTGATTGGCTCTCCAGTCGTAGAACATGCGCAGTAATCCCCACCACGTTTCGTTCAGCGCTAGAGTTTCGTGCCGTGGCCTATAGTATGATGCCACAGACAGAAACACAGATACCCACTTTAAACTTATAGCACCCCTCTTTTTGTTCGGGGGTTGTGAAAAAGAATTTATGAAAGAACATAAATTAATGTAAAACAAACTAATCATTAAAAATACCTAGAATATTATAAAATAAAATGTAAAATCAAGTCAACTGGAATCTGTTAATATTATCTAAATAACTAATTTGTTGATGTAGGACAAAATTAAAAAAAGGAATATACTAGGTAAATGCCAGCTGAGACAGAAAAAGTTATTGTTGCAAACTCAAATTGTGACCCTCGATCACCTCTAATGCTCACACCAACATACAAACAAGAAAAACGTAAAACTATCATCATCATTTCAGCCGAAAGACGTCCACTGCTGGACATAGGCCTCCCCCAAATGTCTCCACATTGAACGGTCCCGTGCGACTCGCATCCAGCGGATTCCCGCAACCTTCACCAGGTCATCGGTCCACCTAGTGGGAGGCCTTCCAACGCAACGTTTTCCCGTTCGCGGTCGCCACTCCAGAACTTTACGGCCCCATCGGCCATCCGTTCTGCGAGCAATGTGCCCTGCCCACTGCCACTTAAGTTTGGCAATTCTTCGGGCTACGTTGGTAACCTTGGTTCTCTTGCGGATGTCTTCATTTGTAAAATTATACCGTCACTCAAATAACTCAGCGTCGACGGGATGGGATAGCATCTCCTCTGTATTCCGAGAGCAGGCTAAAGATCAATGTATTTCATACATCGCAATCTACCGCTGCTAATTCTGGAAGTGGTAGGAAGAAAGTAACACTTAATTATAAGAGTTTTACTGTGGAGTAGTTAAACTCTAAAGGGAAATAGTAAATTGCAATACACATCCCGGATGACTTTTTTTGTCACTTTCCAAAAAAAAATAGTATGTTAGGTGAACCGAGTAGAAGCTTATGGCATACATAGTTTTTTTTTTTCTTTTACCCACAGCTTAGAAAAAAATTGATCTATCATCAAAAAACGCTATAAATTTCAAGTAAACTTTTTAGATTAGAACAAAGAAGAAGAAATGTTGAAAAAAAAATTTAACATATCGAATTTCAAATCAAACGCAATACGCGTGTGTTTTAAATTTCGTTTATTTTTTATTTTTCAAAAAAAAACTAAGTATGCCATTTGCTTCTACTCCGTTCACCTATTATACCCACTTTTTTTTGGAAACTTAAAAAGTCATCCTCTATAGGGGCAGTCAGACAGAACTGTCTGTTTACATTTTTTTCTGGTGTTTCATTGTCATCGGTGGGTCATTGTTCATTGCAGATTCCAATACTAGTTGAGTCTGAGCTTTTGCGATGATCAGCTTTAGATTCGATTTTATCCATACAATGTTTGTAAATGAATTATTATTCAAAAATTTTTTAGTTGCTGTTAGTGAAAATGAGACACCACCTGAAGATGGCACAGAGACACCACCTAAAGATGGCGCAGAGACACCACCTGAAGATGGCACAGAGACACCACCTGAAGATGGCACAGAGACACCACCTGAAGATGGCACAGAGGCACCACCTGAAGATGGCACAGAGACACCACCTGAAGATGGTACAGAGACACCACCTGAAGATGGCACAGAGACACCACCTGAAGATGGCACAGAGGCACCACCTGAAGATGGCACAGAGACACCACCTGAAGATGGCACAGAGACACCACCTGAAGATGGCACAGAGACACCACCTGAAGATGGCACAGAGACACCACCTGAAGATGGCGCAGGCGATGGCACAGACGCACCAACAGGCGAAGAACAGCCACCGCAATCTTCCACTGCTGGTTCTGATAGTGGTTAGTAGATAGTATTAAATAAAAGGAGTTTTACTGTGGAATAGTTCAACACTTAAGGGAAATATTAAAATGTAATACACATATAGTCAGAGAGCACTGTCTGTTTTCAAATTTTTCTGGTGATTCATTGTTGATTGCAGATTCCTACACTAGTTCAGACTGAGCTTTTGCGATGATGATTTTTTGATGCCATTTTATCTATCCAATGTTTGTTAATGACTTATAAATCAAATGTTTTTTAGTTGCTGTTAGTGGAAAGGATGGAGAAGCTAGTACTAAAGGATTTGCAGCAGGTAAGAAATAACAAATTATGTTCATGCAATGATCGGAATTTTACATAAACATTCCTTATTAAAAACTATTAATTATATTACATCATTCAGCTGGATTTGCTCAGAGAATAATCAAATTATCACGATTATAACTTACAGGAGAAACTGAGGACGGAGATAGTTCAACAAGTTCCGTTGCTGAAACAGAAGGTGAAGACTTTTTATTTGCACTTTTATTTTAGCGAAATCGGTCCTTCCTTCAAGATTAATTAATAAGACAAATTGTCCGTTTGACGCTGTTTATTAGTCTTAACATAAGTACCGTAATTTTGTCACTAAATAATATCTCGCTGAGCTTTACAACTTTTCCATTTAATATATTACAGCTTCATCCAAGGGTGACGCTGTAAGCGCGTCGAGCGCAGGTGCATCATCATCTAAAGGTTTGCAGTAATTCCATATTTAAAATTGAATCGTGGCGATTAAGCAGACGTCTGAATAAGGAAAATCATCGCTCGCCTCTCGAAAGCTATATAAACCATGTTTATCTACACCCATGCTATATATCCTCTATAAAAGTATCTGAAACAGTTAGCTTATGGCCAACATTAAAACAGCCAGTGTCATAATAACCATTATAACATCCAAACGGGTGTTATAATGTTGTACTGAATTTCATTATGCAACTCGTTTTAAAAAAAAGAACATTGTCTAGCACGAGCAATTCACTACCACAGCACCGCAATAAAAAAAAAACTTATAGGTTAATTTAACGAATTCACGTCGTATCCCGCCATTTTTGTTCGATATTTGGATATTAGTATTGCATTATGTACTTTGTTGTTTACAAAAATGAGTGATACAAGCTATGTGAATTTTAATAATTGTACAATCCAAAATGTAAATAATTATATTATTACATAGACACGGTTTGTTCTACTAAATACTCAGCAATTAATCTTTCCATGAATTTACATCTTCTTACAACACTGCAACACCCTATGGTTTCAGAACCTTTTATGGAGGATTCATATCATGGATGTAGATAAAGTCTTGTATGCAACTGTACATAATTAGGTATTAAAACACTCATGTGATACTATTATCACACACGGCTTCGCCTCGTGTGATAAACCCACATTCGTGTTTTAATACCCCTCATTCTACAACAGTTGCATAAATAACTATTATTGTTCTGTCATTCTAGTAAAGGAAGACTTGTATTACACGGGATCCCTTCTTTTTGCATAATGTACTTTTTCCTAATGTACTTTGGCATAACTGTTTTGGCATAATTTGTTTTGCACTAATAATACTTTGCCAAATTTTTGAAGTGAAAACTTCTTTAGGCGCGTTGAGCGCTTTTTGGGTGAAGGAAAAACATTGAACTTATCGTCACGTAACGTAACGTGCGGTCACGCTTCGTAGCCGTTTGTAGCACTCGTAGCATCCGCTACGGCGCAGCACCACATAGGCATGCGCGGGGCATAACCACTGCTAAGGCTGGGGCGGGGCCTGTGTACTTTTTGTCTTCTATCGGCAGTCCCCAAAGACTGTTCCGATTTTTTTGGCATACAGTTTATTTTGGCATAATCATCTTGAATGCTAATTTGTTTAGGCATAAATTTAATTCGCATAATGTTACTAGGCATAGTGACTATTAGCATAATATTAACCACCTATCACCTATTATTATGTTTGTATTAAGGCATACAATTAATAGAAATACCGGAATCAAATTTGAGTATTTTTTACGTATTTATATTGAATTAAAAACTCATTAAGTTCCCGTTCTGGTGGGAGTACGGGAATAAAATATAGCCTATAGCACTCACGAATAATGTAGAAACAATTTTTAAAATTGGTTGTTTACTTCCGGAGATTACCCCCTACATATAAACTTACAAACAAATGTTACCTCTTTATAATATTAGTATAGATTAAAAATTCATTACGTTGTGCAACAAAAGTTAGTGACAGAAACGAATCGCTGCAAAACCGACTCCACGTAGTCTTGTCTGCCCTACCCCTAGAGTGTAATCTAAGCCCGCGTAGGCGTGGAGGGGTGAGGTGGCCAGCAAGCTGAGGAGCAGGTGGTTTGAACGCTCGCCGCCATAGCTGAGGCTGGCCAGCATAGCCGGCCAGCAAGCTGAAGCGTCGGTGCTGAGCATAAATCACATCTGCGACGATAAAGTCGCGTGGGACCGCCGCGCCGGAGCCATGCAGCGCCGGAGCCGTGACAGAAGCCATGCCTGCTGCATGTTGTATACTGCATGCTTGCTTGCATGCTGCATGCTTGTTGCGTGCATGCTTCCTGCATGCATGGTGTATGCTTTTTTGCACGCTGCATGCTTACTGCATGCATGGTGTATGCTTGTTTGCATGCTTCTTACAAGGAAAAAACTCACATATGTTAACAATCTACTATTTTCAAAACAAATATGTTATGTATTACATGCTTCAGGAGATATGTTTTTTTTTCCAATCGTCAAAATAAATTGGTATATCCAATGAGGGTATGTCTAACATTTTAGGAGTTAATTATTATGCTTCTTTGTTATACCTATAAATAATATGTTTTAATATCATTATGCGTAAATAAATTATGCTTATGAATGTTATGCTTAATCATTATTATGATTAGAGAAATTATGCGTAAGCAGTTAAGCGTAAATAATGTTATGCGAAAATATAATTAGGAGTAACAAAAGTTTGCCAAGTTATATTAGGTCTAAAAATTTTATGCGAATGGATAGGGAACCGTAAACACAGGTAAATAATATTATTCAAGTTCATTCACGTGTCACTTTTTTCGAACGGATCAGGGCTGACTTAGATTTATACGCCCAGGTGTAATAGTTCTGTTCAAACTTGATGGCGGCTCGGAAGTTAGCTGCGATTGACGGTCTCCACATTAAACAATCAAGACGATGTTGCCGCTGCGCCCCGCTGATACCTAAAATTGAGTTTTGTGGAGCTTTATACCGGAGAGCATGGATGCTGGTGACTAAGAATTAGTTTGTACTCTATCTATTTGATGTTTCTCTGCGATAGAGTTAAGAACAGTGCTAATTAGTGTGGATAGATCCAACACAGTCCTAAACAGTCGCAATACAGCATCAGAGCGTTAAATCAAAATGCTTAGTATGAACATTACTTAAACCGCAAATTGAATGGGAATACTCATATTTTAACAGTAATTCCCTACCAGCTACCTGGCTGGGGTTCATCACAAAAAGCCGATCATAAGGGAACCCGAATAAAAGGTTTTTGTTAGCTTACGATTGCTATTGCTACATCCAAGTTGGTGGCAGAGTAATTGCTTGATTTAGGACGGTATATATCCCGACACGATAAACCGGTATGACTAAGGACAAACTAATTCGTCCCGAAATCGTGTAGAGAAACCATTTATTCAGTGCACACATAATATATAGCACAACACACAGAAGCACAATAAAATGATATCAAATAATATTAATACATACCTAAATAAAACAAGGTGCCAATACACAAAAAGAAAAATATTTATGTTCTTAAAAAAGTATAGTAATAGCATGACTTTTGACGCCTGTTGTCCCAAAAGGGTTTGTACCTTAGTAGTACACCCATTTTCCACCGATTATGTTTTCGAGTATTTTGCCATCGACTGGGCACAATTCCCGACTCCGTGGCTGCTAGTGAGAAATTCCTGATAGAAAAACCCAAAAACACTTTGCCCGACCTGTACAATTTATTTCTATTTTACAAGCAGGAGGTGACACAATGCCACCAGCTGAAGATGGCACAGAGACACCACCTGAAGATGGCACAGATACACCACCTGAAGATGGCACAGAGACACCACCTCGAGATGAAACAGAGACACCACCTGAAGATGGTACAGAGACACCACCTGAAGATGGCACAGAGACACCACCTGAAGATGGCACAGAGACACCACCTGAAGATGGCACAGAGACACCACCTGAAGACGAAACAGAGACACCACCTGAAGATGGCGCAGAGACTCCACCTGAAGATGGCGCAGGCGATGGCACAGACGCACCAACAGACGAAGAACAGCCACCGCAATCTTCCACTGCTGGTTCTGATAGTGGTTAGTAGATAGTATTAAATAAAAGGAGTTTTACTGTGGAATAGTTAAACTTTTAAGGGAAATATTAAAATGTAATACACATATAGTCAGAGAGCACTGTCTGTTTTCAATTTTTTCTAGTGATTCATTGTTGATTGCTGATTCCTACACTAGTTCAGTCTGAGCTTTTGCGATGATGATTTTTTGATGCAATTTTATCTATCCAATGTTTGTTAATGACTTATAAATCAAATATTTTTTAGTTGCTGTTAGTGGAAAGGATGGAGAAGCTAGTACTAAAGGATCTGCAGCAGGTAAGAAATAACAAATTATGTTCATGCAATGATCGTAATTTTACATACACATTCCTTATTAAAACTATTAATTTACACATTACATCATTCAGCTGGATCTGCTCAGAGAATAAACAAATTATCACGATTTTAACTTACAGGAGAAACTGAGGACGGAGATAGTTCAACAAGTTCCGTTGCTGAAACAGAAGGTGAAGAACGTTTTTTTGCACTTTTATTTTAGCGTAAGCGGTCCTTCCTTCAAGATTAATTACTAAGACAAGTTATCCGCTTGACGCTGTTCCTAAGTTAATCTTTAAGGGAAAAATCGTCATTAACATAAGTGCCGTAATTTTGTCACTAAATATCTCACTGAGCTTTACAACTTTTCCATTTAATAAATGTTACAGCTTCTTCCAAGGGTGACGCTGCAAGCGCGTCGGGCGCAGGTGCATCAGCATCTGAAGGTTTGCAGTAATTCCATATTTAAAATTAAATAGTGGCGATTAAACATAAATCTCAAAAAGGAAAATCATCGCTCTCCTCTCAAAAGCTATATAAACCATGTTTATTGTTCTGTCATTCTAGTAAAGGAAGCCTTGTATTACTCAGGTAAAGAATATTATTCAAGTTCATTCAAGTGCCACTTTTTTCAAACGGATCAGGGCTGACTTAGGTTTGTACACCCAAGTGAAATAGTTCTGTTCAAACTTGATTGATTGTCTCCATGACGGTCTCCATGTTATACAATCAAGACGATGGTGCCTCTGCACCCCGCTGATACCTAAAATTGAGTTTTGTGGAGCTTTATACCGGAGAGCATGGACGCTGGTGACTGAGAATTTGATAGTACTCTGCAATAGAGTTAAGAACAGTGCTAATTAGTGTGAACAAATCCAACTTAGTCCTCAACAGTCTCAGTACAGCATCTGAGCGTTAAATTAAAATGCTTAGTATGAACTTTACTTAAACCATAAATTGAATTGTCATACTTATATTTTAACAGTAATTCCCTACCAGCTACCGGGCTAAGGCTCATCACAAAAAGACGATCATAAGGGACCCCAAATAAAAGGGTTTTGATGGGTTATGAATGCTAATGATACATCCAAGTTGGTGGCAGAGTAATTGCTTGGTTTAGGACGGTATATATCCCAACATGATAAACCGGTATGACTAAGGACAAACTAATTCGTCCTGAAATCGTGAAGACAAACCATTTATTCAGTGCACACATAAGACATAGCACAACACACAGAAGCACAATAAAATGATATCAAATAATATTAATACACACCTGAATAAAACAAGGTGCCAATATACAAAAAAAAAATATTTATGTTCTTAAAAAAGTATAGTAATAGCATGATTTTTGCCGCCTGTTGTCCCAAAAGGGTTTGTAAGAGGTGTACCTTAGTAGTACAACCATTTTCCACCGATTATATTTTCAAGTATTTTGCCATCGACTGGGCACAATTCCCGACTCCGTGGCTGCTAGTGAGAAATTCCTGATAGAAAAACCCAAAAACACTTTGCCCGACCTGTACAATTTATTTATATTTTACAAGCAGGAGGTGACACAATGCCACCAGCTGAAGATGGCACAGAGACACCACCTGAAGATGGCACAGATACACCACCTGAAGATGGCACAGAGACACCACCTGAAGATGAAACAGAGACACCACCTGAAGATGGCACAGAGACACCACCTGAAGATGGCACAGAGACACCACCTGAAGATGGCACAGAGACACCACCTGAAGATGGCACAGAGACACCACCTGAAGACGAAACAGAGACACCACCTGAAGATGGCGTAGAGACTCCACCTGAAGATGGCGCAGGCGATGGCACAGACGCACCAACAGACGAAGAACAGTCACCGCAATCTTCCACTGCTGGTTCTGGTAGTGGTTAGTAGATAGTATTAAATAAAAGGAGTTTTACTGTGGAATAGTTCAACTTTTAAGGAAAATATTAAAATGTAATACACATATAGTCAGAGAGCACTGTCTGTTTTCAATTTTTTCTAGTGATTCATTGTTGATTGCAAATTCCTACACTAGTTCAGTCAGAGCTTTTGCGATAATGATTTTTTGATGCATATTTATCTATCCAATGTTTGTTAATGACTTATAAATCAAATATTTTTTAGTTGCTGTTAGTGGAAAGGATGGAGAAGCTAGTACTAAAGGATCTGCAGCAGGTAAGAAATAACAAATTATATTCATGCAATGATCGTAATTTTACATAAACATTCCTTATTAAAACTATTAATTTACACATTACATCATTCAGCTGGATCTGCGCAGAGAATAAACAAATTATCACGATTTTAACTTACAGGAGAAACTGAGGACGGAGATAGTTCAACAAGTTCCGTTGCTGAAACAGAAGGTGAAGAACGTTTTTTGCACTATTATTTTAGCGAAAGCGGTCCTTCCTTCAAGATTAATTAATAAGACAAGTTGTCCGCTTGACGCTGTTCCTAAGTTAATCTTTAAGGGAAAAATCGTCATTAACATAAGTGCCGTAATTTTGTCACTAAATATCTCACTGAGATTTACAACTTTTCCATTTAATATGTTACAGCTTCTTCCAAGGGTGACGCTGCAAGCGCGTCGGGCGCAGGTGCATCAGCATCTGAAGGTTTGCAGTAATTCCATATTTAAAATTAAATAGTGGCGATTAAACATAAATCTCAAAAAGGAAAATCATCGCTCTCCTCTCAAAAGCTATATAAACCATGTTTATTGTTCTTTCATTCTAGTAAAGGAAGCCTTGTATTACTCAGGTAAAGAATATTATTCAAGTTCATTCAAGTGCCACTTTTTTCAAACGGATCAGGGCTGACTTAGGTGTGTACACCCAAGTGTAATAGTTCTGTTCAAACTTGATTGATTGTCTCCATGACGGTCTCCATGTTATACAATCAAGACGATGGTGCCTCTGCACCCCGCTGATACCTAAAATTGAGTTTTGTGGAGCTTTATACCGGAGAGCATGGACGCTGGTGACTGAGAATTTGATAGTACTCTGCAATAGAGTTAAGAACAGTGCTAATTAGTGTGAACAAATCCAACTTAGTCCTCAACAGTCTCAGTACAGCATCTGAGCGTTAAATTAAAATGCTTAGTATGAACTTTACTTAAACCATAAATTAAATTGTCATACTTATATTTTAACAGTAATTCCCTACCAGCTACCGGGCTAAGGCTCATCACAAAAAGACGATCATAAGGGACCCCAAATAAAAGGGTTTTGATGGGTTACGAATGCTATTGCTACATCCAAGTTGGTGGCAGAGTAATTGCCTGGTTTAGGACGGTATATATCCGAACATGATAAACCGGTATGACTAAGGACAAACTAATTCGTCCTGAAATCGTGAAGACAAACCAGTCAAATCGTGAAGACAAATTCAGTGCACACATAAGACATAGCACAACACACAGAAGCACAATAAAATGATATCAAATAATATTAATACACACCTGAATAAAACAAGGTGCCAATTTACAAAAAGAAAAATATTTATGTTCTTAAAAAAGTATAGTAATAGCATGACTTTTGACACCTGTTGTCCCAAAAGGGTTTGTAAGAGGTGTACCTTAGCAGTACACCCATTTTCCACCGATTATGTTTTCAAGTATTTTGCCATCGACTGGGCACAATTCCCGACTCCGTGGCTGCTAGTGAGAAATTCCTGATAGAAAAACCCAAAAACACTATGCCCGACCTGTACAATTTATTTCTATTTTACAAGCAGGAGGTGACACAATGCCACCAGCTGAAGATGGCACAGAGACACCACCTGAAGATGGCACAGATACACCACCTGAAGATGGCACAGAGACACCACCTGAAGATGAAACAGAGACACCACCTGAAGATGGCACAGATACACCACCTGAAGATGGCACAGAGACGCCACCTGAAGATGGCACAGAGACACCACCTGAAGATGGCACAGATACACCACCTGAAGACGAAACAGAGACACCACCTGAAGATGGCGTAGAGACTCCACCTGAAGATGGCTCAGGCGATGGCACAGACGCACCAACAGACGAAGAACAGCCACCGCAATCTTCCACTGCTGGTTCTGATAGTGGTTAGTAGATAGTATTAAATAAAAGGAGTTTTACTGTGGAATAGTTCAACTTTTAAGGAAAATATTAAAATGTAATACACATATAGTCAGAGAGCACTGTCTGTTTTCAATTTTTTCTAGTGATTCATTGTTGATTGCTGATTCCTACACTAGTTCAGTCTGAGCTTTTGCGATGATGATTTTTTGATGCAATTTTATCTATCCAATGTTTGTTAATGACTTATAAATCAAATATTTTTTAGTTGCTGTTAGTGGAAAGGATGGAGAAGCTAGTACTAAAGGATCTGCAGCAGGTAAGAAATAACAAATTATGTTCATGCAATGATCGTAATTTTACACAAACATTCCTTATTAAAACTATTAATTTACACATTACATCATTCAGCTGGATCTGCTCAGAGAATAAACAAATTATCACGATTTTAACTTACAGGAGAAACTGAGGACGGAGATAGTTCAACAAGTTCCGTTGCTGAAACAGAAGGTGAAGAACGTTTTTTTGCACTTTTATTTTAGCGTAAGCGGTCCTTCCTTCAAGATTAATTACTAAGACAAGTTATCCGCTTGACGCTGTTCCTAAGTTAATCTTTAAGGGAAAAATCGTCATTAACATAAGTGCCGTAATTTTGTCACTAAATATCTCACTGAGCTTTACAACTTTTCCATTTAATATGTTACAGCTTCTTCCAAGGGTGACGCTGCAAGCGCGTCGGGCGCAGGTGCATCAGCATCTGAAGGTTTGCAGTAATTCCATATTTAAAATTAAATAGTGGCGATTAAACATAAATCTCAAAAAGGAAAATCATCGCTCTCCTCTCAAAAGCTATATAAACCATGTTTATTGTTCTTTCATTCTAGTAAAGGAAGCCTTGTATTACTCAGGTAAAGAATATTATTCAAGTTCATTCAAGTGCCACTTTTTTCAAACGGATCAGGGCTGACTTAGGTGTGTACACCCAAGTGTAATAGTTCTGTTCAAACTTGATTGATTGTCTCCATGACGGTCTCCATGTTATACAATCAAGACGATGGTGCCTCTGCACCCCGCTGATACCTAAAATTGAGTTTTGTGGAGCTTTATACCGGAGAGCATGGACGCTGGTGACTGAGAATTTGATAGTACTCTGCAATAGAGTTAAGAACAGTGCTAATTAGTGTGAACAAATCCAACTTAGTCCTCAACAGTCTCAGTACAGCATCTGAGCGTTAAATTAAAATGCTTAGTATGAACTTTACTTAAACCATAAATTAAATTGTCATACTTATATTTTAACAGTAATTCCCTACCAGCTACCGGGCTAAGGCTCATCACAAAAAGACGATCATAAGGGACCCCAAATAAAAGGGTTTTGATGGGTTACGAATGCTATTGCTACATCCAAGTTGGTGGCAGAGTAATTACCTGGTTTAGGACGGTATATATCCGAACATGATAAACCGGTATGACTAAGGACAAACTAATTCGTCCTGAAATCGTGAAGACAAACCAGTCAAATCGTGAAGACAAATTCAGTGCACACATAAGACATAGCACAACACACAGAAGCACAATAAAATGATATCAAATAATATTAATACACACCTGAATAAAACAAGGTGCCAATTTACAAAAAGAAAAATATTTATGTTCTTAAAAAAGTATAGTAATAGCATGACTTTTGACACCTGTTGTCCCAAAAGGGTTTGTAAGAGGTGTACCTTAGCAGTACACCCATTTTCCACCGATTATGTTTTCAAGTATTTTGCCATCGACTGGGCACAATTCCCGACTCCGTGGCTGCTAGTGAGAAATTCCTGATAGAAAAACCCAAAAACACTATGCCCGACCTGTACAATTTATTTCTATTTTACAAGCAGGAGGTGACACAATGCCACCAGCTGAAGATGGCACAGAGACACCACCTGAAGATGGCACAGATACACCACCTGAAGATGGCACAGAGACACCACCTGAAGATGAAACAGAGACACCACCTGAAGATGGCACAGATACACCACCTGAAGATGGCACAGAGACGCCACCTGAAGATGGCACAGAGACACCACCTGAAGATGGCACAGATACACCACCTGAAGACGAAACAGAGACACCACCTGAAGATGGCGTAGAGACTCCACCTGAAGATGGCTCAGGCGATGGCACAGACGCACCAACAGACGAAGAACAGCCACCGCAATCTTCCACTGCTGGTTCTGATAGTGGTTAGTAGATAGTATTAAATAAAAGGAGTTTTACTGTGGAATAGTTCAACTTTTAAGGAAAATATTAAAATGTAATACACATATAGTCAGAGAGCACTGTCTGTTTTCAATTTTTTCTAGTGATTCATTGTTGATTGCTGATTCCTACACTAGTTCAGTCTGAGCTTTTGCGATGATGATTTTTTGATGCAATTTTATCTATCCAATGTTTGTTAATGACTTATAAATCAAATATTTTTTAGTTGCTGTTAGTGGAAAGGATGGAGAAGCTAGTACTAAAGGATCTGCAGCAGGTAAGAAATAACAAATTATGTTCATGCAATGATCGTAATTTTACACAAACATTCCTTATTAAAACTATTAATTTACACATTACATCATTCAGCTGGATCTGCTCAGAGAATAAACAAATTATCACGATTTTAACTTACAGGAGAAACTGAGGACGGAGATAGTTCAACAAGTTCCGTTGCTGAAACAGAAGGTGAAGAACGTTTTTTTGCACTTTTATTTTAGCGTAAGCGGTCCTTCCTTCAAGATTAATTACTAAGACAAGTTATCCGCTTGACGCTGTTCCTAAGTTAATCTTTAAGGGAAAAATCGTCATTAACATAAGTGCCGTAATTTTGTCACTAAATATCTCACTGAGCTTTACAACTTTTCCATTTAATATGTTACAGCTTCTTCCAAGGGTGACGCTGCAAGCGCGTCGGGCGCAGGTGCATCAGCATCTGAAGGTTTGCAGTAATTCCATATTTAAAATTAAATAGTGGCGATTAAACATAAATCTCAAAAAGGAAAATCATCGCTCTCCTCTCAAAAGCTATATAAACCATGTTTATTGTTCTGTCATTCTAGTAAAGGAAGCCTTGTATTACTCAGGTAAAGAATATTATTCAAGTTCATTGAAGTGCCACTTTTTTCAAACGGATCAGGGCTGACTTAGGTGTGTACACCCAAGTGTAATAGTTCTGTTCAAACTTGATTGATTGTCTCCATGACGGTCTCCATGTTATACAATCAAGACGATGGTGCCTCTGCACCCCGCTGATACCTAAAATTGAGTTTTGTGGAGCTTTATACCGGAGAGCATGGACGCTGGTGACTGAGAATTTGATAGTACTCTGCAATAGAGTTAAGAACAGTGCTAATTACTGTGAACAAATCCAATTTAGTCCTCAACAGTCTCAGTACAGCATCTGAGCGTTAATTTAAAATGCTTATTATGAACTTTACTTAAACCATAAATTGAATTGTCATACTTATATTTTAACAGTAATTCCCTACCAGCTACCGGGCTAAGGTTCATCACAAAAAGACGATCATAAGGGACCCCAAATAAAAGGGTTTTGATGGGTTACGAATGCTATTGCTACATCCAAGTTGGTGGCAGAGTAATTGCTTGGTTTAGGACGGTATATATCCGAACATGATAAACCGGTATGACTAAGGACAAACTAATTCGTCCTGAAATCGTGAAGACAAACCATTTATTCAGTGCACACATAAGACATAGCAAAACACACAGAAGCACAATAAAATGATATCAAATAATATTAATACACACCTGAATAAAATTGAGAATTGATTGAGTTTAAGAATTGATTCCCATGTTAATGTATTGTGGAAGCTGCAGAAGATTGTAAAAATATACTTGCATTGTATAGATTCCAGTTCTTAGTATTATATAATTGCATAGCACATGTGTGAGTACTTTGTACTGTTCAGCCTCCATTTACATTTATTTATCTTTCATTGACTTGAATATGCCTTGGTAGCTGAGAGAATGTCATGCTCACTTAGATGTCTCGCTGATGGTGGCGGGTGTGTCGGGTCATTTAGTTCCCTTCAATATGGTTGAGTTGAATGGCGCCGGTACATGCGTCATGTCTGTGAACGGGCGCTGTCAGTTGGGACTGGTCATCTCTTAGCTGCCAAGGTTTATTTTAATTACTTTATTCATAAATTTTTGATCTAATCTTTTACTCTGGATGCTCTTAGTGTGCACGTCTTTCTACATCGTTCTCACATACATGTATAATCTCAAAATTAATGATGTAAATGTAACCAAGATTTCGTAACAATATTTTGATTTTAAAAGAGTGTCCATGGAGTTTCTTGCCCGTTCTTCTCCATAGAGATCTACGCTAGGGAATGGGCAACTACAGTACTTTCTCAAGTTATTATGCCTTGTGACTGGGACTGTAGCTTTGATTTTCTTTTTTGTATTTTTGACTTTCAAAAGTGCCGTAATGGTCTAATTGAAATAAATGCTTTGAGTTTGAGTTTGAGTTTGAGTTTGAAAACAAGGTGCCAATATACAAAAAGAAAAATATTTATGTTCTTAAAAAAAGAATAGTAATAGCATGACTTTTGACGCCTGTTGTCCCCGAAGGGTTTGTAAGAGGTGTACCTTAGTAGTACACCCATTTTCCACCGATTATGTTTTCAAGTATTTTGTCATCGACTGGGCACAATTACCGACTCCGTGGCTGCTAGTGAGAAATTCCTGATAGAAAAACCCAAAAACACTTTGCCCGACCTGTACACTTTATTTCTATTTTACAAGCAGGAGGTGACACAAAGCCACCAGCTGAAGATGGCACAGAGACACCACCTGAAGATGAAACAGAGACACCACCTGAAGATGACCCAGAGACACCACCTGAAGATGAAACAGAGACACCACCTGAAGATGGTACAGAGACACCACCTGAAGATGGCACAGAGACACTACCTGAAGATGGCACAGAGTCACCACCTGAAGATGAAACAGAGACACCACCTGAAGATGGCACAGAGACACCACCTGAAGATGGCACAGAGACACCACCTGAAGATGGCGCAGGCGATGACACAGACGCACCAACAGACGAAGAACAGCCACCGCAATCTTCCACTGCTGGTTCTGATAGTGGTTAGTAGATAGTAATAAATAAAAGGAGTTTTACTGCGAAATAGTTCAACACTTAAGGGAAATATTAAATTGCAATACACATATAGTCAGAGAGCACTGTCTGTTTTCAATTTTTTCTAGTGATTCATTGTTGATTGCAGATTCCTACGAGCTTTTGCGATGATGAGTTTTAGATGCAATTTTAGCTATCCAATGTTTGTTGTTAATGACTCATTAATCAATTATTTTTTAGTTGCTGTTAGTGGAAAGGATGGAGAAGCAAGTACTAAAGGATCTGCAGCAGGTAAAAAATAACAAATTATGTTCATGCAATGATCGTAGTTTTACATAAACATTCCTTATTAAAAACTATTAATTTACACATTACATCATTCAGCTGGATCTGCTCAGAGAATAAACAAATTATCACGATTTTAACTTACAGGAGAAACTGAGGACGGAGATAGTTCAACAAGTTCCGTTGCTGAAACAGAAGGTGAAGAACGTTTTTTTGCACTTTTATTTAAGCGAAATCGATCCTTCCTTCAAGATTAATTAATAAGACAAGTTGTCCGCTTGACGCTGTTCCTAAGTTAATCTTTAAGGGAAAAATCGTCATTAACATAAGTACCGTCATTTTGTCACTAAATAATAATATCTCGATGAGCTTTACAACTTTTCCATTTAAAATATTACAGCTTCATCCAAGGGTGACGCTGTAAGCGCGTCGAGCGCAGGTGCATCATCATCTAAAGGTTTGCAGTAATTCCATATTTAAAATTAAATCGTGGCGATTAAACAGACATCTCATTAGAGAAATTCATCGCTCGCCCCTCGAAAACTATATAAACCATGTTTATTGTTCTGTCATTCTAGTAAAGGAAGACTTGTATTACACAGGTAAAGAATATTATTCAAGTTCATTCAAGTGTCACTTTTTTCGAACGGATCAGGGCTGACTTAGATTTGTACACCCAGGTGTAATAGTTCTGTTCAAACTTGATGGCGTCACCGCAACAGTCCCAGTACAGTATCTGAGCGTTTAATTAAATTGCTTAGTATGAACTTTACTTAAACCGCAAATTGAATGATCGTACTTATATTTTAACAGTTACCGGGCTAGGGCTCATCACAAAGAGACGATCATAAGGGGGGACCCCAAATAAAAAGGTTTTGATAGCTTACGAATGCTATTGCTACATTCAAGTTGGTGACAGAGTAATTGCTTGGTTTAGAACGGTACAAACCCCGACACGATAAACCGGTATCACTAAGGACAAAATAATCCGTCCTGAAATCGTGTAGACAAACCATTTATTTAGTGCACACATAAGACATAGCATAAGCACAACACACAGAGGCACAATAAAATGATATCAAATAATATTAATACATACCTAAATAAAACAAGGTGCCAATATACAAAAAGAAAAATAATTATGTTCTTAAAAAAGTATAGTAATAGCATGACTTTAGACGCCTGTTGTCCCCGAAGGGTTTGACAGAGGTGTACCATAGTAGTACACTCATTTTCCACCGATTACGTTTTCAAATATTTTACCATCGACTGGGCACAATTACCGACTCCGTGGCTGCTAGTGAGAAATTCCTGATAGAAAAACCCAAAAATACTTTGCCCGACCTGTACACTTTATTTCTATTTTACAAGCAGGAGGTGACACAAAGCCACCAGCTGAAGATGGCACAGATACAACACCTGAAGATGAAACAGAGACACCACCTGAAGATGGCGCAGACACACCACCTGAAGATGAAACAGAGACACCACCTGAAGATGGCACAGACACACCACCTGAAGATGAAACAGAGACACCACCTGAAGATGGCACAGACACACCACCTGAAGATGGCGCAGAGACACCACCTGGAGATGGCGCAGAGACACCGCCCGCAGATGACACAGAGACACCACCTGAAGATGGCGCAGGCGATGACACAGACGCACCAACAGACGAAGAACAGCCACCGCAATCTTCTACTGCTGGTTCTGATAGTGGTTAGTAATAAATAAAAGGAGTTTTACTGTAGAATAGTTCATCACTTAAGGGAAATATTAAAATGTAATACACATATAGCCAGAGAGCACTGTCTGTTTTAAAAATTTTCTGGGTATTCATAGTTGATTGCAGATTCCTACACTAGTTCGGTCTGAGCTTTTCCGATGATGAGTTTTAGATGCGATTTTATCTATCCAATGTTTGTTAATTACTTATAAATCAAATATTTTTTAGTTGCTGTTAGTGGAAAGGATGGAGAAGCTAGTACTAAAGGATCTGCAGCAGGTAAGAAATAACAAATTATGTTCATGCAATGATCGTAATTTTACATAAACATTCCTTATTAAAACTATTAATTTACACATCACATCATTCAGCTGGATCTGCTCAGAGAATAATCAAATTATCACGATTATAACTTACAGGAGAAACTGAGGACGGAGATAGCTCAACAAGTTCCGTTGCTGAAACAGAAGGTATGAAGACTTTTTTTGCACTTTTATTTAAGCGAAATCGGTCCTTCCTTCAAGATTAATTAATAAGACAAGTTGTCCATTTGACGCTGTTTATTAGTTAATCTTACTTAATACTCCGAACAATGAAACATACAAATACATGAAAAAGTTATAAAATACAACACAAGAAGACAGTAATAACAAATTCCAACTAATGACTGCACGTTCACGGACTAATTACGGCATTACGTTACGTGCAGTCATTAGTCGGAAAAAAATAAAAAATCATTGAACAGCTGTGCTAGCACAGCTGTTCAATGATTTACCGGGAGACATAAAGAAGTGCAATAATATTAACATATTTAAAAGTAAATTAAAGAAACATGTTTCTACCCAATAACGTCACCATCGCCCCAGAAGCAAAAATTATATAAGTAATTAAGGAGTAACTTTGTATCTCATTATACGTAAACTATTTATTAAGTTATTATGAGAAATAAATATCTTTAAACCTATCTTTTAGGGAAAAATCGTTTTTAACAAAAGTACCGTAATTTTGTCACTAAATAATATCTCGCTGAGCTTTACAACTTTTCCATTTAATATATTACAGCTTCATCCAAGGGTGACGCTGTAAGCGCGTCGAGCGCAGGTGCATCATCATCTAAAGGTTTGCAGTAATTCCATATTTAAAATTAAATCGTGGCGATTAAACAGACATCTCAATAAGGAAAATCATCGCTCGCCCCTCGAAAGCTATAATAACCATGTTTATTGTTCTGTCATTCTAGTAAAGAAAGACTTGTATTACACAGGTAAAGAATATTATTCAAGTTCATTCAAGTGTCACTTTTTTCGAACGGATCAGGGCTGACTTAGATTTGCACACCCAGGTGTAATAGTTCTGTTCAAACTTCATGGCGTTACCGAAGTTAGCTGCGATTGACGGTCTCCATGTTATACAATCAAGACGATGGAGCCTCTGCGCCCCGCTGATACCTAAAATTGAGTTTTGCGGAGCTTTATACCGGATAGCATGGACGCTGGTGACTGAGAATTTGTTTGTACTCTACCTATTTAATGTTACTCTGCAATAAAGTTAAGAATAGTGCTAATTAGTGTGAACAGATCCAACTCAGTCGTCAACAGTCGCAGTACAGCAACTGAGCGTTAAATTAAAATGCTTAGTATGAACTTTACTTAAACGGCAAATTGAATGGTCATACTTATATTTCAACAGTAATTCCCTACCAGCTACCGGGCTAGGGCTCATCACAAAAAGACGATCATAAGGGACCCCAAATAAAAAGGTTTTGATGGCTTACGAATGCTATTGCTACATTTAAGTTGGTGGCAGAGAGAGTAATTGCTTAGTTTAGAACGGTGCATATGACTAAGGACAAACTAATTCGTCCTGAAATCGTGTAGACAAACCATTTATTCAGTGCACACATAAGACATAGCACAACACACAGAAGCACAATAAAATGATATCAAATAATATTAATACATACCTAAATAAAACAAAGTGCTAATATACAAAAAGAAAAATATTTATGTTCTTAAAAAAGTATAGTAATAGCATGACTTTTGACGCCTGTTGTCCTCGAAGGGTTTGACAGAGGTGTACCTTAGTAGTACACCCATTTTCCACCGATTATGTTTTCAAGTATTTTGCCATCAACTGGGCACAATTCCCGACTCCGTGGCTGCTAGTGAGAAATTCCCGATAGAAAAACCCAAAAACACTTTGCCCGACCTGTACACTTTATTTCTATTTTACAAGCAGGAGGTGACACAAAGCCACCAGCTGAAGATGGCACAGAGACACCACCTGAAGATGAAACAAAGACACCACCTGAAGATGAAACAGAGACACCACCTGAAGATGAAACAGAGACACCACCTGAAGATGAAACAGAGACACCACCTGAAGATGAAACAGAGACACCACCTGAAGATGAAACAGAGACACCACCTGAAGATGAAACAGAGACACCACCTAAAGAGGAGACAGAGGAAAAGCCCACTGATTCCGATGGTGAAGAGTGTACTAAACCGTCCAAACCTGGGAAATCGGGTAAATCGCAAAAGCGTTATCCCATTCTAGGCTTCTCTATCGAAGACTTTTTCAGAGACTTACCTTTCTACGAATATCTCAGTCCTATCTCACGTGGTAAGTTAAACCCAATTTTTAAATTCTAAGACAAGCTAAGTTTCGCTGACACCACATATACAGGATGTAAACAGACTCTTCACCCAACCCAACGCAAAAATTATTACTGGGAATTCACGTTTTACGGTAAAACTCAATGCACCGCACTCAAAACATTGTGCTGGTGGATGGATTGAATAGTGTGGGGATTGTGGAGGTGTTGCAAGTGAATTTCTTACATTAAAAACATGTTTTAATAAAAAACTTTTGAAAGAGTTGGAACTTTGACCCCCAATATCTTCGTAACTAGAAGGTTCCCAGGTATGGTCTAGAACAAAAAAATGATCGCAATGATGTGGAAAAAGTAGCTTTTTAGCTTCGCTAAGAGTCTTTTTACAGCCTTTATATAAGTTTTTATACTAACTCGCTAACATTATTAACACTGCAAACGGAATATTTACCATGTTTACTATTTGTTTTGACATCCCGATATTTCAATGTATTAAATAAAACATGGTAAACTAAATATCCTGTTTTCGGTGTTAACCACAAATAGAGTCAAATATTTCTATCACTTTTCAAATGTGTTTACTGCATAAAATGTCTTATCAATGTCAATGTCTATGTCTTGTCAATGTTTTGTCTGATTATTTTTTTTGACTGACCTGTGGAAAGGTCTGCCTCCGTTTCTACCACTTTTCTCGGTTTTGTGCTTCTTCTCGCCAATTTGTGAGAAAGCCTGGATGACTTCCATTCCCTTTTTTCTCGGTCTGACTCTTTCCTGATCCGGTTATACACGGGCTAACAGCTATTCCGGCAGACATGGCCTCCCCACTACAAACACATTTCATTCGTACAACTTTATAAGCTACGATCGCACCGTACGTTCCGAGTATTGCTGAGCAGTTGGCTATAAGCCCAGTGTTCGACATGTTCATCTTTAATCCAACCTCAAGGATTGCATTGTTTAGTTCTTGAAGCATTTTTTCCAGTTCCGTAGCTCATGAAGAAAGGAGAATAATGTCGTCAGGGAAGCGTAGATAATGTTAACCTCGGCTCACCCTGCAGGCATTTTTTTTTGTTTGGCATCAAAAGAGTAAACAATGTAACCGACAAATTGTTTGCTTAATATCATGTAGTAGCAAATTCTGTGAATTTAGTATCGGCTAACAATAACCAAGTAAGACATGAAATCTTTGAATAGATTTTCAATCTTATGATGTTGTTTTTACAGCTCGAGCTCGTGCAAGCAAAAGATACCTATCGCCAAGACCAAGAAGGAGGAAACTGTGCCTCTGTGATGAAGAAATACCTAATTATGATTAGAGGTACCCATACATTTATATTTAAATATGCTGTTCACTCACACACAACTCACCAATTTAGGGGCTCTTGTTTAAATAATAATAGCCGCACGGCTAGATCTTTAAGTTTAAACAACGTTTGTACGGAGTACAGAGTACGGTATTAATGACCATCCATTACTACTATGTTTACACCATCCCTCGGAACGTGACCGTTGCGGGTAGTCAGTACTAATCAGAAGCCCATAAGTCTGAACACCAGTCTTAACAAGGGGTTCGTGTTACCCCGCTGTCACAAGTTGGATAGGCTTTATGTAAATACCGGTATTTAGCTGCATGTGGTTAGACTGAATGGACAGCATAGTAGGGAAAGAGCAAAAAATAATGATGAATCTAACTATTTTACAGTAGCCATGGTCTGAGCGAGATAGTACAATTTATGCCAAGTTTTAAATGAAGATGATGAAAATGAATGATGATTACTTTTTTTTCCTAATTATTTGTTTAAAATAAACAGATAATTGTTGCTCTGTATTTCCGGAATCATCTGAAATCATTATTTTAGACTCCAACGAGTCATTACTGGCTTTATGACTTGAATATTTTAGCGAGGATGGTTTAAAAGTTTTGTCAAATGTTATCAAAGAACCAGCCTATGTTAGAAAAAGAATATGGAAGATCAGAATGATCATGGTCTTAGAATTATCCTAACAGCAAACTCCCTTATCAAAATGAGAAATATGATTCAAAATCTAATCAACTCTGTATTGTTTCAGTTATTAGAATAAGAAGAAAAAGAAAATAAAAAAGAAGACGTATTGAGAAATGACTATTGCATGAAAATGGACTCTGATATATAATAATTATAGAAAAATTATACATAGTAATGGTTATGGTAAACTTATATTTAATCGCAATATATTGATGCAAGCATAATTATTGATTTGTTTTATTATTGTGTATCTTCCCTATATTCTATTATACACACAAACACACACATTTTAATACTTCTATAGTGGTTAAGACTAGATTTAGGATAACTTCACATCCGTATGTACCACAAATAATACATTTTTTTTTATATGGATACTATTATCCATACAAAAAAAAAAGTATTATTTATACGCCACAATTTATGGTGGGCCTGCCCACCATAAATTGTGGCGTATAATAATGAAACCCTCAAGATAACAGTGGCATTAGCTAAGCCTTGTCAAACGAGAATATTAAGACATACAAAAACGAAAAAGTGAATCTTACAATAACCTAAAAACGAGCGATATTGTCTAATTAGAGGACAGATTCTTTTGATATTGTAAGGTAAAATAGTGCTTACTCAATGCATTCATTAGTAAAATGTTGTGATGCGGTTCATTGAGTACTGTAAAACGTGATTTTTCACCCAAAAAATAGTCATATTCCAGTAATAATTATTGCGTGGAGGTACTTAGTTTGATATATAGAATGCTTGGTTGATGCCTTCGTGAAAGGTTCGTTTACACTTTGTATAGAGCTACAAGAGGAAATCACCAGAGTTTAGAAAATCAAAGAGGCACTGTACTCCCAGTAGCAATCTTAACAATAGGTTCTCCCAAAGAAATGATTAAATAGTTTTAATGCTCTCAATCCATCCAAATACACCCCTAACACTACAAAAAGCTGACATCCTATATACACTTTCCGCATGGTAAGATTTTTTTTACAACAGAGAGATATTTTACTACAGAGGCCACTTACCCTCGCAAATAAATATATAACTAGAATCAGTTGGTTGTTACAACTTGAGAAAACGAAAGTTAAAAACCACAATTACGTTTATTGATATAAGATCATGCACTGAGTGACATAATTAAGTTGTATTTTATTTATCTCCAATAACGTTAACTAAGTCGAAAAAATTCGTGCATCTGCAGAGCTTTCATGGCGTGCACTGCATAAATAGAAAGAATGAATGAAAAATATTTATTTGGGACAAGCGCAGGAACTACAAAAATAATAATAAAAAATAAACTTAAAACTTAATAATAAAAAGAAGACCTGTGCGAGGCCAAAAGGCTCCTATCTCAGCATGATGCTGCGATAGATGAAAAACAAAATACCACAACGCTGGAATTCTGATAGGGCCCAACATAATTACAACATGTTTAATAATTACAACAATAATTACAAAAAGGTTACACAACATAATGCACGCAGGAATTGAGTATTATACTAGTTTTTTTTTTTGTCATAAATGGAAAGATCATATATATGTTTTATAACAAACAATTTTTATTTTATTTTTTTTCGCTCTAATTAGAAAGTTATATTAGATTAAAAATACATTCTCGAACCCCGTACCGAAAACACGCCGACAGTTCCCGAATAAACCCGAGCGCGTATGTGACGTCACAATGTTAATACTTACTCATCGTACCATCTGATACAGTGTTTTGACCTAGCATCTATGATTTCTTGTTATTATTAAAATTCTGTTCCTCAAATACTATGAGTGTGCGTTAATTAAGAGAGTTAGTTAAAAGGATCATATGTCAACACCATTAAAAGTTATATATTTAGCACGCAAGATTCTTAATTTACTCTAATAAAATCCAAGTGCGTAAATACGGTCATCGCCATATTGTGAGCCGAGGCTTGAAATCATAAAAAAATAGTTTTCGGACATCAAAGCTCCACTATGTTGAGAATAATTGACTAGTCATTTAATTATGTGACGAATTCATCCATAGTTCCATTTAAATAATTAATGGTAATGATGATTTTGAAATCTAAAGTCGAAGTTTCGCGGCAATCCTGCGTGTTTACATTTTTATTTTTCACATTGTATCACACAGACGCATAGATTCGAAAACAAATATGACAAATGTCATTCCAAATATTTTATACAACATGAAAATACCCAGATCTTAGCGTAATTTACTAACACAGGACCAATAACATGTAATATTTATTACCAGTACTCAATTTGTATTTGTTATTGACGTTGACGACATGACATATTATTATTTTTTTAATCTTTGTGATGTGTGAAAGCGATTATTCCAATCGATAATTTTTTTGTAAATTTGGATTAACTCGAGTAATTTAATTAAGGATTGTAATAATCGACGAATGGAAATTAAAATAATCTTGTTTTAAGCGTAAAAACAATAAAAAAATATTATATTATTGTGCTTTTTTATAGGTAATCTTAATAGTATATTGTATACGTAGGTATTCAAACCAACCCAACAATAAACAGTACAGATTGATCCATGGCTAAATTCGCGCCGATTTTTTCGAAATCAAAATTTAAATTAGAAATGCAGTTGCTGTTCAAAATTACATTGTATTTAAATTTACTATTTTTTGAAGTGATAAGTTCTTCTGGGAGGGTGACTCGATTCGGAACGGTAACGAAAGAGTTCGGGAACGAAGTAGTTCCTGAATGACTGACTGATGGATCAATGCACAGCCAAACCGCTGATCGTAGAGACCTGAAACTTAGAGGGTGTGTTCTTTTTATGACGTAGGCATCCGATAAGAAAGCGTTTTCCGAAATTCTACCCCATATTAGTGCTCTTGATTTAAATTACTTTTTATTTTGACACATGTGAATGTCTAAAAACCCAATCCGATTGTATTAAAAAAAACTGACAGTACAAGGATCTTTTGGCGCGTGGACAAAATCTGAACTAACGCCACTTATTTATTTATTTTTAATCAATTTCAATATCAAATAGGTAGTTCCACATAAATTAGTTTAATTTAAGTTATCACTTCAGTCTAGCGTCCCGTTAGTTGGAAATAGTGCGCCAAGGATCTTGGTAGGTATTGTAAAAATCTGTTGAGGTTTTAGAGTTGATAATATTTATCTATCTTTGGTGGATCAATCAAAACTATGCCTACCAAAATCCTTGGCGTACTATATCCAACCTTCAGTTATTACAAAACAAAATTCACAATAAATAAATGATGTAGTAAATAAAAATACTCATAAATGTGAATTGCGAGCGCATTCCAAGTTTAAATTTAGAAACTAAAAAATCGACGCGAATTTAGCCGTAGCCTTGTTTCTCATTAATATAATCTCCTTCTCGTGAAATCAATCAAAAGCATCGAATAATTACTAAATTACATTATTAAAAATGATAGTTTATAATAATTAATAAAAATTATACCAAGGAGCTTTCAGTATTCAGTATCAACTCTTTTTTTCCAAACTTCATTTCATTGCGAGAATCGATTAGGCTGAATGCAACTTTTTAATCGTGATTGCGAAACTTGCGTTTGCGGTCAGCACTCTTGTATTATATAGTGTATTATCTATGGTCAGCACTACTAAAAGAAGTGTTATGTTGCAACATGGTTTAATGGTTTTTTTTTAGTAACATTGTCAAGACTTTGATTGTGTTGTGCTTGTGTATGAAAATTATGTATGAATAATGACGAAAATAAGAACGCAGATAGAATGTTACTGTTTTCATTTTGACCTTTCGAGTTTTATTAGCAAACGAGAAGCTTCTGTAGGTACAATATTTTCAGTGCATGTAGGTTACCTATTCTAGAAAGGGTGCAGTACAAAGTATTTTACACATATTTGGCAATAAACTGATGTCGCTGTCGTTTTACCGACCTCAACACGTTATTGTAGATATTAACTACAAACTTATTGTATGAAACAGCTGCCGTGACATATTTTTCATTATAAAATTTAATGCTGAAAGTTCACGAAAATTCACACTGTATTGTTGAGCAAGTCCTTTAACATTGTGACGTAGCCAACATGGCAACCGATTTTGGCGCGTTTCTAGTCACGTGACTAATTTCAAAATTTTATCAATTTTAAATTGTCTATAATAAATAAATAAAAAAGAATTGAGAGTTTTTCGCTTCTATCATTACTATCATTTATGATAAAGATTTAAATTATATTTAAAAAATGATGTTTTTTTTTTTTTTGAACAAGTCAATTGTTCTTCTTGAAATCTTCTAAAAAAATACCACGAGGGCAATTACTGAATGTACATCTTTTAAAGTTGATTCACAATAACCTTTTTTTTTCTTTTCTTTGACCTTCACTAAAAACGATATAGTATTTATGAATAATTAGATAAATAAGTATGTTCGGTAAAATAAACATATTCGGTGCATAGACTTGGTCTTTGACTAACATCCAACAGTCTAAACTCAAGGTTTGCTGACGAGCAATGGAGCAGTAGCAGCGCATAATTTTGCGCTCCAAAACAAATAAACTTGGCGTGGGCCTAAAGGCTGCTCAACTGAAATGGGACTGGTCAGGTCATGTCTACCGGACACCGGACAAACTGTGGGCCAAAATAACAAAAAACTGGTGCCCTGAGAAGGCGGGACGCGGCAGACCACGAAGTTGGCAGTTAGAACCGGAAAGTGAATGCAAAGGTTTCTTAGAACTGGAAAGTGGATGCGAAGGTTTGTTAGATCCTGAAAGTGGATGTGAAAGGTTTGTTAAAACTGGAAAGTGGATGCGAAGGTTTGTTAAAACTGGAAAGTGGATGCGATGGTTTGTTAAAACTGGAAAATGGATGCGAAGGTTTGTGAGAAGTGGATAGAGAGAAGAGAAGTCTTAGCCCAGAAGTGAGACAGAACAGGCTAGAAAGAAAAACTGAAGCATTTAATTTAGATCAATAACTTAGGAAATATCACGGAATTAAAATTTACTTGCGCAACAAAGTAATATCTTGACTACGATCTTGTTCATCTCGAATCGATAACGGTGTTCTACCAGTATGTAGCGACATGAACAGCTTTGCATTTGCCTCATTTTAACCCTGGAGGATGCAGATAGTTGGCACGACGATGGATAGGAGGGAAGATGTGGCATATCCTGTGACTGGGCTCCATATAAATAAATAAAAAAATATCGCTGGACATTACACACAGCGCCATCTAGTGCCACACTAAGCATCGAGGCTTGTGTTGTGGACACCGAATAGTTGATATACTACTTTTTGTTTGTAAAAACATACTTATTATACTAAATAAAGCTCAATTACCACTCACTGACTCACTGACTGCCTGACATAATTGTTCTCCCAGATGGTGGATGGGGAGGTAGGTATATTTTGACAGATTCACCCCTTTTTCACCCCCCTTCCTCCCCCCCCCCTATCGTCTCTCGGAAACTAAGAGACCCGTATTTTTTGTTTGTTACGGATTCGTATAGAGGAGGCTCGGAAAAGTAAAAACCAGTTTTCAAAGTTGCCCCCTTGCCCCCCTTTTCACCCCATTAAGGCGGATCTCGGAAATTGAGAGACTTGGAACATTTTTTTTTCAGATTCATATAAAGGGGCAACGCGTTAGACAAAATCATTTTTCAAAACTCGCCCCTATCACCCCCTTCACCCCCCTCTTCACCCCTATTTCTACTGAAAAATCTTTTGATTCTTACCTAAAACTATTGAGGGGCGTTGAAATTTGTATACATTCCCCTCCCCTCCCCACCCTCCCCTAAAATTGAATGGGCTGTAACTTCGTAACTGTTAGAGAGAGCCATTAGGTGTTTGAACAAATATTATAGTAGGCGTTGAAACCTGTCCGGTGGTAGGTAGGTCCTGAGTGGAGCGAACCTGCGAGACCGAGTGGAGCAGAGGGGAGAGGTGGCGAGCGAAGCGAGCCGGCGGCCTCCGTAGCGTAACGAAGGTCGAGTGGATGAAGCGTAACTTAGGGGCGACGACAAGCAACTTTAGGGTTATGTTTTTTTTAATGGGTCTCAGTTTTTAAGTAAGGTTTTTTACTTTTATTTTATTATTTTTTTTATATTATTTTTATAATGTTTTAGGGGTTCTTAAGGGTTTTCATACTGATTTAGGGGTGGTTTTAACAGATTTTCCAATTATTTTAAGGATTCCTATGGATTCTCAAAATTTTATGATGGTAAGGAATATTTCTAAAGAACACGACAACACGCGAGCTGCGCGCAGCTCGCGCACCCACGCAAATACTAGTTTTTATATTATACTATATAAAGCTCGATTACCACTCACTGACTGACTGACTGACTCACTGACATAATTGTTCTCCCAGATGGTGGATGGGGAGGTGGGTATATTTTGACAGATTCGTAAACAAATGACTCTCGCGAGTATGGGAAAAGTGCCAAACCTCCCCTTTTCGCCCCCCTTCTCACCCCCCCCTATCGTATCTCGGAAACCAAGGGATTTGGAACGTTTTTTTTTTCAGATTCGTATAGAGGAGGCTCGGGAAAGTAAAAACCAGTTTTCAAAATTGCCCCCCTTGCCCCCCTTTTCACCCCCTTTAGGCGGATCTCGGAAATTGAAAGACTTGGAACATTTTTTTTTTCAGATTCATATAAAGGGGCAACGCGTTAGTCAAAATCATTTTTCAAAACTCCCCACTCTCCCCTCTTTCACCCCTCCCCCCATCGTATCTCGGAAATTAGGACACGTAGCGGCTTTGTGATTTTTACTATAAATTATTATTGAGGAGCGTTTAAATTTGTATGCGGAGGGTATCCTCTTCTCCCCAACCTCCCCTAAAAATAAAAGGGCTATAACTTCGTAACGGTCAGAGATAGCCATTGGGTGTTTGAACGAATATTATAGTAGGCGCCGAAACCTGTCTGGTAGTAGGTAGGTCCTGAGTGGAGCGAAGGGGGGAGGTGGCGAGCGAAGCGAGCCGGCGACCTCCTTAGCGTAACGAAGGTTGAGTGGGTGAAGCGTAACTCAGCTTTTAACGTTTCTAATGAATTCTTTTTTTTTACATTTTTTTTATTGAGTTAGGTTTTAGAATGTTTTAGGGGTTCTTAAGCGTTTTCATACTGATTTAGGGGTAGTTGTAACGGATTTTCCAATTATTTTAAGGATTCCTATGGATTCTCAAAATTTTATGATTGTAAGGAATACTTCTCAAGAACACGACAACACGCGAGCTGCGTGCAGCTCGCGCACCCACGCAAATACTAGTTATACTATATAAAGCTCGATTACCACTGACTGACTGACTCACTCACTGACAGAATTGTTCTCCCAGATGGTGGATGGGGAGGTGGGTATATTTTGACAGATTCGTAAACAAGTAACTCCCGTGAGTATGGGAAAAGTGCCAAACCTCCCTTTTTCACCCCCCTTCCTCCCCCTCCCTATCGTATCTCGGAAACAAAGACAACCGTATTTTTCGTTTTTTACGAATTCGTATAGAAGAGGCTCAGAGAAGTAAAAACCAGTTTTCAAAATTGACCCTTTTTTCCCCCTTCTCCCCCCTTTAGGCGGATCTCGGAAGTTGAGAGACTTTGAACATTTTTTTTTTCAGATTCATACAAAGGGGCAATGCGTTGGTCGAAATTATTATTCAAAACTCCCCACTCTCCCCCCCCCCTCTTCACCCCTTTTTTTACTACTGAAAAATCTTTTGATTCTTACCTAAAACTATTGAGGGCGTTGAAATTAAAAATTTGTATACCATTTCCTCCCCTCCCCAACCTCCCCTAAAATTGAAAGGGCTGTAACTTCGTAACGGTCAGAGATAGCCATTATGTGTTTGAACAAATATTATAGTAGGCGTCGAAACCTGTCTGGTGGTAGGTAGGTTCTGAGTGGAGCGAACCTGCGAGACCGAGTGGAGCGAAGGTTGAGTGGGTGAAGCGTAACTCATCATTTACAAAATCTTTTAAGGACTCTAATGGAATTTTCAATTCGTTTAAGGATTCTTACAGATTCTCAAAATTTTATAAGGGTAAGAAATAATCAAGAACACGACGACACGCGAGCTGCGCGCAGCTCGCGCACCCACGCAAATACTAGTTATACTATATAAAGCTCGATTACCACTCACTCACTCACTGACAGAATTGTTCTCCCAGATGGTGGATGGGGAGGTGGGTATATTTTGACAGATTCGTAAATAAGTAACTCCTAACAGTAACAGGAAAAGTGCCAAACCTCCCCTTTTCACCCCCCTTCTTCCCCCTCCCTATCGTATCTCGGAAACAAAGCGACCCGTATTTTTTGTTTTTTACGGATTCGTATAGAAGAGGCTCGGAGAAGTAAAAACCAGTTTTCAAAGTTGACCCCGTTTTCCCCCTTCTCCCCCCTTTAGGCGGATCTTGGAAGTTGAGAGACTTTGAACATTTTTTTTTTCAGATTCATATAAAGGGGCAACGCGTTAGTCAAAATCAGTTTTCAAAACTCCCCACTCTCCCCCCCTTCACCCCTCCCCCCATCGTATCTCGGAAACTAGGACACGTAGTGGCTTTTTGATTTTTGGTGTACTTGTTATTGAGGGGCGTTGAAATTTGTATATGGAGAGTATTCTCCCCTCCCCAACCTCCCCTAAAAATAAAAGGGCTAAAACTTCGTAACGGTCAGAGATAGCCATTATGTGTTTGAACAAATATTATAGTAGGCGTCGAAACCTGTCTGGTGGTAGGTAGGTTCTGAGTGGAGCGAACCTGCGAGAACAAGTGGAGCGAAGGGGGGAGGTGGCGAGCGAAGCGAGCCAGCGACCTCCGCAGCGTAACGAAGGTTGAGTGGGTGAAGCGTAACTCAGCTTTTAATGTTTCTAATGAATTCTTTTTTTTTTACTTTTTTTTTATTGAATTAGGTTTTAGAATGTTTTAGGGGTTCTTAAGGGTTTACATACTGATTTAGGGGTAGTTGTAACGGTTTTTTCAATTATTTTAAGGATTCCTATGGATTCCCAAAATTTTATGACGGTAAGGAATACTTCTCAAGAACACGACAACACGCGAGCTGCGCGCAGCTCGCGCACCCACGCAAATACTAGTTATACTTTAGAAAGCTCGATTACCACTCACTGACTCACTCACTGACTGACAGAATTGTTCTCCCAGATGGTGGATGGGGAGGTGGGTATATTTTGACAGATTCGTAAACAAGTAACTCCCGCGAGTATGGGAAAAGTGCCAAACCTCCCCTTTTCACCCCCCTTTCTCCCCCTCCCTATCGTATCTCGGAAACAAAGAGACCGGTATTTTTTGTTTTTTACGGATTCGTAAAGAGGAGGCTCGGGAAAGTAAAAACCAGTTTTCAAAAGTTGACCCACTTGTCCTTCTTCTCCCCCCTTTAGGCGGATCTCGGAAGTTGAGAGACTTGGAACATTTTTTTTTTCAGATTCGTACAAGGGGGCCCAGAGTTGGTCAATTTTTTTTTACAAAACTCACCCCTCTCACCCCCTTCACCCCTCCCTCCATCGTATCTCGGAAACTAGCACACGTAGCGGATTTTTGATTTTTACTCTAAATTATAATTGAGGAGCGTTTAAATTTGTATACGGAGGGTATCCTCCCCTCCCCAACCTCCCCTAAAAATAAAAGGGCTATAACTTCGTAACGGTCAGAGATAGCCATTATGTGTTTGAACAAATATTATAGTAGGCGTCGAAACCTGTCTGGTGGTAGGTAGGTTCTGAGTGGAGCGAACCTGCGAAACCGAGTGGAGCAAAGGGGGGAGGTGGCCAGCGAAGCGAGCCGGCGACCTCCGCAGCGTAACGAAAGTCGAGTGGGTGAAGCGTAACTCAGGGGCGACACAAGCAACTTTAGGGTTATGTTTTTTTTAATAGGTCTCAGTTTTTAAGTAAGGTTTTTTACTTTTATATTATTAGTTTTTTTTTTAAAATTAATTTTATAATATTTTAGGGGTTCTTAAGGGTTTTCATAGTGATTTAGAGGTAGTTGTAACGGATTTTCCAATTATTTTAAGGATTCCTATGGATTCTCAAAATTGTATGATGGTGAGGAATACTTCTCAAGAACACGACAACACCGCAGCTCGCGCACCCACGCAAATACTAGTATTTTTAAAATATTATTAGTTCATCGCGCTTGACTGCTTGCAGCGTATTGAGCGACGAAGTGCACGGATTCATCACACTGTATTTTTAACAAGTTTTATCTACGTACCCTAAGTTGTTTTTTTATCTTGCACTTCTCGATATTTTGTTCAAATGTAGTTTATTTGTTATTATTTTACACACATTTATTCTATTTAAGTATCTATTCATACTTACACTTATCTTATTAGAACACGCACACCACAAAACTGTTTTATGTCCGTGACATCACCTTCTCAGGTCCAGTTGAAAACCAGCGTCGGGCACTAGCTGCTCGGCAGTTTGCTGAACTGGGCCTATTTGGCGCAGCCGTGAGACACACAATATTATTTCGTTTCTTTTTTCTGTTTAGTTTTAAGTTTTTTTATTGTGTAGTTTTAAGTTTTTTTTTTTTTTATTCTTATTTTGATTTTGTTGTGTACACTTGCGGCCTAAGCCAAATAAATATGTTTTCTTTCTTCTTTCTTTCTTTACCCGCGGATCTTGACGCCTATGATCCGCATCCGGATCTCCAAATATGTATCTGCGTTTCCGTATCCGTGGATCTTGACGCCTATGATCCGTATCCGGATCCGTACCCGCGGGTCTTGACGCCTATGATCCGCATCTGGATCTGCGTATCCGTATCCGTGGATCTTGACGCCTATGATCCGTATCCGGATCCGTACCCGCGGATCTTGACGCCTATGATCCGCATCCGGATCTCCGGATATGTATCTGCGTTTCCGTATCCGTGGATCTTTACGCCTATGATCCGCATCCGGATCACCGCATTTGTATCTGCGTTTCCGTATCCGTGTATCTTTACGCCTATGATCCGCATCCGGATCTCCGGATTTGTATCTGAAAGAAAGAAAGAAGAAAGAAAATACATTTATAAAATGAAAAACAAAAAGAATAACAAAATAAATGAGTAAAAACTTAAAACTAAATAAAAAACAATGTGACACCGTGTGCCTCATGGCTGCGCCAAATAGGCCCAGTTCAGCATAATGCCGGACAACTAGTGCCCGACGCTGGTTTTCAACTGGACCTAGATTAGTGAAGTTACGGATGTGAAGCAGTTTTATATGTTGTGTGTGTTGTGTTGTGTTTACCGAGTTTCCTCCGTGCCTCGGAAAGCACGTTAAGCCGTTGGTCCCGGCTGTCATTTGTAGATCTTTGACAGTCGTTGGGTAGTCAGAGGCCCAAAAAGTCTGACAACCAGTCTTACCAAGGGGTATCGTATTACCCGGTACTAACTGGGTTGTGGAGGTCAGATAGGCAGTCGCTCCATGTAAAATACTGGTATTCAGCTGCATCCGGTAAAACTGGAAGCCGACCCCAACACAGTTGGGAAAAGGCTAGGCAGATGATGATGTGTTGTGTTGTGTTGTGCGTGTGTGTTGTTGTGTGTTTGTATGTTGTGTCAATGGTGGTGGTGAAAAGGTACATAAATATGTGAAATACATCTGTATTTAGAAATAAATAAAATAATTAAACAATAAATTATTAGAAAATAAAGAAATATACATATAAGAAAAAAGAAAGATACATAAATGGAACGGAAGCATGATAAAAAGAACCTGTTTTGCACGATGACCAGGATTATTTAATAAATTGTAAAGTGACGGTAAACGGTGTAAAAAACATTTAAATTTATCCGTCGCAGAAACTGTCATGCTTAAGTTAAATTATTATTAAGTTAAAATTTATAGTAGGAATAATAAGTTGGTAAGCAGGGACGTTCCTCATATTAGAGATTTATTTAGAGCGACCATATCCAGCTTACGTTGCGCTTCTATGAGAAACTGCCGCAAACGACTTCTGAAAGTGCCCATCGTATTGAGTAGTCTTATTGGTGGCGGCAGGTTATTCCATACTTTGGAAGCCGCATAACGAAAGCTGCCTCTGACTGAAGACTTGTGAGTTGTTGGGAACATTGCCTTCTACCACATTCTCGCCTACTTGTTATCCAACTTAGTTTGTTATACAAGTAGTCCGGTTTTTGGTATTTGACCACACCAAATAAAAGGCAAGCCAGGTGTAGCTTGCGTCTGGACTTAATTTTTAGCGAAAAATGCTTGTTAAGAAAAGGTGTGACATGACTTCTGCGAGGTATGTTATAACAAAATCGAGCGCACGCGTTTTGTACACTTTGTATAAGCCGATCTGTACGAGCCAATAAGCGCGGGCATCTTGTCGGCGTAGTTCAATCGAGACAGGACTAAGGTTTCTACAAGTGGTTCCCGAAGCGCTTCAGATAAATAAGGCCTCATCTTGTACAAAACCTTCAGGCGATAAAAACAGTTTCTTACCGAATCTGCTACGTGGCTCTCAAAACGAAGGTCTTTGTCCATGGTTAGACCCAGATTTCGCGCCTCATACACTCGGTCAATTGGTTCACCCATTAGTTCTAGGTCAAAAATCAAAGGTAGTCGAGCCAGCTGCTGTCTGATACCAAATACCATATACTTTGTTTTTGTAGGGTTTAGCGAAAAGCAGTTCTCCTCGGACCAAACCGCGATTCGTTGGAGATCTTCGTTAAGATCCTTAATGGCGCTGTCATAGTCGTCAGGTCTAAAGGAAATATATAATTGTACATCATCGGCGTATATGTGGTACTTGCATCTCTGTAGGCATCTTATTATGTCTGCGCAGTATAAAATGAATAAAATGGGATACAAAATAGAGCCTTGCAGGACTCCTCTTTCTACGGGTATAAGTGCCGATCTTAGATTAGTGCCGTCACTCAAGCGCAGGTCTACTAGTTGTTCTCTGTTACTTAAATAGCTGCGGAACCATTGTATAGCTTTAGGGTCGAAACCATAATATTTTAACTTTGACAATAGCAATGGTATATTAATAGCGTTTCCTAAACCTAAATCTGCGTTTCCGTATCCGTGGATCTTTACGCCTATTATCCGTATCCGGATCCGTATCCGTGGATCTTGACGCCTATGAACCGCATCCGGATCTCCGGATTTTAATCTGCGTTTCCGTATCCTTGGATATTTACGCCTATGATCCGAATCCGGATCCATACCCGTGGATCTTAATTAACGTCTATGATCCGTATCTGGATCCGTAGCCGCGGTTCGAGACGCCTATGATCCGTATCCGGATCTCCGAATTTGTATCTGAGTTTCCGTATCCGTGGATCTTTACGACTATTATCCGTATCCGGATCCGTAACCATCCGACCGTCTTTTATGCTTTTTACTATTACTGCCTTTTTGTTCTTTTAATTAATGGGCACAGTATTTCATAAATATATATATAACATTAATATGTGTTTGTTTATGTTGTCGAGCGTATGGCACTCGTGGGCTGCAGCTGAAAATCAGCGTCAGGTGGTACACCTTGTGTTGCCATCTGGCATTATGCTGAGCTGAGGCCCTTTTGGCATTATTAGTTTTGTTTGTTTATTTATTTTGTGAAATTTTGTAATGGTTTGATGCCAAATAAACACCATTTTCTTTCTTTCTTTCTAACCGCGGATCTTGACGCTTTTGATCCGTATCCGGATCCATGGATCTTGACGCCAATGATCCGCATCTGGATATGCGGATTCGTATCTGCGTATCCGTATCCATGGATCTTAACACCTATGATCCGTATCCGGATCCGTGGATCTTTACGCCTATGATCCGTATCCGCGGATCTTGACGCCAATGATCCGCACACGGATCTGAGTATCCGTATCCGTGGATCTTGACGCCTTTGATCCGCATCCGGATCTCCGGATTTTAATCTGCGTATCCGTATCTGAATCCGTACCCGCGGATCTTGGCGCCTATGATCCGCATCCGGATCTCCGAATATGTATCCGCGTTTCCGTATCCGTGGATCTTTACGCCTATGATCCGTATCCGGATTACCAGATTTGTATCTGCGTTTCCGTATCCGTGGATATTAACGCCTATTATCCGTATCCGGATCTTGACACCTATGATCCGCATCCGGATCACCGGATTTGTATCTGCGTTTCCGTATCCGTGTATCTTTACGCCTATGATCCGCATCCGGATCTCCGGATTTGTATCTGCGTTTCCGTACCCGTGGATCTTTACGCCTATTATCCGTATCCGCGGATCTTGACGCAAATGATCCGCACCCGGATCTGCGTTTCCGTATCCGTGGATATTTACGCCTATGATCCGTATCCGGATCTGTATCCGCGCATCTTGACGCCAATGTTCCGCACCCGGATCTGCGTTTCAGTATCCGTGGATCTTTTCCGGATCTCCGGATTTGTGTCTGCGTTTCCGTATCCGCAGATCTTGACGCAAATGATCCGCACCCGGATCTGCGTTTCCGTATCCGTGGATCTTTACGCCTATGATCCGTATCCGGATCCATATCCGCGCATCTTGACGCCAATGTTCCGCACCTAGATCTGCGTATCCGTACCCGTGGATCTTGACGCCTATGATCCGTATCCGGATCCGTACCCGTGGATCTTAACGCCTATGAACCGTGTCCGGATCCGTAACCGTGGTTCATCCGGATCTCCGGATTTGTATCTGCGTTTCCGTATCCGTGGATTTTTACGCCTAATATCCTTATCCAGAACCGTACCCGCGGATCTTGACGCCTTTGATCCGTATCCGGATCCGTGGATCTTGATGCCTATGATCCGCATCCGGATCTCCGGATTTGTATCTGCGTTTCCGTATCCATGGATCTTAACGCTTATTATCCGTATGTGGATCCGTACCCGCGGATCTTGACGCCTTTGATCCGTATCTGGATCCGTGGATCTTGATGCCTTTTATCCGCATCCGGATCTCCGGATTTGTATCTGCGTTTCCGTATCCATGGATCTTTACGCCTATTATCCGTATCCGGATCCGTACCCACGGATCTTGGCGCTCATGATCCGTTTCCGTATCAATGAATTTTTACGTCTATTACCCATATCCGGATCCGTACCCGCAGGTATGGATCCGGATACGGGTAATAGGCGTAAGGCAGGCGTAGGGTCAAGATCCGCGGATCTTGACGCCTATGATCCGCATCCGGATCTCCGGATTTGTATCTGCGTTTCCGTGTCCGTGGATCTTTACGCCTATTATCCGTATCCGGATCCAAAACCGCGTATTTTGACACCTTTGATCCGTATCCGGATCCATGAATCTTGACGCCAATGATCCGCATCTGGATATGCGGATTCGTATCTGCGTATCCGTATCCATGGATCTTAACGCCTATTATCCGTATCCGGATCCGTACCCGCGGTTCTTTACGCCTATTATCCGTATCCGTGGATCTTGACGCAAATGATCCACGCCCGGATCTGCGTTTCCGTATCCGTGGATCTTGACGCCTCTGATCCGCATCCGGATTTCCAGATTTGTATCTGCGTTTCCGTATCCGTGGATCTTTACGCCTATGATCCGCATCCGGATCTCCGAATGTGTATCCGCGTTTCAATATCCGTGTATATTTACGCCTATGATCCGCATCCGGATTACCGGATTTGTATCTGCGTTTCCGTACCCGTGGATCTTTAGGCCTATTATCCGTATCCGGATCCGTATCCGTGGATCTTTACGCCTATGATCCGTATCCGGATCTGTATCCGCGCATCTTGACACCAATGTTCCGCACCCGGATCTGCGTTTCCGTATCCGTGGATCTTTACGCCTATGATCCGCATCCGGATCTCTGGATTTGTATCTGCGTTTCCGTATCCGTGGATCTTTACGCCTTTAATCAAAATCCGGCTCCGTACCCTTGGATCTTTACGCCTATTATCCGTATCCGGATCCGTACCCGCGGTTCTTTACACCTATTATCCGTATCCGCGGATATTGACGCAAATGATCCGCTCCCGGATCTGCGTTTCCGTTTCCGTGGATCTTTACGCCTATGATCCGCATCCGGATCTCCGAATGTGTATCCGCGTTTCCGTATCCGTGGATCTTTACGCCTATGATCCGCATCCGGATCACCGGATTTGTATCTGCGTTTCCGTATCCGTGTATCTTTACGCCTATGATCCGCATCCGGATCTCCGGATTTGTATCTGCGTTTCCATACCCGTGGATCTTTACGCCTATTATCCGTATCCGGATGCGTACCCGCGGTTCTTTACGCCTATTATCCGTATCCGCGGATCTTGACGCAAATGATCCGCACCCGGATCTGTGTTTCCGTATCCGTGGATCTTTACGCCTATGATCCGTATCCGGATCTGTATCCGCGCATCTTGACGCCAATGTTCCGCACCCGGATCTGCGTTTCCGTATCCGTGGATCTTTACGCCTATGATCCGCATCCGGATCTCCGGATTTGTATCTGCGTTTCCGTATCCGTGGATCTTTACGCCTATAATCAAAATCCGGCTCCGTACCCGTGGATCTTTACGCCTTTTATCCGTATCCGGATCCGTAACCGCGGTTCTTTACGCCTATTATCCGTATCCGCGGATCTTGACGCAAATGATCCGCGCCCGGATCTGCGTTTCCGTATCCGTGGATCTTTATGCCTATGATCCGCATCCGGATCTCCGGATTTGTATCTGCGTTTCCGTACCCGTGGATCTTTACGCCTATTATCCGTATCCGGATGCGTACCCGCGGTTCTTTACGCCTATTATCCGTATCCGCGGATCTTGACGCAAATGATCCGCGCCCGGATCTGCGTTTCCGTATCCGTGGATCTTAACGCCTATGATCCGTATCCGGATCCGTACCCGCGGTTCTTGACGCCTATGATCCGCATCCGGATTGTATCTGCGTTTCCGTATCCGTGTATCATTACGCCTATGATCCGCATCCGAATCTCCGGATTTGTATCTGCGTTTCCGTACCCGTGGATCTTTACGCCTATTATCCGTATCCGGATCCGTACCCGCGGTTCTTTACACCTATTATCCGTATCCGCGGATCTTGACGCAAATGATCCGCTCCCGGATCTGCGTTTCCGTTTCCGGGGATCTTTACGCCTATAATCCGCATCCGGATCTCCGAATGTGTATCCGCGTTTCAGTATCCGTGGATCTTTACGCCTATGATCCGCATCCGGATCTCCGAATGTGTATCCACGTTTCCGTATCCATGTATCTTTACGCCTATGATACGTATCCGGATCATATTCATATATTCATATTCATTTATTTCATAAACAATTTTTACATTGTGTCGAAAATTCATTAAAAACTAACACAACACGGATTTTAATGTTTACAATTCAAAAATAAAACAATACAATTAAAATTCGGTACATTAGCAAAAAACCAAAAAGTTATTAAAAAGTAAATGCAAATCATTTCAATAAAAATAAATCTGGGTAAGGAAAAAAAATAAATCATGTCAATAAAAGAAATAATCATATAAGTACATTAAAACAGTGAATAAATTATGTCAATTAAAAAATTAAAATCACACAAATAAAAAAATTATGTCTAGTAAAAAAAAATAAACATGTCAATAAAAAAATAAAAATTATCATGTCATTAAAAAAAAAATCATGTAAATTTAAAAAGGTAAATAAATTATGTCAATATAAAAAATCATAAAATCACACAAAAAAATAAAAATATGTCAATAAAAAATAAACATGTCAATAAAAAAATAAAGAATTATCATGTCAAAACCAAATACATCGTGTCAACAAGTGGTTAATTATCATGCTATGTAGTTTAGACATTCACATCACTGAGAAACTCATCAAGTGTATAATAGCATTTTTCTTTCAAAAATGACTTTAGCTGGTGCTTAAACTGATTTATATTATAAATTGACTTTAATTCTCCTGGTAGTTTATTAAATAGTTTAATTGATTGATAGCATGCAGCATGACTCACTACTTTTAAATGCGGTTGTATTTTATATTGTAAGTCCTTACGTCTTGTAGCTTCTCGCTTATTTCTGTCCTCAAGTGTCTCATAATCCCGCAGCTTTTTCATAAGGTCTGTTAGAAGAACTAAAATGTATAAACAAGGGACCGTTAATATCTGTAGTTCTTTAAAGTAATCCTTACATGATACCCACTGCGGAATTCTCACCATAGTTCTTATAGCTCGTTTTTGTATAACAAAAGCAGTATTTACATTGTACTCATAGCTACCTCCCCATAGAGCAATGCTGTACCTTAGTTTTGACTCAACAAGCGAGTAGTATACTATTTTTAATTGCTCGATAGAAATTTCATCTCGAAGGCTTCTAAGAGCATAACAAGCTGAACTAATTGAACTTTCTAAAGCTGATAGTTCGTTTTTCCAATTTAGGCTTTCATCAATTTAAATACCTAGAAATTTCACACTATCTACTAATATTATTCTATTGTCATTCAAGGTTATGTCAATTGAATCCTTGTTTCTCGACGTTGTTCTAAATAACATAGCGTTCGTTTTATTGGTGTTTAAGATAAGATGGTTGTTGGTAAACCAACAATGAAAGAGCGCCAGAGCTTTATTTACCTTACTACTAAGAGTTCCCATATCTTCCGCGGTTATAATGGCATTCGTGTCATCAGCAAAAAGAACGAGTTTAGTATCAGTTTGTTTTAAAATGAAGTTAATTAAATCATTGATAAACAAGATGAAGAAGATTGGCCCTAATATTGAGCCTTGTGGAACTCCTTGCCTTACTTGTTTTAGTCCCGATTTGAAAATTTTCTCACATTTTTCTTGTTCTACTTTAATTTCTACATATTGTTTCCTATTTTCTAAGTAAGACTTAAACAAGTTTAAGACTGGTCCTCTTACTCCATAATGCTCCAGTTTTGCTAGTAGTAACTTGTGATTTACTGTGTCAAAAGCAGAACTTAGATCAAGGAACAGCCCTACGACTTTTAATTTATCATTAATTCCGTTTATTACTTCCTCCATTAACGTATTAACTGCGTCATTTGTTCCCACATTTTTTTGATAACCAAATTGTTTGTAATTAAGAATTTTGTTGCGCTTTACATGTCTAAGAAGCCTTATTTTTAGTATTTTCTCGAAAATTTTTGAAATTATAGGCAAGAGAGAAATTGGTCGATAGTTGTTGGGATCGGTTTTGCACCCTTTTTTATAAATTGGTAGAACTCTTGCTATCTTAAGCTGTTCCGGGAACACACTCTCGTTTATACACTTATTAATAAAATGTGCCAGTGGTTTTGCCAATAAGTCAATATGTTTTTTAAATATTTGTATTGGGATTTTATCATAACCAACCGATTTCTTGTTCGCCATTGCATCGACAATTTTTTTAATTTCACCTGCAGTCACTGGTTAACAGGACATTTCTACACTAACTCTACTAACGCTATCTTTCAAAGTGTTTATGGCTTGTTCATAAGTATTGAGCTCCCCAACAAGGTCGGCTTTGTCAAACGTGTTCGAGAAAATGTCAACTATTTCCTGAGGATTTGATATTATTTTGTTATCTATTTTCAAAAGAATGTCTTTACTACTTCCACGTTTCGATTGAGCGTTCCTATGTCTATTTATAACTCCCCATATAGCTTTTGAAGAATCATTTGCTTTTTCAAGTTCTTTCTTAACCGATATACGTCTGGCTTTTTTTAAGACTGATCTATATATTCTAATGTAAGTTTTTACATACATCCCTATTTCCTCATTGCAAGTCATCTTACTTATGTTTTGAAGTATGAATCGCTTCATTTTGCTTGATACTCTTATTCCTTTTGTTGTCCATGGTGATTTACAAAATGTTTTAAGATTAACTTTTCGTTTCTTTTTTTTAAAACTACAGCGAAATATTTGGCCAAGTTTTTTTAGGAATCCATTTAAACCTTCTTCTGTCCAGTTACAATTTTCTAAACGTTGTCTAAAATTATTCGAATTTCTGTCACTAAACTGCCTAATTTCTATATTTAACAAATCTTGATCGCCATTTGACATTAATTTTTCAGTTTTTAAGCCACATAGTAATGCTGCATGTCCGTCAGCCAAGCAATTGTGATCAACAAACTGTTCATTGAAATAATTATCCGGCAGATTCGTCAAAAAGTTATCCAAACATGATTCCGCGCTATTTCGTCTATATGTCACTTCGTTAATAATGGGTCTAAAGTTGTAAGATGTCAGTAGTGTTAAGAAATTTAAAGTTTTTTGACATTTTTAAGTAAGTCGATGTTGAAATCTCCACAGATGATGCACTTTTTACTAAAAAAGTGTTCCAATAATTGCTCTAACTTAGACATAAATGTTTCATAGTTCTGTTCAACAGGATTTCTGTAACAACAGAAAATGTATATGTTGGTATTAGAATCTTTAACACCACATATTTCAAAGCTTTCAATTTTATATAGTTTTTGACAGTAGGGTACCTCTTCACAAACAACATCATTCGTCGCCATTATTAGGCTGCCACCCCTTTTTTTATTTTTTCGAGCATTAAAAGACACCATTTTATAATTGTTAATATTGAATAGAGAAGCCGATTCCATAGTCAAGAAATGTTCCGTAATACACACATACAAATTGTTTAGTTTAAGTTCTTGTAGGTATAGATCTAATTCATCTCTTTTGTTGCTTATACCACATACATTCTGTAGGTAGATCTCCGGATTTGTATCTGCGTTTCCGTACCCGTGGATCTTTACGCCTATTATCCGTATCCGGATGCGTACCCGCGGTTCTTTACGCCTTTTATCCGTATCCGCGGATCTTGACGCAAATGATCCGCACCCGGATCTGCGTTTCCGTATCCGTGGATCTTTACGCCTATGATCCGCATCTGGATCTCCGAATTTGTATCTGCGTTTCCATATCCGTGGATCTTTATGCCTATAATCCGAATCCGGCTACGTACCCGTGGATCTTAACGCCTATGATCCGTATCCGGATCCGTACCCGCGGTTCTTGACGCCTATGATCCGCATCCGGATCTCCAGTAATGTATCTGCGTTTCCGTATCGTGGATCATTACGCCTATTATCCGCATCCGGATCTCCGGATTTGTATCTGCGTTTCCGTATCCGTGGATCTTTACGCCTATGATCCGCATCCGGATCTCCGAATGTGTATCCGCGTTTCCGTATCCGTGTATATTTACGCCTAGGATCCGCATCCGGATTACCGGATTTGTATCTGCGTTTCCGTACCCGTGGATCTTTACGCCTATTATCCGTATCCGGATCCGTATCCGTGGATCTTTACGCCTATGATCCGTATCCGGATCTGTATCCGCGCATCTTGACGCCAATGTTCCGCACCCGGATCTGCGTTTCCGTATCCGTGGATCTTTACGCCTATGATCCGCATCCGGATCTCCGGATTTGTATCTGCGTTTCCGTATCCGTGGATCTTTACGCCTATAATCCGAATCCGGCTCCGTACCCGTGGATTTTTACGCCTATTATCCGTATCCGGATCCGTACCCGCGGTTCTTTACACCTATTATCCGTATCCGCGGATATTGACGCAAATGATCCGCTCCCGGATCTGCGTTTCCGTTTCCGTGGATCTTTACGCCTATAATCCGCATCCGGATCTCCGAATGTGTATCCGCGTTTCCGTATCCGTGGATCTTTACGCCTATGATCCGCATCCGGATCTCCGAATGTGTATCCACGTTTCCGTATCCATGTATCTTTACGCCTATGATACGCATCCGGATCTCCGGATTTGTATCTGCGTTTCCGTACCCGTGGATCTTTACGCCTATTATCCGTATCCGGATGCGTACCCGCGGTTCTTTACGCCTTTTATCCGTATCCGCGGATCTTGACGCAAATGATCCGCACCCGGATCTGCGTTTCCGTATCCGTGGATCTTTACGCCTATGATCCGCATCTGGATCTCCGAATTTGTATCTGCGTTTCCGTATCCGTGGATCATTACGCCTATTATCCGCATCCGGATCTCCGGATTTGTATCTGCGTTTCCGTATCCGTGGATCTTTATGCCTATAATCCGAATCCGGCTCCGTACCCGTGGATCTTAACGCCTATGATCCGTATCCGGATCCGTACCCGCGGTTCTTGACGCCTATGATCCGCATCCGGATCTCCAGTAATGTATCTGCGTTTCCGTATCGTGGATCATTACGCCTATTATCCGCATCCGGATCTCCGGATTTGTATCTGCGTTTCCGTATCCGTGGATCTTTACGCCTATAATCAAAATCCTATGATCGGTATCCAGATACGTATCCGCGGATCTTTACGCCTATGATCCGTATCCGGATCCGTATCCGCGGATCTTGACGCCAATGATCCGCACCCGGATCTGCGTATTCGTATCCGTGGATCTTGACGCCTCTGATCCGCATCCGGATTTCCAGATTTGTATCTGCGTTTCCGTATCCGTGGATCTTTACGTCTATGATCCGCATCCGGATCTCCGAATGTGTATCCGCGTTTCCGTATCCGTGTATATTTACGCCTAGGATCCGCATCCGGATTACCGGATTTGTATCTGCGTTTCCGTACCCGTGGATCTGTACGCCTATTATCCGTATCCGGATCCGTATCCGTGGATCTTTACGCCTATGATCCGTATCCGGATCTGTATCCGCGCATCTTGACGCCAATGTTCCGCACCCGGATCTGCGTTTCCGTATCCGTGGATCTTTACGCCTATGATCCGCATCCGGATCTCCGGATTTGTATCTGCGTTTCCGTATCCGTGGATCTTTACGCCTATAATCTGAATCCGGCTCCGTACCCGTGGATCTTTACGCCTATTATCCGTATCCGCGGATCTTGACGCAAATGATCCGCGCCCGGATCTGCGTTTCCGTATCCGTGGATCTTTACGCCTATGATCCGTATCCGGATCTGTATCCGCGCATCTTGACGCCAATGTTCCGCACCCGGATCTGCGTTTCCGTATCCGTGGATCTTTACGCCTATGATCCGCATCCGGATCTCCGGATTTGTATCTGCGTTTCCGTATCCGTGGATCTTTACGCCTATGATCCGAATCCGGCTCCGTACCCGTGGATCTTAACGCCTATGATCCGTTTCCGGATCCGTACCCGCGGTTCTTGACGCCTATGATCCGCATCCGGATTGTGTCTGCGTTTCCGTATCCGTGTATCATTACGCCTATGATCCGCATCCGGATCTCCGGATTTGTATCTGCGTTTCCGTACCCGTGGATCTTAACGCCTATGATCCGTATCCGGATCCGTACCCGCGGTTCTTGACGCCTATGATCCGCATCCGGATTGTATCTGCGTTTCCGTATCCGTGTATCATTACGCCTATGATCCGCATCCGGATCTCCGGATTTGTATCTGCGTTTCCGTACCCGTGGATCTTTACGCCTATTATCCGTATCCGGATCCGTACCCGCGGTTCTTTACACCTATTATCCGTATCCGCGGATCTTGACGCAAATGATCCGCTCCCGGATCTGCGTTTCCGTTTCCGTGGATCTTTACGCCTATGATCCGCATCCGGATCTCCGAATGTGTATCCGCGTTTCCATATCCGTGGATCTTTACGCCTATGATCCACATCCGGATCACCGGATTTGTATCTGCGTTTCCGTATCCGTGTTTTTTTTTTTTTTTTTGGGACAAGCTCGCCACACTGTTCCCAAACCACTGTAACTCCTGAAAGCCAGAATCAACAGTGGCGACCACCAGAAAAGCGCCGAGACAATGAAGCTCGACGAAGTCCCAGAGAATGAATTTAACTGTCTTGGATCCTGCAACGAAATTAACCAGAAAAGTATAGCGGAGGAGTAGGAAAATCCGTAATTTCCACTTCCCTCCATATCAGCAGGAGACACAAAGAAACAAGGCCAATAGGCGCAAAGGGACGTTTACAACTGGGATAGGCCCAGTTGCCTAGCACCACGGATAAAATATTAACATTAATGGGTCCTAAGTTGTGAGCAGTTATATTTGATTCCAATAATAGGTATGGCAAAAACGCTTGAACGCACGGAAATTTGTTCTAGTTTCTTATTTTTTTATTTTTTTTTTATTTAATTCACAAAACTGATGTACAATCACAAAAGCAATAAAAAAGTTACAACACCATATTTCTGATTGACATCTACTGGATGTGAATCTAGCATGCATATTATATGTAAGACAATTAGGTAAAACTCACAAATTGTGGACCTTTCCAACAATTACGAAAAAGTTTTTGATTGAAAAATTAAACAAAGAAATATGAAAAAAAAAAAACAACAGTGACATTATACAATTAAGACTCTAAGATTAGTCCTAACCGAGGCTACAGAACCAGCAAAGACATCTATTTCACTACGAATGGAGTTCGCTAGAGAGAGCATACGGTAAATGGGCGAAAAATTACCTATATTAGTTCGACTATGGGGCAGGACGAAAGTCCTTCGGTTAATTAAGCGGCTACTACTACGTGGGATACTAAATGACACTCTTTCTAAAAGCTCAGGAGAATCAATTATGCCATTTATTAGTTTAAACAGAAACATGAAATCCAGAGATTTCCTTCGTGCACTCAAAGGTTTCATTTTATAGTGACTCAGCCTAGAGTTATACGAGTTCAGACTACGACATTTGTTATCCGAGAAACTTAAGTGGTACAGTGGTACCTTTTTTGAATACGTTCAATCCGATCAGAGTGCACTTGATAAAACGGGTTCCACACCGTACTACAATACTCCAGAATACTTCGAATAACGCTGTTGTAGATGGAAATAGTCAGAAAAGGTTCTTTAAAAATTTTCATTTCCCTGACGATGAAACCCGATAATTTCGATGCCTGACTAATGATTTGGTCATAATGACTCCTAAAACTTAAACTACTATCCAATAAAACACCGAGGTCCCTGATAGTATCAACTTCTTGGAGCGGGCTGTTATTAATCGAGTAATAATATTCACACGTTTTCCTTTTTCTGCTAAATTTGATAAAGTAACATTTGTTTTGATTTAATGACATTTTATTTTGTATGCACCAATTGTGTACGTTATTTAAATCTAGCTGAAGCTGCATAATATCGGATTCGTTGTAGACAGTTCGATATATTTTTAAGTCATCAGCAAAAAGTTTATATTCCGAATTAATTTTGCAACCCAAATCGTTTACGAAAACTAAGAAAAATAGAGGCCCCAAGTGTGAACCCTGCGGCACCCCGGATGGTAAGTAATATCGTTTGGATTTAAAACCCTTGAGATACACCAGCTGAGAGCGATTTTTTAAGTACGATTCGCACCAACGCAGCAACGACCCATGAATGCCCATACTTTCTAATTTAGCAATTAGTAGGTCGTGGTCTACCAAATCGAAGGCCTTTTTAAAGTCGGTGTATATTGCATGGACTTCTCTACCGTCATCTAGTGCAGATGATATATATGAAACATACTCGACTAGGTTAGACAGCGTCGATTTTTTGGGACGAAAGCCATGCTGGTTATCATCCAGTACACTTTTAAAATGAGAAAACATTTTTTTCTGAACAAGTGATTCAATAATTTTACCACAAGCGGATAAAATGGACACTGGTCTGTAATTTGCAACATCATCAACACGACCAGATTTAAAGATTGGCGTGATGTGCGCTATTTTCCACTGATCAGGGAATACGCCTTGTGCCAAAGAGTAGTTGAACATAGTAGTCAGGGGATCAGCCAGGTTCGCTGCACATTTTCTAAGGAAGAGAGGAGGGATTGAGTCAGGCCCGGGTCCTTTATCACAATCTAGGCAAGACAAGTAATCAAAAACTTCACTCACTTCAAGTTTACACCGACTGAAAGTGTCAGTTTTACAGGGAGTGAGTTCATCTGGCGTTGAAGTGAGTGTGTTACTATCTAGTCTATATATGGACTGAAAATGATCGGAAAATAAATCACAGATTTCCTGACCGCCCCTGGCAAAAGCAGTGTTATTCAATACCATTTTGTTGGGAATATAATTGCTACCTGTCCGTTTATTTTTTAAGTACCTCCAGACATACTTAGGATTGGTACGAAGATGTTCAGCTATATTCTTTTTAAAATTAGCATAACAGTCCTTTATCAACTCACTGCATCGCCTTCTTAGGCATTCAAACGTAATTTTATCTCTGGGATTCCCGTATTTTTTATATATATTGTGATATTTAGCTTTTTCTTTAATGACTTTTAGTAAAGCTCTACTGTACCACACAGGATAGCGTTCATCTCGTGGTTTTGTAATAGGAGTGTGCCGTTCGATAATTGGCATAAGAATATCATAGAATTTTTGCAACATGTCGTTAATATTTTTCACAGAATTCCATTCATCTGACCATGCAATTGTCGCAAGTTCAGCGTTGACCGCTTCATAATTACAGAGATAAAAGTTCAAGTATGGGATTTTATTTTGCACAAGAGGATTGCTATTATTGTATGTAAACGTGATCTCTAGTGCTGGATGATGAGGATCAATTGGTATAAGCGGAATTGAGGCCTGAGACACCAGCACTTTGTTGTTACTACTACCAAGAACTAGATCTAAAATCCGGTTTGAAGCGTTAAGTATCGTGTTGCATTGAAGAAGATCATTAAAGGCTAACATGTCTAAAAAAGTGTGTTCTATATTGCTGCTAGATCCTTTGGGAACCAATAGTCCAGATTCCGCAATATATTCCCAATAGATACTACCCATATTAAAATCACCGATTAGTAAATTTATAGAATTAATTTTGCTTTTTTTATTGATTACTTCTGTAAAGTTTCGAAACAGTGCATCGATGTAGTCTTGTTTAATTGGAGGAGGAATATAAACGGCACAAATATTAATTCTTAAGCCAGTCTCACACTTGATTGTGATCCATAACTCCTCACAATGGGACTCCCAATTTAATCTCCGCGAGACCTCGTATTTTTCCAAAGTTGCAACAAACACACCTCCACCATCTCTTTTTGTAATCGAGGATACCGTAGATGACCTATCGCGCCTGAAAACTCTGTAACGGTTATGTAAAAATTCATGGTCTAACACCGTATCATTGAGCCAACTTTCAGTGCCGATAATGATGTCGTAATCAAAATTTAAAGCTGCAGTATAAAAATCCTCTGTCTTGGTTCGTAAGCCTCTTACATTTTGATAATAGATTTTAAACTTGAATTTAAATGATTATAACACTACCAAGCGTGCAAAGTATGTGACTAATAAAATAATAAGTTACAAAGATTCTAAACATGCCAAATTTTTAACTAGGAGAGATTTAGTTGTCACATCCTTCCGGACAAATATGCGACCATTCCGAACCCATACAAAGTTATATTTCTTTTCCTTAGCAGTAATTCTTGTCGCTGCATGTAGTTTTTTGTTAGCCAGAGTCAGATTTTCTGTCACAAAGATCGGCTGCTTTGCTCCACCAATGCCAATATGGCTGCTGTTCAACTTTTCCGACTCATTCTTCTTATTAAAGTTTCTAACAGCAGCAAGTAGATCATCGCGAATACGAGGACTGGCTAACTTGACGACTATGCTACGTGGACGGTTTGTCTCTTCGTTTAATTTAGCAACTCTATGAAATGGCTGGATTTCATTATCTTGGAGTTCATTTCCCACAACTCTACCCACCTGTTTTACGACCATTAACAGGTTTTCGGTTTTGTGTTCAGGAACGCACTGTAGCTCGATATTGCTTTCACGTGCTAATTGATCAATAAGCTGCAATTTAGTCTCTAATTCCCTCACTTGAGCACTCATCGCGACGTTATTCTTGAGGAGTTTGGCAATACTGTTATTATTTCTAGCATTCAATTCGACTTGCTCGTCATAACCACTCATCTGTGGCGCGGTCAGACCAAAATAGCGCGCGTCTGTTGAGCCCTGTCTGTGGAACTTGACCAATTCGGCGGACCTGATTAAAACGACTATATCTCCAAAATTACGTCAGTTAGCTCGCTACCAGTTGTACCATTGGAATCGTTATTAAATTTGCTAACAGGTTATGTATAGTTTAGTATAGTTTTACCTTGTAATGTATTAGTAATTGTCATGTGTGTTCAGTGTTAGGAATTTTTCCCAGTTTCTTGTGTAAAGGTAATTTTAATAAAAAAAACAAACCATTTTTTCAACAAGTTATTGTTTTATTTCCATAAATACACCCTACCGCACATAAATGAAACAAAAGAACAGATATTCTAGTACATTTTTTTCATCTCACATGCCTAAACAAAACATGACGCCATTTACGAGTGCCGCATTCTAAACAAAAGAATGGGTTTGTTTACACGTCTATTCTCAGTAATTTCACGGCCTTCTGGCTTCGGTTACATTTTTATAATAATTCTTGGTTCACATACTTGTCTCAAACAGAGTTTCAGCTCATAAAAATGTTTAGTTTATTAGTATTGGCTTACCAAAACAACCACTTGAAAACAAGCGCTAAAAACACCTAACACACTATGAATTGTTATTTAAATTCAGTTCACTCAATTTGAAATCTAATTAAACATTCTGCATGTTGAAGATATTAACTAAACGTTAGTCAAATAAAAAAGGCATACTACCTAACAAAAACATTACACAAATCAACAATCAAAACGAGCAATTCCACTAAAAAATCACAAACAAAACACAAGTACATGAACATAGACATACAAAATAATGGATCCGGCAAATACTGTCATATGTAAACAAGAAAAAATTGAATTGAAAACAAAAAGTAAAAACTGAAGCAGCATTGCAATAGACGAGAATCTTTGGAAAAAAAAAAAAAAAAAAAAACAAAACAAAAAAAAAAAAAAACAAAAAAAAAAAGCAAAAAAGGCATCAACATCACCACCACGTCAGAAGAAGAACCATTAGATATCACGCTACATTGTCAAAAATTAAAAACAAAAAAAAAAGTAAAACGTAACCCTTCCTTGGCAGTCGGGTAAAAAATAAAAAAAACTAGCCAGGCAGCTTCAACATTCAGATGTGCTAAATTGATAACCTCCTTTTTTTGAAATCGGTTAAAAACACGATTAAAAAAAAGTCATATTTATATACATGCATACACAAACACACGCACACACACACACCTACTAAATTTTCAGTTCAATACGTTCAAAATTCAAAATCACGATTAAAAAAAACGTCAACAAAAAATATTAAAATTGAAACCATGCCGCATCCATATAATTTTAACGATCTATGGAATCGTACCGTTCGATGTCCTTGACTACAAAATCCGGCGCTCTGATTGGCTAGCGCGACCGCAACGGCTCTGGTATTTTACGTAATAATATTTTTGAATTGAACACAACAAAAATACGATAATTTTCAAATTAAATGCCTAATATCTATAGTACGATACATAAAAACACACGTAATAGTCATAGGTTTGCATTTCTATCAGTAATTAGTGCCAAAATACCACCAAATGTATAACCGTTTCTTCAACGGTTTTCCATGTTTGTTGAAATGACTATTTCTGGCCGAATTCTCTTGTTTCTACAGTAAATAATGGTTATTACTTACCCAGGCATGTTTCACTACACAAATCACAAGGAATTCACTCACAAATCACACGAAAACACTGGGAAACGAATTATTTTGACGAGCTGTACCGTCGCGTGCGCGTTCCGAATCTCGACTGTGGGGGGCGGTTGATTTTTTCTGTTTGAAGCGTCGTGCGTTGTTGAACTGAGGCAAAATGTCGTTCTTGTTCTTTCGTCTTGGCTCTGTGCAAGTTTAAGCGAGATATAAACAAGTTTCATCATCAAATTTATGTCAAAAACGAACGCAGAGACTACTCGGCCAGTTTGGCCGAGCCACAGACGTGCCTCATTTTTACACTCGGCCAAAATGGCCGGTCCACAGACAAGTGGATAAGCGTCAGAAAGAAACGATACAGTCTTCTTAAACTCGTCAAAATCTTCGCACATCGAGGAAAATTTCAAAGATAAGTCATTAACTTCCCTTTTGACCGTACTTAGAGTGGATTCAAATTTCGCCAAAGAGGCTTGTTGACTATCAAACTTGTCATTCATATCCTGCCGCAATTTACGAATTTCCATAAGTATTGTATTGTGTCTTGCAAATTGACTTCAGTGCCAACGCATGCCACTCAAGGCGTAACTGGTGGTGATTTCTCAGCTGGCTCTACAGCTGGTTTCTACAAGGTCTGTGTAGTAAATAACTCTGGATGTAACCTGTACACTATCCAACATAATATTGCGTTCATTCTGCCAAAGACTGCACTCCCATAAAATATGATGTGCTGATTGTTCATATTCGCAGTCAGATGTGGAACATTGACAAAAAGGCGAGTCAACAAGCTTGAAGGAAAATAATTTACTCTTAAAGTTACCATGACCGGTGAGAAATTGAGCAACACAGTGATCAACCTCCAGCCATGTCCTGGCCAGCCGTTCACGAACGGATGGAAAGAACTGGTGGAGGTGTCGGCCCTTGATGGAATTATCCCACCTACATTGCAATTCAGACAAAAGTTCCTCCCAGACGTCGGTCTGTGGTTTGAATAATCTAGAAATCTTATCACGGTCACGTAGGGTTAAAAAGTCTGCGTCCGTGGTCTCACGCGCGTTATAGTACATTGCAGCTCGTCGCTGCACTTCAAGATCAACTGGAAGTACACCTGCAAGTACCGGTAAGGCTTCAGTACTAACCGTCCTATACGCTTTGCATAAGAATATCAAAGCCAAACGCTGGCTTTGAAGCAATTTACGTCGTACCGCTCCTATGGTGGCCCTATCGGCCCAAACAGGTGCCCCGTAGCACATACACCCCAAATAGGTAGCCCCATAAATGGTCTTTAAAGTTAGAAATGACAGACCCCACGTAGATTTGGATATTCTCGTTAAGGCATAAAAGTTCTTTTTAGCTTTTTCACCGACAGTTTTTATATGGTCTATGAATGAAAAATTCTTCTCTAAGACCAAACCAAGGTAGCACACGGACTGCTTTCTTTTCACGGGAACGTTATTAAATTTAATACTAGGCCACGATTTAAGATTACCTTTTAAAATTAGTTTATAAGTTTTTTGCGGTGCAAAGTTCAGACGGTTTCGATCGCTCCACTGAGATATTAATCGTAGGCAAGTGTCAGCTAAATTCTCGAGTCCAGCCCGAGTACTCGACTGAATGAGCAGCAGGCCGTCGTCCGCGTAACCGGTTAATGAACAGCCGGGTGGGAGAGGAATCGCGAGAAAATCATCGAACCCTAAATTCCACAGATACGGAGCGATTACCGAGCCCTGAGGACATCCCATGGTAAGGGACTTCGACATAGAATGATCCGAGTCCGAGTTTGAGTTTCGCGGAACCATTTAAAAAATATGAATAAACAAGATTATATATGTTTTTATAGCAGCCGCGATTCTTCATTTTAAGTAGTAGCATCGGCCACCATGCGTTATCAAAAGCCCCGGAAATATCTAAAAAGATTCCAACCACGTACTTGTGTTCCGAGTTATTAACAATTTTTCTAACAGAAAGTCCCGCGTCTACGGTAGATTTTCCCACGGTGAAACCGAATTGGTTGTTATGAAACTTTGGCCCGTCTGGCAGCAAACGTGGAACTATAAGGCGCTCCAGGAGTTTTCCCAAAGATGGCAGTAGGGTAATGGGCCTGTAAGATTTGGGGTCGTCCGGTGGCTTATCACCACTTTTTGGAATTATTCGTATAAAGCCACGTCGCCATACACGAGGAAAAACGCCGTCCGCAATACATCGGTTGAAAACAGATAAAATGGCGTCACCCGCTGTTTTACACGCTTCTATTATCATCCGATTAGATATTTTATCTTCACCTGATGATTTGTTAAGAGGCAGTTTCCTGACAACATTAATGAATTCGTCAATGGATGGAAGGTCTGACGATGGTGATTCAGGTGGCACAGATGCCCACGCTCTGATCTGCTGATGGTAGTCATTGTCATTTACTGGCGAATCATCAGGTATCAGACTATTTAATAGAACTTCGGTTGTTTCCTCAATACCGGTCGTGTGTCTATTATTTACTTTGATGTTCTGGACAAACGCCAGGTCGACTGATCGATTAGCTTTGAACTCGTGATACAAAGGAGACCACGGACCTTCTTTATCTAGTTTTTCAACTATTTTTCGCAGTAAATTACCCTTAGACTTTTCCACTGATGCTCTGTAGCGGGACTTGGCAACTCTAAATGCATTTAAAGCAAAGTTAAGTGGGTCTCCGGTGACCTTTTGTTTTCTAAGCTTGTTTAAATGTCTGCGCACTCGGCGATAGCTTTTACGCTGCTCAATTAAGTAGTCACACCACCAATCACATCTATGGATGTTGGTCATAGATGCGCGACCAATGGCGATGTCAGCACAGTAATTGAAGGTGTCTGACATAATTTCAGCACTTTCTTCAGCTGATAGCCCATCACGAGTGAAGTCTTTGGCGTGACACGCAAAAAGCAAGCCAAAGAATTCCCAATTCGCGCCTTTACTTTTATATCTAAAATTACCAGTGATATGAGATGGACCTTGAGTAGACCTCGGAACAAATTCGTACACGATCAGGCGATGATCACTACAAGACACATCTGGTAGGACACGCCACCTATCCAATCGTACGTCTGCACTAGAAAGTGTGACGTCAATACAAGATTCGCCCATTGGGCTGCAAAGAGTAGGTGGTGCATCAGGGGTATTATGAATTGATAGGTTCATTTCTGCTATAAAATCTTCAACAGCACAACGTCGGTCGAAATCCGTTGACCTAACCTTGCCATACCACAGAGACGATGACGCGTTAACATCAGCGCCAACGATAACTTTACTGCCCGCGAGTGACTGTAAGACGTGACGGAGGTTATGTATATGAGGTGCAACAGGGTCTGAGTATTGAAAGTAACAGCTCACAACGTAAACTTTAAAAGAAGCTGATGAGACTTCCGCAACGGCACAGTGGGGCGTCATGAGGTTACGCAAAGACGTTACTGTAAAGTTAGAAGAACGCGCCACGTAAATTCCGGCTCGTGCTTTGCTGTCCAGCTGAACTACTTTGTGACGTAAGTGAGCGTTCTGGTATTGTTCTTGAACAAGTACTATGTCTAAGTTATAATCGATAATTAATTTGTCTAACTCAGAGGTCGCCACCCTATCGTTGTGGAGATTTAATTGTCCTATAGTTAAACTATCCATTATTTTAGTAGTTGGTATTGAGGATTAACTGTTCGAGCTTAAGTTTGTAAGTGGTACACTCTGGGGACCCGCAACGATGGTCAAACGGTTTTTTAAAACGTTTACACGCCACGCAAGTCGGTATGTAATTTAAATTATCCTTGTGCGGGCAGTTATTTGTTTCATGTGCTTCCGAGCAGTTAGCACAGGTAGGTGATTTATTAACGCAGTGTTTCTTAACGTGACCGAACTGCTGGCAATGTAAACAACGAACTACTTCGACATCATCGATGAAACGGCAAGTCGCCCAATCAATAAATAATTTATCTTTGGTGGACACTAAATGTTTTCGAACTGTGGACTCGATTTCAACGCCTATCCACTTGCGACCGTTATCTAAGGAACGCCTACGAATAATTTTAGTTGACTTAATAAAATCATCCTCATTTATTGGCAGCTCGTCTTTAATGTTTTGACGGTATAACGCGTGCAGAAAAGCATTGTCTTCCATTGAGGATGGGACGTCCTTAACTAATATACGAGGCCTTCGGCCTTTCGGTTTTTCAAGCCTTAAGCCGGCGGACCTAATAGCATCGACCGATTGCAATTTTTTTATTTGGTTGTCATTAGCGACACGTAATACAACGCCAGATTTCGCGGTTTTCTTAACGCCTACAATTTGAAATCCGTCGTCACTAGGCTTAATCGCTTTCATAAGCGCTTGTTTAGTCGCGGACGATGACGAGTAATCGGCTAACCGGTCAGCTGTAGGGTACGCGACGACGCACGGAAGGGGAACGCGGGACTCCACGGCTGGCGCAACTTTAGGTAGGCGAAGTTTCAAAGAATCCGCATACGAAGATTTGTTACAATCACTAGTATTGACATTATTAGTATTACGATTTAATTTTATTATATCCAATTCGCGTTTCGTATTGGCTAATTTAGTTTCATTGGAGGATGATTTTATGGCTAACAAAGAAACGATGGCCGTTACGCGCTGAGTCATGTCCATGATAGCGGATTTATTTGCGACATTAATGCGGGACCCTTGATCATTAACAAGGTCGTTAATTTTCGAAAGAAATGCAGACGCCTGTGAGACTAAATCGCAGTAATTGTCATTGCTCGCAGTACTGACGTTTAATATTGGCGAAGGTTTCTCAATTGAGTCGGATGTGTGAAGCCGTTTTGACCTTTCCTCGGGCGATATGTACGAAGGTGACATTTCGCGAAACAAACGTTTTGTCGAGCTAGCGGAGGTCGTCGGCGACCCAGGTGTATGGAATGCATCTCTGCCACGGTCAGGCGGGTCATCATTAATGGATAACATATTATAAATTATGAAATTCAAACAAACTATTAGAACGTAAGAAAAGTAACAGAATTAACGGACGATAAAATTATTTCGAGGTACCCACACACCAAAGAAAGTAAATGTACTCACCGAAAGTAAACGAAATTAACTAAAATACCAGTAAAACCGACGTAAAAACACTAAAAAACTTACGATACCAGCACTTAGCACAATAGTACACAACTAGGAACAACTCACGAGCCGGGAATCGATCACGGAACACGAAAATCGTAATTAAAATCGACAGCGAAATAGATCGCAACCAAACCGATCGAGTGCGCGGAGGGAAGTGTCTCCGTGTATCCGGATCTGTATCCGCGCATCTTGACGCCAATGTTCCGCACCCGGATCTGCGTTTCCGTATCCGTGGATCTTTACGCCTATGATCCGCATCCGGATCTCCGGATTTGTATCTGCGTTTCCGTATCCGTGGATCTTTACGCCTATGATCCGTATCCGGATCCGTACCCGCGGTTCTTGACGCCTATGATCCGCATCCGGATTGTATCTGCGTTTCCGTATCCGTGTATCATTACGCCTATGATCCGCATCCGGATCTCCGGATTTGTATCTGCGTTTCCGTACCCGTGGATCTTTACGCCTATTATCCTTATCCGGATCCGTACCCGCAGTTCTTTACACCTATTATCCGTATCCGCGGATCTTGACGCAAATGATCCGCTCCCGGATCTGCGTTTCCGTTTCCGTGGATCTTTACGCCTATGATCCGCATCCGGATCTCCGGATTTGTTTCTGCGTTTCCGTACCCGTGGATCTTTACGCCTATTATCCGTATCCGGATGCGTACCCGCGGTTCTTTACGCCTATTATCCGTATCCGCGGATCTTGACGCAAATGATCCGCACCCGGATCTGTGTTTCCGTATCCGTGGATCTTTACGCCTATGATCCGTATCCGGATCTGTATCCGCGCATCTTGACGCCAATGTTCCGCACCCGGATCTGCGTTTCCGTATCCGTGGATCTTTACGCCTATGATCCGCATCCGGATCTCCGGATTTGTATCTGCGTTTCCGTATCTGTGGATCTTTACGCCTATAATCCGAATCCGGATCCGTACCCGCGGTTCTTTACGCCTATTATCCGTATCCGCGGATCTTGACGCAAATGATCCGCGCCCGGATCTGGTTTCCGTATCCGTGGATCTTTACGCCTATGATCCGTATCCGGATCTGTATCCGCGCATCTTGACGCCAATGTTCCGCACCCGGATCTGCGTTTCCGTATCCGTGGATCTTTACGCCTATGATCCGCATCCGGATCTCCGGATTTGTATCTGCGTTTCCGTATCCGTGGATCTTTACGCCTATGATCCGAATCCGGCTCCGTACCCGTGGATCTTAACGCCTATGATCCGTATCCGGATCCGTACCCGCGGTTCTTGACGCCTATGATCCGCATCCGGATCTCCAGTAATGTATCTGCGTTTCCGTATCGTGGATCTTTACGCCTATTATCCGTATCCGTGGATCTTTACGCCTATGATCCGTATCCGGATCCGTATCCACGCATCTTTACGCCAATGTTCGGCACCCGGATCTGCGTATCCGTATCCGTGGATCTTGACGTCTATGATCCGTATCCGGATCCGTACCCTCGGATCTTGACGCCTATGATCCGCATCCGGATTGTATCTGCGTTTCCGTATCCGTGTATCATTACGCCTATGATCCGCATCCGGATCTCCGGATTTGTATCTGCGTTTCCGTACCCGTGGGTCTTTACGCCTATTATCCGTATCCGGATGCGTACCCACGGTTCTTTACGCCTATTATCCGTATCCGCGGATCTTGACGCAAATGAAACGCACCCGGATCTGCGTTTCCGTATCCGTGGATCTTTACGCCTATGATCCATATCCGCGCATCTTGACGCCAATGTCCCGCACCCGGATCTGCGTTTCCGTATCCGTGGATCTTTACGCCTATGATCCGCATCCGGATCACCGGATTTGTATCTGCGTTTCCGTATCCGTGTATCTTTACGCCTATGATCCGCATCCGATCTCCGGATTTGTATCTGCGTTTCCGTACCCGTGGATCTTTACGCCTATTATCCGTATCTGGATCCGTACCCGCGGTTCTTTACGCCTATTATCCGTATCCGCGGATCTTGACGCAAATTATCCGCACCCGGATCTGCGTTTCCGTATCCGTGTATCTTTACGCCTATGATCCGCATCCGGATCTCCGGATTTGTATCTGCGTTTCCGTACCCGTGTATCTTTACGCCTATTATCCGTATCCGGATGCGTACCCGCGGTTCTTTACGCCTATTATCCGTATCCGCGGATCTTGACGCAAATGATCCGCACCCGGATCTGCGTTTCCGTACCCGTGGATCTTTAGGAAGAAAGAAAGAAAGAAAGAAAAAATATTTATTTGCCGCAGGCACATGACGTGCAAAACATAGGTACAAAACAAAGCATAAAAGACGTTTAAAATATAACAGTTTAGAACAGAAACAAGATACAAACAAAAAAGTTGACATCTAGCACGTCGTGAGTGCGACAAACAGGTTAAACCACTCAGCATGATGCTGTGCTATGGGGAGCCCACAGCACAGCGCTGGTTTTCAGTGGTCACCCTTGAAAAAACGTACGGAATCCAATAACAGTGGTATCTAATGAGATGAGTAACTAAAATAAAAATAAAACAGCCAGTACTTAGATTACGTAAACAAAACACAGCTTAGGAAACATAAACATTACAAAAAAAAAATATAATAATATAAGTAGGTATATAAAAGGTACTTTAACAAAGACTGCAGGCTAAACAAAATAAACGTTAAATACAAATTTAAAAAATGACAAGGTTTTTGTCTCGCTCCGACCCCTCCCCACCGCGCTTCGTCGTCGTCAGATGCGCGCGCCGCGCACTGAGCGTCACCGATTATTCCGCATTTCTCCTCCACGCCTGTTAGCGCGTTGACATACTTTGCATCTGAAAGAAAAGAAAGAAAGAAAGAAAAATCGTTTATTTTGCACAGAGTACAAACGCGCAATAATAAAAATAATAAAACACAACCCTACAAAATACAAAAGAAACTTATAAGCTAAAAAACATAAAATAATATAAAACTTAAAATCTAATATTTCCCCTTGAGATGGGGATCTCAAGGGGAAATATGTGGTCACACCATAGAGAACCCTAGAAAGTGCCCGTCGTGCACGTCCTTGGTTCGTTGCTTACTGACTCTGTGGTTTGATGACACCATAGACGAGCATTTTCTACGTGACATTTTGACACAACGATGACGATGACATAAGGAGATCCCAAAACAAAAACATTTACATGAGTATACTTAAAACGAAATTTATATCATTACAATATGTAGGCAAGTTATCTATGTGAAACATAAATGAAACTGCGCGTCCCATCCGTGCAAAAATGGTCGATGCTCAGCTAAATGCTGTGGCTTCGGACGGACCGTAAGTCCTCAGCGCTGATTTTCAGCAAAGACCAAAGGAGTGACATATTGACGCCGCCATGGTGTGTGCTATGGTGTCTCAGTCATTAAATAAACTATTATTATTGATGGTAAGTACTAATACTAAATGTATGTGTAGTTGGAAAATAAATATATAAACATAATTATTGTGAGTTGTAACACGAATATCATAATATTTGCAAGTGTACAGAATATTTTGTGTAAACAAAATAAAAATACATGCTTGTAATGCCAACAAACAAAAACCAACACAAAACTTAGATTGAAAGATGCTCAAAAACTAACATTAACTAATTATTAAAATCTGAAATTAAATATCTATTGAATCTCCAGGCACCGATCACATCATGGAAAGAAATTTTCAACAATGGACAATACACAATTCCAGGAATGAACAGTGGCGTGACGGCCATATGCATTTTGGCTTATGGTATGGCGTCGCTTGTTGAAACGAAGTAAACGCAGTTGCCTTGGATCAATCTATTGAAAGGCGCAATGCATCAACCGTGAGCACGCCCTACTTTATTGGAGGCCTTCCCCAATTGCCCTTAGGCCGTGACCCTGAGGTAAGCTCCAAATGCACTGGTGCAATAAGACCTACCCATCATCAGATTGCTGCATTTTCATGAACCTTTTCTTTAAAATATTTAAAAAACACCTTTTTGATTTCAGGACTCTTACTGGCGGTGGAAGGTCATTCCAACAGTGTGTGGCGGCGAATTTGAAGCAACCCCTGAATGCTGCGGTTCTATGTTGCGGATTACAAAGCGGTTGGGTGGAATAACGCGGCTCGTATTTACTCTGTCTCCAACTTAGCTTATCAAAAAGGTAGTGTGGTTTCTGTGTAGTGACCACTCCAAAAAGTATACTAGCCAGATGCAACCTTCTCCTAGCGGCCATTTTCAAAATATTATTTTCGTTATTAAAAGGAGTGACATGACTTCTACGAGGGATATTAACACAAAACCGTGTACATGCATTTTGTATTCGTTGAATTAGTTTACTGGTTCTTTCTAACAGGCATGGTCCGTACACAGTGTCACAGTAATTAAGTCTAGACAAAATAAGACTGTCTACTAGTTGCTTGCGTAGTTCAACACTCAGATAGTCTCTAATGGAATACAGTAGCTTTAATCTATAAAAACAATTCCTCATTGAGTTACTAATATGCTTCTCAAAACGTAGTTGAGGATCCATAGTAAGACCAAGATTGCAAGCAGTTTCTACTCTGTCGATTTTATCGCCCCTGATAATGACTTGTGGTTTAGCCGACAGTATTGCGCTGATCATTTTCGTACTCCCCAAAATCATAAATTTCGACTTTAACGGGTTTAAAACCAGTGAGTTGCTTTCTGACCATTCTACCACTCTCTCCAGATCCCTATTTATTTTTCGTACTGCCTCTGTTGTATCTGTTGGCTTGAATGATATATATAATTGAATATCATCTGCATACATGTGATATCTGCAATGATGGAATGAGTTTATTATATCGGCACTGTAAAGGATATAGAGCGGGGGGCCCAAAATTGAACCTTGAGGCACACCACGCGGCACCTGACGAGGTGGGGATGATATTTTTGATCCATCCTCCCTCTGGACCTCAACGAGCTGAGTTCTATTTTGCAGGTAGCTAGCAAACCACTCTATTGTTTCCCCTGTGAATCCATAGTAGGCCAACTTAGAAAGCAATAAAGTTGTATTTATTGCATCAAAGGCCCGTGAGAAATCCAGAAGAGCAAGGATTGTCCCCTCCCCCCCATCCCTTGCCTCCAATATATTTCCTACTACATCAGAGAGAGCTGTAGCCGTTCCACGGCCTTTCCTAAAGCCAGACTGAAGGTCAGGGAGCATACTGTTTGTTTCCAGATATGCCAGCATTTGATTGTAAACCACCCTCTCTAAGACCTTGGACAAACAAGGCAGAATGCTAACCGGGCGTAGATCTTTGAAACTTATTGGGTTACTAATTTTAGGTAGCGGACACACAATAGCACACTTCCATGAGTTAGGAAAAGTGCTTGAATCTATTGATTTATTTACTATTGCAGTGATGACCTGGAGGGTGGTTGGCAACGTGAGCATGATCATATCCAGACTCAAATCATCAATCCCTTTAGCGTTGGACCCCAAGCCTTTCATAATTTTCGCTATTTCCTCCTCGGTAACATTCTTCAGCTTAAATTGAGTATCTCCATATTTGTTGCAACTGAAATATGATAGCTGGGATGGGGACACTGTGCTCTGTCCAGGTACATTGAGAAAAGCCTTGTTTATCTCATCTGGGTCGTTAAAATGACCGGGGAGAGTACCTTCATGATGGTCTGCAAACACATCCGACTTGAGATTTTGCCAAAGTTTCTTGGGGTTTTTTATCTGACCATTAATATGCCTTTCAAAGTAGACCTTCCTTTCCTGCGTCAGTGCCGCAAAAGCTTGTTTTTTTAGATCCAAGTAATATTGTTTTGCAGTATCTTGCTTGTTCTTGCGATAGTTTTCCTTTGCCTCATCTCTAAGCTTTATCATTAATTTAATATTGTCTGTTAGCCATGGTGTGGGATGGTCTCTAAATATTTTACTTTTTACAGGTGCATGCAAGTCAAATAATTGGGTGATAAGAACATTGAAGTATTCTACCATGCAATGCACGTCCGGCAGTGAGCAGACTTCCGCCCATGGCATTGATACCAGATCCACCGCAAAGTAATCCTCCAATATATCCCTTAGAGGCCGATATACAACTAACCTAGGTTTGCTCTTCACTTTCTTAATTACAGTATCACACACAATAAATGAGTGATGGCCAAGTTCACTAATATGACTGACCAGCACATTACGAACCCCTATGTCAGTACAGATCACATCAATAAGAGTACTACTATCTCCTACAAAGTGGGTTGGTGACTGTACAACCTGAACCAGATCAGCATAATTTAGAAAATCCATCAGATCTTTCGTTTTTGTACTATTGATATCCAGTAAATTGACATTGAAATCCCCCAATACCACTAAATGATCATAAGGTGCCAATGCACTAATACTGTCAGTTATACCATCTAAAAATTTTGCCAAATCAAACCATGGTGGCCTATATGCAGTGCCTATCAATAACTTTTTACCATTGATATTTAGGTTTAGCCACATCTGCTCTACATCAGAATGTTCTGAGTGCGGTCGTACGCGCACCCTAACTCCAGTTTTAATGTAAAACGCCATCTAAATCAGTGCCGCCACCGGCGCCGGCGGCGGCACAGCTGCCTCGGTGGCTCGGTTTCGCACGGGTCTTGTTTACACACGTGACGCGTGTCGCGCGACTAGTTGCCGATAGCTAGGTAAAATAGCTACCTTGCTATGTAGATGCTTGCATCTTAGTCTTCGTCGCTTAATAGTGAGTAAAGTGTTTTCTTGGAAAACGTGATGTCGTCTCGAGCCGCTTGGATAGATGTGCCTTGCCGATACATGATAAACCTTAAGTAAGTATTTATTTATAATGTATTTGCTGTTCACACTTTTGATTTTCTAAAAGGATTCTTTTTAAATGTAATATAAAATTTTGTTTTGTTTTTAGGGATCTTATCGGAGGTGGCAGATCATTCCAGCAGCGAGTGGCGGCATACTTGAAACATCCCCTGAAGGCAGTGGTCTTATGTCGAGGCATCGAGAGCGGATTGGACGTGGAACGAGCAGAGTAGCTGTAGTGCTCGTGCCTCCAGCTAATTTTTTTGAACAGATATTCCGGTTTGTGTGTTTTTATGATACCGAACATCAAAACTGCCAGGTGTAGTTTCCGCCGTGAAGTCATTTTAAGGATGTTGTTTTCATTTAAATACGGTGTGATGTGATGCCTTCGGGGTATACTAAAACAGTAACGAGCACATGCATTTTGTACTCGCTGTATTAATCGTTCAGTACGTGAAAGAAGACATGGCCCGTAAACAGTGTCGCAATAATTCAGTTTGCACAGTACTAGGCTATCCACCATTCTCTTCCTTACTGCGACACTAAGGAAATCCCTCACTCTGTACAGAACCTTTAGTCTATAAAAACAATTTTTTACTACGCCATTTATATGTTCCTCAAAACGTAGTTCCGGATCAGTAATTAGCCCAAGGTTACGAACGATTTCTACCCTTTGAATACTTTCTCCCATAATTTTGACATCTGGTTTAGCAGATAGGATTGATTTGATTTGATTTTTGCTCCCCATGACCATGAACTTAGATTTTTGTGGGTTCAGTACTAGAGAGTTCTCCCTAGACCACATAGCAATTCTATCAAGCTCCTCATTGAGGGTGCGTACGGCGGCTGCTGTGTTACTGGCGTTAAATGAAAAATATAGCTGAGTGTCATCCGCGTATACGTGATACTTGCAGTTCTTTATGCATGTCGTTATGTCAGCACTATATAATATATAGAGGAGTGGCCCGAGCAGGGATCCCTGGGGAACTCCCCTTGCTATTGCTTGTGGTGAGGAAGATACTGTGGAACCGTCTTTCTTGCGCAATTCCACCCGTTGTGACCTGTCGGTCAGGTAGCTTTCAAACCAACCCGTTGCCCGCCTATCAAAACCATAATACGACAATTTGGACAGTAATAAGGGAATATTGATTGAGTCGAACGCACGCGAATAATCGAGCAATACCAGGATAGATCCCTCACCACGATCCCGAGCTTCTAGAATATTACCCAACACATCTGCCAAGGCAGTTGCGGTTCCGCGCCCTTTTCTAAAACCCGATTGCAGTTCAGGCAGCATACCATGCGCCTCGAGAAAATCGGTGACCTGCAAATACACAACCCTCTCCAACACCTTGGATAAACATGGCAAAATGCTTATGGGGCGAAGGTCTTTGTAGTTTTGTGGGTTATTATTTTTTGGAAGAGGCCGAACGATTGCATTTCGCCACAAAACAGGAAATACATTTGTGGTTATGGATCTATTAATAATTTCTGTAATTGTAGTCAATGATTGCGGAAGTGTGAGAGATAACATGTCTCTCGATATACCGTCAATACCTTGAGCGTTTGTGGATATATTTTTTATTATATTTAGTACTGTTTTCGGGTCTGTTGGCATTATTTAAAAATTGGCGGACCCAAAACGGTTACATTTAAAAAAGGTTTCTTGAGTGGTATTAACATTAGGGTCCCCCGGAACATCTAGAAAAGCCGAATTTATACCGTTTGGGTCGTCAAATGGTTCTAAGAGCACATCATCGTTCTTACACGCTGGTAGCACATGTTTTTTTATATTGTGCCATAAAGATTTCGAGTCGCCTATGTTGTCGTTTATAAACTTAGTAAAGAATGCTTTTTTCTCATTAAGTAAACCAACTATTGCTTGGTGCTTGAGGTCTAGGTAGTATCGTTTGTGTGCTTCCAGTTTAGTTTGACGATATCGATCGCGGGCCTCATTTCTTAACTTAAACATTAAATTTATAATTTCAGTTATCCACGGTGTTGGTTGCGTTTTGAACAGCTTGGTTTTTATAGGTGCATGGGCATCAAAAAGTTGAATTAGGTGCGAGTTAAAGGAATGCACCATGTCATTGACATCCTGCAACCCGCAGATTGAATCCCATGGAATGGCCTCGAGATCTCTTCTGAAATCATCAGCCGATATATCTCTAAGCGCACGATATGTCACCTTTTTACGTAAAGGTTTCTCTTTTTTAAAAACAATTTCGCAAGAAACAAACGAGTGATGACCGAGTTCCTCTACATGATTTACAGCAACGTCCCGATACCGCGCGTCCGTACATATCACATCGATCAGGGTAGCGCTTTCTCCTACAAAGTGCGTAAGCGTGAGTACTATTTGTTCCATGTTGCAATAATTTAGAAATTCATTGAGCATTTTTGTTTTTGAATTATTGATGTCAAGCATATTAACATTGAGATCGCCTAGTAAAATAATGTTGTCGTATGGAGCCAGTGCACAGATACTGTCCGTAATCGCATCTAGAAATATATTTAAATCTAACCAAGGGGGCCGGTACGCAGTTCCTATCAGTAACTTTTTTTTTTGGCGGTAATATTCAGCCACATTTGTTCTACCTGTGGGTGATGCGGGTGAGCTCTAATTCGGGCGGTGGTTCCGGTTTTGATATAAAACGCAACCCCTCCCCCGCGCCCCGCACGGATTGAATGAGGCCGTGGTCTATGGCGCAACTGATACCCAGGAACAACTGGCGCCCGGCCTTCCTCCCCCTCGCGCAACCACGTCTCGTTTATTGCCATCACGTCGACTGAATGATGGTTCATAGCAATAATAAACTCATCATGATTTGTCGATAATGAGCCTGCGTTCAGAAGTCCAAATTTAATGTGTTTATTACGCAACATTATTTATGTAAAAAAGTATGTTTAAACACATCCGGTATAAGGGTTGAGCGAGACAAACCGGGCAGATACAAAACATTGAAGTAAAAAAAGTACATAACACAAATAAATGTCCACAAATGACCAAAAAAATTAACATCCTTACAATATATTTCGCGTAGTGTTGCCCAAAGTCTTTGAGAAAAAATAGTTTCCAATCCAGTACCGCAGGAGACACACACCGCCTTTCGACGTCACTAAATGTAAACAAAAATTCTTTAGGTGCAAAACAAAACAATAAGGAGATCAAAAAGTTAACATCCACAGAGGCAATTGGAATACGAAGCAAGTTTACAGAACGCACTCGGAAGCGGTACAAACCGGCCATTACCCAAAAATCTTTCGGATATCGTCTTCACACCTAATTCGTTCGGCTTTCTTTCCATCTTCTCTGCGAGCTAAGATTCTACCTTCCCTTGTCCATACGTACTTTCATTTGTTTTGGCTCCCTGCCTGACGAGCGTGATAAAATAACTGGCGGTTTGTTCGAGTCAGACGTTCGTTCACGTAAACTCGCTGCGGCGGCCCAGCGATATCAAGGTCACCCGTACTCAAACCGCGGCGAACCCGAGCTGCGCGCAGTAGTGTGTCGCACGTGGCGCGCCTTGCGAGGCGCACGGATATACACCGCGGTCGCTGCGCAGCGGGGTCAGCAGAGATGGAGCCGTCAGAAGTCTCTACTCGATTACGGCGCGTGGATCCGACTCGCTCAGCATGAACCACGTCCCTCTCATCAATGTCAACGCCAAGTTTTATGGCAAGAACCTTAACAAGGTGCAGGGTGCTCTCATCCTTACTCTCCGGTATTCCGGTCACCTCAATGTCGTTGAGCAAGAGTTCTTGATCACGCTCGTTCAGTTGACATTTCAGTTCAGCGATGGTGTTTTCCAATGGTTCCCTGTCTGACTGTACTTCTTGCTGCACTTTCTGTTCGAGGGCGTCCACTCGCACTTCTAGGTTATCCATCCGGTCATCAGATGTCTTTATGGATTCCTTTAGTTGAGCCATCTCCGTGCGCAATTCTTGAAATTCCATATGCATCAAGCGAAACTCGGCACGCAGTTCCTCTTTAAATAGCCGCAACTCGTCTGCCAAGTCGGGAGAGAAATTAATGGCAGCTTGAGTAGCATCCAGGGCCGTGTTGTTTAATGGACTGTCCATGTCCATGAGCTCCTCGGGGCTACCGTGCTCCTCTGCCTGGGAAGGATTTGTCCCACCTCAAACTGGTGTCTCCGACCTGTTGTCTCGTCGTAGGTTCTTTAAGCACTCTGGGCAGCGCCAGGTGGGTGCAACAGTACCCGTACCAGGCAAGCCAACGCAAACGCGATGATAGAAAACGTTACACTGACGGCATTTAGCGGCCTCTATCGGCGATAAAAATTTCGCGCAACCACCGCACTTCACTGCTGGCATGGTGTGCTTCGCTCGTAACGTAAGTTAAATCGATCCAACTTAGTCGTTCCGTGTTATATCAATAGATGGCGCTGTTTTGAACATATGCGAATTATGGTTTGATGGCAATTTAATGGTTTGTTCACACCATACAATGTCACTGGGCTAAGCAGAATTGCGGAACACTTTCAGACGACACTTCACAGCTAGTTTTAAGTGTATTCACTAATTGTTTTAATATTTTTAATGTTTAGGATAGATTTTGTTCACTGCTGTACTAGTTTAAGTTTACACAGTAATTACTAGTTATACACTGCATTTACGCACTAGATAACGTTCTGTGACTTGAATTGTTGTATAAAGAAACTTTCTGTATTAAAACTGTTCTTATTAAATGGGTTATTTTATTTTTAACACTATAAACAACTTTAGGGCGTACCGACTGACTTGACGTCCGTGACGTTTTTTCTTTACGCCTATTATCCGTATCCGGATCCGTATCCGTGGATCTTTACGCCTATGATCCGTATCCGGATCTGTATCCGCGCATCTTGACGCCAATGTTCCGCACCCGGATCTGCGTTTCCGTATCCGTGGATCTTTACGCCTATGATCCGCATCCGGATCTCCGGATTTGTATCTGCGTTTCCGTATCCGTGGATCTTTACGCCTATAATCAAAATCCGGCTCCGTACCCGTGGATCTTTACGCCTATTATCCGTATCCGGATCCGTACCCGCGGTTCTTTACGCCTATTATCCGTATCCGCGGATCTTGACGCAAATGATCCGCGCCTGGATCTGCGTTTCCGTATCCGTGGATCTTTACGCCTATGATCCGTATCCGGATCTGTATCCGCGCATCTTGACGCCAATGTTCCGCACCCGGATCTGCGTTTCCCTATCCGTGGATCTTTACGCCTATGATCCGCATCCGGATCTCCGGATTTGTATCTGCGTTTCCGTATCCGTGGATCTTTACGCCTGTGATCCGAATCCGGCTCCGTACCCGTGGATCTTAACGCCTATGATCCGTATCCGGATCCGTACCCGCGGTTCTTGACGCCTATGATCCGCATCTGGATTTACGCCTATAATCAAAATCCTATGATCGGTATCCAGATACGTATCCGCGCATCTTTACGCCTATTATCCGTATCCGGATCCGTATCCGCGGATCTTAACGCCAATGATCCGCACCCGGATCTGCGTATTCGTATCCGTGGATCTTGACGCCTCTGATCCGCATCCGGATTTCCAGATTTGTATCTGCGTTTCCGTATCCGTGGATCTTTACGCCTATGATCCGCATCCGGATCTCCGAATGTGTATCCGCGTTTCCGTATCCGTGTATATTTACGCCTATGATCCGCATCCGGATCTCCGGATTTGTATCTGCGTTTCCGTACCCGTGGATCTTTACGCCTATAATCAAAATCCGGCTCCGTACCCGTGGATCTTTACGCCTATTATCCGTATCCGGATCCGTACCCGCGGTTCTTTACGCCTATTATCCGTATCCGCGGATCTTGACGCAAATGATCCGCGCCTGGATCTGCGTTTCCGTATCCGTGGATCTTTACGCCTATGATCCGTATCCGGATCTGTATCCGCGCATCTTGACGCCAATGTTCCGCACCCGGATCTGCGTTTCCCTATCCGTGGATCTTTACGCCTATGATCCGCATCCGGATCTCCGGATTTGTATCTGCGTTTCCGTATCCGTGGATCCTTACGCCTATGATCCGAATCCGGCTCTGTACCCGTGGATCTTAACGCCTATGATCCGTATCCGGATCCGTACCCGCGGTTCTTGACGCCTATGATCCGCATCCGGATTGTATCTGCGTTTCCGTATCCGTGTATCATTACGCCTATGATCCGCATCCGGATTTCCGGATTTGTATCTGCGTTTCCGTACCCGTGGATCTTTACGCCTATTATCCGTATCCGGATCCGTACCCGCGGTTCTTTACACCTATTATCCGTATCCGCGGATCTTGACGCAAATGATCCGCTCCCGGATCTGCGTTTCCGTTTCCGTGGATCTTTACGCCTATGATCCGCATCCGGATCTCCGAATGTGTATCCGCGTTTCCGTATCCGTGGATCTTTACGCCTATGATCCGCATCCGGATCACCGGATTTGTATCTGCGTTTCCGTATCCGTGTATCTTTACGCCTATGATCCGCATCCGGATCTCCGGATTTGTATCTGCGTTTCCGTACCCGTGGATCTTTACGCCTATTATCCGTATCCGGATCCGTACCCGCGGTTCTTTACACCCATTATCCGTATCCGCGGATCTTGACGCAAATGATCCGCTCCCGGATCTGCGTTTCCGTTTCCGTGGATCTTTACGCCTATGATCCGCATCCGGATCTCCGAATGTGTATCCGCGTTTCCGTATCCGTGGATCTTTACGCCTATGATCCGCATCCGGATCACCGGATTTGTATCTGCGTTTCCGTATCCGTGTATCTTTACGCCTATGATCCGCATCCGGATCTCCGGATTTGTATCTGCGTTTCCGTACCCGTGGATCTTTACGCCTATTATCCGTATCCGGATGCGTACCCGCAGTTCTTTACGCCTATTATCCGTATCCGCGGATCTTGACACAAATGATCCGCATCTGGATCTCCGGATTTGTATCTGCGTTTCCGTACCCGTGGATCTTTACGCCTATTATCCGTATCCGGATGCGTACCCGCGGTTCTTTACGCCTATTATCCGTATCCGCGGATCTTGACGCAAATGATCCGCACCCGGATCTGCGTTTCCGTATCCGTGGATCTTTACGCCTATGATCCGCATCCGGATCTCCGGATTTGTATCTGCGTTTCCGTATCCGTGGATCTTTACGCCTATAATCCGAATCCGGCTCCGTATCCGTGTATCTTTACGCCTATGATCCGCATCCGGATCTCCGGATTTGTATCTGCGTTTCCGTACCCGTGGATCTTTACGCCTATTATCCGTATCCGGATGCGTACCCGCAGTTCTTTACGCCTATTATCCGTATCCGCGGATCTTGACGTAAATGATCCGCACCCGGATCTGCGTTTCCGTATCCGTGGATCTTTACGCCTATGATCCGCATCCGGATCTCCGGATTTGTATCTGCGTTTCCGTATCCGTGGATCTTTACGCCTATAATCCGAATCCGGTTCCGTACCCGTGAATCTTAACGCCTATGATCCATATCCGGATCCGTACCCGCGGATCTTGAGGCCTATGATCCGCATCCGGATCTCCGAATGTGTATCTGCGTTTCCGTATCCGTGTATCTTTACGCCTATGATCCGCATCCGGATCTCCGGATTTGTATCTGCGTTTCCGTACCCGTGGATCTTTACGCCTATTATCCGTATCCGGATCCGTACCCACGGTTCTTTACGCCTATTATCCGTATCCGCGGATCTTGACGCAAATGATCCGCACCCGGATCTGCGTTTCCGTATCCGTGGATCTTTACGCCTATGATCCGCATCCGGATCTCCGGATTTGTATCTGCGTTTCCGTATCCGTGGATCTTTACGCCTATAATCAAAATCCGGCTCCGTACCCGTGGATCTTTACGCCTATTATCCGTATCCGGATCCGTACCCGCGGTTCTTTACGCCTATTATCCGTATCCGCGGATCTTGACGCAAATGATCCGCGCCTGGATCTGCGTTTCCGTATCCGTGGATCTTTACGCCTATGATCCGTATCCGGATCTGTATCCGCGCATCTTGACGCCAATGTTCCGCACCCGGATCTGCGTTTCCCTATCCGTGGATCTTTACGCCTATGATCCGCATCCGGATCTCCGGATTTGTATCTGCGTTTCCGTATCCGTGGATCTTTACGCCTGTGATCCGAATCCGGCTCCGTACCCGTGGATCCTAACGCCTATGATCCGTATCCGGATCCGTACCCGCGGTTCTTGACGCCTATGATCCGCATCTGGATCTCCAGTAATGTATGTGCGTTTCCGTATCGTGGATCTTTACGCCTATTATCCGCATCCGGATCTCCAGATTTGTATCTGCGTTTCCGTATCCGTGGATCTTTACGCCTATTATCCGTATCCGGATCCGTACCCGCGGTTCTTTACACCTATTATCCGTATCCGCGGATCTTGACGCAAATGATCCGCTCCCGGATCTGCGTTTCCGTTTCCGTGGATCTTTACGCCTATGATCCGCATCCGGATCTCCGAATGTGTATCCGCGTTTCCGTATCCGTGGATCTTTACGCCTATGATCCGCATCCGGATCACCGGATTTGTATCTGCGTTTCCGTATCCGTGTATCTTTACGCCTATGATCCGCATCCAGATCTCCGGATTTGTATCTGCGTTTCCGTACCCGTGGATCTTTACGCCTATTATCCGTATCCGGATCCGTACCCGCGGTTCTTTACACCTATTATCCGTATCCGCGGATCTTGACGCAAATGATCCGCTCCCGGATCTGCGTTTCCGTTTCCGTGGATCTTTACGCCTATGATCCGCATCCGGATCTCCGAATGTGTATCCGCGTTTCCGTATCCGTGGATCTTTACGCCTATGATCCGCATCCGGATCACCGGATTTGTATCTGCGTTTCCGTATCCGTGTATCTTTACGCCTATGATCCGCATCCGGATCTCCGGATTTGTATCTGCGTTTCCGTACCCGTGGATCTTTACGCCTATTATCCGTATCCGGATGCGTACCCGCGGTTCTTTACGCCTATTATCCGTATCCGCGGATCTTGACACAAATGATCCGCATCTGGATCTCCGGATTTGTATCTGCGTTTCCGTACCCGTGGATCTTTACGCCTATTATCCGTATCCGGATGCGTACCCGCGGTTCTTTACGCCTATTATCCGTATCCGCGGATCTTGACGCAAATGATCCGCACCCGGATCTGCGTTTCCGTATCCGTGGATCTTTACGCCTATGATCCGCATCCGGATCTCCGGATTTGTATCTGCGTTTCCGTATCCGTGGATCTTTACGCCTATAATCCGAATCCGGCTCCGTACCCGTGGATCTTTACGCCTATTATCCGTATCCGGATCCGTACCCGCGGTTCTTTACGCCTATTATCCGTATCCGCGGATCTTGACGCAAATGATCCGCGCCTGGATCTGCGTTTCCGTATCCGTGGATCTTTACGCCTATGATCCGTATCCGGATCTGTATCCGCGCATCTTGACGCCAATGTTCCGCACCCGGATCTGCGTTTCCGTATCGTGGATCTTTACGCCTATTATCCGCATCCGGATCTCCAGATTTGTATCTGCGTTTCCGTACCCGTGGATCTTTACGCCTATTATCCGTATCCGGATGCGTACCCGCAGTTCTTTACGCCTATTATCCGTATCCGCGGATCTTGACGTAAATGATCCGCACCCGGATCTGCGTTTCCGTATCCGTGGATCTTTACGCCTATGATCCGCATCCGGATCTCCGGATTTGTATCTGCGTTTCCGTATCCGTGGATCTTTACGCCTATAATCCGAATCCGGTTCCGTACCCGTGAATCTTAACGCCTATGATCCATATCCGGATCCGTACCCGCGGCTCTTGAGGCCTATGATCCGCATCCGGATCTCCGAATGTGTATCCGCGTTTCCGTATCCGTGGATCTTTACGCCTATGATCCGCATCCGGATCACCGGATTTGTATCTGCGTTTCCGTATCCGTGTATCTTTACGCCTATGATCCGCATCCGGATCTCCGGATTTGTATCTGCGTTTCCGTACCCGTGGATCTTTACGCCTATTATCCGTATCCGGATCCGTACCCGCGGTTCTTTACACCTATTATCCGTATCCGCGGATCTTGACGCAAATGATCCGCTCCCGGATCTGCGTTTCCGTTTCCGTGGATCTTTACGCCTATGATCCGCATCCGGATCTCCGAATGTGTATCCGCGTTTCCGTATCCGTGGATCTTTACGCCTATGATCCGCATCCGGATCACCGGATTTGTATCTGCGTTTCCGTATCCGTGTATCTTTACGCCTATGATCCGCATCCGGATCTCCGGATTTGTATCTGCGTTTCCGTACCCGTGGATCTTTACGCCTATTATCCGTATCCGGATGCGTACCCGCGGTTCTTTACGCCTATTATCCGTATCCGCGGATCTTGACACAAATGATCCGCATCTGGATCTCCGGATTTGTATCTGCGTTTCCGTACCCGTGGATCTTTACGCCTATTATCCGTATCCGGATGCGTACCCGCGGTTCTTTACGCCTATTATCCGTATCCGCGGATCTTGACGCAAATGATCCGCACCCGGATCTGCGTTTCCGTATCCGTGGATCTTTACGCCTATGATCCGCATCCGGATCTCCGGATTTGTATCTGCGTTTCCGTATCCGTGGATCTTTACGCCTATAATCCGAATCCGGCTCCGTATCCGTGTATCTTTACGCCTATGATCCGCATCCGGATCTCCGGATTTGTATCTGCGTTTCCGTACCCGTGGATCTTTACGCCTATTATCCGTATCCGGATGCGTACCCTCAGTTCTTTACGCCTATTATCCGTATCCGCGGATCTTGACGTAAATGATCCGCACCCGGATCTGCGTTTCCGTATCCGTGGATCTTTACGCCTATGATCCGCATCCGGATCTCCGGATTTGTATCTGCGTTTCCGTATCCGTGGATCTTTACGCCTATAATCCGAATCCGGTTCCGTACCCGTGAATCTTAACGCCTATGATCCATATCCGGATCCGTACCCGCGGATCTTGAGGCCTATGATCCGCATCCGGATCTCCGAATGTGTATCCGCGTTTCCGTATCCGTGGATCTTTACGCCTATGATCCGTTTCCGGATCTCCGGATTTGTATCTGCGTTTCCGTATCCGTGTATCTTTACGCCTATGATCCGCATCCGGATCTCCGGATTTGTATCTGCGTTTCCGTACCCGTGGATCTTTACGCCTATTATCCGTATCCGGATCCGTACCCGCGGTTCTTTACGCCTATTATCTTTATCCGCGGATCTTGACGCAAATGATCCGCACCCGGATCTGCGTTTCCGTATCCGTGGATCTTTACGCCTATGATCCGCATCCGGATCTCCGAATGTGTATCCGCGTTTCCGTATCCGTGTATCTTTACGCCTATGATCCGCATCCGGATCTCCGGATTTGTATCTGCGTTTCCGTACCCGTGGATCTTTACGCCTATTATCCGTATCCGGATCCGTACCCGCGGTTCTTTACGCCTATTATCTTTATCCGCGGATCTTGACGCAAATGATCCGCACCCGGATCTGCGTTTCCGTATCCGTGGATCTTTACGCCTATGATCCGCATCCGGATCTCCGAATGTGTATCCGCGTTTCCGTATCCGTGGATCTTAACGCCTATGATCCGCATCCGGATCTCCGGATTTGTATCTGCGTTTCCGTACCCGTGGATCTTTACGCCTTTTATCCGTATCCGGATCCGTACCCGCGGTTCTTTACGCCTATTATCCGTATCCGTGGATCTTGACGCAAATGATCCGCACCCAGATCTGCGTTTCCGTATCCGTGGATCTTTACGCCTATGATCCATATCCGGATCCGTATCCGCGCATCTTTACGGCAATGTTCCGCACCCGAATCTGCGTATCCGTATCCGTGGATCTTGACGCCTATGATCCGTATCCGGATCCGTACCCTCGGATCTTGACGCCTATTATCCGTATCCGGATCCGTACCCGCGGTTCTTTACCCCTATTATCCGTATCCGGATCCGTACCCACGTTTCTTGACGCCTATGATCCGTATCCGGATCCGTACCCGCGGATCTTGACGCCTATGATTCGCATCCGGATCCGTACCCACGTTTCTTGACGCCTTTGATCCGTATCCAGATACGTATCCGCGGATCCTGACGCCAATGATCCGAATCCGGATCTGCGTATCCGTATCCGGAAATCTTGACGCCTATGTTCCGTATCCGGATCCGGCTCCGCGGATCTTGACACCTATGATCCGTATCCGGATCCATACCCGCGGATCTTGACTCCTATGATCCGCATCCGGATCTCCGGATTTGTATCTGCGTTTCCGTATCCGTGGATCTTTACGCCTATTATCCGTATCCGCGGATCTTGACGCAAATGATACGCACCTGGATCTGCGTTTCCGTATCCGTGGATCTTTACGCCTATTATACGTATCCGGATCCGTACCCGTAGATCTTGACGCCTACATCCGTATCTGGATCCGTGGATCTTGATGCCATTGATCCGTATCTGGATCCGTACCCACGGATCTTGACGCCTATGATCCGTATCCAGATACGTATCTGCGGATCCTGACGCCAATGATCCGCATCCGGATCTGCGTATCCGTATCCGTAAATCTTGTCGCCTATATTCCGTATCCGGATCCGTCTCCGCGGATCTTGACGCCTATGATCCGTATTCGGATCCGTACCCGCGGATCTTGACGCCTATGATCCACATTCGGATCTGCGTATCCATACCCGTGTATCTTGACGCCTATGATCCGTATCCGGATCCGTACCCGCGGATCTTGACGCCTATGATCCGCATCCGGATCTCCGGTAATGTATCTGCGATCCGTATCCATGGATCTTTACGCCTATGATCCGCATCCGGATCTCCGGATTTGTATCTGCGTTTCCGTATCCGTGGATCTTTACGCCTATGAACCGTATCCGGATCCGTACCCGTGGATCTTAACGCCTATGATCCGTATCCGGATCCGTACCCGCGGATCTTGACGCCTATGATTCGCATCCGGCTCCGTACCCGCGTTTCTTTACGCCTATGATCCGTATCCAGATACGTATCTGCGGATCTTGACGCCAATGATCAGCATCCGGATCTGCGTATCCGTATCCGTAAATCTTGACGCCTATTTTCCGTGTCCGGATCCGTCTCCGCGGATCTTGACGCCTATGATCCGTATCCGGATCCTTACCCGCGGATCTTGACGCCTATGATCCGCATCCGGATCTCCGGATTTGTATCTGCGTTTCCGTATCCTTGGATCTTTACGCCTTTGATCCGTGTCTGGATCCGTGGATCTTGATGCCTATGATCCGCATCCGGATCTCCGGTTTTGTATCTGCGTTTCCGTATCCGTAAATCTTGACGCCTATGTTCCGTATCCGGATCCGTCTCCGCGCATCTTGACGCCAATGATCCGCATCCGGATCTCCGGTAATATATCTGCGTTTCCGTATCCGTGGGATTGCAATGACGGGGAGAACAAGTGCCTTTCGGCTTCGTTAAGAGGTGTTTTACACCCTTTATAAGTACTACGCACGAATACGCATTCGTATTGATTCTGACCTAAATTTATTGATGGGCACTGAAATTTTGAATACCCTACCCTCCCCTCCCCAACCTCCGTAAAATTGAAAGGGCTGTAACTTTATTATGGTTAGACATAGACATTAGGTGTATGAACAAATATAATAGCAGGCGTCGAAACCTGTCTGGTGGTGGCAGAGGTAAGTTCACGATAGCTTTCCGGTGGTAGGTACAATAAGCAAACTTTAGGGTAATGTTTTTTTTAATCGGAAAATATCTAAGTTTTTAAATAAGGTTTTAGATTGTTTAAGGGATCTTAAGGGTTCTTAGACTGCTTCATAATAATTTAGGGGTTCCTTAGGGCTTTAGGTTTAGGGTTTTTGTACAGCTGTAAAGGTAAAGGTTTTCAAAATGTTTAAAACGTTCACTATTTTTTTTTAAAAGCTTCAAACGGAGTTAGCTAACGAATTTTCCAATTCATCTAAAAGGATTACTATGGATTCTCAAAATATTATAAGGATAAGGAATACTTCTCAATAACACGAAACCGAACCGAACCGAATAGAATGTTAAGTATGTTACGGGCAACGTGATAAACTGGGCATTATTAATAAGGACCGGCCATTGTTAATAATTCCCAAGAGCGATGGGCAAAGTGATTAATTTATCACTTTGACCGGCCATTATTAATAATGCCCGACGGGTCGTGGTCTATGTAATAAGTTAGTGTTTAAAATAGCATCATTGTTTTCTTTAATACTTGCCCTGCATAGGTCCACCATGATTGGTCCGAATTAGTATTACAACTTTATGTCCCAGAAGTCCGAATTTGGGACATGAGGGGCGTAGGCCGAAGGCCGGCGGAGCTCCGACGACATGGCTGACGGGATATCTCCGGTCAGCCATGTCGTCGGAGCACCGCAAAAAAAAAAAAAAAAAGCTTTCTAGACCGCCCGATCCGACCATCTGTTTAGTGTAATTTCTATTTTTACATGATGACAGTGTTTGATAAGTAATATTTTTATCAAAATAAAAGTAGGTAATAGTTATTACATTTTTGACTGTTCATTTTTTAACTACTATGTTCAATAGTTTTTATTGGGAAATTATAAGTCTAGCCACAAAATTATTGATTGGACACGTGATTAAACTTCTAATTTTATAACTAAGCAACGGGAAAGTGACATAGCCTCTAATAAACTAATTCGTCTTTTTTACAATGCCAACTAAATATTCTATAGAAAGCGTCAAGTAAAGATCATCAATTATTGTGACTTGTCCTTCTTATTTATACATTGCCACCTAATTTACTAACTCGGCCACGGATTTTACATCTCGTCATCATTTTACGTTTTACAGCTTCAACGCAATATCCTCAAAAAAATATAATTCAAGCTTCTACAGAAAGCATAATTTATTATAACTTAGCATGTAAAATGATAGATCATATTCTTTTATCGTGAAAATAGCCACTGTATGATTTGGCGCGAGTACGCGAGACGACAGCGACCGGCCATTTGCACCAATCAGAGAGCGCAATTCATGTAACGACGAGTTGAGTTGATCACGTGTAAATAAAGTCTTTTATTTTGGGGGAAAATATAATGACCACCAAAAATAACTTTGTGACCAGTAACATCTATCACCTAAAATATCAATTGATCACCAAATTTAGTAAATTGAACACCAAATTTTAATGAGCTGGTTGATGACAAACTAGTTTTGCCTAGGCCAACTTGGGGCACCCCGACACGGATAGATTAGGTTAGAAGGGTATGGCGGGGTCGAATGAGCGAGCGAAGCGAGCGAATAGGCCCCGCCATACCCTTCGTGGTTATTTTTTTATAAACCATTCAGAAGTAGGAGCCCCGCTAAGCGGGGCTCCGTCGACCGGGTCTCCCTCGACTCGGATGCAAGAGCATAACAGTTCAATTTCTGGTGATCATTAACTAATTTTAACTCTAATTTTAACTATTTTTGGTTCTCATTTCACGCTAAAATGGGGATTAATTTTGGTGATCATTTACTATTTTTGGCAATCAAAAGTGATTTTTTTGCCGTTACATTTGACTAAATCTGGTGGTTCGTTAAACATAAGCCTTTTATTTTGTCTCTCCTCAATAGCTTTTGGGGTAATATTAGTGGTCAATATACTATTTGATGACATTTTTAGCAAAATTTTGACGATCAATTAATATGGGATGAGTTACATTTTAAACGTACTGAGTTAAAAAATTTGAAGCTAAATAAATATATTTTTTGATGTCATTTAATAGTATTTTAGAAGTTTACTGTTAGAATGTATGTTACAAATATAGATGCTAAAAAATAACCATCATGCTGAGTTGTATTTAGAGTGGTTTATATAGAAGATAACTAGTGGCTAAGATAGTATTATTTAGATGCTCGTTAATTGTGGCTGACTTAGTAATTTAGAAGGCAACATACATTTTTGGAGGCGAATAATGATATTAAAAAAAAGCTTGTTTAATTAGCACCCAAATTGTTAACTTTTCATGTAAATTTTGTAAGTTTAATTTAATTTGATAAACAAAAAGACTACTGTTCACCTGTTTTATTACTTTGCCCAAGATAGGGTGGGAATTATTCATAATGGCCGGGAAAAGTGATTAATCATGCTGTCTTAATCACATTGCCCAATTGAGTCGGGCATTATGAATACAGACCGGCCATTATTAATAGTGCCCGGACTTATCAAATTGCCCGTAACATACATACAGCTTAATCAAAAGGAAACTATTCGGGTCCTTTTGGGCTTCATTTGGCTTTCAATTGAGTTTGAAAAGTGGAAGACTTTATATGGTTCTTTTATGGTTCTAATTGTCATTTTTACTACATTTAGGGGTTTTTAAAGTGAAAAATCTACCAGCACAAGCACGCGAGGTGCTTGCACCTCGCGCAACACGCAAATACTAGTTCTATTATATAAAGCTCGATTACCACTCACTGACTCACTGACTGACTCACTCATTGACATAATTGTTCTCCCAGATGGTGGATGGGGAGGTGGGTATATTTTGACAGATTCGTAAACAAGTAACTCCTGCGAGTATGGGAAACGTGCCAAACCTCCGCTTTTCACCCCCCTTCCTCCCGCTCCCTATCGTATCTCGAAAACAAAGAGACCCGTATTTTTCGTTTTTTACGGATTCGTATAGGCTCAAAAAAGTAAAAACCAGGTTTCAAAATTGACCCTTTTTCCCCCTTCTCCCCCCTTTAGGCGAATCTCGGAAGTTGAGAGACTTGGAACATTTTTTTTTCAGATCCATAAGAAGGGGCCTAGAGTTAGTCAAAATCATTTTTCAAAACTCCCCACTCTACCCCCCTTCACCCCTCCCCCCATCGTATCTCGGAAACTAGGACACGTAGCGGCTTTTTGATTTTTACTTTAAATTATTATTGAGGAGCGTTTAAATTTGTATACGGAGGGTATCCTCCCCTCCCCAACCTCCCCTAAAATTGAAAGGGCTGTAACTTCATAACGATTAGAGGTAGCCATTGGCTGTTTGAACAAATATTATAGTAGGCGTCGAAACCTATCCAGTGGTGGTAGGTTCTGAGTGGAGCGAACCTGCGAGACCGAGTGGAGTGGAGGGGGGAGGTGGCGAGCGAAGCGAGCCGGCGACCTCCGCAGCGTAACGAAGGTCAATTCTTTTCTAAACTGTGGAAAAAAGAAAAACAAAACTAGGTATGCCTTAAGCTTCTACTCCATTCACCGAATGTGTGAAAAGTGATAAATTAGTCATCCAGTATTTTGAGTGTTTGTAATCTCAGTATCTGGCTGGTGCTCAGGAAAAGGTTCTTTTGGTGTAGAAGTGCGCGGTAATAACGGCATGGGCGAACTATCTGCAACTCTTAATTTAATAAATAAAAGAAAATAGCCAATAGAGAATAAAAGACGTGCTTCCTTATTAGCGTGTAATATGAGACTGTCGGTTAACAATTACCCTCGACATTCGTTACAATATACAACACCTTCACCCTTAATTAATACCAAATCTTAACAATAAATAAAAATAACACAACCAACTTGTCTTTATTAACTTAACCTATAACGGAGCTTACACACTACTTATTTTACTAATCATACTAATTAATTATCCTATGTTATTATTAATCTATTTCTCCCATACCAAATCGTTGGGGAGGTTTACGATTTCAGACCTGCATGAAGGAGGACTTTTGGCCGAAGGGTGTTGTATATCGACGTTTCCGAGGACGGTTACGCGACACCCCGCAGCGAAACACGACGTCGACAACATGACGTGTATAGTTTTAGTTTCTCATGGTTTTAAATATGTATTAGTTTATTGTTATTAGAAGTTATTTTGTGTATTTTATCTATGGGCCTTAGTAGCCTGATAATAAAATGATTATTATTATTATTATTAATATTTTCAACAATGCGGGTGCTGACCCCCGCACCGTACTAACACTTACAGCCAGTCATTTATACAATTTTCGTTCGATTTCAATGAACGATTCATGTTCCAAATTCAAATCTCATTACTGCCCGCTAAAAAGTCTAGTGGAGAAAAGAGCTACTTTGCTCCCGCTAAAAGGGGAACAAAACGACACTTTTCGAATAGAAGGGATGAAATAGTAGATTGTATGACAAGGGAGCAAAATAGTATTTTTACGGCGCGGGCGCTATTTTGATTCCAGAGCGAAGCGAAGGATTCTAGAATAGAATCCCGAGCATAGCGAGGGATTCTAAAATATAATCCTGAGTGTAGCGAGGGATTCAAAGTACATCGCCTGAGGGAAAAATATGTTTGCTCTCGAGTCATATTATTATACTCTACTTTTCATCTCGTTCTATGAGAAAATAAATAAGAGACACTTTTAAGTAATTAATGAATAAGTTTAATTAAAAAAATGACATGAATGTAAAAAAGGTCAATTACAAATTTATATTTATATCTAATACACTGGCAAAATTTTGAAAATTTATTGTCACTGTGTGTGTTTTGTTTGGGATTTTTTTAAGATAAGATAAGATAAGATAATATTTTATTTGCTAAACATGTGTCATACATACAAGAAAATACATGCATGCAAGATGGTAACACGAACAACATTATTAAGTACAGCATGTTTGCCACATGATGTGACGTGCAAATGTCCAGAAGTGTTATTATTTGAAAAATCCTCATAGAATAACAATAAATTAGGTAATTCAATAATAATAATATTGCAATAAATTTAAAATAACAAAAATCAAACAGAACATTAAAAACAAAAATAAGTTATTAGGACTGAAAAACAATAATCATGTCAATAATAAAAATAAAAAATAAAAATTATTCCATTGTAAATTAATAAACACAAAAAATAATTAATAATAATAATCAAATCAAATAAGCTACTATGTCAATACAAATCTTTCCTCTAGGAACTCGTTAATGTTATAGTATGCTTTATTAACTAAATAAGTCTTAAGTTTACTTTTCAAGTGTACATTATTAAGCTCCTTCCAACTTTTTGGCAATTTATTGTAAACAGTTGGAGCCATATGAAAAACACTTTTGCGCATAAGTGCAGTCCTACAGGGAGGTACACATAGTTGGGTTTGGTCACGCCTGTTCCTGGGAAATTGATCTGCTCTGCGCGCAAATAATTTAGGATTGTTCTTGACAAACATAACACATTCAAGAATATATATGGATGGTAATGTTAAAATTTTATGCATTATAAAGTAGGGTTTGCAGCTGTCCGTGGTTTTCAAGTGAAACATTGCTCTAAGGCATCTCTTCTGTGCTTTAAATGCTACTTCTCTATTAGTCGAGTTACCCCAAAAGATAACACCATATCTGAGAACGGATTCAGCCAGACCGTAGTAAGCTGTTAATAACGCCTCCCTATTGACATTTCGTGACAGTAAGTACAATGCATAGGCACTACTACTAATTCTTTTACTCAGACCATCTATGTGATCCTTCCAATTTAAATGTCGGTCAATAATTAGTCCCAGAAACTTGGTTGTATTAACCGTGTCAATTGTTCTATTATTATATGTTATGTCAAGATTGGAAAATGTCAATAAACGCTGGCTAAAATGCATAATTACTGTCTTACTTAAATTAATTTTCAAATTATTATTGTCTAACCATTGTATAGTATTGATCAGTGTATTATTAATGTCATTTTTATATAGGTCTTTATTATTACATGGTATCGTTATAGTACTGTCGTCTGCGAAAAGTGTTACAGGATGGTCAATTGACTTTGGAAAGTCATTTATGTAAAGTGTAAAAAGTGGAGGTCCTAAAACACTTCCTTGCGGAACTCCGTAGGTAACGGTTCGTTCCTCCGATAGAAAGTTTTCTTCGTGTTTGGTTTTATTGTTTAGTCTACATATTTCGGTTACTTGTTTTCTGTCGTTTAAATATGATTTAATAAGTTCAAGAACATTCCCTCTAACACCGTAGGCATCAAGTTTTTTTAACAAAATATCATGTTGGACATAATCAAATGCCTGAGTCATGTCGCAAAATATAGCACAGACTGGATTATTTTTATCCATATTTGACATAATCGAGTGTAAAAAGTCATAAACTGCCATATTTATTGTTTTCTTTTTTCTAAATCCTTTTTGTTCGCTACAGAGTATATTATTCACTTCTAAATAAGAACTAAGTTGATTATAAATATAGTATTCAATTACCTTTGAGAACATCGGTATTAATGCAATCGGCCTGTAATATTCCATTAGTTCCCTGTCTTGTTTTTTAAACAATGGCTTTATTACCGATTTTTTTAATGCGTCTGGAAAAATACCTTCTCTTATACACAAATTTATAATATGACTGAGCGGGTGACTTATTACATCAGCAACTGTTTTTAGTATTTTAGTACTGATCCCGTCATAACCCACACTATTTGTATTGTTTAGCGCTAATATGATTTTAAATATGTCATTCGGAGAACATGGAGCGATAAACATAGAATTCGTTCTGTTCACAATATTTTTTGTTACTCTATGCCCTGAATTTATCGAAGGTTGAATTTTGTCAATAAAATAATCATTAAATGAATTAGAAATATGGTTTGGATCAGAGATAATTTCATTATTAATTCTAATTTTGGAGATATTATTCTTTGGTATATTTAATTTAGATTCGTTTATAATTTGCCAGGTTGTTTTTGATTTATTTATTGATGTCTTTATTTTGTAATTATTTTGTGCTTTCTGTGTTAAATTTATTATTCTTTTAAATAATTTTGAGTAATTCTTAAATCGCGTTTTATTCTGTTGAGTAGGTTTTATTCGATACTGCCACAATAATTGCCGTTTCTTCTCACTGCATTTTTTAATACCGCGCGATATCCATTTTTGTTTATTGTGAACATTAATTGAAATAAGATTTACGGGAAAGCACTGATCATATAACAAAATGAAAATATCTATGAACTCCCTATATGCTACATTTGGGTCCACGGCTGCGTAAACATCTGAAAAAGTTAAGCTTTGCAGATAGCCTTTAAATTTATTTATATTATCGTTATTGTAGTCACGTCGTCTCTTAGTCCACCGTTTAAAAGTACATAGGTTACTAATTGGACATTTCAATAACTGCGCAGTATGGTCAGACAACGCTAACTCCAATACTGTGGCTTTACAGGACTTTTTAAAATTATGCGCAAAGTTGTCTATGCATGTTTGGCTCTTAAGGCGCGTCGGTTGATAAAGAGCTAGGTTTAGGTTAAAGCTTAATAACGTATTTTCAAATTCTATTGATTGCCTATTTCTCTTAAGAACATCTATATTAAAATCACCTACTAAAACAATACTTTTATAATTATTTTTCACTAAAGTCTGTAATATTATTTGTAATTTATTCATACATTCGTTAAAATTTTTAGCATTAGGTACTCTATAAATACAAACACAAACAATTCTATGAGTAACAAGTTCAATGGCACAGCATTCAAAAATACCCGTTGATGACATTTTTGTAATTTTTGGCAATTCTCTCCATTGATGGCCTGATTTCACCAGTATGCATGCACCACCTCTTTTGCTTTCTTTTCTACTGAAAGAAGCCGCCAAGCAGTAATTCTTTAAGTTAAGGTGTTTGTCATAGCCTTCCATCATGAAATGTTCCGTAATGCATAGAACGTCCACGTTTATGTTTCTATCAGACAATTCATTCAAGCTGACTGCAAGGGTGTCACATTTAGCCAGCAATCCTGCGATGTTTTGGTGCAGGATATACAGATGTTTAGTCACGAAAAAAATTGTCGTCCGTTGTAGTTCTTTTGTTTAAGTCGAAACCATTTTGTTGCATGTCAGCGTAATTATGAGTAATTTCAGCAAATAATTCCCATAAATCGAAATCGATTTTAAATAATGAAATAGAGTGCAGTTATTTTGAAATGCATTATCAGCGGTTAACAATACATTGTGTTTATTATTACTACTTATTATGCATATTTTCGGCCTAGTCTTCGCCGTGTGGCTGTTTGGGTCTGTTAAAGGTGTTTGAGTAGTTTTCAAATTTGTGTTATTATTTGTAGCCTGTCTTCCAGAATCAGGCATAGGCTTTCTCAGGGAACTTATATCTTCAACAGCCCTTTGTTGAGGTAATGGTTTTAACGGAGTTGATGACTTTCTTGACTTTGATTTTGGTGAGCCTACGTCGGTTGTTAACTTCTTAGCTGTTTTTTTCAAGAGCTCACATTTATTAGTGACTTCAAATAGTGTTGATTTTAAATTACTGTTCTCAATGGTCAGTGTGTTTATCTCTTCATGGGCTGATAGTAACTCCAATTTTAGTTTTTCTATTTGACATTTTAAAGCTTCTGTCTCGTCACTTACATCGTCAGATATGTTTGGTAAACTACTTGTGCTGCCATCTAGCGTCAAGTTATTTGTATGAGATTCTTCGAACGTAGTCTCAGATAATGACTGAGTACGTGTTCTTCGTAGCGTAATATTCTCGAAGAAGTTCATCATGGATACAAATTGAATTATTACGACTAAGAATTGAAAAATGTAATGGAAAAAGTATATCACTTAGCGGGGATCGAACTTACGACCAACAGGTACTGCCTCTCATACGCAGAGGTGTGACCGCTACGCCAAACGAGCTTAAGTGACAGCGTCGAAATTGGTGACTGCACCTTGGTCTTGGTTGGTTGATGTGTCGAGTAATAGTCCAAAGGTCATTTCTTTGTTCTTTCGACGATACAAAAATGACGGTTGAAGAAAACAATAATTCACAGTTGTTTCTTTGTTGAATTCACTGTTTCACCAATATTGCTCTCCAGGCAAGAGTACACATTTAGTTAATGAGTTATCACACGCACTTTATAAGAGAATTTAAACTTTAATCCGGTTTTGATTTACACCTTTTGTCTGTTGTTTTTTATTTGATTGAATCTTCACAAATTGTCACAATAATCACTGGATAACAATCTCACATGCATATTGTTGTGTCCTTTCACTAACTGAGGCGTTTTTTTTTCACTTTATTACGACTATAATATTTTTTAATCAATTTAAGTACGGAGCTTATGTTTACACCGGCGGTGACAGCCGTCAGACTCCTCCACTGCCACTCCAGATTGATATAGTTGTGGATTTATTTATACAGAATGACATTTTTATCACTTTCAAAATAAAATGAGTACATAATAGGTGAACGGAGTAGAAGCAAATGCCACACTTAGTTTTTTTTTTTAATTCGAAATTTAAAAAAAAAAAAATTTTTTTCGTTTGATTTGAAATTCGATATTTTACATTTTTTGTTTTTTTTTTTTTAATTTCTCTTTCTTTGTTCTAATATGAAAAGTTTACTTGAAATTTGTTGCGTTTTTTGATAATGGATCAATTCTTTTCTAAACTGTGGAAAAAAGAAAAACAAGGCGAGGTATGCCTTAAGCTTCTACTCCATTCACCGAATATACCCATTTTTTTTGGAAAGTGATAAAAAAGTCATCCAGTATTTTGAGTGTTTGTAATCTCAGTATCTGGCTGGTGCTCAGGAAAAGGTTCCTTTGATGTAGAAGAGCGCGGTGACAACGGTATGGGCGAACTATCTGCAACTCTTAATTTAATATTTTCTTCAATGCGGGTGCTGACCCCCGCACCGTACAAACACTAATTTATACAATTTTCGTTCGATTTCAATGAACGATACATGTTCCAAATTCAAATCTCATTACTGCCCGCTAAAAAGTCTAGTGGAGAAAAGAGCTACTTTGCTCCCGCTAAAAGGGGAACAAAGCGACACTTTTCGAATAGAAGGGATGAAAAAAATATTTGCTCACCACACAAACATTTGCTCCTACCGGGATTCGAGCCCGGGAACCCAAGAACGTAAGGCAGCCTCACTACCGCTGCGCCATTTGGGGCGTACGACATACGACGTACATACGACATTGGGTTCGAGATGAGATAACATAAGATGTTACATACTGTGGCATTGTTCGTGTTTCGTAATGTCTTCAACAGAGAAAGTGTGTCTCAGGAAGTTTTTGTTGTCTCTTCAAGTGGACTCGGGGAAATTGGTGTTCATACAGGCGTTGACGAATGTTTCCCTTCTCAGAACAAATAGCTATGTCTCGGCGCATGACTGTTGGAGCTATATCCACCAGTGGATAGGTACACTCCCTCCAACCTTCCCATGGCCCTTCCAACTTGCGTTATACGGGCTGAAACGTGGGGCGGCTGCGGACATAGCACCCTTGGCAATCTTATTTTTACGATCCGCAGGCGCTTCTTGATCCCTTACAAATTAGACCATGTGTGTACCCTTTTGCAGCTCTCCCTTAATAGGGCATGCACACAACGAAACCACAATTACTCCGCTGCCCGTCGACTCCGGTGTCTTCTAGTTGTTTGCGTATCCGTTGTTTTTCCTCCCGTTGTTACGTCAGTGGATAGGTACAGTATCGTTAGGGAGTAGGTTTTAGCACCCGCATGCGACTTCTTTAGCGTGGGCGTAACGATGCCTATTAAGTCCTATATAAGAGGGGCGAACCCATTAGAACTCCCTCAGAGAAAAATTTAAAGAGACTAGTATTCTTACTGTGCCCTCTCAGTTTATTTATGAAAACCTTTTGTATGCACACAAAAATATTAATTTATTTAAAAAATACAGTGATATTCACAACATAAACACGAGGAACAAACACAAATTTGTTGTTCCTGCAACGAGGCTTAAAAAAATAGGGGGTACGTTCAGATGCCAATGTATACGCTTTTACAATAAACTTCCGAGCCAAATTCAAGCACTAAGCCTAAATAAATTCAAATCGTTTATAAAACGGAAGCTGTGCTTGAAAGCCTACTATCATGTTAATCACTATCTTGAAGATAAAAAAGCTTGGGATTAAGCTGCTCCAATGAAATTTGCTCTGTGAATGTTGAAATTTCGGACTTCGCTTGTTTATTATTGATTCCTTTCTTTTATACACTCTGACATTGAATTTTTTTGACATGTATTTTATTATTTTACTTTTATTTTTTTTATTTTTTGTGACATTTACTGATTTGACATGAATACTTATTTTATTAAGTACTTTTTTACCTTGTTTTTATTATCATTGCGACACTTAATGATTTTTGTGATTTTTTTTACTTACATTCATTTGGAAAGAACTTGTTATTAATTTTATTTGATTATTGTGAATGTGGGGACCATGTGGGTCACATTTTTATTTTTTTTTGTTTTTTTTCCCACAACTGTCTGGCAGTTTGAGTACTATAAGCGACCTACCCAAATGTCCTTTCTTTGGTATTGTTCGTCGTTTCGTTGAGCTCCTTGAGTTATAAGTCGAGCTACACGTTAACTGACAAATGCTTGCACTGACTGGACAGGTCCACTCAAATCTGTATGGTTCTTTCTTCAAAAGACCATCTCGGGCACTAATCTGCATAGTCCTCGTGTGAATTGAGCAAGATTATGTCTGGACTTTAAACGAGACTATGACCTCTGAGTTTGTTTCGGCTGTTTCTTCTCAGAGTAGTCAGGTACGAAACACCGGCCCCATCTAGTTTTAAAAAATGACGTGTAAAAGAGTTTGTAAAAACCTACTTGCAAAATAAACATCATTTATCATTTATCATTTATCATTGTCATCAACCGGGCACAAATCCAAACTCCGAGCAGCTACAGACTGAGTGACTCCTTATGGTAAACCCAATAACACTGCCCGACCTGGGAATCGAACCCATAACCAACGATACAGTTGTTCTTGAAATAAATGTATTCGAACAAATTACTCAATTCGACACTATTATACGCATGTAGTGAAACGCAACCTTTCTTTTTATAATTTACCCTTAGCGCACTCTTATAACGCGAAATAAATGTGGTGTCCACTGTACCTGATACTTCCTAAAATCTCATCACATGACCGCCCCTATCCAACCACTAGAACAGTTTAGCAGTAAATAATAACAGCTACCAATGCGAAGCTAGTCAGTCGTAAATTACTGCACACTTGAAATAAGCTTGCAAAAGACACATACTTAACAACTTTAGCTTTCTTACTAAAGTAAACGACCCTTTGATGTTTCTTGTCAAAATAAATAGGAATCAAATAAAAAGTAACATTTTATAAAAAATATCAAAAAACCGACTACAAATTGTATTTTTATTTATATTATTAAGTTTTTATTCTCCTATCATTTTCATCATTTTGATACCCTAAAAAATGTACGACACCATTAAGCCCCAAAAATCCACCATTTTGTTATTTTTTCAATCACATAAATAAGAACACTTAGTTTTTAAGACGAATATAACCGATACCTTAATATTGTCGATGTCCATCCAGCTTTTTGGAAGATACAAGCCAAGGTTATAAAGAAATTTATAAACATACAAGATACGTTCGAAAAACATAACCATACCTTGGCAGTTGGATACTTTTAAAAATCGAGTGATTTTTACAACTTCAACACATAAAAATGAATTTAGGTACCAACTATCATAAACAAAGGCCCAAAGTCACAACTAATTCGTTCAATTGCCTTGTTCGCAAATGGACTCATTTCCTTTTTGTCAGGACTTTAGAAGACATCACTGAAATTGTTGTCACCACAGTTATTAACTTGGAATTGGTGTTCAACATCAGTGTCTTGAGAGACACGACTTTTAATTTAAGTTTAGCAAATTTAAATAATTCCAAGTTATCCACTGATTATTGTCCTGAACTCTTGCCACGCTGTAGTCGGTCGCGCACGGTCGGTCGCGTACGTCACCGAGAAAAACAGTAGCAACATACGCACCGCTGACGTCAGCGTCGCACTATAGTCCTACTTATATAGAACACAATGTATACTCGTACGGGCGACCGACGCACGCGACCGACGCAAGCGAACGATGTCAGCGCAGGAGTTCAAGCCTAATATATTCCTAACTAGAAGGTTCCCAGGTATGGCCTAGTACAAAAAATGGCTTTCGGCTTCGTTAGAGGTGTTATTACACCCTTTATGTATAAAACTGCGCTCGTGCTAGTGCCTCTAGATTAAGCACGTGTAATTTTTAATTGATTATGGAACTTGCGGCTAAATAATAACAGCCACTTGGGTCTATCTTCAGCTTAAGTTCTCGAAACTGAGGAACTCTTATTCTGTGTACAACTGCAAAGTAAACTCAACGAGCATTTATCTTAAAACTGTGACCGCTGCGCGCTGCTGTCAAACCAACAAAATAAGGACAGGACGCACGTAACCTCCGAGGTAAGTTTTTTTTCTCTAGGCGATCGTTTTCTGATCGTTGCAGCCTATCGATGGATTTTCTTTGCTGCTCCCAATAGGGTATATGCAAGGTTTTTTTATCACTGTAAACAAAGCGTATTAACGTCAGAAATAGCAAAGTGAAATTATTTTTTTAATATCGATACTAAAAAAATACTAAGTTATAAGCATTTGAAACTGCTGATTAGACAGAGAGATCCTATAAAGTGAATGACGTCATTCTCTGCATCGACGTACAAACTCCATACTAAATTCCGTTTATCTAGAAAGAGATAGAAACGAAAGTTTAAATGGTTATAACTTTTGTGTTGTTTGGCCGATTTATGTCTTGTTTTCGCTTTTTGTCATTATTTTTATAGTACTTTAACATTCCACATCGAAATAAAAAAATAAAAAATTGATACATATTCCCTATTGTGTGGAGGCGTTGGGACTCGCACATATTTTTTTAAGTAAGCATTTTAAAGTTTTCTAAACCATGTAAGTTTAAAACAGTTTTTAAGCCAAGCTTGCTTAGGTTGGTCCGGGGGTGAGTGACCACCCATTACATACCGAGTTTCCTCCGTGCCTTGCACCTGCCGTTGGTCGCAGCTGTCATTTGTAGATCTTTGACAATCGTTACAGGTAGTCAGTGACTGGAAAGTCTGACAACCAGTCTTACCAAAGGTAGTGTCGTTTTACCCAGTACAAACTGAATTGTGGAGATCAGTTAGGCAGTCGCTCCACGTAAAATACTGGTATTCAGATGCATCCAGTTAGACTGGAAGTCGACCCCTAACATAGTCGGGAAAATTCTAGGCAGATGATTAATTATTTTATTTGATGCTTCTTAACGAAAAAAGCATATTATGCATGTCGTATAGTCACGAAGCAATAATCAATGATTTACGTCAAACTCATAAAGAAAAACACGATTAAAACATTAAATTTCATGTTGCGTCGATAAATCCTGTCCTTTTATTGCCCTATATAAAACACCGTATACTTACTGTATATCTTTCAGTGCTATGAAAACAATATCGAAGAAGTGATGACGATGAATCGGGTCATTTTAATATATGTTGTGGTCTTAACTGTGGCTGTTGGCAAGTATTATTACTTATCCTCCCGTCCGTTACTAAATCTCCAGGAGATTTATATTAATTGTTTAAGGTGGATGCTCAAGGGTAGCCCGCGAAATTCAAATTTTCTTACGTTTTTTGCAACTTGCAGGCCAGTGCTAGGTTGTATGTATTGTAGTTGTATGTAATGTATTGTATATGTTGTATGTAATGTATTGTATTGTAGTTACAGAATTATATTCATCAAAATCATCAATACAACCCTCCAAGTTCATAAAGGTGCAAGAATGATTTTGACCTTGGAAAAGTAATTTTTCCACCTCTATGAACTTTGAGGGTTGTATTGATGATTTTGATGAATATAATTCTGTAACTACATACGTCTTACAGTCGCAAACCAAATTTTAATCAACATACAACCTAGCACTGGCCTGCAAATTGCAAAAAACGTAAGAAAATTTGAATTTCGCGGGCTACCCTAGAGCATCCACCTTAACTATTGTGCCTACTAATTAGTCGTTTAAAGGTATAAGGCGCTCTACTCACCAAAGCCGCCGCGGCTTGGCGGCGACTTGATTTCTTAAATATTAAAATATGAAAACATTTTTTTTTAATAAAAGCAAAGTGCAGTGTTATTGGGTTTTTCCATCAGGAATTTCTCAGTAGCAATCACGGAGTCTGGATTTGTGGCCACGCCCTCTATTACATGGCAAATAAACATACCTGGTGAAATGTGGGTGTACTACACTACTACTAGTTTGACGATCCGAATGGCGCAGCGGTTAGGGGCTACCTTACATTCTTGGGGTCCCGGGTTCGAATCCCGGTAAGAGCAAATGTTTGTGTGATGAGCATGGACATTTGTTTCCGAGTCATGGATGTTTATATGTATAATAAGTATGTATTTACAAAAAAAAAGTATGTATATGTAGTATATCAACTATCTGGTGTCCACAACACAAGCCTCGTTGCTTAGCGTGGCACTAGATGGCGCTGTGTGTAATGTCCAGCAATATTTATTTATTATTTATTTATTTATACTATCATTTATACTATTGCCTAACCCTTCGGGGATTACAGGCGTGATGTTACGTTATGTAAAATCATATTCTGTGTTTTATTATATTTAAAGTTCTCCGCCTCTAAAAATACACCCTTCACTTGTATATTTCCATACCAACGAACATCTACTTTCTGCTCTTCTATGTAACTAGGCGCAATTTCAAGAAGTATTCTAATGTTAGAACGTTTTACTCAAAATAGGAACAGGAGGTACGATTTTCAAAAAGAAGCCATGGATTACTTATGAGAAACCTGACACTGACTGTGAAACTAAACCACAACCTAAACCTGAACCGAAAAAGGAACAGGATTGCAAAACTGAAGATAAGCCAAAACCGAAGCCTGAAGAAACCAACTGCGAAACTAAAGATAAACCGAAACCGAAGCCTGAAGAAACCAACTGCGAAACTAAAGATAAACCGAAACCGAAGCCTGAAGAAACCAACTGCGAAACTAAAGATAAACCGAAACCGAAGCCTGAAGAAACCAACTGCGAAACTAAAGACAAACCAAAACCGAAGCCTGAAGAAACTATTTGCGAGACCAAAACCAAGCCGAAACCTGCTCCAGAAAAAGATTGTGAGACTGATTCTGAAAAGAAAAAGAAAAACAAAGGAAAATGGAAATGTAAGAAAATAGGACTTCTGTTTTTTTTGTAAATTGAGCATAGATATTTAAATAAGAGCACGATCCAGAGGCCCTAGTACGAGCGCATGTTGTGAATGTAACGTAAACACAACGATTTTCGAATCGCAAATACAACTATCCTACTATTATAATCAAAGTTTACTACTACAACAGCACATAACGTCCACTGCTGGACATAAGCCTCTTCCATGATGGGGGGAATTTGCCGTAATCTCCACGCTTGGCAGGCGGATTGGAGATCGCAGTGATGAAAGACTAATAGAAAACACTGCTGCCCATTCTCTGGTCTACGGAGGCGCAAGGTGTTCTCCCTCAGACATTAGTCGTCTTATACGACACCCGTGAGTGTAATGGGTTGGTTCTATTCTACTCTGCCGGATACCACACGGCTCAAAAAAAAAAGGAGGAGGTTATTTTATTAATTTAAAGCATGGTAACTTCTTATAATTTTGTCATCTCCACCTAGTCTAGCGACAACTTCTTCATCTCTTCGCACTGCTGGGACACATGCCTCCTCTCTATGAGAGGGAATGGGCTATAATCCACCACGCGGGCCCAGTGCGGGTTGGTAGATGTCACATGTCTTCAAATTTTTTGATTCTAGGACATGCCGCATAAACTTTTGCGACAAGCAATTACTATGACTACGTATATTACCGATAGATAATTTTTATAAATCATCATTCCCTTATTCACACCTTCCTGCCCTTCTACTTGGGGTCTTCACAAGTTTTCGTCTTCGATTCTCCCCTGTTAGACGTCAGTGTATCATTTACTTCCTTCTCTTTCATATCATTCCTCATACAATCCATCCGTTTTTTCTTTGGCCCTACTCTCCCTATCCACCCATCAAATTCTTTAAATTAAGGCGACTACAGAAGCTAAATTAGCAACTCTATTTGTGGTCGTTCAAACTTCGTTTGAAATGCTGTTAGAATAAAGTTCTAATCAGCTTGCATTACAAAGTGATTGTTACGTCAGTCACTGCGGGCTGATTAGTGCGAAATGAGTGTTTTTCTGCGATTTACAAAAAATCTATTGATTGGACTAAAAAAATAAAACACTATCATGCTAAAATGTTGCTTGTAGAATTATTTGCCAAAAATTCAGAATGATCGCATGTATTTTAGTATGGTTTTTACTTGTTAAAAATTTTTTTTAGAGATAAGTTCATGATTTTTTTTTATCGAGTAAAATTAGTTATATTATCCCGTCCGTCGTATTGTCCCGTCCGTTCCGTCCGTTTTGTCCCGTGTTATCCCGTGTCCGTTATTGTCCCGTTATTAGTTTATCCCGTAAGTACTTTGAGTGTAGTTATATTATGTTTTCAAAACACTATCACACTAACATAATTATATCCTGAAGAATATCATATATTTTTCTAGTTTTGTTTATTGCAGTGAATTATATGCTTTTTTGCATTATAAAACTCGCGTTTAGCTCCTGTTGTCTCTTTAAGATAATTTATAAGTGAACAAGTATTTTCAATTTTAACATTGATCATGTTGACGTTACGTTTACACTACGCACTTCAAGTGCCTCTGGTTTTTATGTCCTAAGTTAAAGAAACCAGGACAGCGACAAAAGCGCGTTGGGTTGACGATATCCACAAATTCACGAATAAATCCTGGATGAAGGAGTGAGTCCTTCATGGACACGAATATATATGTGAAGAAAAATGAAGCCTATACCCAGTGGGCCTGTGGCCGATGAGTTATGGGCTAGCTCGCCGTCCGTCCGTCTTATGATGACAGGCCGCGTCGACGGCACGTTCGTGTTCCACGCGCGCCTCAAAGAGGACCGATGCCTGCCGGGGCTGCGGGACTGTTCGAAAGAGATACCGTGGCCCCGGAACACAAAAGCCTAAGAAGTAACGTGGATGGGTTTTAGTCAGTAAAAGTCTGACACTCCCTCCTGCTCCGCCCAGAGCGGGAGGGGTCATTTGATGATTTCCCATCAGAAAAAAAAGGCCTATACCTTGCAGTGGGTGATTCCAGCCTTAAATGATGATGATAATGTCAACCTGGGATATGGTTGTGAACATCTGAAAGTTTTAAAATAATGCTAACTTTTTTCTAATATATCTTGAATTTCGTTAAGAAGTTTATGCATTTTTGCAGTTTATTTAAAGAGGCTCTCCCTCACCGGGAGGATTACACAATCAAAGATTCGATTTTGTACAGAAACAAGTGAATCCGAACTTATACATTACAGGGCGCCTTTACACACTCTAGCCGTGTGGTATCCGGCAGAGTAGAATAGAACCAACCCATTACACTCATGGGTGTCGTATAAGGCGACTAATGTCTGAGGCAGAACACCTTGCGCCTCCGTAGACCAGAGAATGGGCAGCAGCGTTTTCTGTAATAGTCTTTCATGACTGCGATCTCCAATCCGCCTGCCAAGCGTGGAGATTACGGCAAATTCCTCCCATCATGGGAGAGGCTTATATCCAGCAGTGGACGTTTGGGCTGTTGTTGTTGTTGTTGCACACTCTCAACGGCGACTGTCTCGATGGCCTAATGGTCGCGAGCACGACAGCTAAGTATGAGGTCCAGGGTTCGATTCCCAGGGTTCAGCCAAGTGTTGTTGCGTTTCCCATCAGTAATTTCTCAGTCTGGATTCGTGTCCGATGGATGGCAATAGGGTCGCCACTTATTACTGGGGACTTAAGCTTAACTGAAAAAATGAATATAATTATGTAGGGTACTATGATAATTATGTCCGCCTAACTCTTGGGTACATACAGGCGTGATGTTTTATGTTTATCAATTGGTAATGTATTTATGTTTTTTTTTCATGTGCCTGCTCATCGGTGAACCAACAGTACTTTTTGGTTAAGAACCTGTATTCAGTTGTCATCCAAGACCTTATTAGTCTTGATCTTGTGTGGAAAGGAATGTTTTTGAAATATTATTTTATTTGAGAACGTATTCTCTCTGACTTGTTTTATTTTAAAATCAACGTGTTAATTCACGTGAATCAAACCAATCAATGGCATAAAAATTGTACCGAAAAACGTTGAAAACTACATTATACTATAAACTACAAAGAAAAACCAAAGAAAACGAAATAGTTCTAACAGAACTGGAAAAAAAAAAAACTAAATAGTAAAATTCACCCACACTTCCTATATTATTTTACCCACAGTAACCGAATTTTCTGTCCATGATTTGAATATCAAAAAGATCCCTTTTAAAAAAAATCGTATTGTCTTTCAAGGATGTGTGCAGGCGTGATAGATTCCACATAAAGGCATTGGATACAAAACAGAAGGTAGGCCGCATCCGAAAGCAAATCTAATTTAAAAATAAATAACCCTCTGAAGAGAAACATACGTGTCCGGAGGGTGGCTGGTAAACGCAAGAGGCATAGTTGCCCTACTAGTTACTTGGGGCTATGTTTTCAACCGGTCTTTGTAACTTACTAAAATAAATAATAATAATAATAATAAAATTTATTTAAATAGCCTTCTTTCAGGCGGGAACAAGGTGCGCGCCTTCAATGGTTGGGTCATGCCGGTTTTAATGTACTCTTTCGGCATACTCAAATGGACTCAGACTGAACTCGACGCCCTGGACAGAAGAGTTCGTACACTGCTGACCGAAACCCGGATGCATCACCCACGATCATCGGTGATGATGAGACTGTACATCCCGCGGAAGTGCGGAGGTCGAGGCTTTTTAAACGCGAAGACCCTCCACAACCGCGAGGTGTGCAGTCTCAGAGAATATTTTTTAAAAGCCGAGGTGGGTATGCACCGAGATGTGGTTGCAGTGGACAAGGGACTCACCCCGCTGTCCATGGCTAAAGAGAACTGGCACAAACCTGAAGTACTTACCACCGATGACCGTAAGGAAGTATGGCAAGGCAAAGAGCTTAACGGGCGCTTCTACCGGGCTCTTCATGGGCCCGATGTAGATTTTATAGCGTCCGTATTCTGGTTACGTTTCGGCGACCTCTTTGGGGAAACTGAAGGTTTTGTCTGTGCGATTATGGACGAAGTTATGTTGACGAACAACTATCGGAAATATATTATGAAGGACGGGACGGTTGACGTGTGTCGGGCATGCCACCTTCCGGGTGAGTCCATCAGACATATTATTTCTGGTTGTTCTCGTCTGGCTAACGGCGAGTACTTGCACAGGCACAACCAAGTAGCCAGGATTATACACCAGCAACTTGCCTTGAAATATAAACTTGTGGAATCTGAGGTACCGTACTACAAGTATGTGCCCGACCCAGTTCTCGAAAAAGACCATGTCACGTTGTACTGGGATCGGTCTATCATTACTGACAGGACTATTGTTGCCAATAAGCCTGACATAGTGATGATAGACCGATCAGCGCGCCGCGTAATGATAATCGATGTTACCATTCCGCATGACGAGAACCTCGTGAAAGCCGAGAAAGAGAAACAAATAAAATATCTCGACTTGGCACACGAGGTTCGCGACATGTGGAATATGAACTCGGTTATCATTGTGCCGATTGTCGTGACGGCCAATGGCCTTATAGCCAAGAGCTTCGATGACCACATATCGAAGCTCTCTTTAGGCGGTTGGATCAAGGGCCTGATCCAGAAGGCAGTACTCCTCGATACGGCTCACATTGTGAGGAGGTTCCTGTCTCTGCAGCCCTAACCACCGGTGGCTTGGACCCTGCTCCCGACACCGGCGGATCACTATTTTTTATATTTTTGAATGTATTTTTTAATATATATATTTTTTAAGGTACATTTAAAAATATGTAAAATAAGGAGATATGATGAATAAAGGAAATAATAAAATTTATTTCAGACTTGGTCCATAAAATTGTTAGTAACAATGTTCTTAAATAAATATCGCTGGACATTACACGCAGCGCCATCTAGTGCCACACTAAGTTGATATACTACACAGATACTTTTTTTTTGTTTGTCTATACATTCTTATTGTACATAATAAACATCCATGACTCGGAAACAAATGTCCATGCTCATCACACAAACATTTGCTCTTACCGGGATTCGAACCCGGGACCCCAAGAACGTAAGGCAGCCTCACTACCGCTCCGCCATTCGGGTCGTCTAATACTCACATAAAATATATCTGTAAATTATTGCTTATTTGACAGCACGGTTGGTGCAGTGGCTGAGTGATCGGCTGTTGAACTGCGTGTCGCGGGTTCAATTCCCAACGGAACAAATATTTGTATGGCTTACAGGTAGTTGTTCCGAGTCTGGCTGTTTGTGTATGAGAGTTTAAAATTTTGTTTAACGGTATAACTTCTTTCCGTGTAATGTTTTCTTTCGCCGTTTTTAGAGCAGTGGTGATTTAATGAATTAGATAATGTAACGTGCCTTCCTGGGTTCGAAACCAAGCCCTACAACTCGAAAGACTCGGTCGTTCTCACTGGGCTACCACTGCTAATATAATCTGAGACATATCTACCACTTTAAACACAATATAATTCGTTAAGACATAAAAATGAATACGATTATGACCAAAAACTAGAAAAAAATCCTAAGTCAGCTATTAGATCGTTTTTTCTTGATAAAACTGTGTATTGCAATCCTTTTGTCTATACATTGTAGCGAAACAATACAAGTACCTAATTAAATCGTGATTCCTCTCATGTTAATTTTGCTTTTACGATTACACTGAGTAAGCTACTAAACTATCAAATATTTGTACAAGGTAACATTTTGCTAGGAATTAACATAAACACGATGTGTTCGTGAATGCAGATAAAACGCTGGAACGTTGAGTAATTGTAGCGAGTTCGAAAGGCAAGAATAATTTGATCAATTAAACAAGTTGAGTCCCAAGTATTAGTAGTAGATGGTGTGTGTTTTCAGTGCTAAATTAGGCCTCCCCCTTTTCAAAATAAAACACTTTTTGCCATAACCAAAGAAAGGTATTCCACAGGCCCTGAAGACTTCGTAAAAAGCATGAAACTTTTATCCTAAAATCCCACCGACTTTGTTTCACAGAGGAACCCTCTAGACAACAAAGATTGAGGATAATGCGAGACATCTACTGACTAAAACACACTGTAGACATCTTGAGCAGCGACCCCCCGTAGTATTTGTTACTAGGCTAGAATTTAGAGATATAGAGTTATAAATAACCAAGATGATTGGACAATGGTGTCGATACTGTTGTGCACAAACTAAACTTAATTTAGGCCATTGCTATCTTTTACTAAAAGGCAGTGCGAGGAAAGGAAGGCTATAGCTATGAACTAAGTTAGAGATGTCAAACTAGTTTATGCCTTGCGCTTCACCGTGTTTTTAGTCGACATGTTTCTACGTGCACCCTTCATTTGTATGGACATATTAGTTAAATTTGACAGCTCTTTCTCGTTTTATTAGAGAGAAAAAGATAGCAATGACCTAAATACCTGTATGTCCCCAGCCGTACCCGATCGGGACGGTGCATTGTTATTTTAATTGTGTCTGTAATTGTGGGTATCGAAGAGCTACGTTTAGTTTGTTCACAACAGAATCGACACCATTATCCATATTTTTGTTCAAACTCTTTACTTCAATAGAAGCTATTAGTAAATCGGGCCTCTTTTTCGAATCTCATTCTACAGGTAGGTAATTTTTTCAATACACTATTGAACCGCCTAGAATAGTACATTTTGATACAAGTGGAGAAAGTTTGTTATTGCAATCGAGGCGGAATTATAACACCCGAGCCGTAGGCGAGGGTGTTTTTGATCCGAGAATTGCAATAACAAATGTCCACGTGTATCAAACGACGTTTTTAAATACACTTTTGAAGAAATAAAACAAAATAACGAATAAAATTTTTGTCACGAACTATGAAACTATGATTTAAATTTTCTTTTTTTTCGCGCTTTGGTCTCGCCAGGTTGAAAGAGAGGCAACGGTATGAAGCCGTTAAACAGCCTAATATAAAAAATAGATTTATTTTATATTTTTGAATTCAGAACACAAATAAATGTTAATTTGTGTATAAAAGTAACTATTAGTTTTAAATAATCATGTATACCTATGATATTCTAATTATAAACACAATTTGAATATTCAAAAAATATTTATGCCGTAAAGACGCGTAGTGCTTTGCAAAAAATAAAAAAAAACATTCACATCAGACTATAGGCCTTGAACCAATTTGGACTAAGTATAGGTATAGTTATCTGTGGCAATTTTCATTCCCGCACACGTGCAGGAAAGTGGAAAAAATCGCACGCGTGTGAAATACATTGCATGTTGTACCTAATCGTAGTGCGTTAAGGACCAGTTTTCGAGGAAGTGTATTGAAAAATAACATACCTTCAATCCAAAGTTAAATTCAGTAAAAGAGTTCAGTACACTGTTCTTTTATCCGTATTATGTCATATTCACCCTTCAAAAGAGCCAATTTCGTTTAGCCGATGAAATGAAGCGCGAGAGCAGATTGAAGTGGCTGGCAACTACATCTGTGAGACGCAAATCTCATTTACCTTTACTACATATTTCCAATAACACTTTTAGAGCACATGCTCTGAGGGAAAAATCTTCATAAGATCGGCCTCTATGAAAGATTTTTTACTTTGAATTTAGTTCTTTTTTTGGGGGGCTATAAGTTTGTAGCGTGGGCTACATTATGTATACAATAATAACCGCCTTGATATGGATCACAGCGTTCAGGCGATAAATGCCAGATCTGGCGTGGTTTGATGGGGACTCAATAAATATTACCTATAAATTATTGTTGACTTATTCATCAACTGGCGAGTGTAAAACTGAAAAAGTTGGCACCCTCCGATTTTACCTATTTTTTTTGTCGCTCGACTTTGATAATCGTCAGTCACCTACAAAAACATCTTATAAAATGTATGAAATATGTACCCATTTTAAAGGTATACGATATTTTATACGATTAGACTTTAAAATAAATATAATAGAATATTTTTATTTGACTCTACTTTATTATGTGCGAGCGAATTGACGACAGAAAACCGGAAGGTGTCAACTCGCGCGCTCGCCCGAGTTTCTTACTCGCCAGTTGACGAATAAGTCAAATTATTCAAGACTTCTTCCTCTTAGCAAACATATTACAACATTTTTTAATGTGGTTGTTTAATGGCATAAAACTCAGCTATGCGAACTCCGCTCCTTTCGAGACCTAATGAGATGTTTTTGAAAAACATTTAGGAGAACTAGCTGGATCATAGAAAAATAAACCGACACATGATACAAATATATTACACTTTTATTTACATACATTTTCATATTAATATTTACAATATTTTCCACATTAATTCCCATAATTCATACAAAATTATTACACAACATTCGGCACATTCTATGCGGCATAAAAATACTTTACATCTGTCATTCGTTCATTGTAAATACATACTTATTTTATTGTTATCACAGTTTTTCGTCATTGTGTTGTATTTACATAATATTATAAGAATATATAAAGAACAAGACTTGTTTCACCATTATTTAAAATGTTGAAGGTTTGGAGTTTTTGACACACTGTATTTATAATCTGACTTATTGACTGTTAACTATTATACTCCTTGTTATTTTTTATGTATGATCGATTTTTAATTTATCTACATATAAACTTTTCCGTGAAAGGTTTTATAAATAAATAATAGGTATATATAAAGGTGTATTCACCTTGCAACGCGTATCGTATTGTTTTACTCCGACGTTAATATCAGTTACGTTAATATAGGATATAAAACTTATCCGGGATCAAAATTGTTAGGTACAGCCATGACACTGGTACACGAATTCCTGAGACTTCGTAGAGCAAAGCTTTCCATATAAGTAAGTAACACGACTTAGGACAAATATTTCTATATCTGTTCTCAATACAGGGTGCATTATGGCAACAATGCCCAAAGGAAACTATCCTTGATATCAGCCAGACAGCCCAACGAAATGTCGTGAACTTAAAAACGCAAGTTTAGTTCCGAAGATTGGTCCGCAAATGGGAACACAGGTCATGGAATAGCTACTTCTTTGAATAGCTATTGTATAAATAAGGGATCAGATAGTCTTAATAATATGCAATATAAAGCCATAGAGCAACATTTTAAGTATGGATCGTTAATTTATTATAATGATGGCACAGATCCAAAATTAACAACTGACAATCGGTACTTACAGCTTCTTTTTTATTTATTTTTTATTTATTTATTATATTGTTATGAAGTAGAAATTCCACGTAAATTCTTTACGTGGAATTTCTACTTCATAACAGAAATTATAAAAGTATGTTAAAGATATTCGTCTTAATGTAAAGATGAGTCGATATACATAATATGTACCTACATTTTTTTTTTAGTCACGGGCTCTTGGGCACTTTTTGATAATCACTATACCTAGAGCAAAATTTAGCTTCTCTTTCAAATTAAGGCAAATTCTTTACGCAGTATTTCTACTTCATAACAAGATTATTATGTTAAAGATTTGCCTTAATTTAAAGATGAGACGATATAAATTAAATTTTTGAGTCAAGGGCTCTTGGCTACCTCTTGATAATCACAATATTATACATAATGGTGAAACTTGTCTTAATCAATATTTATATACACACTGCATACACGTTCATAAACCAAGATTTTCATTAATTTTACACAAAAAGGTACTCAGGTAATAATTAAATAATTATTTTGTACAAACAGACGTAGACACCATTTCGTGTTTATATATTTTAACTAATTGTTCTACCTTCTTAGATAAATACGTCTTCTGTAGAAAAACCTTGGTATCGCTGGTCCTGAAAATAGAAAATAATAATTATGTGAATAAAGTCGATAGGATATTATTTTGTACTCTGCGGTGAGAGGCTCTTGAAAGTTTAACCAAATGAAAGTGGATAAAGCTGCCTGGGTGGAGCCTTTACAGATTTTTCAAAGATCCATAATTGTATATTGGTGGTTAGTTGACAACATAAGGAGAGACATTATGAGCCGCCTATATCGACAAATTCCCTTTTTCCACTCAACTGCTTGAGAAAGAAGAAATCGTCAAAAAACTTTCTAGAGTCGAGGAAAATTTTGGCATGAATTGTTCCAGAAAACAGTTGATATTTTATCGTCTGATCTATCTTTGAAAATACCATATAGTTCATAGATAGATATTAGAGCCGTTCCCAGCTCCCGGCACTGTATTGGCACACAAGGTCGTGTCTTTGAGTAACTTATATATTTAAGGACCCCCGTCATACAGTCCACACCAACGGCCCACTTTGGATATCTTTACCCTGGTATATGCAGCCACTGGTCGAGGTCGTGGTCTTGTAGTATATCAGGTATTCCCTTTGAAGAGTCTACGATGGAGTAGGTTATTCATAACTACCTATGTCAAAGCAAATCTACATGTGTCATCATCTGCCTAGCCTTTTCCCAACTATGTTGGGGTCGGCTTCCAGTCTAACCGGATGCAGCTGAGTATCAGTATTTTACATGGAGCGACTGCCTATCTGACCTCCACAACCCAGTTCATACTGAGTTATACGATACCACTTTGGTAAGACTGGTTGTCAGACTTTTTGGGTCACTGACTACCTGTAACGACTGTCAAAGATGGACAAATGACAGCCGGGACCAACAGCTTAACGTGCTTTCCGAGGCACGGAGGAAACTCGGTATGTAAGGGTGGTCACCCATCCACAGACCAACCTAGGCAAGCACGGCTTAACCTAAAGATCGACCCGAGCGGCTGTTATTATTTAGCCACGAGCTCCTCGCAAATCTACATGTGTATAACCACCCAATGAGCATACGCTACAAAAATACAATATGCATAACACGACACAAAAAAGCTGTTTTCAGTAAAACTTTTTTAGGTATGGCACCCAAAATCTATAATAAATTGCCTAAAGAAATTATAGATATTACCAATAAAGATCTGTTCAAAAAATGCTTAAACGAGTTTCTAGTCGAAAAATGTTATTATACAATTAATGATTATTTAAATGAAAAATAATAGACCTGCTACATCCGATTTATTATATTATTAAAACCTTGACTGAAATTAAAATTATATTATCTAATAAAATCAAATTGTAATACCCATTTATTTATGTGACATGTAATCTTCTTATTTTTATATTTGAATCCATTTTATGTTTATATTATTGTGAAATTGTGTACTCTTTTGTTATTATAGTGAATTTTCATTGAAATTGATAATTGATTTTAAGTATGGATTTAATTTGTATGCTTCAACGCAAGCTATAGATGGACTCGCTATTTAATATTTATTTGGAACACCCCTGTACAACCTATGTCTACAAATAAAGATTTCATTTTCTTTTTCATTAACTTTGTTACTAGAAGATATTTCAATTGAATTTGCCTTTGTTAGTAATGCGTCACGCCGAACGTTAAACGGGAAGAGTTAGAACACAAATTCGCTCTCCTCGGATTTTTAACTAGTCTTCAGACCAATCTATAAAACCGAAATATTCTTCAAAACTAATGATCCAATACCGAAAATAGACTAGTGTGAAACTCCATTATCCCAGAGTGTCAGACTATATTCAAAACGATTACATGGAATAATTTCCGTCCATAAAGGGAACGAAGGTGCAAGCAAAAAAACAACTAGTAATAATATATATGAAAAATTCCTTTTCATGAACAATCAAGATCATTAATTTTCTATTAAAACATGACGACGATATATTGCAGTTGCATACTTTCAAAAAAATATGACAAAAAACTCTAACGTATATTTGATTGGTTTCATGCAATATTTACAAAACTAACCACAAGGTTATAATCAAATAAAAGTCAATGTACAATAAATTGCTTGTAATAGATATTATATTTTTTGTCGAGATTTCATTTCTATTGTATCGCGTTCAGTAATGTATTATAAATAAATAAATAAATCAATTTATTGACACACACAAGTTACAAATTATACAAACATGAAAACAAAAACAATGAGCATATAGGAGTTCAAAACTACAAAGAAGAAACCGTGGGCCCCAAACTAGGCACAGCCTGTATCTTGGTGGCCCAATACAGACAGTAAAGGCAGATCGAGTAACTGACTCTTCAGCGTGACACAGCACAGCAAGACACAAGTAACAGTTAATTTTGAAAATTATATATATATGAATATAGGTATATATATATTTACATTATAATAATAATATCAATCTATCTAAATCAATAAATGAATATAACATAAAATAAACAAGAAGATGAACATACATAAAATTGAAATTATTTTATTATTAATTGTTTTTATTATTAAATATACTAATAATTTAAATTCAAATCATAATTCAAATCAATCACCATTAATAATTTAAATTAAATTCACAAAAAAAGAAAAACAAACAAAAAACATTAAAATCATAAATTCATTCAATAATTCAAAATAAAATCATCAAAATCACAAATTCAAATCAATCATCATTGCAAACATGATGGCAGGTATGTGTGCGCGTGTATGTGTGTGTGTGTGTATGTGTGTGTGTGTGTGTGTGAGTGTGTGTGTTGGCTGGTTTAAGACAGGGGCAGGGAAAGGTCTTGATTATGTGAGTGCCGTTTGAGTGCTAGTTATTTCAAGGGGCACAAGAGGTTTTCTGTCTCATCATAGGTCAGGTCCTGAAGCCATGTCTTAATAATAATCTTGGCTTCAAGTATATTACCAGGGATTTTTAGTGTGGATTTATTGACTGTGTTAAAGACTCGAATAGGGAGAAAGAGTGAAAAGCGCGTAGCAAAAACTGTTCTAACTCTTGGGATTGGTAGTCTGTCAGCTCCTATCCTACCTCTTTGGATGTATGTGAATTGACTCCCTGACGCAGCTATCAGTTTAAGAAGGGACTTTTGGATATAAAGCTGTCGGACACGCAAGACGCCTGCTTCTTTGTATAGTTCGTCTGTTGGGTAGCGTCGCGGTTTTCCAAGGAAAACTTTAAGAACAGCCCGTTGAGCACGTTCGAGTTCAAGCATATAGGACTTGGCCGCGCTACCCCAGACGCCTACACAGTACTGCAACAGCGATTGACAAAGTGCTAGGTAAACTTTTCTGCATATGACTTTCGGGGCACTGGCACGTAGGGATTTAAATATATAAATGAACTTACGGATTTTTTTAGAGAGTGACGAGATATGTTCTTTAAAAGACAAATTCTGATCTATTGTGACACCTAAATATTTGGTTGATTTGACTCTACCTATATCGTTACAGCAGCAATTTGTTGCACGACAGTGGATGTTATGAATTTTGACATGATCGATCTCCGGACAGCAGGAACGACTGTTGGAAAACGTTATAAAATTAGTCTTTTCAACGTTTAGGGTTAAGAGATTTCTGTCGAGCCAGTCAGATATAATACGCATGCCATTTTCTGCGGCGTCTGTGGTGTCCTCCCATGTGTCACCGTGAAATATGATTGCTGTGTCATCTGCGTAACAAATCATATCTGACCGTGGGATATTTAACCTCAATATGTCATCCATGTAGATGGTGAACAATGTCGGCCCAAGAACACTTCCCTGTGGCACCCCAAACGTGACTGGAAGGCTGTCACTGACATTGTCCGCGATCACAACATACTGCTGTCTATCCATCAAATAACTTCTGAACCAGTCCCAAGCGATGCCTCTAACGCCAAGGCGATCTAGCTTTTTTAAAAGTATTTGAATGGAAACTGTGTCAAATGCCTTGGCCAGGTCAAGAAAGACACCAATTGCCCGTTTTCCCCCATCAACCTTTGAAGATACAATATCAGTTAAAAGCCCTACGGCTTGCTCTGTGGATTTCCCGCGTCTAAAGCCGTACTGGCGTCCGGATAAAAGGCCGTGCTTTTCGAGAAAGCTAATGACTCGGTTGTTAACGAGCTTCTCTAAGATCTTTGAGAGTACACATAGTAGAGAGATAGGTCTGTAGTTGTCAGGACAGTCTTTTTCGCCCTTCTTGTGAATCGGCGTTACAGCGGCGACTTTCCAGCAGTCAGGAAATTTACCCGTTGACATGCTCAAATTACAGATATGCGTTAGGGGGTTCAGTATAAATGGTTTGATGTGCTTGAGAAGTAGTGGACGGATCCCGTCAGATCCAGGTGCACTGTCGTCTTTCATATCGGTAATGAGACTGCCAACTTCACAGTTGTCTGTTGGATGAAGGAACAGAGAGTCCCTGGATCGGTCTGCAAGAGTGGCATCATTGCAGAGTTTGTTCTCTGTAGTCTGGAGTTTATTTAAGATGTTGAGTGCCAAGCTCTTGCCTACCGAAACGAAATGACTGTTGCAGAAGTTAATGGATGAGTTGCCATTTTCTGCAGACTTTAGGAGTTCTTGATTGTCGTTGATTTTTTTAGGGAATTCACAAAATAATGTCTTTTATGACTCGCCAGAGTTTTTTGGGTTGGCTACTGTGATTCTCTAACTCTTTACCCTCAAACTCTACCCTGCGTTTATGAAGGATGTCGTTACAGTGGTTTCTATATCGAGTATAAACGGCTTTTAACTGTAGGTTTGATGGTTGCGCCTTCACTTGAGCATGCAGCGTGTCTCGATGACGTATGCACCGAATCAAGCCGGGAGTGACCCACGGCTTCAAGTTAAACTTAGAGCGGGTAGTTTTGATTTTTTCCGTGTGTTTGTTTATGGTCTCTGTTAATATTTTGTTGAACAGAAGCATCGCATCATTTACTTCGGTTTTAGACGTAACTTCGGTCCAGTCGCGTTTACTAATATCTTCGGCGATCTTAGCGTAATCTATTTTTATTTTAAATCTGTTGCGAGGTGGATTACTAACTTTTAGTAGGTTTGTGCCTAAGATAACAAGGTCATGGTCCGTTATCGAGGATTTACAGACTACACCTTGAGTTGAGCCTTTACTTCTAATAAACGCGTGATCTAAGCAAGCTTCGCCTCTAGTTGGTTTAGTGATTGTAGGGAGGAATCCGTATTCCGATAGGAGACACTGATAAGCGATACAAGTGGCATTGGGGTTATTATCAAGAAGGTTTATATTCATGTCGCCTGTAACAATCACACATGGACTATTCAGACCGGTTAACGAGTTTTCCAATGAGTTCAGAAATCTATCTGTATTACTAAATGAAGGTGAGCGGTAGATTCCCAGAAGTGTCATATTTGTGTTAAATTTGACAGCAAGACAATTGGCGTCATCAAAATCCGGCTCGCTAACTGTAACTGGCCAAGTATCTCTCACGTATACAGTTACTCCACCACTTTTGTTGATAACTTTCTGAGTGTGAAAGCAGTTGTATCCTGGTAAATTATTGACTATGGAGTTGACGTTAAGCCAGCACTCTGTTAGCACTATTACATCGAATTGGCAGTCAAGGCGATGGAGTACCGTTACAAGTTCAGGAAAGTTCTTATGTAGGCTTCTAATATTGCAAGTTAGTACTTTAAAATCGTGCTCCGCCAATATATCTCGGCACAACTCTGGGCTATCAATGATGCGGCAAGCTAACGTAAGCGTTTCGTCGATTTCGTCTGATAGATCAACTTTATCCATTATCTAAAAACATTGTAAAAATACTGAAATATGGTTTAGGGGAGTTTGTTGCCGCTTTTGTGCCAGAGAGAAGGAATTGGTCGCGTTGACCAGTGTGTTTGGGAAGGAGTTTGCTGTGTTTCTGATGTGAGTGAGCGTATAACTGTATTAATACTTTGTAGATATGTTGATTTCGTGACAGTAAGTATGAGAAACTGTTGGTTAAATGTAGAACTTGATTTTTGGGGGTGAGTATAGTGAAATGAATAGTATATTATTATTTCTATATCATGTCTGATATTTGGCGACAGGCTTTCAATGCTTAATTAAATTTGAAAGAACATTGAGCAACTGTAGCTTATGACCAAATAGCATCGAGGTGTCACCAACCAATGCATTGGCAACCAAAATGACGAAAAGTGTGAAATACTTTATAACCATACTAAACTACTTTAAAAATGCGAAAAGAACCCTGTCTATCTGTTACATTTAACGCCCCCGCGAAATTCAATTGTTCTTACGTTTTTTGCAATTTGCGGGTCAGTGTCAGGGCCTTTTTTTTCAGATGTGAAATCATCAAATGACTCCTCCCGCTCTGAGCGGAGCAGGAGGGAGTGTCAGACTTTTACTGACTAAAACCCATCCATCATGTTCCTTCATCGCCCTTTGTGTTCCGGGGCCACAGTATCTCTTTCGAACAGTTCCGCAGCCCCGGCAGGCATCGGCCCTTGCAGACTCTTTCCTTTTGCTGACTCTCTTTGAGGCGCGCGTGGGACACGAACGCTCCGTCGACACGGCCTGTCGTCATGAGACGGACGGACGGCGAGCTAGCCCATAGCCCAGCGTCCACAGGCCCGCGCCTACGGTAGCCGGGATGTGAGGTTCTCTCCCTCTCACGTTCCGCCACCTCCTTCTCTAGCATTGCTGCTTCGCAGAAGAAGGTGACGGCGTCCCATTCCGTCTCGCTTCGGACCATGGCTTGGACCAGGGCTGGACGCGAGAGGTCACCGCCGCCAATCGCAGTGTCAGGGCCTCAAGTCTGCTATTACAATAGGGTCAGAATGGTCTATCATTAATTTCATAATTGTTGATTTTGACAAGTTTGGTAATCTACTAATATGATGGCGTCATTATGACTTACCAATGGTCAACCACTGACACTCCATTGAAAGAAATAGCATAGAATGGTAATCTCGTACATAATGACAAATGAATGACTGGTGCTGTTTACGAACTTCTTACTACTTCAGATTGAATAAAACACTTATAAATAATAAAAATATATCTAAATGAAATCTGTCGGGTTTTATAATAATGGCAATACGACAATGTCATTATAACTCAATTCTATTACGAGACCATTGACCGACCAATGATCGACCACTATGAATTTAGCAGATTACGAACTTTTAGCAAAATGACAATGGGATGACAATGGGATCGTGTTGGAATGACGAATTTATAAAAATATCAGACTTGGTTGTATGTTGATTAAAATATGATTCGCAAGCGTGAAAAAATGGCATAACAGAAGTATAATCATTAAAATCATCAATACAACCCCATAAGTGACTGAGCACCTGAACGATTAAATTTGCCAAACGGATTGACCATGACATACTTATATGACATGGTATAGTTAGGTCATATAGGACATTTTACACCGATTATAGGTACGTTCCACTGGCATATTTTCTGACAGCCTTACCAGCGAAACCGCAGGCAAAACCTAGTTCTCATCAGTCAATGATAGGCAATCACCTTATCGAGATAATCAGTAAAGATTTGTGAGCCAGCATCCTGTTATTGCAATTATCATTTCTTAATCCATTCAATGATTTTTATTTGTGCATGAACTGATTTATTTTATATTTGTTGCCTGAGTATGTGTCCTTTATCTACATAGCCTTTTCCCAACTATAAAAGGTGTAAAAAACCTCTTAACGAAACCGAAAGGCACTTGTTCTCCCCGTCAAGCAAACATTTTCTTGTTCTACACCATACCTGGGAACCTTCTAGTTATGGAGATATTAGGGGTTAAAGTTCCCACTTTTTGACAAGTTTTTATTTAAATACAAGTTTTTAATGTAAGATTTTTACTTTAAATACCTCCACGATCCCCGTACTATTCAATCCATCCATCAGCACAATGTTTTGAGTGCGTTACATTGAGTTCTACCACAAAACATGATTTTTCACCCCAAACAAAAAGTTGTTTCCCAGCAATAATTTTTGCGTAAAGTTACTTAGTTTGATGTACAGAATGCTTGGTTGACGGCTTCGTGATGAGGTTGTTTACACCCTGTATATTGGGGCCGATTTTCCAGTCTAACCTGATGCAGCCGAATATCAGTATTTTACATGAACTTGCTGCCTATCTGACCTCCACAATCGTAACTGGTAAATATACACGATACCCCTTAGTAAGACTGGTTATCACACTTTCGGTTTCCAACTAAGTACTCGTAACTGACTACTGCTAGTCGTAGTCACGACGTGCAAGCTGTCAATGTATTTTGGTCCGTCCTGTTATATTTGTAATTATATTTTGTGTTTATATATTTTTTTGTCTTATTGTATGCACGTCATGTCCTTGCGACAAATAAATATTTTTTTCTTTCTTGATATCGACTGGCAGAAAACTCAGTATCCTTAAATAATATGTATGAAAAACAGCCTCAAAACTTCTAATTCGTGACAGCTTCTAAACAGATCCATTCAACTCATTGTTTACCCACGCTAACAATTTAATACAAAATGTTACAAACACATTCAATATACCAAAAATAATCACTCAAGTAAAGTTATATCAGTATTGAAGAGTACTTGAGACAACACTCAGGGAATTTTGGAGCTTACGGAATTAATTTTAAGGTATAAAGTTCTTCGTAGGTCGTTTGTGTCGGATTTCACGCTTGTCGGCTCGGAAATGCACAAAGTTTCCTTTTGTGGCGTTTCTCATAACTTGATTTGTGACGGGGCAACCCTTCAGTCGGGTTCCGGCGTGGCGCCGCTACGGCGAGACGCGTCACTTCCGTCATATCACCGCCCAAGTCATAGGATGAAGCGGCAGCAAAAACCGAGACTAATTTTCTTGTATTAGGATCTGATTACATTTTAGTGAACCATTTTTGCGAATGTTAGAAAATTTCGTGGTATGTTTAAATTTTTAGGGCGCAATTCGACCTTTAAGAGAATGAGAGGTTTTCTTTTTGAGGTATTAAAAAAAAACTTAGTTTCCAAGAACTCTATAGATGGCGTTGAACTTACGATGATAGTTAGTTGGTGCCAAAACCAAAACGCTTGGAAATAAAAACATTGTGTCACGTCACATACTCTCGTTGACTGACACTTTTATTTGCTTATCCTTCCGAATAAAACCTAGTTTTTTCGCGCTTTGTTAAAATCTGTTTTTTTAGGTTCCATTCCTTGCATTATCATACTAACTCCTAGCGCCATCTATCCAGCGACTAGGGAAGAGCTAAAAAGAAAATCCCTCATTGAGAGCATGAGGTACAGAAAATAATTTTATTGTGCTTGTTCTAGCAAATTTCCATGAATTCGATGAGTTCTTCCCTGACAATAAGATCTAATAAAGTGATCAGATTTTGTACAGGAAAGTGAAGATGGCTTCCTTTTGCTGGAAGTAAATTATTGAAACACCAGTTTAATATTTTTATTATTTATTATCTATTAGCAGTGTTAGTGAATAATTGCGGTCAATTGAGTTCAGATTCTATAGAAGTATTTTAATTTTTATAGAATTTGATTGTTTCAATGAAGGTTTCTTCGTGGCAGTAATTTACAAGCGTCCACCTCAAAACCCTGCTTCATAGCTTTAAGTTTTCTTACTAAAAACGCTCATCGCTTCTCGCTACACCTATCACCTTAACCTCAACCTAACTCAGAACAAGCGATGCACGTATTACAGACGTGCAAAGTTTTAAGTCAGACAAGAACTCGTGTTCATTAAGAGCAAACCTAGAATTTAATTCGTGTTACAATTTAAACTGACTTAAATGCACGTAGACTAGTTAGGACTTTGTTAATTTTGGGAACAGATAATGCTTGTTATTATTTTAAAGATGGTATGTAAAGTAAGTACATTATATTATAGACTCGTATAATACCTTATCTGGGCCGTGACCCAAAGGCTGGCTTTTACCTTGTTTAGAGGCTAAGTGTTGCCATACAACGTGGCAACGCCGCCAGTCTCTTGGGCACGTTACCAGCTGACAGCGTTGAGGAGGAGTTTTTCAATGCCTTTTTATAGATTGTTGTTAGTTTATTTAATAGTCCTTATCTGTTCTGCACCCCTAGCCAAGTTGATAGTCTACAATCGTTAACGCTAGTAGAAAACTATTCCAATGAATGGGAATTACATCATCTCAACGTTAAATCACGTGATCAACACAAACGAATAGAAAATTCGTAGACAAGTTTAAATCGTTCAAAATGATAGAATAGAATGTTATCGTTTCTACAATGTTGATCGCTAAACTCTTTGGTAGGAACGCTCACCATAGACTAAAGTTTAGGTTTTTTCTACAGACATTATAGAACGAGCAATCGACTCAGTCGTGTCAACTTGGCTACCAATTCAGCGCTTTCTACAATCGCTTACGCCGAGGCGTTTACGGTTGTAGAAAGAGAATCGATACGAAACGTTTGTAACTTGGCTAGGGGTGCAGAATATCTTTCTATAGGGCTTACTATACGGTAGAGGTGACACGTAAGTCTCCGAAATGTACCCATCAAGTTCAATCTGTTGCCGCGTGAAATTATTATAAAAATATTACACCCCTATTTAAATCGGATTTTGATAACCATTTCAAAAGTTTTTAATTTTTTTTTTGCACTGAAAATTTAACCTTTTTTCATAAATAAAAGTAGCCTGAATTACGCTTATCACATCAGCTATCTAGCCATTTCGGAACGAACAAACGAAAAGAAATTTAAAAAAAAAAATGTTTAGGTACGTTGTTAAGATTGTTGTATATGTATAAGTACTTACCTACCGCATTTACTTTCATATGCTTTCAGTAAAAAGCTATTATTTTGGAATTAAAAACTGATACCTACTTCATATTTATTTATTTTTATAATAAGAACGTTTGTAGAAGGAAAGTAAGTTTTTTAATGTAAGTTAGGGTAGGGTAGTTAGGGTTAATGTAACCTTTTCAGAATTAATTTTAAGATCACTTCATTATTCTTTTTAGCTCAAACTTTTGTCTTGATAATCAAAAAGCTATCCCTTTATCAAATTGTAACTTCCGTCACATTAAATTCATACTAAAACATGATTGATTTAGGTAGAAAAACAACTTAAAAAAATATACCTACAATTTCATTTCATAGGGGAACTTTTAAAACAAATCTTATAAGGAATGTCTTCAGAACAATGACGAAGCAAAACAAACAGTTCTTTCATAAAACAGAATACATGTCTGAGTTGTCACAGCAAAAAAGCTTATGAAACTGTCTTAAGTTGGCAACATTGGGGAAAGTTTTCAAGACGTATCCGTTTTTCCACCCTCTGTTAAAACAATTTCTTGTCTTTACAAGAAACGCTTACAAACTATCTAAAGATATTAAAACGAAATACTAAAAACGTTTGGTATGAAATAAATAATAATATGAAAAGTATACAGTGTGTGTTGATTTAAAACACAAAATAAAAAGGGTTCTAATGTGAATGAATTAAGCAAACACACAAAATAACACCCTATTTTTGTGTGAGCAAACATATAAATATGCATTAGATAAATATCAGAGGACTGGCCAGAAATGGCAGAGGCTGGATCAAATTAATTTCGTAAGTCTAAACTCTTTTATTAAATTACAAAATGTGCGCAGCCCATGAACTTGTGATATGTCAATTTCATAATTAAAATGCATTTGACCGTATAGGAAGGGCCCAAGAGATTATGAGTACCCAAATTGAATATTCCGGGTTGAAAGTGAACCCAAAAATATAAATGAAGTCATCGAGAAATTTCGTCAAACACAATTAAAAAGGTCCGTTATGAATAATTTAATCTCATACTGTTTTGTGTTATTAATTTGATGAAGCCTTAATTTAAGCGAGTGTTTGATTGGGAAGGTTTTGGTTGTGTTTATTTTTATTATACTAGAATCTACGTATTTTTATTAAACCAAACAAACATTTAAATCAATTGTAAATTATACAACCTTTACAATACTCTATCTATTTAAATTCGGACACAAACGAAGCCAGTTAAATTTACCAAACTGTGCAAGCTGTCTACGAGTATTTGTGAGGTTGCATTTCAGGAACAATGCCAGTTCAATGTAACAGACATTTCAACAGCAATGACTCAGCTACTATGCACGTAACTAAAACTACTCTAAACTGCTTTATAATGTTTCCTATACAAAATGATTACAAACTTAATTGATACATAGAACTTGACGTGTCAAAACGCTATGCCCTCAGGTCAATTCCACTGTTCGTAATCTATAAGGCCCCCTACATACCGTGCGAGTTAGTCAACTGGCCATGATTTGAATCACCTGACACATTCACATTTAATCAGTTTTTGTATGTGATTTCGGTTTACTCACTGGAGTTCCCGTTTTGAAATTATAAAGGGGTGAATCAGTGCAGGTGCATTTTGCTTTGATTGCAAGTGGACAAATAGACCTTTTTTTTGAGGATTCTTGAAACCTAGATATCTCATTTTTAATCTTAACTTTATCAAATATTGATTTACATTCACAATTTGATACTAAAAATTTATAGAAAGTTTATAATGCTAGGTTTTCTGAAACCAGATACAAGTTTTGTTCTGAGTATGTTGAACCTGATCCTGACCTTTTACAATCTAGGCACCTTCTAACTAAAACAATAGAAAAGTGAAAGACGCTTGCCCCTTTTATCTAACAACCAATCATCCAACTATCCCGTGTACCAACAGTCACTCCGTTAAGTTAGTAAGGAAACTGGTCTAGTTAGAAAAAGGCTATTCCTATCTACCGCTGCTAGCTTCATATCTAGCTGAATATCGGAATTTTAATGGAACGACTACCAAACTAACCTCCATGGCCTACTATTTGTGAGCGACCAGTCAATCATTCTATCAAATATTCCTCTAGTGCTATCGCCAAACTATCCTCGTGTGCAAACAGCCTAATGTCAAATCACTCGTTCCGGCAAGTTCGCGTGCAAGATCGAGTGACCTTCATTATGCCGGATCAGAAAGCAAGCACTCGTTTCCCTATTAAGTTTATTTATAATTATTTTCTTTGTCCACTACACTATTGTCGAATCAATCACGACTTTCAAAGTTTCGATATGGACCGAATATCGAGTAATATGTCGACAATTTAATTTTAGTACTCGACCCAGTTTTATTGACATACTTTTTTTTGTTAATTGTTTACCTTTCTAGCTTTTGTCGTATAAATGTTAATTAATTGGTTAGCTGGTGAATTATGGAGGACATTTTGATTTTTTCGTTTTTTTTTTAATGTTAATTTATTACAATAATATATTAATAAATTATTCTATAATCAATTATTACATTGCTTAAAAATTATTTCCGGGCCTTTTTTGCTTTAATTTGTATTATTGTTAAATTCTGCCGAGTGGTGTCAACAAAATTATAAAAAAACTGCTTTATCTTTACTAATATCTATAATTAGATTTTAATTAAGGACAGCTTTTATTAATAAAACTAGTTTCTGGTTGCGGAAGTCAGAATAGGTATTTCAAAACATACAAAATCATTATTATTTTATGGACTGTGTAATCTTTTTTAATCACAGTATTTTAATGTTTATACCCTTAACTATGTAAGTATTGTCTTAGAACTAAATCGCCATGATGAATCGCTGTTGTCATGTCTTACCATGTAAATCGTGCAGCCGTCTGAATCACGACTAATTTGACTATATTAGGTAATATACAGTGTAATTAAAAAAGCTATTATTAATATGCTCTACAATGCCAATTAAAATTACATTCTCTATTGTTAAATCTATTATGTACGTATTAGTAGATACCTGTCTACTTACAATGCCAGTGCAAACATGCGGATTATTGTGCAACGCAAAGGTAAAAAATAAAACAGATAAAAATTCATTCGTTTATTTTTATAAATTATAAATAACATGGGCTATATTCACAACTTCATTCACAATACTTATATAATACATTTTTTTTCAGCTCACTAAATATACAATTTAAATATACACATGCCTATTATACCAGTTTTTATTTCTTTTATATACATACAGAACTGATATCCCATTTTCCCACTACAAGTTCGGCCAAAAATAATAACCCATCCATGGGATACAGTCAATTGGGAACAACTCATGCAAAAACTACCCATGCAATTAAATTAAACTACAGCAATATTTAACAAAAAATAATTTACAATCAATATGCTATTCTCCAATTAATAGTTCTTGGTAGAATAACATATTAAAGAGTTACATTTATTTGTACAAATTTATAACACGAGATTAGAAAATATGTAACATTTGTTAGTTTTACCGTAACGCCAGTCTTCGTCTAACGACGACATTCTCTACTCACATTGCTCATACATAAATTAACTATTTTTATTATTTTACATAATTCGATTTCCTGAAAAAATCGCAATCATAACCTATACAGCTAAGTTTTTCAGCCACCATTTTGTTAGTAAACCTTTCAAATTTTTGCATAATAATGAAGCCAAACTAAGTATTTGTCTAAATTTAAAATTTTATAAAGAAGAAATAGAGTCCTGTTTGGCTATTCCTGGTCAGAAATTGTCGAACAGGGGTCTATTTCTGAGGCAAAATTGCCTAAAAGAATTACCTGATGTGCAGACATAAGGTATGATTTTCTTAAAACCTCGTGTTACAATTTGTACTTTTATATTAGTTCTAACTACGTATGACTAGGGGGTAATCATCGGCCGTAGGTTTTACCTTGCGAGCCGGGGGGAACAAAGCCGTAGCCTGATGCTCCTACGACCACGCCGCTGGTCTGCGAGGGGTCACCGCTCGGAGAAGGAGGGAACAGCACTGGACCTGGAACAGGTATACACCTTGTGTTATTACTTGCCTTTGAGTATGCATGTCGTACATGTTAGGCTCTTGGTAAGAGACTGAGGTTAAAATATTCATTCTACGGCCTGGATTCACACAATGCTGTGATAGGCCTCTCTTTTTTTATATCTTCTTAGGTAACTTAAAAAGATCTCTAACCAGTTTAATTTATTAACTTATTATATTATTACTAAAAAAATTCAGTCCCAAAAAGATTTTGAAGAAAATACAACCTCAAACCAACCTCAACATTCAAAATATTCTCAGAATCGAAACGAAAACGAACAAAGGAACGATTCTTTTCGATCAAACCAGACGGAGCGATTATAATCAATCTGTCAGTTCAAAGATCAACTAACCACCATTATAAAATTTGTCAGCAGTCTGACAAAAGTTCAATCTTTAATCGTTAATCAATTGTCAAGATTTTATCAATTAGGTAAACGTGAATTTGACAATGAAAAAAAAATAGCACATTGACACTTTGATAATTGAATGACAATGGCCTTTGGGCAAAATAGAAGGTAGGAGTCACGCAAACGCACACGCAAAATTCTGGGTTATTTTAAAACAATTATTTTATGAATCGCTTCATTGGTTTAGTGGTTAGCTCAATTTTGGTAGGTTTGATTGGCAGGGAAGAGTAAAAAGTGTAATTGGTCGGATAAAACCAGTAGTTTTGCTTGAACATGTGATTATGATCTTAAGATTACCATAGTCTGGCTACCTCCTGACCTTGGTTTCCTTACTGACTAACTAAGCGTTTAAATAAACGTACTACTCGTATTGTTTAACGCAACCTCTCCAAGCTAAAATAATGATTAACGGCTCGATATTTCATCCAAGACAGTTAAATTGTTTCTCTGGGACTTCGTCGAGCTTCATTGTCTTGGCGCTTTTCTGGTGGTCGCCACTGTTGAATCTGGCTTTCAGAAGTTACTAGTTTGGGAATAGTGTGGCGAACTTGTTCCAAAAAAAAACTCGATATTTCAATTATTATATCTGTTACCAACCCATACCACTTATAGCATTCCAGCATTATTTGCCTTCTGGATGTGACAGTGTTTAAGATAAACTACATTACTTGATTGAGCAACTTGTTTAAGACACTCACAAATTATAAACCCACTGAACTGAAATTGGTAGACTTGCTAATTGTTAACATTTGGCCTAAGCTGTCCTATTAAAGATTGATTGATTATGGTAACAGTTGTTTAATCGCTTTTAAGTACTATTTAACTAACTGATAAATGTACGGTGCAATGTGACTTCTATAACCATAAGATTTAGCCACACTTTTCTATCAGACTTACGGAAAATGACAGGTTATATCTTAATCATTTCTATCAAACATCACTTCCTTTTAAGGAGAAACCTAAGATCACAAGTCTACCAACGATCGTAAGATAGATTAAAAAGATACAAGACCCACAATCAAGTCTATTGTAGACGATTGCTTCAGTTTTAACTTCACAGATCTCAGTCCGATACGGCAAGATAATCAAATTATACCGCTAGAAACAAAGTTTCAATAAAGGCTAGATCCTAGATATAACTTAGACTAGTTCAAAACACCAGATAGACACCCTTTCCCTCTTAATATCTAGACAAGTGCTCAACTGCATTTCCATACCGATTTTATCAAATAAACTACTCAATCAGGCGTAACTCATTATAGCGAAGTAAACTTTGTTTATACTTTGACACTATAATGAAGATTTGCTGCCAATAAGTTTATCGGTAATTGAGATATTATGCAATTACGTCGTATTATGTAAAACGAACCGGATTAAGATTGTATTGCGATTGCGAGGAAATTTTCACATTTCTGCAAATAACCATAAAGTTATGTGCCGTAAATATACGTCATTTTACCATTCATGTTTGCATCTCTGCACTTTCTTTATCGTGAAGGCCACACAGAGAGTAAAACGTGAATCAACCCCAGGAATCAGCACTCGACAGTTGGGCTTGCGACCACTGGACTAAAAAGGCAATCGTCCTACAATTATTAGGCTTTATGGATGGTAGGTCTGTGTTCCAGCATTAAAAAACATTACAGGTTGAATATGTTAATGTTTTGCTAATAAAGCCGTTATGCTGAAGTGGGACTAAGCTGGCCACGTCTGTCGGATGCCCAATGAACTGTGGGCCAAAGTACCACTATGTGGAGGCCTGCACAGCCAGAAAGCGTCGAGACACACTTCGTAAAAGATAGTGAACCAGCTGAACAAAACCAAATACCAGTGGTCCACTTTGGAAGTCATGGCGCCATGCGACCACGAGGTTTCGGCTTAGGGGGAAACTGGCCTCTGGTCCGCGGCCCAGTTTACACGGAGTAGGAACAGTAGTGGAAAATTCCGCCGAATGCGTGGGCCAGTTTCCCACGGGAAAAAAGTATTGTAGTTAAATCGCCCCATTGGGATTTAATTAAAATGAAAAAAAGGTACGAAATAAAACGTAAGTAACAGAATATGTCTTTATTATAATTACTAGCTGACTGAACTTCATACCGCCTAACAGTCGATTCTTTAATTTAACTATTATTTTTGCCCAACACTATGTTGATACCCGCCTGCCAATCGTGGTAATTATGGCAAAAAACCCCCTTTGGGGGAGGCCCATGTCCAGCAGTGGACGTCTTAAGGCTGAAATGATGATGATGATTTTAATACTATGTACCATCCCATTACCACCCATGCTAAAAAGAACCAAGTACTTAGTCACGAGATTATGTGCGCAGTGCGAGGACAAGACGATTAATTCTTACATCTAAGCTACTGCAAGGTTTAATTAAGTACAGACGTATAATCTCAGCAATCTGACATTCGTCACACTCATTAGTTCCGTGTTTCCGCATGACTGTGTGTTGACAGACTTTGTGTAGGTAAAGATAACTCGTCTACTGCCTACTTCCGATCAAGTTTCAGTCAGTCTCCACGGAGAGGTAAAAAGCGAGTGCACAAAAACAGAATGCATCCTCTGACTACTGTAATAATGGCTACTAATAAAAAACAATGGTTAAATACCATGCCAAAAGGTACTGTTCTCCCCGTCATTGCGATCATTTTTCTTAGACCGTACCTGGGAACCTTATATTATTATGTAGTTACGGAGATATTGGGGGTCAAAGTTCGAACTTTTTCAAAGTTTATCATGTTACTAGCTAACTCGGCGAACTTCGTACCGCCTAACAGTCGATTCATTTTTTTTTCAGGTGATTTTAATCATTTTTCTCTCCATAAGAACCATCCTCATACTTCCAGGAAAATTATAAAAAAAGAATTAGCGAAATCGGTTCAGCTGCTCTCGAGATTTGCGCTTAGCAACACATTCAGCGATTAATTTTTACATTATAGAGATAACTTTTCTTTAAATACCTCCACGACCCCGTACTATATAATATTAAATGCATCCATTAGCACATTGTTTTGAGTGCATTACATTGCGTCCTATAGTAAAAAGCCGCCTTCCAGCATTAATTTTTGTGCAGCGTTATGTTACTTAATTTGATGTACAAAATGCTTGGTTGACAGTTTTATGAAAGATCCGTTCACACCTTCTATAGTCCGATGGGACGGCAATCTTTCACGACTGGTCAGATCAGGCGCAAGAGCCAAGCTCGATATATTCTTTACTAAACAAAGTAAAGAAGCATTAAAAATGTAGTCAAATCCGTTTGTAATTTCCTCCATCTACATCTCCATCATCTGCCTAGCCTTTTCCCAACTATGTTGGGGTCGGCTTCCAGTCTAACCGGATGCAGCTGAATACCAGTATTTTACATGGAGCGACTGCCTATCTGACCTCCACAACCCAGTTAGTACCAAGGTAATACGATACCCCTTGGTAAGACTGGTTGTCAGACTTTTTGGGTCTCTGACTACCTAACGACTGTCAAAGATCTACAAATGACAGCCGGGACCAACAGCTTAACGTACTTTCCGAGGCACGGAGGAAACTCGGTATGTAAGGGTGGTCACCCATCCACAGACCAACCTAGGCAAGCACGGCTTAACCTAACGATCGATCCGAGCGGCTGTTATTATTTAGCCACGAGCTCCTCCATCTACATCTACACTAATATTATAAAGAGGAAAGATTTGTATTTTTGTGTGTGTGTATGTTTGTAATGAATAAACTCAAAAACCACTCAACCGTTTCTTTTAATTCTTTCACCATTAGAAAGCGACGTCTTTACTGAGTAACATAGGCTATATTTTATCCCCGTACCGTAACTACACGGGTGAAACCGCGTGACGTCCGCTAGTCAGTTATAAAAGGTTTTGTTTTTATTTCCTCATACCGTACCTGTCGAGTAACTGTCTCCATTGTATGATTCAATAATATTAATTAGATGATAAGATATTTACATTATTTATATTTTAGAGATTAATGATTTTAACTATTAATGAGTTCATCGCTCTAAATTAATTCATTTCAGTATAGTTTTGATACATAAATATTGTTACACTTGCTTATGAATTGGCAACTATAATTTCCTAATTAAAATCTTTAAAAGATATCTATTTTTTACCCTGTTAAAACTAATTAAATTATCTACATTAAATGCCAAATTAAATCTATCAATTAAATCTGATTAAAAGTTGAGCAACCTATAAAGCAACCCCAGCGAAATATAATTACGATAAAAATTCAGGATAATTACGCATACCAAATAGAAATCCTTGTTAGACTTGCTAATTAGCGAACAATAAATTCGCCCAAATAAGTCTTAACGTACAATTATTACACAATTGATTACAAATGTAAATCAGTAGCACGATAAGCTTTCGTTAACCTTACACTAACAGCTAATTATATCTGTACATTCAATTATTATGAATATCTATGACAAATTAGATGTCTAAGACAAAGGCACTATTCCACAGCAGCCCACGGCTAAGCTACACTAGCTAGCTTCGCTTAGAAAGAAAATGTAGTACGGATTGTCCACCACAGCCGGCCATCGCCGATAGGTTTTGCATGACAGTTTTAAATGTGCATGCACACCAAGTTCCATATTGGACGCATACGTAACTGCAAGGTTCGCTCATTTGCAAGCAGCGTCTCCGGCAACACATAGACAATATGATTGCTTTGGTGGTTTTATTACTTGTTAGAGAAAAAATGAAAATAACTGAAAACCGAGATCTGTGCATGTCTGCCACACACGCTCGGTTATGCCTGCGTAGTCTACCTGTGCAGATATAACCAAGCGGAAACAAATATTTATTTCGATATTCTCTAGGTGCTAACAAATGCTAGCAAAACAAATAAACCCCGCTGCGAACGTGGTAAAGCTCTCCGTGCGTAGCCTGTTAGTGGACGAATACCTTTATGGAAGTACGTTAATGGGACTGTTATGCCATTACCTCCTAGGCACTCAAGGATAAGTCGAATTGTAGATCAAATTATTTACCTGTAGTTTTTGCTGTAATGGGACATAATTTATGCAAATGGGTTGTTTGTTTGCGGAGATAAAGCTTTATGGTGTGCGTAGGCGGAAAACATTGTAGTAGAAATACCACCTCATACTTTTTGAAGCATTAGTTTACACAAAATCAACCAGTAACGTTGCCACAACTTGGCTAATCTCCAGTGCGGGTCACAAACATCTTTGTTTTTTTTTTCTAGTACTATATGCCAGTTTCTTCACGATGTTTTCCTTCTTCCGTTTTGTGTAGGTATCAATTTGTTTTGTTTTACATGGCAGTTTTTATCTATGCTTTCCAATGATATTCTAGTAAACAGATATGTTGTGAGCGCGCAATCGTGAAGACTCGAAAACGGCCCAATTGGGTCTTATTGTCTTTATTCTGCGTCACTGAATATCTGTGAGCTGCCGCTGCAGCACGGAACACTTTTTTCGCTTGATTTGTAGGTGTATAACATATCTGTTTATTAGAATATCTGTTTATTGATGCTTTCATAATATTTTATTATAGGATATTTTCAAAGGGTCGCCTTTAGCCGTGTGGTATACGGCAAAGTAGAATAGAACCAACCCATTACACTCACGGGTGTCGTATAAGGCGACTAATGTCTGAGGCAGAACACTTTGCGTCTGTTAGTCTTTCATCACTGCGATCTCCAATCCGCCTGCCAAGCGTGGAGATTACGGCAAATTCGTCCCACCATGGGAGAGGCTTATGTCCAGCAGTGGGCTATGGTTACGGGGTATTTTTGTTGTTATGTTATTTTCTAAATGTCGGAAAGAATCGGAGAGTAAATCCAGATGTTCCAAATGTATTGTTTGTGACTGTCTGTTTTAATTTCAGTGGTCTATAAATATACATACTTAATACAACAAAACAATTATCAATGATGACTTTTAATGTATTCACAGAACACGCGATTAGCAACCGGGAAGTAAGACTTCCTAATTAAATCTATTTATAACCTATAAAAGCCTTATTAAAGACTAAAGTATTAATAATACCACTATTTACTGCATATAACTTAAGTCATAAATGTTTGTCATGTTTTTTTTTTTACTGGTAGATAATATTCTAGAGTTACGCGTATAGACATCTTAGATGTCTTAATAAATACTAAATAAGTACTAACTTAATTAACTAATAATATTTACATTATTTACATACTAACTCTATAATAGAAATAAAAATATTTACAAGTATCCAAAACGGTTACAGGGCGTCGAAATATTCGTCCACATCGCTGTAAACAGGAAAAATGCCCAGAAGGCTGGCAGCATTGCCATCCAACGTGGCAATGCTGCCAGCCTTCTGGGCATTTTTTTAGATTCTTAGGCCAAAAAATAGGCCTGAAACTAAATTGAATATTAAACATTTATGTTTTAATATGAGCTGCTAAGTATGAATGAAGTCCTAGTTTGATTCCCAGTTTGGGCCGTGTTACTGAGTTTTAACAGCCTGGAGTCTTGGATTTGTGTGTTCCCGGCTGATGGGAATAGGATTGCTCCGAATACCAGCGACAAGGGTGTACCTACTAAAGTGTACATCTTTGCCTAACTCTTCAGGGATTAGAGTCGTGATATTAAATTTGTCATTTTTAAGGAGTGTTTTGAAGCTCTCACAGATTAATCATTGTTAACCCCACAGATAGAAAGAAGGTGACGGTTAAAATAGGCATTTACATAATTATTTATCCAGATCTCACTTACCGTTATCTAGGTCAGTAGATCATTTATATTATTGTAAGCTAAGCTGGGAAAGCTTACCTATACTTCCGTATCTACACTTCAGCTTTCATCATAAACCTAAGTTCTTAGAGCAAACAAGCTTAAGTGAAATCCTATTACGTCAAAATCTACAACAGACGAATACCCAGAGAGAGCAATACTCTCTTAAAATAACCTCATTACTCCCAGATAATTACCTCTATCGCCTACACAATGTAATAATCTATTATTATTAAATTAGATCCCTTAAAAAAACGATCGGATTTGAAATCGCATGATTGCCCCCCACGGCCGTTTCAGTGGCCCACATACATTTACGCAATCGGTGATTGTACACATTATTATAATGTAACTAACGCATAATTAATAGTATGGTAATAATGTGATGAAATAAACAATCAGCACATTATGTCCCCACTGCTGGGACACTTGTATGTGAGAGAGAATGGATAGTAATCCACCATGCGGGCCCAGTATGGGTTGGCTGATTAACACGTCTTCGAATTCCTGCTCTAGGACATGCCAGTTAGGTACCTCACAATGTGGATGTTTGTGTGATTCACGCAAAACTTGCAGATCGGATTTGGATGCAATTTAACTGTTAGATTGTTTATAACCCAGTAACATCTAGGACGTGGGTCGTCCCGCGGCGAGATGGGCAGACTACATTACATATTTGCCGTTGGGGGAAAAACTGGATGAGGCTGGCACAGGAACATGGAGATTGGCACAAGAAAACAGAGGCCTACCCAGCAGTGGGTGAGTTCGGGCTGTGGATAATGATGATGATGAACACCTAGGATAATTTTTGTCCCGTGGAACAATTATCGAACTCCATGTTGGCATATTGGGACATGCATGAGACTACGAACTAGGAAACAGTCGTATTGGCACGAGTTTAAAAATTAGAACAGCTGGTTCCAGGCGTGGTGATAAGAGTACTTAGCCAGTAATACTACCTACAGTCGGGTAATTCTTCACAAACCATCTAGATACTTAGGCTACATTTTAGTACTTCCTTTCCGTTCTTGTAAGCTAACCACATATTTTGCTATCATTCTATTGTTTTAATTCTCATGCAAGCAGTGATAGCATAGTAGTCCTACGAACTGCCAAGTCATAAGGTCACGAGATCAAAAGCCAGACACGCACGTCTGATTTTTCAGATTCATGTGCGTATTGGTATTGTATAACTTGCATCAGTGAAGGAAAACATCGTGAGGAAACTAAAACAGAATACACGAGAGATATTTCTCGACGGCATGTAAAGTCAAGCCAGAAGCCCATAAGCAGAATAAAAACTTTGACACCAGATTAGGCACTAACCACAAGTGAAAGAAAGAGTCTCATGCAAATAATTGGTATCCACTTTTAACTGTAGGTTTTGAAACAACAATAACAACAGCCCATAACGTCCACTGCTGGACATAAGTCTCTCCCATGATGGGAGGAATTTGCCGTAATCTCCACGCTTGGCAGGCGGATTGGAGATCGCAGTGATGAAAGACTAACAGAAAACGCTGCTGCCCATTCTCTGGTCTACGGAGGCGCAAGGTGTTATGCCTCAGACATTAGTCGCCTTATACGACACCCGTGAGTGTAATGGGTTGGTTCTATTCTACTCTGCCGGATACCACACGGCAAGTTTTGAAAAGTGACCTTTTATTTAATACTAGCTTCTGCCCGCGACTTCGTACGCGGAACCTGTTGCTTATGCCAGCGACAACGGGGTCGTCAAAATCGAAGATCTGATACGTCTGATGTCGAAGCGCAATTCTCTATGCGTGAACGCGAGACAATGCGTGACGTTCACGATCAGCAGTCAGTCGCGCATCACGTTCCCCACTTGTCTCTAGATACCTAGAAGTCGATGTGTAGATACGCTGAAAACTCAAGCGTAATTCTCTTTCCGTGAATGTCTCCAACTCGCGAGACAATGCAGACGTTCACGATCAGCGATCAGTCGCGCATCATTTTCTTCACTGGTCTCTAGACACCTGGATGTAGATGCGTAAATACGCTGAGAACGCAGGTGTGCTTCACGATCCGAAGAGGTTTCCACGGAGCAAGTTGAAGCCTGATGTTCTCGAACAGCATTAAGTCTCTCCTGACGCTCTTCGGTAGATTCTTGGGATCTTATGATCCTCAATCTTTTAGCTCCTTTGGAACACTGGGAAAGATTTGACCTCTTTCTAGGCATGGTTATAGTTTTATTAAAATCTAAGTGACTGCTCCGCTGCGTTACCGGGTAGGCTACCGTGCCACGTAGATAAATAGAAAAGGAAATTAAACACTAAAATAACATAAGCCGGAAGACATAGTTTTGGCCAGTAGAATCAAATTTTCAATGATACACCATTATCATCGAAAATCAGTCCTAAACTGTTACCACCTTGACCGCGTGGATATTTTATAATTATACATTGAAATTAGTGATAGCTTTGATTTCCACATCAGATGTTTCTGATCTTCAATTTTTATAAGTCAACAGGAAATGCCCATCAGACGAACAACTTTTGCTAAGACGTCATTCCTATATGTGTTATGGTGTAGCTGGGCTCTCGGAGTTCCACAACAGGTGTTCCAGATCTTCGATTTTTATAAGTCAACAGAGAGTGCTCATCAAATTGAACAACTTTTGCTAAAACGTCATTCCTATATATATGTAAGTGTAGCTGGGCTCTTGGAGTTCCACATCAGGTGTTCCAGATCTTCAAATTTATTCTCTCAGCAGAAAATGCCCATCACGTGGAACAATTTTTGCTACGGTACCATTTTTGTATCTCTTATAGTTCAGCTGGTCTGTTGTGATTCTGCATCAGGTGTTCAAGTTTCCAAGATAAATTATAGCCTATATCTTGCCCAGACTTAATACCTATACAACAACAAAAAAATCATTCAAATCCGTCCAGTAGTTCCGAAGATTAGCGTGTACAAACAAACAGACCCACAGACAAACAGACAGATTTTTTTTTTTGGATTCGTGCTCTATTGCTGTTTCTAAACCCCCCTCAATTATTTCTTTTTTAATATATTCAATGTACAGACACAGTTTTTTTACTGTTTTATTATATGTATATATGTATATATATATACTAGCTTCTGCCCGCGACTTCGTACGCGGAACCTGTTGCTTATGCCAGCGACAACGGGGTCGTCAAAATCGAAGATCTGATACGTCTGATGTCGAAGCGCAATTCTCTATGCGTGAACGCGAGACAATGCGTGACGTTCACGATCAGCAGTCAGTCGCGCATCACGTTCCCCACTTGTCTCTAGATACCTAGAAGTCGATGTATAGATACGCTGAAAACTCGAGCGTAATTCTCTTTCCGTGAATGTCTCCAACTCGCGAGACAATGCAGACGTTCACGATCAGCGGTCAGTCGACACTGGTCTCTAGACACCTGGATGTGGATGCGTAAATACGCTGAGAACGCAGGTGTGCTTCGCGATCCGAAGAGGTTTCCACGGAGCAAGTTGAAGCCTGATGTTCTCGAACAGCATTAAGTCTCTCCTGACGCTCTTCGGTAGATTCTTGGGATCTTATGATCCTCAATCTTTTAGCTCCTTTGGAACACTGGGAAAGATTTGACCTCTTTCTAGGCATGGTTATAGTTTTATTAAAATCTAAGTGACTGCTCCGCTGCGTTACCGGGTAGGCTACCGTGCCACGTAGATAAATAGAAAAGGAAATTAAACACTAAAATAACATAAGCCGGAAGACATAGTTTTGGCCAGTAGAATCAAATTTTCAATGATACACCATTATCATCGAAAATCAGTCCTAAACTGTTACCACCTTGACCGCGTGGATATTTTATAATTATACATTGAAATTAGTGATAGCTTTGATTTCCACATCAGATGTTTCTGATCTTCAATTTTTATAAGTCAACAGGAAATGCCCACCAGACGAACAACTTTTGCTAAGACGTCATTCCTATATGTGTTATGGTGTAGCTGGGCTCTCGGAGTTCCACAACAGGTGTTCCAGATCTTCGATTTGTATAAGTCAACAGAGAGTGCTCATCAGATTGAACAACTTTTGCTAAAACGTCATTCCTATATATATGTAAGTGTAGCTGGGCTCTTGGAGTTCCACATCAGGTGTTCCAGATCTTCAAATTTATTCTCTCAGCAGAAAATGCCCATCACGTGGAACAATTTTTGCTACGGTACCATTTTTGTATCTCTTATAGTTCAGCTGGTCTGTTGTGGTTCTCAAGTTTCCAAGATAAATTATAGCCTATATCTTGCCCAGACTTAATACCTATACAACAACAAAAAAATCATTCAAATCCGTCCAGCAGTTCCGAAGATTAGCGTGTACAAACAAACAGACAAACAGACAAACAGACAGACTTTTTTTTTTGGATTCGTGCTCTATTACTGTTTCTAAACCCCCCTCAATTATTTATTTTTTAATATATTCAATGTACAGACACAGTTTTTCTACTGTTTTATTATATGTATATAGATGTATATATATATACTAGCTTCTGCCCGCGACTTCGTACGCGGAACCTGTTGCTTATGCCAGCGACAACGGGGTCGTCAAAATCGAAGATCTGATACGTCTGATGTCGAAGCGCAATTCTCTATGCGTGAACGCGAGACAATGCGTGACGTTCACGATCAGCAGTCAGTCGCGCATCACGTTCCCCACTTGTCTCTAGATACCTAGAAGTCGATGTATAGATACGCTGAAAACTCGAGCGTAATTCTCTTTCCGTGAATGTCTCCAACTCGCGAGACAATGCAGACGTTCACGATCAGCGGTCAGTCGACACTGGTCTCTAGACACCTGGATGTGGATGCGTAAATACGCTGAGAACGCAGGTGTGCTTCGCGATCCGAAGAGGTTTCCACGGAGCAAGTTGAAGCCTGATGTTCTCGAACAGCATTAAGTCTCTCCTGACGCTCTTCGGTAGATTCTTGGGATCTTATGATCCTCAATCTTTTAGCTCCTTTGGAACACTGGGAAAGATTTGACCTCTTTCTAGGCATGGTTATAGTTTTATTAAAATCTAAGTGACTGCTCCGCTGCGTTACCGGGTAGGCTACCGTGCCACGTAGATAAATAGAAAAGGAAATTAAACACTAAAATAACATAAGCCGGAAGACATAGTTTTGGCCAGTAGAATCAAATTTTCAATGATACACCATTATCATCGAAAATCAGTCCTAAACTGTTACCACCTTGACCGCGTGGATATTTTATAATTATACATTGAAATTAGTGATAGCTTTGATTTCCACATCAGATGTTTCTGATCTTCAATTTTTATAAGTCAACAGGAAATGCCCACCAGACGAACAACTTTTGCTAAGACGTCATTCCTATATGTGTTATGGTGTAGCTGGGCTCTCGGAGTTCCACAACAGGTGTTCCAGATCTTCGATTTTTATAAGTCAACAGAGAGTGCTCATCAAATTGAACAACTTTTGCTAAAACGTCATTCCTATATATATGTAAGTGTAGCTGGGCTCTTGGAGTTCCACATCAGGTGTTCCAGATCTTCAAATTTATTCTCTCAGCAGAAAATGCCCATCACGTGGAACAATTTTTGCTACGGTACCATTTTTGTATCTCTTATAGTTCAGCTGGTCTGTTGTGGTTCTGCATCAGGTGTTCAAGTTTCCAAGATAAATTATAGCCTATATCTTGCCCAGACTTAATACCTATACAACAACAAAAAAATCATTCAAATCCGTCCAGTAGTTCCGAAGATTAGCGTGTACAAACAAACAGACCCACAGACAAACAGACAGATTTTTTTTTTGGATTCGTGCTCTATTGCTGTTTCTAAACCCCCCTCAATTATTTCTTTTTTAATATATTCAATGTACAGACACAGTTTTTTTACTGTTTTATTATATGTATATATGTATATATATATACTAGCTTCTGCCCGCGACTTCGTACGCGGAACCTGTTGCTTATGCCAGCGACAACGGGGTCGTCAAAATCGAAGATCTGATACGTCTGATGTCGAAGCGCAATTCTCTATGCGTGAACGCGAGACAATGCGTGACGTTCACGATCAGCAGTCAGTCGCGCATCACGTTCCCCACTTGTCTCTAGATACCTAGAAGTCGATGTATAGATACGCTGAAAACTCGAGCGTAATTCTCTTTCCGTGAATGTCTCCAACTCGCGAGACAATGCAGACGTTCACGATCAGCGGTCAGTCGACACTGGTCTCTAGACACCTGGATGTGGATGCGTAAATACGCTGAGAACGCAGGTGTGCTTCGCGATCCGAAGAGGTTTCCACGGAGCAAGTTGAAGCCTGATGTTCTCGAACAGCATTAAGTCTCTCCTGACGCTCTTCGGTAGATTCTTGGGATCTTATGATCCTCAATCTTTTAGCTCCTTTGGAAAACTGGGAAAGATTTGACCTCTTTCTAGGCATGGTTATAGTTTTATTAAAATCTAAGTGACTGCTCCGCTGCGTTACCGGGTAGGCTACCGTGCCACGTAGATAAATAGAAAAGGAAATTAAACACTAAAATAACATAAGCCGGAAGACATAGTTTTGGCCAGTAGAATCAAATTTTCAATGATACACCATTATCATCGAAAATCAGTCCTAAACTGTTACCACCTTGACCGCGTGGATATTTTATAATTATACATTGAAATTAGTGATAGCTTTGATTTCCACATCAGATGTTTCTGATCTTCAATTTTTATAAGTCAACAGGAAATGCCCACCAGACGAACAACTTTTGCTAAGACGTCATTCCTATATGTGTTATGGTGTAGCTGGGCTCTCGGAGTTCCACAACAGGTGTTCCAGATCTTCGATTTGTATAAGTCAACAGAGAGTGCTCATCAGATTGAACAACTTTTGCTAAAACGTCATTCCTATATATATGTAAGTGTAGCTGGGCTCTTGGAGTTCCACATCAGGTGTTCCAGATCTTCAAATTTATTCTCTCAGCAGAAAATGCCCATCACGTGGAACAATTTTTGCTACGGTACCATTTTTGTATCTCTTATAGTTCAGCTGGTCTGTTGTGGTTCTCAAGTTTCCAAGATAAATTATAGCCTATATCTTGCCCAGACTTAATACCTATACAACAACAAAAAAATCATTCAAATCCGTCCAGCAGTTCCGAAGATTAGCGTGTACAAACAAACAGACAAACAGACAAACAGACAGACTTTTTTTTTTGGATTCGTGCTCTATTACTGTTTCTAAACCCCCCTCAATTATTTATTTTTTAATATATTCAATGTACAGACACAGTTTTTTTACTGTTTTATTATATGTATAGATATAGATGTATATATATATACTAGCTTCTGCCCGCGACTTCGTACGCGGAACCTGTTGCTTATGCCAGCGACAACGGGGTCGTCAAAATCGAAGATCTGATACGTCTGATGTCGAAGCGCAATTCTCTATGCGTGAACGCGAGACAATGCGTGACGTTCACGATCAGCAGTCAGTCGCGCATCACGTTCCCCACTTGTCTCTAGATACCTAGAAGTCGATGTATAGATACGCTGAAAACTCGAGCGTAATTCTCTTTCCGTGAATGTCTCCAACTCGCGAGACAATGCAGACGTTCACGATCAGCGGTCAGTCGACACTGGTCTCTAGACACCTGGATGTGGATGCGTAAATACGCTGAGAACGCAGGTGTGCTTCGCGATCCGAAGAGGTTTCCACGGAGCAAGTTGAAGCCTGATGTTCTCGAATAGCATTAAGTCTCTCCTGACGCTCTTCGGTAGATTCTTGGGATCTTATGATCCTCAATCTTTTAGCTCCTTTGGAACACTGGGAAAGATTTGACCTCTTTCTAGGCATGGTTATAGTTTTATTAAAATCTAAGTGACTGCTCCGCTGCGTTACCGGGTAGGCTACCGTGCCACGTAGATAAATAGAAAAGGAAATTAAACACTAAAATAACATAAGCCGGAAGACATAGTTTTGGCCAGTAGAATCAAATTTTCAATGATACACCATTATCATCGAAAATCAGTCCTAAACTGTTACCACCTTGACCGCGTGGATATTTTATAATTATACATTGAAATTAGTGATAGCTTTGATTTCCACATCAGATGTTTCTGATCTTCAATTTTTATAAGTCAACAGGAAATGCCCACCAGACGAACAACTTTTGCTAAGACGTCATTCCTATATGTGTTATGGTGTAGCTGGGCTCTCGGAGTTCCACAACAGGTGTTCCAGATCTTCGATTTGTATAAGTCAACAGAGAGTGCTCATCAGATTGAACAACTTTTGCTAAAACGTCATTCCTATATATATGTAAGTGTAGCTGGGCTCTTGGAGTTCCACATCAGGTGTTCCAGATCTTCAAATTTATTCTCTCAGCAGAAAATGCCCATCACGTGGAACAATTTTTGCTACGGTACCATTTTTGTATCTCTTATAGTTCAGCTGGTCTGTTGTGGTTCTCAAGTTTCCAAGATAAATTATAGCCTATATCTTGCCCAGACTTAATACCTATACAACAACAAAAAAATCATTCAAATCCGTCCAGCAGTTCCGAAGATTAGCGTGTACATACAAACAGACAAACAGACAAACAGACAAACAGACAAACAGACAGACTTTTTTTTTTGGATTCGTGCTCTATTACTGTTTCTAAACCCCCCTCAATTATTTATTTTTTAATATATTCAATGTACAGACACAGTTTTTTTACTGTTTTATTATATGTATAGATATAGATAATAATAGATAATAGATGTAATAGATGTAATAGATAGATATAGATATAGATAATGCCATTTCCTCAAATTTACTCTGACCAGCTTCTCACACTCTGTTTTGACGCAATATTTACAGCTAATTATTAAATAATTATTAAAAGTATTTTACCTACAATTATTCAAAAACTAAGGTCACAAAAACATAAATATGCAACTGAAATTCATTCTTGGCCTCTTTTTGGATCTGATACGTGATATTAATTAAAATAATACATATACGTCTTTTCCTCGCCTTTCATATCCTGTTTCAAAACGTATTGTGGGTGGTCATTGACGTTCGCATATAGGATGTAGCAAAAAAAAATGTTTAAAGTGTTTGTTTAGAGTGCTGTGCGATGTCAAGCGCATTGGACGGCGTACGTTTAGACTATTAATTTTAATACGGATGAGCAAGAAGAGGAACAGTAATAAATGTTTGGAAAAAATACAAATTAGGTGCAGCCATCTTTATTATATCTATCTATGGGTGCAGCCCAATATTTACAGCGAACTACCAAAAAGTCCGAAAAGTGTTATTGATTGATTTTTAGGAGAAGAGGACAAAATGTTGTGAGTTGAAGGGAGATCTCTGACCATGAATTCGACTCAATAGATTGATAAAAATATATTTAAAAAGAGCTACTTATAGAAATATTCAATTGATTCACACAGCTTAACCCGCTGTGTATAAGACAAGTAATGGGTAGTAAATAAATAAGTAATGAAATTTTGCAAAAGATTATTTTCAATAACGAAGGTAAGCACTAACCTCTAAGAAAGGAATTTTTGAAATTTAATCCTCTAAAAGGGAATACATTTTTTTCGTCATTTTTACCGAAAGAGAATCCTAACGGGCACACGAGTCGAATTCGTTTTTGGTTTGTTAAAAGTACATTTTAAATATCAAATAGGTACCTATGTAATGGAATATTAAACTCAACAGCTGATGAATGATTACCCACTGTTTACACAATTCCCTGTACATAATATGTTCGTGGGTATAATTTACTTCCGAGATACATAGCTAATGATAAATGTTATTGTCTTTCATTCTACTACAGCACGCGACATAAACGTTTGTTGCGAAATATTTGTCCTTAGGAGAGCTGAGGTACACTCACGGGCATAAATATGTAAATCTACACTTAGCTTAGAATAATTCACTACCTACCTTAGTAGGTGGTGTATTCTTCGAAATTATCATCGTCATCTTTTTCTGGGGTCGGCGCAGCATGTCCATATTTCTCTATCCATATTCGTATTCCATACTTATATCCGTATTCCATACTTATATCCGTATTCCATACTTATATCCGTATTCCATACTTATATCCGTATTCCATGCTTATATCCGTATTCCAAACTTCTCTGTCTATCACTCGTCATTTCATCAGACACCTCCTTTCTACCCATATCATCTTTCACACAGTGCATTCATCGTTTCTTTGCTCTTCCTCTATACTTTTAAAGCCAACAACATTCATTATTATATCTTTAAAAGTATTAGTTGAAATTATAGCGTTACAAGGACAGCATCTTCAAACCTATGTTATCATGATATAGGTCTTTTCTCCATGGTTATTATGCGAGAAAATGACCTTCGAACTTTGCTTAGTGTGGACATATTTATGCTCGTGAGTGTACATAAGTAGGTACCGTTGTAAAGTAGGATGTCAAGTTCTGGTACTAAATAGCTCGTGTATTACAAATGTTTGTGAGTCATGATTCCCTTTGTGTCGTTACGAAAACACAAATTGTCAAAAGACATTTCTGTCTATCAAATCCAAAGAGCCTTCAATTTCTTTTGACTGTACCTGAAGTATTTTTAAATAGTAAATATTTAATCATACTTCAGATACAGTCAAGTCAGGCTCTTTGGATTTGATAGACAGAAATAGGCCAGCCAAACACTTTGTTGTTATAAGGAAACATAAAAAAACATTGAATAAATATTCATCTTAAAAAAAACAATGTTTGATTGTTATTCCGAAAAAATGTCCCTACTCTTTGTTTACCTTTTTCAGCCATTACAGACAATTAAAACCAGAAACAAGGATCTTAACTACTAATTACTCCAAAACAATCATAACTACGCATAAATCTATATCTAAAAAACTTCACGCAACGAGAACCATGCTCTAATTGCAAAACGAGGCATCGCCATGACATTGAAGCAAAGAAACAGACCGCGTGAACGTATTAGCAAATACTAAGCTAATCGTGACTGAAACACGAAACAATTAAATTAACCACACTTACATGATATTATCTGGTTTATTTTCAAATGGTTTATAATTAAAATTCTAGATGAAAACACGTTCTGGTGCTAGATGATGATAATCGAAGTTATTAATGAGGATATAAATGATAATCTGGTTTTGAAACGATGTTCAAACGAATTCCAATGTGCAACTTAGCTTCATTCGAAACATTTACTCAGTTTGATTAAAAAAACCGGCCAAGTGCGAGTCGGACTCGCGCACGAAGGGTTCCGTACCATTATTTAAAAACATTAGACAAAACTGCAAAAAATCACGTTTGTTGTATGGGAGCCCCCCTTAAATATTGATTTAATTCTGTTTTTAGTATTTTTTGTTATAGCGGCAACAGAAATACATCATCTATGAAAATTTCAACTGTCTAGCTGTCACGGTTCATGAGATACAGCCTGGTGACAGACAGACGGACAGACGGACAGACAGACGGACAGAGAGCGAAGTCTTAGTAATAGGGTTCCGTTTTTACCCTTTGGGTACGGAACCCTAAAAAACCGGGGAAAATATAATGACCACCAAAAATAACTTTGTGATCACTAACATCTATCACCTAAAATATCAATTGATCATGAAAATTTAGTAAATTGAGCACCAAATTTGAATGCGGTGGTTGATGACAAACTGGTTGACAACCGCGAAGCGGGGCTCCGTCAACCGAGTCTCCCTCGACTTGGATGCAAGTGCATAAAAGTTCAATTTCTAGTGGTCGTTAACTAAAAAATAAATTTTTGGTTCTAATTTCACGATAAAATGGGGATTAATTTTGGTGATCATTTACTAATTTTGGTAATCAAAAGTGATTTTTTGCCTTTATTTTTTGCTAAATCTGGTAGTTCGTTAATGTATGCCAAAAAAAACTGTATGAAACCACGTTTAGATAGATAGATGGTAATCAAAGTTGGTAATCCTACTCCAATATCTTACTAATATTATACTTAAATGCGAAAGTTTGTGAGGATGGATGGATGTTTGTTACTCATTCACGCGTAAACTACTAAACGGATTTGGATGAAATTTGGCGCACAGATAGTTTGTAACCTGGATTAACACATAGAATAGTTTTTATCCCGGTATTACGATCCCGTGGGACAGTAACGAACACAACACAGGCGAAGCCGCGGGCATAAGCTAGTGGGAATATAAAGGATAACGTCGGTCAAAATCAGCCAAAGGATCGAAGTTAAGAGTCCTTGATTTTGGACCGAACTGGCCAACGCTTTAGACACAAAATACAGGTCTGAAGAGGCTTGGTACGCCAGGTGTCGGGGATTGTTCCTATTACAATTTGATTAGTCCATCGATCGAAATGATTTAGGCTAAGGTTGTCTAACTTCAGAAGACGTTATGTCAACATGAGTATGTGAAGGTTACACAAGTGACAAGGAATGCTAGAACACAGAGAAACAACACATAACTTGGTAGGCAGATTTGTGGGGCTTATTTGTATATACTATAAGTTCAAAAACTGTCAAGAATTACTGACATTTTTGACAAGGGTCGAGTGTCGCTGAGATTGCAACTAAACTTTGAACGTTTTTTTATTACGAGTATTTTGTTTCTGGTAATTCTCAGTCGGTAACTGTTTTTTTTTGCACCGAATGACTTCATGTATTCATCGAATTTGAATATGAACTTTCAGTTACCTCGCTAAAATATATGGGGTGTGCAACACTGATTTGTTTATATGGCTTCTGGTATTTATAGAATTCGTTCTCAATCACACAGTAAATTCCGATAGTTATTACATTTATTTTACGATTCGACATCTTTACGCAATCGTATAAAATATACAAATCGACAAATATACAGAGTTTATAAAATGTAAATTTTATGTTCGTCGCGTGATTAGTTATTTAAATCGAGTCTATTTGAATGGAAGTAGAAGAAAAACAGTGTACTGAACTCTAAAGACGAAAAACAAGTAATTATGGAGATAAATGGTCCCTATTGACCGTATGTCAATGTCCATTATCAGGTTTCAATTGTGGTTTTATGGGCTCCTAGTACTACTGCAAATGAAGCAGTCATTTATTGTTAAGAAGTCATTGGTATAATAGAATTAACACATTAATTACATTTTTATTGATGATAAAAAATAAAGAAAAGAGGAAGCTTAGACGCGTTTGAGACAATGATTTTAACATTGCAATCATAATCTTGACTTATCTTCTCCAGAAACTTCACCACTTTCATCTAAATCAAAACTACAAAAATATTTCAGCAGATAAAATAATCAAAATTAGCCCAACAAAATCTGACACCCAACAGTCAGACATCACACAAACTTTATTTATTTAGGAACACAAGCTGTAGCCATAATTAATTCTGATCGAGGGATGCGTATTGTCAAACGCGGGTTTGCAACATGTCCTCGGTTTTTGCTCGACGAAGCATGATTCTGTCATTAGAACCCTTCTAAGAGTTTGTCACACTGCGGTTACGTACGTTAAAATTGAACGGAAAATATGCCATGGCTAGATGACCAACGAGAGCATGTATGGCTTAATTTGTCTCGTTATAGTGGAGAAGTGGTGTTAAATTGCTAGCTTATAAGCTACGTCTTGAGCTATTGGTTTGGAAAATCGGTGTGGACATGTGTGTGGCCAAATTTGTTGAGAATTTAAATTATTTGCTGCTTCTACACACCATCCTTCGATTAACATTTCTTAAACCTACTTACTGTTTCTAGTCGTTAAGATAAGATAAGATTAGATTTATTTAATTGTTTAAACATTGTATATATACAAGAGCATGCAAGATATTACATTAAACTTATTGAAAACTTTAAGAACTGTATCAATATTTTTTCTAGTCGATTCAAGTCGCCGATAAAAATCAGTAGAACCAAAGAGTTGAATTTATCTCTAATTATCTCCAATTAGTTGAATTTGCAGTAGAAATTAATTTGTCTACACAATGCAACAAATTACGTGTCACTTAAACCTACAAATAAATTCCTAATTTATGTAATGTTTTATGTCGAAGTCATCATCATCATCTTCCTGCCCTTATCCCATGTAACTTGGGGTCGGCGCAACATGTTCTTTTCTTCCATTCTCCTCTGTCAACCGTCACACAGTCATTTACACCTTTTTCATTCATATCATTCCTTACACAATCCATCCATCGTTTCTTTGGTCTTCCTCTCCCCCTCCATCCATCAACATTTATATTCATCACTCTTTTAGTCACATGGGATTCTTCCCTCCTCATCACATGCCCATACCAAGATAGTCGATTCCCTTTCAACTTTTCTGTAACTGGCGCAACTTTCAAACTTCCTCTAATATACTCATTCCTTATTTTATCCATTCTTGTCACACCACACATCCACCTCAACATTCTCATCTCCGCTACATGCAATCTTTTTTCATCCATCTTCTTCACAGCCCAGCATTCCGATCCATACAGTACGACAGGTCTAATCACGGACTTGTATATTTTCCCCTTTAACTTGAGGGGCATCCGTGGGTCGCAAGTTGTTCCAGTGACCTGTCGCCATTTCATCCATCCTGAGTTGATCCGATGCGTTACGTCACGGTCTACTTCACCATCCACTTGGACAAGCGACCCGAGGTACCGGAAATCGGAACAGATCGGTATGGGCGTTCCGGCAAGAGTTATAGGCGTAGGACTGGAGAGACCGCCGAAATCACAAAATAAGTATTCTGTTTTGGACCTACTTAATTTCAGGCCAACATTCTCCAGTCTTTGCCACCACACCTCCAATCTGCTCTGGACCTCTTGGCCACTCTCGGCAACCAACACAATGTCGTCGGCAAACAGCATACACCAGGGAGCCTCTTCCTGGATGTCCGACGTAAGTGCGTCCATTATCACCAGGAAGAGGTACGGGCTTAGAGCCGACCCTTGGTGCAAGCCAACAGCCACATTGAAGCTGCCGGTAGTGCCCACTGTAGACCGGACTTGGGTACTACATCGACTGTACATCGCTCGAATCAACTGCACATACTTCCCAGGCATACCTTTCTCTTTCAGTGCCCACCACAAAACCTCACGAGGGACCCGGTCGTATGCCTTTTCGAGGTCGATGAACACCATGTGCAAGTTTTTGTGCGCACTTCTGTATTTCTCGCACAGCTGGCGGATGGCAAAAATGGCGTCCGTCGTTCCCCGATCAGGCATAAAACCGAATTGATTTCGTGAAATTTCGCTCTCTTCTTTCAGTCGTCTTTCAATAACTTTCTCCCAAACTTTCATACTATGTGCCATTAGCTTTATTCCTCTATAGTTATTGCACTCCAGCACATCACCTTTTCCGTTTATGTCGAAGTATTAGACCGTTTTATGTCGAAGTATTATACTATATTTAGCACATTAGCGTTACCTATTAACGTTCGTCTCAAACAAAGTTTGCAAACAAACACTCGTGACATCGGTATGTGTCGTTGTTTCTAACATAAACCGTCTAAATCATGTATGCATTACACAGTTGAGATCAAGGCCCGAGGAGTTTGTGCCACATTTTGCGTCATTCACATCACTTTAGTGACTTCTAACTTCACACGAATCAAGTACGGATCCCGTAACAAATGCTAAATAAATATTATCGTTAAACTTTTAAAACTAATTGTCGCGGACTATAACCGTTATGTTAAAATTCTAATTGTCAAAATGAAATATTACCAGACGGAAAAATTAAAGAAAATGCGAAATATTATGAGTCTGTCGGTCGTTAAACTAATTCAATTATGATCCCGCGCTTTTTCACACAGATAATGAAATATTAATGAGATTAAAACAAACACGAATGACCTTTTTGGAACGCATTTTGAAAAGAAGAACTTTGAGAACATACTAAATTATAAAAATTAAAACTAGGTAGGTGATTTAGACAGGGTGCTATAATAACGACATGACGAATTTCTTTCACTACAGCGTACACAAGATGCCCTTGTAAAATATAGACTGGCAACAAATAGTATTTATCGTCTATTATGCATGGTTCACTACCTTCTGGTCTATTGTCCGCGTTATTTATTCACAGTAAAATAATTATTGCCTTAAACAAATTGATATTGAAACCATCTTAATTAAGAAATCACTCAAACAGTGTTTCAAGATTTCTATTTGTTTAGATGACAGCCAGAAATTCGTCGTAAAATAAATAATTCACGTCATTAAAAGCGAAGTTTGCAAGTTCAATATTGAATACAAACAAAGTCTTAGTCAAGATACTTTATTGAATAAGGGCCCGCGTACCGAAGGCAAGCAATGATTTGGTCCGTTAAACAGTCCCAATGAAGATATTTTCTGGGAAAAGAACTTTCATAAGAGTAATTCCACATCTGACAATTGAATAAAATTGAAGAAGAATACATGGTGCGGCGCCCCCAAATGAATTGGGATAAGAGCAACAGAATGATGACAACTGAATAAAATTAAAGTTGTCCTCGACTTTAATTTTGTAATTGGTGTAGTCGTTATTGCAAACTAAATTCAAAAAGCTTGACCTATCTTGCTGAAAGGCTTTGTTGAAGAGAGAGTAATAAGTGAAGAAACTAGAATAAAAAAATCAGAGCAGTCTTTGGGGACTGCCGATAGAAGTGAAAACAAAAAGTACACAGGCCCCGCCCCAGTCGTAGCACTGGCAATGCCCCGCGCATGCCTATGTGGTGCTACGCCGTAGCGGATGCTATGAGTGCTACGAACGGCTACGAAGCGTCACCGCACGTTACATTACGTGACGATGAGTTCAATGTTTTTCCTTCACCCAAAAAGTGCTCAACGCGCCTAAAGAAGTTTTCACTTCAAAAACATTCCATCAATATAGTGTGTCAAGTCAAATAAGACCAAATGCTTAGAAGTTCTCTATGTCTTATCAAAATGCAGTCGATTTTGTCATAGTAAACCAATCCTCTCCCCTCGCTCCAATTTACATAGATCCCTCTCAATATCTTACAATAAATACAGCCAAGCTAGCTTACATAACAAAATGCAAATAGAATAACAACTGCGGTTTGTTTAACCGTAGAAAAGGACCAGCCATTTAATTATGTTTAATTTCCATACAGCAAGCCTTGTATCAATCTACAAAGGTTCCGTAACAGCGAAACTTTGCTCGCTCATTCCAATTTGTTTTATTGCACACAGCTTTTACAAATACTTGTAGCAATGTAAATAAACCACGGATAAAAAGACCAAAGTATTTTATCAAAACTTTCCGGAACTGTGTACTGCGGCCGCCATTTTTTTTCTCCTGCCATGTTATGCGGTAATAATATGCCTTGTACTTAATGCTTCTACGTCCCGGAATTTAGGTGTGTCCATTAATCAAAGTGTATTGGATTGAATGGATAATTAATTATAGGTATAAGCTTAAAATCCGAGCATTTGGCCGTATTAAACGCTTAATCTACTTCCTGCAATGGGGTTTTAGGGCGCAAGGACGGTGGTCTCGTAATTTAAATCACGTGATAAAAGGTGTTATTTGTGTTATAAACTGCTGTCTTTAAGTGTACGTTTTCTTCCCACAGCAAAGGAATTCAATTTTCGCAATGCACCTACATCGATTTACTAATGGTGGAACTAAGACAAACAAAATGAAAACAAAACGCAACGGGGGTTTATCAAACGACACAGGACATTAGCCATCGAGTAAAAGGACCAGCGCTTTGTACTGGAAACAACAAAAGCGTATAAGAACGACTGTTATATCAGTTACATGCAATTAATTATAGTACAGCCGTCTACAGTCGTACTTCCTCAATTTCATCGCCACGGACATTAGTGAGTGCCGCGCCTTAGGGAATTGTCGCTTGTGCAACTAGAAAAACGTCATTACGGTGCTATTTCGCCAATAACTAGTAGGTACCTAGTGGATACAGCCAGAGCAAGATCTAGTGCATGAATTGTCACATCATGAACAGATCATAAACTGGTAACTAGTAGTTTGGTAGCCGATAGTTTTGTAGCTCATTTCCGTCATACTAATAGTTACTTATTAAATAAAGCTTGAACTATGAAATCGTAAACTAATTATTCATCCGGTCCATCGGGACTTCATCGTGTGAAAACACGATTTTACTGTTAGTTTTCTTTGTTTGCAAAATAGTAAAATGTCTAGTTGGCGTACGGCATCCGTAAATACTTACAAAGACGGAATATTTGAATAATAAACGTGCACTTAACTGCCAAAAAATGTACGCAATATGGACTTTTCGTAACATTCAAATGCGATATATATCTACACGGGCGAGTTACTTATCAACCATGTCCGTTTTTGACCAACATTGTGAAATGTTTTGACCAAGTACAAGTCGATTGAATAAATCGCTGAGCTGATAAAATAACGATGACTGATTGCGATACTGGAGTAATTATTATTCACCGATCGTTTGAATGAAGGAATGTTATTTGCATAGTTGTAGGAACTTGTGGAAATTGGCGATAGCGTGTCTATTGATTCGTATAGCTAGACTTCGCGTGCATGCTGGAAAAGGCGATGAAACTGTAATGGGATAATTACTTGGGGGGGGGGAATATAATGACCACCTAAAATATCTTTGTGACCACTAACATCTATCACCTAAAATATCAATTAATCACCAAATTTACTAAATTGAGCACCAAATTTGTGGTTGATGACAAACTAGTTTTGCCTAGGCCGACTTGGGGCACCACGGTTTTTTATTATAAACCATTCAGAAGTAGGAAGGAGCCCTGAAAAGCGTCTCCGTCGACCGGGTCTCCCTCAACTCGGATGCAAGAGCATAACAGTTCAATTTCTGGTGGCATTAAATAAAAAAAAATAAAAAATTGGTTCTAATTTCACGATAAAATGGGAATTATTTTTAGTGATCATTTACTAATTTGGCAATCAAAAGTGATTTTTTTGCCGTTACATTTAGCTAAATCTGGTGATTCGTTATTTGTACTTGGTATATTTAAACTGATTATTTAACAAAACTACAATTATTTTCTAAACATTTGTGTGTTTTTGCCTGCAGGTTCAGCCAAAGAGGTGGTTTTCAACTTCGAAAGTTATTGCGTATGGTCTAACTGTCTCAAGTAATTTACCTGCTAGTTCTTTCAAGCTTCTGCAGTTCAAATTGTTAAAAAAAACCTATTCACTTCACATTTTTTTTTTAATTATTATTACAATATGGGCCAGCTCTTGACCTCGATCACGCCTGATGGAAAGCAATGGATGAGATCTATGATGGAACGAGCGAGCCCAGAAGATGCCTGTTCACTCTTGCTTTGAAGGTAGGCGGGTTAAATGTGGGTGGGAACACAGACTCAGGCAGAGAGTTCCACACTTTGGCAGTGCGCATAATAAAAGTGGAGGAGAAGCGCTTAGTACGACACGTCGGGATATAAACCAAGTTTTATACTTAGCAATCATTATTAGCTGCAAAGACGTTACTGGCAAGTATGCAGAAAAAACACATCAATTCTGTAGAAATTTACCAATTCAACAAAATAACTTTTCCACAACAAGAGCTCATTCATCAAATTGGTCACTTATTTCTGCATTTTTTTAACAAAAAAGAAACCATTTTCAATCCCAAAAACGTGTACAGCAGCCGTAGGCAGCATGGGCTAACGTTTTAAGGGGCTGACAACACCTAATTTGTTGAAATTGATGTTATTTAAACAGTTTTTTAAGATAATCTATTTGTTCTAACAAAACAAAAAAGAAATATGTTAATATACATCATATTTCAAACACTTTGGACGGACTCGATACATAATTGGACGAAATCGGCTCGATAGAAAATAATTGCAAAGATTGGTCTTAAAATCATCATTAACGTTTCTGTGATTATTTTTTTGACGTATGGGTCTGCAATTAAAAATATGAATTTATGAAGTCAACATATTCATACCTAATCCGCTAACGAGTCATATTTCACAAATAAGCCACTCTTTTTTTTATTTCAATATTTATTCATTATTTTCTTGTAAAACCTGGCCGCCCAGTAATAGTGACGTCTCGTTTACTCCCATACAAATAGACAGTGTGCGCAATTTTCGTGTTGACAGCGTCTTAAGTTTAGCAACTTTATGATAACCATCGGACTACAATGTTCTTCTCACGACCTTGAGACGCAACTTTGTGTCTTAATAAACACAGTATGACATAGCAAGCTATACAGTTCCAGTATAAGCTGATCTTCTACTGTACGGAATATATGTACAATGTAAGGTCAGATTATACACGTATTGAATAGATTTATATGTTGTCAAGTGTACAATAAAACATTTGGCTGCTTGACATTGTTTATAATACCCAAAATAGTTGACATTTTTAATTGTTAAAGGTTATTTACATGGCTTGGGAATAATTAATGTTTGACTTTTTTATAATGTGCGTCATTGAAAATTAGAGCTGGTCACAACAATGTTGTTTATGGAGGTTGTTAGTGTCACATGGCGTACAAGTTTTTTTTTTTAACGATGTGGCTCTGTTTTTCGTTGCAACGCGTAGTAAAGTACCTACGAACTCTCAATTAGAGGTAGTCACAGCATTGTAAAGGTTTTTGACGTGACAACGTCTTATAAATTGGTTTGCCGGGTGACACTTCAAGAAACTGGGTAACGGCGCTCCGCTCACGTTATGCGCTCACAATGAGAGCGAGTGAGAGGCACGCGTCCCGCCTAAGAGCGAGAGAGACAGACATAAAAAGTTTATTTTACCACTCAAAGTCGTTGTCACGTAAAACTTTCGCCCGTATACCGACTTTACAGGCAACCAATTTTTTTTTTGTTTTCAACTAAGCACAAATAATTAATAGGTACTTAAGTCCTCAGATATAATTATTATAGCAAAATAATAACACAACATGCATCTATAAAGCAAATAACATGCAAAACAAAAGTACGAGTACATATTCTATTCCATTTGCATTTACACGAATAAATAGAACTTAGTAACAATTTATCCATGGTGGATTTAGTAGTAGGTATTATAATTATTGCCAAAGCACAGTGACTTAGAAACAACATGATTGTGTTGTGAATAAATTGAGTTTAACATGCATTTTATACAGGCAATTCTTAATTTAAACTTCTAGAGCTATTATTCAAGTTGTCATGCATGAAAAAGCCCCCTTTTTGGAAATCAGATCGAATCCTAGGATAAGACATCCCCAGTCGGGGGTCCGTGCAAAATATACATGAATCTCCAAGGCCCCCGACTCATGGTAGTAGCTAGGAACCGTGGGGTTTGAGTATGTAGGAGTTCCACTGAACTCTCTGATCTCCCCAGAAGGAGGGGTAACCGTAAGAATTTCCCCTTTAGAAACAGAGGACAAAGGCAAACACCAAAATTTGTTTGTAGTAAGCACATCATACTGTTACTATAATGCATATGTTTACGATTTTATTTTTTATTACCATGGGGACCGGCACTGTACTCCTTAACACAGGTTATCTATCAACCTAGCTAGGAATACAGCACCTCACCCACCATTTTATTGTAGTTTTTGTACACTATTTAAGGGATTCTGTAAATTGTGACATGTACTACAATGTTTTTCATGTAGGTATAAATTATTATTATTATTATTTGGGAGGGGCTTCTGTCAGCCTGTAGTTTTCTGCGACAGGCTGAGCTGAATGATTGATTTCCAAATTACTTACACAACAACCAATGGGTCCCAAGCTGGCATGCAATAATAAAAAATAGATAAAACCTTGGAATCCCTTACCGGGGTTAGCCCTGGGGTCTCTCGCTGCAGCCGCGAAGTTGTTATAACTCGGGGCGCCGAAGCTAGTGCCGAAGTCCGAAAAGTCGACATCGTAGTGCCCGAACTGAGCCGACGTCAGCGCTATGCATGCGCACACGACTAGGGCCTGGGAACAAAAGAAAAACGACTTTAATACATATGAAATTAGCATTATTCTTCTTATAACGACACGAAAGAGCATCGTAAGGTAACCAGCATGTCCTAGAATTGAAAATTTCAAGGCATGTTACACCAACCAACTCGCACTGGACCTGAGCGGTAGATAAGAAGCCATTTAAACAGCTCGACAGCTATTTTTTAGTTGCTTATGATGTTATAATGGTCTATTTACTGATGATCAAATAATAAATAAATATCGCTGGACATGAATACACAGCGCCATTTGTGCCACACTAAGCAACGAGGCTTATGTCGTGGACACCAGATAGTTAATATACTACATAGATACTTTTTGTTTGTAAATACATACTTATTATACATATTAACATCCATGACTCAAAGACATCAAAGCATCAAAGCTTGGTATATGATAATATGCTGTAGTCCTCTATAGATTATGCAAGGACAATCAATTTTTATGACACCTATTGGAAATATTATAGATAAATTCTACCTATACATAAACCACAGACAATTTATAGGTGGTTTACCTTTCAAACTCTACCAACATTAGATACCTTCCTAATGAGCATAAAAACTTTTACAAGAAAAAACCATGCAATATAATTGAACGCGTGCCATTTAATGTCATGAGTTTTTTAACCATTATCCATTTTAATGCTCAACAATGGTTATTTTTTGTTATAATTAGTGAGATATTTTTAAACGTCGTGTTACATGGGAAAATGATTTAAAATTTAAGGTTTTAAAAAGTCATTACGCTATAAACACTAACCAAATTGATTTTTAAGAAGCCTACAAAGAAAAATAGTGAACGTGTCCAATTTTTCGATTTACGAAAATTGCTGAAACTCCTAATCTCTGCGTTAAATAACTACTATGGGTCAATGAACTAAGTCTTAAAAATACTTTACAAGGACATCCGTTTTCAGAACAATTTTTTTGTTTTCAAACTCGACTGAACTAGATTTTGCTGTCAAAATGCTTTTAAAAATGTATGTAACAGCCACTTAGTAAAAAACATAATTGTAGCATTTTAAACCACCTATGAATCAGTACTTAGCTATGTTGGTAGATAATTAAATCAACTTGTTAGGTTCACCCGTTCCTGAGAAAATCGGTGGTGACACACGGACAGAGATAGACAAGAGAGTGATCTTATAAGGGTTCCTTTTTTACCTTTTGAGGCACGGAACCCTAAAATGGCAAAAAGAACTCAAAAAATTTACATCGTGAACCACGATTTGATTATAAATTAAAACAGTAAAAACTACAATCATTGGGAATACTGTGATATTTAATTCACATTTGAACTATAAACATTTTGATCCAGATCATAATCTAAGATACATTCAATGATACATGAAGGAAACGACATATCAAACGAGCAAAAACATAAAACAAAATCGAATCAAATATAATCTCCCAAATCAGATCAGTATCTTGCGGAGATACAAAAATATTTCATACAACATAATATGACTCGTAACATATTTATCATTAGAACAAAGAGCCTTTTAATCGATATGAATATGTTACAATTTAGTTAGATACATGTAACATGCATAATTATCTTTTTTTTTAATCAGTAGGTGCAACGCTCTATTAATACGGTCAATGAAAGAGCTTGATCTGTATTCAAAGTACTGCCTTTTATTGCAATCATCATCATCTGAATCTCCAATCTTCTATCAATTTTATTCGGATCCTCTACATAAGAACACTCAGAATCTATTCAACCGGGAAATCAAAGTTAAAACTGGTTCAGGCTCCAAATCCAGAAAAAAACGAACAAAGTCTAACGCCAATAAAATTTAAAAAAAAAACAGGACATGAAACTTTCTGCCAATTCCTACCATATCAACACCTCAACAACCACCAACACTTTCTAAAACAATTTTTCGCGAACCAATACTCCAAATTCATATAAAACAATACAACTTACACAACCGGCTTTTATCAATTCACAATTGCGATAGTAGGAAGGTAGTATACAGTATACGGAAACATAGTGACGTAAGCAATGCATACATTCATACGGACTCGAACTGGTTTAGAACAGATTCGAACAGGTATGTGATCTTGATATGTGACCTCAGACGGGGACGTGGGTTGGGCGTGCGTGAACCCTGTCTCACAAGTCGGCAGTCAGCTGATATGTGCACACGTGTTTGGGTGTGTAGACCGGCGGTGTTAACGACTTTCGTTTTAATTTTACTTTCAATATAGCGGTAGATTCAGATTTTGCTTTTGTTTTGTTTTTCCTTTGCCCTCTCATTGAGAGGAGGCCGTGTCCTAGCAGTGGGAACAATATTATGATGATGATGCTAGGTACTCAAGTCACAATGTCACCTACCATCTTGTCACATATTTGTGTCGTTTGGCGTAAGGGCACGCGCTTGCTTGACACATATATGTGACAAAAGCGGTCAAAAGGTTAAAATGACTTGAAGTTTACCAAAAAACCGAGAATGCTAGCATTCAATGTTTGATATAAATTTATTTAGCGAAGGTACAGTCGAAGATACCTCAAATACGAACTATTCAAAAATCTAGAAAGTGTTAAGAATGATCACTGCAAAGTGTCATCAAAAATATGATTTACCTTACATAAAAGAAAGGTTAGAAAAGCTTTTACAAACAATAGCCAGCTTAATTAAAACAAGCAGTAACAACAAAAATTAATAAAGTACCTAACTACTTATAAACTGATTGCTTCCGCATCTAGAAACAATTTATCTGCTACTGGTCTATCTTTCGCAAGAAGTCTGGCCACCCGCCCGTCTGTACGGCCCTACGCAACATACCGTACCTGCTCCCATTAAAGGACACGTTGTAAATGCTTTCTGAATCGAATATGATAATAAGTTCGATACCTACACTTTGCTTGCAAAACTGTGACAAATTTTATTGCTTAGTACTAGTACCTATTTTAGTAAGTCAAAGCCCTTTGGAGGTGGCGTAATTAGTTATGGTTATTGTTTAAAAAAATGCTGTGATTTTGTTTATGGTCACAGCGATGGGTGTCAAGGCAGATTTGGAACAAAAAAAAACATAACCAATTATAAATTGCGTGTTGTTTGTCGTTTAATTTCCCATACTTAACCCAGTTTAACGTTATCCATAATTTTTTAAACTAGACGTAATTTTTAACGATCTTTCAATTGTAACTTAATTGAAGTGAGTGCCATTGTAACCATCTTCTGAAGTATTCACAGGCTTAGCATTATATTACCACTGTTTTAGTATCCATCAATCACTGCCAATTAGATAAAATTGCACTTACACAGAAATAGGTGCCCGATCAGTCCATCTTATATCCAAAACAATCGAGCTCCTATCAACAAATCGCTTTCCAAATACGGTTTACTGCACAATTATTATTCATTATGAAATACCAGTAATAAATAAAGTAAATGGAGTAAAGAGCAATAAAATACTTTAAATATTCTAACTTGGTTATGTGAAGTAACGAAGCGGGTTTAAACGTTACCTAGGAAGTTTAGTAACTAGAGTGTTCAATTGATGAAACTGTTCGCGATAGAACTATACAGATTGTGTTATACAACTGCTTTTAGAAAGGCTTTTAGGGTCTAGTGGGTCTACTACAAGAGTGGTGAAAGACTTATCATCGTCAGGTGTGAGAATTGTTCTAGTGTTTGTCTTTCTTTATTATTGACACGATATTTTGTGAGACATGAATAGATAGACTTGCACATCAAATATTAATAGAATAAGTAAATTAATGAAAATATAAAATACTTAATAGGATATAAAATAATTCAAACTTAACAGGTGAAATATTTGTTCTTATTATTATTATAAAAGATCGCTGTAACATACCTATAGGGTGTACAATATTTTTTGTTTTGGTTACTTAAATTTAACATTATAATCATTATTCGGTCAACATCCATAGTCAGTTGTTAATTCACAAGTCAGTTTAAAAAAAAAACAGTAAATAGGAACTTTGATATTTCCATACTAATTAAATTGGATTGATTACATTAGAGGAGCTCGTGGCTAAATAATAACAGCCGCTCGGGTCGATCGTTAGGTTAAGCCGTGCTTGCCTAGGTTGGTCTGTGGATGGGTGACCGCCCATTACATACCGAGTTTTCTCCGTGCCTCGGAAAGCACGTTAAGCCGTTGGTCCCGGCTGTCATTTGTGGATCTTTGACAGTCGTTAGGTAATAGTCAGAGGCCCAAAAAGTCTGACAACCAGTCTTACCAAGGGGTATCGTGTTACCCGGTACTAACTGGGTTGTGGAGGTCAGATAGGCAGTCGCTCCATGTAAAATACTGGTATTCAGCTGCATCCGGTAAAACTGGAAGCCGACCCCAACACAGTTGGGAAAAGGCTAGGCAGATGATGATGATGATTACATTAAAATTAATTAATAACTCATTGATTTCATAAAATAAAATTATTCATGGATTTCATTGATTCATTCATAGATTTCATCATGACAACAAGGAAAGTATAAAGTGCTCTTCCTCTCTCAACTTATTTTAAAAATTATCTGTGCCCGACAGGGTCCATAATTGTAAGTTTACATTATGAGACTATACCAAAGTATGTAGGTATTAGTTAAAACAGTCAAGTAGAACAATTGATTAAATAAGTATAAGTTGTTTCGTGTAATAATGGTTTGGTTATGTGACCACTTTTTACGCATCCGAATTAATTGTCGGTCTTAAATGTCAAATGGTAGTAAGTATATTATGTTTTGTAACTATTACTTAGGTCTCATACATTCATAGCATAGGTCAAATAGGTTTATTATCACACAAATAAAGGTTTATTTTGAACACGAAGTTACAGTAGAACACTGACTGGTCACAGGGCACAAGACTGGTGACAGGCCACAGGGTCCCCCTAGTTTAGGAGGCAGGATTTTTAATTATTTGTACAGCCTTTTCCTAACATTAAATATACCCATGTGAAATGTAATGCTATTGTATGCAAAGGTTTTTTGTGCCAATAAACTTATTTTTATTATTTTTATATGGTTAGTCCTAAAAATATGACAAAGTTATTTGGGAAGAGGTTAGACAAATTATTTTTTGCCATATTTCTGTTTTTATTATCATTACTTACCGACCTAAGCAAGACGACACACGCAAATTGCTTCATTGACTTCTATTTAATTTACGTAAATTCTCAGTTGACAGGTATAATGTGATTTTCCGATTACAAGCAAATTGCTAAGAGTGGGTGAGACTGCGGTGAGACTGGTCGTTGCAAAACTGACAGGGTGCAAGTTTCGATAGCACCAAGTTTCCGATAGTACTCGATAATTAAACGATTAATAATGTGAATGGAAACGCAAGTGAAGCGAAAATAGGACCATATTTTATGAGTAGATTTGTCGAAATTACATTAAACTATTCGATTTTTTTACTGTGTTTATTTGCTGCGAAAAAGTGTTTCTAGAAAAAACTACCTTACATCATTGTGATATCCTGATGTAGTATGTACAGAACCTTGATACGGATCGACTGAAAATCCACAAAGATTCTGGAATACTGGAATAAATTCATCATCATCATCATCAGCCTATTAATGTTCCCACTGCTGGGACACAGGCCTCCTCTCTATGAGAGGGAATGGGCTATAATCCACCACGCGAGCCCAGTGCGGGTTGGTAGATGTCACATGTCTTCGAATTTTTGGTTCTAGGACATGCCGGTTTCCTCACGATGTTTTCCTTCACCGTTTTGAGAGCAGCGGTGATTAAATAAGTTACACAAAGTAATGCGCCTGCCTGGATTCGAACCCACGACTTACTGTTCGTAAGTCGGGGCCGCCACCACTGGGCCACCGCTGCTCACTGAAATAAATTGTGCTTAGGGAACTACCTTCTAAACTTAGAAGTCCTTAAAATAACGCAAGTAATTGCGATGCTAACTATACCAACCACAATGTATCATTCTACGTATAAATTGGGTATTCGTATTTTCTACGACTCTAAAGTTAAAATTATGGCTTAATAATTATTCATAGTTAACGCAAATCTAGAAACAAATTGTTATCGTTTATAAGTTATTCAAGTTTATGTGGTTTGAGCTAAATTTATCAATTAGCTGACAAATTTTCTCTTAAATTATTCCTTATGGCTATGAAACTTAGCCTATTCTAATGAAGAAACATTCTTTCCGACTGTGATCCATCATCAATCTACGAGACTATAATCGCTAGAAAGATTAATAATATACCTGTCTTCTTACGGCATATCTTTGTATTAGTTATGTATTCTAGAATTGTTAAATAAATCTTTCACAAATAATTAGCTTAGATTACCTAATAACCCAATAGATTATTCTGTACCCAATAGTTCTCTACTGTACCATAAATCTGTCCGAAGCCTCGCTAACAACTCTTCTTGACTAGTTTCTGCCTTCCTACTACTGCTAACTAATTGATTACTCAATCCAATAACACAACTTATCCAAATAACAACAAAAAGGTTCTATAACAACCGCCAGTGCTGCCTTTTTGCTATTATATTGATACCTGTCGTAATAATTTATAATATCGAGACAAGTGATATTAAATTACGCAAATGTAAAGAAACTGTAACACAAAGTTTCTAAAAATAACCTTTTGTTTGTTGAGGTCAACAAGTTATTAAATAATGGTCTGCGTGTACACAATGGTCCACGTTGGTCATTTTTCATCGTTCATCCACCACTTTGAAGTTGAACCAAAGAGTATTTGTGCCCTCAAATTCTTGCCAGTACCAGAATACTGGCCAGAAAGATTAATTTTACATTGATACAAAAATATATTTTTCATCCGTTTTCTCCCAAGGCATAAACGTCTTCCCTTTTATGCAATAGTTCCTTGTTTGATGACAATCCAGCCTTGAAGTGCTCTACTGTCTTTGGTTAGCCATCTTTCCTTAACTCCTAACGTAGACTCCATAATTTCTCCGTCCGTCAGAAATTGCCTAACTCTGTTCTATTCTGATTCTCATCATAAAATTGCACCAGAATCAACAAGGTCTTTCACTAAAGTCTACGTGTACCGAGTACAGACCACGATCATGTGATTTGAATAACATTCTCTTAGTCCACCGACTAACTCGGTATCATTTCGGGAAATAATCGAATCGGACTAGCCGATTTGAGAGTCAAATTGGGTGGCGAATCGATTTGAGTTAGGCTTTTAGACTGGCCAGTGTTGTTCCCCTGGGATTAATAGTACGGTTCTTTTTTCGTTTGGGATTATTTATTTGTGTCCTGACTCCTGATGGAACAGACTTCGTAGGAAACTTTTATCATGCAAACACGAAGTCCCGTCCAGAGTGTATTTTACAAAATCAATATTACTACAACTGTATGCATTATGACTAAAAGAACTTAGTTTTATCTAGAATTATCCAAGCTTTTTGGGTAAAGGCCAAGATCACATACTAATTAAATTCAGTCACTCAGTCTAAAAATATACAAGTTACGTTTTTTTAGATTGACATTGCAATATCTTTTTGGCGTTATTTATATGCACCAATCATAAGCGTTCATTGTCAGAACATTGGTCTATTTATAAATATTTAAAAATCGAAGGCAACTTAGTTCCATCCTGTTTAATAAAATAAAAAATACTGAAATAAATTTACATTATTAATTACTAAAAACATTTTACACTCTTGAATAATCTATCTAAAAGGTATTCTCCAACTATTAGTAAACGCAGACTAATTTCTCATGTCAGAAAATTAAAGCAAGGTTAAGCAGCATTATTAATTGACTGACTAAAATACCTTTACATAACATTCTTGAAATACATTAAATTCTTTGTGTACATATTAAGTACACTGCACATGTGAAAAGCCAGCCAAGTCAAACTGAATCTTGTTCAGAAGTAATAAGTTTAATATTTATGTGAACGCTAATTCAATATCAAATTCGTTTAATGACTTTAACACATGCCCCAGGCAAAGTTATATGTGGGAAATTAATTATATTAAAAAAGCTACTCCACATAAGTCCGAGTTGAAAAATGATCTGTAAATTAATTTATAATGGTGTAACATTTCGTAACATCTACACATCATTTTGTTTGCCAAGAGAATAATGCTGTTTAATAGTAATTCTAGGGGTCACTTAAACGAAACAGGTTGGATTAAAGAAACGGAAGAGTACAATAATAATTTAGACATTCATTACGGCGGGCGTTGCTTAGGGTTAGTGAAATTAGATGCAAATGCTTTAAATCTTTATCCTTAAGTTAGGCTAATCTAAGCTATTCAGATCATTAGGCACAAACATGTAGTCGGATTGTTTACCTCAGTTAACTCGTTTAACAATCAAAGTCCTTCACTGAAATTCTCTGAGCCTTACGCTCTGTCATACTGTGTGGTCATGATTTAAAGAATTCCGGACGTTTTGGCCAAGCTTGGGGAAGGTCTATATCCAGCTGTGGATGTCTTTTGGTTAAAATGATGGTTTCCGACCTGATCCGAAATCCTAACCCGGTCGCGAGTTAGGTTAGGAACTTGAAAAAAAAAGAAAATTGTTCCGAACGTAACCCTCTTCCTAACCTTTTTTTTTCGGATTGGAAATCATCAAATGACTCCTCCGGCTCGGCGGAGCAGGACGGAGTGTCAGACTTTTACTGACTAAAACCCATCCATGTTCCTTCATCGCCCTTTCTTAGAACTGTGTAGTAGAACTAGTGGGAATGATCCTCGTTTCTATCCTAACCCGAATTGCGATATAGATAGGTTTTGATGAGGCGTTCTTGTTAAAGTTATTTAAACAAATTGGTATGTTACCTTAGAAAAAGTAATAGGCTAACATAAATTAAAGAAGGTAATTCTATCTATATCGCAATTCGGGTTAGGATAGAAACGATACGTCGGGTCAGATTAGTAATAGGGTACTTAAGAGTTACGTTCGGAATAATTTTCCTTTTTTTTTTTCAAATTCCTAACCTAACCCGCGGCCGGGTTAGGATTTAGGGTCAAGTTCGGAATAAACCAAAAATGATGATAATCGACATTCTAAAATAATCTGTGTCCCCTTTCTCCCAAAGGATCTCAGTCTTTTCAGTCTTGGAACCAACCCTTGAAGTTTATTGACCATAAACGCCAATACATTGACAAAATTAAAGACCTACATAGATACATAAACTCACGCCTTTTCCCATGAACTGTAGCAGAAACTACCGAAGCACCCTAGGCACCTGCTATGATCCATATACTCCTTCCCTTTCACCTACGTTCATCCACGCACATCGGTCGCAATTTCTACGCATAACAGACTTATCAAGAAGAATAAATGTTAACAGTGTACCCAGAGCCTAAGCCTCAAGTATGTACGTACAATTCACAAATCAGGCGCATGCGTGCGACGAAACCGAATCAAGTGTGAACGCACCGAGCTGCGCTTGCAACACTGTGACGCAACCGGCCGGCCATTGTGTCGAGACACTGTTGTAAGTCTATATTTAGCATTATTCCTCTAATGGTCCGATCTTGGGCTACTTTTAAGAATTTCCGTACTATGAGAAATTGATGGCGTTTATGCGAGACTGAAAACCGCTTATAAGAAAAAGTGGAAAGTTATGCGGGAGACCTTTTCCCAGCATTAAATAGGTTAAATAAATTGAAACAGATATCCTGTTATTTAAGAATACTTTTGAGAATATCATCCCCACTCTTTACTCTGGTTTTCTCATTGAGCTATGGGATAAAAGAATCATCGATTATAGGTCCTATTCAATACTACATATATAGGCACCATGGCGACTGACCAAGACGAAAGAGGAAGAACGAACTTGACTCTTTCCGAACGGACTGGCAAGCAAAGGCAGACGTATGTGGATAAGGAAGAGGGAGGTGATTACCCAGTCGTGGTCTTTGAGGGTAGATACATACGAGTATCATATTTAGGGATTTCACATAGTCACTCGTAACTATATGTGGTCTATCTAATGGGCACATGGGACCGGTCAATGTGGCGACACTTGGGGGAGGCCTATGTCCACTAGAGGACGTCTTTCGGCTGAAATGATGATGATGATCAAATGGACCATGAAAATAGCAAAAAACTGCTACTAACGATATTAAGTAATTAGCACGAATTTACACCTGTCTTCAAAACCAGCCTAAATGAATAAACTGACCGTCTAACCCACTGAAGAAAAACAGTTACACACGTTTTATTACGAGCACACTACAAGAAGCAATCGACAGTAAAATTACTATTTCAGGTCTATGAAATAATACTATTATAAATATGTAGCTTATTATGGAACAGTTACATTTATATTGCACAAGAGATTTCGAAACAGGCAGCTGACGATTGTTGTACGACGCAACGTATTTAAAATTCGTTGGGTATGCTTGGCTAAAGATTAATGTACGATGTATGGTAATAGACGTCTGCATTTCTTCTTTATTGGGTCAGCTAGATTAGCTGGTTTGAGTCGTTGAGGTTTCCTTCGTGCCTCGGAAAGCACGTTAAGCAGTTGGTCCCGGCTGTCATTTGTGATCTTTGACAGTCGTTACAGGTAGTCAGTGGCCCAAAAAGTCTGACAACCAGTCTTACCAAGGGGTATCGTATTACCCAGTACTAACCGGGTTGTGGAAATCAGATAGGCAGTCGCTCCATGTAAAATACTGGTATTCAGCTGCATCCGGTTAGACTGCAAGGCGACCCCAATAAAACTTGGGAAAAGGCTAGGCAGATGATGATGAGTCGTTTAGGCTTGAAATATGATATAAAGCAGACGGTATTTAAAAGAGATCTTCAAACTCATAATACTAGGCAAACATTTTTTGTACGGGTTTTAGACTTAGAACATCATACTTGGTTTCCCCTAAAGGCCGAGCAGAGGTGTTCTATAATAATAATAATAATCAATTTATTTCAGGTAACAAAGACCCATACATAAATACCTTAACCTAAAAATACATACTAATAACAACACCCAAATTTCGCCAGTTAAGTGTGTGCTAGTTAAGTGGCTTATATATGTAGCCAGAAACCCAGACTATACAGGCTACTGGCAATTCCATATTTTATGGTAGTTTAAACATTTCCCTAGAAAGAGAACCTATGCCCGACGACTCAAGTACATCAAGACTCATTTAAGCTGGAGTCAAAAAAACGATAAGATGGATTCGCCATTGACAATTAGAGTAAAGACCAAGAATCCAAGATTCTCATAAAGTCACTATGGTTCAGTGACCAAAGGAAGTACTTCAATTATCCATACTTATTCAATTTTGTAGATAATGCTAAGTTTACGGATTTACCAACAAAACTGAATCCAAGTTGTTCTAATAACTCATTTTAAATGCTGAATAACGGATATGCCTCGGATCTTAGCACATAAATAATACTCACGAATCCAATCCATCTTGACTACTGTATGGAGTTAAAGGATTTATAACTGGCACGTTAGCCTCTCACTTCGAAGATGATCAGGTTTCTGGTCCGGTTGTCATGGTTACGAGTTTGTGAAAGCACGACAAAACGAACTTAGGATTTCGACAAATGAAAATCGTTTTCCTCATCGCTTCAACGACTTTCTACAGGTTTGACATATGCTTTTCGATAGCTTACGTCAAACCATAACCAATTGCAATTTTTACTTTTCAGCATCGGTATCGGTTGACTGTCACTTTGCCCTTCTAGTTTGTCTATCTGGGAGACTTCGGAATTCGAACTTCATTTAAATAATTGGTTGCTTGCATTTGAGGAATGTTGGGCCAATGATTCTTGCGAGGACACACTTCTCTAAATTAAAGGTTACTTAAGGTTCAGAAACGAAGGAAGGGGTCCGTAAGGAGGAAGGGGTCCGTAAGGACCGATGCCTCGGCAGGCATCGGTCCTTACGGACCCCTTCCCGGAACCCCGGCGGGTTGCGGGACAGTTCGAAAGAGATACCGCGGCCCTGGAACACAAAGGGCGATGAAGGAACATGGATGGGTTTTAGTCAGTAAAAGTCTGACACTTCCTCCTGCTCCGCCCAGAGCGGGAGGAGTTATTTGATGATTTCCCATCCGAAAAAAAAAAAAAAAAAAAAAAGGTTCAGAAACGACGACCAGCATTTACATTAATAATAATAATAATACCAGCCTATTACTGTCCCACTGCTGGGTAAAGGCCTATTTTCAACAGAGAAGGCACGAGCATTGATCAATTCAATAACTCTACCATCAATATCTTAAAGAAGTATGCAGAGGTAAAATGAAAAAGACCTGAACATCAACGTACGAAACAATTACAAATAATTTATTGGGCGCTCTAACGCAATATTATAATGCTACAATTAAAGTTCATCGTCATCTAAGCAAAGGAGACCTTGAAACAGAGAAAACAATAGACCTTAAAATGCCCCATAAATCGCAGATAATAAATATTAAAATTAAAAACAGTCTAGCCGATAACATCCTCGCATTTGTCATGAATCATGGACCATAATTCACGTACACAAATCTTCTGAATTAAACAACTTAATTTAATAATCATGTAATTGGTACTTACTTAATTATATTTTATTTATGCGAAGATGATTTGGTGTTAAGATTATTACCGGAGTTTAGGTTAGCACAACAGATGATTTTTATCACGAATACCGGATATTCTACAGGGTCAAACAATATAAAAATGTTAAACATCACGCGTCCAGTTTCACCTATTATTTTATGATAATTATATTGATTCATATCTGATTCATGTTTTATCTGAGGTCATCCTATGATTATTGCAATTATTTAGGACACTATAGTGCGAAGTCTCCCAATTAATTAGTATTCGTCGTGAGAAACTTTGTTTAGACGGGAGCCTACATCTGACACTACAAGATTCCTTAAAAGGTAATGACCTTGCTTGCTGCAGGGAAATCCTTCTAATATCCGCCCTGTTTCAAATTCCCAGGACGCGGACGGCCAATAACTTAATCGAATGCTAAGAAACTGGTCCTATTATTGCTTCTAATGCTTATATTTGCGTTAATACTATTGCTGTTTTTGAACTGAACTGAACTTTGGTAGCCGCTTCGTTGGTTTAGTGGTCGCAAGCGCGGCCTACTGAACATGAGGTCTTGGATTCGATATCCAGGTCAGGTTAAGCGTTGTGTAGCAGCCATGGAGACTGGATCGATAATTTTAAATACAGTCCATTTATAATCATCTAATTTATGTGGTTTCATTACCAGCGACTGCCACATAAAAAATGGTCCATCGGCCGAGCACCAGCCCGGATAATGGCAATTTCAGTGGACTAATATTTTTTTTTTATAAAGAAGTTCATGGCTAAATAATAACAGCCGCTGGGGTCGATCGTTAGGTTAAGCCGTGCTTGCCATCCACAGACCAACCTAGTCTGTGGATGGACCATTACATACCGAGTTTCCTCCGTGCCTCGGAAAGCTTGTTAAGCCCCGGCCGGCCCGGCCGGTCCCGGCTGTCATTTGTAGATCTTTGACAGTCGTTAGGTAGTCAGAGGCCCAAAAAGTCTGACAACCAGTCTTACCGAGGGGTATCGTATTACCCTGTACTAACTGGGTTGTGGAGGTCAGATAGACAGTCGCTTCATGTAAAATTCTGGTATTCAGCAGCATCCGGTAAAACTGGAAGCCGACCCCAACAAAGTTGGGAAAAAGCTAGGCAGATGATGAGTGGACTAATAATGTTCTCTTCTGCCGGATTATAGCCGTGATGAACTTCGGTACTTAAAGTGAAAGTAAACTAATAAATGCACAGCAGCAGTTTCCAATATCTCGTCTGTACTTACGCCATTATTGCATGATCAGTTGTTCTAACGATCAATAAAGAAGGCCCTATGTCCAGCAATAAACATTTACGGACCATTATCGATTCGTATCAAAGTAATATGTTGTCTAAGGTCATACCTATTAAGCTCTATATAGGGCAAAACTGAATATTGTGTATCATGATTTACGACATCTAAACCGCTATTATGCTGAGTACAATGTTTATTACATCAATAAATACTGTTGGTAGTGTTTTAAGATTTTATTAGTGGAGCATTTCTCCACAGGCATGCTTTAACATGCTCGTAGGCAATTTTGTTTCCGTATTTGAGAAATAACTGAAATCTAGTGGCTACAGATCTTTCCTTGCAATATTATTAGACTCTTGTTAAGGCAAAAGGAACCGAATTCAGTATTAAAATCCTACTTCCTACTAATATTATGCTTGCTTGCTTTTGTATTTTGGCGCAGCCGTGAGACACACAGCACATACAATGTTTTCCTCTTTATTTTGTTTTTTTTTTTTAATGTGTGTGTGTGCGTTTAGTAAGTCCAATAAATATTTTTCTTTCTTTTAAATGCGAAAGTTTGTGAGGATGTATGGATTCGGACAAATTTGGCTCACAGATAGTGTAAAACCCGTATTAACACACAGGGTACTTACTACTTTTATCCCGGTAGCATGTTTCAGTGTTACAATTACCGGACCCCATGTGAGCGATGCCGCGGGCTTAAGTCCCTTCTAACCCTAAAATTAGCAACTCTATTTGTGGTGGTTCAAACTTCGTTTGAAATACTGTTAGAATAAAGTTCTAATCAGCTTGCACTACAAAGCGGTTGTTACGTCAGTCACTGTGGCCGAATAGTGCGAAATGATGGATAAAAAAAAAAAAAAACACATAAGTCCTGCTTTACAGTTAGTTCAGTTAGAATGCAAAGATTCATGATCTAATTTGAAGTACTTTTTGAATACCAGGTTTATTGTTCGATTTGGAGGTAACTTTGGATTTTTTTTCTATCGAGAAAAGTTTATGGAATTGTATTTTCGTCACACATTGTACCTAGCATTAATCCTCAACTTTACCATATATTTATTTCAAAATTAATGCTGCAGTATTTTAGGCGTGACGGAGGATCATGCTAAGCCATTTGAGGCTTATTAGGCCCTTAAGCTAGTATTAAATTATTATTATTTTACACTGAGAAAGGGGGAGGTGACCTTAATTGAACACAATATTCTACAAAAATCATTGATCTCATTGGCCTTTTACAAATGAATAATCCTTTTAAGGAAAAGTGAACAAATATGACGTCCTGTTTCGAAAAATCAAAAAACCGTTTCACGCAGCTGCGTTTTTCGCAACGGAATTATCCTGTTGAATGCTTATTGAATGCCACTAATTATATCAACGAGGTCGTTTCCGTTTTTTAAAAATATCCATGACATTCATAAAGAAACGTGTCGGTTAAAATAAAAGTTTGGTATGCACTGGTTTTAAAAAGTGTAAGTACAAAATAATTCAAGCAAAACTGCAGCAATTGCTCGCTTTAAAAGATTACCGTACATCTGGTATGCCACTCGGTTACTTCGTTTAAACACTTATGCTAAATTTAAAACCACTTCTGTAGCTCCTAGTCGCTACTATAGTCCATTCACTTAGGTATGACACAAAATGTATACAAAAAACTGACATACTAAATCACTTCGGTTTATTCAAATTAGGGTCGTTTGATTGAATCGTTATCTTTTATTCAGGTTTTAACGTATAGCCAATGTAACATAATTGAATGTATTTGTACATGCAATTCTGGTAAAACGAAGTCTGTTTACAATACAAATAAAACACAACAGTATTTTTGTTAAGGGGAGGATGGCACTACTTTTCCCATCTGGCCCCCTAGGCTCCATATGTAAGAACAGAGGTATAGGGGCCGATGGGAGCAAGTTGAATGTAGGTAGGTTTTTTTATGGTATCGTATAGATTCATTCTAGTATTAAATTCAGTGAACCGTGATTGTAAAGCAAACAACAAAATCACTATGCAAAATCAGAAACAATTGAACTAAGGCCAAACACTAACACCTCAGTACACTTGAATGAACAAACAAAACAACATTGCGTTGACATCTTCGATGAATGCGATACTAATCGCGATCTCCAAGTGTCACCTAGATATCCAAGGTCTGTCCAGTACGTCACAGCGGTCCAGCGGTTCATGCCAACATCATTATAGCCACGCCTATTCCTAGCTACCATGTTACCTTAGTACCTATAACAACTTGCATTCGGTTATAAAACTGTCCACGAGTATATTGAAAGCGTGGTATTGAATCGAGAAGGTCGCATGTCTCCAACGAACAATTTAACGTATAATGTGACTTTCGAAGTTTATTTTTAAATTAAAGTCTACATTGTACAATGAAGGACGTCTAGAGCCTATTTTCCCAAAGAAACTTGAAATTGAAGTTTCGCTTTTTTGTTAACATTACACAATTCAACTAGTCTTCTGTCTGCGATTATTTATTTTATGATTAATTTTTTGTTCAACAAAAAAAGTCTGCTCAAACACGATTTTGATCGCTAATTTATGTACAATCTAGCCGTTTGTTTTAAACTGCTCGTTGGTTATAATTTATGGTCTTTAATATACTCATATTGACAAGCGGAGTGGTAACAATGAGGTATTTATCAAAGTCCCCTTGACGTACCCTAACGAACACCACTAGTTTGAAATATCTGAATTATGATACGAGGAATTAATGCATTCCCAGACATTAAGACTGTAGGCTATACCGCCATTATGTACCATTAATAACCATCAAACAATATCAGTACATTGATTCAAACACGAACGTTTCCGAATGGTCTCGGATACGAATGAAATATATTACTTCCCGTTGATTTAACAACTTTTTTTTCTCACGACGTAAGAGCTGACAAGACATGGTTTCCGCATCAAAAATCAAACATTAAGTAATATCGTTAAGTGGTTCGTTAAATAAAACCCAAAACAATTAAACAGAAGCTAAAAAAAACGACTACAGGAAAAATCTAATTTGAAAATGAAACGTATCTTGGGATTTCCAAGTAGCCTAAAGTCAGCATCACTTGTTACCGGGTACCCGATTAAAGTAAGCTCACGTCCTATCACACGGGATGTGATAAGTCCCGTGTGATAGGACGTGAGCTTACTTTTGACGAGACTTCGAGATAGTTGGCCAAAAACACTAGCTTGCCGTAATGCAAACCCAAACGATTTGTCAATCGACACCTAGTCCAAGCTACACACAGTTGTAACCATCACTTAGCTATGACCACACAGCTCTAGGCCTGCACTGAATAATCCACGAATATTTATTAGGTCCACCAGAAGTTCCGCATTCCGACAGACTACTAACCCAACTGTGGTAGACCAAACGAACGGATTCCTTACAATCTCGTGTTTCTTCGTATTATTCTATTACATACGGTAATGTTTCTTTTTTTTCTATGATTGCGTATGTCGGTAATTGTAGCTAATTAGTGTTGTACTGTATCCGTGATAAAAATAAATGTAAAGGAGATCTTGTCTGTGTCCGTTTGTGCTTCTTGTAATCTCGGAAACTGTTGAGTCCATTTTGCAATGGTCAAGACATGGGGCTTCTTTTATCGATGGTTTTTATTAGATGTTACTTTATGAGAACCTGAGAGATTAAACAAACTGACTTTCTATCAACAATAATACACGATAATAAAGATAATAAAGATAATATCTTTATTAATATCTATATCGTTAACAGGTTAATATCTATCGTTACCGATAACAGGATTAACAAAATAATTAATTTATTTATTTTGTTAATCCTTAACTGTTGTGTTGTTGTTTTTTTCTTATCGTTTTTTTAATTAATTTATTTTGTTAATCTTGTTAAAAGGACTAGCGGAAGTATGAATTGCTTTAAACCAATTTTAATTTTTCTAGGTCTTTCTGTGTGCAATTTCACTAATAAAATAAATTCTTGTTCAAGCCAAAATCACCGTATTGCTACAGGTACGAGTGAATAATCTCAATCGAAATTCAATCCTAGCGTGTGTAGTTCCTACCTCTGTATGTGTGATATCTTTAGTATAATAATTCTAAGCTTACTGATCAGTGAAATACAATCTCATTGAGCAAAAAATTCATTGTTTTATTGCGTGAACATTACCCAGTGTCAGATTATAAAAGTTCCGTCAAAATTCTTTTAACAATAACATTATGAAGAAATCAAGATGAGTGTCAAATTAAAACAATGTTTGAAAGGAATTTAGCAATATCAAGGTTGTTTATCATTGTTGAGCAGATAGTATTTCTGTATCAAGTAAAATATGCATAGTATCTATTGACAAATAAATAAACTCTAATAATCTCTTTTATGTATGAGAAGAGGTACTTGCCTTGCTGTGCAGCAGAATTTAATTCATCATCATCATCATCAACTGCATAGCCTGTTCCCAATTAAGTTGGGTTGGCTTCCAGTCCAACCAGATGCAGCTGAATACCAGTATTTTACATCGAATGACTGCCTCCAGAAGCAGTATTTAATTATGTTTATTAAATACTAGCGGACGTCACGCGGTTTCACCCGCGTAGTTCCCGTTTCCGTGGGAGTATGGAAATAAAATATAGCCTATCTTACTCAGGGAGCTTACCTTTTCAATGGTGAAAGAATTTTTAAAATCGGCGCAGGAGTTTTTGAGTTTATTCATTACAAACATACACACAAAAATACAAATCTTTGCTCTTTATTATAATATTAGTGTAGAAATAATAAGTCTTTAGATATTTATTTATTAGATCAAATATTTATAATGTGAGTTTGTCTATGTGTCAGGAATGTATTACCACGTAATTGCAATAAATTTGAACTAAACCAAATATTGTATCAAGTCAGTCAGTGTTATTTACTATTTACCGACAATCGCAGATTAGCAGCTGTGCGTTAAATTATTCCCATTATGTATCCACATTTTTGTAACATTACATTTCTCACTTTTCCGGCCAAGCGGGGTATTATTAGTATGATTATTCACGTTAAGTAATCATAAAAGCTAAACGTTCTTGTCATGCATTTTGAAACTAGGCTAACACTGACAAATACCTACTTGTAAGGACATACCTATCGACATATTTGTTAAGTCAGTGACTTATTTGATTACATAGATAGGTATCACCCAAGCATTGGGAGGATATAAAGGGTGTAAAACACCTCTTAACGAAGCTGAAAGGCACTTTTTCTCCCCGTCACTGCGATCTTTTTTTTTTCTACACCATACCTGGGGACCTTCTAGTTACGGAGATTTTGAGGGTCAAAGTTCCAACTTTATGACAATTTTTTTTTTAATACATGTTCTTAATGTAAGATTTTTTACTTTTAACACTTTCACGACCCAGGTACTATTCAATCTATCCATCAGCACAATGGCTTGAGTGCGTTACATTGAGTTCTACCACAAAACATGATTTTTCACCCCGAAAAAAAAAAGACGTTTCCCAGCAGTAATTTTTGTGTAAAGTTACTTAGTTTGATGTACAGAATGCTTGGTTGACGGCTTCGTGATGAGGTCTTTTACACCCTGTGTTATAACAAAGGAACCATTACAAAAATCTGAGCATTTATAGCATAATTATTGACGTCATTTATCAATATATCTGACATTTAAGTGACAAATAATTTATATTTTTATACAAAATAAATCATCAATCAGCGATCAGATTTGTATGTCGTTTTTTTAAATAATTTAAGTCCGTTGCGTCATTAAGCGGTTAATAATCTTTTTTAATAATTATTTATTTAAATGCATGACAATAATTAGCATTTATTAATATAATTATGTCAGAACGACCGCGACCTAGCACACATGCTGACGTGTTTTTGAATGAGGAAATTAGGGGAAATTGGAACTACGAGACAAGTTCAAAAAATACAAAAATGTGCGTTTTAAAAGTCTTGTAAAGAAAAATCTGGTAGAATCCTTTTTTTTACTTTACATTTCACTTTTCTTTCAATTTCTTCTATACAAACATTAAATTATAAAATCTAAAAACTGGTAGAGAACCAGTAGCTTATACCACGTAATAAAAACCTGTACGGTCCATGAATGGGCAGTGTAGCGCGTACGTCACATAGCGGGAAGCCGGCGCCGGCGCATTAGCAAAACTCACACGATAAAGGGGCTGGTCCACTTGATGGGTATTCCGATAAAACAAAGTACGACTGCGGAGTCTTATCACAAACGATGGGCCATCTACTGTCCTGCTCTTCCTGACATATCCGAAGCCACTACTAACGTTGTAGATGTACATATCAGAGTTCTGGTCAAATCTAATTCAAGAGTTATTGATACGAGTACGACGAAGAAGACTATAGTTAGTGCCAGTTAAGATGAGAATAGCGGTCATTGACCCACCAACATTTATTAAACTTCTTAACTTAGAAAACCAAAAATAAGCCCTATCGCGTGATCTTCAACATTTTGTCTAATAAAAAACGATACATGGTTTATTTGTTTTGGTTCGTACGAAGAGATATTAGGGAAAGGACAACGACCGCTATTCTCATATTAACTGGCACCAACTGCAGGCGGAATTCAGCTGTTTGAATTACACACTTATTTATTTATTTACTGGATTGCTTTTTTCATATTCTGGTATATTTGAGTAATAAAATATGACATAGGTATACATATTTTCTACACAAGAGATTTTGCAGAATGATGGAAGACAGAGACAGAGATGTGTTGCTATCGCAATTTGTCCGTACCGGATTAGCCGAACTTTTTATTTAGCCAAGTGAATTAGGTCCGTTAACATTCTCACATGATAACCCGTGCAGACCGGTCCGGTTACCGTCACAACTTCCGCTTTCCGACTACCGCACACACTTATCGATTCTATATCATACATTATGTTTGTTTATAATTTTTAATTCGATATATTTCACGTCTAACCAGCTGTGACGCTGTGGCCTTTGAGTGTCCGGAAAAATACTAAATAACGCGATAAAACGGATTTATGATAGACTTTTGATTAAAATATTTTTATGGCTCGTTAATATGGAGTCGTCTTCTTTTAGTTACCTTGATTGTAACTTAACTGTAATGACCTGATTTAGTTTTAAGGTAAATCAACACAAGATGAAGCGATTGATTTGCTTAAATGTCATAGTGGCGGTATTTTCATACAAGCCTACAAGCTTGCCTTATAACGTACTACTCTTCATAATGTTAGGGTTTCCAAACAGCCTATTTCCCTTTGGGCTTGCCGTATTGTTAGCCCCTAAACACCACTGCATAGTCATTACCCGCTATAGAGCCGCGTGGTTGATTATAGTTCTCTCCTTCTCCTTCGTTCTTTTAGAGCGGGCCTGTGTCCCAGCAGTGGGCAACGTTAGTTTTGACAGAGCTTTGTTCTTTGATCTCCAACTGACTGCAAGAAGCTCTAAACATCAAAAAAAACTTTCCAAACCTTAATTATGTATTTCTTATGTTGTGCTTATCCACTATAACTAATAGCGTAAGCTCTCACATATGTCACACTTATCTGCAATACTAAACTGCCAGCATTTTGCAGACATAAGTGACGTTTGCGCACTCTCTCCGTTACATCAGTAAAGAAAAATACAAAAATTTCTCATCAGCCGTACGTTGCGAAAACTGCCGACCGTGGCATGACTCGATTTATCGAGAAATTATGTAATATGATGATCTTGTACTTATGTATGTAAATTATAAAAATAAAGGAAAGATAAAATGCGGTTTACATACGTATCTGATGTAGTTATCTGTACTTACCTACATTAGAGATAAATGGCGCTGATCATCTTAACTCTCGAAGAAGTTAGTAATCCCTTTAGTAAATAGATCTTCCGTGTTCATTTGTGACCATTTCTGAGATGATTATTTAAATAATCGAAATAATATTGTCAATAAAATCATCGTTGGTTTTTATAATAGACTAGTTTCCACCATTAATACATTGCAAATCTATTTAGTCCGTCGGAGTATTGGAAAATAATGGACACGTATTTTTTGTTTTTGTAAAAAAAGAAAAAAACGAGTCATAAATGTGTGATAATCTAACTGGCGGACTAATGAGATTTTTTCAGGACACAAGCCAATTGTTGCCAATAGCGTTCAGCAAGCAATGAATTGAACCCTGAAAAGCAAATTGAGCAAAATAAAGATGCGCAGTGGAAATTGTGTTTTCCACACAAGTTAGTAAAAGTGATTTTAATTAATCATTAAAAAAATGCTAAGGAGGGTAGAAAACTATTTTTCATTAGCTGTAATTGTATTTACCCAATTACGAATCTGTAAGTAGCATAAATTACCAAAAAAATCTTTAAAGAAAACGACTAAATAGGTACCATCGGTCCGTCGCTAAAAACAAGTGAGACACACAGAACTATTGAAAGATGTCAATTACATAGAAACTGCAGTTTCGAGGTCGACATTTATGTAAACAGAGACACAAGGTCTTTATAACGCATTAAACGACATATTTAAACTTACCTTGACAACAATGAGGCCATAATGCTTGGATTGGAAAAAGGAAGTTGGACCTTTTCAATGGGAAATTCGTCCATTGACTGTTTAAGAACGTCGTTTGATGAAGGTTGATCCCTTTGGCATTGGCACGGTAAGACTATGGTATTAAAGTATCGTTAGGAGCCATTCAATTGTTGTATCTACTCACAAATTACTGGCTCATTTAGTGATTTGATTATAATAGGTGTTATTTGTGTACCTTGTTATTTTTGTGAGTATTATTTTTTTACCTGACTACGGCGAATCCAAAAGGCAGGGTTTTGATTGTGGCAGTATATGTATGTCATCATCTGCCTAGCCTTTTCCCAACTATGTTGGGGTCGGCTTCCAGCCTAACCGGATGCAGCTGAATACCTGTATTTTACATGGAGCGACTGCCTATCTGACCTCCACAACTCAGTACCTGGTAATACGATACCCCTTGGTAAGACTGGTTGTCAGACTTTTTGGGTCACTGACTACCTGTAACGACTGTCAAAGATCTACAAATGACAGTCGGGACCAACGGCTTAACGTGCTTTCCGAGGCACGGAGGAAACCCGGTATGTAATGGGTGGTCACCCATCCACAGACCAACCTAGGCAAGCACGGCTTATCCTAAAGATCGACCCGAGCGGCTGTTATTATATAGCCTCGGGCTCCTCTATGTATGTATATGTATGTATGTATGCTCCGGTATGTACACACGTCAAAAAAAGTTTGCGATCACTTTGAAAAATCGAAATCTTTTTGTTACGGTAGAATAAATTAAGATTTCATCTTCTTTTTAGATTCTTTCAAACAGGGTATTTCTATTTAAAGAAAACACACAACAAAGATTTGTTCTTGATAAAGTTCAATTTAAAACATTATATCAGCTTATGCTAGTGATCACAAACTTTTTCTTTCTTTTTATGTGTGTTTGTATTTACGTATGTTTCTTCGTAGTGCCTAAACTTAACAATCAATTCATTATTGTGGCCCACGTAACATAGGCCACATTTTAAGTGACTTCAACAATAGGAGGAGTCGATTTTACCTTGTTAACCCCGAATTTAATTAATTAAAATATTTTTTTATTCTTCAATTGATTTTTCAGTAGTCGGTCGGTAGTTTTTTAGTTGTACCAAACAAATTCTTATTTTCTGTAATTTCTATCTGTTACCTAATTTTGTAGCCAACCCTAAGACAAGTTTACACGTATTAACATGAGCAATGTATTGCAGGAAATTGCTCGGGCAATGATAAACATATATCAGCAACATTACGGCTTATAATCGCCATAGAAACAGAAACTAAAACAAGCGTTGAATGCAATCGCTGTTTTCGCTTTCTACAGCACATTTTACGAATGCGCTTTCTGTCTTACACAATCTTACAACACTGCTCTTAAAACTACGCCAACCCTATCATTAAAGTACTATTATTTTGGTCACATACGAATTGTGACCATTGCTGCACGTTATGTCCGCAATCGCTTGTTTGAAACTCGTCATAGTTGCGCTTTGTTTCAAATAAAATATCAACGTAATCACACTTCAATAGATCGTTAACACGATAATTACCGCAGATAATTTAGACATCACATCATTAGATTTAACACACAATTAACGCACTTAAAAAAACTAAGTCAACATACTATGTCATACAAAATAGGTCATTCACCCACTATACCTACGTAAAGTCGTGAAGGTCGCTTTTTGCATATCTCGGTCACGAGTCAACTGATGATCATCTGGCGATCATGAATTTATAAGAATTTATGCGAATAAACCACACAAAAAATACTGCAGTTATTATGAGAACCATTGTTTGTACACGACACCCTTGGCCGTAATTAATCAAATAGTTTTGTTTGATTAATGTATGGAGGTAGGAACTACTGACCGACTTGTGAGAGGTAACATGGAAATATGTATCTTAGATAATTAATTAATTGTTGTCTGAATCCGATGTTCTGAGATTGCCCAACTAGGAAGCGTGCTCACGGTGATGCAACAGCATACATGGTAATAATAATAAAATTGCTAAGTAAATCAACGTGTATTGAAAAATGATGTGACGCAGAATTAGCATGCATTCATATGATTAAAATCATTTGTCAAATCTGATTGACAGCTCGGAAATAATATCATTAGGAAGTAAGTTATGCAAGACCCCCGAAATTATTAAGTATATTTCAATACATTGCTTTTATTTACTAATATAAGTAGATTGAAATAAAACTGAAGTTTTTTCGTCAAACAACAGTCACTGGAGATTACTATTTCCACCAAGGTCTCATAAACGGAATGTAAATTAGGTGGTTTAAACTAACGTTTACGCCAAAGGAATAAAGCAAATAGTCAACTAAAACTGACCATGTCCGAATAGTGATGTTGAAATACGCAATACACTGCAAATGATGCATATTAGCTATAAACACACTATTGACATTAGTGACATTAATAACCTATAGGTATTCCAAATGACATATGTCAGAGGTCAGTGTCACCTGTCAAATATTTGCTCTCTGCTCTAAAACGTGAATGATTATATCATCATTTTGACGTATAATATAATTTGAAATTTGATTTATCGCAGCAAACAATTGGACAGGCGCGGTACAGAAATAAATAAGATTGGGCAAACAAAAAAGGTATCACGTTAAGTGAGAGGTTGAGAATAGTTTAATGTCATTGTTATGTAGATGTAGGATTTTATGGTTAATCGTTTATGAGCGTGAAAAGAGGTAAGTAAAGCGCCTTCTGTGTGGTCTATGGTGTGTGAAATACCTATGTATTTTTACAAGGTGTTGCCCAGGCTCAAAATCTCTAGAAAATTAAAACAATTGATTAAGATAATCATAAAGACAAATTAAGGTAATTAGTTCCTAATCTGCGAACGGTAAGCAGCAGCAGAGGTTGTCAAATACCGGTAACCCAAATAATAAACATCAGAACATTGTTTTTATATGTTACTAGCACTTCGGCCACGACTTCATCCGCGAAAATTGTGATAGATTGGCTAATTTGCAAGATATCAATATAATTTATAGCCTATATTACTCGATAAAGATGCAGCTATCAAATGGTGAAAGATTTTTTTTTTATCAATTAAGTAGTTTTTGAGTTAAATCGTAACAAACTTAAAATCAAATATTTCCTCTTTATAATATTAGTTTGATTTTTTTTCAAATTTCTAAAGAAATGCCAGTCATTCAAAAAAATTCTTAGAGAGCAGACCTTCAGCTAACCCAGTCTTACAGCTTTATGAGAAACCCTATAAAGATGTACTAAGTGTTGTCAGTTAACCCCACAACGTATAACAAAGCACGATTTACATTTATGATATTCCATTCATTTAAACAATCGTTACTTTTCACAATATCTTGATTTTCTCATACAAATGATGTTATTTCATTAGCATAAAGTAAGTGTTTGTTCATTTATCATGCGAAAATTATGGGAGAGGTGTGTGTTTGTTTTTAAATTTTAGTAAGAATGACGTTGACCAAGAAACGTGACTATTTGGACTTGTTTCTGACTGATTGGCGAGAGAAGGCAAAAAACCGAGGGAGTTGCAAAGGAATAGAGGAGGCCTTTGCCCAGCAGTGGGACAGAAAAGGCCATACAAAAAAAGCTTGTGATATTTACATGATTTGCGATCGCAAGAAGCAAGAATTCAATTCATGAAATTGATTTTCTGTTACAGATTATCCGAGGACGACTTTTTATCGCATTTAGCATCAAGCTTAGTCCAATGCCTGTGAATATTTACATGATTTGCGATCGCAAGAAGCAAGAATTCATTTCATGAAATTGATTTTCTGTTACAGATTATCCGAGGACCATTTTTTATCGCATTTAGCATCAAGCTTAGTCCAATTTTAAACGAATTACACTGAAAATGAGAAGCAGGCTGGTCAGAAACCCTAACATCGTGTAGAGCCTTAGGTTATAAGAGCAAGTCAAGCTTTTAGACTTCTATGAAAGTATCATTACTCTACAGACTCTACAGTACATAAACAGACAAACAGTACCTAGGATCATGATCTGTATAGCCTTTTCCCAAATAACCGAATGCAGCTGAGTACCAGTATTTTACATGGAGCGACTGCCTATCTAACCTCCACAACCCAGTTAGTACTGGGTAATACGATACCCCTTGGTAAGACTGGTTGTCAGACTTTTCGGGCCACTGACTACCTGTAACGACTATCAAAGATCTACAAAAACAGTCGGGCCCAATTGCTTAACGTGCTTTCGGAGGCGCAGAGGAAACTCGGTATGTAATGGGTGGTCTCCCATTCACAGACCAACCTAGGCAAGCACAGCTTAACCTAAAGATCGACCCGCGTGGCTGTTATTATTTAGCCACAATACCTATGATATATCGCAAAAAAGTCTCTACTTTTCAATCAACCAACAACTAGATAACAATTTTATTTACTGTGAACCCGTGATAATTTATTCAAACAAACACTTACTAAAACTAGATTAATTCTTCATAATCTCAGTGTTTATATCAAACTGTTTTCTGCCATTTATAAGCTTTGAATCGTAATAGGCAGTTATCAAACGCGATCGTTAGGAACAAGTCTATCGCTTTATCGATATATATCGCGAACTGCGATATAAATTTATTGTGAAACTATTACTGGATAATAGTTTAAAATCAAACTGTTTTACCATTGTAATATTAAAATGTAAACGGAAAATTATTATATTTCATGATTATTATTTAATACTGTTATGGCGGTGGGTGTGGTGATAGTAACTATTCTGATAATAATCACGAAATTATAATAATTTTCCGTTTACATTATTATTATTGGTTATTATTTTAGGCTAATGAACGTATCTATTTTATAAATTAATTTATAATAAGGTCTGTGTTACTGTGTTTTGTGTTAAACCAATATACTAGAAACAATTTTTTGAAAATAAAATTTTGACAATAGCAAAATCGATTGATATATAAAAAGCTAAAAGTTTGATTGAACTGTGTATTTCAAAACGAAGTCTACCTCTATAACAATTTGGGTAGGTAGGTAGGTATTTGCTATACTTATTAAGAAAGCTAATTATCTTTCAATATCTGATAAATACTTTTTCATATTCACGTCTTCAACAATACAATACTTAAATGAAAGGATGATAATGTAAAAGTATTTTGAAACCAATTCAAACTTATGTAACGCAATCTTATAAACTTATCAATACTTCTTATCAGAATCCGAACGTCAATTTTGAATACTATCTTTTAATAAGGATGAGTCAAGTGACTTAAAGTTTTTTTTTAAATGTCAGTAAGTTTTTAAAAGTAAAATAAAAGTGATCGAAGTTGGAGCGACATTGATCTCGGATATATGTATAATATGTGTATAATATGATTTTGATATCGATATCTATAAATTGACAATAAATGATAATTATTAAATAGTACTTATTATGTCGTAAACTTTTGCAATTTAGGATAAACATGAAATTTCAATTACTAACTCCAATAGATTAAAATAAACTAGGTATCTTTAATTGAAAGTGCTAAATTGCAGTTAAAGTAACGAAACTTTACCGTAACGTAACTAATTACGTTTATGCAAACTAATTCAGATCATAAACAAATACGAGTATAGTAGGATTGCTTTTCAATTAATAATTAATTACTCGAGCTAATAAATTAACCAATAAATTGATCGTTAAAATTAACTAGTTTTATATTCGCACTTGTCTATCACACGTCATTATATTTTGAAAATTATGTTCCGGATTGAGTATCTGTTATAATTTATGTAAAAATATTCATAATTTAACAAATAGGCAACAGTCTGTTATCAAGGAAATCCGTGTCCTAAGTTATCGATTGACTGAATTACGTCTACGGCAGTCAAATGACTCACTCTAACAATACAAGTTACTTACAGTTTCAATATAATTATAATTTATTTCGGTGCTTTTACCCAACCACGAAATTAGTTCATTAAAATAATTATTTAGCGATCTTATCTAGGAAATTAAAACTTTAATGTATTATAATATCGCCTTTTGTTGTATCTTTGGTTTAGATCTGATTATTAAAACAATATGGATAATTAAAATGTGGTATAATAATTATTTATCTTGGAATTGAAAGTATTTCTGTCTAAAATTATGTTATTTTCAATCTGTGTGTTATACTGGTTATTACTTTAGGGGGCTATTGTTTAATTCCTTCAGTGACAATAAATTATATTTAACACGCGTATTTGTTGATTATTCCGAAATTTCGTCTTTAAATAAGTACATAATTTAAACTGCCATAAAAATCTCAGGCTCACAATGAATCAGTTTACAGCTGTTCAAGTTATGTAAAACCCAATAATTTTATGTTTTATTTAATTGTGCTTACGGATAATCCTTGTCAGAGGAACTGGTTTACTTCTTACATAAGTTGAGAAACGCACTGCGTAAGTTATGCGTGTGTATCTTGTAATTAACATGCTAATAACTATATTAACTACTTCACTAATTATGACCAACAAAAATAATTGGAACTACTTTATCCTTCAAAGTTATTGTTCTACGTATTTAATACTAGATTTAAGGATAGCCCTATCATATTCTAAAGTACATAAGGCAGTACATAATAATTGTATTACCATTACCGTTTTCAGAGAAATAATACTGCTTCTAATTATAAAATTCAGCCAGATTCTAAAAAAATATATCACGCCTGTAATCCCGGAATGGTTAGGGCAGAGGTGTAGCTATAATACAGCAGAATATTTCCCAAAAGTTTTAAAATCCTTATCACGGACATCAATCGGGAACAAATCGTAATAACAAACTGCTACTGAGTAAGATCATCACGAACGTAAAAACAAATAATAACTTGCTTTGTAGCTTACAAATCAAGTTAAATCTTACCATAAAATTGCACTTTATTACATTTACTGCATTCAAGCATTACACAAATGCGTAACATACACATACGTAAACTACGAATGACCATTTCATCATTGTTCTTCAAGTTCATCTTAAAGTTATTTTTTATAGCCGTATGTTAAAGAACTTGACATAAATTGTACGAAAACTGGATCATTGACACTTCAACACTTTAGACACCGACTATCGTGACTTACTGGCATTATTATGCACGAAAAAAAATCAATCAATTACGTACGTGTTTCCGATTATTTAATCATAAATAATTGGTTTTAAAAAAATGGTCTATGAATTTTTTGTTTATTTCTCTACAGTAGCCAAGTTCTTAATTTAAATTAATCGTCTTAACAGCTAGTAATTTAAATGCAGAAAAACACTTTAACCACGAAGGTTGTATAGTTGCCAAAGAAAAGTAAAATTACTTACGATTTTCACGTAGTGGTTCATGTTGATAAGGTTTACAAGTACTGTCACTGTCACAGTATCACTGTGTTGCGCGCGCACTGTGTCCGAGTGGTAGATGCGTTCGCGCAGACTGACTGGTCTCGGAGCTGCAGGACTGACCGCTCCCGCTAGAACCAAACGAACAGTGGTGGGTCCACAATTACCAACACAACGACACGACCGGACTAACTTAAACTTTTTACACACGGCATTTCGAAAAAAAAGTTTAATGCAACCTTGAAAATTGTAATGTAATTAATGTTATGTTCTTTTTAAATATCCTTTATTACGTACAGTGTTTAGTGGGTGGATGTTGGCGGCGTGCGCGTGAGTGTGGTAGTGTGCGCTTGGGCAACTTGTTCACATTATATAGAACGCTGCGCGACCTCCGACACGCGGGAAGTGCGTCCGCGCACCACGTGGAGTTGCCATGGCGACCGATGCAGACAGGCAGGATCAGGATGTCTAAAAAAGGGCTGTTAGAAAACATTGAATCGGTTTTTGGGGTAATTTTTAGCGTGTCCCGTTATAATTGAACTTCTTAATTGGACTTTATGTGTTACTTTCTTCTTAATTGAACTTTCTGACCACCTTCTTACCAATTTATTTTTGTTTGTCGTTTTAGATATGGTAAAACGTTTGATTTAAATTTTTTATACGACTGGTAGGCGAAGTCCTATTCGTTCATTGAGTGTTATGATTTTATTACAAATTATTTTTCGATAACTGTAAGTACATAGATAGTCTTCAATTATGCTATTTACATTATCACGTTTCTTTAAAACCTAGATTATTGATTATTGAAGAAAAATCTAAATACAGTACAGCGTTTATTCGACTAGGTAGGTAATTGCCTAATTACTGCAATTACGAAAATTGTTTAAACAGGTGTGATATATTAGACATGCAAACAGCAATAAACAAACATGCAAATTTAAATATCGAATTAATAAGTAGCCGTAGTATTTAAGTAATTAAAAGAACACATCCAAAAGGAAGCCACAACTGCCCCCTAAGATACAGGGCTAGCCTAGTTTAGGAGACAGGGATGAACCTATTGTACTTATCTTCAAATGTTGAATTAAGAACTTTAATCTGTAAACAGTTCAATTTACTTGAACTTTGTGGTTATAAACTTATATTGTCACTTACGGGATATCTTCCGTGATTGTTAATTGTTTTGAGCTCCAGATGTTTCGACGCTGGAGCAAGCGCAAGAAAGAGGGTAGACAGATTTGTCTGCTCCTAACAATTTATTTTCCATCCACCCGCATTCTCCAGTCAACCCGCGATCATGGAGCTTGCAACAGCGTCGAAACATCGGGAGCTCAAAACAATTAACAATCACGGAAGATATCCCTTATGTGACAATATAAGTATAGTTTTAAACCGTGAAAGCTTAAAACAGTGTTTGTGGCAATAAATAATTTATTTACTTATTATTTATTTATTTACAATAACATTAGGCTTTCAAAATAGCTAGCCTGTCTAGAACTGCTAAAACCTAAATACCTGCAACTTTGGAACATTAAAACACACAATGTAACATAGTGAGTGTTACCTTAGGAATCTGGATTAGCTATTGAGGTCCTTGCGATGAGCCAACAAGCCGACATCGACATGGTTGTGTGACTAGTAAACCAATATGTACCCACTTATTGCTTCACCTGGCTACGGTAGACGTCAGTCAGGCTACTAGAGAACGCTGTAATGGGTGTAAAACACCTTTAACGAAGCCGAAAGGCTTGTTCTCCCTGTCATTGCAATATTTTTTGGTTTAGACCATATCTAGGAACCTATTGACGCTCATACTATATTTTTCTTACTAACTGTACTTTTTGACACGCAAAATTTACACTGGTGACGTGTAATAATCGATTAATAATCGGGAATTCAATTCAAGTTTTCTTATGGTGACGAGTCGGGACTTCTAGGATGGAAAATGTTTTTGGCGACTAATCGGAACAGTGACGAGTCGGGCATGACTCCTAATTATGTAGATAGATGCGTCAAAGTTCTAACTTTTTCACGAGTTTCTTTTTTTTAATACAACTTTTTAACGTTAAAACTTAACTATAGATACCTACTTCAACGACCACCAAGTGACGTGAAAGTGACGAATCAACGAAACTGTCGAATTAAATAAACTGACGAGTGAGGGACCCAGACCCATGGTTCATGGGACCCTGCGGGGGTCCAGTGTTACGCGGACTCAATAGGCCACATAAATAGGTTTTGAATGTACTTAAGTATCTATGTATATAGATAGTTAAGTACATTCAAATTAGCCGTGTGGTATCCGCCAGAGTAGAATAGAACCAACCCATTACACTCATGGGTGTCGTATAAGGCGACTTTTGTCTGAGGCAGAACACCTTGCGCCTCCGTAGACCAGAGAATGGGCAGCAGCGTTTTCTGTTAGTCTTTCAATATTGCGATCTCCAATCCGCCTGCCAAGCGTGGAGATTACGGCAAATTCCTCCCATCGTGGGAGAGGCTTATGTCCAGCAGTGGACGTTATGGGCTGTTGTAGTAGTAGTATCTATTTAATTCATCCATCAACTCAATGTTTCGAGCTTGCGCTACATGGAGTCCTACCGTAAACCACGATTTTTCACCCAAAAAAAAAACAATCAATCATTTTTGCATAGAGTTCTCTTTGATGTAAAGAATGCTTGGTTGACGGCTTAGTGAATATTCCGTTTGGTAGCAAAGAGTCCCTGAAATCAACTTGGGCCTAGCCTTTCTCCCTATGCTGGAGTCGGAATCCAGTCTAAAAGGATGCAGCTGAATACCAGTGTTTTACATGGAACGACTGCCTTTCTGACTTCCATGACTTAGTTACTCGGCAAAACGATATACTTTGGTAAGGCTGGTCCTAATATCATAACACCAAAGAGCACTTACTATGACTTCCTTTCTCAACAATTTTGGCAAATAGGTAACCTAAATAGGCTTTGAATGTACTTAACTATCTACGTATATACAAAAATTTTGGTTGTGGACAACATTCGTGAGCCTGCATAGCTACTGTGCTGGTAATACTTGAAGGTACCTACATCAGAATTCGATTTAGAAACATCTTAGGAATATGCTTTACTTATAATGCGATGAGCTAAGATGCATAGTTGTGAATACTAAACCAATACATTACTACACATAAGTTTGAATGAGGTCGATGTCGATATACATCACGAAGCCGTCAACCAAGCATTCTGTACATCAAACTAAGTAACTTTACGCAAAAATTATTGCTTTGAAACGACATTTTTTTTGGGTAAAAGTCATTTTTTGTGGTCAAACACAATGTAACGCACTCAAAACATAGTGCTGATGGATGGATTGAATAATACGGGGGTCGTGAAGGTCTTTAAAGTAAAAATCTTACATTAAAAACTTGTATTTAAAAAAAAAACTTGTCAAAAAGTTGGAACTTTGACCCCCAATAAGTAGAAGGTTTCCAGGTATGGTGAGAGAGCAAAACATGAGAACAAGTGCCTTTCGGCTTCGTTAAGAGGTTTTTTACACCCTTTATTAAATGGAAATTCTGCATAAAGTTTTCTTGCTTCTAGACTCATCATCTGCCTAGCCTTTTCCCAACTTAGTTGGAGTCGGCTTCCAGTTTTACCGGATGCAGCTGAATACCAGAATTTTATATGGAGCGACTGCCTATCTGACCTCCACAACCCAGTTAGTACCGGGTAATACGATACCCCTTGGTACGACTGGTTGTCAGACTTTTTGGGCCTCTATGACTACCTAACGACTGTCAAAGATCTACAAATGACAGCCGGGACCAACGGCCGGTATGTAATGGGTGGTCACCCATCCACAGACCAACCTAGGCAAGCACGGCTTAACCTAACGATCGACCCGAGCGGCTGTTATTATTTAGCCACAATACCTATGATATACCGCAAAAAAGTCTCTACTTTTCAATCAACCAATGCCTAGATCTTCCTCTTGCTTCAAGACTCATGGTACTTTAATAATGTGGCGAAATGTGGGTATACCGTTAGATACCTTTCGGGTATTACAGGCATGATGTTACGTTATGGTTATTAGGACAGGTACCTTAGTCACCTGTAATCGCCGCACGTCAAAATAGCGATTTGGAACTGTCGGTGTCAATATTCCATATCAATTGAAATCTGACAGTTGACCGCGCTTAAGATATACTGATCTCGATCAGTTTCATGGGTCAAATTCATCCTTAGTCACCTTCTTCGTCACCTACGACATAAAACTGTATATGATTCACTACAATTCGCATAAAACCTTCATGGAGACTCGTAGCTTGGGGATGACCTAAGGCGGAAATAATACTTTAAATGGATTCGATGTGTGACACAGCACACAAGCCCCGATAATAATAATAATAATAAAACCTTTATTTTCGGGCAACTTTGGCCCATAGATAAATACCTTACAGACTAACATATATGTGATAAAATACAAACTGTGTTAGTATAAAGGACCTTAAAACTATGTTAGTATCACTTCACTTGTGCACTATGTCACCGTGCGTTCATGTGGCACTTGCCCGCGGAAGCGACGGAACACCACTCCCTGCGGCCAAAAGTCCTCCTCCAAGACGAGTTGCAGATAACACGTTGGCACTCGCACCACGAACGCCTTAAAGTTGACGTTGCGGCGCGACTCCAACAGCTGCACTCTCGCCACGTACTTGGTCTTCTGGCGCACGTACTCCACGATGTTCTCCGCTGTAGTGGTGTAGTGTAGGCGGGAGATGTACACCGGTGTGTTCGGCTTCGCGGCACGAATAGGCACGTTGGGCTCCGATGGAGCCGTGCCGCAGCGGTTCTTGTTCGTACGTTGGCGGCGCTTCCTCCTCACCACCGTCACGAAACCATCATCAGCCCGAATCGGTACCTTTTCAGGCACTGGCTTCCCAGCGTGAGTAGTATGTCGAGACTTTGCAGGCGCTGCAGAAACAGGAAGCGCGTCGTGCAGCCTTGCGGCGGCGGGTAGAGGTGCCGGCGGGACGGGAACGGGGCAGCGGGGCGCAAGAGGAGCGCATTCTGCAGACTCAGCTTTCTTCGGTGACGACGGCGACAAAACTGCTGACGCGAAACTAGCCGACGATACATCGAGGCCTGCTCCGCGACGCAAGTTTACGTTCGATGCACCCGACGGTGACCCAGATACCGTTGCCTTTTGACGCCACTCATTGAGTTCGTTGCGTAATTCGGCCACGGCATTTTGGGAAGCATCTAACTTCTTCTGCACATCCACTAGACTTGCCTTCAGAAGAACGATGTCCTTCAACAGGCTAGTAACATCGACGTGGTCGAATGTGACGGGAGGGAGCTTGTGTAAGTCCTTCGCCACGAACGTCGGCACGTCGTCAGGGTCGGTCAGTTTTAGCAGCGTGATGATGTCCTGAATACTTTTCTTAGTCCCGTCACGCCGGCGGGATACCATCTGGTCTCTCTTGTTGAGCAACTGATACAGCAGCAGCTTGGCAGCTGCAATGTCGTCCTCACTGAAGTTCGTAGCGCAGATTTGGACTGCGGACACCTCGTCCATCACATCCAACTTCTGCTGCAGGAACGCCAGTAGCTCATTCGCCACAAGTGGTTGAACCATGGCGATTAAAATTACGAGCGACGGCTTGCGCCGCCGCGATGATGAACGAAAGTTAATACGCGTCAGCAACACGTCTGCATCGAAACGCAGCTACTGCAAGACTCGACAAGCACCTAGTTAGTTCTTAAATAGTTAGCTAATTATTTATTTATTATATTTAGTACTGTTTAACACTAAATTAAACAATCCTTTTACTCGGTCTTCTCAAAGAGCCACAAACATTCTAACATTATCGTTTTCCATTCATCAGCAAACAAGTCCAATCCAGTAAGGTTAAAATCAAAAGTATTTTGTGGAATCTGTAGCATTTCTACGCATTCATGTAAAAGGAAGATCCTTATAGACTTGCATCATAAAGGAGACAATTTTTTTTGTTTGGAGAACAGGCCACCCACATAAATTGTAGCAAATATTAATGAAACGTATATAGATTTCTTCCTTGTAATCTACATCTGATCTTTTACAGTGGTAATATTAGCTAAGCCATGTCTAACCGGAATTATAAGAAATTCGAAAATGAAAACGTGAATCCAAAGAGATTTAAAAAGACTATACATAGAGCGGACATTGGGACTAATGTCATACAATAATTTTGATGTCGTACGTCAGTAGCGCTATCTAGCTATAAATAGAAAAAACACAAATATTTATATATTTTTTATATAATCTACAGTTTAGGATGGCATCAAATTATCGATAAATCTATACTATATATAATATTATAAAGCTGAAGAGTTTGTTTGTTTGTTTGAACGCGCTAATCTCAGGAACTACTGGTTGGAATTAAAAAAATATTTTTGTGTTGGATAGCCCATTTATTGAGGAAGGTTATATAACATCACGCTACGACCAAAAGGAGCGGAGCATAAATGAAAGATGTTGCAAAAACGGGGAAAATGTATTCCTTTTGTTAGCTTTTTCTCTCTTATGTGACGCAGACGAAGTTGCGTGGGTCAGCTAGTACTATATACTTTTTTTTTTGTAAACGGAAAAAAACGCCCCTATTTATGTAAGTATTTTCTGTCAAATGACATTGACCACAACAGGAATGATTTGACTCGCAAAAACTATCATAATATAACTTATTAATTATGATTTTAAGATTCCGGTTTCGTTTTAATGTTATCTTTCGTTTATTACTACAGTAAAATGGTTACTTTTTTTTGGTGTAATATGAATAATATTTGTGCAACATCAAAGAGGGCCTAAAAAAACTGTCTCCTTTTAAATCCAAAAATGGAACACAGAAAACAAAAACGAATCCATATCAAATCTCCCTGTACAAAAACAAAAGAAAACCAAGAAAAATATAGAGCACGGCCTTTGATATAAAAGGTAGCACAATGCCAGGACATATCACTATACATACTCGTATATTTGTTACAATATCAAGTAACTTTCGTATAAATAAAACTGTAAGTTGAACTTGCCCTTGCTGATGTCGAAACGTAAAAACTGTTGGTAACTGGTAGGTTAGCTTCCGCGTTGGACATGGAAGGTGAATGCCCGTGGGCTGGAAACAGGGCAATGTCACCGGACTTGAACAGAGAGTAGGACATTCGAAATCCTTATAATTTTTATTTCATAATTTTTGCCACGGTTAAACAATCAATTGTTTTTTTTTTCGGCGATTATGTAAGAAGTGATATGTTAATTAAAGAGATAAGGTATTTTTATGTTAAAAGCATTTAAATGTTTAATAAATGTATAATACCTATGAGTATTTTTTATTCTCTTATAAAATTTTTAATATTTTGTGTCTGTGTTGATTTTTTAGGAGAAATGAGCGATATAGTAGACAGGAACTGTAAAAATTGCTTAAATTCTTTTCCGTGCAATAAAAATAGTAAATAAACGAACTAGGGCACGGAAGAGATAACATTTTTTGTTTATTTAATCATTAAAGTAACACTTCTAGTATTACGACTAACCCTGAAAAAGGTTGCATAGTAAAGCCAAGATAGGACTCCTTCTTTGACTAATCTAAAAATTAACAGTTTTCTTGAAATTAATTCAATGTTAATTGGCTTTTTGGTCATACTAAGGACGTCTGTAAATAACTGATTGTTTAACTAAAACTAGTACCTAAGAACCACATTAATTTATTATCATTTAACTTATCAAATAGTCTAGGTATAGACAGTTACTTATCCGGTGTATAATAGTTGGAACCCTCCTGAAACATCGCAAGAAGAAATCAGCTGCTCCATGCATTTATGTTCGCGTAACTCGACCAAATGTCGTGAACAGCCGAAACTTGGAGGTTGGTCTTTTAATAAAAGTTGTTCATTATGGTGAGCAGTTGTCATCATCATAACCCTCCTGCTCGTATAAACCACCTTCTGGCCCTTTTTTACAAAAAAATACAAATAATTGATTACTTCTCAAATATTGTCATAATTATATAAACTGAGGCAGCCCCAGTACGTGGGCTGTGGACGGTGGGCTATGGGCTAGCTCAGCAAAAAAGGCAGCCCCAATAAGTTACTTTTTTAGTTTATATGTGTATGAAGAAGCTTTACACCCTTAAAGCTCTTCAATCCCCCACAGAAAAGGGAGGTTCCTTCGACCCAGACGAGTGTTGTGTCTGGTAGGCTACACCCCCGCAGTAACTTTTCAAACAAAAATTACTGACGTGACTCAAAAAGTCGCTGAACTGAAGTGGGACTGGACTGGCCACGTCTGCCGCATGCCCAATGAGCTGTGGGCCAAAATAGCCACTTTCTGAAGCCCTATGACACAGCCAGAAGGCGTCGCGGCAGACCTCGTAGAAGATAGCGGGACGAGCTGGATAAAACCAACAACCAGTAGTCCACATTAGCCCTGAAGAACAACTGGAAGTCATGGAGCCTTTGTTTTAGAGGTCCTTACCCAGCAGTGGGATAACGCAGGCTAACAGTATCAGTATCAGTATTTCAATGATATTCTAGAAAGCGCAGAACTTGCATATAATTGCTGACCCAGACCGGAGATCCGAATCCGTTACTGATGGCTGTCGCAGACATTGCAGGGAAGTTTGATAATGATGCATTGTTTACTGTCTTCTGTCTGTCTGGATTTTAAGGTTAAAACTTAACGGTGCATAAATTTGCCTGTTATATAGATGTATAGCGCCCATAGTTCCATAGCTTAAATTTAATCTTTCCGTGGATTCATACTCTTTAGAAGGGGATTATCGAAAGCCATTTCTACTACACCATATCATCGAAGAGTCATTTTACCGAATAGTCATTTGATCGATGGGTCATTTCATCGAATAAACACAATACATTTGTGGTAAGGATCACAAGGAACAAATTTCTCTTAATTTAAAAAAAATCCATAAGTGTGGAAGATCGCAACATTATGCCTGTTCCTGTAACCTAACAGTACCTCTATTAGGTGAGATACACGGAACACAAAGGGCGAAGAAGGAACATGGATGGGTTTTAGACAGTAAAAGTCTGACACTCCCTCCTGCGCCGCCTAGAGCGGGAGGAGTCATTTGATGATTTCCCATACGAAAAAAAAAGGTAGTATTAAGTATGTTATACATATAGGGCAAGTCTATATCTATCTATCTATCGTACACTAAACTTATCAATACTCCGGGCAGCTAGAATACAACTAATTAACTTGAACAGTAAAAAATACCTTAGAGAAATACGGACGCAAAAGCAAATTGCAGATGAGTCAGCAAGAGAGCGATATCAGCAACACAACACCAATGAAAAGAGAAATAAATTAAACTAACACCCGGCTACTATAAAAATAATTTTGAACTGAAACACAAATAAATTACTGAAAAGAAAACTCGTAGACATTTCATCATTTTTAACAGGAAATCAGTGTTAAAATCTTGCTGTTCTATTACAAGTGTCATCGAACTTTGACTCGGTCAGGGCTAATATTGCAGTTAAAATGGGGTGATACTAAACCGAAAGTAAGATCTCTAATAGAAGAAACGCGAAAAAAAACTGGTCCATTGCGTAACAACGGAAATGATTTTCACGGTTTTTCTTCTTTATCATGTGGGATATTTAATGCATAATAACTCTGATATCAGGTTAGGCCCTGATATCAGAGTTATTATGCATGAAATATCCCTCAGGCGTGCTTGGTTTCCTTACGATGTTTTTCCTTAACAGAAGCAAGACAAGTGATAATTATACAATACATAAATCCAAAATATCAGAGGTGCGTGCCGTTTTTTTCCGGGTGGGAAATCACGTGCCTTAGTTTTGAGCTCAAGCAAGACCTATGACACATCGCTAGGCTTTCGCAGCTATTCACGGTCGAATCAACTGAAGAAGAACGTGTTGATAAATCTTATCTATGATTCTAACTTCCAAGGGTGACGATTTTAAGGCATTTGGAGGAACAGTAGTCTATCTGCTCGGCAGTTTGCTGAACTGGGCCTATTTGGAGCAGCCGTGAGACACACAATAATTAGGTAAGTATATCTTTTTTGTGTTGAGATTTAAGCTTTATTTCGTAGTCATTTTTTTTAAAGTTTAATATCGTGTTTAAAGTATAATATTGTTGCATGTGCCAAATAAACACATTTGCTTTCTTTCATTAGCCTGTATGTAGAATTGATAAAAAAGTGAGCCGTCGCGAGACGCCTGGCAGATGTGAAACATCGAAATTATTTTGAACAAGTAATATGCTTTAAGAAAAAGTCAATATAAAAAACAAACATCATCATCATCATCATTTCAGCCGAAAGACGTCCACTGCTGGACATAGGCCTCCCCCGAGGGGGGGTTTTAGCCACTGCTTTACAAAAGCACAGAGAACGCTGCTGCCCATTCTCTGGTAAGTCCCTTAGTCGCCTCTTACGACACCCACGGGAAGATATGGGATGGTGCTATTCTTTTCTTTACGTCCGACACCATACGGGTTAACCCGTATGGTGTCGGACGTAAAGAATTAAAATTTTTGTTATTGAATTGTTTTTTTTTTTTGATGTGTTTGTTTTTTAAAAAACAAACACATCAAAAACGACTCGATTCACAAAAAGAAAATCCTTATGCTGGAATCGAACTCGAAGTCACCAGATTGTGCTCTGTGCCCCAAGACCAGCTGTTTAAAACTAAAACTTGTTCTAAACCGTGTCAAATATGTAGATCTTATGCTGCTTCAAACACGCGATTTTCATTTGTTTTACCACGGCATGCCTTGCAACACTCGCCAAGCGATTTTCATTTGTTTCTTTGGCCTATAGATGTTTTGCATCAAAAAAATAATAGTTATTAAGACAGACTACAGACGACAGACTCCTCTGATGGCCCCAGAAAAAAACATGCTACTATTGCACCCTTTTTGTTGTAGGTAGGGCGGTAATCCTCAAAGCTGGATTTATAATAATACATATTTAAAGAAGATGCCTCGTTGGTCTAGTGGTCGCAAGCGCGACTGTTGAGCATGAGGTCCTAGGTTCGATTTCCAGGTCGGGCAGGTGTTAGTGAATTTTTCCATTAAGAATTTCGCAGTAGCAGTCACGGAGACTGGATTTGTGCCTGGTTGATGTAATAGGATCACACCCTATAACATGGAACGGAAACGGAAACGGAATGGCGAAATGTGGGTGTACTATTAGTACACCTCTGCTAGGCCTTCGAGGATTACAGGCGTGATGTTATGTTAAAGAAACTGTCGAATTCTTGGCGAAATGTGGGTGTACAAATAGTACACATGGGCTCTAGTAGTAACTCTTCGTGGCGTACGGTCGTAATGTGTTTTACTTACTACTTTAACGGAGTTAGTGGTCAAACGCAAGCCTAACCAATAAAAAAGTAACGAATCACCGCATCCGTAGTGAGGAAAAAATATGTAGAATACTATCGATGATGTAATGTAAGAGAATCGTAATAATATAGTATTATGATCATTATTTTACGTGAGTTACCTACATCGATATGAGAATGCGCTGATATAAGCATGACGATGATAATTCAAAGATGGCCTATTGGAACAGCTGCGATCGACCGCAAAAGTTGATGGTTATCGAAAAATAAATTTACCTATACGATACTAGCTTTTATTTGCCTGTCATCATCATCATCATCATCATTTTAGCCGAAAGACGTCCACTGTCCGTGGACATAGGCCTCCCGCAAATGTCGCCACATTGACCAGACCCGTGCGTCTCGCATTCAGCGGATTCCTGAAACCTTCACAAGGTCATCGGTTCAACTAGTAGGAGGCCTTCCAACGCAACGTCTTCATATGATTCACAGAAAAAGGAAAAATTGTATGTATAGAAAGTAGGTTACTAGGTAGAGGTACCCTATGTCCTTCATGTTTCAGTCTATAGGTAATAAAGAGTGTAAAAAGTCTCTTAATAAATCCAAAAAGCACTAAGACTTGTTTTCCCCATCATTGCGATATTTTTTTTTCTTCTGCACCATGCCTGGGAACCTTCTAGTTACGGAGATATAGGGAGTCACAGTTCCAACTTTTCAACAAGTTTTTTTTTAAATACATGTTTTTAATGTAAGAACTTTACTTTATACACCTCCACGACCCCCACACTATTCAAACCATCCACCAGCACAATGTTTTTAAGCGCGTTACATTTAGTTTCACCGTAAAACGTGACTTTCATCCCAAAAAAAAGTCATTTCCCAGCAATAATTTTTGACACCCTGTATAGGTCTTGGGAAATGATAAACGATGTTTATTTTGCAGATAAGTTTTTACGAACACTTTTAACGTTTTTTTTTTAAATGTTGGGGTCGGTCTCCCGTAGCTGACTACTCTGAGAAGAATAGCCGAAAAAAACTCAAACGACATAAATAAGTCTCTTTTAAGGTCCAGACATAATCTTGGTCAACTCCACATGAGGACTACGCAGATTTGTGTCTGAGTTGGTATTTTGAAGAAAGAACCACACAGATTGGACTGGGCCTGTCCAGTCAGTGCAAGCATTTGGGTGTATCGTGTATCTCGACTTATAAGTCAAGAGTATCAATGGATACAACTCGCCGTGATCCGTGGCTAACGTGACCTGTTACTGTGATCGGTGGAGACAAAACCATAATACACCCCGTACTGCTTTCTCCGCCCTGGACACCAAACCCAGACTATATGGCTTACGCTTGCGACCTTTAAACGAACTAGGATAGTACCACAAATTTAAATAAAATGCAAAGCCAAAGAAAAAATAAAACTTACAATGAACAATACAAAAACCTAGACCTTACTACGCGACTAGATGTTCCAGCCTTCGATTTGCGAAACTGTTATATAATAATGTAAAAGTAAATATTTTTTACAACTGCCACAAACATTGAACTTGAGTAAAAATAGAATGACATCGACCTAATTATTACATCCATGGTCCGGTAAATAAACCTTTGCGAGTGAGTTGGCAGTAATTAAAAAGTATTTTTATGAATATGTAACAATGCTAGACTGTAAGGCTGAAAGTCTGACAGGTGGTAGGTAACCTTAGGTTGATAAGAACTGACACATTGGGGCGGGCCACGGTGCATTGCAAAATATATCCTTTTAATGGGGAGACACACTGTGGAACTAATGGCGCAAGCATAGCTGGTTCCCAACATCGTCATTGGTTGAAAATGTGGTAATGTCATTTTATATTTCAAAATAGCATGACCTCATTGGTCAGATTGAGACCAGCTATGGTGGCGCCATCTTAGATTATCTTTGCCTGTGTCTCCCCATTCCTTTTTAATCCCTTTAGTACGAACCATCGAGAACTACAGACGGGACGCACCACGCTTCTTTGTATAGACATGCCACGCTCTGAAGCCCGATTCGTCTGTAATGTGCAGTACCTAGCAACAGTTTCAGTAATTTCGAGGGTAGATATAGAATGGTGCCTCGTTGGTCTACTGGTCATAAGAGCAACTGCTGAAAAAGAGATCCTGGCTTCTATTCCCAGGTCGAGCAAGGTGTTATAGGGTTTTTTATCAGGAATTTATCAGTAGCAGCCACGGAGTTTGGAGCCCAGTTGATGGCAATAGGCTCGCTCCCTACATGAGACTCAAACATACCAGGCCAAATGTGCGTGTACTATTGGATACATCTCAGACAGAACGAGGATCCTGCGTAAAAGACGGATATGTGGACGACAACTGCTACCGACTGTCGCCATTACTATTTCTAGCGCCAAGATGCGTTGTCCGTGGTCCGGGTATAGGTGTCGGTGCTTTAAGATTCCGTTTAATGGCAATGCAATTGCTGTGACTCTGATTTTGCTAATTTTCACAGGTGGCGGTTTCTTTGGGACTAACACACATTTGGGCCTCGTCGTCGAGCTTCATTGTCTCGGCGCTTTTCTGGTGGCCGCCACTGTTGATTCTGGCTTTCAGTGGTTACAGTAGTTTGGGAACAGTGTGGCGGGCTTGTCCTAATAAAAAAATGTGGCAGTGATGATTCGGCGTGACGATCTTCGCAGGGTGGCTGGTAGCAACTGGATGAGAGTTGCTGAGAACCGAGTTGAGTTGTTCGAGATTGAGGAGGCCTATGTCCGTTGTGTATAGTTGGGCAGCCTGAATCCTGAACCCAATAAACGGATCTGAATGGACTAAAGGATATCCCTAATTACAAGTGATTTGTAATGCAATAATGTAATCAAACAATAAAATTACTGAATATTAAAACTACATCGTGGTAATTGAAACTAACCTAGTTTCACACAAATTAGTAAGGGCTAATATTGATTTATGGGATGTCCCTGTCACGCCATTTTAACTCACAATTGACGTATTTCCCATGTAACTATTCTTAGGAATCTGGGTATTAGAGTAATTTATTCACTTTAGTAGATTAGGAGTGACCCACTCAATTGATACCACTTACGGGTAAGATTCTATTACAATCACGCAAACCTAGAAAAACTACAGAACAACCTCTTACCACGACTTGATCATTTATTTTGTTTTAATTAACTCTAAGAACAATATTCCAGTTTTTGTTGATGTTGAACAGAACCACCTCATGCTGAGTTCCCCCGAAAAGGATGAGCAGATGAGTATATTTCACTCCACACGCAATTTAAGTAAGTTATAAATCACATGGGGTGAGCTATTTTGTTTAACTGGGCACCCATTCCGATATACAAACCGCTAGTTTTTTCCACCTAAGGTCCCGATGCCTCGAGGCTGCGGGACTGTTCGAAAGAGATACCGTGGCCCCGGAACACAAAGGGCGAAGAAGGAACATGGATGAGTTTTAGTCAGTAAAAGTTGACACTACCTCCTGCTCCGCCCAGAGCGGGAGGAGTCATTTGATGATTGCCCATCCGAAAAAAAAGGTCCCGATGCCTGCCGGGGCTGCGGGACTGTTCGAAAGAGATACCGTAGCCCCGGAAAACATAGGGCGAAGAAAGAACATGGATGAGTTTTAGTCAGTAAGAGTCTGACACTCCCTTCTGCTCCGCCAAGAGCGGGAGGAGTCATCTGATGATTGCCCATCCGGAAAAAAAAGGTCCCGATGCCTGCCGGGGCTGCGGGACTGTTCGAAAGAGATACCGTGGCCCCGGAACACATAGGGCGAAGAAGGAACATGGATGGGTTTTAGTCAGTAAAAGTCTGACACTCCCTTCTGCTCCGCCCAGAGCGGGACCTCATTTGATGATTTCCTATCCGAAAAAAAGGTTAACTGCTCAGCAGCTGCACCAGCAGCCACAAAACTATAAGGCACTAGCAATGATTAACAGTCGAAATTATACCATGACGATTAAACGGTTCTAGATAAAAAAAAGATCACATCTATTGTGTATTACAATAAATAAAATTGAAGTGTGTTTGTACTTTCAAAATAACAGTTATTTTACTGAATCGATGAAAGTATACGGTATCTACTTAGAACAAAAAAACTTATTTTTTGTCTGTCTGTTTGTTTGTTCCGGCTAATCTCCAAAACTGCTGGACCGACATTGACGGGACTTTTATTGGCAGACAGTTGATGTTATGTAATAACGAGTAAGGCTACTTTTATTTAAAGATAAAACCTTAGGTTTTTTTTTTTTTTAATTGATGTCAAATCCTATTCAAATAGGGAAGTATTTCTTATTTTATAATAATATTACGCGGTTGAAATTCGCGGGCAACAGCTAATTGAATATAAGCAATATGAATTACCGAAGTGTCACTCCTGGTCACACCGATCTTCATCGAATCGAAGACACTCCATTCCGATGTAAATATTTACCAGTAAGCATTTCGACACGGTACATCAAACATCATAGGCACACTCGACAATCCTTCACCTTGCCAATCTGCCAATCAAGCGTGACTTCGGATCGCTAAAAAACCGTTATTACCTAATAAGAACAGAATTATGCCAAGTTCATTGGGCATTATAGCTATTTCGATTGTCTGAGGTAAGTGCGAGACAATGAAACCGATTGTCGACAAAATAATGTAGTTTCGTGTGATTTTTCCCTTCAAAACTAGTCGACACATTCGTTTATTGTCAATTGTTGTGTTTAAATACTGCATAACATAACATCACGCCTGTAAGCCCCGAAGGGTTAGGCAGGAGGTGTATAGTTCTGTTCAAACTTTATGGCGGCTCGGAAGTTAGCTGCGAGTGATGATCTGCGTATTATACAGTCAGATGCTGCCTCTGCGCTCCGCTGATACCTAAAATTGTGTTCTGCGGAGCTTTACGTTTGATGTTTCGAGCCGCAATAAAGTTTAAACCGCTAAACCTGCGCTGACTGTCACTCGCAGCTAACTTCGGAGCCGCCATAAAGTTTGAACAGAACTATACCTTAATTGGCAAATTATGTTTAAGTCCCATGTCATAGGGGACGGGCCTGAGGCCATAAACCGGGCAGAAATCCTAACTCCATTGCTGCTATTGAGAAATTCCTAATGGAAAACCCCAATAACACTATGAGTGACCTGGGATTCGAATCCAGGACCTTATGCTCAACAATCGAGAGTGCAACCGCTAGAACAACCAGGCAGTTTAAATAAGAATGCAGATGAATCGGGAAGATTCATAAATTTTCTTTTGTTTATTTCGATACGGAATGTTAAAGTACTATAAAAATAATGACAAAAAGCGGAAACAAGACATAAATCGGCCAAATAACACAAAAGTTATAACCATTTAAACTTTTGTTTCTATCTCTTTCTAGATAAACGGAATTTAGTATGGAGTTTGTACGTCGATGCAGAGAATGACGTCATTCGTGTTATCGGATCTCTCTGTCTAATCAGCAGTTTCAAATGCTTATAACTTAGTATTTTTAATAGATATTTAAAAAATAATTTCACTTGGCTATTTCTGATGTTAATACGCTTTGTTTAGAGTGATGAAAAAAATCATGCATCTACCCTATTGTGAAAAAATGATAGGAAAAAAAACAAACAGAGATAAGACCTGTGTTCCAGCCGTAGGGACGTTGTATACCAATCATGCTAAGTAGAGTGGATATGGAAATAAGTATTCATACCAATTAAAGTCAGCCGTAGTAGTACATTAGAGGTTAGTTTATAGCTATACGGAAGGGATTATTAATACTTCCTATGAATGACACCTACGGACAGACGGTAACCAAAAGAAAACTCGGGATATAGGAAGCTGAAAAAGGAGGTTCCATGCTATTTGAAAAAAATACCTAATGGCTTGTACACATAAACACGATACGACGTCGCATCGTGCTATGACGCGGCATCAAAAGCTATCAAATTCGGAGTGTTAAAATGTTCAAGCTCGCTACGCACGCTTTTGAATCCTAGTTTTTTCGTTTGGTGTGTTTTTCTGGATAGATCGACCAAATTACTCCTTGAGTCTAACATATCCGAGGCAAAAAATGTCAAGCCGTTTTCATGGAAGTGAAGGTTTACCTCTACATCCTAGTCTCTTAATTGTTCAGAAACTTATGTCGACAGTATTTATTACCTGTATGAATGGTAAAAATAAAATCTGTACAAATCCGAGAAGGACTGCTATATTTTTCAAGCTTATTCTCGCTCTTACATTCTGGAGCCCAATTTACTTATTCATCCTGAAACTGTTATGCATAAGTCGGCAAAGGAACTTTAAGGGTGCGAAATAAAATTCGAGCTCGCTTCGCTCGCTTGTCTCTTATAGTTTTCATGTTTCTCAGACTTTTCTGAATAAGCCAAAATAATTTCAATAACGCCTTTATAAATGGTGTAAATAAAGTGTTACGAATCGGAGCTACAAAAATTTTTAGAATTCATCATTCAACTACTACCTCTCCACGAAGAATTTTATCTGATATTAGATTCAACGTCACATTACCGATCTTTCCGGATCTACTGGCCGTGCCCACAACCTATTTTGCGGGCTGGATCCGGGCCTGTAACTTAGGTATAGCCACGATCTCACTTGGTGGAATGCAATGAATGGCGTACGCAAGGGATCCTTAGTAGATTTCATACAATACATAATATATTCCTCAGATTAAGATGGAGCGCTCAGAACACGCGAGTGGTTCCACCAAAGCAAATACAAAATCAAAAGCAAATACAAACTCGCGACAGTACCAAGCTACGCATCGTCTCGCTCACACGTCTCTAGTGATTTGTCATTTTAGGTCAATACACGCCGTCTTGTGTGTTTAAACACTACAAAAGTTGTTCACAAAAACTAAGAAAACAAGATGGAATATCTTTCCACAGGTAACTCTTGTTATTTTTATTGTTTTGGTATTTATTTTCCATCAAATATTTTCGGCTCACTTGAAACACAAAACCTTAACAGTAAGTCGTCTGTGTTGCTAGTTTATGACGGGAAAATTACCCTGAATTAGGGGAATGTGTATTGTGCATAAAAATATCGATTAATTTATACATACGTAATTGCGTATAAGGAAATATTGTATCTAAAGGGTGCATTTAAATTCATGACGAATAATTTAACCTCCGGCATTACTAACGATACTAATTGTACTACGTAACTCAAAAACATTATTAAATTATTAATGCATATTAGTATGCAGTATTTATGCAGTATTTAAAACCTCACAACAGCTGACTAACACATACTACATCACAGTAACAGTCCACTAACACTGCGATCCAAATTATTACTACGAGACGAGTGGCGCGAGCGCCGATCACGTCACGGGACAAATCGATCAAATGCGACAATACACCTGCGCAGTCGTAATGACACGAGGTCACTAGTTAGTTCCGTCCGGGTCGTAAAGACTTCGGGTCTCGGGAGGGCAACCGCAAGCGCGGGGCCGTATTCGTATTTTTGCGTGAGAAAGAGGGACGGAGAGCATGCCTTTAAACTAGTTGGTACTTGTAAGGATATGCCGCGCTCGCGCCGCTGGATTATTTTATTATTTGATGTACGTTTACTTTTCGTTCCGCGCGCGGTGTACTGCGCTTTCAAATTATAATATTTCAAGACATAATGGGGTTTATGAAGTATTTTATTATTACTTTTAGTGTTTAATTGCAACAATTAGCCTTTGCCATGTGACATACTACAAGCAAAATCGCGTTTCCAATTTAAAAAAATAGTAGTACAATATTTGGGAACAATTTAACTGAACAAAAATATGGGAGTATTTCTCAATATCTGGCAACCGTAAACGCACACAGACGCGCGTGTCCTTACACGGCGCCTCTTGTCTGCACACATAAATAAAAACCGGCGTCACCTTGTTTGTCGCGCATGTTCTATCTGCCTATTTCTTTAATCTGAGATATATTCTATGTCCAGCAGATATTATAGGCTTGAATATATTTTTATTAACCTTTGAACCGTCATCTAACCTCTGTAATATTCGTATCTACATAAGTAGGACATTGATAACTTGTCATAACGGAGGCTGTCCCGCTTACCAATTCATAGTTATCGACACAAGTGCGTCAAAAAACCTCTTCTAATTCAAATGAATATTGATTATTCTATAAAATATTAGTTAATGCAAATAATGATAACTTTAAATGAATTAAGAGACTAACAGAATGTCCACACCGAATAAACTCTTTCGCTTGTCCTCGACCTACCATTGAAACCGAATTGGTCAAACGTAAGATTACGTTTAAATATACTAAAACATTCAAATTGCATGCAATCGCGCAATAATTACCAAGTTACGAATCAAACATTGAAAAAAGGTACCTATATAATTAACACGACTTTTTTTGCGGTTACATTTCATATCGAAATAGGTTAATGTCGCTGATATAGAATAATTTAATGTACCTACGTTGGTGTAGTATTAGGATATGATAATCTTATAGCGGAAGGAAGGATGACGGCTGTTTAGACCTTGCAACTACTTCCTTTAACGTAATCGGAACTGGTGCACTCACTACCAACCTCCACACGAGCCAATGAAACGTATACAGCGTATTAACTTGTTAATTTCTTATTAAAAAACAATGTCAACCGATTACTATCGTAGAAAATGCTTGGTTTTAAACTTGTTTTACTTGAAATTACGATATCATAAATAGCGGCTTTACCTATTTATATAGGTACTTACAACGTTCGAACTGTTGAGACACACGCAGGGCTCCTCTTTAAGCAATTGGGCTATAATCCGGTTCTCTATTGTATTACCTAACTTTTTTATTCATAATTTAAAGTGCCATAACTTTTTTTGTCCTAATCATCATTTGTCCGAATGATAACTTATCCTAACTTAATATCACATAATATCACATGCCATAAAATTGAAATCCCTAAATACAATATACCCTAAACCCGTTTGTCATAAATATTACAATCAATAATATACAAAAGACTTAAAACCGTTTTCAATAATAGTTATAAATCCTAAATTAAAAAAAAAATATACAATGTTTTGATCCTTATAATATTTTTAAAACAAACCGGTATGTTCCCAAACGTTCCCAAAAGGGAACAGAACATTGTTATGTTAATTGTGTCTGTAATTACGGGTAACTACAGGGTATTACTTAGCTTTTGCTATGCTATGAACTTCTCTCAACACAACACATTTTTATACCAGAACCATCATAATATCGCAGAAAGTTCACAGTTAGAATCTTCTTTTGGCATAGATTTCATATCGGTAGTCACTAAAAGGCAGAAAATCAATCAATCAAACAAACACAAACCAAACAAACATACACCTTGCATGCAGCAAGCATGCAGCAAGCATGCAACTAGCTTGCAGCAAACATGCAGCATGCAAGCACGCATACAGTATGCAAGCAAGCATGTAGCATGCAAGCGAGCAAGCATTCAGCATGCAAGCGAGCAAGCAAGCAGCAGGCATGGTTTCTGTCACGGCTCCGGCGTTGCGGGGCTCCGGCGGTCCCACGCGAGCTTATCGTCGCAGATGTGTTTAACGCTCACCACCGCAGCTTCGGCTTGCTGGCCGGCGAAGCCGGCCAGCCTCAGCAGCGGCGGCGAGTGTTACAACCACCTGCGCCTCAACTCGCGGGCCGCCTCGCCCCTCCGCGCCTACGCGATTTTAAATTACACTCTCGGGGTAGGGCAGACAAGACTGGCGTGGGGTCGGATTTACAGCGATTCGTTTCTGTCACTAAAACCTAATTTTTAGCAAATGTTTTAGGACCAAAAATTTCATTATACTTATATGAACATTCGGAATAATACACGTTATATAATAAGATACTTAGGAAATTTGACTTTATGGCATGTAAAATTAGAAGATTCAATTATTATAATATTCGATATTATGACAAAACAGTTTTAGAAATAAAAATAATTATGTAAAACAAAAATTCGGGATTTTGAACATTATGGTTACTGAAGTTTATGGCAAACGTTTTATGGATAATGATTTTCGGACAAAATTATTTAGGAGAATTAAGGGAGTACCCTATAATCCATTAGGTATACAGAGCGAGTCGGTGGATATCACAAGTCTTAGAATTTTTGGTTTTAGGACATGGGCGCTTTCTCACAATATTTTCCTTCACTATCTTGAGAACAGTAGTGATGAAATAAAATAAATGACACAAAGTAAAGTTTCCGTCAGGATTCGAACACGCGACCTAAGTATGACACCTACTCACATGTGACATAAACAATCTCGCTTATTGCAAATGAATACGGTTTTTTCACATTGACACATAACATAACATCGCGCCTTTAGTCCCTTTCCTCGAAGGCTGAGGCAGAGGTATACCTAATGGTACATCCAAATTTCGCCAGTTACATTTAAGTCCCATGTGATAGGGGAAGAGCCTATTGCCATCAACCGGGCGCAATTCCAGACTCCGTGGCTGCTACTGAGAAGTTACTGATGGTAAAACCCAATAACACTTTTCCCGACCTGGGAATCGAACCCAGGGCCTCAAACTCAGCAGTCGTGCTTGTGACAACTAGACCAACAAGGCTGTCAAGTTTTCACATTGATCGTGACGGGTGTAAAACACCTCTTAACGAAGCCGAAAGGCACTTGTTCTCCTCGCCATTGCGATCATTTTTTGTTCTATACCATACCTGGGAACCTTCTAGTTACGGAGATATTGGGGGTTAAAGTTTCAACTTTTTGACTAGTTTTTTTTTATACAAGTTAGTTAAGTAGCCAGCTTTCGGCTTCGTTAATTAAAAGGTTTTTTACACCCTTTATACCAGTAATTGTTGAAAGCTAATCATTGAAACATTTGACATTAGGCTACTCATTAAATTATTTGTCTGTAAAACAAGCAGAGGTAGGTAGGTATTGCTGAATTAATTATGTAGTATTATTAGGTATGTTAATAGCAGGTTGTAGGAAGTTTGTTAAGACCCAGTTCAGATAATTATAATTTAATGAAACAACAGTAAATGTTGGTCAATAGTTAGTACCAGCTGTTACCAAATCAAATAAAGGTACAAAATTTGATAGGTAGAAACCTATTGCATATCCTAGGAAAACAATGTCACGATACTGTCGATACTGCTCTGGGCCCTATCAGAATACCAGCGCTGTAACGTTTTTTTAATGTTATAGCACCATGATGAGATAGGGGGCCTTTTGGCCTCGTACAGGACCAATTTCGTTTCTTTTTATTTTTTTTCTCTTTGTTTTATTTTTATTAGTTGTACCTACTGTTAATTTCTCCATTTTAATTTGTGTGTTTTGTCCTGTGCGGGCTAATAAATGCTTTTTCTTTCTTTCTTTCTTATCAAAAAGATATTTATCAGCAATTTGTCAAATCAGGAACAATGTTCCAACAGACATATGAGCATGCTAGATCACTAAAACGCGGCCCAAATAGCTGTGGTTAAGCCCTATGGTTACTAAGACAGTAGGTAGATCTCAGACAGGCTTACGTGACCACTTGCACGACTCAGAATTCGTGCTAGCTCCATTGTGATAACAAAGATACCTTTGCTGTTCAACGAACCTTGATTCTACGAAATACGTGCTAAACTCCAATACCTTGAGAAAAGCAGTAGCAGTAACAAAAACGGACGGATGTTAATTTCGAACATTTCTGTGAACATTTCTTTTATACATGACATCGGCCATTTTTTATTCCATTGGAACTTTGAAATATATTAAAAAAATATATCGCATAAAAAAAATGCAACACAACAAGGTTTGTAGCGTATTTGCTGAACCATGCCTGCTTACGAATTTTTGCATTTTATATACTTCGATTTTTTATTTTGTGGGTATTATGCAAAAACTTCCCGTAGTAGACGTATAGCGGACTACAGGAATAATTTCCAAGCTCGTAGCACTTGTAGCCCTACGGCGTAGCAAGGGTTGCGTAGCTGTACCTTCTCTGGATTTATTGGTTACACAAACATTGGTTTACGGCAATTTCTACATCTACAGTTCTACACATATATTATAAAGAAGAAAGGTTTGTATGTTTGTAACGAATACTCAAAAACTGGACCGATCTCAAATATTCTTTCACCATTATAATGCTACATGCTCTCGAGTAACAAGCTGTATTTATTACTAGACATAACAAGGCAAGTAGTTTTCTAGTCGTAGAGGATTATTTATAAATTATTCTGTAATGTTCCCACTGCTGGATAGACTGCGACTGCGGGCCCAATGGGTTGGTGGATGTGTTGTTTTTACACGAAGTATATAGGTATGTATATTTTATGTAGGTAATGGTTGATGTGAAACATGACTATTCTAACACGCAACGGCGACCTCTAGCGGCACATTAGGTAATTAACATGCACTATGTCGAGGTGGCGTTGAGGCCGCGCCAAATAGGACAGAACCGGCGGAAATTGTTCTACGAATGTTTTGTTTACTAACATTACGTAAGTCTGTGAACTATGTCGTCGTTACGGTGTGAGGATTAGTGATTAGAGGGTACTTTTTACATTTATTAGGCTCGCCTCATCTTATGGTAAAGGAGGATGCGTATACGGCGGTGCACGCTGACCTAGAAGCAATGCACTCATACTGTAATAGCTACTCCTTTGCTGGCACAACAAAGCTACTAATTGGCCCAAGACTTCACTAAATTCCACGGCTTCATCGGTGGAACATAAAAACGGGGAAAAATATAATGACCACCAAAAATAACTTTGTGACCACTAACATCTTTCACCTAAAATATCAATTGATCACCAAATTTAGTAAATTGAACACCAAATTTTAATGAAGTGGTTGATGACAAACTAGTTTTGCCTAGGCCGACTTGGGGCACCCAGAAACGGATAGATTAGGTTAGAAGGGTATGGCGGGGTTGAATGAGCGAGCGAAGCGAGCGAATAGACCCCTCCAATCCTCCATACCCTTCGTGGATATTTTTTTTATAAACCATTCAGGAGTATAGGAGCTCCGCGAAGCGGGGCTCCGTCGACCGGGTTTTCCTCGACTCGGATGCAAGAGCATAACAGTTCAATTTCTGGTGGTCATAAATAAATGTTTGGTTCTAATTTTACGATAAAATGGGGATTAATTTTGGTGATCATTTACTAATTTTGGTAATCAAAAGTGATTTTTTTGCCGTTACATTTTGCTAAATCTGGTGGTTTGTTAATTGTATGCCAATAAAAACTCCAGGATTTCGCACAATAAACGGGTTCACAAATTGTCATTTTGTATTATAGTCGAGTGCAATTAGACAATAAGGTGGAACGAAGTTTATAGTGGTCGGATTTTCATGGGACTTTTTTTATTGAGTTCCTAGAGGGGTGGAGAAGGAAGTTAAAAAAAAAATTTCGACGCTCGCAACTTTTTTTTTTTTTTTTGAATATTCATTGAAATATTTTTTTTCGTTTATGAATAACTTTAAATTCGACGAATTCATATTGTCGTGTAATAGTGTAACCTGCGTGCATAAATTAAACGCTAATTTGGTCTGTTTCTTTGTTCATTGTTGTCGATTTAATGTATATTTCAAGTACTTTTGAAAATTTCCTATTTTCTGCCATTATTTCTAAAATATCGAATTTTTAAGACTAAGATTTCTTTTGAAATTGGTAACTGATGCTTTTTCACAGATAACTGGACCAGAAAGTATTAATGAAGACCACTTTCATGAGTGTAGTGACTTAAAATTCATTTGGAAATGTTAGAAAATCGTCTATGTTAACCATAAAGTTCGGTACGGGCCCCATTCGGGGCCTGACAGACAAACCTCCGCTGGCTCGGTACGGGCCCCGAATGGGGCTAGCACTTAAGTCATACTTCATCCTTATTGTTTAGGTAAATATCTAATTTTCCGATTATCAAATACTATGAGTGTGCGTTAATTAAGAGAGTTGGATAAAAACATCATGTGTCAAAGCCATTCAAAGTTTAGTAATTAAAGCGCAAGGTTCTTAATTTATCTTAATAAAATCCAAGTGCGTAAATACGCTGATCGCCATTTTAACAGCAGTGCTGGCCGAGGCTAAAAATCATAAAATTAGGGTTTTCGGACATCCAAGCTCCACTATGTTTAAATTTAATTACTCGTCATTTAATTATGTGACGAATTCATCCCTAATTTAATGTAAATAAGCAGTGGTAATGGTGAATTATACTATCTAAAGTCGAAGTTTCGCGCCAATCGTGTTTTTTTACGTTTTATTTTTCATATTATATAACACAGACGCATACAGATTCGATAACAGTTATGATATCTAGAATTCCAAATATTATAAACAACATGAAAATGCCCAGATCTTAGCGTAATTTACTATTACAGAATCAATAACACGTAATATTCATTACCACTACTCACTTTGTATTCGAAATAGACGACCATTTTCTTTTTAAATTATTTGTGATTTGTGTGAAAGCGATTATTCTAATCGATTCTTTTTTTGTAAGTTTCGATTAACTCGAGTAAATAAATTAAAGAATTTAATAAATCGTTGGACGGAAATTAAAATAATGATTATAATATTTTTTTAAGTTCAAATAATGTTTTTTGTACATTATAGGTACTAAAAGCGACCCACAAATAAACAGCACAGATTGGTCTATTGCAAAATTGGCGCCAATTTTTTTTCCATATCAAAATTTAAATTAAGAATGCATTCGCTGTTCACATTTATAATTGAAACTATTAAATTAACTACCTAGATAATTAATTGTGTTCTTATTTTTAAGAGACGCCTCTTAAAAATAAGAACACAATTAATTATCTTACTATATATAATAAGACGTGATAACGTCTTATAAATCGATGAACGCCGGCTGCACGCGCGAAAGTGTCACGAATCCTGCGATCAACGCCCGGCCCAAACCCTTAGACCTAGAACTGAATTTTTGCAGTGGTTCCCTTTATAATGTAGACAAGGTATAAAGAAGGATTTTTCGAAATTCAACCCTTAGGGGAGTTAAATATGGGATGAAAGTTAGTATGAAAGTCCGTTAGTTTTAGGATCTTATAATTTTGTGTTTAGGCTGATGATTGAAAATTAATTTCTTTGTGTCAGCGTTTTTGATAATTTCACCCCCAAAGGGTTAAAAAGGGGATGAAAGTTTGTATGAAAGTTCGTCAGTTATAAAGTTAGGACCTTAAAATTTTGTGTTAAGGCTGACAATTGATACGGGGCCCCGGTGTGGGCGACTTCATTGAGGCGGCGTGCCGCCCACTACCTAAACGCGCCCCAAAATGTGGTAGCCGGCGCGGCTGGCCCGGGGGTACCGCGCGATCGCCCGCGAGGCGGCGAGCCTCCTACCTACCTTGCCGCCACGGATCTGGAGGCGATAGTCCTCGCGCACCTACATGAATGGCGCGCAGAGGCGCTACGCCGGGGGGAAACTCCGCTGAGGCGGCAAATTGTCGCTCAGCGGATAGACTTCCGGCGGGATCTCATGGTGACATGGAGAGAGCGACTGTCGCAACCCCGTGCAGGGCACGCCACAATAGAGTGGCGATAAGTGCCCTCTTTGAGGAGTGGCTTGAGCGACGCCACGGCGTCCTCACCTTCCGCCTGACGCAGGTCCTCACCGGACACGGTTGTTTCGGGAGGTTCCTGCAACGATTCGGGCGGGAAGAAACGCCCAGGTGTTTCCATTGCGAGGATCGACCGGAGGACACGGTGGAGGTGTGCTCCGCGTGGGCGGAGCACCGCCTTGTCCTCGAAGTGGCGATTGGCGGCGGCGACCTCTCGCGTCCGGCCCAGGTTCAAGCCATGGTCCGGAGCGAGACGGAATGAGACGTCGTCACCTCCTTCTGCGAAGCAGTAATGCTAGAGAAGGAGGTGGCGGAACGTGAGAGGGAGAGAACCTCCGTCTCATGACGACAGGCCGTGTCGACGGCGCGTTCGTGTTCCACGCGCGCCTCAAAGAGAGTCAGCAATAGGAAGGGGTCCGCAAGGGCCGATGCCTGCCAGAGTTGCGGGACTGATCGAAAGAGATACCGTGGCCCCGGAACACAAAGGGCGATGAAGGAACATGGATGGGTTTTTGTCAGTAAAAGTCTGACACTCCCTCCTGCTCCGCCCAGTGATGATTTCCAATTCGAAAAAAAAAAGGTCTGACGATGAAAATTAATTTATACATGTCTCAACTCTCAGCGTTTTTGATAATTCCACCCCCAAATGGTTAAAAAAGGGGATAACAATGGGGATTTGTGAATAAAACGTCTTGTGTTTTAATTTTCGAAGTAAAAATCACAAAATTTTGTATCTAGGCGTATGGTTGGAAACTAGGGATCCCTTCTTTTTGCATAATGTTCTTTTTCCTAATATACTTACGTACTCCTAATTATATTTTCACTTAACATTATTTACGCACAACAGCTTACGCATAATTTTTTTAAGCATAATTTCTCTAATCATAATAATGATTAAGCATAACATTTTTAGGCATAACTATTTACGCATAATGATATTAAACCACATTTTTATAAGCATAAAAAAGAAGCATAATAATTAACTCCTAAAATGTTAGACATACCCTAATTGGTTATACCAATTTATTTTGACGATTGGAAAAAAAAACCATATCTCCTGAAGCAGGTAGTATATAACATATTCGTTTTGAACATAGTTGATTGTGAACATATTATCTAAGTTTTATTCCTGTAAGAAGCATGCAAACCAGCATATACCATGCATGCAGCAAGCATGCAGCATGCAAACAAGCATACACTAAGCAACAAGCATCAGGCATGGTTTCTGTCACGGCCCTGGCGCTGCGAGGCTCCGGCGGCGGCGGTCCTACGCGAGCTTATCGTCGCAGATGTGTTTTACGCTCACTACCGCAGCTTTGGCGATAAGCTGCAACGATAAGCTCGCGTGGGACCGCCAGAGCCCCGCAGCGCCGGAGCCGTGTCAGGAATCATGTATGCTGCATGTTGCATACTGCATGCTTGCTGCATACTTGCTTGCAATGGTGTATGCTTGTTTGCATGCTTGCTGCATGCATCGTGTATGCTTGTTTGCACGCTGCATACATGGTGTATGCTTGTTTGCATGCTTCTTACAGGGGAAAACCCCACATTTGTTCACAATCAATATATTCAAAACGAATATGTTTGTTACCTCCTTCCGGAGATATGGTTTTTTTTCCAATTGTCGAAATAAATTGGTATATCCAATTATGGTATGTCTAACATTTTATGAGTTAAATAATATGCTTCTTTGTTATGGTATAATGTAATGACATTAAAACATATTTTTATTTTTTCCATTGTGCGTACATAAATTATGCCTAAAAATGTTGTGCTTCATCATTATTATGATTAGAGAAATTATGCTCAAAAATTATGCGTAAGCTGTTTTGCGAAAATATAATTAGGAGTAACAAAAGTATACCAAGTTACATTAGGTTATGATTTGTATTTGGTACAAAATTATCCAACACCCAAGTTCAACGACTATTACTGCTAAACTAATAAAGTTATCGCAACCGCTATAATTTTCCTTTAAGGTTCATAAAATGGACTATCATCATGATTTTTTTCAGATTTTTTGAGCCAGCAGTTTAGCTTGAGTTTAGCTTGAGGGGGGACAACTATTTACTGGAACAAATATTTTAGCACTTTGAAGTTTAATATTTCGTAAATGGAGCATTAAATCGAAAAATAACCTACTAGCAACCCCTAAGTCATTTTTAAAATACCTATTCAACGATACCTCACACGATGGGATAGACAAAAAAAAATCATCCCCACTTCACATTTATCTACCGTAAAAAAAATCATTTTCCAAAATTTTATTTTACCAATTTGTTGCCGTAATTGACATACACAGCTCTACAAAATGACAGCTTTCTAGTACTAACAGTCTCTAGGCAAAACCTTGGACGGACGGACATGACGAAATTTTATGGGTTCCTTGTCAGAACGGAACCCTAAAAAGTGTACAAAAGGATTAATTTCAAAATTAAAATATAATTATTTGAAATTATACCAAGGAGTTTTTATTCCGTCACAAATCTTTTTTTCCAAACATGATTTCATTGCGATTATCGATTAGGCTGAATGCAACTTTTTAATCGTAATGGTGAAACTTGGGTTTACCATAGAGATAGAAAGTTCTCAAGTCAATGGGGTTTACGGTCAGCACTACAAGGTGTTATGTCATGTACCTATTATGGTGGTTGCAACTTTTTTTTTCAGTATATTTAGCAAGACTTTGACCGTGTTTTTTATGAAATGATGTATGAATAATGGCAAAATTAAGAACGCAGATATATTATTACTGTTTTTATTTTGCTCTTTCGAGTTTCTTTAGCAAATGAGAAGCTTGTTTATGTACATTATTTCCAACGCATCTAAGTTACTTAGTTTTTGAAAGGGTTCAGTAATATGTATTTTACATATATTTGGTAATAGACTGACGCCGTTTTACCGACCTCAACACGTTACTGGAGAAATTAACCACAAACTTATAGTATGAAACAGCTGCCGAGACACATTTTTCTTAAAAAAATCAAATACTGAAAGTTCACGAAAATCTTTTGAATTTCTTGACAATTCGCATCACCCCGCGCCGATTCAGCTGATGTGTCATGTGTCAAAATCTTGTCGTGCATAGTGGTGAAAGCATTTTTTTCCAAACACTGCAATAAAACTCAATATGCAAATTATTGTCTTAATCCTCATTTTATTAGCTATCTAACGAGGTATAATAACTAGAAAAATATTTAAAGATACTTGTTAAATATTGGTGACTGCTGAAAAAGTAAATCATGACAAAAGGGCCTCTATCGCTAAGAAGTGGGAGTGGTATCGGTATCGGTATTGGTAGTAAATTGAGCGCAGAGACCCAAGCTTGCAACTTATCTCAGATAAAAATCGTGAGAAATGGTTACGTAATAATTACGATAATTTTTGTAAATTTACCAGCGGCCCCATTCCACCTTTGTCAGCACTAATCAAACTTTATCGAGTACCACCATTTTTTTTTTTTAGTTTTTGGTGTGTATGGATAGCAGATATAATAAGGATAGTTTCAGGATAATATTTACGTTGACCGTCATAGAAATATTTTGAGTAAAATGGCCTTCCTTACTTTTATAGCGACGTTTTCCTGATAATTGTGAATACATCTTTATTCACTTCACTCGTAAACATGGTTTTCATGAATATTTTTACATCCAATTATCTGTGAAAAACCATCAGTTACCAATTTCAAAAGAAATCTTAGTCTTAAAATTCGATATTTTAGAAATAATGGCAGAAAATAGGAAATTTTCAAAAGTACTTGAAATATAAATAAATAAAGAAATAAATATTGCTGGGCATTACACACAGCGCCATCTAGTGCCACACTAAGCTACGAGGCTTGTGTCGTGGACACCAGATAGTTGATATACTACATAGATACTTTTTGTTTGTAAATACATACTTAATATACATATAAACATCCATGACTCGGAAACTAATGTCCGTGCTCATCACACAAACATTTGCTCCGACCGGGATTCGAACCCGGGACCCTAAGAACGTAAGGCAGCCTCACTACCGCTGCGCCAATCAGGTCGTCGATATACATTAAATCGTCAACAATGAACAAAGAAACAGACCAAATTAGCGTTTAATGGATGCACGCAGGTCACACTATTACGCGACAATATGAATTCGTCGAATTTGAAATTATTCATAAACGAAAAAAAATATTTCAATGAAAATTCAAAAAAAAAAAAAAAGTTGCGAGCGTCGAAATTTTTTTTTTTAACTTTCTTCTCCACCTCTCTAGGAACTCAATAAAAAAAGTCCCATGAAAATCCGACCACTATAAACTTCGTTCCACCTTTTGAGTATTTTTTGTCTAATTGCACTCGACTATTAATAGTTTTGTAAGATCAGTCAGCCAATGGGACGAAAAGCTGTTTGTCAGTAGGTAGTAACCATTTTTAACCGACTTCCAAAAAGAGGAGGTTATCAATTAGTCTGATTTTTTATTTTTTTGTGTGTATGTTCAGCCTTTTTTCGCCAATTGTGAACCGATTTCAACGAGTCTTTTTTGTTTGGAAGATTATTTATAAAAAATTACTTCGCGGTGGTCCCGTTTAAATTTGGTAAAGATCTGATGGCGATCTTCGGAGAAATACAATGGAACTCTTCAACTATAGACAGCAATTCGGTCGTGATTGCTGCAATCGCTTGGATGTTTGTTGTTTTCACAACATCATCACGCCTGTACGCTCTGAAGGGGTATGCAGATGTGTACAGTACACCCACATTTCGACAGTTAGGTATGTTAGCTTCCATTTTATTGGGGATAAGCCTATTACCATGACAGTCATGTATTGTTAACAATATGAAATAAATGACTGCCTCGTTGGTTTAGTGGTGGCGACTACTCAGCATGAGGTCCTGGGTTCGATTCCCAGGTCAAAACTCAAACTCAAACTCTTTATTGCATTCATGTGTACATTAAGTTGTTACATATATGTAAGTAAGTTCCAACATGAAACCCAGTTAGGGCACGGCAACATAATAAGGTAGATTGGACAAAACAAACATCCAGTTAGTGGGTATACTGGATTGTAAGTTTGATAACAAATACAATTATTATCGACAATATTACTAGTATTAGGTTTATGTAGTTATTTTAATTAATATTATAAGGTTATTCAATTATTTTATTTACGTGTTTTAATTATTATATTTTATTATTTTGTGTCAATTGTTCAATTGGTCGGGCAGTGTTATTAGGTTTTTCCATCAGGAATTTCTCAGTAGCAGCCACGGAGTCTGGATTTGCGCCAGCGCTCGCCCTATGTTACATGGGACTTAAACATAACTGGCGAAATGTGGGTGTATATACTATTGGGTACACCTCAGCCCAACTCTTCGGGGATTACAGGCGTGATGTTATGTTAAAATAAATGTATATTACAACTAAAAATGGAAAAATAAAAAACATTTTTGCAAAAAATAAAACCGACTTCAAAAACACAACAAAGTGAAAAATAACTTTAGCTTCAGAAGTCTAAGAAACTGAATCAAACACGCAGAAGTCACCGACTGCTGAAGCTAAAGTTATTTTTCACTTTGTTGTTTTTGAAGTCGGTTTTAATTTTGCGAAAAAGTTTTATTGTTACCTCCTCCTTTTTATCCCTTTTACGTAAGTACAAGAACCATACGCCCCTTTTCCTGTCGGAGCTTTCATTTATATACCCAGTCATTCCACTATACATTTTATTCACCCTAATCATTCCATTCTCCCCTGGCCCCTGTCATTCCTTACAGAACTATAATATATCAATTAATTTTCCTACAGACAAGCAGAATCATTCAAAGTGGAAAACACTTGATATGTATGTGGGAAAAAGGTGTTGGAAAATAAAAAAAAACTGTCCCTTAAATAAATATTTATTTACTAAAGATTACATTTAGGTAGCTAGAGATACAGATATTAAAACACGATAAAAAACCAGTGGATGTGGTGTGGTATCTTATAGATACCACAAAAGACCCTGTTTATGGTCTTAGCTGTTATATGATAGGGTGTGACAGATTAATATTAAAATAGTATTATGGTTGAAAGACTATATTAATAGGCTTTAGATACAGTGTGACAACAATATTGTACCTACAGAACAAAGATGATACATTTTTTATAATGTGGCCAGCTTATACAGTGTTGCCACTCTTATATTATTATTATGACATTAGCAATGGCTTAATATTACCCTTTTAAACGCTTTTCATACAGCGTCATAGCTTGATTTTTTTTTTTTGAATAGGTACATAGTTTTCAAACTTTTAGAACCGACAAAGCGCAGTTCAGTGCGGTTTTCGCGGCCAAAATGATATCGGTTTTGCATACATTTAAATAAAGTTCAAAACTACATAACCTTAGTGATTACGGTTAAGATTAGGCCCACAATCGCAAAATAGTGACCTGTGGAAATATTACACTATTGCTTCTACTAGAAACTTGTAAGTAACACAGAGTTCACTGACGGACTGCCACTTTTGACCCTGATGCTCTCTAACGATGGTTTTCGATAACTTACTTACGCATAACTGTTAGTTGATATGCCTACGTCTCGTAGCTATCGGTCCGTTTCTATAAACAAAGTCGGCTTGGAATATTCTCTCCCCGTCACCTACCTGTCACTTGATTCATAGAAAAAACAAAGAAAGATTTTCCGAGACGTTTTGTTTCAACGGTCCGTAAGCTAAATGTCAAACAGTTTGATATAGCAACCTTCCGTTACCTGTTAGTAAGTTATTGAAAATGGCGGTAAGTAATAAGGTTTAAAAATGGTCGACCGTCCTAAGTACGTACCTACATACTGGCAATGGTTAACATGAATATTATAAAGGAGTTGTTACTAACTGATGATAATTTGAACCCATAACTATTTTTAGGGTTCCGTACCCAAAGGGTAAAAACGGGACCCTATTACTAAGACTCCACTGTCCGTCTGTATGTCACCAGGCTGTATCTCATGAACCGTGTTTAGCTAGACAGTTGAAATTTTCACAGATGATGTATTTCTATTTCCACTATAGCAAGAAATACTAAAAACAAAATAAAATATAATATTTATGTGGGGCTCCCATACAACGAACGTGATTTTTTTGCCGTTTATTCTTATGTTGTATAGATAATGGTACGGAACCCATTGTGCGCGAGTCCGACTCGCACTTGGCCGGTTTTTTACACCTATCATGATATAGGCTGCTTCCTTGCCAACGGGCTGCCGCACAACAAGTGCCCAACGCAGTGCGATTTTCTTTTGGCAAACAAAAACCAACCTTGCAAGGATAGAATTAAAGTTGAAAATAAAGAAACATCCAAAATGTTTGAGAGAACTTTGAAACGGTAACCCGCATCCCTACGACCCGTTTGATGCTCTCTCGGAATTATTTATTTCCTTATTTGTTTTCAACTTCTTACTTTATGAAGCACAATAATAATATTTATTAAGAGGACCAGCATTGAGCCAAGCATTTTTATCATCACAGTACACCAAAGCGGAGGCGAGTGGAGCGGGGAGACGAGCGCAGCGGGGAGACGAGCGGAGCGGGGAGACGAGCAGAGCGGGGAGACGAGCGGAGCGGGGAGTCGTGCGGAAACCAACCACTCACATTGGGTAAAATCTAGATCGGGTCGCGTCTCCTTGTGTCAAATCTTGCACTTCTTCTCACCGCCCCGTTCGTCCCCGTTGTCACCTCTTTTACTAAATAAATGCAGATTTTTTTCTAACGCCGCGCCGCCATCTCGTTTTTTAGAATAATTTCAATTTTATTCAAGCCTTAAAAGGACCATGGCGAACCTCCCAGATATTCATCCATTAACAGGATCACTTTGATTTAACGAAAATGAGGATCACAGTGTTGTCATTTTCGTTACGATAATTCTCAATTGATTGTTTTCCTTTGAATTTTGATTTGAGGACAGCGCAAAATCAAAAGTAAAACAATTTGTTATAGGGCTATACAAGTTACAGCGATGTGTAATGTCAAAATTATTTATAGCTTTAAAAAAATAGAACAATATTTGCGAGACTATTTTTGACGTGACAACGTCTTATAAATTGGTTTGCCGGGTGACACTTCAAGAAACTGGGTAACGCTCCGCTCACGTTATGCGCTCACAATGAGAGCGAGTGAGAGGCACGCGTCCCGCCTAAGAGCGAGAGAGACAGACATAAAAAGTTTATTTTACCACTCAAAGTCGTTGTCACGTAAAACTTTCGCCCGTATACCGACTTTACAGGCAACCAATTTTTATACAACTTATTAATTAATACAAAAAGAGACTCTCAGGTTTATAAATAAGTATTAGCATAAAAATAACAGACAAAATTTAACATAATATCAGTCGCAAACCAAAACTCTTGTTATATCTAATTCATTAGTAGCGGCCTCTCTACATTTTTGGAATAATATCTCAAATTATTACGAAATTAAAAATTACATGGTTGTTGTAATAACAATCAAAGATTTTTTTTAACCTGTTGATTATACATATAACTCTACCATTAATATTATTTGACACAATCCCTGCATAACGATCACATGACTAAATCCAAATGATTTTATTAACAAAACAAAGGTACACACTATTAGTAAAAAAGTACGTAAATACGTAATACGTAGTACGTAAATTAAATCACTGATTTTATAAGGAAAAAAAAGATGATAAATACAATAAAAGAAAAGCACACAAATAAAAGTAGTTTTCAAATAAATCCTAACTAACCCTTTCACACATTTTTTTTTTGTTTTTATTTTTTTAACTGTTTTTTTTTTTTGCTTTTTATGTTTGTGCGTAAAGTCGACAAAATCTAAGAAATCCGTTTTGACAGCCGTCAAATCCATAGTAAATGGGGAGACACAGGCAAAGATAATCTAAGATGACGCCACCATAGCTGGTCTCAATCTGACCAATGAGGTTAAGCTATTTTGAAATATCAAATGACATTACCACATTTTCAACCAATGACGATGTTGGGAACCAGCTATGCTAGCGCCATTAGTTCCACAATTTCCTTCTCCATTGACACCGCTATCGGAAATTGAACTTTATTACTATTACGCTAACAAATGTCAAAACGGGCCTTTTATTTTTTGAATACTATAAATGCAATAAGATGACATCTCAGTATTGCAAGTTACGATATTGTAAATAATATTATAAGAATGATACAGACGTCCAGAATGTCAAAATATACTAAATAATTTTAAATATTAGTAGTAAATGTTTAGACGAAAAACATGCGGCTGAACTGCAGCATCTTGTCGAGGACACGAAGACGCTTTGGCTTAGCTTCAAGTTCGCGGTTGTCGAATCGCTCGCCACTGTGAATAAAAAAAGAAAACGGCATTCAATTAACGAACTACCAGATTAGGCAAAATGTAACGGGCAAAAAATCACTTTTGATTGCTAAAATTAGTAACTGATCACCAAAATTAATCCCCATTTTATCGTGAAATGACCACCAGAAATTGAACTGTTATGCTCTTGCATCCGAGTCGAGGAAGACCCGAAAGTGTATTAAAAATTCTCCTTGTTCTATGTAACTAGTTTACCTGATACTTCATTAAATAACAAACCTGAAGAAACACATCTTTTGTTTTCTTCTCAAATACAAAATTACAACAATTTCATTTAAAGATCGACCCGAGCAGCTGTTATTATTTAGCCACGAGCTACTCTAGACAGACAGACCAGACAGATTGAATTCATAAGAATAAAAAAGAATTTTGAAAATCGGTCCACAAATGGGAGAGAAATCAGGTAACATACATAAAAAAAAAAAAAAAAACACACACGAACATAAATAACCTCCGCCTTTTTTGAAGTCGGTTAAAAATACTTACTGAGTGAGAGATCGGGCCCGAAGGCAGGCGAGATGCGCGTAGTACGTCGGGGTCGGGTACGACACCGACCTCGTGCAGCGCGAGTACAAGTGGCACAGGTAGTACGTGAGCTGCTCTACTTCGTCATCTGGGATCTTGCCGTCATTGCAGACCGCATGGTAGCGGGTCGGGCGAGCCGTGCCTTTTATGGCTTGGTGGGATACCTGGAAAACGAATAAAATATTTAAGTATAAGAAAGATTAAAAAAGCATTTTCGTATTCTTTTTTTGTTAGCCTGTTCTGTCCCACTGCTGGGCAAAGGCCTCCCCCAATTCCTTCCATGTGCTCTTTTCTCGTGCCTCCTCGAACCAACCCACCCGGTACGCGTCCAAATCGTCCGGCCACCTCTTTCTGGGCCGGCCTCGGCTGCCCCGTCCGTCTTCCGGCAACCATAGCGTGGAGACTAGCATTTACGTATAACAAAAAAAAATTAAGCACAAAAAGACCAAGGAATATTATCCTGCAACAATAGGGTAGATGACAAAAAAATCTAATTAGTCCGTCAGATAGATTTCCAAAAAATAAAACATAGACAACAGTGCGTCGAAAACTCGTGTGACGTCACATTTGAGTACATTGTTTTATTAAAATGTGACGTCACAAGCCCCCACTCATGATCTTTGACACGTTTTTCTTCGTATTTTTTTTATTAATTAATTTGATAAAACAAAAAACACGTCTCCAATATTTTTCGTTAATCTAACTGACGGACTAAACAGAATCATATTTTGTTTAGTCAGTCATCATCCCTATTCTGACTCCTGTTTTGAGGTCTATCCAAAATACAGCCAGAAGTAGGATTATCTACCAATCGGTCTAAGTTTAGATATTTATAGTTGAGACTTGTGTCAAATATAATAATTATCCTACACAAATGCTGTAGAAAAACAGCAGATGAAGACAATTCAAACTCGGCTAGATTGCAGACTCGAAATTGATTTATTTTTCCCAACTGTGTTGCTGTCGGTTTCCAGTCTAACCGGATGCAGCTGAATACTGGTATTTTACATGGAGCGACTGCCTATCTGACCTCCACAACCCAGTTGGTACTGGGTAATACGATACGGTATTTTTCTGCAATCATGCACTATGTATACCGTAGATTTTAATAAATTTTACATACCAGGTAAAAGTCCAATTCAGACGCGTGAACGATATCTGTATCGACAACTGTCCCAGGTTCAACATTGGAGCGCGAATTCGGTCCTTCGTTGAACAATCTGAAAATAAAATGGGATTTTTTGCTTATTGAGCTATCATTAAACTGTATATAGATGGTTATTTGTAAAAGTCCGCCTATGTACAGTCGGGGTCTTTTCCGTCTGACCATTTTAAATTTTTTTCGCTTAAAACATGCGGAGGTGCCGAGCCACGCCCCCTTAAAGTTTGAGCCTATTAGGAAAGCCTCAACTTTGGCGCGCAAAATAACAATAACTCTCGTTTGGCGTGCGTCGTCAGTGCGCTCGGCCGATTCGGTATCTTTTCATTCATTATTTCTATACAAAGTCAATGGGGCGGGGCTAGAGAGCGTTTCTATTGTTGCGAGTGCAAGCAAAAATTAGCTTAGTGGTGGTCAGGCGGGAGTGTCCTCGATAGTACCACTCTTGTACATGAAGTTTAAATAAATAAAACAGCGACAACCTCTCACTGTTACTAACATCATAATCAACAACGTTTATTCTATGACTTTTAAAAATTCATCAAATTTTAATTCATCAGATTTTCATACGAAAATAAAATTATTTAAATTGAACACCCTAAACGTTACGAAGCCTATGCGAAGCAAAAGAAAGCGATAGTAGAATAGCGAGGGGAGCGGGGTTAGGGCGGCGGGGGCGCTTTAACTTGACCTATTTACGGGCGGCCCTCAGTCGGTCGTTCGTCTTGGTGCGTTCGTTTTTGGTAAATGTATTATGTTTTGTAAAAAGTCATAGAACAAAACTTGTTGTTTATGATGATAGTAATACAGTCCTGCAAGGTTGTAGTGTTTTAAAAATACCCTGTATAAGAAGGATAAAAGAATTTGGAGGCAAAAGATGGATGGATTGTGTGAAGATTGACAGAACAAGACCTCATGCTTAGCAATCGCGCTTGCAACCACTAGTCCATGGAGGCATTTAGCATAGTTAATTATGGTATTAAACCTTTTCCAATTATACATTCCAGAACGCATTAAGTATCCGGCTCCAAGAACCATCGAATGGGCTAAATCAGGACTTATAATGGACTCTTTTAAAATCGAATTCATGAAAATACTTGCCTCGTGTGATGCCGTTTCTGCACCAATAAGAACAGTACTTCTGGCTTCTTATTCGGCCCCGCCAATCGTTGGTAAGCATTGTGAACAGCTTGAAGCTCGCTGTTCATTACCTGCAAGAGTACAAATTAAAAAATTAAAATTGGTTAAGTTGCTATTTAAAACATTTTCGAGGAAGTTTGTCGATTCTTCGTCGACAAAACCCGTTTCCATGGCGGTTATGCTACGCGTTCAGAGGAACAAAAGATTTGTCGATTCTCTTTCGTTTCTACGGTGGTCATGCTAAGCGGGCTGTTGCAAGAAATGAACTATTCATTAGGGCTAAAGTTCTTCTCTACGACAAAATAACTTTAAGATTCCAAAACGTAGGCCATTTTCTTTAGGCCGACTTTTTCGATGGTGACAGTCCCATAATACCGGTAAGAGAATCGGTCAATGGCTAATCTTAATTCAATATTTTTTTAATTGCGGATTAAAATTCTAGAAAAATTACTGAATTGTATACCTGAGCAAATTGTCCTTCGGATACGCCATCGCGGAACACAAATATCTTCTTTGGGAGGATGTTATGATTGCGTTCCTTGTACAGCTTTAGGTGATCAAGCATCATCTCTTCAAACTGGATGATCACCTCTTTCTGGAAACAAAATAGTAGTTGAACTAAGAATCTTAGATTTAATTTACTTTCATTGCCTCTATAGGGTAGTTGAGACCATAAAACAATAATTCCCAGGCACCAATCTCTATTTTAGGCCTGAAAACCCGATTTATTTTCAATTAATTGCCAAATTCGATTTTTAGTTGCTTTGAAATCAATAAATAGTTCCGTCATTCAGTTGACCAAACAGTGACGTCACAGCGTGTTATTACCATACAAAATCTATGAGCGAACCGCGGTTTGACAGCTCTTAAAAAGTATGTCAATGGATTGATTGGTGTGTTGTTTGTGATAAAAAGGCCGTAAATAAATCATGCTGTAATTGATGGTATGTTAGCTAAGAAATAAACTCTATGCAATTGGCTATAGGTTCCAAATCACACGTTTATAAATTCTGAAAGGGTTACCTTTGGCGTTTGTATGCTAAGCTCAATGTTGTACACGTAACATTTAGGGTCCAAGGACGCGGTCACCGCTGCAATGCTTGGTATATTAGACTGAAAGAAAATTGTTCAGGTATAGTATATACAAAAACTTCCGTTATTAATATTGCACCAAGAATGTACTGAACACCAAGACTCTTGGTAGCTGAGTAGTCATCTACCAAGACTCTTGGTAGTCATCTACTCTACCAAGAGTATTGGTAGTCATCTACTCTACCAAGAGTCTTGGTAGTCATCTACTCTACCAAGAGTCTTGGTAGCCATCTACCAAGTCTTGGTAGTCATCTACTCTACCACGATTCTTGGTAGTCATCTACTCTACCAAGAGTCTCGGTAGTCATCTACTCTACCAAGAGTCTTGGTAGCCATCTACCAAGTCTTGGTAGTCATCTACTCTACCAAGATTCTTGGTAGTCATCTACTCTACCAAGAGTCTTGGTAGTCATCTACTCTACCAAGAGTCTTGGTAGTCATCTACTCTACCAAGAGTCTTGGTAGTCATCTACTCTACCAAGAGTCTTGGTAGCCATCTACCAAGTCTTGGTAGTCATCTACTCTACCAAGATTCTTGGTAGTCATCTACTCTACCAAGAGTCTCGGTAGTCATCTACTCTACCAAGAGTCTTGGTAGTCATCTACTCTACCAAGAGTCTCGGTAGTCATCTACTCTACCAAGAGTCTTGGTAGTCATCTACTCTACCAAGAGTCTTGGTAGTCATCTACTCTACCAAGAGTCTTGGAAGCCATCTACCAAGTCTTGGTAGTCATCTACTCTACCAAGATTCTTGGTAGTCATCTACTCTACCAAGAGTCTCGGTAGTCATCTACTCTACCAAGAGTCTTGGTAGTCATCTACTCTACCAAGAGTCTTGGTAGTCATCTACTCGACCAAGAGTCTTGGTAGTCATCTACTCGACCAAGAGTCTTGGTAGTCATCTACTCTACCAAGAGTCTTGGTAGTCATCTACTCTACCAAGAGTATTGGTGTTCAGTAGTCACGAGCACTAATATGTATACGCGAAACAACTTTTCACAAACAGTATTTCAGAAGCCATACTATTACGAAATAGATCTTATCTCTATGTAGAAACCGTTATTTCACGAGAAAATCGGTTTTGAATTATTTAACTCTATACGTACATACATGAACGAAAACACATACAGTGAAGGAAAACATCGTGAGGAAACCGGCATGTCCCAGAACCAAAAATTTCGAAGACATGTGATATCTACCAATCCGCACTGGGCCCGCGTGGTGGATTATAGCCCATTCCCTCTCATAGAGAGGAGGCCTGTGTCCCAGCAGTGGGAACATTAATAGGCTGATGATGATACATATTATTTCTCATCACTGTACACAACGTAATAATGACTGCAACTGTTAATACCTGATCAGGTGAAGGATGAGTTACATCAGCACCCACGACCATGACTCCTCCGTCCTTCAAACATTTGGGCGTGGTGACAGAATCTATCGCTTGATTTATACCCATCAGCTTTGAATTCACCTGTTGGCAAATAGTACATTTATTGTGACTGACTGACAACAATCTACTGCAGAACAAAGTCATTTTCAATATTATCCTTATGGTGGAACCGACAGGGTAGCGAAATTCAAATTTTCTAACGTTCTTTTTTGCAATGTGCAAGTCAGTGTCACGCACAAGTAACACGTAGGTATGTACAGTTTGTCCGCTGAGAGAATGCGTTCCTGAAATCTGTCAGTTGGTACATAAATTTAGCGCGAAATTAAAACATTTATTGTTACTTGATTTAATTAGGTATATATTTTTAATAAAATTATTTGTTAATAGGGCAAAAAGGGGCAATAATAGGTAAGTTAGATAAGCTTTATGTTATATAACATCAGCAATAATAATAATACTCGCGACCTGTCAGGAACGCACTCTCTCAGCGGCCAAACAGTAGTTACAGAATTACAATCATTAAAATCATCAATACAACTCAACTCATTATTCATTTAACCACAGTGAATGATTGTTTCGTGAAATCGTTATACAAGATTTTAAGATTTTATTGATTATAATTCTGTAACTACACGCATGATACATGCACGATTCATATTTTCATCAACATATACTCACACTGACCTACAAATTTCAAAAAACGTAAGAAGTTTTGAATTTCGCAGACTACCCTGAGGCTTTCACCTTAACCTCATAGCATACTTATAAGCAGTGCATAGGATCGTCATCACAATTTACTAGCTGATCCCGAACCGAGGTGAATCTGTTCGTGACGGTAATAATAATAACTAAAGAGATATTACCGGCAGTTGCTTTAGTCATTATCTTTACAAAAACTACTCCGACAGTACCGTAATACCCGGCGCTCCCCGTACAATATTATTTTAAAAAATTACCTTCAGAAGAATGTTTTTAGCAGTCATATTATTCATCCGACGCACTGTCGCTTCCTTCACGCACTGGGTCAAAATGCCAACTTCACGCTCAGCCAATTGCTTCACCTGTTCAAAATCGTTAGTTTAGTTGTTTTTAGGGTTCCGTACCCAAAGGGTAAAAACGGAACCCTATTACTAAGACTTGGCTGTCTGTCCGTCTGTCCGTCTGTCTGTCACCAGGCTGTATCTCATGAACCGTGACAGCTAGACAGTTGAAATTTTCACAGATGATGTATTTCTATTGCCGCTATAACAACAAATACTAAAAACAGAATAAAATTAATATTTAAGGGGGGCTCCCATACAACAAACGTGATTTTTTTATAATAATTGGTACGGAACCCTTCGTGTGCGAGTCCGACTCGCACTTGGTCGGTTTTTTCTTTTTTAAAAGACGTTGCCCCAGACTAGGAATTTCTTCTGTATCGTGAGTGCGTTTACAAACATCTACACTCACATACACAAACAAGCAGACCCGGAACAACTAGGCCATACAAATATATGTTCCGTCTGGGAATCGAACCCTCGACACGCAGCACAGCAGTCAATCGCTCAGCAACTGCACCAGCCGTGTTGTCAGTTTTTAATCAAAATAGACAACAATAAAAAAAAAGACACGCAATTCTGATTTTTCGGATTATTGTACAATACGCACATGAGCGTATTGTACAATAATCACTTGCTTCGGTGAAGGAAAACATCGTGAAGAAACCAGCAAGCCAAGTCAGAGGCCCATGGGCGGCATAAAAACTCTAACACCAGGTGTAGTGTTCACTATCACTATATCACTGGCTCACTAATACACGCAGCAGGGTACAAGCGCACGTCCAACTCTCACTGTGTCTAACGACCGACTGACCGATTGACGGCTACCCCCTCCACTCGTCTACATGAGACAATGTATTATATCTATTGCATAGATACAAACACTCATCTGCTACTTTTATTACTAGCATAATTTATTACTACTTACTTACTATTAATTATTATGTGCTATTACAATTTGAACCAAAAATGTATTAAGACGAGCGCTAATCCCGCCGACAAACTGTTACGCAGTTTGGTGGGTTCATAAAATGTACAAAATGTTTGGTCATAATTAAATTATTTATTTATTATTATTATTATTTACTATACTAGGTAAGGCACATTCTACACGAGAAAGAAAAAATATTAAATCTCACACAAATACCTTATGATAGTCATCCTTGCCCCTCGCAGAAACGATGATGAAGACAAATCGTACTTCCTTGTACAATCTCAACAAATCGGCGTGCAGCGACTTCATTTTACCATTCACAATGACATATTTTGGCCTTGCAATGCTCATACCCATCTGGGTGCCAGTACTCATGATCTGAAATATTTTAATATCATCATTATATATCATTACGGGTATCATTACGTAATAGGGAATATGTATGAAATACAAAACTCTTTTTATTTATGAAAAATGCCTTGTATTGGCGCATAAAACATTGTGGTACACTTGTTTATGTTTCTAATACATCACTTATTTTACAATTTACTGTTTTATGTAGCATGTTTTTGGTGAAACGGAACGCACTCTCAAAACGCATCGTCCTCGATAACGTATTAACGTATTGACGTCAAAGTTAATTGTGTCGAAAAAAACTTTTATTTGAAAAGTGCTTAAAGTTTCACTAACATTTTATTATAATATTGTTATTGCAATTTTAACTTGAATAAAGCACATACAATTATTATTAAAATTATTTTATTAAGGCTAAAAAAATAATGATATATTAATATGTAAACAAGGCAGATTGTGGATAATAACGTCACATCATGGCCGCGACAGCTACGGACGTTTGAACTGTCGTAGAAAATTGCAGGAGTTTAATATTATTTTTGTGCGACAAGCAGTAATTGAACTTAAATTTTAATACTTTTCTTGGTTTGATAGTATTGTATTTTATTGATTTAATTAACTGAAGAAAAACATTGCGTATAACCATATGTTGAAACATCTCATACGGATGTGACGCACACTCGTGATCGTGAAATGAAAAGATAAATCCATTTCGATCTATATATATCTTACACCATGCATGAGACTTATTTTTTCCGACAACGTTCTAAAAGCAATGTCTTGAAATAAGAATGTATTTGAATCACGTTCAACCTTTTGATTTCAAAAGTATACCTACGTCAAACAAAAAAAAACCGGTAGGTTTTTGGTTTTTAAACTACATATTTACAGTTTTCAGACTTTTTCCTTTACATGTTCTGTAAGACATTGGTGCCGATTCCCTTGTTTACAAACTAAACCAAATTTAAGTTCAGTGCATCTTTTTCTTTCTATTTCATTAAGAAAAGGACAGAAGATAAATTATAGTTATGTTCTGTCAATCTGTCTGACTAATTTGACAGGATTAAACTAATATGTATCTTCTGTCCTTATCATAATGAAATAGAAAGAAAAAGATGCATTCAACTTAAATTTAGTTTAGTTTGTCAACAAGGGAATCGGCACCATTGCTTCTTGCCAAATTTTATGATTCTAAGTCAACGGGAAGTACCCTATAAATTTTGATTCCCTAGAGAGTGTTGAAATATACGTTTTTCGCGGCATAAACGGCCGTATCTTTTTTTACGTTAACTTAGAAGTTTGATATTTTCACATTTTCAAGGGACTGTAGACCAGAGTAAATGATTTTAATTTCAACTCAATACCTCCACGCGTTCCTGGATAAAGGGTCTTGACAGACAGACGGACAAGAAAGTGATCCTTTAGGGGTTCCGTTGTTTCCTTTTGAGGTACGGAACCCTAAAAAGGTTGAGGTGAATTTCCAACCAGCTCACGAAATTGAATTTTTCTTACGTTTTTTTTGCAATTTGCAGGCCAGTGCTAGGTTGTATGTTGATTAAAGTATTATTCGCGGCTGTAAGACATAGGTAGTTACAGAATTATTATCATCAAAATCATTAATACAACCCTCCAAGTTCATAAAGGTGTAGGAACCAAAAACAAAAAAACAGAAAAATAATTTCGAAGAAAATGACGACAAAAACTTACCAAACTAATCATAGTATCATACTCATTCTTCGGGTCGGTATCAACTGCGATGAGTGCCCATGATTGTAGCTCTTCCGGTTTCAGGAGGCGCATTGCCTGCCATTGTCCGTTTCTACGAAATAAAATATGTTTTTAATATCCATCTAGAAAACTTTCTCTATCTAACAATAATTGAATAGATTTTAATGTAAAATACTGGTATTCAGCTGCTTCCCAACATACGGTCTACTTAAGAAAAGACTAAGCAGTTTGTGATGGTGTAAAGCGCATTAGAAAACATGCTTTTTTTAGCATCAGCAATCGGCGAATTTCCAGAATAATGATGTATCTCTTTTTAAAGGCTGCTTTTGAAAATTGCACGTTTACTACCGACCAATCTTTCTTGGTCATCAAAAGTTCCTGTTATGTGTTTTGGTGATCAAAAGTTCACTAATTTGCCTGGTTTTCATATCATCTGACCAAAACAAGTCCTGGACTTAAAGAGAGACCGACCAATTTATCTTGGTCATCAAAAGTTCCTGTTATGTGAGAGTTGCTTTAAAGTTGCTTTTATAGTCAAACACCATCTCATCTAGTTTAAAAAAAAAAGCTAAGTATAGGTAAGTTAGCTGATATAATTATGCAAAATTGTAAAATACCTGGGTCTAGCCTTGCCATTTCCAATATCCAAGACCGGTGGCTCCAAAACTTTTGCGTTGACAGTGTAATATTTATCAGAGATCTCCAGGCCAAACTTCTTGAAGCTTGGATTTTCGGAATATTTCATCTAAAACAACAGTGTAGAACATTAGAATGAACTTGAATGGGTTTGACGCAGAATGTACACAAAGCAAAATGTGCATTTCACAAAATGTTCACTTCCCAAAATGAGCACTACAAAAACAAAAACCGTTTGCCTACCATATTTTTTTTAATTATTTTAACCGATTTTAAGCATTATCATGGAAATTCTACATCATTAAATGGTATCACGCTAAAAATCTTGCAAAATAATTAAAAAATATACAGTGTGTTAGGAGAGACATTTTGAGGGAAGTTATTCAGTAATTTTTTTTTATTTAATTTGAAAAAAAACATGATTTCGTTACGAGTTTGATTAATACCCAATACGTAAGAATAGTATTAGACGTGAACTTTGATGAAATATCGTTTATTTTTAATAATACTCTCACGAGTACTAGTTTGTATACACATGCCTAAATTTAAAAGCAATTTTTGCGAGAAATAACGATTGTAACTTGGAGATAGGCCCTTTTCCATAATAAAAATGAGTTCCAGAATGTATATGTTTGTAACAATATGAAGTTGTAATCAGAACAGTAGGAAAAACACTTTTAAAAGTTGTTATGTGTTTACATATTGATCGTGAATCGTGAATGTACGGTCGAACAAGCTATTTGGTTTACATTTTACAATATGTGGTATCCGGCAGAGTAGAATAGAACCAACCCATTACACTCACGGGTGTCGTATTTTAAGGCGACTAATGTCTGAGGCAGAACACCTTGCGCCTCCGTAGACCAGAGAATGGGCAGCAGCGTTTTCTGTTAGTCTTTCATTACTGCGGTCTCCAATCCGCCTGCCATTGGAGATTATCGGCAAATTCTTCCCATCATGGGAGAGGCTTATGTCCAGCAGTGGACGTTATGGGCTGTTGTTGTTGTTGTTGTTGTTACAATATAATTTGTTGGTTAAACTGTTGACTAAATAGCTTGTTCGACCGTACACATATTACTTGATACTTACACTAGAAACAACTTCACGGATCTTCCTCAATCGCTCATCAGGTGGGGTGGCGGCTTCCCTTACCATCTTCGAAACTTGAAATTCGTTCAGTTGCCTAGACAATGGCTGAAAAAATGAGTTTATGTTTATTTGTATTCAAGTTTGTACAGGCACAACTGCGCATGCATTACCTTTCGTCTATGGCCAACTTCATGGACTTTTGGAATAAAACCGCCCAGTTGAAATAAATAACTAGAAAATTAATTAAATATCGCTGGACATTACACACAGCGCCATCTAGTCCCACACTACGCAACGAGGCTTGTGTCGTGGACACCAGATAGTTGATATACTATATAGATACTTGTTGTTTGTAAATACATACTTAAAAAAAGAAAAAAAAAAGAAAGAAAAAAAAAAAAAAAAGAAGAAAAAAAAAAAAAAAAAAAAAAAAAGCTTAGCTTAGCTTAGAAATAGTAGAAGTGGTAGTGGTGGTAGTGGTGGTGGTGGTAGTGGTAGTAGTAGTGGTAGTAAGTAGTAGTAGTGTGTAAGTTTAGTTTGTAATTTTATTTTGTAATTAGTTTGCCTAGTGTACTGCTTTAAGGCGAGGCATCGTTCTAAAACCGGGCACGCGCGCATCGGGACTGAGCGGGGGACTGGGCGTCTGAGCGGGGCGAGGATTGCTAGCTTATAACTTAAAGGACGTAAACGACAAAATGGTTTTTGTTATTTAATTCAGTTGGGAACGATAATTTCAGAAATTCCTTCTATAATTTTAAAGAGTATGTATAGGCTCATCTACGGAGAAAGTTAAGAGGCTTAAATTGGTCCCGTTTGCCCATTAAATGTGAATCTCTTTTTAAAAATAGGTATGTTTGATATTTTTTTCTCTGTTACAAAAGTTACTTAATCATGTATTGAAAACTAACAAAATAAGGGTTTTATCATGAATTATCTGGTCACCAACTTATATTTTCATTTGTTTTGTAATTACTGACAAAAATTGAGATCATTGACTACATGATTTCCAATGCGTCCTCTTAAGCTTTATGTTAAACTCGTATAATTTTGCAAGTGTTGTGCACTCCTATAATTGACAAGTTCACTGTAATCTGAAATTCTACTGTGTTTATTGTATGTGTATTAGTGAATAAGTTGTTGGAGAGCCATAAATAAATAAATAAATAAATAAACATCCAAGACTCGGAAACAAATGTCCATGCTCACATGTATTACTCACATTATACTCGAGAATAAACAAAGAATAAGAAAATGTCTACAAATAAACAAAGCATAGCTTATACCAGGTATAACTTTGACATTTGTATTCATACAACGATACCAGAAGTATCAATTAACGTAAGGGACATTTTGGCGAAAATGAGTTATATACATCATTGGATTCAGAATTTTCTGCTCTATCGATTGGTATTATTAAAAAAATTCTATCGTTAAAAAAAAATCCCTTACGTTAAAAAAATTTGGCCTGCGTAAAACGATTTATGAAATAAAAAATGATGTAACAGACGTTTACATTTTTTTTTCTCTGAAAAATAAAGTAAGTCATAGTGTTAAATAATTTACAACCTCACCTTAAACCTCAAATCAGTCGATTTAAATAGCATGTCCCTTACTTTAATTCATGATTAGAGTTTTTTAAGAATTATTCTCTTACATTATTATCTCACAAAACTATCTTTATTTTAAGCTCCTTACTGTAATATGCCTATTACGTAACAACTAAAAATCAAATTCGTATTTGCTTTACTTTATTTGTTTAAAAGATCGTTGCTAAAATACCGAGTATAAGAGAAACGATTTTTTCAAGGTCAAAGTCATTGCTAGACCTTTATGAACTTGGAGGGTTGTATTGATGGTTTTGATGATTATAATTCTGTAACTACATACGTCTTGCAATCGCGTCCAATATTTTAATCAACATACAACCTAGCACTGGCTTGCAATTTACCAAAAACGTAAGAAAATTTGAATTTCGCGGGCTGGTCGAAGCTTTCACCTTAAGTCTAAGAAAACATTTTTTTTATTCATTAGGTGATTATAATTATAAAGCCAATTAAACGTAATTATTAAAAGTACAGATTTTGTAAGATTTTATACATAATTATTTTTACATTGATAACTAGAAGGTGTGTAAGACTGTTAATTAGAGCACTACGATGAAGAGCCTACCATGATCTAATTAGAATTCAATTGCAAGGCATTTCAGTTTATATTCCTAAACTGCATTGCTCAAACTCGTACCATGACGTCCAATACGCTCAGCGGCATTTGGATCGTTGAAAGTGAATGAAAGATCGCAATTTGTGACTGAACCGCGTTTGAAACGTTTTTGGTGAAAAAGAGACAACGCTATTAATATCAAATAACTTTGTTTCGCGCACATTTTAGTGTCAGACACGCTCAGAAGCAAGTAACGTTTTATTTTGTTTTTAACTCAGTAACGTTACCAAAAGTAAAAAAGACACATAGCAGTTGTTTTTAAGATTCCACGGTACCGCACGTTCATACGGTAAGTATTGTTAAAATAATTCTTATTCAAAGTAGATATTTATTTACCTTTTGCTATTTATTACACGATTTTTTTTATTTCGACGTAATAAAACAAATTATGTTTCTGTTTCGAAAGTACCAGAGTAAAAAAAGTTGTGCGAGTTGTCATGTCACCGATAGTGTCAGTTAGGTAGTCTGTGCAGTTATGATTACGGTAGGAAAATTAAAGTGAAGAGTAGTTTTGAATTCGATAAAAAAAAACATTATTTCAAGTGGCACCCTCAAAATTATAAGAAAGATGTCTGTGGAGTTGTGATTACGGTAAGAAAATTAAAGTGAAGAGTAGTTTTGAATTCGATAAAAAAAACATTATTTCAAGTGGCATCCTTAAAGTTATAAGAAAGAAGTACATTTACATTGGTTTTTGTAAGATTTCACTAAAATAGAACTAAAAACTTTATTTTCGTCAATAATAAATTCACCAAACGTTTCAGTTTACGTTAGAGAAATAGTAACCTAAAGTGAATCGCTTAATTTAACAGTTGACCGTTTCAGTTGAGCTGCTCTATGGACGTCATGGTACCAAACAAATACAAATTTGACTGAATGAAACCAAAACTTGCGACTCAGTTTGGAGTCAACCGCTGTCAGATGGCATGGCCTAAATTGAATCGTTAAACTGACGTCATGGTACGAATTAGACGAACAATTCAATTTAGTTCCTAAAATGGATCGCGATAAGAGCTCGTGGTAGGCCCCCTGTTACTTTTAGAACATTTATTTAAACTTAAAAAAAAAGTTTTATAGACTGATTAGTGTGTTGAATTTATGATAATTACGCAGACATAAAAGTCTAAAATAAAATATTAACAATAAATCGTTTTATTTTTGTATCCCTAAATTTCATTTAAATCTGTGATAGCTAAGCTGAAACTAACATTAATCATGCAAAGAACCTATTTCCATGGTGTTAAAATACCATAATTTTAGTAGATAATCTATAGTTACATCAAATTGCAACACTGTAAAAGTCCTTTACAATAGAATTACGTATAATTTTCTATTTCTCTTGCTGCTTACACTATGCTTGACGGTTTACACATAAAATATTAGTAACGTAAGGCACAACTAAACATATTTTTTTAATGTAAGGGACATGCTATATTTTAAACCGCTGGGTATTCCTAAATCTTTCGTTTAGAGCATGAAAGAAGAGGAAATTCTAAGAAACTTTGCTCTAGACACAATTAAAATTGGAGCAGACAGTAAAAAGTTAAACACAGATTTAAAAAAATAAAATCGTTTTTTGGCTCTCCTGAAAAACCGTGTTTTGTCCCTTACATTAATTGATACTTCTGGTATCGACAACCGCTATTCCGAAGATATTCGCGCACTCTTGTATAAAGCTAGTATAACCTTAAAAATACCACGGTTTGTGTTTGTTTACGCGAATTTAATTATTTTACGTTCGTTTTGATTATGGAATTAGATGCAATAAAAGAAGTAGAACCAGTAAATATCATATCATTCTAAATCTATCTAATGCAGGTTCAAAGAAAACTTAAAATATTAAAAAAGAGAAAATCCTTTTGATTTATATAGCGATGAGCAGTTACGGTTAAAATATTAATTTTATAAAGGTGGTGTTACGTTTTTAGACCAATTAATTGGTAGATCTCTCAATATGGGCACGTGCGGAGGTAGATTATCTTCTGTTTTGAGGTATTGGGGACGTAAATTCTATTCTAATCGTTCTCCCAGGTGAGTGATCGGTGTCTCTTCGCCATTTTAATTATCAACTTAATTATCATTTTAATTATTAACTTTTAAATTATCTAAATAATAATTATATAATTCAATTTTTGTGGATAGAGAAATTTCTCTATCCACAAAAATAAACAAATTTAATTACAACTGTATTGACTCAGTACGCGCGCAAAGTTGTCAAACAAAAAAAAAGGTCGAGAATCGTCAAATTGACAAAGGGTCCATACAGTTTTTATAGACAAACTGTTTTTTTTTTCTGCTAGTTTCTCTTCGGTCGCGCTGAGATATACCTGGTTTATTTGTAAAAAAATATTCTCGACTTATTCTTAAGTTATATCTGTTATAGCTATATCTATTATATATACATATAATAAATCTGTAGAAAAATCGTTTTTGTACATCGAAAATATTTCGCAAAAAAATTGCCAGGGTGTGAAAGAATAACCAACAGAACTCATTTCCAGCATTTTTTGAATTTTTGTCTGTTTGTCTGTTTCGATGATCAAGCATCACGTTAAATTTACGAAACCAATGTAGACAACTTTTATACATAAAAATTGTGCGTATCTTGAGGTATTATTTAGTTTTTGTTTCATCGTAATCGGTTAATTATATCAAAAGATATATGAATTTAAAGTGTTCAAGAAGAAATAGTCATCAAATGTAAGATGCAGTGACATCTATTGTACTAAAATGGTAATAATGACAAAAAATGAGCTCACCAGATAACATTTAGATCGAGTGACCGGTTTAAAAAAAAGTTATTATAGCTTATGGCACTCTAGATTAGTCTACATGATGCTGCTTTGAAAATTTACATAGCATGATTTCCGTGCATGTGCATGATATTTTAGCAGTTTAATATCTTGGTGATAGATGGCGTTGTTCATTTCACTCCATTTTCTGAATCGCGGTTTTAAGATTTTTCGTGAAAGAATGAATGTTGCCCGTGTCAGTTGTCACGAGGTTGGTTCTTTAACCGACGAAACAAAGTGGGGAAGTTCTCAATTCGACACGTATTTTTTTTATGTTTGATTGTATGATCAGTGATCACGCATTACGTTTTACAGAGAAGTCTAATAAGATAAGCATGCTCCTTTTTTTTGTGAAAAGCGTAGGTAGGTATATCTCACAGTTGGACCCATTTAAAATTAAAAAAATCGTGTTTGGGTTAATTTCCTGCACCTTTGGTGAGAACTTTCGACCTAGCTGGAGTATGACTGTCATCGAGTGTCTAAGGATGAAGACGTAAGGCTATCGTGTCAAGCCCTTATTTGGAAAAACTTAAGTGGGTAGATTAAAGTTAAGTATATTAAATTGTTGCCCACTTGAATAAAAAAAAATCCTCGATAGCATAGGTAATATGGCTATCTTTTAAGGTTGACTTACACTCTCTCTAACTCTCACATGTGACGCAGACGAAGTTGCGCGGGTCAGCTAATTTAGTATAAGAATGGTATAAATGCGGTATAACACATTTTTATTTGTAAGGCTGTAAGAACGCAAGGCAGCCTCACTAATGCTGCGCCATTCGGGTCGTCAATTGATTAATTCGCAATGAAAGATCTGGTGCATCATATAATTAATTAAATTAACAGCACATAGTCGTATTTATGCGTGTCTTTCGCATAATATATTTTTCAAAACACTTCCTCGAAAACTGGTCCATAAAGCAAAAAAAAATTTAAAAAAAATGGTTCAATGCCTATAGTCCGAGGTGGATGTTTTTTTTTTAATTTCGGCAAAGCACTACGCGTCTTTACGGCATAAATATTTTTTGAATATTAAAATGAACATGATTATTAAAAACTAAGTTACTTTTATACACAAATTAACATTTATTTGTATTCTGAATTCAAAAATATAAAATAAATCTATTTTTCATATTAGGCTGTTTAACGGCTTCATACCTTTGCCTCTCCTTCAACCTGACGAAAGCAAAGCGCGAAAAAAAAAGAAAATTAAAATCATACTTTCTTAGTTCGTGACAAAAATATTTTTCGATATTCTATTTTATTTCTTCAAAAGTGTATTGAAAAACGTCGTTTGATACACGTGGACATTTGTTATTGCAGTTATAACTCCGCCTGGAATGCAATAACAAACTTTCTCCACTTGTATCAAAATGTACTATTCCTACATGTGATGTCAAGTGCTATTAGACATAAAGGTGGAAAAAAGTTACTGTGGCCAGATTTTGGGAACTTTTTATTGAGTTCTAATGGGCCTCCTCCACGAGCGAAAGAATGGCGGCGACGTAATCGTCCTAGTCACGATTCTCTCGCTCGGCATATACCCGGAGGCCCCCAGGAGGTCCCGGAGATACTTTCGTATAGAAATACGTCAAATCGCCGCGATTCTCTCGCTCGTGAAGGCGGCCCCTTAGAGTTGTGGAGAAGAAAGTAAAAAAAAAAAATTGCAAATGAATTATTAGACACAACACAACACTCATGAATGTTCCAATTATCTGGAATTTTTCAGAAAAACTTGCAATAATTTCATCGACAACAATGCATAAACACTTGCTTCGGTGAAGAAAAACATTGTGAGAAAACTAGCATGACTGAGAGATATTTCTCGATGGCATGTAAAGCGCAGTCAGTGGCCCTTAGGCGGCATAAAAACTCTCGACACCAGGTTAGACACTAACCACGCGAAGAAGAAGAACAAATAAACAAACCAAATTGGCGTTTGATAGATGCATGCACACAGGTCACACTAATAGGCCACAATATCATCATCATCAGTATATTAATGTTCCCACTTCTGGGACACAGGCCTCCGCTCTATGAGAGATAATGGGCTATAATCCTCCAAGCTGGCCCAGTGCGGATTGGTAGATGTAGCATGTCTTCGAATTTTTGGTTCTAGGACATGCTGGTTTCCTCATGTGTGTGTATGTTTTCCTTTACCGTTTTGGGAGCAGCGGTGATGAAATTAATTAAGGCAATTACAGGAGCTAAATTAAAAAAAAAATGGTACAAACTTCGTTTGAAATACTGATAGAATAACGTTCTAATCCGCTTGTACTACAAAGTGGTTGTTACGTAAGTCACTGCGGGCCGAATAGTGCGAAATGAGTGGTTTTTTGTGATTTACAAAAAATCTATTGATTGGACTAAAAAAGTAAAACACTATGATGCTTAATATGTTGCTTGTAGAAATATTTGCCAAAAAATCAGAATGATTGCATGTATTTTAGTATGGTTTTTACTCGTTATAAGAAATTTTCAGAGACAAGTTCATGATTTTTTTTTATCGAGTAAAATTAGCTGTATTATGTTTTCAAAACACTATCATACTAGCATATATCTTGAAGAATATCATATATTTTTCTGGTTTTGTTTATTGCAGTGAATCATATGCTTTTTTGCATTATAAAACTCGCGTTTAGCTCTTGTAGTCCCTTAACACAAAGTAATGCGCCTGCCTGGGTTCGAACCCACGACTTCGTAAGTCGGGGCCGCCACCACTGGGCCACCGCTGCTCTCCCACAATATACGTTGGTAGAATTTCAAGTTATTCGAAAACGAAAACAAAAAACAAGAGAAATTTAATTTAAAAAAAAAACTTTCTTCCTATACCTCTAGGAACTCAATAAAAAAAATCCCATGAAACTAACCACGACGACGCTTCGTTCCACCTTTTGAGTACTATTTGTTATTTATTATTTCAACTTTAATTATTTTGTACTGATAGAGAAAATACAAGATAATAATATGACATACCTGCCCTTCGCGTACAGTTAGAAATTCCATGGGGATGTAAATGGTTTTGTCTCTGGAGCCAACCCACACACAATTGAGGTTTGGGTATTTAATCCTGAAAACCAAAGGTGCATAAATTAATTATTGTTCTTAAAAACTTTTTTGCAAAAAAAATATAACCGACTTCAATAAACACAAAAAAGTGAAAAATAACTTTAGCTTCAGAAGTTGGTGACCTTTGTTTGATTCGTTTAGTTTTTTTTTGTCACCGACTGAGGCTTGATAATTTAATCGAAATAAGTTATTCTGTGATACAAAAAATCATATCTTATCACACTGGCAGCCTCTAGAGATGGCAGTACTAATAAAATTCGTTGCGCCGAAAGTGCGTTGGACGCATCAATCCCGTCACGTCACGACCTCCATTCAAAGCCGTACATTTCTATAAATCATTAGTGTCGTTGTGCAAGTAAACGATGACACGCATGGCATGCACGGTGTTGATTGTCGCCTGTACACAAAACCAACACTTACCTGTATTGCTTGTCCTGTGCGAAATAATCATAAACACTGGATTTTCTCGAGCGGCCATCCTTTTCAACGATGGTGAAAAACAATTCACGAGGCGGGGCTACAACGCAATTCGCAACGTACTCGCGACGATCGCCCGAGCTAACACATTTGCCGACCAAGACTGCAGTTACCTGAAATAAGAACAGACTGTAGCATTTCGTGATGGTTGGATGACATTCATTGATCGTTGGTCAAACCTGGTTGAAGCAAGTCTGGTATAAGAGAGGTCTATATTCTCAAATGACTCCTCCTCCCGCTCTGGGCGGAGCGGAAGGGAGTGTCAGACTTTTACTGACTAAAACCCATCCATGTTCCTTCGTCGCCCTTAGTGTTCCGGGGCCACGGTATACCTTTCGAACAGTCCCGCAGCCCCGGCAGGCATCGGCCCTTGCGGACCCCTTCTTTTTGCTGACATTTCTTTGAGGCGCGCGTGGAACACAAACGCGCCGTCGAGTTTTTTATTACACCTTTGCTTTTAACTAAGTACTGAAAATGGCTATTGAAAAGTCTGCATTTCTGAATAATTATAAGTTGGAAGGGGTTTTAACAGTTTGTGCATGCGCAAGCACAGGCGCTTTTCGTCAGAAAAATATTCAAAATTATAATTATACAACAACAACAGCCCATGGCGTCCACTGCTGGACATAAGCCTCTCCCACGATGGGAGGAATTTGCCGTAATCTCCACGCTTGGCAGGCGGATTGGAGATCGCAGTTATGAAAGACTAACAGAAAACGCTGCTGCTCATTCTCTGGTCTACGGAGGCGCAAGGTGTTCTGCCTCAGACATTAGTCGGCTTATACGACACCTGTGAGTGTAATGGGTTGGTTCTATTCTACTCTGCCGGATACCACACGGCTAAATAATTAAATTTAAATTATAATATTAAATTAACTAAATTTTAATTATACAGGGTGTCCGGTAATTAATGGATAACCTTGAAATGGCTTATAGTAGAACTTATGGCCACATAACACTTATGGAACAGACAGATTGCCATAAAGCACTATTAACAGTTTAGCACCACGCCTCTCATTAAAAATTTGCCAAACACTGTTTTAAGCTTTTACGGTTTAAAACTAAACTTACGGGATATCACACAATATATATTATGTATATATACATAAAAAATACGAAAAAGACACGGAAAATTCCCGTAAGAGACAGTTTAAGTTTAAAAAATTGCCAGTAGAAATTAGTTAGTTAGGTGAGTAATTTCCTGGGAGTAATTTTATCGGGATCTCACAACAATAAGTTATCGCGGAAGATATCCCAAAAGTGACAGTGTAAGTGTAGGAGTAATTATCTTAAATTATTTACCCTGAGGCCTTTCACAAAGTTTACGAAGTAATCCCCGCCGCGTTGGTTCTCGACCGCACGATTAGGATCCAGTTTGAAATCGTTTATGTAAGCGTCGATCAAAGGCTGGTGTCTGGGAAAGCCTTTATGAGCAACTGAAATATAAAATATTTATGCTATATTGTGGACTTTTTGCAAAAAGAATAATATTTTGTACATGTAAGTAATGTATTATTTATTATTCAAGTAATTAAAGAAGCATCGTCACACCTTCTATAAAAAATATTACAAGATATTGTTTTACTACTATGAAACTAAAAGGGCCAGAATTATTATGAACCTGGTTGCAGTGATAATAACAAGCAATGATATTGGAAATTTTGTTCAGTTACAGGTATTTCTTAACTGGACAAAGTCAAAAGATAAAGTGTTGGTATTATTAGTAACAAAACAAAACAAAATTGTTATCAAACAGTAAGTACCCCGAACTTCTATTTCCAAGTTTACCAATACCAGACATAATAATGTACATAAATATCAACAAAAATAGAATAATTTATTTCAATTAACAATGATCAAACTCATTAGACACATCATAGGGGCCTAACATGCCTCAAATGGCTTAGCATGATCCTCCGATACGCCTAAAATACTGCAGCATTAATTTTGAAATAAATATATGGTAAAGTTGAGGATTAATTAATGCTAGGTATTATGTGTGAGTTGTGTGACGGAAACACGATTCCATAAACGTATAGAAAAAAAATCCAAAGTTACCTCCAAATCGAACAATAAACTGCTGGTATTCAAAAAGTACTTCAAATTAGTTCATGAAACTTTGCATACTAACTGAACTAACTAAAAAGGCCCGGTCACACCGGATGCGTTGCGTGACGTGACGCGTGCACGCATCAGTTGTAATGTATGAAACTGTAAGAAAGGTGCCAGACCAGATGCGTGACGTGTGTACGTGCGTCACTCACGCACGCAGAGCCGCATCTACTGACAAACCCGAGTCCGCGCGCGTGTGTTGAGGAACGGCAACGTCGCACACGCGTCTGCAGTGATGACGTTGTATTATATGGCGCTCCCTGTTATATGTCAGACCGGACACGCACGCACACGCATTGGTCATTGCTGCACGTACGCACGCACGGCAGGTTGTATTTATTTACAAACAGAATATACACACATCAAAAGTATCTAGGGATCAACATATATTTTTGCAATAACTTTTCTCCTGATTGATATTAATTAAAATTTTCTTTAAGGATTCATCAAATAAAGTGTTTTCGTTTGTCACAGTAACGATAAACCAAGTCACCTTTGCATTAATAAAGAAATTTGCCATTTTCCTAATAAAGGGATTTTTGACATTTGAACCACTAACATTAAAGTTCGAAAAAATGACTGAAAACAGTTTTCTTTAAAATTTTATTGGGTAACTTAAACAATTAATAATCCGTGTTTCTACCGCGAACACTAACAACACAAGAACATCGGTTTGGCATACTCAAAATGAGTTCATCCAAATCACGCTGTGGAATGGCCGCCCATGTTCGTTGCAACAACAAAAAAAGGTCTTCTTGCGACTGGATACCCTCCATATTCGGCAGAGCTCTTCTCTGTAGCATATCCCATGCATGCTCAATCGGGTTCAAGTCTGGCGACTGAGCAGGCCAGGGCAGGACATTGATGTTAGCTGCGGCGAGAGTCTGTCTTACAACTCTTGCGGTGTGCGGTCGTGCATTATCATGCATTAACTGAAATAAGGGACCGATTTGCACTTGTAGAGGAACGATGACGTCTGATACAATCGTCTCAGCATAAATTTGAGCGTTGAGGTTGCCTCTGATCCAAATCAACTCAGTTCTTCCGCCGATCCAAATACCCGCCCATACCATGATGGTTCCACCACTATAAGGATGGACTTCCTGGCAGGATTTTAATCGCTGTTGGCGTCCAGGGGTTCTCCAGTGTCGTATACGTCTTGTATCCGGTCTCATACCAAAACGAGACTCATCAGAAAAGCACACGAAACGCCATTGTTCTTCTGCCCAATTTCTGTGTTCAAGAGCCCATTGATATCGAATCCTACGATTGTGCATTGCTATAGGTGGTACCCGTAGCGGTCTTCGGGAATGAAGGTTCACTTCATGCAAGCGGTTTCTGACTGTTTGGTCGCTAATTAAGTTCCCTGAAGAGTGATGAAGCCTCACGGCTAACATCATGGCGGTTATTGTTGGAGCTCTTCGAGTTAAGATTTGAATGTATCGGTCTTGTCTCCGTGTGGTGCAGCGATACCGTCCTCCATGGCGCTCAGCCACGGTACCAGTGCTTCGGTAACGTGTCCAAAGTCGACTGATAACACTCTGACTTGTATTCAGAGCTAAAGCTACAGTACGTTGCCGGGAACCAGCTTCTATCATTCCCACGGCTCTGAGCATTTCTTCCCTGCTTAAATGACGTCGCCGCTCCATAATAACGTTGGTTTTAATCAGTAGTAGGGAAACAGTAGCACTAATAATGTCTTCAATGCGTTGTATGTTTTTATAGGGAAAATATTGACAGCTTATTTTCATCTTTTACTCGAATTTGATTGAGAGTTCCTGATTCAAATTATGAAATGCACCAAAAAGGATCCATATAAATTTATAAAATCATAAATTTATTACAAAGCCACATCTCAATCTCAAGAAATCCGCATAAAAATGCTTGATCCCTAGACACTTTTGATGTGTGTAGTTTACAAGTGTTGTTTTCGCAATGGAGACAATTTTAAAGGAAAAACTAATAGAAATAGTTCGCAAATATGAGTGTGTCTACAACACCAAACATAGTACAATAATAAAAGTTATAAATTAATATTATGACCCAAAGTCTTTTTGTAGCAGAAAAAGATTCTTGGCATAGTAGCAACAAAAACGCTTCTTCATCAGAAGAACTGCTGTTGTCTAACATCTTTTCGCCAAATGCTCTCAACTCAATATGGCTGCTGACAATGTGGCTCGTACGCGCGTGTTGCAGTTACCTGCGTGACGTGTCCATGCGCGCGTGACGTGTGCTGCACCGGTGTTGGCCGGTGTGACAGGGCTCGCACGCGCGTACGAACGTCACGTCGCACGTCACGCCACGCTACGCATCCGGTGTGACTGGGCCTTAAAGCAGGTCTTATGTGTTTTATTTTTTTGACCAAACAATAGATTTTTTGTAAATCGCAAAAAACTACTAATTTCGCACTAATCGGCCGCAGTGACTGACGTAACAACCGCTTTGTAGTGCAAGCTCATTAGAAATTTATTCTAACAGTATTTCAAACGAAGGTTGAACCCCCACAAATAGAGTAGCTAAATTTAGGGTTAGAAGGGCCTTAATGGCGTCCCTTTGCCCTGTATAACTACTTCCAATATTTTCACTCACCATCAATGTTGATAAAGGCCTTGCTCGTGAAAATAGCCGATTGGAACAATCCTGTCCACATTTCATATCCGTAGCCTAGATCTACAGGATTCTTTGGCCGCTTGAAGAATTGCCTACCGGCCTAAAAAAAAAAACAAGAACATTATTAGGTTGTGTATGCCTGTTACCTGTGCACGTGATAATACATTACAAGGCAAAACTATACTAAACCATACATAACCTGTTAGCTAATTTAATAACGATTCTAATGATATAACTGGTAGCAAGCTAACTAACGTAATTTCGGAGATATCGTCGTTTTAATCAAACGCGCCGAAATCGCATGCCAACGGGCATATTGGTGGACATATGCCGTAGGCGCCAGTTAGGACCCGCTGACGGATCAGGGGATAACCTGATGCAAGTGATCGGAGTTCGCGTAGCTGAACTTAGAACAAACATATTTGAACTTTTTGCAATAAATGCACGCTCATTTTTTTTTAAATTTGGCAACCCACACCCAAAGACCATTGGCGGCAACTTTCTATGAAATATGAGCGTAAGACCAACAGAATTGAATAATATGTGACGATAACACGGTTTTACGATTAATTAGGACTTCAGTTTATTACAACAATTACCTAAGCCGCCGAAGAACAGAAATAGAGCCACTTGAAATATTATGTTGCCTTTTCTGTATTTTGCCAAAAAATTGCCTAGTATTTAAACTGTCGATAACCCTAGTTGAAGAGATTCCGTTACACAGCTTTAATCGATTCTAAGACCTTAGCCGGCCTAGCTCGGATTAATTACTGTGTGCTTACAAGAATGTTTTCAATGTGATCTATTTTAAAACAAATGACTGTTGAAATTAAAACTTCGACGAAATACAGGAAGATGTGTCGTTTTAAATGGGGAAGGAAACTGTGGAACTAATGGCGCTAGCGGTACCCAAACATCGTCATTGGTTGAAAATGTGGTAATGTCATTTTATATTTCAAACAGCTTAACCTCATTGGTCAGAGTAAGGCCAACTATGGTGGCGCCATCTTAGATTTACTTTGCCTTCGCCACCCCATTGGCCTTACCCCTGCTCTCCGGCGATTTTGGTACTTGTCATAAAATCATGAATTGGAAAACATTTACTCAGCCATGATCAGCCATATCTCAGCTTTGAGATATTATATTTCAATTCTGTTGGACTGACGCCCGTTTTGACCAAAACCCTTTTAAAAACTGCCGCAACAGAAAAGCAATGGAGTATCGACATGTGCTTTTTCTATTATTAATAAGAACCAATTTTTTTTAATAAATAAAATATTTCTCCAATATGTTGCGAAACTGACAAAATGAAAGTTAAGAAGTTATGTATTGTCATTGAAAAAGTGTTTTGGTTAATATTTGTACAGCTTTTTCTTAGGTACATCATCCTAGTCAGCAAAAATGCCTACTATACATACCTTTACATATGACTCCAAAGCGCCCTGGCGCAGAATAACATCAATGCATTGGACCTCTTCAGTAGGATGGCACAGAGACGAACCACGGGATGTCATGTAACTATAACATTAACAACGAATATAAACAATAATCATCATCATATCAGCCGAAAGACGACCACTGCTAGACATAGGCCTCCCCCGAGGGGGGGTTTTGCCATAATCGCCACGCTTGGCAGGCGGGTTGGCGATCGCAGTACGGTTGTTACAAAAGCACAGAGAACGCTGCTGCCCATTCTCTGGTAAGTCCCTTAGTCGCCTCTTACGACACCCACGGGAAGATATGGGATGGTGCTATTCTTTACGTCCGACACCATACAGACGAAACTATAATAACTAAAGTTAATTTCAATATAACTTGGGATTTCGTGATTTGAAGTGATAACTATAAAGGGTGTAAAAATACTTAACGAAGCCGAGAGACACTTGTTCTTCCCGTCATTGCTATAATTTTTTTGTTCTAGCCTAGATCATACCTGGGAACCTTCTAGTTACGGAGATATTAGGGGGTCAAAGTTCCAACTTTTTTTTAAATACATGTTTTTAATGGAAGATTTTTACTTTAAACACCTTGACGACTTCCGTACTATTCAATCCATTCATCAGCACAATGTTTTAAGTGCAGTCATTGAGTCCTACCGAAAAACGTGATTTTTCATCCCAAAAAAAAAGTAATTTCCCATCTAAATTTTTCGCTTGATGTACACAATGCTTGGTTGACGGCTTCGATTTGGTAAAGTAGACTTTATGTGCCTAAAGGGTTTACACCATGTATGTCTTAAAGTTCGAAATCACACAAATTAGGAGTACTCACCGCCTAATGTTCTCGAGGTCAACAACACCAGTAGCTTTCATTGTTACGTCAAAACTCAAGGTCTTTCCATTCTGATCTTTTAATTCGATCTGAAATCAACAAGCCTTATTACAACGTGAATACATTACGATGTATTTATCTTTACTAATATCTATACTAATAATATAAAGAGGTAACATTTGTTTGTATGTTTGTAAGTTTGTATGTAGGGGGTAATCTCCGGAAGTAATGAACCGATTTCAAAAATTCTTTCACCATTAGAAAGCTACATTCACCCTGAGTAACATAGGCTATATTTTATCCCCGTACTCCTACGGGAACTGGAACTACGCGGGTGAAACCGCGGGACGTCCGCTATACTATTATAAAGAGGCATTTGTTTGTAAGTTTGTATGTTTGTAAGTTTGTATGTAGGGGGTAATCTCCGGAAGTAATGGACCGATTTCAAAAATTCTTTCACCATTAGAAAGCTACATTCACCCTGAGTAACATAGGCTATATTTTATCCCCGTACTCTCACGGGAACGGGAACTACGCGGGTGAAACCGCGTGACGTCCGCTAGTTCATAATAAAAAAACATATAGCAAATACTAACGGTTTGCTGGAAACGCTCCGTCGTTGTTATATTCGCCAGTGGATACAAGGAATAACAATTTTTCATTTGATCGAACGCAATTAAGTCCTTTGGAAAATACTTGGCTTTGATTTTTGCGAATGCTTCTGGTAACATCCTTTTTGGTCTATCAGGGGTAAAGCTCACATCGTAACGAGACTGCAAAAAACGAATTAGATATCATTGCACTTGTTTCATCAAAATATAATTAAAATTCTCTTAAGAGAACTTCTCCTCCTCCTATTTCTCCTCTTTCTCTTTTCTTCTTGGGAACTTCTTTGAGAGAGCTTTAAGAAGCTGAAGTCAGATCCAAAAAATATATAGGATATGTATGGAAAAAAAAAAACAACCTATTGCACCAACTAAAAAATATTAAAAAAAACAGCAGAACTTCACATTTTTTCGAAATATGCGAACATAAATCGAGGACCAGCAGTCTTTTTTAACAAATTTCTGATTGGTCCAATAGCCAATTTCAAGCTGACCAATTATAACCTTACTGCTTGTATATTATCTTAGCTGTATAGCAAAGTCACTCATGTTGTATGACACTGCAGGATAAAGACCTCCTATTCACATAATCCTCGTGTTTTAATGAGAAGTGACTTGGAAATTTTAAAGATCAATATGTTAAAGCGTCGCATAATTAAAAAGGTACATACGATTTTAAGAGATTTGAACTGCATTTCCAGATAATTTACCAGTAATTTTACGGGTCTGTGTCTGACCGAACCACCAGGTATTTTGAAAGGTATCTTGTATCTGCATAAAACTGGGTCTAGTGACTTTTGCCGAGGAGATATTATTTGCGTTTGGGTAGCACTTGTCTGTGCAACGGGCTCTGGCGTTGGAATTGGCGTGGGCAACGCCATGACTGGCGGTTGGCCGGGAGGTAGAGCGGTAGGTGCAGCCCATCCACGACCCCTACCAGCAGATGGACCTTTGCCCCAAGTCGGTGGAGCGGATTTCACAGGCTCTGGCATTTGTACAGGGGCAGGACCTGAACCTGACACAGGCCAAGTCCCTTGAGCACTAGGACCAGATATTGACATGGCACCCAGGTTACTGGTAACAGCCTGTACTTCCCGGGGACCTGATATCTGCTGGGCTGCAGGTGGCTGGACTGTAGATGGTTGGGCTGCAGGCGGTTGGGCTGCAGGTGGTTGGGCTGCAGGTGGTTGGGTTGCAGGTGGTTGGGCTGCAGGTGGTTGGGCTGCAGGTGTTGGGCCATCCCCCTTTTTCTTTCGAGGTCTCTTTTTCTTGGTAGACGATAACCCTAAACCAGTGTCTTCCGCTTCTTCAGCAATCGGTTCCTTCTCCTTCGCTGGGTTTACTGGTGCCTCGGGTGGTACATCAGATGGCAGCTGTGCCTCAACTGATGGTTCAGAAGGAGCCTCAGATTCAGCTCTAGATGGTTGTTCTGAAGATTCGGAAATTGATGAAGGTTTTCGAGAAGCTTGCAGAGATTGCAAAGCTTGCATAGCCTTCTCCTTCTTTTCCTTTTTTTCTTTCCTTTTACGGGCAGCTCCCGTAAGACCTGAGTCATCTTCTTCCACAGCTTGTACAGGTTCTGAAGTAGATGGTTCTTCAATGCTTTGTGGCTCCTCTCTTGGAGCATCTTTTTTTCCGCCTTTCTTTTTTGCTGTTGAAAAAGTTATAATTAATCATTTAAAATAATAATAAACAAACAAACATTAAAAGAGACAGTGACTTGAGTTTCTTTGGTTTATTTATTCTCAGATTAGTCAGGTACAAACTCATGTGATGTGTTAAAGTGTTTTTTAAAACCGTTATACAGAAATATAGACGATTTATTTTAGCACTGGCTAATTAAGATTGATTCATTTGATAGGATTATGAGACTACTATCAGAGCATTTATTTTGGTGTAGACTAATCCTCATGGATACCCCTCCCCTCCACCCCTCTATCTGGGGTGACCAGAGGGTTATAACTACTCCAGACTAAAACCACACTGTTCCTACTACTACCATAGGAGGGGGAGTAGGGGCCCAGCAGTTGACAACAGACATGATGTTATGTGACAATCAGACCTATGAAATCAATAGGGTAGATGACAAAAAAAACGAATTAGTCTGCCAGATAGATTTCCAAAAAATATTGCACACATTTTTTTTTTTTGTCATGTAAACAAAAAATGAAGACGATACAGTGCGTCGAAAACTCGTGTGACGTCACATTTGAGTACATTGTTTACTCAAATGTGACGTCACAAGCCCCCCACTCATGATCTTTGACACATTTTATCTTCGTCAATTTTTATTTATTAATTTGATAAAACAAAAAACACGTATCCAATATTTTTCGATAATCTAACTGACGGACTAAACAGAATCATATTATTTTTAGTCGGTCATCATCCCTATTCTTAGAGTCAGGGGGTCTAAAACGGCCGCTTTTTTATTTTATTTATTACAAGATGGGCCTGCTGTTTACCTCGATCTCGCCTGATGGAAAGCGAATTCTGCTTTATCAGAATCGTAATATGAATCACGTTAAAAAAAAATCTTAAAATGGACTTTACGGTCATAACCATACTTACACAAACTGTAAAAAATAAACTTACATAACCAGACTTTATGGTCATAGTCCATTTTAAGACTTTTAAATTTTCTAACATGATTCATATCATGATTCTGCTAAAGCGGCCATTTTAGGCCTGCTGGTTATATATTTTATAATTGCACAATTTGCAATGCTGTTGCATCACAATTTTAATTTCACTATAACCTTCACACTTCGTTTTGCTATAAAAGTTTTCAATTTAAGCATTACTGTTTGGTTTATTGGGATGCAAACAATTAAATTATGGCAATAAATAATGTAAGTACTATGCAGTTTTTGTTACCTAAAGTAGGCCAACATAAATGATAAGAACATTCAACACTATTTTCCACTACACAGTTTTCTAAGATCATGCAATGGTTGGAAAACAAATGGATTTTTCAACAAAAACAACCTGTGTTTCACTGCTCTATTTTGTTCCCATTTGTTCCTCTATTACAAATTAATACTAATAAAATCATTAAATGATTACTTACGTGGTTTCCCCATTTTCGAAACTTCTCACTTTAGGTTGTAATCTGTAATAGAAAGCAATATTGAACTGAATGTTTAGAAATTAGAACAGTATTTATTAAATAGGTAATTTCAAAAAGGTCCTAGTCACTTGTGGTTTCAGACTGATGCTATGATAACATACAAATACACTATGGAATGATGTACATGATGTCAGAAAGGTATCTTCTAGAATCTAGAGAATGAATAGTGTAGTGTTGTGAAAGTTCTAGGATTCCCCCTATAACAGTGTTGCCACTTCATTTTATTTTTTTAACTAGCAACTGTTTTTAGTAAGTTATGTTCTTATATTACCTACATTAGTATTTTGATTATAAAGAGAGTATGGAAATTATATGGAAATAATAAGAATTTTACTTTTACCAATTTTAATCAACAAGAAATTTTCAACATAAATGTGCTAATGAACTAAATTCAAGTGTTGTTTAATAAAACAAAACATTTATTATTTTTAGGATTCCATTGCAATATGGCAAAAACGGAACCATCTTTGATAAAAAAAAAATAGATTTAAAATTGGGTTTGTAAAACATAAAAAGAACTTTCAATAAAAATTGGTTTGAATAAGATTTTATGTGTATTAAGTTTTTCAGATAATATGGGAGTCTAGTTTATAAATCTGCTTTAGTACCTAACTTTGTGTTCCATTAACGCACTATAAAAAAATAGTGTTGCTGTTGAGTGTATTGACTTAAAAATGAGATGATGAGCATTAAAAATATTGTTATTATTTATTATTACTGTTTGATGCTACAGAACCCATACTAGTGTGGGAGTCCTAACTTGCATTTGTCTGATTTTTTATTTATCGGTATAAGTGTGTCACAGTCAAAACTGTAAATCAGTCAAAACTACTTTTGACCGGTAAAAACTATTTTAACAATAACTAACATTTACTAAACATAGTTCGTTGTTAGGTTTTTTTGTGACCTTTTGAAAAACATCATGTAATTCTAGGACTAGGTTATTTCCAACTGAGGCATTCTGAAACATATTTTAATGCAAAAAACGCAGTCAAAATCCTTATCAAGTTAACTTAAGGATTTTGACTGATACCAGTCAAAAGTGGTTTTGACCGATTAACACACGTTGTGTGTTTTGACTGTAACGTATAACTACAACAGGCTAGAACAATGAAATAGTATCAACCAACATTCGTTTCTGATCGTGGCAAGTGACCTCATTAATTTTCGGTTTGTAGATTAATGATAACATACTCGTAAGATGGAACAATATGTTTAGTGGACAAGCAATATGTTTATTTATGGTGAATGCTTCAGGGTAGCCCACGAAAAACAAATTTTCTTACGTTTTTTGCAATTTGCAGGCCAGTGCTAGGTTGTATGTTGATTAAAATATTATTCGCGGTTGTAAGACGTATGTAGTTACAGAATTATATTCATCAAAATCATCAATACAAAGGGTTGTAAAGTCATTTTTACACCTTTATGAACTTTGAGGGCAAAGTTCATAAAGGTGTAAAAATAACTTTATCAAGGTCAAAATCATTCCTGCACCTTTATGAACTTGGAGAGTTGTACTGATGATTTTGATTATTATAATTCTGTAACTACATACGTCTTACAGTCGCGAACAATATTTTAATCAACATACAACTTAGCATTGGACTGCAAATTGCAAAAAACGTGAGAAAATTTGAATTTCGCGGACTACCCTTGAGCATCAGCCTTTAAGGCCAGAGAAAACTAAGCATGAGATCAAAATGCAAACCAGTTGATAGTGTACAAATTCCTTGCTTCTAGGAACTGTAATCCTTTGACAAGGCTTCATTTAGAGCTCCATATATCTTTGATTCTCCTAAAAGATGTCTTAGGCAAGGCTCTGATATTAGCTTCAATAAGGAACTAAATATTAAAACGAAAATCCATTACAATCATTTGTTGCTCCATTGCATGGCAGGCAATGGCAGACATGTTGTTGTTATTTTCTCAATCACAACTCGCAGTTCCAGCTTTGAGCGATAATGTTTTTGTGTTACAGAATCCAGTCTACCCAAATAAACGCCCTATGCGGAACTAGAAATGGCAAATGTTAACGACAAGGCGTTATTACCGAACACGTCAGCCATCATTTTGACTTAATATAATAGCAAATTGAGAAGACGTACCTACTTATTTTTAATTTTTACGTTTAGTTATCAAGAATAGAACTACGATTAAAAACTTGAAAGTCGACATTTTGTGTAAACGTTAAAACTACATGGTACATTTTGTTACTTTATATACATTTCTACGTTTTCCCCTCCTAGGTCACAGCTAATATTTTATTGGTGTAAAAGTTTACTTACAAAATGCAGTTCTTCTATTCTGATGCAATCTTGCCTTCGAATTTATTATAATTCACCACTTTACACAGTTCACACAGAGTTGTACATACATTAATGGCCGGCCACCAAACTGTCTGTAATGTATTTATTTAAGTTTTCTTTTGCGTAACTTGACTTATGATGACTGGTACTCGGTCGGCAAGGCAATCAATCAATCCACAGAGTATCTATATAGACGATCGTTCACGTTGGTACTGGTAGTCCCCTCTATTCTATAATAGTTACCATTATTCGAGTGGAATTAGACAATATGGTAGAACACAGTTTATATAATGGTCGGATTTTGTGGAACTTTTTTATTGAGTTCCTAGAGGGGTGGAGAAGTATAAAAAAAAAATTTCGCCGCTCGCATTTTTTTTTTTTTTTGAATTTTCATTAAAATATTTTATTTCGTTTATGAATAACTTCGAATTCGGTGAATTCATATTGTAGCGTAATGGTGTGACCTACCGTGACCTACGTGCATCCATTAAACGCTAATTTGGTCTGTTTCTTTGTTCATTGTTGTCGATTTTAATGCATATTTCAAGTATTTTTGAAAATTTCCTATTTTCTGCAATTATTTCTAAAATATCGAATTTTTAGACTAAGATTTTGTTTGAAATTGGTAACTGATGCTTTTTCACAGATAACTGGATCAGAAAGTTTTAATGAAGACCACTTTCATGAGTGTAGTGACTTAAAATTCATTCGGAAATGTTAGAAAATCGTGTATGATAATGAAAGCATTTTTTTTTCCAAATACTGCTATAAAACTCAATGTGCAAATTATTGCCACAATCCTTATTTTATTAGCTATATAACGAGGTATAATAACTAGATAAATATTTAAGTATACTTGTTAAATATTGGTTACTGCTGAAAAAGTAAATCATGACAAAAGGGCCTCTATCGCTAAAAAGTGGGAGTGGTATCGGTATCGGTATTGATTTAAATTGCGCGCAGAGAGCGCAATTTAATATCAACCCAAGCTTGCAATTTATCTCAGATAGAAATCGTGAGAAATGGCTACGTTATAATTACGATAATTTTTGTAAATTTACCAGCGGCCCCATTACACCTTTGCCAGCAATAATCAACCTCGAGTACCACCATTTTTTTTTTTGTTTTTGTTATCTATTGACAGCAGACATAATAAGGATATTTTGAGGATAATACCTATTTACGTAGACCGTCATAGAAATATTTTGAGAAAAATGGCCTACTTTACTTTTATAGGGACGATTTCCTGATAATTGTGAATACATTTTTAGTCACTTTACTCGTAAACATGGTTTTCTTGAATATTTTTACATCCAATTATCTTTGAAAAAGTATCAGTTACCAATTTAAAAAGAAATCTTGGTCTTAAAATTCAAAAATATAAAAATAATTGCAGAAAATAGGACATTTTCAAAAAAGACTTGAAATATTGCATTACATCGACTACTATGAACAAAGAAACAGACTAAATTACAATGATGTTATATCTAAATTAGCATTAAATGGGTGCACACAGGTGACACTATTACGCTACAATATGAATTCGTTGAATTTGAAGTTGGTCATAAACGAAAAAAAAAATCCAAAGAAAATTAAAAAAAAAAAAGAAAAGTCGCGAGCGGCGAAATGTTTTTTTCATCCCATCTATTCGAAAAGGACGACTTGGTTCGCCTTTAAGTGCACCCAAAGGTGGTGTTTTCTATAAGAAACTTTTAGCGGGCAGTAATGAGTTTTTAATCCTCTTTATAGATGTTCCAAATTCAAAAAGTGCGCCGCAAAGATAATTGCGGCGCACTTTTGGAATTTGGAACATCTTAGTGTTCAGCGCCGAAAGAAATCGAACGCAAATATTGTTTGAATAAAGACTGGCTGGTACGACGGCCCAGTCGCGCCGCCGCACAGTGTACGATTTGACCAATCTAGCAGGACAATAGGTATATGAAATGTTTAAAACTACGTTTTTCTAATCTTGTTCCACTTTCGAATACATCTTTTAACTGAAAACACATGGCAAATAATCCCTTGTCACGCAAAACTGGTTTTACCAATGGGCGAAGTTACTTGAACATTTTCAGAGTCAGCCGACCGCTCAGTGTGACCGTTAACGCTGACGTTTATACATGTTCTTTGGTGTTTTGAGTGCTTGTAAGTGTTTTTTTGTGATGGAATCATCAAATAGAGGTAATTATCCATATATTAAGTTATTAAAATAAATCAAATTGTATGCTTGCGAATTGTATCACTCGCTGAAAAAATACATAAATAAAAACGTATTTTTATTTTTAATAATTTTTGTTTGGAGATCTACCATGTAGTCAAATGTAGTCAAGCTGTGATAGTAGTCTTAAACAATTCTGTGTGTTACATACTTTAGTGCTATATTAATCGTTTTTTGCGATTATATTTTTATTTTATTTTTCCAGATGTCACAATGCAGCGAAAATCAATATTTAAAGCCATAAAGCCTACTTCGAAATTATAATTTTAGTGATAAAATACAAATACATTTCACCTATAACAAATTATTGTAAATTATAAATAATTTGATATTAATAAATGTTTTTCCGTCTTAATTATGGACACATTAATTATTTATTCCAAAAACGTATATGGGTTTTCAGCGACATAAAACCTCTTTGTTGTTACAAAAAAAAAACTGTATTACCCGGTTAAATTGAAAATGCTCTGTGTACTCGCATATTATTTGCAGTTAGGTACCTACTAAATTAACATTGTAGGCATAATTCTATTATGCACTAGTGTGTAATATTATTGCACACATTAGGCTCACTTTACGAGCAAGTGTGTTGAAAAATATGTAATAGAAACATACACGTAAAAACATATTTACATAACATATATTTGTGTTTTATTAGTTTAGAAGGGTTTAATAGATTAAAGACTGAATAAATAAATTACATTTTTGCCTAAATCTCAAACCATATCATACCATAAATCATATCACCATAAACCATATCACATAATCGTAATGCAAGGTGCATTACGATTGTAACGGCCCAAGATTGTTTAGTCCGTCTCGATACTCGCGCTGCATTGTTCGCGTTGTGTAAGTGTGGATAGCTACGCACACATACACAAAGCTGCGGTCTTTTACCTAAACTCGAGCGTTTAAATTTTGTGAAATGGCTCTTAACCAGCTTCTTCTTCTTCTTCTTCCACCTTTATCAGCTCTTCTTCTAAGGCCGGCAGTCTCGGCCACGACAGAGTTAACGACAAAATCGCTAACTTTCGATTGCTACATTAGTTTAAGCGGCGTCCCCACTAGTGCCATGCGGCTCCGTGAGGCCGAGCCTCGCGGCCGAGCCTCGCGAGTGTGGACGTGTGCGAGGCCTGAGCCGTGTGGCCCAACAGAGCCGCGCGGCTGGCCTCGTGCAACCCCAGCGTCCCCACTAGAGCCGCGCGGCCGAGCCTCGTGAGTGTGTACGCAACCTGACGGTTGTAAAAACTACTTCAACGGTCATAACACTCGGGGCTCCTGGTACAATTCAATTCAAAAAGAGTTTTCTGGTCCGTCCAATTTATTGGCGCAAATAAAAACACAACTTGATGTGGTGGTGATCTCTAGCTTATTTGTGCTAGCGCGCTGACAGGCTGCGCGACCCATCCCTACTATCTAGAGCCACGCGGCTTCCTTTGAAGTAGACCGACAAACCGTCGGTTTGCGCGAGGCCGGCCTCGCGGCCCTGTTGCACCGCGCGGCTCAGGCCTCGCGCTCGTCTACACTCACGAGGCTCAGCCGCGTGGCTCGGCCTCACGGAGCACTGCGAGGTCAGCCGCGAGGCCCAAAAACCCGCGCGGCTTCTGCATGCAACAATGCCGCATTCTACAATAATTTGAAATGTTGCACATTGTGGCAAGAATCGTGCGGCATGGCAACAACTTGCGTCATGTGGCAGACTGTCGCAGCCAGTCATAGCTTCTATCCAAACACAATGGATTCCATGCCACATTTTTGGTGCGTCCTCCAGTTTATAGGTTATGTTTTACGATGCTTTGAAAATTATTTAGGCACGAATTTGTAGCACACCACAAGATGACGCACGCCACATTATGTTTCATGCTGATATGCCGCACAGTGTTTCCCAGGTGTAAAGCAGCCTTTAACACGAAATAAATTTTTGAATAGGCAATATGGTATATGGTCGAAAGACTGTAGCCTTCCCTTCGGGATCGGGGAAAACTTAAAAAAAAGACGTCTATTTTGTCTGTGGATTGAATTCAGCACTTCACTTCACATCACAGAGCTCTATGTAGTCTGTGCTTCACAGGCAAGCAAGCAAGTTCAATGTTGTGAAGTAAATGCGAATCGAATTTTTATTTTGTTGGACTTGGAGGCCTGTGGAAAAACAAAACAATAGAATTGTCTATCAGAAAACGGTTTGTGGTTCTTCTGCAATACCTAGTGGCATTAATTAGTATCCAAAGTTCCCAGTTATTTTAGTCATGTGTATTGAAGTGTTTACGGCTACGACATTCGGCAGCAATATCGTGACTGTAAATCAATTATGGCTTATTACAATGCCGGCAAAGTCGTAAATACAATTAACTCATCGGATCAAACTGATGATACAAGTATTACGGACGATCTTTCAATAGTACCATTAGAAAAGGACAGTTTCGGTGAGTACATCTCCTGGTAATGAGAAAATCGAGTCTAAAGATTAGGTGTATTTAATGTTATTATTACAGCACAATGCGAGTTGTGTGGTCGCATTGGTCGTCGGGGACAGTTCTACCTGAAGAACAATAAGTTTTGCTCGCTTAGATGCAACGCGAGTAACGCAAGAAGGAAACCTTGTAATTGGAAGTTCAGGTTAATGGAAAGTGCCGAACACATGGCGGGTATGATACCGATGGAGCCGCTGCCTCAGCTGCAGCACTGGCAGACTTCATTGAATGAGATACAGGTAAATAAAGATTAATAAATCACTATGGTATTCTGTGATAATTACTTCTTTTTCTTGTGTCAGCTGATTGTTGACAGCACAAAGGATAGTTTTATCATTTTATTTTTGTTTAATTGTGAATTCAAACTAGAAGTTTCCAAAAGTTAGTTAGTTTAAAAGTTCATTGCAGTTTTATATATAGTATTATATGCATGCTGCCTGATTATCACTAAACTCATAGTAGATAATAATGACTACAGATGATTCTTATAAAAAACTTGTATTACTGTGAATGCCTACATCATCCCAGTGCTGGGCAAAGGCCTCTCCTGGTGACTTCTTCTTCAGTTCACTCTATGTTCCCATCAATGTAATGTGGTACAATATTGTTATTAGGCTGGGCCCATTAAACAATCAGCTGCAGTAGTAGCCAACAGTTATGAATGGAAGGACGAGTTGTTTGGCTGTGACTTCCTTGCTGCACCAGTGAGTTTGTTCAAACATGCTCCCCTGCATGAGATGTGGGACAGCACATTTGAGGGCATGAAAGTGGAAGTCAAAAATAATGATATAGAGAATAGCAATGATAAGATGAATGACTATTTTTGGGTAGCTACAGTATTGAAAGTAAGTACCCTGTACTGTTTTTATAATTTGACTTGATTTTGCCCTGTGATTTTGGCTACATGGTGGTCAGAAATTATCCCACACACTATACTCCAAACCCATGTCATGGTGTTGGACCTGTCCATCCAGACTGTAACTTTTCCATTGTTTTATAATATTAGCAACCAGTAGTAAGAAATGTGCAAAATTTGGGTTTAGCATTCCTACACAGTAATTTGTAACTATTATTGACCAGGAGGACTCTGCTATGGTTCTTGCAAAACTTAATAAAGTTAGGTGATTGAGCTTAGCTGGTTGTTACTCGATTTTTTATTGCAAATGTTAACCTTAAGGGCTGCCTCCACGAGCGAGAGAATCGCGGCGATAATTATCGTCCTTGCCATGTTTTAGTATACATTCTCTTTTGGGCCGTCTCCACGAGCGAGCGAATCGCGGCGATATTTTCGTATAGAAATAGGTATGTCAAATCGCCGCGATTCTTACGCTCGTGGAGGCGGCCCCTTAGGGTGATAATATTACTGCTAGAGATTTGGTTATCAATGGTGCAAACAAATCTTTTTAGCCACATCTGTTTTATAAACAATAAAGTCAGTGTGTGCAGTCAAATAGCTGCTTAATTTTATTAATGGCTTTCTTAAACTCTTTTTACAGGTGAAAGGTTACATGGGACTGTTACGCTATGAAGGTTTTGGCAGCGATGATTCTAAAGACTTTTGGGTTAATCTTTGCTGCTCAGAAGTCCACCCTGTGGGTTGGTGTGCAACTAGGGGCAAACCTCTAATACCCCCTTGTAGTATTGAGGCTAAATATACAGACTGGAAAAGGTATGTTAGGTAGTCATTATTAGCATAGGTACCTATTATAAGCTTTGTAAGTAACTAAATATTCAGTAGTACATTTTGCATGCGGCTTCGTCCGCGTGAAGTTCTGTAGCTGCCCTATGGGATCATAATATGGGATAAGAAGTATCCTATATGTTAATCCAGGTTTTAGACTATATAAGTGCTAAATTTCATCCAAATCTGCTTAGTAGTTTTCGTGTGAAAGAGTAACAAATATCCATCCATCCATCCTCACAAACTTTCGCATTTCTAATATTAGTAAGAAGTAAGATTGTATATTGTGGCCTGAGGGATAAAACACATGCACACAATAAATATGACGTCGCATTATCACACATTGTAACGTCGTGTCGTGGAAATCTGCGACGTGCATCGTTAAAAATCGACCCTACCACGTCCTGTCGCGAAACAATGAAATGTTGCGGCAATGATTGAAAGAAATGGATGTGCCATGCACCGTACCAAGGTATAACATGGTATCCGACTGGAGTTTATATGGTTATTCAAAATGAAATACAAATAATGTTTCGTTTGACAATATAGTAGATAGAAAGCACAGTACTAATGAGATGTAAGAATAGGGATGATGTCCGACTAAAAATAATATGATTCTGTTTAGTCTGTCAGCTAGATTATTGAAAAATATCGGAAACGTGTTTTTTGTTTGGGTCGGGGGCTTTTGGGACCGGGACCGCGGTCCCGGATTCAATCGATGAAAACGTACCCACTATTTTTGGTTTTATAAAAATACGAAATATGTTTGGTTGACCGTACTTTCCCAAGACATAACTTTGTTTTTTTTTCTTGTAGTCCCAAAATACCACTCGAGAATACTTAGGGGGAATCCGGGACCGCCGTCCTGGTCCTAAAAGCCTCCCGACCCTTTTGTTGTGTTTTATCAAATTAACAAAAATTGACGAAGATAAAACGTGTCAAAGATCATGAGTGGGGGCTGGTGACGTCACATTTGAGTAAAAAATGTACTCAAATGTGTGTCTTCATTTTTTGTTTACGTGAAAAAAGAAAAAATACATGTCCAATATTTTTTGGAAATCTATCTGACGGACTCATTAGTTTTTTTTGGTCATCTACCCTATTGTTTTGTGTGTATTTCTAGACTTCAGAAAATATACTTTTTACTAATTCATGCAATCTGTTATAATACCTATTTAATTTTGATAATTTCAGATTCCTTGTGAAGCAGCTAACTGGCGCGAGAACACTACCCGCCAATTTCTACACTAAATTGAATGACAGTATTGTATCTAGGTTTTCTATCGGCTCTATCATGGAAGTTGTTGATAAAAATAGGATCTCACAAGTTAAGGTACATTTTTGTATTTTTTATGCCCTAAGGCATAGGGTTTCAGGTGGTTTACGTGTGTGCAATATTTCATCGATATCTGTTCAGCCGTTGAGGCGTGACAAACAAACTCACATCCACATTTAATATAAGGTGTATCTATTCATACACGAAATCTCATAAGGGGTCGTCATTGTACTCATCATTATGAACAACTTTTACTATGGGACCAAACCCTGAATCGCGAAAAATAAAGTCGTAACGTCGGGTGTTCTATATACGTACATTTTGACGAGTTAATGCGAACATTAGGGAACAGGGGGTTTAAAATGGCCCCTTTAGCAGTTACGAAATATGAATCACGTTAAAAAATTAAAATTCTTAAAATGGACTTTATGGTTATGAAAATAAAATCTATTTTAAGATTTTTTTTTTTTTAAATTTCATACTATTCTGCGTGGATTCTGTTATAGCGGCCATTTTACCCCCCTCCCCCCCCCCTTTGGGGGAGGCCTATGGCCCACAGCAGTGGACGTCTTTCGGCTGAAATGGAATGAAATGGATGGCCATTTTAGACCCCCTGCTGAATTATTTTTCGCGATTCAGGGTTTGGTCCCATAGTAAAAGTTGTTCATAGTGATGAGTACAATGACCCCTTAAGAAATTTTGTGTATGAATAGATACACATAAATTAGTTAAGATGATTATTTATTATTTTGCTGATCTTGTAAAGTCCTGACCTCTGGGATCTGAGACCTGTGTTCGGTGACAGTTAGCATTGTTCAATTTATTTAAAAATCTGTAATTTTCTCAAATAATGCATGCATAGTTTTCTAGAGAGTAACCTGAACAGAATAAATATTCCCTCCTATGAAGATATGTATGACTTGACTGCATGTTAATACCAAGTTCTTTTTGTACGTTCCAGGTAGCTACTGTGTGCGAAATTATAGGAAAACGCTTACACGTGAAATATTACGACAGTTCACCAGAAGACAACGGTTTTTGGTGCCACGAAGACTCGCCACTCATACACCCTGTAGGATGGGCCTTTAGAATTGGTCATCCTTTAGATGCCCCTCAAAGTTATTGCCAAAGAGTAGCCGCCGGTCGGCTGATACCAAGTGACAGTACTCCTGAGATGTTTTATAAATACCCGAGTAATGAACCTCCTTTGTTCGGCGAGGGAATGAAGCTTGAGGCTATTGACCCTCTGAACTTATCAGCTGTTTGCGCTGCTACAGTGATGCAAATATTGAATGAAGGGTACATGATGATCAGGATTGACTGTTATCCTGCTGATGCGTCGGCTGCGGACTGGTTTTGCTATCATCAGAGATCGCCGTGCATATTTCCTGTGGGCTTTGCACTCGCTAATAATATTCCTCTAGTTCCTCCTTCTGGGTAAGTCTGCTTATTGATAGTGGTAATATGAAGTAAATCGTTAAGACATTGGTGTCGATTCGGTTGCTCACAAACTAAACTTAATTTAGGCTATTGCTATATTTTTACTAAAAGGCAGTGTGAGAAAAAGACGGCTATAGCTATGAACTAAGTTAGAGATGTCAAACTAGTTTATGCCTTGCACTTCACCGTGTTTTTAGTCGACATGGTTTTACGTGCACCCTTCATTTGTATGGAAATATTAGTTCCAATCCAATTAAATTTGACAGCTCTAAATTACGTCCGTCTCTTTCTTGTTTTATTAGAGAGAAAAAGATAGCAATAGCCTAAATTAAGTTTAGTTTGTGCACAACAGAATCAACGGTTCTCTATTGTATTACCTAACTTTTTTATTCATAATTTAAAGTGCCATAACTTTTTTTGTCCTAATCATCATTTGTCCGAATGTTATCTTACCCGAACTTAATATCACATAATATCACATGCCATAAAATTGAAATCCCTAAAAACAACATGCTCTAAACCCGTTTGTTATAAATATTACAATCAATAATATACAAAACACTTAAAATCGTTTTCAATAATAGTTATAAATCCTAAATTAAAAAAAAAATGTTAAGATCTTAATAATATTTTTAAAACAAACCGGTATGTTCCCAGACGTTCCCAAAAGGGAACAGAACATTGTTATTTTAATTGTGTCTGTAATTACGGGTACCTACAGTAAAGTATGTATTACTTAGCTTTTGCTATGCTATGAACTTCTCTCAACACAACACATTTTTATACAATATTGCTCTTATGAAATTTGTAAGAATCAAAAAGTAGAACCATCATATCGCAGAAAGTTCATAGTTAGAATCTTTTTTTGTTTTGGCATACATTTCATATAAGTAGTCACTAAAAGGCAGAAAATCAATCAATCGAACCGTCAATCATTATAAAACAGTTGAGTGTGAACATAATTATGTGGATTTTATTTTTCCCTGTAATAAGTATGCAAACATGCAAACAAACATGCAGCAAGCATGCAGCAAGCAGGCAGCAAGCATGCAGCAAGCATTCAGCAAGCATGCAACAAGCTTGCAGCAACCATGCAAGCACGTATACAGTATGCAAGCAACCATGCAAGCGAGCGAGCAACATGCAGCAAGCATGCAACATGCAAGCACGTATACAGTATGCAAACAAGCATGCAGCATGCAAGCAACATGCAGCAGGCATGGTTTCTGTCACGGCTCCGGCGCTGCGGGGCTCCGGCGGTCCCACGCGAGCTTATCGTTGCAGATGTGTTTAACGCTCACCACCGCAGCTTCGGCTTGCTGGCCGGCTTCGCCGGCCAGCCTCAGCAGCGGCGGCGAGTGTTACAACCACCTGCTCCTCAACTCGCGGGCCGCCTCGCCCCTCCGTGCCTACGCGATTTTAAATTACACTCTAGGGGTAGGGCAGACAAGACTGCGTGGGGTCGGATTTACAGCGATTCGTTTCTGTCACTAAAACCTAATTTTTAGCAAATGTTTTAGGACCAAAAATTGTATTACACTTATACGAACATTAGGAATAATACACATTATATAATATAATACTTAGGATAATTGACTTTATGGCATATAAAATTAGAAGATTCAATTATTATAGTATTCGACATTATGACAGAACAGTTTTAGAAATAAAGATAATTATGTAAAACAAAATTTCGGGATTTTGAACATTATGGTAACTGAAGTTTATAGCAAACGTTTTATGGATAATGATTTTCGGACAAAAATTTTTAGGAGATATAAGGGAGTACCGAATCAACACGATTGTCTGTTCGATTTTCAATTTTAGTCGTGCATTGTACTTACAGCATTTCAAATTTCCACTGTTAAGTACTTATATTTATTTTGAGGTGAATTTATAGTTAGGCCCACAATCTGCATTCACTTTAGTATCGATTCTTATCAATCTTGTCATAAAATCGTATGAAACTTCGCTACAACTATTTGGCATTCACCATTCGCTATTGCGCATTTCGCCATAAAAATTGCTACTTTGAATCCCATATTGAATCTCAATCAGTCACAATAGTAAAATAGTACAGAGGCCAGCACATCAAGCTACTACAATCTGTCTTTCTTGAATAGATTTTCAACTTTATCGGTAAAGCATTAGGTTCAAGTTTGATTGTGAAAATTTGTCAGTTTCGGGAAGTTTGATGTGCTTGGCGTTTTGTACTTTAAACGAGCTAATAGTCGAACCTAGTCACGAATGACTGGAGGTTGTCGGAAGTCAAAGCTAGATCTATCTATACAGGGTGTAAAATACCTCATCACGAAGCCGTCAACCAAGCATGTACATCAAACTAAGTAACTTTACGCAAAAATTATTGCTGGGAAACGACTTTCTTTTTGGGGTGGAAAATCATGTTTTGTGGTAGAACTCAATGTAACGCACTCAAAACATTGTGCTGATGGATGGATTGAATAGTACGGGGGTCGTGGAGGTGTTTAAAGTGAAAATCTTACATTAAAAACTTGTATTAAAAAAAAAGAAACTTGTCAAAAAGTTGGATGTTTGACCCCCAATATCTCCGTAACTAGAAGGTTTCCAGGTATGGTGTAGAACAAAAAAAATATCGCAATGGCGAGGAGAACAAGTGCCTTTCGGCTTCGTTAAGAGGTGTTTTACACCCTTTATAACTTACAACCAGATTTTCTTCAAACACCTTGAGTTCTTTCACAGTATTACAGTGGAAGAGTTCAGTTGGGAGCATTACTTGACCATATGCGGTGGACAGGCGGCCGATCGTTCGCTGTTCGCGACGCGAGGTCACGTGGTATCGCACGGGTTCGTCGCTGGCATGCGACTTGAGTGCGCAGATCTTATGGACCCACGGCTTGTGTGCGTGGCCACTGTCGCTAGGGTTGTCGCTGATCTGCTTAAGGTTTGTTTGTCTTTATTATGTTACTAGCTGACCCGCGCAACTTCGTCTGCGTTACATAATATAGCTTATATAACATGTCATTTTGTGCATTCTATGACGAACAAAAACTTTTTAAAATCAATATTGCTTACCTCCCGTAACATACGGCGTGATAATATGTAGCCTAAAGCCTTCCTTGGTTTACAAAGAACATTTTTGCTGAATTTTAATTCAATCCATCCAGTAGTTTTGGCGTGAAGCCGTACCATACACACAGACAAAAATTCTGAAAAGTCACTTTTGGTCATCAGTTACGTTTTACAATGACTCAACTATTTATTGATTTCAAAGCAACTATAAATTAATAAAATTAATTGAAAATAAATCGGGTTTTCAGACCCAAAATTGACTTTTTGCATTTTTTAAAACTTTTGTTGTCATTTTGTTGAATTTTTATTTTTATATTTTAACTGATATAAGAAAAAAATATGGAAGTGAAAATTAAACAATTTGTAATAAGAAATCGTGTGCAAAACCCTGGCAAAATGTTGTGCATTTGAGAGATGAGACCATAAAAAATAATTAGTGTATCATGAGGAGCAATTTGTTTAAAGTAGCAAAATTTGTGTGAATTGTAGTTTTAAAGTTATTTGAGAAAAACACATTGCTGCATTGCATTGCTGGAGTAACGTTTGAAACGTTATCCTGGCAAAATCGATTTTCAAAAATTCAGACAGCCGTTGATTTTACGCACACCAATAACTTTGTTAGTGTGCCCTGCAAACCAAACTAGTTTGCAGTGTGTACTGTCTTGGAATTATTGTTTTATGGTGTTATCTTCCCTATTATACAGTGCTGCTTACTCACGCGCCATATTTGCTGTACTATAAAAATGGAGATAGCAATGAGAGATTTTTTTTTAACTTTTAGGTCCATTTCGACGGTTGGGGCATTGAGTACGACCAATGGCTATGGGCGCACAGTACGGATGTTTACCCAGTCGGTTGGTGTCGTGCGGTGGGTCACAGACTCGAGGGACCGCTTCAACCTCCACCACGGCCGCCGCGCAAACTGCCTATCAAGCAGCCAAGAAGACGACGAAAGCCAGGTAACTCGTAAATACAATAATTTACAATTTCGACAAACATGCCTCTATCAAGCAGCCACGAAGACGACGAAAGCCAGGTAACTCGTAAATACAATAATTTACAATTTCGACAAGCATGCCTCTATCAAGCAGCCACGAAGACGACGAAAGCCAGGTAACTCGTAAATATAATAATTTACAATTTCGACAAGCATGCCTCGAGCCTCTATCCAAAGTTCCGGGACTTCGAAACATGAGATGTCCAGAGACCCAAACGCTAATAATAGTCCACTCTTAATTTTGAATAAATCGCAAAACATTATTGGTGCCAATATACTTTCACTTGTTGAATTAGACGTAACATACATATGCGTACGATCGTCGATACGTGATGTATAATAAGTATGTATTTACAAACAAAAAGTATCTATGTAGTACATTCAACTATCTGGTGTCCGCAACACAAGCGTCGTTGCTTAGTGTGGCACTAGATGGCGCTATGTGTAATAATAATAATAATAAATTATTTAACAGACAACATGATCCACTGATAATTAACACAATACGTATATACTTACAATTCTATAATGTTAGTAAACAATTCAACTTATAACCTATGTTAGTACATAAATTCTACTACAGACAGGGTGTTTTTTATAAGATGCCTCACTATGGGGCTTTCATCATATCTATCAGCAATAATCCTCAAGAGGCTGTTGCTACTACCACGCAATCTGGCGAGAAGTGACGCATTCTTTTTGCGCACTACAGCTGGGAAGCTGTCTACTCTGGCTTGTGCAAACATAGCAGATGCACTGCAATATCGTGGCAGTCGCAACAGCGCCCTGAAAGCGTTGTTGTATTGAACACGCAATGCATTGGCTGCACGTTTAGTACAGTTGATCCATAGGGCGCTCGAGTACAGAGATGTGCATTATGCTTTAAAAAGCGTGATTTTGACTGCATCTGTACATCGAGTGAACCTACGGGCCAACATATTCGCCCGCACCGCCAATGCTCTGCGTTCCCGTTCAACATCCTCATCATCTTTAAGATCGTCAGCAATGAAATGTCCAAGGTATTTGAAGCGGTTTACCCGAAGAATCCAATAATGTCCAGCTATATTTATTTATTTATATCCTGCTTTTTCAGTAGGAATAAAAACTGCTCAACCGCCAAACACGACTGAAGATAGCTCACAAAACTCTGACATAGGTGATACCAAGAGCCTATCACCCCCTACAAGCGTGTCTGAAGTATCCCCAGACCCACCATGTCCGCCTGAAAATGACTCCAACCAGATCAAGATGGACGTTGATACGGAATCTAAGGATAGCACTGAGCCCCCTGAAGAAAGGCTTGCAGACATAAAGCCCGAGACCCCGGTAAGTTTATAATAGGCTAGTTTCCACCATCAAAAAATTGCAAATCTATTTAGTTCGTTAGTTAGAGTATTGGAATAATGGACACGTATTTTTTGTTTGTAAATCATTGAATATTGACAAAGATAAAACGCATCAAAACTCGAGAGTGGGGGCTCGTGACGTCAGAAGGCACCAAAAAATATACCACGGCGTGACGTATTGAGAATTTTAAAAGCGTCGTATCTTCGTCAATTTTGGTTTAAGTAACGAAAAAAAAAAATACGTGTCAAATATTTTTTGATAATCTAACTGACAGACTAATTAGACTTTTTCAGGACACAAGCCTGTTGCTTGTTATGTCATTCAAGTAGTAAATAATCTATTTGAGGGGTGTGAACTTGAATGAATCAGTTATGATTACTTGAAGCTGCAGCAAGCAATAGCTTCGGTAGTCAATAGACATAACTGTCTGGTGCGGTGCGGCTGGTGTTTTTGTGGAATTTAAATGATCTTATTGTAATACTTATGTTTTATTTATTTCAGAATACATCTACAGACACTTCTCAGAACACACCTACTGATATATCTCAGAACACACAAGATCACACAGACATATCTCAAGATTCAAGTCAGAACACGCAGCTCTCCCCAATTGCCTCCTTGATTGATGATCCAGATCCTGACAAGGTGATACCTAGATTAATCAATACATCAGTACCTTTAGATGTCCTTAATTCCATTGATCCAAAAAACTGGACTGCAGCAGACGTTGCCAGATTTCTAACCGTCAATGACTGCCAACCATACTGTGTTAACTTTGCAAACATCACCGGCTCTATGATGTTACAGTTGACAAAAGACGATATCATCGAAATTTTAGAAATGAAAGTAGGTCCTTCATTAAAAATTTTCGACTTAATACAACAATTAAAATGTAAAATAAAACAACCTCAATGCAGAATGCTAAATAATTTTAATAAATAAATACGCTTCTTCAGTTTACGTTTGTAAGACTTGTAAAAGTTTTGATAATTGTAACACCTGGCTATTTGGGAGACTCGTCCTTGAATATCTCCGCGATGACTAAGTCATATGGCGCCACAACCACAAAAGAAGGGTCAAGGTCCATAGTATTTTTAGAAACACTTTAGATGACCATTCTTCTTGGAATTGAATTGGTTGGCCCAGAGTAGACTTAACCATTGGTCTTTGAAATCATAAGGTTTCATTATCAATCATGAACTTATACAAACGTGTGACGAAATGTGCTTTTTAAGCAGTCAGAGTGGAAACTTTCAGCGCGGGGAAAGTACCTTAACTGTTGCAGCTATAGGGAATAAGCATGAAATACTAAACTCTTTTTATTTATGAAAAATGCCTTGTATTGTATGGCCTAAAAACATTGTGGTACACTTGTTTAAGTTTCTAATACATCACTTATTTTACAATTTACTGCTATAAGTAGCATGTTTTTGGTGAAACGGAATGCACTCTCAAAACGCATCGTCCTCGATAATGCGTATTGACGTCAAAGTTAATTCATCTTCCTGCCCTTATCCCATATTACTTGGAGTTGGCGCAACACGTTTTATTCTTCCATTCTTTTTTTTTTTTTTTCGTATGGGAAATCATCAAATGACTCCTCCCGCTTTGGGCGGAGCAGGAGGGAGTGTCAGACTTTTACTGACTAAAACCCATCCATGTTCCTTCATCGCCCTTTGTGTTCCGGGGCCACGGTATCTCTTTCGAATAGTCCCGCAACCTGGGCAGGCATCGGCCCTTGCGGACCCCTTCCTATTGCTGATTCTCTTTGAGGCGAGCGTGGAACACGAACGCGCCGTCGACACGGCCTGTCGTCATGAGACGGACGGACGGCGAGCTAGCCCATAGCCCACCGTCCACAGGCCCGCGCCTACGGTGGCCCCAGATGCCCGGGGCGACTCCCGCGGCGGCCGGGACGCTGTGAGGTGCTCTCCCTCATATCATTCCTCACACAATCCATCCATCTTTTCCTTGGCCTTCCTTTCATCACTCTTTTAGTCACATGCGATTCTTCCCTCCTCATCACATGCCTATACCAAGACAGTCGATTCCCTTTCAACTTTTCTGTAACTGGCGCAACTTTCATACTTCCTCTAATATACTCATTCCTTATTTTATCCATTCTTGTCACACCACACATCCACCTCAACATTCTCATCTCCGCTACATGCAATCTTTTTTCATCCATCTTCTTCACAGCCCAACATTCCGATCCATACAGTACGACAGGTCTAATCACGGACTTGTATATTTTCCCCTTTAACTTGACCCCCATCGGTGGGTCGCAAGTTGTTCCAGTGACCTGTCGCCATTTCATCCATCCCGAGTTGATCCGGTGCGTTACGTCACGGTCTACTTCACCATCCCCTTGGACAAGCGACCCGAGGTACCGGAAATCGGAACAGATCGGTATGGGTGTTCCGGCAAGAGCATGGGCGTAGGACTGGAGAGACCGCCGAAATGGCGTCAAAGTTCATTGTGTCAAAAAAACACTTTTATTTGCAAATTGCTTAATTTCACTAAAATTTTATTATAATATTATTATTGCAATTTTTACTTGATTAAAGCACAAACAATTAGTAAAATTATTTTATTAGGGCCAAAAAAATTAGATGTAAACGAGGCAGATTGTGGATAATCCCGATAATCACGTCACATAATGGCCGCGACAGCTACGGACGTTTGAACTGTCGTAGAAACTTGCAGGAGTTTAATATTATTTCTGTGCGACAAGCAGTAGTTGAACTTAACTTTTAATACTTTTCTTGGGTTGATAGTACTGTATTTTATTGATTTAAGTGAAGAAAAAAATACGTGTATATTCCCTAATTTTGTCTAATTACATTTAATTAGTTCCTAATCCTGCGAGAGGAAAGCAGCAGTACCTAGAGGTTGTCAAATACCGGTAACCCAAATAATAAACTTCAGAACAATGTTTTTAAATGTTACTATTAGCACTTCGGCCGCGACTTGTGCGACAAGCAGTAGTTGAACTTAACTTTTAATATTTTGTTGATTGTACTGTACGTATTTTATTGATTTAAGTGAAGAAAAAATTACGTGCATATTCCCTATAATGAATATTCTCCAAAGTCCAATTTCGTGTAGCTGCAACGGTTAAGGTAAAGTTTCCATTCTGTATATTCTAAAATAGCAAACATATTCTGCACCCGCCTATATTTTGGTATCGCATAATAGCTGAGGTTGTTTTATAAAATAAACATATTTTGGCCAGTCACTAATGTTTGATATCAGATTTGTGTGTAAGGCAGAACCTACAGTCCTTTCAGTTATTGCAGCTCTGATTTTGAATCACCGCCAAATCACTATGATCTTTGTATTCAATATAATAAGGTCGCTGTTGGTATGCTGCCACTGACACGTATGTCAAAACATTAGTCTTTATTCCTGTTGGAACAAGGATGCTGTTGGCTTGCTACTGTCAAACGGAAAATAACTGAAAGGACTGTATGTCTTTTATATTCGCCATTATTTTAATTTTCATATTTATTGATTTTCGTTTAGTGTGAAAGGCTTTGAAATTATACCCAATGTAGTTTTACTCTCATAGACTAGGCATGTTCTTATATTTTAGCACAGGTGTATTTTTATAATTGTTCCACAAGTATCTATAGTTGGTGCCAGTTAAGATGAGAATAGCGATCATTGACCCACCTACATTTATTAAACTTCTTAACTTTGAAGACCAAAAATAAGCCTGTTCAAGTCTGGAATCGTCATCAATCGTGATTTTCAACATTTTTTGTAATGAAAAACGATACATGGTTTATTTGTTTTGGTTCGTACAAAGAGATATTATGGAACGGGCAATGACCGCTATTCTCATCTTAACTGGCACCAACTATAGTGAGTAATGAGGAACCAGATCTAATTCAGTTGTCTCTTTTTGATCAACCACATAATCCGACTACTGACGAAAAATTAATGTGAAATTGCTTTTTAACCGACTTCAAAAAGGAGGAAGTTCTCAATTCGATTGGTATTTTTTTATTGACAGAAAAAAAGAATTGATGGTATTTATAAATATCTGTATTATGTACAACAGTTTTCACAAAAAAAAACTAAAAAGGTTTTTACTACGTGTATTATTAACTAAAATAAAATCTGGCATATATTTGAATAAACTTCTAGTTCCATAGAAATATTCGAAATTACTGAGTTAAGGTTATGTGTTTTGTCTACATTATTTATTATTTTGTGGAAATAATAAAAGTCTGTCTCAACTCCTCGAAACTTCAGCTGAAACAATATCATATTTTTAATCACATTATTAACATAATAATGACGAAATTGGTGATAATATTATAACGATATAATTTCATTTGATGTAGAGAGAAATCAATATTTTGTATCAATACATTTTAAAATCATGAATGCTGAATCAATATGATTAGAAAATAATGCGTTCTGTAAAATTCCGTTGATCAATACAAATTATACAATAGAATTGTAATGAGAGGATATGTGTTGTAAATATAGCTATTATAGCAGTTCTCATTTTATTGTACCAGTGTGAAATTTTTGTGTGAATTTTAAATATGACCAAACGGGATTTACATCAGTTTTATGCTTAGACAAAGAGTATGAGTGATAAATACCTACATTGCCTTTTTAGAGACTTACATAAGAATTTATATTATTTAGTACCATCAGCATAATGTTTGTGTAATAGTGCGAATGATCTGGTATTAAAATCAAAAGTGTACAATAATACTGAGTTTCATTTATTTAAATTTTTAGCACGTCCTTATTTTTGGAAAAGTTGTTTTCAGGAATATTTACAAAATTCACCTTGTGACTTGCTTTAGTTTCAGGCCACAAATTATATGGCCTTATCTTCAATAGTGTTCATTATTTTATTTATTATTTAAATACTACAATACATTAATCTTCATCAGCATTTCACCAGTAAACCTCTTTATTAGTGCTTATATCTTGCAGTATTTGATTTGTTATCAATCTGAAACATAGAACCAATTTTGTACAGGTTGCGGCACGTAACTCTAGCGCTGAACGAAACATGGAGTTCGCTGCGCATGTTTTACGACTGGAGAGCCAATTGGCGCAACGCACGCCCCAAGACATTCTAATTTTTTACTTCTGCGCAATAACGGTGAGCGCTAGAGTTTCGTGCCGCGACCTGCAAATAGTCCACAGAATCACTGGAATTTAATCACACAATTATGTTCAGGTCGGCCTGAGTCAGTACAGACTGGCCGCAAAATGTATAGAATGATACGATGGTAGGATGTATGTATATGTGTATGTACATACACTCGATTTTTTATTCGGTATTTTTTTCCGAATTTCGGACCCAAACATTTTTGTGTATCATCCCTTACATACCTTATAGTGTGCATTTGGACTGTTGATGCATAAAGTGTACAGCACAAAATGTTCCCAGATCTCTGTGCGTGGCATTTGTGGTATTCAGAACACCAATAGGCTTCGCACATATTAGCAATCTCATCATTGATTCCTAAAATAAATTCAAAGTTGAGAATAAGCTAAGGGCTGAATTCTTAGCCTTTTCAACGCCAATGTCACAAATACGTGACAAGCAAGCGCGTGCCCTGTACGCTCAACGACACAAATATGTGACAAACTGGTAGGTGAAATTGTGGCTTGGGGTGGAGGGCATGCGCGTGAGTTTATGCTCTGTGTTATAACCACTGGAAATTCAGCCAATATACAACAAAAAAACCAGTACCTACACAGGGTTAAAAGTCGTAAGTGCTAGGCCAAAATAAGCACATGCTAAAATTACCTTTCTGATTCCCATCCTTGGGTTTCAATTCGGGCGCCAGATCTCTCGCCGAGGTAACGTAAAATGTCCTCAAAATGTCCATTCTGTGTGCCCCTGACATCCCTCGACCCTTCTGATTGGTTAGGTGTAAATGGCGCGAGAAAACACATCGCCGCTTATTTATGTTTATTACAAGTACCCTGAAATAAGAAATAATGATTTACTTGGTAGTAAGCTGTAAGTAAATGGCAAATATTTCCTGCGTCAGACTTCGAAAATCGGCATCATCATCACCAGATACAATAGACAGCATAGGCCTCTTTGTTTGAAGGTGTATCAGAAAATAGGATTTGATTTTCTTTTAGATTTCGACCCGAATGGCACATCGTTTGTGAGGCTGCCTTACGTTCTTAGGGTGTGTGATGAGCATGGACATTTGTTTCCGAGTCATGTATGTTTATATGTAGGTATAATAAGTATGTATTTAAAAACAAAAAGTTTATACTTATAATGTAATTTATCAACTATTTGGTGTCCACGACACAAGCCTCGTTGCTTAGTGTGGCACTAGATGGCGCTGTGTGTAATGTCCAGCGATATTTATTATTTATTTATTTTAATTTTTCTTTACTGTCCTGTTTCCATAACTGTCTAGCTAGATTGAAAAATAGATGCTTATGCTAATCCACTAGCTGTGACTAAATAAATGGTAGCAATAAAACGAGTGACTGTAAATTACAATTTTAAGTGTCAAAATTAATTAATTTGGGTTATATAATTACTAAGTGAGCGACTGACTGTAAGTGACGAGAAATCAACAGAACAGTATCTTACAAACATTAATTTGAGTTACTTAAAATACAAAATGAGCAGCTTCATAATATTTGAGCGACTTAATATTTGTTTGAGTGTTATTTGTCATTTTTTTCAATATTTGGCAAATGTATTTTTTATACTGAGCGGCATTTTATCTTAACCGGTGCCCATGCCGCCCATAAAAGAAATTCCGTAGTAAGATTTTATAATTTTATCCAGTCGCTCACTTAGTACCTATTGAAGTCGCTCGGATAAAATTTTAATATATGAAATGGATTAATCACAATCCACTTTTTGTAAGCTCGTTCTGGATTTTATTATTAATAAATATTCGTCGTTAGTTTAGTTAATTTTTCGCTTACTCAAATTCATACCGCTCAAGTTATTAATACAGTATGTCATCATCAGTCGCAAAGCTTTTTTTTAATCGCTCGTTTTATAATTCCCCCTAAATAAAATTACTGAGTCTACTTACCCTAAGACACATGGCTCAAATGTCAAGCTCATTGGAAAATTTCGAGGGTGTGCAAGTTTAGCTTCCTTTATAATTGATGCATAACCTTCCCAGCACTGCAGGACTATTTCATCTATCTGTGATAAAGCAGGTGTTGCTCCGCACACTACCAATATGTAAACATCTGCCAACAGTTTACATGTTACTGCTCTAAAGGCAACCTGAAAAATATTTGCTATCAAGAAGTTGTATAGAATTAGATCACCTTTAATGCTAGTCAAAAATGTTACAAGTCCTGGGCTGGTCAGAGATGAAGATTGGGGAGGGGGGATGACTGTAAGGGCCGGCGCACATAAGGCAGAGCGCAGCGCAGAGCATTTTTCACTGTCAAACTATTATCTACAATGTCCCATTGAAATAATATCACAATGAATCCGAGAAAGCGCGCAGTTAATTGATTTGAGATATTATTTCAATGAGGACAATGTCGATAATAGTTTGACAGTGAAAAATGGTCTGCGTTGCGCCCCGCCCCATAAGTGCGCCATTCCTAAGAGTGTTTGTTCCTTCCCATTTTAAGTTTTTGGCCAGACACATTGGGGGTTTAAGTTATTAGCAAAGAGTCTGACATATCAAGGCTATATAAAAGGATAAGGCTGTTTTTATCAGATGCAAAATGATCATAATTATATCCATTTCTATAAAAAAAAAAAACACTTTCACAGGTCTATAATAATTGTCATGTTTTAAAATTAATAAGGATCAATATGGTATCAGTGATTTGTATCAAAGGAATATGAGATGAAACACCAAAGCAAACTAGAAGGTCACAGCCTCTTAAAGTCCAGATGTCATGACCAGTCAAGTCATAATATGACTTCGTAATATGAAGAACCATGCATATTATATCAGAAGTGGACATAGAGCAAAGATCCACACAGATTGTTTTTTGTTTCAAGGAAACTAACATTAGGACTCATCTGTGGTAAATATACAGGAGTATCTCTCAGCGGTGCGCCATCTTGAGCTGCAGCAAGTAGCAGCATCAGTCGAGCTTCCCTTGGGTCCAGCTCATGGAAGTCTGAACTAGTAGCCACCAGGTGTCCGTGAATAATAAGACACGCCCATCTGCCTGTCACACTTTCTGCATAGTGGTCAAGTGCTTGCTGAAATCAATATTTTTTATACCTATTTGTTTCAGTATTTTAGTAACGATGTTGGGTGAGACTTTTATGAGTTCTATAAATTATCGTTTTAAATAACAATATGCTTTTCTAGTTTCAATGATGGATAATTAAAACAGAAAAATGAATAATTAGAAGAATACCTGTAATTGCTGAGCTTGCGGACACAAAATACTTTGTATCAAATCCAACACCAATGTTGGAAGGGGGCTAGATAATGCATTAGGATCTAAAGACTCCAGCAAGTAATCTAGAATAGGATAACACTGTCTCAAATCCCTTTTAATTTGGTCAATATTCTTCAAGTTTTCCAGCTCTTTCTTTCCGATACAGAAAACCATAGCATCATGGACACAAGATAAGAGCAGTTCTAGATCACATTCAAGTCCTCCAGTTGCTATGCCGATTAATGTTACACTGCAATATTTACACAAAAATATACTGTTGAGGACTTATTAAGTGTATATTATCACTCATCATAGAGATCGCAAGATCATTTATAGATGAAAATGTACATTAACATACCTTTTACAATATTCTTTCCAAAGAATAGTTCCATTATCAACTTGAGTGTCTATCATGGATAAATTGTGGCATTTACTGAACATATTGATGCCATGTAGAGAAGCTATGGTTGAGAATTGGACCTAAAAGGAGAAGGTTTGCCAGGTTTGTTTGAAAAAATAAGTTTTCATAAAGGATTGCTACGAATATTTTTATTTATAATGGAGCTTTGGCCAATAGCGATCAAGAATCTTGTTTTTGTTTACTTACATTTTCATTATTACCGCGTTTTCTTGAAAATATTGGGACACCGCTTTCAGTAGCTACAGCAATTACAATAACAGACATTTTTACGTAAGTTTGAATGCTAGTAGCATTCAAATTTTTACTATAAAATAAATAAAGTAAGAGTTGCAAAAAGTTTATCGAAGTTTCAAAAGTTTTTTGACCCCTTGGATGACATTGACATTGACCGTCCTAACAATGTTGCCAGCACCGATGCAACAAACTCCACCCCTACATGTTTATTGATATCTACTTTTCCGGATTGTAAGTTTTTTGCCAAACAGGTTAACGATATTCATAAATTTAATTCCAAAGTCACTTGCTTTGTATAGGTCAAAGTAACCGTTCAGTTAGGTACTTACGAAAAATTAAAAAACTGCAAAAAAGGTTCAAACAATGATAGTCTATTATAGAGATATGTTATTATACACCTACAAAACCACCGAAAAAAGTGTTCCACGCAGCAGCGGCAGCACACCTTTTCATTCATTATACATTTCACTACAAGTCAAAATGACAAAAGGGATAGCTCGATAAAACCAATAAGAAAAAAAGAGACAGTGTTGTTCTAAGTCTGGAGTGCACGCGTCCTTGTCGTACTCATGACAAAAATGTATTTCCCATCTCTTTCTTTTTTTATCCTCCAAGTATCAAATTATTAGGAAAATAAATGAAAAATATTAGTAGGTAAATCAAAGTATATTCCATAATTTGCATAGTTACATGTCATGTGGTATGAGATCCCTTGTGTTTATGCTAGTACGCTCATAAATTGCTCGTCCACTATTTATGCGAAGACACTGTCTCCTAAGATACAGGATCTTCCTAGTTTAGGAGTCAGGGCTCAAATTTTGTATTGACTGTACTGTTATTCATCTCTTGCACACAACTTCTGTTTGTAAATTTTTCTGTACCCTAGTGACTGTTGTGTATATGTGTCAAATTTGTATTATTTTATTTTAATAAATACTTTATTATTATTATTATTGTTTTATTTACTTTGGTATCATAATTGGTACCTACACTTTCTGAACACGTATATTTATCTACATTCGTAGCAGCGTATCGCTCATCGCCATGCGTGTTGCAGATTAAGGCAATACGGCCCAATTGGGCCGTTTTCGAGTCTTCACGATTGCGCGCACACAACATATCTGTTTACTAGAATATCATTGGGTTCAAATAACACATGAGGAATTCACAATTATTCTTTTAATACATATTAAAATCATGTAAATATAAACACACGATTTACGGATCAACAACACATTAAATATTGTATAAATTGTATAAGTAAGTACTTGATTACTTTAATAATAATTTACAATAAGATTTAAAATATTCGATTTTGTTCAGGTATTTCATAAGCATTATCGTTATAAAATTCTGAGATATTCCAGAGTTATAAATATAATGTACCAACTAAGTAAGATCACGTTATATTATTAAAAATAGGTATTCGTTTTATAAACTCATGTTCTATACTATGTATAAGTACATAAATAAAATAAAATGACTTCCATTATGAACCTAATCATTAGGTAGGTACAGGTTTTACACATTACTTACCAGGTACAGTAGTATAGGTACTACCTACTCACGAATCAGAAAATTGTCTGTTCCGTGTACGTGATTTTGAGTATCAAAGAGTAGACTGTTGATTTTCTGGATCTTGAGTTTGTATCTCGTTAGCTGTAACGTGACAAAGCACCAATATAGAAAGATAAATTATCTTTAAAAAAAATTGTTACAGATGAGATTGATGATTTAACTTACGGTCATCCTTAGTGAGCAATTTAGGTCCAGCAAGAGCAATGAGTAACGCTCCTAGGGGTGCCGATATCATTACGCTTAATACACTGACAGCTAAGATTGTCTTGGCGTAGTATTCTTCATCTGCTTTAGCAACACCTGATGTTTGTCCACTATTAACTAAGTCCAAAGCAGCTGGTCCTAACGCTGCCTGGAAGTCATAAGTAAACACAGATTTATTAAAGATATACAATGGTGTCGATTCCGTTGTGCACAAACCAAACTTAATTTAGGCTATTGCTATCTTTTACTAAAAGGCAGTGCGAGAAAAGGACGGCTATAGCTATGAACTAAGTTATAAATGTCAAACTAGTTTATGCCTTGCGCTTCACCGTGTTTTTAGTCGATATGTTTTTACGTGCACCCTTCATTTGTATAGAAATATGAGTTCCAACTAAATTTGACAGCTCTAAATTACGTCGGTCTCTTTCTCGTTTTATTAGAGAGAAAAAGATAGCAATGGCCTAAATTAAGTTTAGTTTGTGCACAACAGAATCGACACCAATGAGTGTTCGAAAGGTTTCGCAGAATAAGCATAGATGTATTAAAAAAGGCCTGCGTACCTGTACTGTAGCTTTCGCGGTCCACGTAAGACCGATGAATATTTTCTCCTTACTGTTGAGACCACAGCCAAAGCTCACAAAATACGTGGCAACAGCGCGTATAACTAAACAGGACACTAGGCAAATAGTAGCCATTTTTATAACTTGTGGGTCTAAGGCACTAATCTGTTGATAAAATAAAATAATTGTTATTAAAAACTCTTCTAGATCTATTATATTAAGATCAAGTTGTTAAAATAAAAGTTTTGCTCACCGTAACTTGAGCTCCTGTAAAAGCAAACAATATGGGTTCGAAGAATATCCACAGGATTCTAAAAATATTACTAACTGGATTTTTATTTACAGGCCAGCCCTGTTTTTCCCAAAAATATGCCGCTATAAACCCGGATGATACTATAGCCAGTGGACCTAAAAGTAATCTTACAGGTAACATTTTAAGTTTATAAATTCTGAGTCTATAGAACTAGCTTAAAGATTATTTGTTACCTGCACCACTCCATCCAATCATGCTTGATATAAAATAAGAAAATAGGCCTCCTAGAAAGAGAGCTAAGAATCTTAATGGCACTACGTAAGTGTCTCCTTTTTCGGGAATAATTGAAGTCATAGCTCCCCAAAGTGATCCAAGTGCTACACCAGCGAGAATAGATAGTGGGCCCTGAAAAAAAACATTGTCAAAAACATAGGTAGTGCTATGCCATTCGAGTATTTGTTTTACAGCGCCAGCGCAGAATTTGCGTAGAACTCCAGAGAAAAAAAAAAGCCTTACCTTAATGATATTAAAAGTGGCAGATCCTGTTGAAAACATAGCGTTTAGAATAATCGCGAATATAGCAACGCTTATGGAGTCGTCCACTGCAGCTGCAGCAACGACAATTGTCGGTATACCCTTGGATACTCCATAACCAACGTCACGTAGCCTAAATAGACATGGGACTACTACTGCTGGTGACACTGAAGCAATCATTGAACCTAGCAGAAAGCCTAAAACAAAGTCATAAGCATTAGAGATGGTTCCTCAAGCATGATACCTTCACCTGTTAGCGAAGTAGACACAATAGTTAATTAATGGCGTCAGACCGATTCGATCGGGCTTCACAGACGAAGGGTAGTGATAAAGGTCTTAATAAAAAGAACTACGGGTATCTATACAAAGCAAAAAAAAAAACCATACGGGGCAGTCTTTGGGGATTGCCGATAGAAGTGAAAACTAAGTAACTTGTGAATTGTATCGTCGAGCTGTTTTTTTCTTAAATTTGTGATTTCATTTTCTATTTTTCCCCTCAACCTCTCATTCCCCTCCCCCTCCCCCCTCAGACCCCACCCCAGTCGTAACACTGCTACAGATTGTGCCCCGCAAGCCCCGCGCACGCCAATTGGTGCTACGCCGTAGCGGATAAGCTACGAGTACTACGAAAAGCGTAGGTGACGGTCACGTGAGTTCCATGATTTTTGTTCTCCCAAAATTGCTCAACGCGCCTAAAGAAGTTTTCACTTCAAAAATTTAATTGAAATCTACTAACCCCATATCCACGGTAAATTTAAGAGAAAATGTGTGCTGACTGTTATTGCTACGCATTCCACCAACCAAGGTAAGAGTCCTAGTTGCAGGACGGCAGCGTAGTGTTTCCTTAAAACTGTTGCATCTAGACCAAGTCCAGCTCTGGTTAAGATTATGACCAACGCGATTTTCCTGAAAAAAAATGATGAAAATAAAAATCTTGGCGCTAAGACTGTCAAAGAGCTACTTGCGAAATGAACACTTAGACATACCTCAAATCTTGATTAAGTTTTCTATAAGAATCCGTCATGTGCACCAGCTGAAGATTTTGGAAAGCTATACCAGTCAGTAGCATGCCTATTAGTGCTGGCAGTGTTGTGATCTTCAACCATATCCAGCCTATTAAGTACGCGGAGATGACTAGCAGTGACATACTAAGTAGCTCGCCATTTAATCCTATCGATTCTCCAAGCTCTGCATATAGGATACCCCATGTGAGAAGGACTGAAACCAGAAATTAATCATAAATTGTTTCATTAATTTTTCAAATGTTTGCCGTCATCTCGTGACCGTAGTCATATAACACTTTGTCAGGTGCTTTCAATAGAATGGCGTCAATATCAGAGACAAACACAGAATCATTTTAATGTAAAGGTATGGGTACTATTGGTGCGAGTGACTTAGATAAACATAATATTATTCAATTAGGTATGGTAAGGTCACAGTAGTTTTGCACTGCCCGCATTGTAGGTTGATATTCTATTTTCAAAATACGTAAGGTGATGGTTTATAGGGTTCCGTACCCGAAGAGTAAAAACGGGGCGCTATCACTGTGACTCTGCCTGTCTGTCTATCTGTCACAAGGATGTATCTCATGAACCGTGATAGCTAGACAGTTGAAATTTTCACAGATGATGTACTTTTGTTGAAAATAAATATTTAAGGGGGTTCCCATACAACAAACGTGTTTTTTTGCCTTTTTTCTAATGTTGTATAGATAATGGTACGGAACCCTTCGTGCGCGAGCCCGACTCGCACTAAGTGTTTTGGTTGCCTATAGCGGGATATTGAACATGTAAACAGAGATAAACTAGATACTGTGGATAACGAGAACAGTAGATACTTATCTATTCTGTTCTTTGTTATTTTTAGTAACTACGTTTCCCGAGTTACCTAAATAAATGTTTGTTACATGCAAATAAACTACGTACCTACAACGGTCTACGTGGTAGACCATAGAAAACAAAACTCACAGAACATTATAATGCAGAACTGTTGTGCTGATTGTCTGTAGGTTGAAAAGAAAGGAAAGGGAAACACTTTTGACCACCATGACGGTTGCCATGATGGCGTTGAGTCTTCTTGATGACATCGCAAAAATAACTTTTCCCACCATCTGTAAGTTTCAAATAAAAAAGTAGGTATTCATATCTTGAATATAAGAATTCTAAGGTAAAAGCAATATTTGAACCTACCTGTTATAACTTTTGCGATTTTTGCCATTGTCATCTGTAAAATATATTAAAATAATTAGATAATGTTCATAATATGTGAATTCATAGCGTATCTTAAAATCATGCAAATAGACAGAAAAACAGGCAAACAGATAAACTCAGAAAACGAAAAAATAAGTGGCAGCAAGAAAACAAACAAGACAACCCACAAACACAGAGTAGTAAATAAATGGAGACCTATGTGAGGCTATGTGTAACTGCAAACATGACGAACAAAACCAGAATTTGTTTCTTGCAGGAAATAATACTAGTCTTAGTAAAGTAAATTAAAAATGTGGGGTGTGTGTGTAATTGTGTAGTACGTACGGTCGACCAAGCTATTCGGTATACATTTTATAATGTAATTTGCGTGTTAATGTAAACCAAATAGCTTAGTCGACTGTACACTCGATTTCTTTACTACTTGTATCTAAGCAAGAGGTGCAATAAAGTCCCTTAGCTTACAACAAAGATTTGTTTACCTACGAACGTATATACCCGAACACCTATAAACAGTAAATACACAAATGAATGAGACATGTAGATTTACGACGAGACACATAGTTAGATAATACACCAAGAAAAAAAAAGAAAGTGTTTGTCTGACCTGTGGTTTCATGATTTTGTTCCATATCTAAGTCTAAGTAACCAAGCCGCGTGGCTGAAAACATTTTTGGATGTTAGTTTTAAACACTTGTACTTAAATTAATTTACTTACACGTGTCTACCGTGTATGACATTACCACAACAATAATTATGAAATAATACCTAGAAAAGGCATGATAAGGTTATCTAATGTAATTTGATAGGTGCATACTTGCATAGGATGCACGTAGAAGAAATTATAGATTTAGGCTTGTAAATAGTGCAACTGTACCTACATTAATCGTAAATTGGTATTAGCTATACTTACGTCCGAAAGTATGCTAAAGATTTTAATCTAAAAGAGTCAAGTGGCTAAATGCATCTTTCATCTACTTATTAACTTGGTCCTTCGAGTCGATTAATATTTTTCAAGTTATTTGTATTGAATTCTAGACGTGTGTGCTTACCTATAGGTCTCAGAAGTACCTAATAGTCACTTTAAAGTTTACACTGAGATACATTAAATTAAATTTAAATGTGGTTAAATTTAAGCCCTACTTTTCCTTTCTCTTCACAAAACTTCAACTCGATCGATAATAGACTTTTTAGCCTATCTTAAAATTAAACTGCAGGTGCTTGGTCTTGGATTTTCAGGGTTTTTTATAGCTCTAACTCCAACTGTAAACCGCAACCACCATTGACCACCTTTGTAAAGCTTAACCACCGTTCTGTCAGAATTCGTTTAGCGCTTAAACTTTTATTCGCGTTTATTTCGTAACCAAATGTGAGAAAATAGGAATATTAGTCACTCAAAGTTCAAAATACTACGTCAATACTACGAGTGAGTCATAGGTTTATTTTGATTGATGTCGTTTGTTCGGCGCTTCGCGGCTTAGTAGATAAAATGACACAGATTTACTGCCTGGCTATCTGCTACAGTTTCAGGTGTCATTTCTCACGGTGATATTGATAAGAAATTGTGAATTTTATTGAAAGATGAAAACATTTTGACGTTAAACAAGATTTATAACTTTTGTGTTTATTGTATTGTATTAGATATTGTATTATTTGTTAGATTTCGCATTTTTGCTGCTATTAAAAATAAGTACTTAATTGTTATTATAAAGAAGGCAAGAAATATATGAGACATTTTAAGAGAGTAAAACAATTGTAGTTACATAAGTTTTAATAAACATTTAAATAATAATAAATATAAAAAGGTTGATATTATTTTATTTTTAGTACTTGAGGCAACCCTACCAATTGACCATAAAGCAGTGGGACGCCGAATAAAATACACTAACGCGTGGCGTTAAGGCACAATTTAGATCGAGCGCACTCAGTTTAGGTATTTAAAATCTCGGCTTTCTCAAGATAAAAGGAGGGCGATTTCTGTACGCTAGTACTATAATCTATTCTGTGCCTGAACACATCACCACGGCACGGGACCGGCCGCGCCGTCGTGCGGCGGCGCGATGTCGTGCCGCGGTGTGGTGGGCCGCACCGGCTCACGGTGGCGAGTTAATGTTTCACTGGTACGTATGCAAAATTAGTTGCCCTTCAAATTTTTTCAATCATGGTTCATTACCTATAGAAAGTATGGATTCGCCCAATATTTTCTTTTTTGTCTTTCGCGGTCTATAGCTAAAGAAAAACTGCAAATTTGAGTTCACGTTTCAACCGATGGTGGCTGCCGTGAACCGGCGCGGCGAGGCGCACCGCACACGGCACCGCACCGCAGCACTGTGCCATGCGTCCTTGTGATATGTCCAGGCCCTAAGATCTCATTGCTCAGCAGACACGCTGACGACCTCGGACCAACGAAGTAGAGACCTAGCAATACTTTAGTTGTTGTTATACTTATGTAGGTTACCCCTACAGACCGCAAAACTAGAACTAAACCGAATTAAAACTACTAGAAAGTCTTTTACAAACTCCCTTTGTATGTACCTACAATTTCTAGGGACTGAAAAACTGGAAAGATTTTTTTTCATCTAAGTGATTATAATGGCTTGTTTCATTAACATTAGGCAACACCTTAATATTCAATAATATTAAGGCATTCATTAAGGTATTAGTGAAATCGAACGCAAATATGTCTGTAGGACGTTTCGGCATTGTAATGTAAGTAGGTACTATTGGTGATTAAAGTTGTCTTTGCTTGATCTCAACAAAAAACAACAAAAATATTTTAATAACTCACCACTTATGTGCCAAATATTTCGTTCAAGACCAAAAATTCAAAATAAATCAAAAAATATTTAACACATTGAAATAAAAATTTACACCGATTTCCGAACTAAGTGAAATCCTTTAATACCGTATAAATAATAATCTACTCGGTTTCACTTTTGTTTTCATACTAGTGTCCAGTTGTTAACTTGTACATAATAACGTTTGCGCCATGGGAGAAGGCCGCCTAAAGTCAAAAGTCAACAAGATAAATGAAATAACTGAAAACATGTGGTTCCTATCGCTATCGCATGTGATAAGTTTATTTGCTCTGGCAACACTAGAAAATGTTATTACAATAGTAACCAAGCACGAGATTTCAGATGATAATAAATTTTGAATTACATTTTTATTTTTTTTTCGTAAAAATTCGTAAAATAATATTTAATTAATCAAATCTAAAATTAATGCCTCACATCAATGAGAAAGTCCTTGAACTAGGTAGGTGGGAACTCAATGAACTCATTTTATGATGGACTTTTAGCAGATTTTATTTATTATGTAACCATTTTGCCACGAAACCTATATTTTATTGTGTTTCCCTAAAAATAAGGTAAATAAAAAAATGAGCGTAGTGTAGTGGGAAACAGAACACGAACAGATGGTTTTGACAGATTTCTACTTGTTATTTGTTTGTCTATTTTTTAGCTGTTTTGAGCTGTTGTGTACTCATAATTTCGTACAATATAGTTAACAGGAAAAAACCCTAACTTAATTAATCATAATAGGTTTTATTCAATAGTTTCAATCCTAAAACATTGATAAGTAAATGCAACTAAATAACAACCTCAAAATGTTTTTGTTGAATAGTAGGTACAATTAAGTATAATAGCAAAATGTTTGTTTATTTTTTGTGTTTGAAGAAAATGGTTACTAAATTAAGTACATACCTTGTGCACTTTATATTCAAGTTTCTACATTTATTTAGTTTTGTCTATCACAACAAACTACAACAACTAGGTAGGCACGCAAATAAACTAGTTTACCAATAAAATGTCAATGTGTTTCAGACACGATTTCAAGTTACTTGATAATATAATATAAAAGCGAAACAAATGGAAAAGTAAGTTTAAGACAGTAGAATAGTTAACATTGTTTTATTTTAGTACGTAAATAATAAGAAAGAAAGGCACATTAGCATTACGAAAGTGACCAATGGCCAATCAATGTCAATGAATAATAGTTTGACAAGATGGCGTTAGATGGCACTAAAAGAAATAATTTAAAACTTGATTTAATGGATGAAGACGATTATCAGTTCCTTTGAACATAAGTGTTCTGTGACTTCTGTGGGTAGTGGGTACCTAAATAGCATTAGCATCTACAATGTTATGTTATATTCATTGGACTTATAGATTAACAGCCTTATTCATAAAAAATCCTTAATTGAGGTTTGATTGGTCTGTTAGCTAGCAGACTCATTAGGCTTGTTAGACGGTTGTCAAGAAGTATGATTCATAAACGCTTGCTAGCAGTCTGCTAGCTAATGAGCTGCTGATAGACGGATTAGACGCGTTATGTTGGCCATCTTGACAAATCAACAGACAAAAAAGTTCCGTAGCAGCAAGTAACATAATCTAAAAGTTCTTGTAGTTCGTTGTAACTTTGATCGATGTTTTAATAATAGTGTATTTTTTTAATTAAGTTAAAACCAGTTTACGGTGGAAGTTTACATGGTAATGTACATCATATATTTTTTTTAATTTTATCATTCTACTATTTTAGAAGTTACAGGGGACACATTTTACCACTTTGGAAGTGTCTCTCGCGCAAACTATTCAGTTTAGAAAAAAAAAATATCAGAAACCTCAATATCATTTTTGAAGACCTATCCATAGATACCCCACACGTATGGGTTTGATGAAAACAATTTTTGAGTTTCAGTTTTAAGTATGGAAACCCCCAAAATGTATTGTTTTTTTTTATATTTGTGTGAAAACAGAATACATCTACTTATCGAATAGTTTCGAAAAAAGTGGCTGTGACATACGGACGGACAGACAGACATACATGACGAATCCATAATGGTTCCGTTTTTTGCCATTTGGCTACGGAACCCTAAAAATGGCCTCATCGACAATTAAAAAAAAATTGACAGCAATGACAGCAAATTAGCTGGAAAACACATTTTTTTACAAATACACACGAGAAAAAAGAAAAGAAATAAAACAGAAATGATAAACCATTAAGAAAAGATAAAATATGACGATACAACCCCAAGATCAACTTTAAAAAAAAGTTTAAGTTGTTTGTTTTCCCGCCATTTCCGATCCGCATGTTTATATTGTACCTAAGTGCAAAAAGCCTTATCTATGTTAATCATCCTAATTTTTTTTTTTCATATTTATTGTTAGTACACGTATCATCTTAAATACCTAAATTAAGAGGATTTTTAAATACAAATTCCAAAAAATAATTTTTCCTGGTTTTTTTTTAATCTGCGTAACCCTCCCTTCACTAAAATTATCATCGGTATGGTTTTTTGCTCTTGTCAAAGTCAGCTGTTCAAATTTGCGGCCGCCATTTTGTGACTTAGCAGAGAGATAAAGGAGGGTCAACAGTCTTCTAACTTTAGCAGAGCCTTGATGGACTGATTAGCGTTAGCAGACGTTTATGAATAATGTTTTTTAGCATCGGGCCATCAAGGAGCCTTCAAGGAGGCTCTAACTTTTTATGAATAAGGCTGTAAGACTATAATGGTTGGTAATAATTCGCACCCCCCACCGAATAAACCGGTAATCGACAATTCTAAATTTTACAGGAAAAATAAAAAACTGTTATAACTCAGCATGGGTGAATCCTACGATAGCCATATAAACATCAAAACAAAGCTAATTTTTTGCAGTCTGTTTTACTGTATGCATTTTTTTTTGCAATAGTATATCAAAACAAAGTTATTGACGAAAATAATGTTACTGATATTGTAGGACAAAACAATTCTATGCAACACATCATTACGATATTATTCGCGTGTAACCTCAACGATATCGTTGTAAGTATTAATGCATTACGGTATTATTCGTTGAAATTCGGTACCGAAAAGCCTGCCGGCAATATGATATTACGATATTATCCAAGCGATAGTGTATACAGTAATATAACATGACAATAATATTCGTCGATATGTAGTGTCAAAAGATTAACAGTAATGCAATGTTGCAAATATCATGTTTTATTAAATAACACAGTAAAAACTTATTATTTGATTTACCAGTAGCTTAGCAATATTAGAGAAAGTTCATAATAATGCTGGATAATTTAATTTATTTTATTTTATTGTGGTTGGGTGCCTACTGTGCCTAGCAAACACAATTCAAATTCATCAGAAACAATGCAGCTTTTAGACAAGGTAGTACTAATTGTCGCTAAGCAGCTTGCAAACAAATTGATTGACGATACATACGAGTATACATAATTGCGATTTGTGAAAAGTTATGAAGTTATGGAGACTACCCGCTGACGTACGTGAACTGATAAACGAGAAGAACGCAGCTATCCGTGCCTACGACAACTTACCCTGGGATGCTTACAAAGCTCACATGCACAACTTACAGAGCGTGTTGTAAGGAAGCGCATAAGCGGCATCGTTACACTCGATAGGACAAGGTGCTCAACCAATTCGAGCCCACCCACCAAGCTTTCTGGCAAATGCAAAGAAAGATGCGTGCCACCGTCGAGGCTTCGATGCTTCTTCTTATCCGCCCCGAGCGTCGCATTCGACAGCCTGGAGTCTCAGTGCTCTCCCAGCTCTCAACCAGTAGACAAATGTCACCTCGCCATAGTGAATGCCGATGTCGAACGTAGATCCGCTCTCACTCCTGTAAAAGACCCCAATGATCCTGTGCCTCCAGTCATACCCGACGAAGTACATGACATCATAAAAAGGCTTTAGCCGCGGAAACCACCCGGTTCTGATGGAATCACCAATAAGGTACTCAAACTCCTCCCCGCCCAGGTAATAGTGTCAATGGAAGCCATCTTTAATGACGCCTTGAGAAAAAAAATCTTCTCCCAGGTATGGAAAGAGGCCACTGTTATCAGTACCTATCCGCAAACCCGGTAAGCCCGAGGCGGAACCATGTAGCTACTGGCTTATCAGTCTTCTGTATGCGTTCGGCATTAAAAAGACAGGCGCAAACCCGCCGCGGTGCACGCTGTGTACGGGCACGCGATGCATTTTAGCTGCGTGGATTCATTTGTTTGATAACGCGGGTCTACGTATCAACTGCAGTATATACTATACGCCCACGACTATGTACAATTGTAGCGTGCGTGGCCCACTGCGGTATGGTCGTGGGTATTCGTGTATACTGTGTACCGCATGCACAGCGCCATTGATAGCGATGAGCTATGTGAGCGCCTTATTCGAACAAGCTACGCATGTACTAATGACGTCAAGTCATGCACAACGTGTCCGTGGCTTACGGTGGTCACATTCACATACATTTTCTTGCAAAGCGAAGCTCCGTTGCCTCTCCGTGCGCAGCTGTGGGTTTTCGCCTTTATTTATAAGCGACATAAAGACTATGCCGAGGCTAAGAGTCTCATTTCCAACGAGCAATTCGGTTTCAGGACCAAACACTCGTGTATCCAACAGGTCCACAGCATCGTCGAGTATTTGAGCGCTGGGTTTTTCTTCGACATAGCAAAAACCTTCGACAAAGTGTGGCACAACGGCTTGTACAAGCTATACCAACTAGGAGTGCCAGACCGTCTCGTGCTCATCCTACGAGATTCTCAGTCGGATCGCACCTTCTATTGCGATAGCGGGGAAGCTCTCTCCTCACCTCGAATGGTGAGAGGAGTCACTCCATTCGAGCCACCATCTCCCTGCTTACTACAACAGCCCATAACGTCCACTGCTGGACATAAGCCTCTCCCATGATGGGAGGAATTTGCCGTAATCTCCACGCTTGGCAGGCGGATTGGAGATCGCAGTGATGAAAGACTAACAGAAAACGCTGCTGCCCATTCTCTGGTCTACGGAGGCGCAAGGTGTTCTGCCTCAGACATTAGTCGCCTTATACGACACCCGTGAGTGTAATGGGTTGGTTCTATTCTACTCTGCCGGATACCACACGGCCACGGCCATCTCCCTGCTTATATTCACGCTTTTACGCTGTTACGTGCTGTCGAAGCAAAATGCTCAGTTAGCCCTGTTCGCGGACGACGCGGCCATCTATTACACTGGTCGTTATAAGAACATAAAAACCTCAGCCGACGTCTTAGATGCTTGGATCTGGAAGTGGAGGATTAAGGCTAACCCCGATAAGAATCAGGTGGTTCTTTATTTTAAACCGCGTATCAATTCCACCTCCCCCAGCCCGATCACTCTGTACGATAAGCCTATCCCTTGGGAGAAGCAAGCCAGATATCTAGAAGTCATACTCGACGACCATTTGTCCTTCGGGCCGCATATCAGTGCAGCTCGTGACCGAGTCGCCTTTGCTATAGGTAGGCTCCATTTCCTGTTAGTAAGTTGTCTCTCAGGTGCATGTTGTGCCTCTATGCCGCGGTGATCCGTCCCATCATGACATACCCTGGTGTCGTGTTTGTACTGTATACCAAGGCTAGATATATCTATAGGATCCAGGGACTCCAGAACCGGTTCTCACGCTAAGTCACGGGAGCCCCTTACTATATCCGCAATGACCTAATGGTCTACACATAGGCTTAGAATGCCCACTATCCTTCAGTTTATGAAACGTTTTTCTAAGCTCTTCTTCGATTCCGCTATAAGGTAACGTAATCCTCTAATCGCATCGGCCACCCGATATCAGCCACCCCCGATGACGCTACCACCCACCTCCAGGAGATCAGTAGGGAAACTAGCACGCTCGAGAAGCACAGACGCAAACAGCCGTCATTCCGTCCTCGCCATCAAGGACCGTGGCAACGTCCCGATCCATGCCCTCTCCGACCCATGCTCGAGCCAGCCTACGTGCCTGAACTTGTAGTTCAAAATCAACCCCTAAAGCTTGTTCGATTGCTTTTCTCCCCCAGCGACGCTCTAAGTGTAGTCGCTTAGTTTGTAAGTCTTTTGCCCTGGCTGGAGGCATGACACTCAAGGCACCCACAGGATAGTCGGGTTAAGTAGATGACCACCTCCTAGGTTGAACTGCGAGATGCCATTCACAAAAAAAAAAACAAATTTACTCATCAATCACAATGGATAACAAATGAATAATACTGTATTTATTCATCACGTACCGACACCATCGTAATATTTTATTGTACAAACCGCTTGCTTTAAGAATATTAACTATTATGATACAGTGAACGACATTACGATTTTAATAGGTCTTTGTCATGTTGTGTAAAACAACACTACCAAATCCTGTGAATTAAAATAATACACGAATATAATTGTATTACACTTTACGTGGAACAAGATACCTATGCGATTTTTACGCGAATAAAACGGTAATCGTCGCTTACCGAAAAAGTTAAAGATTGCATAATCTGTAACAACTTGTTACAATACTATTCGTGCAAAAAGTGTGTTAAGATTTTTCGGGAATAATATTGTTAAGTCCATTATGGGACCATTGAAATTATTGTACTTTTGCAAATACCTATGCATAGAAAAATTACGAAAAAAAATTACAAGGTGTAATCAATGCTATAAATTAATATCGAATATGCAATAAAACGTAAACTATCGTAATAGCACATTACCATATTATTTGGTGGGGGGTGCGAATTGTGAATACACCGCTTCGTTTCAATATTTAATAATAGCCTACAAAATATCTGCATGTTGTTTGAGATTGTAGGTAATGGTAATGTTAATATTGTTGGGCTTATCTCTGTGTTTCAACATGGATTAATTAAGTTTGAGAGCTAAGCAAGTAGGTAGCATAGGTAATAGGCAACTAGTAACCTAGGCCAAATTAATAAAAAAAATATATATACCGTAGCTTGGGAGGTAGGTTACCTAGTAAGCAACTAGTAACCTAGGCCAGGTTACTAAAAAAATAAAATAACATAGCTTGGGACCTCCCAAGCTACTAGTTGCTTACTAGGTTAGCTACCTAGCTAACCTAGTAAGCAACTAGTAACCTAGGCCAGGATACTAAAAAGATAAAAATATAGCTTGGGAAGTAGGTAACCTAGTAAGCAACTAGTAACCTAGGCCAGGTTACTAAAAAAATAAAAAAAATATAGCTTGGGAGGTAGGTACTAGGTAGGTAACCTAGTAAGCAACTAGTGACCTAGGCCAGGTTACTAAAAAAAATAAAAAATATAGCTTGGGAGGTACCTAAGTAAAGGAAGTTGCCTACTAGGTAACCTATCTCCCAAGCTATATTTTTTTAGTACCGAACCGAATATGAATGAAATTTAAAAAAATCACCATATTTTTTGTGGTGAGCAGCGCAGAGCGCAGTCAAGGCTTCCCACAAATTCTTCCAAGTAAGTACCCAGGTAAGTCTAGCACGCGTAGCACGCGTAGCACGACCAATTCCATCTTACAACATATTATCTTCAGGGCCATCTTTCCCACTGGACACTCTGGGCACGTGACTAGGGCCCTACGGTCCAAGGGGGCCCCAAGTTCCAGTAGGTAACTGTCAAAAGAAACTTTATTTATCTCAGGCTGCAGGATACAAAAAAAATCTGTCACAAGAAACACGTCCTCGGATAGCCGAGGTGAGGTGTAAAAAAATCGAGCTCGCTAGGTTCACTCTTGCATTACATCCTACAAGGGCCCCATTATTATCAAATGCCCAGGGTCCCCAATTGGTTAAAGACGGCCCTGATCGTCTTTCTATACAACTCTGCATGTCTTCTGCCCGAGCATGGGGCGACCCGTAGACACGAGTTTCTACGAAGACAAAGACATAGTAATTGTTTCCATAGCAACGGGGAAGTAGCTAGTGATACGATGTTGGCTTATTCTAAGAATCACGACCGTCGTCGTGACACTTAGTGTTGATGAAAACGGGCATTATGCACAGCCATTGACATATATATTACTGCGTAAGGACTGGGTGGACCGCATGTTACAATGACGCCTCGAACGTGGTCCCAAAATGGTCTTCCCTATAGCGAACTAAACTAGAACGCGTTCGGCTGTCTTCGGGAGCGGTCGTAAATTTTACAAGCAAAAATGCCAAGTTGTGGCGTGAAGGGATGCGTGAACTACGACAAAAAGCACAATAAAATAAATGATAACATTTCTTATCACCGGTAAGTTAAAAAAAAATATTATATCAACTTCTAACATTATTTAAAACAATTTTCTTTCGTATTTGTCTCAACGTTTGGCAAAGACGACGCGAAGCCCCGTAAAAGTTAGACATAACTTTGCAGCGGCGCGCGTTTTAGCCGATGAAATGAAAAGATTTAATAATTCATATCATAAAATTAATTTTATATGTATAAAATATTTTTTATTGTTTATTACAAGCAAATTAAAATGTGTTTTTATGTACTTACTGGTAAAAATCTATAAGTACAGTGAAAATACGTATTTAATTTTCAGATTTCCTACTGATTCGGTGCGAAAAATACCCGCTCTTACAAGGTTACGTCTAGGGGCAGACCACGCCGATTGACATCGTAGTTCATAGTAGTTCTAATAGATGGCGTTAGTGTTTCTGTATGGCGACCGCGTTCGGCCAACGTTCGGATGACCGTATCTTTACTATTTAAATCAATGTGCACAGCATTCCTTTCGGAGTTAATTTCATTCGACTTCGCCTAAAAACTAGACGGCGGCGCGCGGCGACGCGGTAGGAGTGTAGGACTCGTTGACTCCAACATGTTTTTTAACCGACTTCCAAAAGGAGGAGGTTCTCAATTCGATTGGTTTTTTTTTATGTATGTACACCGATTACTCTGACATTTATGATCCGATTTACGTGATTATTTTTTAGTTTGATGCGAAATAGTTGCCATTTGATCCCATAAAAATTTAACATGGTTTGGCCCAGTAGTTTTCATTTTATGAACATTTTTACTTCAGTTGTGTGACAGCGGCGTGCAGAGGTCCACCAGGTAGGGTAGGTGGTAGGCCAAGAAATAATAACAGCAAAAAAAAAAAAAAAAACGCCCACCCAACTCTACAACGTCGCTCTACATTATGATGACCCTCAAAATAGTCACATTTATTTATTCATAATATTTGAAAATAACCCTGTACAAACAAAAGTTATACTTAAATGCAAGAAGTCAAGAACTCACCACATTATTCAAGGGTCAACTCACGATTTTCTAACGATGCAAACAAAAGAAAGATTCTGATAGTTACAGAACACGTCACTTGCAAGATATCCGAAGCGGCCTTTGAAGGCCCTATTTCATTGTGATTCGCATGTATAAATATATTTAAAAAGTTAACTATGGATTTGAAATCTGTGAAAATATCAACTCATTTAAAAATTAAATCTACTCGCCTATCCTTTTTCAAATATGATTTTAAGACCTCGTCATAAAAAGTAGGCTTCAAAATGCACGGAAAACAAAATAATTTATTTTTATGTATACAGCCACACAGCCAGGTAAATGAGGATTGAAATGACGAGTACGCGATGAATTACCATATTTTTGGATTAATTCTCGTAATTCGGGTACACATCTACCTTTAGACACAACTTGAAGCTTGTCATTATACGATAATTGAGAAAACTGATTTCATTTAGCCTTTAACTTCTAACAAACACACATTATCAGCACAAACTTCACAAGTAAACACCATTGCTAAGTGAATAAACAATTAATACACAACAAAATTAATATTTACACTACTGTTACTGTTAAATGTACGTATTTTGTTTCAAAACAAATATGTAAATAACTTAATATGTCAAAATTAAAACATTTAAGATCGCGATATAAATTGTTTGTCACAACGAAACAATAATGGCTTCCTTCAGAAAAATATAATTTCTAATTTGTCGATCAAAAAATACGACCAAATAAAATTGCATCATTTTCATATCGAGTTGATTCACGACAGTGATCAACAAAATTTTGCAGGATAATACGAAATCTCCACTAATTTATATTTAATTTGGAAGGGAACCGGAACCACCTACTTAGTGCATTACTGCACGGTAGCCCGCGAAATTCAAATTTCCTCACGTTTTTTGCAATTCGCAGGCCAGTGCTAGGTTGTATGTTGATGATTATAATAGTCAATTATATAATAGTCATTAGTAGTTATAGTCAATTATTATAATAGTCAATTTGACAACTTGCACGGTCAACACAGCTCTGTAAAATTAAGTCATTTAAAAATATTTAAAGCTCATATTATTCGGCAATAGGGAACGTGCACAACAACGGTGCTGCCAACTGGCGTCGCCAATCCGAATCTTGTGCTCTATTAATGCTTGACATAGACTTTTCTAACAAGTAAACAGAATTAATTTCATAGTGAAAATTAATTAACTAATCATAATGCATTGTTGCATTTCTGGATGTAGGTACCAATACATCCACAAAAATGAAAATAAATCAATTAGCGTATAATTATATTACTTTCCAAAGAATATACTATACTACTAGACTATACTACTATCATACCATGTTTTAGTGAAAAACGCAAAAAATGGATAAACGCAGTAAAGAAAAATATTTGAAAACAACTTGTTTTTGTTACACTCTGCATTGAAAAGGCCCTCAAAATCAACCGTCCATGCAAACATACCAGAACCATTTTTACTTCACCATACACGTGTTCTACTAGACCGCACTAAAGTTCACACCGAATATCCATCAACAGTTAATCAAAGACTCCACATGTACTCAGAATATAAACATGGTTATACCCACAATAATGTTTTTAGTTGGCTGCACTCCTTTGGTTTTTTAAGTTTTGTATCTAAATGCTACGGACTGCATTTTATTGATTGCTTCATCAAATGATTGTGAACTAATTGATTTATTAGAGCCTGGAGATACTGTTCTCGCTGATAAAGGATTCCCTTCCATTATAACATGTGTTGAAAATAAGAAAGCTATCTTAGTTATGCCAGCCACCATGTCTTCATACACCACAATTTTCATCAGAAAGTAAACGAAAGATATAAAATTCATATTATTAAACATTTATATTACGCTGACGATCGTTATTGATAGACCGGAACTCATATTTTATACCTTTTAGCATATTCAAAAATATTATAATTGAAGAGACAATTTTGTCTAAGTAAATTGAAAGCACGATGAGAAGTGATAAGTTTCCTTTTCTGTCCGCATAGTGTCTCTTTTGTCGATTAGTGCTGCCACCTATAGTTCCTGCACGTTCCCTATAGTGCAGTAATCATAGTTATTACGCTCTAATACAGCATCCAACATGTTATTAGCCACAAGAAAACGATAATAGTGATACAATAACAAAAATAATCAGTGACTCGAGTGACATATAAAACAGTTTGGTTACAAACGAAATGAATACAATAACCAAAAAGTGCAGTGTAATCTACGTAAAAACCGAATGCTAATGATTATTATGTGACCTAAAAGTGAAAACAGGTACGATTTATATGATTTGATCAACAATAAAAACCTTTGGGGCATAATTTTTTTCATCCAAAACCAAATCTACCCACAGACAATAAAAGGTACAGATAAGAACTAGTAAGCGATCCACAAATTCAACAGCTAAAGTGAATGGTTCTGTGGCGTGGAGGCGTAAGGCGCTACATGACTTGTATTACGGGCCGAGGCGAGAGTTCAAAACTAAGTCACACATGGTAGTCTTTTTGTGATTTATCAAATTTCAAAATAAAGTAATTTTCAAATATGGAGGATGTTTCTACGGATAATATTACAATTCGGAAACGACAACGTTCAACGGTTCAAGTTCATTGAGCAACAGTAATACTACTCTATTAAATTTCATGTTTGAGACAACAACTCGCAGTCTACCTGATATTTCAATTGAGAATCAAAGTACAAACGAAAAGGAATGTAAAATAAACCAGTTAAAAGAGGAATTAGAAACGGCTTATCAAGAAATAGAAAACTTAAACTATGAAAACACTGGTTTGAAAAAACAATTAGAAAAATACAAGAAGATAATAGATGTTTATAAAAAAGTAGGAGGAGGATTGTCAGACAGTTTATTGTTACGAACTCCTGACTCGGTAACGAAAATAACTCACTCAAAAAACCTTAATACTTTTGATATGAGCACCCCTAAAATACCGTTGAACAATACTACTGAGCTACAGACTCAGCAAATGATAACTCTTCCTGATCAAACAAATACAGCGGGTTGTGGAAATGAAACTGACACTCACAAAAAACTGTCAATCCACATTAACAACATTGAATCTCCCAGAAATATTATATTGAACTCCAAAAAAGTGTCGGTGAAAAGACGCAAGAATATTATAATTATGGCAAATCACCAAGGAAAAATGGTCCAGAGTTTATTACAAAGTTTGGTTGGAGATGACTATTATGTAACGTGTACGTGGAAACAAGGAGCAAGACTACACGATGTTTTGAACAGCGTTAAAAGTGAAATACTAACGTTATCTAAGGATGATTACATAGTTATAGCTGGCGGAACAAACGACGTAAACTCGCGTGAATTTCAATTTAACACTATGAAATGGCTTGAATCAGCTACAAACACAAACGTGATTTTCACCGAAATCCCTTATAATAGGTTCCTAAATATTAAGAAACTCAACTATGAACTGAAGTTTATGTGTAGCAATTTTAAAAATGTGCAGTACCAAGACTTAAATTTTGAAAAGCATTTACCATAGGGGCATACACTTCAGTCTCAGTTTGTGCAGGTCTTGGTTAAGAGAGATATTGCGTATAGATTATAAATTAAAATTAATAGCATACAATAAGACAAAAATGGCCGCCACTCAAAAAACCATGGTGAATAGCTCAACACAAACAGATTTAATTGATTTTAATATTAACCATGATACCGTAGCACTTCAATACCCGCAATTACAGACACAATTAAAATAACAATGCACCGTGCCTCTGGAGGCACGGCCGGGAGCATACGGGTTAAATTCTAGCAAACACGAGCAAAATGAAAACCAAATTATAGACACAAAGAACACTGTTTCGGAATCTGAATGTTGTACTCCATCGATGTCACCAAAAGATAACAATTTTTTTCGTGTATAATCAGTTATATATATTACATCAGAACATTAATGGTCTAATAGGTAAATCAGATGAACTTTCGTTATACTCGGACGAATTGAACCGTAACAATAAACATGTTGATGTGCTTTGTATCACAGAACATAATATGATAAATGAGGATACTTACTCACTGAAAATTCCCAATTACTCATTGATCTCATCTTACTCTAGGCACAATAGAAATGGAGGGGCGTGCATATTGGTACATGATAATCAAAAGGCTAAAATCTATGACATTAAGGAACATACTATGAGAAATATTTTAGAGTGTAGTGCCATTGAACTCCTAGAGCATAATACCATTATAATCAACATTTACAGACCCCCAGGCAACAAATTAGAAAAGGTAAACATATTTTTTTCTAAATTTAACGAAATACTCAATAAAACATGTTTAAAAAATAAGAAAATAATTATATGTGGTGATTTTAATATCAATAGACTAAAACGAGATAAAATGGTAATAGAATTGGAGCAATTACTGGCTAGCTATAACCTTAAACTAATGATTAACGAACCCACGCGACTAAGTAGTAAAACATGTATTGACAACTTCATTTGTAACAAAAAGGCTCAAGGTATGAAATACTAGATCTAGCGCTGTCGGATCATACTGCTCAACTGCTTCATTATCCAGTCAAAGAAAGTCTTAACATAACACATTGGTACACACAAAAACGAGACTATAGCGCCTCTAACATAGATAAGTTCGTTGAATGTATCCAATGAATGTGTACAATGCTGAAACAGCTGATCATGCTTTTAGCGAATTCCATGACCTGTTGAGACTGTTCTATGATCTCTGTTTTCCTATAATAAAAGTGAAAGTCCCTATAAACAAACGACCACAATGGATCTCAAAGGGTATCAGAGTTTGCTCCAAGCGTAAATGTCAATTACTATGGAAATACAGAAAATCACCAAGTCAACAATTTAAAGATTCATACAAAGTGTATAATAAAAGATTAAAAACAATAATTAAATTAACCCAGAAATCTCAAAACGATTACTATATTAAAACCTCAGTAAATAAAGCTAAAGCTACGTGGAAGGTTATAAATAAATATAAAACAAAAGTCAACCAGCAGTTTAAAAAAATTGACAAAATAATTGTAAATAAGATACCAATCACAGATCCAATTACTATAGCTAATGAATTCAACAACTTTTTTTCAATTCAGGTACCAAATAAACACTCTGTCAACAAAAACCCCAATTATAGAATTACATATAATAATTCAAACTCACTTTTTATGAGCCCGTGTACCCCAGATAAAATCGTCCAAATAATAAAATGCCTAAAAAATACAAATAGTGCGGGGTATGATGGAATATGTACTAAAATAATTAAGGTAGTTGCCGAAATTATAGCACCTGTACTGTGTCATATAATTAATAAATGCATTGAGGAGGGGGTCTTTCCATCAAAATTAAAATTGTCCGTTGTAATTCCAATATTTAAAAAGCAGGATAGAGAAAACATGAACTGTTATAGACCAATATCTCTAATACCTATTTTATCAAAAGTTTTTGAAAAAGTTATCTATAACAATTTATTTAACTATTTGGAAAAACATCATATCCTTGCGGACGAACAAATGGGTTTCAGGAAAAATAAATCTATTAACAACGCATTTTACACTTTCCTCAAAACGGTACTAAAAGGCATGGATGGTAAAAAACATGTCTCTGCACTTTATATGGATATGACGAAGGCCTTCGACTCCGTCAATCATGAAGTATTGTTAAATAAATTAGAAGCGTATGGAATACGGGGAAACGCTAGAGATCTCATAAAATCATATTTAAGTAACAGAGAACAACAAACTGAAATATCTAGCATTTCACATATCACAAAAGTCGAAAAGAAGCACTTGTCAACACCAATAAAAGTCTGCAAAGGTGTACCTCAAGGGAGTATTCTAGGTCCTCTACTCTTTATTATTTATATTAATGACCTCCCCAAATCCATCAAATCCTCCATGGTTCTGTATGCGGACGATAGTACTGCAATAGTTGTATCTGAAGACCCCACGACACATGAACATGAAATGAACGATACGCTAGCATCTATAGTAAACTGGCTAAATTTAAATGAACTTAATATTAACCTAACTAAAACATTTATAATGACTTTCAAAAATAAAAATGCAAAATTAATTAATTTCAATATAAATTATGACCAAATAAACATAGAAAACATAAACACAACAAAATTTCTTGGACTACACATAGACTCGGACATGTCATGGAGGACACATATTGAACAATTATGTACTAAACTAAGTCGGTATTCATATGCCATCTATATGCTTCGTAAAGTGGTAAATCAAAGTGCACTTCTATCTGCGTACCACGCCTACGTTGGTTCGACACTAAGATATGGTCTAATGTTCTGGGGGAATGCCACTGAGAGAGAGAGAGACTGTCTTCAAATCCCAAAAGAAATGTATCCGAGCAATATGTGGATTAAAACCAACTGATACTTGTAAACCACATTTTATAAATTTAAAAATATTGACATTCCCTTCACTGTATATCTATGAACTAGCATTAGACATTAGAAAAAATTTAAACAAATATGAGACGTTAAAAAGTACCAGGCTTGCCAATACACTTCGTGCAATACGCCATAGAACGGTTATGTTTGACAAGAGTGCATTTTGTATGGGCCCTAAAATCTATAATAAATTACCTAATAAAATAAAGGAAGAAAATAATTTTATATCATTTAAGAATAGATTAAAGACTTACTTGATCAATAAAGCCTATTATAATGTTAATGATTATTTAAATGATAAATGTAATTAAATTTTTAAGTTAATTATGTAAATAATAGTAATAAAATAATACAATTAATGAATGTCATAAATATCATAGTAATATTTGTTATGGTTAAAAAATATATGTAACGTGTATTAATGTAAGATTTAATCTTTTTTATTGTAAAGATATTTGCACACCTGTTAAGGTAGGATATGGCATAAGAGCTTCTGTTGTATGTTTCACCTCATGTACCTACCCATATTGACGCAAATAAATGATTTGATTTGATTTGATTTGATTTGATTATATGATTTGCGGCTGTAAGACGTATGTAGTCATAATTTAATCAACATACAACATAGCACTGGCCTGCAAATTGCAAAAAAAACTTAATGAAATTTGAATTTCGCGGGCTAAAGAACATCCACCTTGAATCCTGACCTTGTATTGTAGCAGCCAATCATAGCCCAGCTACACTCGCAGGAGTTACCGCCCCAAAATGGCTGCAATCTATACATGTGTGCGGTTCATACACACGAAAATATGCACCAATGTGCCGCTGTGTGCGTAAATTTATCAATGAGATCTAGGCTCGAAGACAATTTGCCTATTACATACGTGCGGCGGGTGAGCGTCGAGCTTCTTAGCAACTTCCAGTACAGTGTTAGTTACGTAACACGGGCGCGAAAAATTGCTATAAGTATTCGAACAGGAGTTGGTTTTTTTTTTAATATTTTGTACAAAGTGTTATTTTATTACATAGTTCATTAGTTATAATAATTCGGTATGTAAAGTATTTTTCAGGTATTTTTTTTATATTTTTATTTCGTAAAACATTTAATTTTAAGCCACTAATTTGAAGCTTTTTTTTTCCAAGTAACAGTTTTTTTTGTAATTATTTTTAAAGTATTTTTCGTGATGACGTCATTTCATAGTCTGAATAGCTTTAAGTCTTTGCCACGTTTTCAGTACATACAAAAAACTAATAAAAAAAAATAAAAAAATGAAAAAATATTTATTGTTTTTGCCAAGTTTTTCTTACAAACTAGTGGTTGGAGTTTCCTTTTAGGCGTCTAAAGCCTGTGTCAGGAAACTCCACTCTTCCATAACATAAATTAAAACATTAGCAAACTTGTTTTTTTTTTAAAACAATAACTACAGAAAAAATACATGAGAAAAATACACAATGAAAATTACAAAATTAAGATATAAAAAAACTTAAAGTGAGAAAGTAAATATGCTTGTCACTGTGGGGAATGGTTCAGTGTGAGTGAGTGTATGGGGAGGGGTGTTTGAGTGAGTGTATGGGGAGGGGTGTGTGAGCGAGTGTATGATGTGATCCTGTATGTATGATGTGATCCTGTATGTATGATGTAATCCTGTATGGGGGAGGGGTTATGTTGTGTAGGGAGAATGGATGAGTGAGAGTTGAGAATATAAGCGTGGGTCTGTGAAAGGGTGTGTTTGGTGTGCTTATGACTGCGTGAGTGTGTGGGATAGAAAATGTTCTCGGTTTGTATTTTATTTTAGCAATGCCTCCGTGTTTTCGTAGGTAAGTGGTTTAATCCAACTAGTTAGTATTTTTTTACATTCATGTTGTTTCTTGTTATGTACATAAATATCTCTATTAAATCTATTGTACAGCTGAGCTGAGCGTTTTTTATATTGTATGCTGGCGAAACTAATAAACAACTAATAGACAACTTCAAACAAGAACTTGACATTGACAACAGTTGAAACTTAACAGATACGATTTTTTATTTTGTTTGTTGTGAAATCTGAATGCTGTGATCGTGGCTGTGATGTGAACTTTTTGTTTGGGTTACTTTTCCTACGATTTTTAGCAAATTTAATTTCTACCATTATCCGTGCTGCATATTCGTGCAATGAATCTGTTATCGACAACTGGTGCTAAATGCTACGAAGCAAGACACCGTCATGCAGAAACACTACAACAAATAGCCTATTTACTAATCCAAACAATAGGCAGGCAGTTCCGTAAAGCATGCAATGGTCGATCAATGTTGCAGTAAGTATCAAAGTCCAACGGGAAAGCAAGGTCTGTCGTATACAAAGAATTAACGCAGAGAAAGAGAAATTATGGCAGCGCGCGATCCATCTCTAATAACTAGCATTGACACTTTGACATTGACGGTATGACAGACTAACAACAGTGTTTTTTTTTAATTTATCTTGAAAAGCGCGAAGGAAGTAGTCTGTTCAGGCTACGTTATGACGTCATTTAGAGGTCAAATGAAAGTCAAATGGTTACATGTATTATTGTGAAAATAAACACAATCTTGTGATATAGAGAGCTAAAAATAGAAAAATAAGGCTTAGGACCCTAAAATCTCCAAATGGTTTTGGAATCAGCGTAGGTTAATTTTTACTTTACATATCGAATTGCCCCAGTTGGTAGGGTAGGCTGTGTCTAATTGCCTCTTCGTTGCGCCCGCCCATGCGTGTGGTATAATTTCATGTTATGTTCACCGATTTCTCCTCCATTTGTGGAGCGATTCTCAAAATTCTTTTTTTATTTGAAAGAGTATACTCCTGAAATGGTCGCCTAAATTTGATGAAGATCTGATGCTGATCTTCGGAGATATACAATGGAACTCTTCAAAACTAGCTAGTAAATCGGTCGTGATTTTGCAATCGCTAGGATGTTTATTGTTTATACAACATTATGACGTAACATCACGCCTGTATGCTCTGAGGGGTAAGCAGATGTGTACAATACACCCAAATTTCGACAGCTTAGGTAGGTATGTTAAGTTCCATTTATTGGGGATAAGCATAGGCTAGCATAGGCTTTATGTATTGTTAACAATACATGTCATGGTAATAGTTCCATAACATGTATTGTTAACAATGTAAAATAAATGCATAGCAAATATTTGTATAGGATATTACAACTAAAAATGGAAAAATAAAAAAACTTTTTTGCAAAAAAATAAAACCGACTTCAAAAAACACAAAAAAGTGAAAAATAACTTTAGCTTCAGAAGTCGGTGACAAAAAAACTAAATGAATCAAACAAAGGTCATTCTTCCATCGACAAAACCTGTTTTATGGTGGTCTCAAGGTGGTCCGGGGTCCAGGTCCAGGAGATTTGAGGAGATCTTACCATATTTTCCAAGGGCGCCGTCGGTGGCATTCCGTCTTCAGGCACCCATTCGACCCACTTATGTATTTAAACTAAATAGGAATCGGTGTAGGTATTCAATCAGTCGGGAACGAGAGGAATCTTCAAATTTGGATCACTGATAGTGTAAAGTCTCTGTAGGTGCCTAAACTATTCCCAACTACCTAGACCTAAATTAATCTAGACCAGATTTGTTTATATAACTTCTCCGAATACTCGTACACTACTACATTCCAACAACGTTCATCACTTGTCTTATTTTGTTATGAAATAAGTTGAAGCAAGAAAGGATAAAAGCAGCAATTAACGAGAGTTAATTGTGTTGGTCGGCTACCGTTTATGGCAGGGTCAACAGCAGTTTGCAGCGTAAATCGCGATCAAGAGGGGCATTTTACTTTTCTCTGCGTGCTGTGGTGTTGATTTCGCGTCGTTGCTTGCCGCTTCGCCGCTGCAAAGACAGCGCGCGCATTGCGTTCCTTTTATAAATATTTAACTTTTTTTTTTATCTTTAAATTTTAAAGAGAAATCCTCAATGAGATGATAACTTTTTTTTTCTGAGAAAAGTGTTTTGTGCCTGTGATAATGTGCGTTATGAAATGCTGGATATTATTGTGTTTGGTATTTTTGTTCGCGGATTTAGGCAAGTATTGTTAACTTTAGTAAAACCAATACTTACCTAATATTCTTTCTCCCTTATTTGTACACCCTCGAAAAATTATCTCTATAAATTATCTATCTTCCTGTGAACAGCATGCAAGCAACGAAAGAGAAGGAACGTGAATACAATTTCTTCAAATGCAAATTTTAATAATTGGCAAGTAGCAAGCAAGAAGGATTTACTTACATGAATTTTCACCAAACCAACATAAGTTTCCTGTAGATTTATACCGATTAGAATGACTCTACCGAGCCAAAATAGTTACTCCTACAATATTAGATCAATTCTCTATTATCTAACGTCATTCTGCATGGGTCTCCATCGCTGTTTGCTACATAATCAATAAAAATGAACCAAAATGAAGATTCACTGCATAGTAAAGTTATCTAGAATCTAAGCCAACATCGTTCAAGTTAACAAACTAGTGCAGGTTCAATGGTTTAACCACTAACCGCGACTTTAACCCGTTACAACAGCTACGAAGGCGACGATCACTAATAATTAGATACGATTTCTGTTTAATACTTACTACAAACATGCAATTATTAATGATTTTTTTCCACTATAATGATGTTCACTAACAATCCGAGGAGAAACGTCTCTTAATTGGTTTACTTAAATAGATGCCCTGTTTATCTTAATTACTTGGTCAATCATGCGGATAGAATAGGCCGTATGCGCGTATGAGAGATCATGAATGAATAAGTTGTTATTTGTTTAATAATAGTCTTTAAGATCCCTTGAAGGACGACCTTCACCGAGCTGGTTAATGGATGAAAAGTATTTAAATCAAAAATTTATTGCAAATGGGTTGTCTAAAAAAAATCAGTCCAGAATATGATTATTTAGCAAATTGAATTTTTTTAAGTATATTTTTTTTAACATTTCTCTGGTTTGCTTAATAGACAAATTCCATATCAATTGAAAGTATGAAGCCTATAGAATATATGCAAACGTTAGGTTGACCGGTAAACCTAATGTTTGCATATTAGGCTATAGAAAATGCAAAAGGAGACATTTTTTTTGTTTGGAGAACAGGCCACCCACATAAAATTGTAACAGACATACAGATATTAATGAAACGTATATAGATTTCTTCCTTATAATTTCTAGATTACAGTGGTAATATTAGCTAATGCCATGTCTAACCGGAATGATGAGAAATTCGAAAATGAAAACGTGAATCTAACAATAAACAATAACAATAACACGTCAAAATAATGTCAAATGAAGTTGTCAGTCAACCACCAAAAAGACGAATTTACAACGTTCCGTGCCATGATGATTTTCTATACCATCTAAAAGATTTTAGCGGAAACCTCTAAAATAGCAGTAGAAAGCTCACAGTTTAATATTATTTCTTTTTATATTATATTATATTTTAATTAAAGCAGATATTAATACCAATAGATAACGTACTTTTTTTTTGTAAACGGAAAAAACGCCCCTATTTACGTAAGTATTTTCCGTCAAATGGCATTGACCACAACAGGAATGATTTGACTCGCAAAAAAATATCATAATACAACTTATTTGTTATAATTTTAAGATTCCGGTTTCGTTTCTATGTAATCTTTCGTTTATTATTAGAATAAAATGGTTACTTTTTTTTGGTGTAAGTAATATGAATATCCGCAACATCGAAGAGGGCCTAAAAAAAACTGTCTCCTTTATGAAGCCTATAGAATGTGCAAACGTTAGGTTAACCTAACGTTTGCATATTTTACAGGTTTCATACTTTCGATTGGTATGGAACTTGTCTATTAGCCAAACCAGTGAAATGTTGAAAAAAAAAAATATCGGGACTGAAATTTTTTAGACAACCCATTTGCAATATATTTTTCGACATATTTAATTTGATATAAAATACTTTTCATCCATTAACCAGCTCGGTGAAGGTCGTTCTTAAAGGGATCCTATAGGTACTATAAGTGTTATTGGGTTTTTCATCAGGAATTTCTCAGTAGTAGCCAGACTCTAGCTCGCCCCTATTACATGGGGCAAAATGTGGCCATACGATACAGCTCTGCCTATAAGCCTTCGGGGATTACAGGCGTGATGTTATGTTATTTGTTGTTTCATAAAGACAATTTCATTATTTTCTAAACTCGTTGAGTGGAGCTAATGGTGATTACATCACGATTCACGCACGTCTATATTTTCCGCATTTGGTAGAGGTGTTCCTATTCTTACAGCAGACCAAAATTTCACTAGTATTTTATCCAGAAGGTAGAGGTCTCAGTAATAGGTGCTAGTCTATCATCATCATCGTCAGCCTATAATGTTCCCACCGTTGTGACACGGCCTCATCTCAATGAGAGGAATGGGCTATAATCCACCACGCGGGCCTAGTGCGGATTGGTAGATGTCACAATGTCTTCGAATTTTTGGTTCAAGCACATGCCAGTTTCCTCACGATGTTTTCCTTCACCGTTTTGAGAGCAGTGGTGATGAAAAAATTAAGTAATGCGCCTGTCTGGGTTCGAACCTACGACTTACTGTTCGTAAGTCGGGGCCGCCACCACTGGGCAACCGCTGTTCTCACCGGTGCTAGTCTATTGCCATTGGCTAATCAATCAGAATTCCATACCCTTAACCCGGATTACGAAGTACCTCCCTGTCTACTGAGGAGAATTAGAAAACCCAAGACAAACGTGGGGATCGAAATGAATCCCCAAACAAGAGCTATTACGAGAATTGCAAAACTAACTCTCAATGCCACTAATTTTGAATTGGTATTCATTACTGATACTGATTTCTGTATGGTGTCGGACGTAAAGAATAGCACCATCCCATATCTTCCCGTGGGTGTCGTAAGAGGCGACTAAGGGACTTACCAGAGAATGGGCAGCAGCGTTCTCTGTGCTTTTGTAACAACCGTACTGCGATCGCAAACCCGCCTGCCAAGCGTGGCGATTATGGCAAAAACCTCCCTTTGGGGGAGGCCTATGTCCAGCAGTGGACGTCTTTCGGCTGAAATGATGATGATGATGACTGATACTGATACTGTTAGCCTGCGTCATCCCACTGCTGGGCAAAGGCCTCTCCCCATAACTTCCAGTTTTCTCTATCCAGGGCTAATGTTGACCACTGGTCGTTGGTTTTATCCAGCTCGTCCCGCCATCTTCTACGAGGTCTGCTGCGACGCCTTCTGGCTGTGTCAGGGCTCCAGAAAGTGGCTATTTTGGCCCACAGCTCATTGGGCATGCAGCAGACGTGGCCAGTCCAGTCCCACTTCAGCTTAGCGGCTTTTTGAGCAACGTCCATCGATCACTAATTTAATGATCGATGGCAACGTCAGTAATTTGTGTTTTGGAGCGCAGTGTGGTGTTGTATTTCATTGCGTTGCGAATTTTCGAAGAGTAGGTATGGAGCAATGCATTCGATATTTCCCCTCAGATCCTTCGGGATGAGATAAAACGGTGTTACGCGACTGGGGCGATGCACGCTGCTCCGTTGTAGATTGTAAACAAAAATGAGTCACCTAGAAAAATAACAATTATTCTTCAGCTCATTACATGAACCGTTTGACCGGCAAAACAAACATTATAGGCTATTTGTATTAACTGTGAAAAATACTAAGAATATCATTGAGCTTCCATAACAACTGGGTAGGTAACATACCTATCTAAATACTCCCGTAGACTGGAAGTCAGATATAGGTCTATTAACAAAATGTTTCGTTTACGTAATATGTCCATTTTCTTGAAAACTACTGAACCAATTTTGATTAAAACTTGCAGTGTTAGTTCACTCTTAATAATATTTCCTCCATAAACAAGTAGGTACAATACGGTCTCTATTTTCTGAGAAATACGTGGTCAAACATAAATACAAACAATATGTTCAGTAAAACGGGGCTATTTGGGTTTTCGGGGGCTATTTGGTACCATATATACCAAAATATTATTGGGTTTTTCTATCAGGAATTTCTCAGCCTATCAAAGTGTTGCTAGAGTTTGTAAAATAACTTCTACCATACACCAACCGGCAGTTATTGATATTTTTGTTCGGAATTCTGGGTCGTCCCAAATAACCCCCATTCCCCCAAAACCCAAATAGCCCCGTTTTACGGTACACATAAGGCACACGTGGTTAAATGTCATATCGACTCACATTTATTATAAATATTGCACTAATTCGAACACTACTACAGACATGAGCATGGCATTTCTGTAGTATTAATTGAATTCGGTTAAAAATTGTTTTCACGATTTAATCTGATAAACAATTCAAAATACTTACACACAGGTTAAACACATAACCCTCCTTTTGGGTTTCGCCACAGTCGGGTAAAAATAAAGTTCAACTTAGATCATTAGTACCAAAAATATAAGCTATTAATTATTAGCCAGACGGCTATCTAGACGGTTCGACATACATACATAATGTCGAACCGTCTACATAGCTGCAGTCTTGTTATTTTTGTTTTATTTTTAGCTTCACCATCTTATTATCACAAACTACTTTCACTTAGTCTGCTTTCAATGCGAAATAAATTATTGAGTCTGATACTTCAGTATCAAGAAATTAAATCAGTTTTATAGACATTTTGTTCTTCTTATTGTTTCATTAACTCGTAATAAAGATCAAGGCATGTAGGTACATCGCAGGTCCCTATTCTGACTTTTCTTGCAGAAAAACATAATAGAAATAGTTGTTATTATAAGTATCTATACAAATAGGTAAATCAAATTGAAATGTCTGTTTGTAATTACACAATAACAACTTTTTACTGAATACATAAATGAAAGTACATACATTACTTATAACAAAAAAAAATATCTGTCTGTTTGCTCCGGCTAATCTCAGAAACAGCAGGACTGATTTTGACGGGGTTTTTACTTGCAGATAGCTGTTGTATTATAAGTAATTAAAATTAAATGCGGACGAAGGTAGCGGGTAACAGCTAGTGTTTAATTAAATATTCATGTCAGTAGGTAGGTACATAGCTACTGTTTATCAAACCGTTACAATAAAAACGTATTTTTTTTTAACAGCCTCTTATATATCAACTGTTAACACGCGAGGCGTAACAAAGTTTAAAGAATATGAATTTATTTTGTATCTAAAAAACTATATCATTGTTCTATTATAACACTTACTTTTGCTATAGCAAAGATGCTATATCAATGGCATAATCATAGACGATGGCATTGTGCTGTAAACAATAACTGATGTAAGTAAACATTGCCTTGAGAAAGTAAAAGCGATGTTAGTCATACAATAAGAATACTAAGTCTTCTATGATAGGGCAATAACCTTTAATGTCTTTTCAATTACCTTGATTCATGCAGTCTTGATTGAACGGTTTAAAACTAAACTTATATTGAAACTCAACTGAACTGTTTTTTTTATTGGAACTCAATATATTAAGGGTGTTGTTCTTCACTTGTTCTCCTCGTCATTGTGATCATTTTTTTGTTCTACACCATACCTGGGAATCTTTTAGTTGCGGAGATATTGGGGGTCAAAGTTCCAAGTTTTTGACAAGTTTTTTTAAATAAGTACGAGTTTTTAATGTATTTTTTTTTACTTTAAACACCTCCACAACCGCCGTACTATTCAATCCATCCATCAGCACATTATTTTGAGTGCGTTACATTGAGTTCTACCACAAAACATGATTTTTCACCCCAAAAAAGTCGTTTCCCAGCAATAATTTTTGCGTAAAGTTACAGGTCGCGGCACGAAAGTCTAGCGGTGACCGTTATTGAGCAGAAGTAAAAAATAAGAATGTCTTGGGGCGTGCGTTGCGGCGATTGGCTCTCCAGTCGTATAACATGTGCAGATATCCCCTCCACGTTTCGTTCAGCGCTAGACTTACGTGCCGCGACCTATACTTAGTTTGATGTACAGAATGCTTGGTTGACGGCTTCGTTGTTTGTTTGTTTATCGTGTGGTTAGTACCTCACCTGGTATCAGAGTTTTTAAGCCGCCCATAGGCCTCTGACTTGGCTTTACATGCCGTCGAGAAATATCTCTCAGGCATGCTGGTTTCCTCACGATGTTTTCCTTCACCGAAGCAAGTGATAATTATACAATACGTATATGAATCCCGAAAAATCAGCGGTGCGTGTCTTGGGTTCGAACTCGAGACCTATGACTTGACGGCTTCGTGATGAGGTCTTTTACAGGTCGCGGCACGAAAGTCTAGCGGTGACCGTTATTGCGCAGAAGTAAAAAATAAGAATGTCTTGGGTGGTGCGTTGCGCCGATTGGCTCTACAGTCGTATAACATGCGCAGATATCCCCTCCACGTTTCGTTCACCGCTAGACTTTCGTGCCGCGACCTGTAAACCCTGTATACAATAAAATAACAATCACGGAAGATATACCGTAAGTGACAATATAAGTTTGTATATACTTACATATTTAGGGTTCCGGTGATTGAAAAGACCAACAGTCTCATGCATGAAGTCTCGTCTTGAAATGTCAAATAGACTGCAATGTTGAGTTTTCGTCCCGGGTCTGTGTCTGTTGCGTTGACAAAATCTCGAAATCTGTCACCCGCAGGCGTTGTGTACCAGTAGCGAAGTGTCAATTTTTGTAAGAGGTAAGCCGGAGGACAAATCTTTAATCATCATCATCATTTCAGTCGAAAGACGTCCACTGATGGACATAGGCCTCCCCAAGTGTCGCCACATTGACCGGTCTCGTGTGACTCGCATCAAGTGGATTCCCGCAACCTTCACCAGGTCATCGGTCCACGTAGTGGGAGGCATTCCAACGCAACGTCTTCCGGTTCGCGGTCGCCACTCTAGAACTTTTCGGCCACATCAACCATCCGTTCTGCGAGCAATGTGCCCTGCCCACTGCCACTTAAGTTTGGCAATTCTTCGCGCGTCGGTAACCTTGGTTCTCTTGCAGATGTCTTCATTCCTGATTCGATCGCGCAAGGAAACTCCGAACATAGCCCTCTCCATTGCCCTTTGGGTGACTTCAATCTGATGAGGCCCATTGTGAGCGACCACGTTTCGGTCCCGTAATCTTTAATATGATTATATTATTTGTCTATAGAATACTGATTGTGCCATTTTTCAAAGGGAAACCGGTAGGAATCGAGTTGTACGGAACTATCGCACTGTTGTGTATTCTTAGGCACCCGGTACCGCTCTCTTGCCGTGGCCTCTTTTGCAACCACCACTTACTCATAAAAGGAGGAGACGGCATCCCATGCGCTCTTGATCTGGACAATGGCCTGAATCACAACCGTAATCGAGAGGTTATCCGCAGCAATGTGAATTTCTGATTAGGTATAGTTCGGTTCAAACTTAATGGCGGCTCGGAAGTTAGCTGCGAGTGAGTGAGTGGTCTGCGCAGGAATAACGCTGCGCAGACAACAATTTTAGATATCAACGGGGTGTAGATGACGCATCGTTTTATCTGTATATAGCGCAGAGCGTCACTTGTAGCTAACTTCCGAGCCGCCAATAAGTTTGAACCGAACTATATTCTGTGTAGACTGAAGAGATTCCAAACCATATCTAGCTCTATCCATAGCTCACTGAGCGACATTTAATTCATAAACCAGCCATAAGTAAGACATTTTGAAATCTTTTTAAGTAACTAGTTGTTATATTATTTTATGGTCATTTACAATAACTAACAGCCGGTCGGGTCGATCTTTAGGTTCAGCCGTGCTTGCCTAGATTGGTCTGTGGATGGGAGTTTCCTCCGTACCCCGGAAAGCACGTTAAGCATTTGGTCCCGGCTATCATTTGTAGATCTTTGACAGTCGTTACAGATCAGTGACCCAAGAAGTCTGACAACCAGTCTTATCAAGGGGTGTCGTATTACCCAGTACTAACTAGGTTGTGGAGGTCAGATAGCGATAGGCAATCGCTCCATGTAAAATACTGGTATTCAGCTGCATCCGGTTAGACTGGAAGCCGAGCCGACTCGAAAAGGCTAGGCAGAGGATGGTGGAATGATCAGATAGCGTGAGTGGCGCCTTGACAAAAAAGAAAACCTTTGAACTTAATAAATGAAAGGAATAGGTAGTGAGCCACCGTGAATTTAATCGCATTCAGTTGTTGTTTTATCAATTACGCTTCAACAATGACCAACCAAGTGGATAACTGATGTGATGATGCATAAAAAGTGGGTCAACTTTCAGAGAAATCAAAATAAATTGTCACTACGTTTGTAGTATACGGAATTAAACAAGAACGAAAGTACTTGCGCAATGAATAAGCGCAATAGCGGAAAGTTCTGTTGCCGTAGGTCGGGCCGCCGCCGGCGCCGGTGCGCTGGATATGAAAGGATGAGACTGGTCCGAGTATCCAGGGGACCTAAATTAGACTTTATGGTCATAACAATAAAGATCATTTTAAGATTTTTTTTTTTTTAACGTGAGGAATAATTTAGGCCCCCAGTTTAGTGGCTTGTATTTGGAGAGGCCCATAGCCAGTAGTGCAGGTCTGCCACCACCTTATGAGGTCAGACGACGACGATGTGACGTTACATCTAGTTCTTAGTTGGTGAGTTGCTCCCTTTTTAACCGACTTCAAAAAAGGAGGAGGTTATTACATTTCCATTCCAACATAGTAAACTGGGCAGACGCTATGCTAGGTGCCTAAAGATGAGTTCACAAGAATTACAATAATGTTATACTAATTACATAAATAACATTAAAAATAACTACATAAATATGCTAATCAAAAAGAGTTTAATTTAATAAAATATTATTGCACATCAACTTTCTATTCATCATCTTTATGATATTAAACCCAGCAATTTAATTTATTTTAATGTATTTGCAAAATTCCGAAAACTCTTTAAGCAATGCATGAGAGAGGTCTTCCACCTTCTGTCAAGCATTTTGGACTTTTGCAGTGAAATCTTCTCAAAATCTTAAGATTAAGGGCCTATACCCCTCAAATGGCTTAGCATGAACCTCCGTTACTCCTAAAATACTGCAGCATTAATTTTGAAATAAATATAAGGTAAAGTCGAAGATTAATGCTAAGTACTATGTGTGGCGAAAACACGATTCCAAAAACTATTCTCGATAGAAAAAAAATCCAAAGTTACCTCCAGATCGAACAATAAACCGCTGGTATTCAAAAAGCACTTCAAATTAGATCATGAAACTTTGCACACTAACTGAACTAACTATAAAGCAGGCCTTATGTGTTTTATTTTTTTAGTCCAATCAATAGATTTTTTGTAAATCGAAAAAAAACCACTCATTTCGCACTATTCGGCCGCACTGACTGACGTAACAACCGCTTTGTAGTGCAAGCTGATTAGAACTTTATTCTAACAATATTTTAAATTAAGTTTGAACCACCACAAATAGAGTTGCTAATTTTAGGGTTAGAAGGTCCTTAAGAAATCAAGTTTAACTTAACTGCATGGCATTTTAAAAGGGCATTTAATATTACCTCTTATGTGACCCGAAATGTTTTGGTTCCTCACTCACTGCGTATATATTACGTTGTCAACATGCTTACCACCTAGGTACTTACATTAATGTCCTCTTTGGTATTCGAAGCAGCACCAAAGCCCTTTTAGTGGTACTGTTGTATTCAGCTCAGTTAGTTATGTAAATATTACGTGTTTAAAATATATTCTAAGGAAGAGGAAGACTCATGATGAAAGGAATTGGGTCGCTGGCTAGCAATTTATTTACTTAAATGTAGATAGGTTTTACCATTTTGGTCTGGAGAAATGCCTATGATAAATTCAGTGGGTTTCAGAATTCCATTGGACAGTCCTGTCCTATATTTATTTGCCTTTAGGATAGGTACTACTGCAATTATGGGCGATAACAAAAACCGGTCATTTTAATTTTTTATCGTTAATTTAACTTTTATTTCAAAAAGTCCATACAAATAACAAGGCCAAACAAAGTTCGGACTGCCGCCCAAAAGTTGAACCCGGATTAGGGTAATCATACATCCGGATACATACAAATCTGGATGTATGGTTACCCTAATCCGGATATATAGTAACCTTAATCCTGGCCAGAGCCTTCCTAGTTTATACGGTAGCGATTAATTTGTTTGCTCTTGGTAGCATGTTCAGTCTATACCGTTTATTACAAGTCTGTAAGCAATACCTACCCATCTATATAACCTGATTGTACACCAGTCTGCTTGAAACAAACTGGCCAGTCCAGTGGTCGGGTGGTGAAAGTGCATGGTATGCTAGTGTTTAGGCAGTGTGTTCCCCTTCACTCTCCCTGATAAAATTGAAAGCTATGGAGAATCGTTTAGAATGCATCTTAATGCAATTTATTAAATATTCAATCTTAGCATGGATAAACCTACTTTCTCTTTTTTATTTATATCTTGCCTTGTTAGTCTGTTAGTATGTATTTGTCAAATCTTGCAACTGAATTTCAAACCAGTTCTCCCCAATCGATTGAGCTGAAATTTTGCACACACCGTTGGTTCTGGTGAAAATACATTTTCATGACAGGCATGACATAATCCTACATCCAGGATCGCCTCCTCAACAAAAAACTGCTCAACAGTAAATAGCACGAACACGTAACTTTGAATATGCGTTCAATACTTCAATGTTGATAGATAAGTAAACCTAATTTTGTTCTTCTCATTTAGTAAAAGCTTATTTTTATTTTAAGTTCAATTTATTTTTACATTGTGTATCCTCGACATAAATCTACAGTTATGTTGCTGCTATAGTTGATGCCAGTTAAGATGAGAATAGCAGTCATTGACCCACCTAAATATATTAAACTTATTAACTTTGAAAACCAAAAATAAGCCTGTTCAAGTCTGGAATCGTCATCTATCGTGACTTTCAACATTTTTTGTATTGAAAAACGATACATAGTTTATTTATTTTGGTTCGTACGAAGATATATTAGGAAAAGGTTAATGACCGCTATTCTCATCTTAACTAGCACCAATTAAAGTGACGGTCTGCACAGGTACAAAAAGTAGCTACCTATATTCGGTTCAAACCTTGGTTCAAACTTTTCGGAACATCTAACGTAAAGCTGCGCAGAACACAATCATAAGTATCAGTGGGGCGCAGATGACGCATCTTTTCTTGTCTGTATAATGCGCAGACCGTCACACGCAGCTAACTTCCGAGCTGTATAAGTTTGCAAAAACAAAATTATACAGCTTCAAGAAGCAAGGACCTTTGCAAACTTCTCCTACGAACAATAAATTGCCTATCTACTATTTATTTATATGGCTACGAACTAGCCAATAGGTTGAAGCTTAATGAACCTTTTATCCTAGGTTGAATGCTTTATCAAAATAATGGTTAGGTTAAGTTATACCGTCTCGTTTCTCTCGATATCACCACGGTTTTACTTTCTTAATTTCTGAGCAAGTGCTGGTTTTGTGGCCGATTGATGCAACAATTTACTGCACTTAAAATACCTGCGAAATATGTCTGCCCTATTGCTTCTGCCCACCCTCTGGAAAAAACAGGTCTTACTATGTTATAGCATTTCACGGAAGCCTTCGCAGCGTGCGAATGTAAAATAAACAGTTCCGTTTCTAATAATTACAGTGTCTGAAGTGGATGGCGATCTGGCGTCCATGTTGGATTTCCGTTACTTTCGATGTGTTATGAAACGAGAATGGAAGTGTCCGGACAGCGAGATTAACTTTTTTATGTATACTCCGTAAGTATTTATTAACTATAAATATTCAGTAGATACAGCGTAAGCCATTAATACTAAACTATGTTATCCTATAAAACTGTCGTCTCACGGAACCGCAAACATTCTAACATCGTCGTCATCCATTAAATCAGCATGTTTATGGATCTATACCAGTTTTGAGATCTATGATTTATGTATTACAAATGCAATGCGATCAAAGTATCGTCTAGTCAGTTTCTATTATTTACACTTAATAATAATAAAGCTAAAACGTTTTTTTTTTGTTTTGACAACTCTGACAAAATTATAGTGATCTTTATTGGCACTTAAATAAGTTTGTTGTTACACTGTAGCTGTCAGAGGAAAAAATAATGCGACAAGACTGTATGTGTATTGTGTATAGCTATCAAAGTGCTAAATAAACTGCTTTCTTATATATTTAATATTAGGTTGCTGTAATAGCAGTAGTTTTTATACTGATAAAAACTACAACCAGCACTACTTAATGTGTAAACATTATTTGTACGCCTTGCAAGGCAGCACATAGCATAGCGCAACACACACACACAACACAACACAACAACACAAAACAACTTTATTTTTACCACCATGCCCTTAGTTTTACCTATATGTCAAGAATAAGCATATTTTAATTTGAATTTCTTCCCATGTTTCCAGCGAAAATTCTCACAAATACTTCGTAGATCCTCGACATCCAAAACTCCTTCGCGATTTCGGTTGGAAGAAGACGAGGAAGAATGTTCTCATCATCCATGGCTTCAACGGGACGTACTCTAAAACACCGATGACTTATATTCGAGACGGTGAGTTTTATTTTTATTTATAAGAGTATATAACCAGCTTGCAGTCCCGAATACTCCTAAAAAGCCGACTCCTGCCTTCTTGACGACCCAAATAGCGCAGCGCTAGTGAGGCCTTACGTTCTTAGGGTCCCGGGACCGAATCCTGGTAGAGGCAAATGTTTGTGTGATGAGCATGGACATTTGTTTCCGAGTCATGGATGTTTATATGTATAATAAGTATGTACTTACAAACAAAAAAGTATCTATGTAGTAAATCAACTATCTTGTGTCCACGACACAAGCTTCGTTGCTTAGTGTGGCACTAGATGGCGCTGTGTGTCCAGCGATATTTATTTTATTTATTTATCGGGAACAAGGTAGCTTGTGCCCGCGTTTCAGCCTGTGTATAGGCGTCGTCGGTATGTTCTGAATGGTGTCAGACGTAAAGAACGCGAGCGATTAAGGGACTTACCAGAGAATGGGCAGCAGCGTTCTCTGTGCTTTTGTAACAACCGTAATGCGATCGCCAACCTGCAGGCGCCAAGCGTGGCGATTATGGCAAAAACCACCCTTTGGGGGAGGCCTATGTCCAGCAGCCTAGTGGACGTCTTTCGGCTGAAATGATGATGATAGGCGTCGGGAATTTTATCGTACGGGAACGTTTGTCCTGGAATAAAATTAGAAAGTAACTCTGTCCCTCTGTTACCGTTTCATACCTTAGAGCAGTGGTTCTCAAACTTTTATGGTGACGGAACCCTTTTAGGAAGCAAAATACTTGATGGAACCCTACAATAAAAAAATAGTTTTTAAAAGTGTATTCTTTATTTAATAAGCATAATAAAAGTACAATGTAACAGTTACTAATTATTACTTACTTTACCACATAGCAAGTACAATAATAGAAGATATTAAAAAAGAAAAAATCGAACTAATGGGAGGTATGAAACTGTTTTTTATTTTTCTTCAATTGGTTGATATCAGGTTTGATAGAAGACAGTTAAAGTCTCATATCAGGTTCGACGTCCAGTCTATTGCGATATTTTGTTTTCGTGGCTGCATAGGTTGAGAATCCTGTTTCGCATAAATATGTTGTTGGGAACGGGAGAAGAATATTCAGAGCCATTTAGCCAAGCATTGGATATTCATCACGGATTCTGCACCACCAATCGTTGAGAGGCATCGTTTTGAACAGTGACTCCATACTTGTGTCTGATGACATTTCTAAAAGAGATTCATATACCTCGTTTGACATACTTTTGGGCTTTTCCAAGTTGGGTAAAAAAGGATTATGAATACATGAATTCAGTTTCATTTTTGTATTCTGTTCTTCGGGAAAATACTTTTCAAAAGATGCGCGTGTTAGCATTTGAGTATATAACTATCACAATCGTCGTTTTATCACAATCATCATTTTATCACAATCATCATTTTATCACAATCATCATTTTATCACAATCATCATCATTTTATCACAATCATCATCATTTTATCACAATCATCATCATTTTATCACAGTCATCATCATCTTATCAGAGTCATCATCATTTTATCACAGTCATCATTATTTTATCACAGTCATCATCATTTTATCACAATCATTATCATTTTATCACAATATTAATCTAACCTAACCTAACCTAAACCTTACCTTGTTTTTTTTTTTTTGCCGGGGTGGAAAATTCACACGGATGTCCTCCGCCCTGGGGCGGGTGGAGGGATTTGTCGGACTCTAACCAACTAAAACTAAAACCCCCTAGGTTTACCTCCCAAAAAGGAAATGACACAAGAACAAAAAACGGGATCAATACAAAGAAAAAGAAACAGTATTTACATTGCAACAATCAACACCCGAACCTTAAGAACGGATGAATCCCTACAAGAACTAGAATTTGCCTTGGATGTTATAAATTGGGACATTGTTGGGCTAAGTGAAGTAAGGAGAATGGGAGAAGAAATAGAACAGCATGAGAAATACATTCTCTACCATATAGGAAGCACTCCAGGCCTACATGGTGTAGGATTCCTTATCAAAAAATGCTACAGCGAATGCATACAGTCCTTCATTGGAATCTCTGAACGAATTGCACAGCTCAATATCAACTTGCCGGGATATGAACCCACTTCAATAATCCAAATTTATGCACCTACAGAAATAGCACCAAAGGACATAAAGGACTCATTCTATGAGGACCTGGAGAAAACACTCGCAAGTGCACACAAAACAATCTTCCTAATGGGGGACTTCAACGGACAGATTGGTGAAAGGCTACCGAACGAGGAGGGTATACTGGGTCAGTTTAGCACAGGAAAAAGAAACAATAACGGACAAAGACTTGTGAACCTGGCGCAGGCACACAACCTCAGAATCCTAAATAGCTTCTTCAAGAAAAACACAAACAAAAAATGGACCTGGATATCTCCCAATGGAAACGTGAAGAATGAGATAGACTTTATACTGTCTAATAAACCCCAATTTTTCAAGGATGTAGATACAGTTAATAAATTCAACTTCAACACCAACCACCGAATGGTAAGGGGAACCATCTATCAAAAAAAACCAAAGAAAAGCAGACAGTGCACCAAGAATAGAACCCAACCAAATCAAATCCCTCTCTCTATCCCAGAAAACTTGTTGATAACACTGATGGATAAGACATCGGATTGTAACAAGATCGAAAACATACAGGAAAAATATGATCTACTGGAAAAAACAATACAAGAAATGTCTATAAAGCTGCACACCTCAAAAAACAAGAAAGATAAAATCGGAGTGGAAGCAAGACACCTTATAGAAACCAGAAAAACCCTTTTAGATAATAAAAAACAAAATAGAAAACAAATAGCGCACCTAAGCAAACAGATAAATGAAAAAATAAGGACACACAGGCAACAAATCAGAAACAAAACTATCCAATACCATATAGAAAAAACAGGAGGAATAAAGAAAGCCCTAAAAGAGCTGAAAGAGAACACTCCCTGGATACCAGGCATCAAAAATAAGACAACCGGGAAGATAGAAACTAAACGCCCCGAAATTACGGAAATAGCAACAGAATTCTATAGCAAACTATATTATGATGACGTAGACTACATAAACACACAATACCTACAGGAAGACAACGAAGAGCCTATCCTTCCAATACTAAAAACTGAAGTAAGGAAAGCCATAGTGTCCCAAGGAAACTACAAGGCCCCTGGGGAAGATGGCATAACAAATGAAATTCTGAAAGGCTGCCTAGACCAAATTACAGAGTCCATTACAAATTTGTTCAATAATATTCTTACTGAAGAAACAATACCACAACAATGGACATCATCGACTATCATATTGCTCCATAAGAAAGGAGACAAAGCAGAAATAAACAACTACAGACCTATCAGCCTCATTTCTAACCTCTACAAAATATTTGCAAAGGTAATATTAAACAGAATTACTTCAGTATTGGACGAAAATCAGCCAAGAGAACAAGCGGGATTCCGTAGCTATTTCTCAACAATGGATCATATTCATGTCGTAAAACAAGTTATTCAAAAAAGCAATGAGTATGGAAAAAAATACTATTTGGCATTTGTGGACTACAATAAGGCGTTCGACTCTCTCAGGCACGCACACATTTGGGAAGCGCTGCGATCACAAGGAGTACACCCAAAGTATATTAGGATAATAGAAAACTTATACAAAGAATCAACATCAAAAATCCAAACAGAAAGGAAAGGACCAGCGTTCAAAATAAAAAAGGGAGTGCGACAAGGAGACCCCCTTTCACCTAAATTGTTTTCAGCGGTATTGGAACACATATTTAGAAAAATGAATTGGGATACATTTGGAATAAATATAAACGGTGAGAAGCTCAACCACCTGAGATTCGCAGACGACCTGATTCTGCTCAATGAAAACCAAGAAGGCTTAGAAATAATGCTCACTCAATTGGAAAGAGAAAGTAAGACTGTAGGGCTGACTATGAACCGAGACAAAACAAAAGTAATGACAAACCACATAAGAACACCTATCTTTCTAAATTCTAATCAGATAGAGTATGTAGAAGAATATACATACTTAGGACAAACTATTGCACCGGAAAATCAGATGCAGAAAGAAATAAATATCCGAATAAGTAAGGCTTGGAAAAGATTCTGGTCCCTCAGAGAAATTATGAAGAACCCACACATACCCCTAAAAGACAAAACTACAGTATTCAACTCATGCATACTACCATGTTTAACCTATGGAGCACAAACCTGGGCCCTCACTAAGAAGCAGAGTAGAGCACTAAGAGTGTGCCAAAACAAAATGGAAAGAAGCATTCTAAACATTAAGCTACGGGACAAAATCAACTTAACAAATATAAGAAGCAGGACAAAAGTTATAGATGTCACATACACAGTGAAAAAACTTAAGTGGAAATGGGCAGGCCATATGATAAGAAGTAAGAGGAAAAAATGGACAAAGGATGTTACTGTATGGTACCCTAGAGATGGAAAAAGACGGAAAGGACGTCAAAAAGTAAGGTGGGAGGATGATATTAAACAAATAGCTACAACAACATGGCAAAGAAAAGCCACAAACAGGGAAATATGGGAAACCCTAGGGGAGGCCTATGCCAAACGGCAAGCTGATAATAACGTTACCGATGTCGTGGATTAAAATGTTAATGAGAAATAAATTTAAGAACAATAAGTGTATAAAATCAGTAATTATTTAAATTATAAGTAGCATGTTATATTATAGTGATTTAATGTTAATAAGAAGAATTATAAAATGATGTTAAATAAAGTCGATTGAAACTATAAATAATAAAATAATTAAATGTAATATATAATCAAATGCAATACAATTAAAATTATCTTTATATAGTATTAGGTAATATTTCTTATACTAAAAGCATGATAATATAGTAAAGTGATATTCTAGCATGCATAACAAAACTATAAAACGATGTATTTTAGAATTGCCAAATGTATTTATATTATCAGAAATAAAGGCTATTTGAATTTGAATTTGAATTTGAACCGACTAAAAACCACCCCGGTGTTCCCTTCCCACACTTGCACCGGAGATCATGGGAACTAGTGCGCCTTCCACGATCCCCGGCTAGTGCTAGCCCGCCTCTGCGGGCCACCTCATGTCCAGTTATTCGGCGGGGCGGCGGACATCCCCAAGTCCGCCGTCCCTCTGGACCCGTCTAGGGGGGCCGGAAGAGGGCGTTGTCCACCCTCCTCCGACGCCCGACACGTCTGCTGCGGGTGGGGAGAGCGGTCTCGACCTCCCTCAACCTCTCCGCAGCCTCCTCCTGTAACCTAAACCTAACCTAACCTAAACATAACCTAACACAATCACCATCGTCGTTATTCATAATCACTAACACAATTACCATCGTCGCTATCACAATCACCATCGTCGTTATCCCAATCACCACCATCGTTGTCACAATCACTATCATCGTTATCACAATAAATCAACAATTTAATCAGAATAGTATTATTTATCAACCATAATCAAAATAATATCATACCTTAGATGTTAACGCCTTAAAAGTCGTAGAGCTACTGAGCCCACTCCATTTTTTTCGAAATGGCATCTCGATGTTCTGTGGCATCTCGCAGTTCAACCTAGAGAGGTTGTCGTTTGCTTAACCGGATGAGCCCGCTCCAGTGAGGCTCCGCTCTTTTATACCCGTTAACAAACAAGTATGATTCACAAGTGACTGTTGAGTCAAATCAGTGTTTGACTTGTACACAAATAAGTTTGTTATTTAATTAATTAATTCATTATTTTAACAATTGATTATACAATATAAAACAGATAATATTTGCATTTAAAGGTATTTCAAGTATTTATGTATTAAATATTAGACACATAATAATTTCATTAATCTAATACGCGCATCGAACTGAGATATTAGACCAATTCTTCAAACACGTCATCTTGAAACATTTCTGAGTCGTTATCGCTAACAAACTCACTGAGTGACGTAAAGCTTTCTATTTCTTTCTTACCAACGCAAATAATCCAAAAATCTAATTTTCTTTTGCAAGCAGTTATTTTGTTATAGGCCTGAAACACTGTTGTCTGTTTACCTTGCAATGATCAATTCAATTCGTTCAGTTTTTTAAAGATATCCGCCATAAAAGACAATCGGAACAACCAACTTTTATCATACAAACGGTCCTTCAAATTAAAAGAAGTATCTGCTGAAAGAAACATTTGTAACTCGGCTTTAAGTTCAAATAGCCTTGTTAAAGTTTTACCCCGAGACAGCCATCGCACTTCTGTATGGAGCAGCAGTGTTTTATGTTTGCTGCCATAATCTTCACACAATAATGAGAACAATCGGGATTGTAGTGGTCGTGATTGGATAAAATTAATTATTTTTACCGCTTCATCCATAACTAATTTTAGATTTGACAGCATTTGCTTCATCGCAAGTGCTTGTCTATGCAGAATACAATGGCTGGAACTACAATTAGGCGCTTTATTTTTTTTTGTGACACTGCTCCTGCTGTTTTACCTGTCATCGCCTTGGCCCCATCTGTACAAATGTCAATGCAATTGTTCCAACTGAGATTATTTTCTTCAAAAAATATATTTATTTTATTAAAAATTTCTTCCCCGGTAGTTTTTGTGAGCAGTGGTGAACACATAAGCATGTCTTCTTCAAAAGAACTTTCATATGGATATCTCACGATAACCAGCACAAGATAGCCAAACCAGCGACATCAGTTGACTCGTCCATTTGCAAGGCGAATCGTGTTTTTTGTAGACGTGTAACTAGTTCTTGTTTGACGTAGCTTGCCAGACCATGGATTCGCCGTGAAACAGTATCGTTTGATAGCGGCACAGTAGAAAAATGCTTTGCAAATTTTTTATTGAGCATACATTTTGTTATGTCTAATACACATGGCTTTATTAAATTCTCAGCGATAGTGTGCGCTTCACCTGCTTGTGCAATGCGACAGCTAACAAAATATGATGCCTCCGTGACATTCGTTGATAGTTTGTGTTACATGCATCATATTTTTTTGACTTTCCAATAACTGATCTTTTTTACGAACAAAAAATATTCTTGTCTTTAGACTCAGGGTGTACAGTTTCTAAATGACGGCGCAATTTGGCAGGTGCCATGGAACTATTAGGAAGCAGTTTACTACATAGCATGCAGAGAGGTGAGCCGTTGGAATCAACAAATCCGAAACTGATATATGATTCATCATACTTCTTTTTTTCGTCTTTGAAACCGTCGAGCTTGACGTCGTGCGTGGCATCATCGTCTGGATCGGTGATTGCTATATTCTCTGCGCGTACTGCTTTTGAACATTCAGCGTCTTTAGAAGATGTTGTTGCAACACGTTTAACACCTTTAAGCCAACGTTCCATTCTTCTTTATTTATAATGTTACACGTCAGAATGATGGGGTCTAAATAATGCACAATCGTTACTGCGTATAAGAGACTTAAGTTTAGTACAATGAAGAAATGTATAAAACTGAGACAACAACAGAATACAGCAGGCAGTAGAACAATGAACACTAGTTTCTCGCTAGCGAGCTTGTAAGTAGGTAGGTAAGAACTTATCGCTCCGAACGCTAGTCGTCAACTGACTGACGAGACGCGTTTTGGATAAACTTTCCATTATGGGCCGTCGAGTTGGAAGTTCATTTTTTTTTGTAGATAGCACTCATAAACCGAAGGCTTTTTACAAATTTTTAAGTTGCAGATATTGATAGATACAGTTGGTTTACGAGATTTAATTCTTTACAGATTGGAAAATATCACGACATTTGCACTTTAGGTTGGTTATATTATCATGATAGACGTCAAAGTTGACATTTCACGTTCCGTTAACGGTAGAAGTGTAGATAACTATAAAAAAAGTAAACAAAAAAAGTGTATGTTGTGTCACTGATTGTATGTGTATACCAATTATAGGCAATGTTACTACTGCTACTATGAGAATTTGGATACAAGAGCGAGTGAAGCGAACTCGGAACTTAGGGCACCCCGATGTTAGGTTAGTTAGGTTCCTTTAAACCCTGCAGACAGAAATAGGAGCCCCGCAGCAGCGGGGCTCCGTCGACTACGCTCTTTTGGCGAATGTAAAGTGTTTTTAGGTTAGATTACTATAATTGTTTTTTCTCAAGAACGGTGCGTCGCCTTTACATGGGAGTGGTGCCAGGGCACAGGGGGCACCTCTCTCCTCCCACCTTCCGCCAAACAATACTAATTTTTTACCTCTTTTCATTCTAATAACTAAATAGCGCTATTCTAACCTCTAAACTTTGACCATGGATATCTCCATTACTATGGGGCTGCGCGGTGCGAGGATGGGACAGGGGGTAGCCCCCTCCCCCCCTCCTCCCCCACCCCTCCCCGACTCATAAATCGACGGCCCATAATGGAAAGTTTTACCCGCGTTTTTTTTTTTTTTTTCGGAATGGCATCTCGCAGTTCAACCTAGAGAGGTTGTCGTCTGCTTAACCGGACAATCCTGTGGGTACCTTAAGTGTAAGGCCTCCGGCCAGGGCTGACGAGACGCGACGCGCGATCGCCACTTTTATACTTAGTCCTAGACTCGATCTCGAATATTCTCGAACAAAAAGTAAAAATAAAAAGAGAAATATAAAAACTGCGTTGTAAACAATCTCGACTTTATTTTTTGAAGTTAGCGTCGAAAGTCGCTTGTTGACAACTATAGCGTCTAATTTTGAGGCATGTTGTATACATGTTGATACCAAACTTATGAGATATTGTACCAGCTAGTGTAACACATGTTTATACAAATACAAATAAATAAATAAATATACCAACGCGCGGCCGCGGAGTCAAAACGTTCGACCAGAGAGAGGTGTTTTGATTTTTTTTCTAAATTCTTGAGGAACCCCTACAAAGGTATCGCGGAACCCTAGGGTTCCGCGGAACACCCTTAGAGTATAGCTGCCTTAGATGAAAGGGTAGCCGCGTTTAGTTCATACAAACGTATTCCCCAGTTTTCTCCATGGAAACTAAATCTAAAGCAAATATTTTTTTTATATTATTAAAAATAAATTAATGCAAAATATCGATACAATATGATCGCAGGATCGGATGTAGATTTTAAAGTAAAAAAATATTAGCACTAGTTTCTTTTTATTTTCTGAAGAGAAAACGGGAATTCATACTGTTATGGGCTAAACGTCGCTAGCCTTTTAGTCCAAACGGCTGAAAGTTTTCCAATACAATTTTACACACAGGTAGACCATAACCTGGCCCCTTATTTGTGAATAAGGGGCCACTTCGAGGGGTACGCTTCGATTCGATATTCGATTCGGAAAGTCGTAGGTATGTCTATCTTTTTTTGACATTACGAAATCGAGCGAGATAGACATACGACTTTCCGAATCGAAAATCGAATTGAAGGGTTGTGAATGCAGGGCTAGGATTAGAATATTTTTTGGTAGAATCACGTGGTATGTTTTTTTTAAGCGGACAAAGCTACGGCTGAGCTAAGCGCAAAATCTATCGGTAAATAAAACATCTAGTTGCACATCTACTTATCACGCATTCTTCTCACGGAAGAATGACTGATTCATTAAGTATTGCAGTTTCGCTATTTCAGCGACCAGACAAAAAAACGACAAAAACTATATATTCAATGAAAGTGTGAAAGTGATAAAGAAACGAGACGGCAGATCGTGCGCGTTATAGAGAAGGTAAAACGCTCGCTTTGTTTTAACACTAGCTATTTGCAACTTTGTAGAATCTGCGTGTGTTTAAGATGAAAACTAGCCAATGTGCTTCTTAAGAACCTAGTGTACCTGTCAAAATTTATACCGATCGGTTCAGTGTATGTGTGAAAAGTTTATAAAAAAAGACATACCTAATAGCCAAACGTCTGTTGTTTCTGGTAGATACTTTGTTATAAATATTTTTCTTTTATTTAGATTTGTACTAACTGTACCGATTATTAAAGTGTTACGGGTATGATATTTGTACGGTGGCGGGTAGATGCCTTAACTTATGAAATAAACCAGTATGTGGCTAACTCCCGCCTTTCATTGACGCTGCATTGGCGACGAGATAGGATTTTTTTTGATTTTGTTACGCGTGTAGTTTCATTATTAATTTTATAAAGATGCCAATCGGCAAGTTAGAACCGTTCAGTATTAATTCGAAACAGTGGCCAGCCTATATACGCCGGGTCAATCAATATATTTTACTCAACGACGTAAAAGATAACCTGAAAGTGCCGATGTTAATAACAATCGTAGGCGAAGCAACATATTCGTTAATGTGTGACCTATGTTCACCTGACTTTCCCGAGAATAAATCGTACGAGGCTTTGGTAAAACTAGTTGCCGACCACTTAGAACCGCAGCGATCAGAGATCGCCGAGCGCCACGTGTTCCGGCTGCGGCGACAACGTGCCGGTGAACCCTTGATGGAATACTTACAGGCCCTCAAACATCTGGCAACGACGTGCAATTTTGGAAAATGTACAAAGTGTTCTACCCTTGAGGAAAATCTAAGAGATCAGTTTGTGTCGGGTTTGACAAACGACGCAATGCGTTCAAGAATCTTTGCCGAAAGGAAAATCGAATACAAGGAGGCGGTGGAGTTAGCACTAGCTCTGGAGGCTGCAGAGAAGCACGCGGAGGTGAGCGGCAGCACGATGCCGACTGCGACCTCAGGTGCCGGCGGCGAGGCAGGTAGCGAAGACCTGCACTATACGCGCGGAGGCCGAGGGCGCGCTCGCGGCTCGCGCACGGCGGCCGCGGCTGGCGCAGGCGGTGCGCCAGGCGCGGGCGGTGCGGCTGGCGCGGGCGGTGCGGCTGGCACGGGCGGTGCGGCGGGCGCACCGCACGGCGGCTCAGCGACCACGCGGGCATGCTGGCGATGTGGTAAGGCACATCGCGCGGACAGGTGCCGTTATGTGAATTATAATTGTGATGAGTGTAAACAAAAGGGTCATTTACGAGTGATGTGTAAGTTGGTGAAGGATCGGGCAGACAGTCGACAAAATTATATCAGTGGCGAGGAAGACTCTGACGATATGTTTAAGATTGTTGTTGGAGGTAAGGCTAATAAACCGTACTATATAAATGTCATCATAGATAACTTTGAGACCAAGTGTGAAATCGATACCGGTAGTCGCATCTCGGCTATTAATGAAGATCTGTACACCCGCAAATTTTCTCATAAAATTATTAAGACAGATAATTTAATGTTACGTAGTTATCCGGTTCACGCATCGAATCGCTTGGTTTTATAGAAGTACAGGTTAGGTTAAGAGATGTAGAAGTGAAGTCCTTACCCCTTTATATAATTAGAAACGGAGCGTGTCCTTTGCTAGGAAGAGACTGGCTGCGCGCTCTTAAAATAACTCAAATAAACCTGTTTAAGATAACCGATGATGGATTTGTGAACCGTCTATGTGCTGAATTTCCGGAGGTGTTCACGGAGAAGTTAGGGACTTGTAAGCGAGCCATTCGACTACAGCTGACTGATAATGAACCAGTGTACGTTCGTGCGCGGCCTGTGCCATTGGCGCTGCGTGCTCGCGTCGAGCGTGAACTGGCGCGCCTGGAGTCCGACGGCTCCATATACCGCGTCGACTATTCCGACTACGGAACGCCAATAGTGCCGGTTATAAAGAAAAATGGGGATATACGCATATGTGGGGATTACAAAATCACAATTAATCCTAAGCTCAAGCGTGATTATTACCCCTTACCCCGCATTGATGAGTTGTTCGCGAATTTAAGCGGAGGAGAAAAATTTACGAAAATTGATCTCACGCACGCTTACGAACAGTGCTTATTAACGAAGGAATCGCAACCCTATACCGCCATTACAACTCACCTCGGAACATATGCCTATCGCCGTACACCATACGGGCTAGCGTGCATTCCCGAAAAATTCCAGAAATTAATGGAGGAAACTATACGCGGCATTCCGGGTTGTGTTGTATTTCTGGATGACATTTGCACAACGGGGGCTAACGATAAGGAACACATTAGTAATTTACGAGCTGTACTCGAAAGGTTGCGCAAGACGGGTTTAACAGTTAAATTAAGTAAGTGTAGTTTTTTACAAGATAGTGTAAAATACTTAGGTTTTGTTATCGACAAAAAGGGTTTACGGCCAGACACTGCAAAATTGGATGCCATTTCCAGCGCACCCAGACCAGAGAATATAACGCAACTTAAAAGTTTCTTGGGAATGTTAAATTATTATGGGAAATTTATTAGTAATTTAAGCACTTATTGTACCCTTTACACAACTTATTAAAAAAGGATGTCCGCTGGAACTGGGATCAAAGTTGTGAACAGGCGTTTAAAGAAGCAAAGCGTGTTCTCCTGGGCGAGCGAGTATTAGCTCATTACGAGGAGGGGCGGCCGCTCGTACTCGCGGTCGACAGTAGTGCATATGGGCTAGGCGCAGTACTGGCACACCGCTATTCCGATGGCAGCGAGCGCCCAGTTAGTTGTGTTTCCCGCACGCTCAACGCAGCCGAACGGAATTACAGTCAACTTGATAAAGAGGCACTCGCGATATTGTTTGGTGTAACAAAGCACCATCAGTACCTTTTTGGTAGAAATTTTATATTACGCACGGATCATCAACCGTTGACTCACATATTTGGTGCTAAGGGTGGCATACCGCAGACCGCTGCCAGCCGACTACAGCGGTGGGCGGCACGCTTGGCCGCATACGACTTCACTGTAGAATTCGTTCGCTCGGCGGACAACGGGCCGGCTGATGCTTTATCGAGGTTACCGCTACCTCAGGAGGGACGCTTAGTGGACGCAGTCAATTATATTAGTTTTAAGGATATTGCTAGGGAGACTGAAAAAGATACATTGTTGTGTAAAGTAAAAGGTTATGTCACTTTTGGTTGGCCGTTGACAGTGACGGATACAGAGAAACCGTATTTTGCAAGGAAACAGGATTTAACTGTAGAATTGGGATGCCTCATCTATAAGTATAGGATCATTATACCGAATGCATTGCAAAAACAAATTTTAGAGGAAATACATGATGGTCATTTAGGAATCAATAAAATGAAGAATTTGTCAAGAAATTATGTATATTGGCCCACTTTAGACAAGGATATAGAGGAAGTATGTCGCGCGTGCACGGCGTGCCGCACAGTGCGCGACGCGCCGCCGCATGTGCCTCTGCATCCTTGGGAGTTCCCGCTGCATCCGTGGCAGCGAGTACATGCAGATTTCGCGGATTGTGGGGGAACACGGTATTTAATTATGGTAGACGCAAACTCAAAATGGATAGAAGCCATTGCTATGCGTAGGACGGATGCGCAGACGACTATCGTGGCAATGAGAACTATTTTTGCTCGTTTCGGCTTACCGTCACTACTCGTCACTGACAACGGTCCTCCATTTTTCTCACAAGAATTTAAAACGTTTTGCTTGAAAAATTGTATAAAACACGTGACCACAGCTCCTTACAGACCGCAGGGAAACGGAGCAGCGGAAAATGCGGTAAAGACCGTTAAAAAAGCGATCAAACGTGCCTTGTACGAGGGCGAGGACGTCGCCACGGCATTAAGTAAATTTTTATTCAAATATCGTAACTGTCAACATGCAACCACTGGAGTGTCCCCTGCGGTGGCGTTGCAAGGGCGAAGCCTTCGCGGGCGCCTTGACGCGCTGCGGCCTGACGTGTCGTGTGTAGTGCGCGCTGCGCAGGAGCGGCAAGTAGCCGCTGCAGGCGGCACGCCACGCGCACTGGAGCCTGGTGACTCGGTGCTGGCCCGCGACTACACCGCGAGGGGGGATAAGTGGTTGTCGGGTACAATAGTCAATCAGACTGGACCGGTCTCGTACAAGGTAGACGTTGGACATGGAGTCGGTTGGCGTAGACATGTCGATCAAATATTGCCTATAAATAACAAGAACCGACATTCATTATCTCGAACGAGCATCATTTCCGAGAGTAAAGATTTATCCCCAGAGAGGGAGGTTCCCTCGGTCCGTGAGGAGGGTGAGGGTACATTTGAAGACGCGCCTGACGGCATTGGTGAGAAGTCACAGACCACTTGTTCTGAAACGGCATCTGTGCCGGAGGCACCACCACCACCACCGTCTGGTGCGTCTGCCCGTGCTCTGCGAGCTTATAACCGGGCTCGATCTGAAGTATAATATTATTAAGGAGAAATAATATTATGTAATAAGTATAAGTGGTATAGTATAAGTAATTGCTGTTGTTGGCTGCTTATAAGTTGATTGTTTTACGCATTTTAGTTTATACATTTTAGTTAATACTTTAGCTAAAGGGGGAGAAATGTACCGATTATTAAAGTGTTACGGGTATGATATTTGTACGGTGGCGGGTAGATGCCTTAACTTATGAAATAAACCAGTATGTGGCTAACTCCCGCCTTTCATTGACGCTGCACTAACTACACAGAGTTGTGTGGCGGAAGAAAGGGGAGGCCTATACCCAGTGCATTTTAAATATTATTGTCGAAAAATATAAAATAAAATGATAGTATTCATTTGAAGTGTCCTAAAAATTTCTTAAATCATAAACCTAGTGGGAATCAATGCACTTGTGTGCGTGCATGCACTGCCAAATGTATGTTTGTGCTAACTGCTACCTATCTAGGCTGTTGAACTAAATTGTGCTGTTGTAATATCCACACTTTTGCTTTTTAGTGGTGGACAGGAATGAAACTTTATTTAAAAAAAAATTTTTTTTTTCATTACCTAGGTATATCGAATTCGAAAATATTATCGATTCTAAACCATTTCTGAAAATTTGGCCGGTCATTGGAAAGTAATCCTGTATACGTAATTTATTAAAAACTATTAAATATACTATAATAAATAAACAAACTATGAATAAAATTATTTTGCGCAAAGTCCAAAATATTACCCAGCTGGTAGAATATTTCGAGGGTAATAATAACCCCATATACACAAAGATACTTAGAAACATAGATACGTGTGAAAAACATAACCTTGTCTTTGGTGTCGCGCAGTCGGGTGAAAATAATGCGAAAAGTGTGTGATTCTGATTATGATCAACCACTCTTTTTCTCGAGTCACAGTGAATACTTCATCATCATTGATCTCTCGGTCATCTTTAGTCTATAATTATAGAGGCTCAGTCATAAATTACCACAAGCCTAATTACATCACTAGATTGTTGAGAAAGTTTAGTCCAAAAACAAAAAAAAACGTCAAGACCGAGAATATCTAGACTTTCTCTCTGCAAAAATTATAAGGTCTGCTGAATAGTCTATTTATTTGCAAAGATTACGTAATTCACCTATTATAATTATGACCACCAGCAACTGTTTCGCTTATGTATTTATTTACCTACATTGTCTCGTAATCTCTGTATACAGGCTGTAAAAGACCTCATCACGAAGCCGTCAACCAAGCATTCTGTACATCAAACTAAGTAACTTTACGCAAAAATTATTGCTGGGAAACGACTTTTTTTTTGGGGTGAAAAATAATGTTTTGTGGTAGAATTCAATGTAACGCACTCAAATCATTGTGCTGATGGATGGCTTGAATAGTACGGGGGTCGTGGAGGTGTTTAAAGTAAAAATCTAACATTATAAACTTGTATTAAAAAAAAAAACTTGTCAAAAAGTTGGAACTTTGACCCCCAATATCTCCGTAACTAGAAGGTTCCCAGGTATGGTGTAGAACAAAAAAAATATCGCAACAACGAGCAGAACAAGGTGCCTTTCGGCTTCGTTAAGAGGTGTTTACCCACCCTGCCCTGCCTGGAGTGCCCTGTATGTTTACTCAAAAGTACTTAATTGTATTTTTTTGCTGAGAAGGTACTTCCTATCATTTGATTGTTATGTCATAAGCATCAGAAATAAAATCTTATTTTTTTACAGCGTACCTGTCCCGCAAAGACTACAACGTGTTCATGGTAGACTGGTCTGTTCTCACCAGGTTTCCTTGCTACCTTTCTGCTCTGTCTAATATGAAGTAAGTCTATTTGAAGTGATTTTATCATTTTCATACATAATACTTAATTTCCGTTACTGTGATTGTTAGCTTAATACTTCTCATTTAGTAAACACGCATCAAATGATATCAAACTTAAATGACAAAATATTTGTTTTCTCAATCATGCTTGGTTTGAGCATTATTTTGACAACCTTCTTCGAGATTAAATCGAAGTTGCTGTACTGGCCAGATACATGCGACTAGCGGCCGGCAAAAGTTGTATGAAAATCCATATCTGTCGTGTTTAGCGGCCAAATAAATTACATAGTAAACTCATATCATATCTGTCGTGTTATTTAAAAATGGAACGATCTTTTACTCTGAAAAATGGCAACCAAGGAGGTAACTTATCAAAGGTTTTATTTAAATTTAGAATTGGCTTGCAAATAGAAACGGGTTCATTAAAAAAAAAAAACAAATGAACTCTTCAACGCGAGAGTTTTAATTTCCTCGCATTATTTCAGAAAAGTAATATACAAGCCTTGGCCACAACTAGGCATTGACGGACTTACGTATGTATGTGTGCCTCGGCTTCGCCTCGGCCCACATTTACACGTTCGTCCATCAACGCCTCTGTTGCTGGCCGCTGCAGTCAATGATATTATATAGTAAAAAGAGGTAGATATCGCACTAGCACGCACAAATTGTTGAGGACAAAGTGACACAATTGTTGCACTTTGATAGCTAGCTATCTCTTTCTATCTTATACGTTCCGTATTATCTATCGCTGTCGTAGTTTTAAATTACTCGCAACGATATCTGAACGCCACTCAGTATGAACATGGCGTATCTTCTTTATAATATCATTGGCTGCAGTAATGTATTATAGCTAAATAAGACACAAAAATTAGTCAAGTGAAATATACTTTTAAAATACTTTTACTGACACTACTTCATATACTCGTAAGTCTTCTACAGTGAATGCTACCAAGTATGTTCCCATCATAGGTCTTTCACACGATCCCTTAGGATTTATTTCAGTTAGACGATGTTCTCTGGATCACTTATGACCAATTTATCCGTATTTTTTTTTCTGTTTCTGGGCGAGTCTTTTTTCTCGACGTTTTGATTTTTAAGATAGGTACTGCAGTTTTTTCGAATGTAGTCAAGACTTCTACAAATATGAATCTGACGCTGAAATACAACACAACCATATCGACAATAATTATGTAACCTCATCCTGCAAATTTCCAGAAAAGCAGCTCAATGCACGGCTCAACTCTACTCAGCAATAACACAAGCTGGTGCTTTGGCTAAGATGATCACCTGTGTAGGACATTCCCTGGGCGCTCACATCTGTGGCATGATCTCCAACCATCTCACTGAGAAGCAGTACAAAATTTTCGGTAAGTATCTCTCTCATAGCATAAACTTACACATAAGCCAGTCAGCATGGTGGTACGGGGCCAGAGAGCCACTACGTCATAGTGGAGTGTACTGTAAAGGCCTATTCACGACTTCGCTTCACCCGCTTGTCGTATACATATTTGATTCACTCGCCTGCTAAATCGCTCATCACCTGTTACCATCGCGCGAGAAATACACGCCATATCGTCATGGTCACTCCCGTGAGTTGAAGCTCTCTAAGTAACTTTATGGATACTCCAATAAGACATTTTTCGACAATAATTTATTTATTCTTTAACATCGATATCATTATGGTTTTTGTGCACTTTTGTCACATCCGTACAAAAATAATGAGCTGTACGAATATATAATTATATAAATACTTATTTTATTTGTAAATTAAATAAATAAGTAACGTTAAGTTCACAGCTGCGGTTGTTTTGGCAACGCCAGAGTGACAGTCTTAATTTCCAGGTATTGATTAATACCGTCTTCACCCCTGAAAAAAAAAGTTGATGTTACTCCGGCGTTTCGTATGGACGTCCACCATAAAATAACCAATATCTATTTGTTTCATCCCAATTAATCTGATGTTAAAATCTTATTCAACATGATTTGATAGTAGATTACTTTAAGAGATAAGGCAATACTCACAATTCTCTACCTATACCAGAGTCTTTAAAACCGCCAAATGGAGTCTGACTTGTTGTGTGGTCATACGTATTGATCCTGAAATGCATAATTACAACTCAAGAGAAATACAGAGAATGTGTAAACTTGTTAAGTATGAATGTAAATGGCTAGAAGAAAAGCAGCAGACCAAAGAAAAGATTAATGGATTATTGCGTGAAAGATGATATAAGCTAGAAAGGAAGGAACTTCTAACTCTAAGAAGACGTTTAATAAGATTAAAATATACTGTTTCTGACAATTCCAAATAGATTTGGACGTAGACAATAGTAGGATGAAAACGAAATTAAGGATTGAACATATTTTGTGCATAATATATGTTCAGACGCATAATGCTTACCAGATGGAGCCAGCACGGACTTGCTTGGCAAAGCTAAGAGCAGTAGTGATATCATTTGTGATGACTCCAGCACCCAGACCGTAGTTGGAATCGTTTGCACGGTCGATAACTTCCTCGAATGTGTCGAATTTCAGGATGCTTTGGACTGGACCGAATATCTGCGAAAAATAAACCATTTTGTAGCCATAACAGTTGTACGTCCACCCTTAACAAACGTCACGTGAGCCGCAATACTGTCAAGGATGTGACGGTACATGAAAATATATGATAAGTAAAAGGAACCTACGAAGACCTACAAGCCTAACAGTCCCTACGACCCTAAGCCCTATAAGCCCTACAGCCCTAACCTAAAATATACCTAGTGTGTGATAAATAAATATATAAATAAGTTCAGGATGTCTGCACCATGCGACCTAAGGTTACAGACGGATAGTAGACAGGAATACCAGGTTCGGGAAGGGTACACTCACTGCCAGTCCCGCAGACTCACGAGACTGATCAGAGATGGCTAAAGGTGTCTTGGCCACAGTGAGGGGTAATGAGACAAGAATATAAAATTCAAATCTAATTTATTTACAAAATGCTCTGCTTATATGCTACTTTTTCTTAACACACACTATTATACTAAGTCTATGTGTCCTATGCGTGTAAGATGCAACCAAATCATTCTTTTAACTGGGCCACTCGTAAGCCAGGCCGAGTGCTGAGTCAATGTCCAAAGGTAACATTGAACAATAGTAAAACTTGAAATGTTAATATCACGCCCGATTGTAAAATTGAAATAAACATTTAAATGTTCTCTTTCTAACAGAATAACAAAGAGAAACAGCATGAATACCTAACAGTGGTAGGCGAAGAGGAAAGCCGAAACATGGATAATATCTTTGCACTGATACACACAGAGCAAGCTATAAACATTTTCTTGACGAGCCGGAAAAAAAACTATAGGCACGGATGTTATTAAAACTAATGAATTACTTAATAATTAGTAATTTATTACAGTCAAGGAATAATCAAGAACATACAAATAGAAATATGAAATGAATAAAGCATCAATTTGCACTAAAAGTGAGGCATAGAAAATAAAGAACACTGAAATAACAAGTTTCGGAAAAATATGCGCCACATCAAAGCGAAACAGCTAGAGCGCTCAGAATAATACTGTGATAGACGAAGAAATTGCAAGTGACGAACGTGGATGTTGATGGATGGAGAGGGAGAGGAAGGCCAAAGAAAAGATGGATGGATTGTGTGAGGAATGATATGAAAGTGAAAGGAGTTAACGATGCCTGATGTCTTACAGGGGAGAATGGAAGAAGAAACCGTGTTGCGCCAACCCTAAATAGAATAGGACGAGCAGGTAGATGATAAGACGAGGAAATTGCGCTGGTTTTTAGCAACAGCCAGCTAGAATCTTACCTCTTCTCTAGCAATCTTCATGTTATCAGTAACATCAGCGAAGACTGTAGGCTTGATGTAGTATCCCTTGTCTCCCACCTTGTCACCACCAGCCACGCATTTTGCTCCACCCTCTTTACCAGCTTTGATATATCCTAGAACTCTGCTGTACATGTCTTTGTCGATCTGGAAATTGAAAAGTTTAGTAGTATTTAGAATTTTCTTTGTGTTGTCCTTAAACCGGAAGAAGTTATAGTAGTAGTAGTATTTGTTACTTGAAGAGTTAGAGAGGCTCAGGTTGTTTCAGGATAAAATACTTAATTAATTGTAAAATTGTATACATATTTTTGCTTCTCTAACGGGTTACACATTGAACATTCTGTGTCTGTATTCTTCAGTGGCTGTACGAACGATGTCATACATAATACGGCGAGATTATCATTACATCATTATTTTAAGATCTCAAAATGGCATACCTGTGGTCCTTGCTGTACGTCATCGAAGGGATTGCCCACAGACCTCTTAGAGGCGATCTCAGCGGCCTTCTCAACGAACTGGTCGTAGATACCAGACTGGACATATGTCCTAGTCCCGGCGCAGCAACATTGACCGCCATTTGCGAACGCTGCAGCATGAGCTTTCTGAGCCGCTTTTTCAACTGGAATGGATAATGCCGCAAATGTATTGTCATTATCTTAAAATATTTAGATCATTCCTAATACTGGGTTAAAGTCAAGACTCGATGAAAGTTAACTGATGGTTAAAAATTTGATGTTTCAAGTGGTCATTATTGTGGTACAAATAATAATGTACTAATTACCATCAGCATCGTTGAAGACCACCAAAGGACTCTTGCCTCCAAGTTCTAAAGTAACTCGCTTAAGGTTTACGGCAGATGCTGCTCCCAAAATCAAGCGGCCTACCTAGAATAAAAGCAATTAATCGTTACATATTCGAGCATATTCATCCTATAATGTCCCCACCGCTGGGACATAGGCCTCCTGTCTATGATAGGGAATAAATTGTAATCGCCCATGCGTGCCGAGAGCGGGTTGAAAGATGCCCACATGTCTTCGTTTTTTTGGTTCTAGGACATGACGGTTTCCTCACGATGTTTTCCTTTCTTGTTTTGAGAGCAGTGGTGATGAAATAAATTACACAAAGTAATGCGCCTGTCTGGGTTCGAACCCACGGCTAAGTAAGTCTGGGCAGCCACCACTGCGCCACCACTGCTCTGACATAGTAAAGAGCACTTGTTAAATTTCCACTCGAGGTCGGGAATCATTCATGTTGATAGTAGGATTATCAATATCCTAATTTTCTTTTTAACAATATTAAATTTTGACAAACAGAAGAAGTTCGACATACCTCAGTAGATCCAGTAAATGCTATCTTATCAACATCAGGGTGATGAGTAAGCGCTGCTCCAGCTGTGGGCCCGTACCCTGGCACCACGTTCACAACTCCTGGAGGGAACCCTGCCTCTTTGATCAGAGCAGCCACTGCTAGCGCAGTAAGAGGAGTCTGTTCAGCTGGCTTTAGGACTATTGTGCAACCTGAAACACAATATTTCTTTTTGTAATATTTTTTTATCTTAAAATTCAAAAAGGTATACATTTAGAAAGCTGGCTACCGGCGTCGATCTGCCAGCGCTTATGGGAACCGGTCCGCGCAGGCAGTCGGTGCCGGCAGTCTCTGTACTTTATGCCAAACCAGCGCCGATAAGCATGTCGGAATTTGTCAGCGTCGTTCAACTGGGTAAGGTCAGGAAAGAGTCACGCCATGTAAATTATTGGTATGCAGCTGCATCTGATAAATCTCTACAGATTGACAGCTGCATCTGATAAATGCCTACAGATTGAATTGTAAAAAGCTTCGTTCTAGATCAATCAACAATAGGGATGAAAGTGATGGACATGAATGTTGATGGATGGAGAGGAAGCGGATGATGTTCTAGAATCTAATTAATCAGCAAAATACCTTTGTTTTAGATATCTACTTTTTATCCATTGAGACTTCAAACTATTATCCACATTTAGCTAACAATAGAAAAGCAAATACGTTACGATCTATATTTACATTTCCTTATTAACAAGATCGTAAACAGTTGCTAATGAAACAGTACGTATAGGTACTGTTAATGATAGTAATAAACAAAATACACATACCCGCCGCTAGCGCTGGTGCAATTTTCCACGACAACATTGGTACAGGATAGTTCCACGGTATGATCTGTCCACAAACACCTACTGGCTCTTTCAGTGTGAAAGATAATACTTCACCATCTGTAAGAGAAAATAATGTAAAGCATATCCTCACACTTTATTATACAAAGGAATTGGATCTGGTTCAAAACTGGTGCATCGGTTATACACCAAATTATATTTTATCAGCATGTCGCCAAGTATATGACACAGTTCGTAATAATCAGCCTTATTTTCCCACTGCTGAGACACATGTCTCCATTCTGTGAGGGGTACTGCCCACAAGGCAGTACTCCTCCACGCAGGTTCAGTACGCACTGGTGCAGGTTACAATGTAGCTACGTAAATTAACCCTGTCTCTCATAGACATAGACCACGAAGAAAAACACTTTTCAGCAAAGGTAATGAACCTATTAAAAATTCCATATGGATTAGCAGCACAAAATCGTTAAAGACTTTGTGTTAGCTTTTATGCATGAGTATAATGTCAGATTTGAGCATAATATTTGCATGCAAAAGATGCATTTAGGTTGATGTGAAGCTCAGTTAGGTAATCTAAATGGATTCACAATGACATCCACAATATGCTATTAGTAAATATTACGCACGTAACCTTGATATTCAAACACTATTAGGTGTTATTGGGAAGCAATTCCTGATAGAAACATCTATCAGGAATTGCTTCTTATGATTCTGGATTTGTGATCAACCCGCTCGGCCCACCATGGGGCTAAAACATAACACAACATAGACAAACAAATACAGATGTGATGTTATCAACTTTAGAACAAATGCACAGCCGAGTTGATAGTAAGATTTTGTAGAAATGCATTTATTACACTGTAGTCACGCTAAATAGAGTTTGCATGATCGTGACAATAGACGTCAATGAATATTATCATAATGTCTAGGAGAGATAATATTAACAATGCGGATAATTATAATAATGATAATAATTTTGTTAGAAGAGAATGATATTATGCATGTGGCACTTATTTATTAAATGAATGACGTAGCGCCGGTACGATAGAGCCAAGACTTTTTTTGAGATATTGATAGGAAATCGATGCTACCACACGATAATTAAATTAGGTAACTCATTACTGGCACTGTTTATAAAGGGTTTAAATAAACCCTTAAAGAAGTCGAAAGGCACTTATTGTTCTCCCATGTCATTGCGATATTTTTTTCGTTCTCGACCATACCTTGGAACCTACTAGTTACGGAGATATTGGAGGTCAAAGTTTTATACAACGTGATTTTTCACCCCGAAAATAGTCGTTTCCCAGCAATAATGTATTTTTTGCGTTGAGTTACTTAGTTTGATGTACAGAATGCTTGGTTGACGGCTTCGTGAAGAGACCGTTTACACCCTGTATGTATTCTTGATATAGATACCCTACTGTTTTATTTTATTTTTCAGTTATAAGGCTAATAATTCCAAAAGATAATTTCGTTACGTACGTAACCAGCGATGATTGTTCAAACTGTATACATTTTTCGATATTCATATAAACATGCAGAGGTAGTGCAGTATTATAAGTTTCTTATCTCTTTGTTCCTGTTTTAGTGAATCAAGAAGTACTTTACCTGCAGGAATCGTGTTTCCCAATATTTTATCAGCTTTGCCGGCGTAATATCTCAAAACTGTCGCTGAATAGTACACTTCCTCCTCGGCGTCTTTGACTGGTTTCCCGCAGTCCAAAGTTTCAAGTTCTGCCAAGTATCTGGCTTGGGATTCTATCAGATCTGCCAACTTGAGCATAAGGAGACCACGTTGTGAGGCATCCATTGTGCGCCATGGCGAGTAGCGGGTGAAGGCTTTTTTGGCTGCTGCAACCGCTGAATCTACATCAGCCTGTCAAAAACAATTAATTTTCATTGAACTATTACTACTACGTACTATAGAGAAGACAGCGTGAACAAAATCTATGCAACAAGCGCGGCAGGCGCGGGGGAGGGGCAGCTAACCCCGTATATATAGATGCTGTGGCGAGCATGCGACTGAGTGAACTGCGGCCGGCTGACCGCAGTTGAACGGAGCACAGATTTCGTTTGCGCTGTCTTCTCTATACGTAGTTGTAATAGCTCAATGTGAATTTTACAGTTTTTTACTAGATGATTTTGTTATTTAAAGAATGATTGCATCAACGGACAAAATGTAATTCAAAAAGTTCGTTAGAATATGGTTCGTCGCATTGATTGCAATTGCAACCAAATCTTAGTTAGTACCTTCTACTAAGTTTTTAGTTCCTATTGCGGCACCTGTTCGAACTATGGTGACTATAATATTAAGATGAAATATGAAGGAAAAGACCATTCTTTTAATTTTATTCATAAGGTCTTGATATTAACATAATATTGCTAAATTATTATTCTTCAGTTAATCTAATTGAAGTCTTGATCCCAAGAATCAAATTACTGCAGTTTACGTTAAAATTATATCGATCGTGAGAGATGTAATCGTGATCGCTTTTCTTGGCCTTAATTATGTTTAGATACCTAAGTACCACTGTGTTCTAGTATTTATCACAGACTTTGTCGTCGTTTGACATGATCAGTGTTACAAGTGATGATAAAATTCTTGTTTTTGAAAAAAAGTAACGTCTTATCTCTTACAAACAGAGCAGATGTTTGAGTAATGATGTAGCGATAATTTTAATTGCTGCAATTGTCTCTTAGCATTTGTTCGGGTTTTTACTGATGTTGTTATTGTTTACCAGATTATTTTGTTAAGAAACAGAAAATTTGAGTAATTTGCCGATTGTTAAACATATATTACGAGACTAGCACAGCTTCTTTACCTTGAAAAACATGTTTGAATATCACCTTAGGTTTATAATGGGTGTAAAAGACACTTGTTCTCCCCGTCTAGCGATATTTTTTTTGTTTTAGAGTTCTAGACCATACCTGGGAAACTTCTAGTTACGAAAATACAGGGGCCAAAGTAAATTCTTGGGCCGAAAATTCATAACAAAGGCCCAGGTCGAATAGCTACTATAGCCAGCTGTAATTCCCTTACCTTGTCTGCTTCAGCCACTTGTGTGATAACGCTCTCATCCTGAGGGTTGATGGTGGGGAAGGTCTTCTTGCTGACTGCGTCCACCCACTCATTGTTGATGAACAACTGGATAAGATACAAACATTGAGAATTTTGTATCGATGTTAAAGCTTAGATCCAACATTGTTGATTTGATTTCTAAACAGCAGGGTTCTCGAAAAATTTGTGTCTGAAGTGTATTTATTTAACAGCTTATTTTAGTATCCCATACATTTAAAAACCTAAAAAAGACATCGATAGACGAAGTTCTTTCACCAAATCGTCATGGCAATTATATGAAATTGATCTCATCCTGTCTTAAAGCAACTGTACGTCGAATGGATGGGCTAGACATTATTGCACAGGGTAATGCTATTTGCGCGTTAAACTGGTTTCTAGGGCAGGTTCATTGCACTTTGTAGGTACTTCGTCTTATTACGAACATTTATAGGGTGTGAAACTTTGCTCCCAAAGACTGGTGATTTTATGTCCTAAAGAATTTGGGATCTGTATGCACCGAGAAACATTTAAATGTGTCTGTATCCGTGTGTTCGCACAGTCAGTTTTCAGTGTTTAATTTTTAGTTTAAAATATAAATAAACCTATTTATACAACTAAATGAATATGTTAATCACTTTGTGCTTAATTTCTTTGACCATTTTCTTGCTTAGTTCTCGTTTGCTATTGTGAATACAAGAAATGTACAATAATCTGTGCTTGATTGACAACAAACTGAAATTATACATTCAGTGACTTTTGGTAAAAATGTTGCAATGTTTTTAATTTAAAAGTTTATTTTCGCGGGGAAAATGACGCAACAAGCGAACATAAAATGCTTGTAAAAGTTTCAGGACATCTAAATATTGAACTTTCCTTTTTGTTAATTAAATCTGTATTTAAGGAAACATCTTTGGGTATTCTTATTTCTTTGTTTACAGTTTTAAAACTACAGTAATTGTTAATTTCATTTTGTCTATTTTTATGTTTATGCGGCTCATGCACGACATAAACAATGAAGACAAGAATTTTCACCTTTTTAGGGTTCCGTACCCAAAGGGTAAAAACGGAACCCTATTACTAAGACTTCGCTGTCTGTCCGTCTGTCTGTCCGTCTGTCTGTCACCAGGCTGTATCTCATGAACCGTGACAGCTAGAAAGTTGAAATTTTCACAGATGATGTATTTCTGTTGCCGCTATAACAAAACAAAAAAAAACTAAAAACAGAATACAATTAATATTTGGGGGGGCTACCATACAACAAACGTGATTTTTTTATAATAATTGGTACGGAACCCTTCGTGCGCGAGTCCGACTCGCACTTGGCCGGTTTGTTTTATGTAAATGACGAAATTTATTTTGAAAACAGGTGAAAGGGAGTCTGTCTTTGCTTCAAATGTGACGAAGAGGGATGAATCACAAAAATGTGATAGTGAAGAGTGATAAATATAAATGTTTATGGATGGAAAAGGAGAGGAAGACCAAAGAAAAGATAAATACCTACAGATAAAAGATAATATTGGATTGTTTGAGGAACTATATAAAAGATAATGGAGTAAATTATATACGTAGTGTGACGATTGACAGGGGAGAAAAAAACGTGTTGCGCCGACCCCAAGTATCATGGGCATTCATGGGACAAGGGCGGTTAGGTGGTGATAGTTTTGGAAACCGTTGAATTTCTCCTAAAGTATCCAGATTTGGCTACAGTTCGACAAGTTTTTTGTTTCTAGAGTAGGTTATTGGGGGTCAAGAATATATTTTAACAGGTTCACTGTTCACAGACCACATACCGTCTACCGTCCACAGACCGTATGTGGTCTGTTTGCTCGTATAATTTCTAAGCCATCTGATATTGTGGACGTGAGGAGAAAGTCTCATATTTAATGCGGACTTGGCAGGACACATCATTTTAATAAAAACATAACTAGACTTAATTTAATGCGGACTTTGCAGGACACATCATTTTTAATAAAAACATAAGTAGACTAATTTAATGCGGACTTGGCAGGACACATCATTTTAATAAAAAAACAAAACTGGACTTATGGACCATTCCCACTCTGGAGCCTGGACAGTGAACCTGTTAAAGACACTTTGACTATTTTAATTCAGTATTGCTCTCATAAATCATGAAATTGAAAGTGCAGAGGCCACCAAATCTCTAAAACATTTTACTGGTTTTAAGCTTTCACGGTTCATAACTATACTGCAAATGTCACTTACGGGATATCTTCCGTGATTATTGTTTATTTTTGAGCTCCCACTGGATTTAGAGTCCTATTACATTTTTTACGCAAATTCATGATTTTTGACGCAGTAATTCTCAGCAGCAGTAAGATATTTTAATTATTTGCTTAAGAATAACGATAGTACCATTTTCTTTCTTGTAAGTTGGAGTTACACATTTTCATTTTTCTTTTCGTGTAATTTACTATAAATATTTTACGAACTCAGTTTGCAAGAAAAACCGTCAGCGATGGAACTTTGACGCTCAAATTCACATTGTTAGATTCAATTCTTATAAAAGCTAAAATTACTGAAAGATAAGTTGAATGTTTTACTTGTTTATTGGAGTTCTAGAATTTCTTTAAATACCTTGAGTTTTCACGGATAAAATCGTAAAGAAATAGTAATTTAAGCCATAAATGTCTTGATTCAGCGTCCGTTATATTCCAAATAAACTATTTTTTTTTCCAATAAATTAATATGCTATAAAACTTCGATCTACAATGAATAGGTACGTTTAATTAGTTTTCGTTTGTCAATATAATAAGACAAAATTACAATAAATAAAATTGAAGTACTATAATTCTGTGTCAATTCAGGTCGCTCCTCAGTCTCATGTCAGTCTCGTCTCTAATTTTCGTCAATAACAATTGACAATCATCCAGAGATCGCTATAATTATCGACTCGTGTACGCCGATCGAAAAAATTTGATCCAGGGAGTAAAAATCGAAAAATTCCAAAAAAAATGGAGGCGCTCAAAAAAGGGAGCTCAAAAATAAACAATAATCACGGAAGATATCCCGTAAGTGACATTTGTAATATTTTACTGGTTTATTTCCATTACCAGTTCATAAGTATTAATATTTACTCTCAAAAACATCTTGTTTCAATTTCTCACCTTCTTGTTTTGTTTATCAGAAATGTATTTAGTAAAAGTAGATAAATAGTTTGTCGTCAAGAGCATTTTGTTACTAGTGATAGCAGAACGGTGACATAACAAACAAGATTGTTCAATCATGTTATTAATACTCTTATTTTTATTAGGTCGATTTGTATGTGGGTTTTTTGTATTGTCGTTGATTTAGGTTCCATACCATCTCCTACACACAAACTTACAAACCTCTTTAATTTTATGCATAAAAACCGGCCAAGTGCGAGTCGGACTCGCACACGAAGGGTTCCGTACCATTGACTATATTTAGTATTTGTTGTCATAGCGGCAACAGAAATACATCATCTGTGAAAATTTCAACTGTCTAGCGATACAGCCTGGTGACAGACAGACGGACAGACGGACAGACAGCGAAGTCTTAGTAATAGGGTTCCGTTTTTACCCTTTGGGTGCGGAACCCTAAAAACAGCAGTGTAAATAAAAATATATATAATTTGTGTTCTAAACTTCCACGCATAAAAAAGTAACATAATAACTAATGCCCGGTATCCGCTACTACACGGTCTATAAATATTATTTCAATATATATCTATTTAAATTTTAGTTTCATATCACGATTTGTCACAAAAATAACTAACTTTTTAATCTACACTTACCTTAGTATATTTAACATCTACTTTCACCATATTTATGTTATAATATCAGCTGTTTTGTTTACTACACGATTCGCGTACACGCCCAAAGCCGGCTTCAAGCAAACTGACGGGACTTGGTAGTTGCCAGCGTTTAAATTAAAAATAATACGATGTGTAACGTAATTGCTTCGAACTGTTGCTTCCAACTCTTTGATTTTTCTTGTGAATTTAAAGATCATAGAGGTGGAGTAAACCCTGACTTCTAAACTAGAATATGACTATGACTTAGGTATCAGTGTTTTGCTGTCGCTATTATAGTTTTTTTTATCTGGAGGTTCTTTTATATGCTGCAAGATATAGTTAAGTATTTAAAAAAAATCCTTATATTACTAGCGCGAAAAACAGGTAGGTACGAGATAACACGTAATGTAGGAATTTTCGTTAACTTGCAACTCTGAACATGGACTAGAACTTGTCATCGATTAATCTCCTGTTTACTGTGAAATAAATTTTATTACAAAGGTGTTAGTGCTTTACTTTATATGGCAAAAAAATAAAAATGCTAAGTTTTTAAAATGAGAGATTTTCTTTTAGCTCTTCCCTAGTCGCTGGATAGATGGCGCTAAACTTGGTAAGCTACTGCAAGGAACGGCTCTTATAAAAACTGATTTTAACAAAGCGCGAGAAAACTAGGTTATATTCGGAAGCTTCGGCAAACGAAAGTGTCAGTCATCGAGCGTATGTGACGTGATCACGTGACGCAATGTTTTTTTTTCCCAAGCGTTTTGGCTTTGGCACCTAGTGACGTAGTCTGTTCAACGCCATCTACAGAGTTCTTGGAAACTAAGTTTTTTTTTAATACCTCAAAAAGAAAACCTCTCATTGATGCACTTGGTTTGCGGACAGCATCATGTCTTGCCATGCAAGTTTGTTTTTCTTGACGTGAAACGTCTTTAAAATCAGTACCATATACGGGGTACCATTATTCATGTGGTACCGTCAGAAAACCGTAACGAATTGGTGTATTGGCCAAAACGCGTAAGTGACGCGTGTTTCACGGCGCTTACGACCTTTAGTCCAATTAAATTAAAGACAACAAAGCAGATTGAACCCGTAAATGTTAATTATTACTCTTTTGTTCCCTTAGGTTTAGATCCAGGAAGACCTTTGGTATCAGCCTATGGGTCTCGTCAATTCCGCCTAGGCAGGGATGACGCTTACGTGGTCCATGTCATGCATACAAACGCTGGATTCCTTGGCGAAGAGGGACTGATTGGCCATGCTGACTTCTGTGTCAATGGTGGAAGACTGCAACCTGGCTGTAAAGGACATGTCATGCGTAAGTTCCGGAATGTTTTGTTTTGCACACCTATTATAGTGTAATAAGCCAATATTATTCTCACGGCTGAGACATAGACTTTCTCTCTATGAGAGCGAATAATCGGGCTATAATCCACCACGCGGGCCCAGTTGGTAGATGTCACAATCATGTCATGTCTTCGAATTTTCAGTTTTAGGACCTGCCAGTTGCTTCTTGTTGTTTTCCTTCACTGTTTTAAGAGCAGACCTGCCTATTTCCGAATAGGCTAGTTTCCACCTCCATCAATAAATTGCAAATCTATTTAGTCCGTCAGTTAGAGTATTGGAAAATAATGGATACGTATATTTTTTGTTTCTGTAAATCAATGAATATTGACAAAGATAAAACGCATCAAAACTCGAGAGTTGCCTGTGACGTCACAACGCATTGAAATTATGCACGGCGTGACGTATTGAGAATTTTAAAAGCGTCGTATCTTCGTCAATTTTGGTTTACGAAACAAAAGAAAAAATACCTGTCAAATATTTTTTAATAATCTTACTGACGGACTAATTAGATTTTTTCAGAACACGAGTTTATTGTCTAGATTAAGATGATTAAAAAGAGCTTGGATCTTTATGACTGCTTGACTTCTTAATAGTTCAGAAGTGAATGTAATTCAATTGGTTTAATTGAAGAAAATGCTTTATTTCGAGTTTAAGGTCTCTTCAAAGATCTATAGACATAGGTAAGTCTTTGAGGTGGTTCACCGCTCCTTCCATATTTATCGAGATCGCTCGTTTTGTCCTAGAGCAAGCTGAATTTACTCTGTTTATAGATTATCTGAGCGCGTATTAATACATAAATGGGTCATTCTACCGAGTACTAAAAATCTGTTATTTTTTAATATTTATAAAAAAAAATAGGGATATTAAAAGATTTTATGTCCAAATAACTTCATAATTGTACCTTTTTTTTTAAAAACAAAACAATTTATAACATTATTTGTTAATAAATTCCAGAAAAAATATTTTATAGTTGTCGAAATCATACTCCGTGAGCTGTTATGTGACCATGGTCAGTCACATAAACCAAAATTAAATTAAATGCAACAGTATTCATCAAATAAATTTATTAAAATTGGTTTATAAACATTCCAATTCATTATAAAATGCACGGATATATTTTTTAAATGTTTGATTTTCTGATTTGTAGCCATTATACCATTGTTTTGAAAATAGTCATCAATTCCGTGAACCACTTTTTCGGTATAAAATATTACCAAAACTACCAAACTATTTATTTTATTAACTAACAACACTGCTAGATCTGTCAAATCAGTCGTTTGCGATTAACCTACAAGGAGCGTAGTTTCTTCGAATTATAATTGTGAAAAACAAAGTATTATAGGTACGGATTTTGGTCAGTTTGTATCATCAATTCGGTTAAGAGAGATTCTTGTTAAGTAATTATGTATTTCTTTTTTAAATAATGCACATAATTTACAGCATGGGGACTAATATTGGTTGAGGTTATAAGTTGCAAAGTAACTTGTTTAACGCAATGATATATAAACTATAGATACGTTGTCCGCACTCTAAAATGACAACATGAAATGAAGCCAATTGGCCACATCGCGCTTAGTCACGCACCAACCTGTCGCGCGACGCTATGTTTGTTTATAATTTATGTAGTTCTAGTATTTTCGCCGTTTTTAAGCGCCGCGATGTTGGTTCATGACGTGTCTATATATAATACGTCATTGGTTTAACGTCCATTTGCAATAAGTTTCGGTACGATTCGTCAATCCTGTGATCATCAATTCCGTGAACTTATTGTTTAATTAGGCCTTTGCGACCAAGGAAAATAAATATTATGCCGACTGAGATTGTACGTGATGCTCGAAAAGCAATGTGGTCGTCCTACAATGACTCCAGCAGTGGTTCTGAAAATATTTTTGGTTGAAATCAATGATATATAAACTATAGATACGTTGTCCGCACTCTAAAATGACAACATGAAATGAAGCCAATTGGCCACATCACGCTTAGTTACGCACCAACCTGTCGCGCGACGCTACGTTTGTTTATAATTTAATAAATCCTGTGACGTGACTGAAGATGTATATTTATCTCCCTCTCGCAACAGGCATCCCGCCGTTCGGTGTCATATTTTCTTTCTCTTTCTTCACGCTTATAAGTAGTTCTAGTATTTTCGTCGTTTTTAAGCGCCGCGATGTTGGTTCATGACGTGTCTTTATATAATACGTCATTGGTTGAAATCACAGAAATGACAGACCGTTTTGTCATTTCGGTGATCAAAAAATTTTTAAACATTTCCTATGGTATTATTTTGTTTTGATTTATTAATACGACTTCTAATAACAGGCCAATAATGTTAATTGCCTAAAATTGAATGTATGTATCTGATTAGGTGGCTGTTTTATTATCACTTTCAACATTTCTGTGAACACGAGTCAATTCGGTGATCACATTTTTCTTATTTTTATGAAATTTCCATATTAAACTTATCTTGTTATTTGTATCTTTCACTCCTTATCGTTTTTTATAATATTTTACAATAAATGATCATTAAAAACCTTAAAAAACCCGATTTTTATTTTTCCAATTTTGAAAATGTAACCTGTAGAATGACCCAAATGTATGTAGTCTTGCTGCACTACTCTTGCTGCCTAATCAATTCCACTCCTTCCCCAGGTATAGCCCGATGCAGCCACTTCATGAGTGCATGTTACTTCGCCGGGAGCGTGCGTAAAAAACGCCGTTTGGTCGGTATACCATGCGACAGTACATGTCCTAAGGAACGGGGGCATTGGGGCATCAAGTTTGACAGAAAAGCCGTGATGCTTGGTGAAGAGGTTCCTGATTCGTAAGTTAAAATTGCCTTATAGAATTAAAGGGTCTGTAACACCTGTTACTCTGAGCAGTCCCATAACACACTTCGATCACCATTGATCTTGTACTTGTAGCTGTAATTAACACATACCAGCTGAGTGGCTTGGGCATTTCTGGAATGAAATTCATCATGTGTTTTTTATATCTCAGGGCACGAGGGATGTACTGCGTTAGTTTCGACCACAACGAAGATTGTCCATTCGACTGATTTGAAGAAGGTAATTCATTCTTTCGTCTCCAAAGAGATGGTTCAAAGTAAAGGGTTACTTTTATATCGTTACAAATCCAAATAGAAACGTTATGTTGTAGTAAATAGGTAATTTATTTGTTAGCTAAGAAATAAAATTAAGTTTTGTTACTTTTATAAATGGGTTTTATTTGCATTTCATACAAAAACATGTAGATTTTATAAATACCTCAAATTGTCCTTCGAGCCGGATTCTAGATTTCTGTATTATAATTGTGCAAAAGTAATAAATGAAAGCATGAATTGTTATGAAAACAAGGTTACCAACCATATTCAGAAACCAGCATGTATGAGCAGTGGATGGTGCTTTCTGTCAATATGGTTGGCTTTTTAGTGGTCCTTTTTCGGAGACATTACTACTTGAATGTTAGCACAGGAGAAATTGCAAAAATCATTGTAGAACAGCGCCTTGAAAGTCCAATTGCCGAAAACGAATGTACCGCCAAAATATGACTGCGCTATTGCCAATATGTCAACGTTGAATCTGTAGTGTCCCTGTAAAAATAACTTATGGGTAATGTCAGAAAATCTTGGTTAAAGAAAGGTAGTTAGCCTGCTAGATGTTTTTATTGGAATTGATTACTTGTTAATATTTTTAAAACTAAACGTTTACTTACTTTGACAATGAAACAGTCTTTCGTTACGTTCATCATTGAGCTGAACAGAGGTCTCATGAATAGATGTTCGCACGGTTTCTTCATCTGCAATCTAAGGAACTCCTTCCCGTTTGTCGTCGCAACGATTTTACCCTGAAAATTTCATTTTAGTAACTTGTGATTTCTTTCCGCTGACTACAACAGCCGCAACAGGCTGAAAGTGCTTATTCCTCTCTGATCAAACAAAAGCTTCATTATGTCTCACCTCTGTGGGTGATCGATCATCATTACAATCTTCCTGCCCTTGGTCCATTTTACTTGGGATCGGCGTAATACTTTTTCTTCTTCCACCGTTCCCTATCGACCGTCATGGTATTATTCACTCGCTTTTCTTTCTAATAATTCCTTGCACTATTATCTTTTCTTAGGCCTCACTTTCCTCTCCATCCATCAACATTCAATTGTATTTACATTCATCACATGCGTTTCATACATCATTGTTATCTACCCATATTAAGCCAAACCAATTCCTTTCAACTTTACCTTTGTCGGGGATACATTCTGTAAAACCGATATTTCATAATTTATAGTCCCAGAGTTGTTAATACTAGCCGTTGAAATCGCACAATCTTTTTGTTTCGGCCCTTTGCATACTTCGAACATTGTAATTGTTAAATTGAACGTTCCCTGAAAATTTATAAAAATGTTGTAAATAATCAAAATCAGTAGGTAAGACTATAATAATTATGAGCCGGGAGACGCCAACTTTAGTATGATATAGTCCTTATTCGGAAAAAAACACCACTGCCAAACGGATCGAGAAACAGAATGCGCAATGGAGGAGTTTTGAAGATAATGAATAGTGACTTACATAATCCTTTTGCGTATTCGGTTCTACGAAGACTATAAACTGAAGAGTATAAGCTGTGACCAGCACAAGAAGTGTTTGCACAAACATATTTGACTTCAACCAAGGAACACGCTCGATGTAAATTTAAATGAGAATAGCTATTAACGTTTACATTTTAGAATTCTTTTTTGAAAAAAAAAAAACAAATGATTACTGACCAATGAAACGGTTCGTTGAACAGTAAAATTCCTTGATGATTACTGTGGATTATTGGAAACTGAGCATTTAATTTCGCTAGCTGGAAATAATTCATGGAACAATTATGAATATTTATAAAACGGCCTGTGAGCAGAAATAAGTGATGATAATGGGTTCTGATGATACAGAAACTGAATCAGATAAGGTCGTTGTTTTGATAGTTATTATGAAATTTCCAGAAGCTTTTACTATCTGGGTCATAAGACTTGGTGCTACACCTTCTTCATTTGCGTCAAGTCCATCTCAGCTACCCTTTGCCGATATAGGATGCTAGGATGAACCACACAAGGCTATTCCTTAAAGAATCATCAGCTGCAACGGTTAGTTGTCATCCGATTGGCATAACCATTTTTTCTGATTAGCGTATTGATGGCAAAATAACACAAATATGCTTCGCCCAAAATTAAGCCCAGCAATGAAAAACCCCGGTAACTGACGCAACCATTTCCATAAGGTTAATGGTTATGGTTGCGGTTAGGCATGCGGCGCAAGATAGAAGGTGGGCCATCGTCTGTGGAGAGCCAACTCACTAGCAGGGACTGTATTATAAAGTGTTAAAGGCGAAACTATACCAATAGTCTCAGTCCTATTTGCTAATCAGTAAGCTTTGTCGGTGGCTGAGATTGCTGACTCTCTGTTATACCTAATTATGATAGGTTATTTTTTGTCAGCAGTGATCTCAATAGCAGCCTTTAGATTTAAGGAAGTCTTTAAAATGCTTGGCCTTGCTAGTAAGGCACGATTTCTGTGTTTTAATACTTATATTTTAATGCAAGTTATTGGACGAGACGTGTCGTCTCTTTGTGAGAAGATAGGTCTGATAAACCTTCGGTATAACTATTATTATCACAATAAAGAAAAACCAGGTGGGTTTCTCGTGGGGTCTGTTGAAATTAATTTATTTGCTTAAATAAAGTACAGAGGGTTGGTCAAATATACGAAATTGTTCTCTTAATCTGCCTTTAATTTCGACGTGCAAATAAAAATAAAGTTAAAAATTTTTTTTCATTAGCAGAGCATTGCTTTGAAGGTGCAGAACAGCGTCCACGGATGTAAAAAAACTATTTAAACTCAAACTAACTCATTTCTTTATTGCTTATCACCAACTGCGAATACTTTTGGAGTCATCGCAAGAATCACACTACCGCAACTCAAGTTACAGTAGTCGTTGTATAAAATCCATTTAAAATTCCAGTTTCCGTACATAAACTTTCCTCCGTAGAAGTTGCGAGAAAGCGTTTGTATGTCTACGAATAGTCGATAGCGACCCTGAAAACAAAAAATCTTTAGGGCCAAGTTCACCGAAAAGATAACAGTCTGATTATCTAAAAACAGCTGTTTAAAACACATTTTCATGTTCAAAAATGTGTTTTAAACAGCTGTTTTTAGGTAATCAGACTGTTATCTTTTCGGTGAACTTGGTCCTTATTAATCTTACGTCGTTTCTTTAGTCATGTTTAAGTCCCATGTAGATAAATGAATCCCATCAAAAACATAAATGTGAAATGAGAGCCAAGTTCAATATTATGATATATGCCTTGGTTGTTGACTTCAACGACAAAAGAAGTGAAATCTAAATGGGTGCCAAGTTCAATGGTCAGTCCTGAAATTTATCTATAACAACATAAAATATAATTTCTTCTTATAACTTAGGAGAATATATTGTAGCCTAAGGTCTGACTTGGCTAGTTCTCATATACGAATTATTATGTTCGGTGGTTAGTTTTTATCAGCAAGCCAAATTTTCGGAATAATAAAATAAGAACCGACAGTAAGTAGAAGTAACAGGTTGAACTTGCGAAGGCTATAATATAATTCGTATTTGAAAACTAGCCAAGTCAGACCTTAGTCTACAATATATTCTCCTAAGTTATAAGAAGAAATTATATTTTATGTTGTTATAGATAAATTTCAGGACTGACCATTGAACTTGGCACCCATTTAGATTTCACTTCTTTTGTCGTTGAAGTCAACAACCAAGGCATATATCATAATATTGAACTTGGCTCTCATTTCACATTTATGTTTTTGATGGGATATCATTACTTTTTGTAGATACGCCATCTAGTGTCACTTTTAAATAAATCAATGGAGGCGGCATGGTGTAGTGAGTGAGTTTCTGAGAATGATAATAGGTGGCGCTAGTGGTTGTAGAATACGGTTAGTTACGCGTAATAAATACGAAAATCTACTATATTCTTATTTATAAGTACAAAAACGGAAATATTTGGATTAAAGAAAATTAAGGGTGGTATTCAACTCGTTATATATTCACGTAAAGATCATAAAATCCACATATAGAGATTTACAGGCACTAATTAATAAGTTAAGTGAAAATTATAATAAAATGATAAAAAATTACAAGTTTCTGATTTTTTCCTTTGTCTTCACCTAATTACCTATCTGCATGCCAAATTTGAACTTTCTAGGTCATCTGGAACTGGGTTATAGTTTTGATCTATAGGTCAGTCATAAAAATGACGATTTTTGGACGTTAATATCTAAATAACCGTTAGAGATATGTTTGGAACACATATACATCTCGCTAGTCTCAATATATGAGCCAAATTTGACAAGTTTAGGTGAAATAGTTTTTGAGTTATGAGGGGCTCAAAAGTGGCTCCAAATGGTTCGTGTAATATTACACACTGTGAGCTGCGCGCCGGAACTTGGCTTGACACGCTCCCGCGTGTCTAGATTACGCTGATGTTTTTGGTTTTAATGTCTTGCACCTTGTTTTAATGTCTTGTATTTTCACATAGACAAAAGAGTGCCATAAAAAGTTGTGTTGTTAGATACCTACCTTTTCAAGCCCACAATGGTCAGAATTGTTGAACAAATCCTGAATCAACGGTTTGAAGAAGACATGGTCGCACATGTTCCTTATTTGGACTCGTAACAGCTCCTTGTCGTTCATCGAACCGACAATTTTAGCCTGAAAAACAAAGGTTAACCTTAATGGATCCTACACACCAAAGCCACCGGGTATGTCAGTGACTTTCGTATCTAGAGTACCTAAGACTATCTTAAGAGGGTCTCAATTTATTTAATAGGAGGAAAGGAGAAATAAAAAGATAGTGAAAAAGCTAACAAATTATCAAGCAAGCGTAATATTCTGTGATTTGATGATGACGATGATGATATTACTTGAAGCTATTGCAGGTACCTTGATCATTTTCATATTTTCCTTAACATTAAAATCCATGTCGAAGGCAACGTTATTTACAATTTTTGTTTCAATCTCAACACAGTTTTTCCGTTTAGGTCCTTTGCGTGATTCAAATTTTGACACTTTTAAGTCGAATTCACCCTGTAAATCAAACCAAAATTGATTATTGCTTGATTATTGCTTTGATTTGGGCTTATAGGTAGTGTCAAAATTCTGGTACACTTAGATGAAGTTATTATATTGTGTGCTTGGGATTACCATTGGCTCTAACTTATTTGCAGCACAGCATGATAAGCATTTATAAGTAGCAGTGATAGCCTATATAGTGCTGTAACCGTCGTGAACGTCAGAATCGCAGGTCAACAGTCGTATTTAGCTTTGAAATTGTGCCTATAAATTACTTATCAATTGCTTATATTTGCTTACCATGATGAGAGAATTGCTTATTTCATAATTAAAAAGAATTAAAACATTTAAGGTTGACCAGCCATTCTGATATCAGAATGGCTGGTCAATCTCTATAGAGCAGTAACTATGAGGAAATACTGAAATATTCATGGGCGAAAGATTGCTTATCAATTGCTTATATTTGCTTACCATGATGAGAGAATTGCTTATTTCACAAGTAAAAAGAAATTAAACATTTAAGGTTGCCATTATAATCTCTGTAGCTAGAGTAATAACTAGTGTGCGTTACCCCAGCCAGATATTGTCGAAAATCGTCTTCTAAGTGCACTAAATAATTATTATTAGAAATACTGCTTCTGTAAATGGTAAGCACATTTAAATTTGGTATGCTGATAGTTTTTTAATTATTTGATAAAAACACTTCCGGCTGGTGTAACGTTACCCCAGCCAGATCTTTTGTTAAAAAATGGATATTTTGAAATAAATCTTATTTATTTAATTAGAAATGAATTTGAAAGAAATGGTATAACTTAATACCTATGTATTTGTATTCGCTACGGTTGCGAAGATATTTAAAACCCTGCTGGACGTTTGCACGATTCCTGTATCTCGGAATTGGCTGTAGGGATGATTGTAATATTTGCACATGAGATTTGGCTAATTAGTTATTATTTGTTACGCAGTAATCGAATTCACTTTATTGCGCCGTTTTGAAATTATTTTAGTAAATAAAAAATATGCTTTAATACGTCCTAGCACTCCCAATAAACGCTCTAAAGACTAAACTTAAACGTTATTATATAGGTAATTACCGTCTATAAATGGTACTGAAGTTTCATTAGTATCCTATACGTAATTAAAAAGTTATGATGATTTTCCGGCCACGGTGCGCAGCCGATTTATTTGACGACTGATTAACCGAGTTTACTGTAGTAGTAGGAACTGAAACTTATATCAGTAATTAGAAATACCTTTCATTTATATGCATGAGAAATTTCAGACTTGTACACTAATAAATTACGAGATAATCGAAAAAATGATGTATGCGTGGTAACCCGACCAAATCTAGAATGTTACGAAAAAGCCACCGCGCCATACATTATACCAACCTTCCAAAATTGTTAGCATAATTGTCCTTAAGGTTGAACTGTTCAACATATTTTCCATACAAATTTCGGGGGGATATTACTCCACTGTTTGACATGGTACATCTAAAGTTAAACATGATATCGTTTTGTCTCATTATTAATTGTGTCTGTGCGGAAACAGAATAGTAAAATAAAAAGCCATTCAAAAGTTACGAGCTACCAAAGATTCGTTTTTATGGCCAATTTTAACGTAACTTTGGGCGTAAATTAGTAATAAAAGAAGTGTCAAATTTCCAAAACAAAGTCCGTACCGACACAGCACAATTATCGAAAAATTCAATAAATTTTATTTGTAAATGATTTATGCAGTGGTTTTTTCATAAAATTCGATTTCCCAAAAGCCTTTTCGTATTGCTTTACGCGCGCCTTTTACTATGAATTTTCGTGCATCTCACTGAATAATGTTTTCCCCGGTGCGGTGCGGGAGGGGGAGACGCGATATTGACATGTCCTTTGTTTGATAGAAGAACAAGAACTATATTTCTGTCCTTTTCATTTCATGCATGACGTCAGTGACGTGTGATTTGTTTTTCGCTGAAATTGAAGGGACCGTGCGTGTATTTTTTATGGCACTCCTATAATGTGTGCGTTTCGTTGGTGCGATCACAACATTTTTTTTTAAAACTAAGTCAAGTTTTTGTAAAAAATTGAATTTAAAATTAAATTAATTAATTTCAATTTTAAATTTTACATTCAGAACGTTTTGAAGGTTTTAAGCGATACCGTACTACAGCTTCTGAAATATAAACCTAAGATTTTTGTGTATTTTGACAAATTCAAATCTAGGATTTACAAAAACTTCAGACCTCTGCGATGCTTTTTCAGCGAGATATCGGCGATAACGTGTTTTTCACCGTTTCTATGGCGTGGCCATGGGGTTTTAGTCTTACAGCTCCTAAAATTATAAACATAGGATTTTTTTTCATTTTTTTTACAAATTCAATTTGTTATGTACCTAAATTTCAGGTATCTGCAACGCTTAGTTTTTAAGATTTCCGTGGCCGCGCGGTTTTCCGTGTTTCGATGGCGTGGCCACGTTCAAAGCCTTATAACTTTTTAACCATAACTTTGACAAATTCAAGGTTTTGGGAAATTTGAACCAAATTTTACATATTTTTACAAAATAATTGCATAGTTATTTAAAAAAAAAAACGTCGTGGTCACGCCATCGAATAGCACACCCTATATGTCCTATAATATGGTGTAGCGACCTACTTATTTAGAAACTTTATATACCTACATAAAACCTTCACGATATTATAATTGTTACTTTTCTTCTGATCTGTCACTTCTCTGTCTTGTGTTAACTAAATGTATATTGAATGATAAAAAAATAAAAAAAATAATTAGTGTACAACAACCACTAAATTGGTGACCCCAACGTGATATGCTCTGAAAAGGAAATCCTAAATTTTATCAGGCCAAGGAAATCCACAGTACCCAGAATGACAATATAAAGCAGTCGTCTGCCGACCAACGTCCAGACTCTGCTGGCTTCACAGCCATTTATTTATCTCGAGGGATTAGCAGACCTGGCGGAAAGCGTCCAGGACATCGTGACCCCAGGCCAACAATAACAAACAATATAGTTATACAATACTATTGTTTCCACTAATCTCGCGAATTGTGTAATGACGTCATAAGTTGATAGTAAAAGTTTTAAAGGAAACATTTTTTTAAATTTAAATAAAAGGTCACACGAAAGTATTATAAGAAAAAGTTATTTGTAAAGATATATATTGTTGGCGAGTGTTGAGCGGCGTCGAATAGCATTTGTGCATGGTGTAACTTCGTTTTTGTTCGGAACGGTTCGGAACGCTGTGTGTGTAAACTAGACGTGCGTGAAGACTAGCGTCTAACTGCTCATCACTGATACTATCTCTGTCGGGCACGATGCCAGGTGAGACAGCGTGCTTTTTGGTCACGCCCACCAATGAGTTTGAGCCCGTGCGTTGTGTCACCTTAAAAGTTGGTAGTCACGAATTAAATTAGTTTGATTGAAAAATTAAACCTTTCATACTAAATGTTTAAATAAACTTTAAATTGGTCAAAGTAAGTGTCCACTATGCCATTCTTCATATATCTACCTACCTACGTTTAACCATTCTATCGATGAGTTGGGTAGGTAGTAGGTACCTACCTACTTACCAATTTACGAGATACAAATTGCGACTAATTAGTTTTTAGTAAACTTTATATTATGTATTTATGTAAAGGAATTTATTATTACCTATATTTTAATATGACATAATAACGATACACGGTATCGTTAGGTTAAGGTAAGTACATGTAATAACTAATAGGTATGGGCCTCGTGGCTTTAATTAAATAAATAAAAGAAATAAAAATTTCCTTTACGACAAAGTATTGCCATTATTAAACTTATTTTTATTGACTATATAGAGACTAGTAGATAGATTAGATAATTAAGAATAACTAAATCGATAAATTAATAAATATGATAATAAGTGTAGGCTTACGTAGTTACCTACGTTTAATATTACTGTTTTCAAGGTCAACGTTTTGTAACGAACCGACCTTTCAATATGTATGTCGCGGTAAGTAAGTTAGTAAGGTAAGTTTAAAGATTAACTTCAAAAATATTCACAGATATATTTTAATGAATAATGTGCAACGTCGCTTGTTTATCTGAAATTAAAATTAAGAACTGATAAACACCTTCACTATTTTCACTGTTATGCTTAGCATTCCGAATAAGCTACAGCAAAATAGTTGTAGCCGTATTTAAAATTATGTTTTATTGTAAAAAACCGGCCAAGAGCGAGTCGGACTCGCGCACCAAGGGATTCGTACAAACTTTTTAAAAGACAAACATTATACAGAAATTAGGTAGGTAGGTTCTACTGTTTTTTCTAATATGATTTAAAAAATCACAAATGTCTGACATAAAGATAGCCGTATTATTTCCCACTCCGACAAACCAAATTTAAAAACTCCGACTCCGATTCCGGTTCCGATAATACCACCTCCGTAACATCCCTGATCTACATGTCGCAGCCAATTCGTATAACACGCTGTTTTACATAATGGCGTGCCGGATTAAAAAACGGCGCCGTTATGTAATACGGCGTCATGACGTTCAGCCGGATTACAATTTGGCTGAAATAAAGTACGCCGCATTGAATGAGCCCTTCGCGTTCGTCAAAGCGACGTAATAACGTGCCGCCGTTATACAAACGGGCGCATCATCGATACGCCGCTTTGAAATTTTTATTTCCATTTATCGCCACAAGTGGCGCTGCATGATCATAAAGCCTGGGCCTGAGTATAAGCCTGTTAAAGGACATTGTCTTTTTAAAGGCTAGTTTGGCGGATATGCAGAGAAATCTGGCTACATCCCAGAGCACTGTTGCAGACTTGCGCTCACAACTAGTAGAGTTGCGCAACTCTGTAGCATTAACTGGGTCACCGGCACGTGTGAGCAACGTAAACACATGCCGAGGAGCCGGCTGCCTCAATGCATCGGCTACGAGTTTCGCGTCAGCAGTTTTGTCGCCGACGCCGATTGCTGAGTTTGCGTTGCGTGCAGTTAGCGCGCCTCACAGCCCCGCCCCCGTCCCCGCAGCTCCTCCCCGCAGCGCGGCCCGACCGACGCGACCACCTGGGCCAGTGGTCATTTCGAGCATCCCTGCTACTCTCCCCGCAAAGCCCGTGCCTGCAAAGGCAACGGACCGGGCTGATGATGACGGTTTCGTGACGGTGCAAAGGAGAAAATGCCGTCAGCGAAGCTGTAAGAACCGCTCCGGCAAGGCTCCTGTAGAGCCCAACGTTAAACTACGTGCCGCGAAGCCGAACACCCCGGTGTACATCTCTCGCCTACATTACACCACTGAGGCTGAGGACATCGAGGAGTACGTGCGCCAAAGATTGAAGTACACGCTAAGAGTACAGCTACTGGAGTCGCGCCGCAACGTCAATTTCAAGGCGTTTGTGGTGCGAATTCCAACGTGTATGCTCCATTTGGTGATGGAAGAAAGTTTTTGGCCGCAGGATGTGGTGTTCCGTCGCTTCCGCGGGCAAATTCCACAAGAACGCGCAAAACATCGTGCAAGTGAAGTGCCACTAACATAGTTTTAAGTTGCTTATACTAACAAAAAATGTTATTAGTACGTATTTTTAGGTTAAGGTATTTATGTATGGGTCTTTGTTACCTGAAATAAATGGATTATTATTATTATAACAAGAAAACTGGCGTCGCAAGAAAAATTGACAACGGTGTCACAATCAAATGGCCGCTTTTGCCGCTTTTGTTTTTTTTTTTCATTTTTTTTATACCTACATGTTGAGAATTACGTGGTCGGGGGTTCCTAAAAGGGGGAAAAAAAAACTTTATTTTTGCGATAGGACGCACCGTTTTCGAAATATAAGCAAATTTAGAACCTTCTACGACGACATGACGCGCGCTCACTACGCATTACACATTACACAACCACTTTCTGTCACAAATGTCATCGTTGCTCCGCCGGCCTTCGGCCTACGCTCCTTATGCCACCTAGCAAGACTTTAAAGACAATTTTAGTAGGTTATTTGAAGTATCGGAATTGCTGACAATATGGCTTAACTTTGGACGCCGCTTTGACGAACGTATCGCCACTACAATCCGGCTGAACGTGAGGATGCCGTATTACATAATGGCACCGTTTTTAAATCCGGCGTGCCATTATGTAAAACGGCGTGTTATACGAATTGGCTGCGACATGTAGATCAGGGATGTTACGGAGGTGGTATTATCGGAACCGGAATCGGAGTCGGAGTTTTTAAATTTGGTTTGTCGGAGTGGGAAATAATACGGCTATCTTTATGTCAGACATTTGTGATTTTTTAAATCATATTAGAAAAAACAGTAGAACCTACCTACCTAATTTCTGTATAATGTTTGTCTTTTAAAAAGTTTGTACGAATCCCTTGGTGCGCGAGTCCGACTCGCTCTTGGCCGGTTTTTTACAATAAAACATAATTTTAAATACGGCTACAACTATTTTGCTGTAGCTTATTCGGAATGCTAAGCATAACAGTGAAAATAGTGAAGGTGTTTATCAGTTCTTAATTTTAATTTCAGATAAACAAGCGACGTTGCACATTATTCATTAAAATATATCTGTGAATATTTTTGAAGTTAATCTTTAAACTTACCTTACTAACTTACTTACCTTAATTAAAATATTTGTATATAATCACCATCTACATAGGTAGGTACCTACTCCATATTTGTTATTACCTACGCATTATTATTTTTAAAATGAATACTCCATTATAAATATGTTTTACTTTACCACTTGTTTACCCGTCTGTACTATAAACACGTTATTATTCTCCGTATTATCCTGAAGTTTTAGAAAGTTAGTATAATGTATGGCGCGGTCGCTTTTTCGTAACATTCTAGATTTGGTCGGGTTACCACGCGTACATCATTTTTTCGATTATCTCGTTATTTATTAGTGTACAAGTCTCAAAATTTCTCATGTATTTAATTGAACTGTACTTCTAATTACTGATATAAGATTCAGTTCCTACTACTACAGTAAACTCGGTTAATCAGTCGTCAAATAAATCGGCTGCGCACCGTGGCCGGAAAATCATCATAACTTTTTAATTACGTATAGGATACTAATGAAACTTCAGTACCATTTATAAACGGTAATTACCTATATAACAACGTTTAAGTTTAATCTTTGGAGCGCTTATTAGAAGTGCTAGGACCTGTCAAAGCATATTTTCTATTTACTAAAATAACTTCAAAACGGTGCATTATAGTGGATTCGTTTATTGCGTAACAAAATATAACTTATTGGCCAGATCTCATGTACAAATAATACAATCATCCGTATTATGAATTCCGAGATACAGCAATCGTGCAAACGTTACGCCAGCAGGATTTTGAATATCTTTGCAACTATAGCAAATACAAATACATATTAAGTTATACCATTTATTTCAAATTCATTTCTAATTAGATAAATTTTATTTAAAAAAAAAACATTTTTTAACAAAAGATCTAGCTGGGGTATCGTTACTCCAGTCGGAAGTGTTTTTATCAAATAATTAAAAAACTATCAGCTTACCAAATTTAAAAATGTGCTTACCATTTACAGAAGCAGTATTTCTAATTATTTAGTGCACTTAGAAGACGATTTTCGACCATATCTGGCTGGGGTAACGCACACTCTGGCAGACCACAACGAGATTTATCAACAGGTGATAGCTTTTCATAAAGACATTATTTTGTGTATAAAGAAAATAAATAAGATATATTTTGCACCTCGACAGTTTTTGATTAAATGATGTTTCTTTGAAGTTTCTGGCTAGCGGGCCCCTTGTGATTATTTTCATTGATATTATACTTTCAAATCGCCCAATAGTGCTCGGAGTTAGATACTATTATGTACCTTACAAATCCAAATTTTTTTGACTTTCTGTGAGCTATCATCATCATCAGCCTATTAATGTTCCCACTGCTGGGACACAGGCCTCCTCTCTGTAAGAGGGAATGGGCCCACCACTAGGGCCCAGTGCGGATTGGTAGATGTAACAAGTACGAACAAACGTCAGTTTGCTCCCATATTTTAACAAGAACAGGGGTTCTTTAACTCGTGGCTAGCTTATAGGGAGAATAAACAGGGTCTAGGCTTATAAATTGTGAAATAAGCAATTGATAAGCAATTTTTCGCCCATAAAAAATTCAGTAATTCCTCATAGTTATTACTCTACTTACAGAGATTGACCAGCCTGTCTGATGGCTGGTCAACCTTAAATGTTTAATTTCTTTTTACTTATGAAATAAGCAACTCTCGCATCATGGTAAGCAAATATAAGCAATTGATAAGCAATCTTTCGCCCATGAAAATTTCAGTATTTCCTCATATTTACTACTCTACAGAGATTGACCAGCCATTCTGATATCAGAATGGCTGGTCAACCTTAAATGTTTTAATTCTTTTTAATTATGAAATAAGCAATTCTCTCATCAAATATAAGCAATTGATAAGTAATTTTTAGGCACAATTTTAAAGCTAAATACGACTGTTGACCTGCGATTCTGACGCTGACTAACCGTCGGACTGACAAGTAGCTTCGGTGAAGGAAAACATCGTGAGGAAGCGACCAAGCATAAGAGAGATATATTCTTGACAGCATGTAAAGCCAAGTCCCATGGGTGGAATAAAGATTGACGATTGTTGTTATGATAGTTTGTGGTTAGTACCCATTAAGAAAAATTGAAAAAATGCTCGTCTGAAGTTGTAAGTAAAGTTTATTTTTATTTGTTTAAACAGTTTAAAGATAAGTGAGGTTCGTAGCTATCGGTACACGAACTAAGCTCCGTTTTACGAGGCCAGTTGTCCGTGGTCAGAAGCCCTTAAGTCGTCGGACTTTAGGGGCGCCAATCTGACTTGTTGAAGTCAGATTGGCTAGACTGGAGCCGAACCCAGTATAGTTGAGGAAAGGCTAGGCAGATGGTAAACTGTCAACATTGTGTGATAACGGTAAGCAATAAGCAGTCTACTTTGAAGTCTCCAAAACCGTTAGGTACTTACATAATCCAGCAATGACTTTGAAACCATGATATAAAATGAAAAAACTACAAAATATTTTAACATAACGTCGAATTTTGCTCGTAAAATGAATGAATCTGTTTCTACAATACTCGTATATTATTCTACTAAATAAATAATACATTCCAATTTGACTCTTAACCATATCATGGTTCGTTGGCTGCAAATTATTTTTCTATGGGTTTCCTATTTATTCTAATGTATCATTAGGTACATCATTTACCTACATGGGTATACAAGGGTAACGTTACATGGTTTATCGCACAAAATGATTAGTGCCTTATGTAGGGTTATTAAATAAAAAATCTCTTGATAACCCCACAAGAATAGAATTTAATAGAAATAAAATATAATAAGTATATTTTTTAAATAGAATACATTAATGATAAGGATTTACACGTTTTTTTAAAAAAAAACTAGAGACAATATAATTGAACAAACAAAAAGATGAAAACATTCACTATGAGACACAGTAAAGATACCTAGCCTGAAGCTTCAGACGAGGTTTAAAATCTTGTATTTCTTATGTGGAATTATAATTTAAAATGAGGCTTATTAGGTTGAATTTTACAACTAAAATTTAATAAAATATATTCAGCTAATTATGCTCTTAAAGTTATTGTTTTTTTTTTTAATCTGGTAAAATAATCTTCACGCGCCACACGCCGTTGAATTCGGGTGACGAAACAAGTTTTTTTTAAGGGATGTACGTAGATCACTTATTCGAAGTTAATGATCCTCACACGTAGGAATGACATCGTTGTGGAACAATCAAACTGTGATTTGTATCAAACCTTGAAAGGGGTTATCCGTAGAAAGTTTGTGCAATCCTTTAAATGTAAGTATATGCAGGAAATTGATACGTTACGACATGCTGACGTCAATGATACACCACCAAATGGAGCTCTCGGGGTACCGATAGAGGGCGAAATAGCCCTCTGTCACTGGATTAACACCTAAAGCTAAATGAAAAGAAACGATAAGAATAAAGAACACAAACCAGGAACAGAAGATTACAAAGCAGACAACCAAAATTCATGAAATAAATACGATTACGTACCAGGATAAATAACAGAATAAAATCTTCAACCAACGTGGTATGCACAATGAAAATGAAATCCGCTGAACAAACAATTTTCTTTATATTAATCAAAAAAACAGCTTATAGTCTTTCCAACTGTGTCTCATAGGTGAATGACAAGACGACTTCACCAGGGGTGTCAAAAATTTTCTGTAAAATCTAATTTCGAACAATAACAACGCCAAACAGAAAAAGAAATTATAAACCAGGTTTTATTAAAACGAAAAGAGGTCTTATGTAGCGTCATGCTACAATAGGTACTAGGTTGATGAATTGGATGTAAAAAACTTAATTTTAAACTCAAACTAACTCATTTCTTTATTGCTTAACACCAACTGCGAATACTTTTGGAGTCATCGCAAGAATCACACTACCGCAACTCAAGTTACAGTAGTCGTTGTATAAAATCCATTTAAAATTCCAGTTTCCGTACATGAACTTTCCTCCGTAGAAGTTGCGAGCAAGCGTTTGTATGTCTACGAATAGTCGATAGCGACCCTGAAAACAAAAAAATCTTTAATCTTACGAAACATAAGTGTGGTACCCACCCCCTTTTTAGGGTTCCGTAGTCAACTAGGAACCCAATAGTTTCGCCATGTCTGTCCGTCCGTCTGTCCGTCCTCGCTTAATCTCTGTGACCGTTAGCACTAGAAAGCTGAAATTTGGTACCAATATGTATATCAATCACGCCGACAAAGTGGTAAAATAAAAATTGGAAAAAAATGTTTTATTAGGGTAGCCCCCCTATATGTAAAGTGGGAAGTGATTTTTTATTTAATTTCAACCCTAACGTGTGATATATTGTTGGAAAGGTATTTAAGAATGAATAGGGGTTTTCTAAAATCATTTTTTGATAATGTCAATAATTTCAGAAATAATCGCTCCAAAAGTAAAAAACAATGTGTCCGCCTCTAACTTTTGAACTATAAGTTTAGAAAATATGAAAAAAATCTGAAAAGTAGAACTTTATAAGGACTTTCTAGGAAAATCATTTTGAACTTGATGGAAACAACAGTTTTTGTACAAAAAAGACAAAAAGTTGTACAAAATAATTTCTGGACTAAGTTTGTACTATATTCGTATATGCAAGCATTTTTACATAATGGATACCCACCTTTAAACTCATAAGTGGGAACACTTATTGTGACGGACGGGAAACTACGGAACCCTACACTGAGCGTGGCCCGACACGCTCTTGGCCGGTTTTTTTCACTCATGTTTAAGGGCCATGCCTCAAATGGCTTAGCATGATCCTCCGTTACGCCTAAAATACTGCAGCATTAACTTTGAAATAAATATATGCTAAAGTTGAGGATTAATGCTAGGTACTATGTGTGATGAAAACACGATTCCATAAACTTTTCTCGATAGAAAAAAAATCCTAAGTTACCTCCAAATCAACCAATAAACCGCTGGTATTCAAAAAGTGCTTCAAATCAGATCATGAAACTTTGCATACTTACTGAACTGTGTTTTATTTTTTTAGTCCAATCAATAGATTTTTTGTAAATCGCAAAAAACAACAAATTTCGCACTATTAGGCCGCAGTGACTGACTCAACAACCGCTTTGTAGTGCAAGGTGATTAGAACTTTATTCTAACAGTATTTCAAACAAAGTTTGAACCACCACAAATAGAGTTGCTAATTTTAGGGTTAGAAGGGCCCTAAGTCCCATGTAGGTAAATGAATTACGTTAATGCTTTTGGATAATATGTGTGATATGTGTTGAATAATACATTTTGGCTAGGCACCAAAACATCCTTGTATATGGGTGTACCCTTATCGAAGCTGACCGGTAGTTGTTCATCCCATCGCGACCATTTTTTTTGTTCTGAACTAAACCTGGGCACCTTCTAGTTTATTTTAATGGAAGTTAAAGTTCCATTTTCACACGTTTTTTTTAAAAATTGGTACAGGTTTAATGTTATATTTTAAATACTTCCATGAAATAGTGCAGGGTTATTCAATGCATCAATCAACACAATGTTCTGGTTGCGTTACATTGAGTTCTACCGTAAAGCGTGATTTCTCACCCAAAATTTCACAACAGTATTTTTTTTCGTGGAGTTAGGTAAAGTCACAAGCACCAATATGTATACACTTTCCTAAACGTAATAGCAAATTTTCGCGAGAAATAACGACTGTAACTTGGAGATAGGATCTTTTTCATATAAATATGAGTTTCAGAATACAGTTTTCGTAACATCATGAAATTTTAATTAGAACAGTAGGAATAAAACACTTTACAAAGTTGTTAAGTGATATCATATTGGTGCTTGTGATTGTACTTAGTTTGACGTACAGAATGCTTGGTTAACGACTTCGTGATGGGTCTGTTTACACCCTGTATTAATGTCTTGTATTTTCACAGAGACAAAAGAGTGCCTTATAATGTTGTGTTGTACCTTTTCAAGCCCACAATGGTCAGAATTGTTGAACAAACCCTGAATCAACGGTTTGAAGAAGACATGGTCGCACATGTTCCTTGTTTGGACTCGTAACAGCTCTTTGTCGTTCATCGAACCGACAATTTTAGCCTGAAAAACAAAGTTTAGCCTACATGGATTCTACACACCAAAGTCACCGGGTATGTCGGTGACTTTCGTATCTACAGTCCCTAAGACTATCTTAAGAGGATCTCAATTTATTTTTAATATATGCTTCGATACTGGTATCTTTCCTACATCCCTTAGAAAGGCAATAATTCACCCGGTCTTTAAGGGAGGAGACGGGAAGGTGCCCAGTAATTATCGCCCAATAGCTGTTCTGAGTGCCATGTCAAAGGTCCTCGAACGCTTCATAAATAAAAGACTGGTTAATTACCTTGAACATTATCATCTTATATCTTCACAGCAATTTGGCTTTCGCAAAGGTAAATCCACCACAGATGCAGTGCAAGATTTGCTTAACAATATAGTGCATAACTTAGACAAATACAAAAGGGTATTAACTATGTTTATAGATCTTGCGAAAGCCTTTGACACCGTTCTAATTTCTATGCTCTTACTAAAACTGGAGAGGATTGGTGTCAGGGGCTTGCGATTGGATCTTTTCCGAAACTGTCTCTCGGATCGCGCTCAAATGGTTAGTATAGATACCCATAAAAGCGAAGAGCTTCCCATCTATTACGGAGTGCCCCAAGGAAGCATAGTGGGTCTGACACTTTTTCTAGTTTTTATAAACGACTTATGCAACCTGAACATTACAAATGCAAAGATAGTAACTTTTGCAGATGACACTGCTATAACCTTTGTTGCTGACACCTGGTCAGAACTTGAGCACATTGCACAGTCTGGTTTTAACAAAACCCTAAATTGGCTCTATTCTCACTCACTAACACTCAACACCTCCAAAACTAACTTTATCACCTAATCTATTAGTCCCGCCACTCAGCCAAGATTTCCTGTATCTATTAAAGCCCACAAATACAGGTGTCTACAAGGAAATGCCTCTTGCCTCTGCCCATCCCTAAATGTAGTCGATTTATTATCAAATATTTAGGAGTATATATAGACAAAAACCTTAATTTCAAAACTCAAATTAACCAACTCACCAGTAGAGTCCACAAGTTAATTTATATATTTAAAACCCTCCGAAGTATCGCGAACCCAAATGTTACACGTGTAGTTTATTTTTCCCTGTGTTTATCTATTGTTACATACTGTATCACATGCTGGGGTGGTGCTGCGAAAACTATACTAAAACCACTAGAGATTGCACACAGAGCGATACTGAAAGTAGCTACTTCAAGACCTTTCATGTTCCCTACTGATCTATTGTATAGTAGTTGTAATGTTCTTAACGTTCGACAACATTTCATCCTTCAAACAGTTCTCCTACAGCACCGTAAAACCCCTTATAAAATAGTAACTAAGCGTAGGAAAGACTTAATTTGCACTCTTCCACAAGTACGCAGATCATTTGCACGTTGATTTCGCAACTGCTTAGACCCGACTCTGTACAATAAATTTAACAAAATCTGCTTGATCTACGGACTATCCAACTTTAAGTGTAAAAAATTCTACGTTAATTTCTTCAAAATAAAAGCTATGATGAAACAGAAAATTATCTCAATAGGTGTCAGTGACAGTGACAGATCAAATTTTACCTCACTCGACTTCAATCAAAACGAACACACACTCTCTTTCACTCTATCACACACACACACACATACACACTTGTACACACTCACACACGCTCATACCACTTACACACATACAAACACACACTCACACACACTTGCATGTATTCAATTATAAAAATTATTGTACCATAAAAATAATAAAAAATATTGTAAGTACTAGTTTATTGTAACTTTTGTAAGGGACAGGGACTGCTATTCCTTAATACAGGTTATTCTATAACCTAGCTAGGCAAGCATAACTTCACCCACCAGATTGTGATTTACATGGTACAAACATATTATATGTATAACTCTGTGTATGCTCATGTACTACAATCTCCTTTTTATGAAATAAAACTATTATTATTATTATTAATAGGAGGAAAGGAGACATAAAAAGATAGTGAAATTGCTAACAAATTATCAAGCAAGCGTAATGTTCTGTGATTTGATGATGACGATCATGATATTACTTGAAGCTATTGCAGAGGTACCTTAATCAATTTCATATTTTCCTTTACATTAATATCCATGTCAAATGCAACGTTATTCACAATTTTTGTTCCAATCTCAACACAATTCTTCCGTTTAGGTCCTTTGCATGATTCAAATTTTGACACTTTTACGTCGAATTCACCCTGAAAATCGAACCAAAACTGATTATTGGGGAAGCCCCAGGTAGGCCCATAGGTAGTGTCAAATTCTGGTGCAGTTATATAGATGAAGTTATTATATTGTGTGCTTTGGAGTCCCATTGGCTCTAACTTAATTGCAGCACAGCATGATAAGCAATTAGAGCGGTGATAGCTTCGTGGTGTAATCGTCGGACTGACAAGTAACTAGCTTCGGTGAAGGAAAACATCGCGAATGTCTATTGGATATTTCTTGAAGGCATATAAAGCCAAGTCCCATGGTGGCATAAAGACTGACACAGGTAAGGTTAGTTTGTGGCTATTACCATAAAGAAGAATTGAAAAAATGCTCGGCTGAAGTTGTAAGTTAAGTTTATTTATCAGTTAATACAGTTTAAAGAGAAGCGAGGTTCGTAGGCTATAGCTCGAACCTCACTTCTCACACCTCACACGAACAGAGCTCGGTTTTACGAGGTCAGTTGTGGATTCGTGGGTGGGTGTTCAACAGTTATATTTCAAGACCCCTCCGTGCCATAAGACCCCGTCTTTCTTTGTTGATTTTTGACATGTATGTTGTCAGAAGCCCTAAAGCCTGACAAGTTAGATTGACTAGACTGGAGCCGAACCCAGTAGGTAATTATAGTTGAGGCAAGGCTTGTTCAGATGGTAAAATGTCAATATTGTGTGGTAAGCAATAATCAGTCTCCTTTGAAGTGTTCAAAATCATTAGGTACTTACATAATCCAACAATGACTTTGAAACCATGAAATAAAATGAAAAAACTACGAAATATTTTAACATAACGTCAAATTTTGCTTGTAAATTGAATAAATCTGTTTCTACAATACTCGTATACTATTAATACATAAATTATACCTATATTCTAATTTGACTCTTAACCATTTCATGGTTCGTTGGCTGCAAATCATTATGATTTTTCTATGGGTTTCCTATTTATTCTAATGTATCATTAGGTACATCATTTACCTATATGGGTATACAAGGGTAACGTAACATGGGTTATCGCACAAAATGATTAGTGCTTTATTATATAAGACTTATTATTATTTATTGCCGTTCTCACTAACCTAAACGAAAACTAAATACATAAACAGGCTGAAGTGTACAAAATTGTACCTACACCCACAATTCGCCAGTTATGTTTATGTCCTCCCAAGTTGGCAACATGACACAAATCCAGGCTCCCTAATTACTGCTACTGAGAAATTCCTAATGGAAAGCCCAATAACACTTTGCCCAACCCGGCAATCGAACCCAGGACCTCATCCGCAGGCAACCCAATGAGGCACAAACTAAATGTATGCCTAAAAGTTATTGCTCTTTTGGAAAATCCGGCTCGAAGGACCAATGTTAGCTCGAGATGAAATGAAAGTTGGTGTAGACTATATAAATATGGCTGTGGCATAAAAAGGGAAGGCATGGATATGTCCTTTATTTAAAAAATGATTTGTCTCAGCATTTGAGGATCTCCAAATTGTCTGATGCTCTTTAAAACTCTTACGACAATTTTGAAGCCAGCTTATAGGCAGTTATTGAATTATTTAAAACAAAAAAAAGACGTACAGCGATGAATGGAAGGGATTAAGGCCTTTTAATCGGTGTAGTCTTTGCAGAATATATTCTGTGTGCTCTTCTTCCTATAACCCACTTGCATTTAGAGCATCTTAAGCTTTAGAGCTTTAAAAATATTCTGGGCTCGCTAGTTTCATCGTAGACCTCTACCTCCCTAGCTTTCTATCAGGGTGTGATCAATGTGACTATGTCAAAAACATGCATCAGGCAATAATTAAAATAGGTGCAATTTATTAAAATTCTCTTTATTCTAATATTTATCTAACATTTATAACAAAGTTTTGAACGTTTTCTTCGGAGTGACCATCGTCTGTAAAATTTCGCAGTGCAAATTGCAATAATCGTTGAAATATAAAGATTTGTATGTCCAGTTGCCATACATGAATTTGTCACCGTAGAGATTGCGGGTTATAGCCTGGATGTCCAAGCTGAATACATGGTGACCCTGAAAGAAGTTATTTTATTGAATTAGGTATAGATTTGTACAAGGTGTAAATAGACCCCTTAACGAAAGCCGAAAGGCACTTGTTCTTCCCGTCATTACGAGCATTTGTTTGTTCTGGACCACACATGGAAACTTTCTAGTTACGGAGATATTGGAAGTCAAATTTCCAACTTTATAACAAGTTTAAGAAAATACAAGTTTTTAATGTTTTATCTTCACTTTAAATACTTCTGTGACCCCTATTCTATGCAATTGCAATGCATCCATCATCATAATGATTTGAGTAGGTTATAATAATATATTACCGTAAACCGTGAATTTTTACACCAAAAAACAAGTCGTTTCCCAGCAATAATTTTTGCGTAGAGATAATTAGTTTGATGTTTAGAATGCTTGGTAGGTTTCGTGAAGGGTCTGTTTACACCTTGTCGGCGTCACATTGTAAAAACCGTTAGATTGTAATCTGTCTAGCCAGATTATAAACTGTCGAAACAACATACTGCTTACAATATGACGCATTATTTTCCGTCAGAGTATAATCTGTCGAAGTAAAGCCGTAAAATTGTGAAATGTCACGACCAGCCGGTATCTTGAACAAAACTGGTCGGACGGCCCGGTCATGCGACTAAACTTTCTTCCTGGTTCCGACCAAAAGTCGTGGTCATGTCATGGCCGCTAAGTAATTTAAGCTAGAGCAATAATTTCCACCTACTTTATAAATGCCACATCGTGTAGCGTTGTAAATAGCCTGGAGTATCGGCTTGAAGAAGATATGTTCACACAAGTTGTTTATCCGTAATCTGATTACTTCCTTGTTGTTTACTCTACCCACGAATACTGTCTGAAATTGATTACATGTAACTTTAGTATACATAATAGGCTCTGAAGAGATCTAAGTATGAGCACAATAGGCCAGTGTCCTGAAAAAATCTAATTAGTCCGTCAGTTAGATTATCAAATAATGTTGACACGATTTTTTTCTTTTGTTACGTAAACCAAAATTGACGAAGATACGACGCTTTTAAAATTCTCAATACATCACGCCATGGTATAATTTTTAGCACGTTGTGACGTTACGAGCACCCAGTCCCAAGTTTTGATGCGTTTTATCTTTGTCAATATTCATTGTATTACAAAAACAAAAAATACGTGTCCATCATTTTCCAATACTTTATCTGTCGGACTAAATAGATTTGCAATTTATTGATGGTGGAAACTAGCCTATTCCAAAATTGATAGATTATCAGCTTGATGGCTTTTGCGTTGAGTTTGATTACTTTCTCACACCTCTCGCTGTGGCGAAGACAATCTTCGCCGTCAGTGCGATCTATTCTCCAAGTCTGCTTGACCGGCAGTGAGACTGAAATAACCATTTTCCTACCTACTTCCACATTGTACATACGTTTTAGGGCATGCAAAACCGGGTCTCGGTCTCATAGTAAAACCGGTTTTCCCAGGCTTTACCCGGGGACCAAAACCGTTTTTTGTAGTACATGTCCCTATTTTGCTACTCAATCTCCGTCTGATAAGTTACGGCTCATTCAGAATCAGAATCAGAATCAGAATCAGAATCAGAATGCTTCATTGTAGCAAGCATCCTGAATTCCAGGCCAACATTGAACCGGGGTTGCGGGACTGTTCGAAAGAGATACCGTGGCCCCGGAACACAAAGGGCGATGAAGGAACATGGATGGGTTTTAGTCAGTAAAAGTCTGACACTCCCTCCTGCTCCGCCCACAACGGGAGGAGTTATTTGATGATTTCCCATCCGAAAATAAAAATAAAAAAAGGCCAACATTGAAACTGCTAGATAAGGAACATAGGGCGATAGGTGTTGAGTGTTGTAGCAAGTAAGGGATTGTAAGGGTGGAGCTGTCTTACAGGTACTAAGGGGGTCTTTTCCGCCTGACCATTTTAATTTTTTTTCGCTTAAATCATGCGGAGGCGCCGAGCTACGCCCCCTTAAAGTTTGGGCCTATTAGTAAAAGCGTCAACTTTGGCGCGCAAAATAACAATAACTCTCGTTTGGCGTGCGTCGTCAATGCGCTCGGCCGATTCGGTATCTTTTCATTCATTTTTTCTACACAAAGTCAACGGGGCGGGGCTAGAGAACGTTTTGATGTTGCGAGTGCAAGCAAAAATGAGCTTAGTGGTGGTCAGGCGGGAGTGTCCTCGATAGTACATACATTTTGGTTCGTACACCTTGTTGGTTGTTCCCGTTTTCATCGAGTTTATTGAAGCTCGACCACTTTCCCCCTTATGCCCTATATCCTGAATAATAAGGTTGAAAATTGGTCGACCGTCAATCGTGTAGATGTGGTCAGTCATTACGTGGCTTTGCTGCTGCAGTTTTCAGTTCCTTCCGAATTGTACCTTAATAAAAGGTTCTTAAATTACTTAATTCAATACATACTTTGAGTGTCGTCATAGTTTCATTCATCAAGACGTCATATTTTAGCCATACATCGTTATACTTGTAGGCCTTAACTACGCCGCAGTACTTTCTTTTAGGTGCCTTACAAGTTTCGTAGTTTGTAATCTTTAAATCAAATTCTCCCTGAAAAAATAAAAAAAAGTATAATAGTACAAAATAACAAAATCAACCTATCTATCCTTTTTATTTTAGTCCTTGTCCTCGTTGGTATAGTGGTCTCAAACGAGACTGCTGAGCTGAGGTCCAGGATAAAGGCGCAGCGGACCCCTGTTAAAGCATAGTTTCGTTAAGGCGACTACAGGAGCGAGCTTTATAATTAAAAAAACCGGCCAAGTGCGAGTCGGACTCGCGCACGAAGGGTTCCGTACCAATTATTATAAAAAAATCACGTTTGTTGTATGGGAGCCCCCCTTAAATATTAATTTTATTCGGTTTTTAGTATTTGTTGTTATAGCGGCAACAGAAATACATCATCTGTGAAAATTTCAACTGTCTAGCTGTCACGGTTCATGAGATACAGCCTGGTGACAGACAGACGGACAGACGGACAGACGGACAGACGGACAGACAGCGAAGTCTTAGTAATAGGGTTCCGTTTTTACCCTTTGGGTACGGAACCCTAAAAAAGCATGTGATTCACTGCAATAAACAAAACCAGAAAAATATGTGATATTCTTCAGGATATATGCTAGTATGATACTGTTTTGAAAACATAATAAAAATAACGTGCGTCTCCACTATTAAAAAAAACTTAGTGATACCGTGAGTGCGTTTTGTCGCGAGTTACAATCGAGTTCCAGTAGTGCGTGTAATAAAAGACTAAGAAAGAGGGTAGACAGATTTGTCTGCTCTTATTAAATAATTTTCGTCCCACCCGCATACCTCTTCAGTATTCCCGCGATCATGCTGCTTGCAACAGCGTCAAAATATCGGGAGCTCATTAGTAAGAAAACCACGGATATTGTCCCGTAACTACTTAAGTATAATAAAACTAATTTTACTCGATAAAAAAAATCACAAACACTTCTCTAAAATTTTTTTTTAACGAGTAAAGACCATAATAAAATACATGCGAAAATTCTGATTTTTTGGCAACATATTGGCATGATAGTGATTTATTTTTTAGTCCAATCAATAGATTTTTTGTCAATCGCAAATAAACTCTCATTTCGCACTATTCGGCCCGCAGTGACTGACTTAACAACCACTTTGTAGTGTAAGCTGATTAGAACTTTATACTAACAGTATTTCAAACGAAGTTTGAACCACCATAAATAGAGTTGCTAATTTAGCTCCTGCAGTCGCCTTAAGCAAGTTGGTTAAATAAGTTGGCGGCGTCGGGAAAATCTCAGTACTCCTATTTTTAATAATCCAATTTAATAATCCAATCCAAGCTCTTTATCCCCCGTAGAAAGGGAGGATCCTCCGACCGGACGGGCAGTGGATAATAACAGAAGTCCTTGTGACCATTTCCAGTATTTGTGGCTAATCTTAGAGCTGGAAGACTCATTGTATCGACGCTGGATATGGTTGCACGAGGTGCACTATTTTCTCGAATTCCGATAGGACCCCAATCTGAAGTTATCGGAGACAGGCCCACGACCAACAGCTGCTCCGTTGGTCTCTTGTGGTCATCTCGGCGGGTTCCTGGGTTCGTTTCCCAGATGGATTAACATATCAAGCGGCCATTGGGTACGAATACCCGAGGGTAAATGCATATAGTATTAAAAGGGGAAGTAGGATATCTTCATACAAACGCACCGCACGCGGTTTGTATGTGTGCGCCATAGTATCTTTGCGTCGCCGCACGCACACTCACGAGTCACGACTTGACAAACATTTCGACTAAAAACACGCTGAAGCGCAAGGCATAAACTAGTTTGACATCTCTAACTTAGTTTATAGCTATAGCCGTCCTTTTCTCGCACTGCCTTTTAGTAAAAGATAGCAATAGCCTAAATTAAGTTTAGTTTGTGCACAACAGAATCGACACCACTGTCTCAGAAAATACGCAATTTAAGGTACTTACATACTCAAACATAGACGAAACAATTATGAAACAAAATGATACAAAAGTGATAAATCTAAACATTGCGTGGAGTGAGCTCGTAACAAGAGTAAATAAAAATCGTACATTATAATATCGTATCACTTAAAAGTATATACGCAGTTTTATTGTTATTAGTGGGATATGAATTAAATGTTTCATGGTCTGTTGAACAGAAATGATCTACGAGAGTACAAGCTTATCATAATTATTTTACAAGTAGTTATTATCTTTGATCTAGTAAACGTATTTTGATCGAAATTTTATGAAAATAGATTGATAAATAATCTCAACATGAGGTACTTTTTAAAAAGAAATTAAAGGTTTAAATTAAGCCAAGCAAGAAAACACACTTTATGACCAGCGCCTTTAAGCGACTACAAGAGCTAAAGGCGAGTTTTATAATGCAAAAACAAAAAAGCGTATGAAGACAGAGCACATTAAGGCGATTACATGAGCTAAATTATCAACTCTATTTGTGGTGGTTCAAACTTCGTTTGAAACACAGTTAGAATAAAGTTCTAATCAGCTTGCACTACAAAGCGGTTGTTACGTCAGTCACTGCGGCCGAATAGTGCAAAATGAGTGGTTTTTTGCGATATAAAAAAAATCTATTGATTGGACTAAAAAAATAAAACACATAAGACCTGCTTTATAGTTAGTTCAGTTAGTATGCAAAGTTTCATGATCTAATTTGAAGTACTTTTTGAATATCAGCGGTTTATTGTTCGATTTGGAGGCAACTTTGGATTTTTTTTTCTATCGAGAAAAGTTTATGGAATCGTGTTTTCGTCACACATAGTACCTAACATTAATCCTCAACTTTACCATATATTTATTTCAAAATTAATGCTGCAGTGTTTTAGGCGTAACGGAGGATCATGCTAAACCATTTGAGGGATATATAGCCCTTAATCGAATAAAGCTTACGGCCGGCCGGTGCGATTAATTGGCTGTCAGCGCTGGTACTTAAACAAAACAGAGGTAAATCCTACATCCTACTAATATTATAAATGCGAAAATTTGTGAGTATGGATGTATGGACGGGTGTTTCTTACTCTTTCACGCAAAAAGTACAGAACGGATTTGCATGAAATTTTGCACACAGATAGTTTATAACCTGGATTAACACATAGGGTAATTTTTATCCCGGTAGTAGGTACGATCCCGTGGGACAATTACCGAGCTCCACGCGGGCGAAGCCGCGGGCATGAGCTATAGTTGGTGCCAGTTAAGATGAGAATAGCGGTCATTGCCCTTTCCCTAACATCTCTTCGTACGAACCAAAACAAATAAACTACGTATAGTTTTTCATTTAAAAACATGTTGAATTGTTGATAGATTACGATCCAAGACTTGAAAAGGTTAGTTTTGGTTTTCAAAGTGAAGAAGTTTAATAAATGTAGGTGGGTCAATGAACGCTATTCTCATCTTAACTGGCACCAACTATATAAGATCAATAAAAATACAATTTAAAAAATAATTGATAATTTTGTATTTCCACAAATTAATCAATAACAAATATATAGTTGGTACGTATATACGTATATAAAAATTACAGTAGTCTCGTATTTAGCGGGGATTTGGCTTTGGTTTCAGTTCTTGTGTTAGTTGGTTTACAGCAGAGGTTTCTTGGGGAGGCTGAAGGAAACTGTCTTGGTCTCCAAGTATTGCAGGATACCGTCCTCACCCCTGAAAATAGGAAAATTACACGTTAAAATAGTTAAAAGAACAATCTATGTAGAAATGGGCAACTAGGAGAAAAATGAAGTGAATGAGTGTGATTTGCAGGACTTGAGATACCTAATTCCATAATCAAGAAAAACTGGATTAGTAGTTCTTGAGAAAATTGTACACACTTAGAGGTACAGTCTTATCTTCCCATGCAGGTTAGGTTTTTCCAAGTTCACAATGAAGGGCACATACACATAATTTCTACTTCTTCCTAAAAGCTTTAAACTACAGTATGAAAATACTGCCTTTTTTTTTGAGAATTATTGATACTTACAATTCGCGACCAATGCCAGACTCCTTGAATCCACCGAAGGGAGTTTGAGGAGCCACGTGTTCATATGTGTTGACCCTGGAAACACAACACAATATAAAAATCTATACAAATAAATATAATTGAAGTGTCTGTTTGTAATTTCCAAATAACTACTTTTTACTGAACGCGGATGATATTATCCTTCGACCAAGCATTCTGTACATCAAACTAATTAACTTTACGCAAAAATTATTGCTGAAATATTGGGAAACGACTTTTTTTGGGGTCAAAAATCATGTTTTGTGGTGGAACTCAATGTAACGCACTCAAAACATTGTGGCAAATGGATGGATTGAATAGTACGGGAGTTGTAAATCTTACAATAAAAACTTATATTTAGCAAAAAAACTAGTCTTGGAACTTTGACCCCCAATATCTTCGTAACTAAAAGGTTCCCAGGTATGGTGTAAAACAAAAAAATATCGCAATGACGGGGAGAACAAGTGCCTTTCGTTCGGCTTCGTTAAGAGGTGTTTCACACCCTTTATACGGTAATGAAAACAAATTATTTTTCTTTTTTAACTTTTGTCTGTGTTGGCCTGTTTGTTCCGACTAATCTCCGAAACAGCTAGACTGATTTTAACGGGACCTTTACTGGCAGATAGCGTTTTAAGGAACTTAGGCTTCTTTTTTTTTAGAAAAAGGATAAAGTTTTAAAGTTTTTCCGTGCAAAAAAATAAAAACTCTTGAAATTGTTAACTAAATCCGATTCAAATAGGGAAATAATATTTTTATATTAATTTCACGCAGAAGGTCGAGGCCACCACCAAGTATAAATATTTGTAAATCAATCATGCTACTAAAGTAATTGCCAATGTTGCTATGACAGACTTTTATAGTAGTTAAGTATAGTTTATTTAAGATACGCCTCCTACATTGATAACTCAGAACTAATTTCTATTTATACTCTTGAGTGAGCCTTGAAGTGCTTCTAATATAGACTTTAGATTCTACTTAGAGTAAATACGCTGGACGCATTTATTAACTGGTACTGAGAAATTCCTGATGGAAAAAAACCCAATAACAATTTGCTCGACCTGGGAATCGAACCCAGGACCTCATGCTCAGTAGTTGCTATTGCGACCACTAGCTAGACCAACGAGGCAGTCGTAATAACCCGGGTAGATGACAAAAAAAATCGAATTAGTCCGTCATATAAAGGGTGTAAAACACCTTTTAACGAAGCCGAAAGGCACTTGTTCTCCTCGTCATTGCGATCATTTGTTTGTTCTACACCATACCTGGGAACTTTCTAGTTACGGAGATATTGGGGGTCAAAGTTCCAACTTTTTGACAAGTTTTTTTTTAAATACAAGTTTTTAATGTTATCTTTTTTACCTCATTCTTCAACACCTCCACGACCCCCGTACTATTCAATCCATCCATCAGCACAATGTTTTTAGTGCGTCACATTGAGTTCTACCACAAAATATGATTTGTTTCCCAGCAATAATTTTTGCGTAAAGTTACTTAGTTTGATGTACAGAATGCTTGGTTGACGGCTTCGTGATGAGGTCTTTTACACCCTGTAGATTTCCAAAAAATATTGGACACAATTTTATTCTTTTAGCACGTAAACAAAAAATGAAGACGATACAGTGCCTCGAAAACTTGCGTCACAATTGAGTAAATTTTTTACTCAAATGTGACGTCACCACTCATGATCTTTGACACGTTTTATCTTCGTCAATTTTCATTAATTTGATAAAATAAAAACCGGCCAAGAGCGTGTCGGGCCACGCTCAGTGTAGGGTTCCGTAGTTTCCCGTCCGTCACAATAAGTGTTCCCACTTATGAGTTTAAAGGTGGTTATCCATTATGTAAAAATGCTTGCATACCTATACGAATATACTACAAACTTAGTCCAGAAATTATTTTGTACAACTTTTTGTCTTTTTTGTACAAAAACTGTTGCTTCCATCAAGTTCAAAATGATTTTCCTAGAAAGTCCTTATAAAGTTCTACTTTTCAGATTTTTTTCATATTTTCTAAACTTATGGTTCAAAAGTTAGAGGGGGGGGACACATTGTTTTTTACTTTTGGAACGATTATTTCCGAAATTATTGACATTATCAAAACATTATTTTAGAAAACCCCTATTCATTTTTAAATACCTTTTCAACAATATATCACACGTTAGGGTTGAAATTAAAAAAAAAAACACTTCCCACTTTACATATAGGGGGGCTACCCTAATAAAACATTTTTTTCTAATTTTTATTTTACCGCTTTGTCGGCGTGATTAATATACATATTGGTACCAAACTTCAGCTTTCTAGTGCTAACGGTCACGGAGATTAAGCGAGGACGGACGGACGGACGTACATGGCGAAACTGGGTTCCTAGTTGACTACGGAACCCTAAAAACACGTATCCAATATTTTTCGATAATATAACTAACGGACTAAACAGAATCATATTTTTTTTAGTCAGTCATCATCCCTATTTAAACAATGAAGAAAAACAAATCTTACCACATGGAGCCGGCGCGCACGTGCTTCACGAAGGCCAGAGCGGTGGTGATGTCGTTGGTGATGACACCAGCTCCCAAGCCGTAGTTGGAGTTGTTGGCTCTGTCTACCACCTCTTCGAAGGTGTTGAACTTGAGGATGCTCTGGACCGGTCCGAAGATCTAGAAAGGGAAATTTAAATTGAGAATAAGTATAGCACATAAACCAGGGAGAATAGGCATGACGAAAAATTTCAAATCTATTTATAGATTTGAAATTTTTTGATACTGTCGTCGTCTGTTGTTGTGTGTCTGTCTGTGTCGTCTGTCGTCGTGTGTCGTTTGTCGTTTGATACTCCGTCAGTTAGAGTATTGAAAAATAATGGACACGTATTTTTTATTTTTGTAAATCAACGAATATTGACAAAAATAAAACGCATCAAAACTCGGGAATGGGGGCTAGTGACGTCAGAATGCACTAAAAATTATACCACAGCGTGACGTATTGAGAATTTTAAAAGCGTCATATTTAATAATATTGCTGGACATAACACACATCGCCATCTAGTGCCACACTAAGCAACGAGGCTTGTGTCGTGGACAACAGATAGTTGATATACTACATATATACTGTTTTGTTTGTAAATACATACTTATTATACATATAAACATCCATGACTCGGAAACAAATGTCCATGCTCATCACAAAAACATTTGCTCCGACCGGGATTCGAACCCGAGACCCTAAGAACGTAAGGCAGCCTCACTACCGCTGCGCCATTCGGGTCGTCATCGGTATATCTTCTTCAATTTAGGTTTGCGTAAGAAAAGAAAAAATACGGGTCAATTATTTTTTGATAATCTAACTGACGAACTAATTCGATTTTTTCAGTTGACAAGCTTATTAACAGGGATACCGATGCTAAAACGCGTAACATGTATTCAGTACGAACAAGCTATTTGGTTTACATTTTACAATGTAATTTGTTGGTTGAACTGTAAACCAAATAGCTTGTTCGACCGATTATAAAGAGAAAAACGAAAAATTATCGAAAATTTAATAATTTATATTAAATATTTAAATATAAAAAAAAAACTACATAATTTGTTTTATGGTTTAAATTTTTTATTTTAAATTTATTCTGAACTCCTCAATAATCTTCCTCATGGGGGTAGGAAGGTACTCCAGGCACCTACAATCCTGACATACATCTTTTACTTCGTCCACGTTTATGCATCAAAATAGAGAATCTTGTAAAAATCATTCAAAAGTATAAGCTAAAATGTTTTTGATTGGGCGGTACAAGGATCGATATGATAATGGACGTACGTACATACCTATGATTAAAACTATGGTTAAAAAAAAACTGGCCTTGAATTGAGATTATGGCGTCTATATCTTAAAATCGACTAGTTTAAAAACAACCGGTGTGGTTATATGTAATTATAGACTCTTTGCTCAATTAACTTATGATCATACAAACATACATGAATGTGTAAAATAAATCATCATCTAACTATGAATTCCTCTGGGATTAGTGTTCCAGTCAGACACTGAAGTTCCGCAAACTGTATGATTTTTGGATTTATGGAATGTAGAATAATTTCTTGTTTTTTATTTGACATATAGTATCCCACTGTTGGGCTAGGTCTTCCCCGTATTGCTCCAGTCTAGTCTATACAGGTGACTTTTTTATCACTTTCCAAAAAAAATGGGTATAGGTGAACGAAGTAGAAGCAAATGGCATAGGTACTTACTTTCCTTTTTTTTCTGCGAAAAAATAAAATAAAAAAAGAAACGAAATTCAAATCATACGCGTATGGCGTATGATTTGAAATTGGTTTTTTTTTTTTTTTTTAAATTTCTCTTTCTTTATTCTAATTCTAAAAGTTTACTTTTAATTTGAAGCGTTTTTTGATAATAGGTCAATTTTTTTCTAAGCTGTAGAAATAAAACGTTAGTTATGCCATAAGCTTTTTGAAGTGATAAAAAAGTCACAGTAACATTTTCCTGGTAGGAGCCAGGAAACTGTAAGGTCACAATGTTCCAACTTCGCCCAATCCAGCAAGAACCGTTTCAAGTAGTATTACAAAAATCAATCAGTCAGGGTCGTTCATTCCACTATACAATAACAATTAGTCGTAACCCACCTCCTCCTTAGCAATCTTCATGTCATCATTGACATCAGCGAAGACGGTGGGCTGGACGAAGAAGCCGACCTTGCCTTGGCGGTCACCTCCAGCGACGCAGCGGGCACCACCCTTCTTACCAGCGTCGATGTAGCCCATCACTTTGTTGAACATGTCTGTGTCAATCTGAAAAGAACAGAGTTACTTTTTAATTATTTAATTACATGTAGCAGATATGATCATGTTATTTGAATGTTTTGGATTCCTTTAGCGATGGTTTATTGAGTAAGACTGGGATCAAGAATGGATTCTCTAACATTTGAACAGCATTATAATCCATGTTCATCATGATCTTAGCCTGATGTCTATTGGGATAAGCCTTCTTCAATCTCCACAAGGACACGGCTGAGCTGTCTGCTTCTTAATTTAGTAGACTGATGCTGAAATACGAATGATGAAGCTCTTTTTCTTTTCTAATCATCATATCATAATTATCTGTTGTTATAGAATCTTTCACAAACCTGAGGTCCTTGTTGAACATCTGTGTAGGGGTTTCCAACGGTCCTGTTCTTGGCGATTTCGGCGGCCTTGGCGACAAACTTGTCGTAAATACCAGCCTGGACGTAGGTCCTGGTTCCAGCGACGCAGCACTGACCAGCGTTGGCGAAGGCAGCCCTGTGAGCGATCTCTGCCGCTTTTTCGACTGTGAATTGAGTAAAATAATGTGGTTAAGGTAAGGAATTGGTGACCGATTCGCGAAATACTGAGAAGGAATTCTGATCTGCTTCTTTCGATGGTATAATAGACATTGAAATTATACATATGCGTACCTACATGAACAAATACAAAAAAGTTTTAGTATGTGTGAAGAATTAAAATACTGGCATTCAACTGTATCCGGTTAGGTTAGAACTATAGACGACCCAACCTTAGTTAGGAAAAGGCTAGGCGGAAACTGCGTGCAAGGAAAAAAAACCATGTGCAGACTCTATGGAATGCTAACTGCAGGGTAATGATATCATACAATGAGTACGTATTTCATTAATAATACACTAGTGTGTGTAGCCTTGTAGTACTATTTCAAGTTCAATGCTGGATACTAAATACGGCTTAGTAAGTTCAGTAGCATTTGTTTCTATAAAGTAAGATAATAGGTACTAATTTTAATTCTTCTAAAATAATGAGGTATCGGCCGATTCTCAAAACATTGGAAACGGGAGCGAGAAAGCATCACCTAGCTTATGGATTTCAATGAAAACAATAAAAGGGCTTGTCAACCTTGCCCGACTTATGTCTCAAACATGGAAAAATACGTTGTAGCAAGTATCTTCGTGTTAAAACAATAACAGTTCATGAATTTGTATGATTCTAAAACACGATCGGACACAGAATTAGTATCTAATTATTTCTTAATTAGGACAGATCTTAGAAGGAAATTAGAAATCACGCCATCGAGAATTAATTTTAACAATATTGCTCTTATATGGTAGATTTTTATTGAAGTAACAGCTTATTCGCCTTACGAATATGGATCTTAACACGACCGTGTAGATCCATACCTGACCAGGTATAATATAAACTTTACACTTGACAAAATGCTAGATTGAGGGTTTCAGAACCTTTGAATACCTACATAAATCCAACGTAATATCTTTTTCAGGGAAACAATTTATATCACTGTCACAATAAATAGGTAAGTACACCGCCGATAAATACACAATTTGTAAATTAGAAGATTAAACATTATTACCTATATCAAAAGTTAGTTTAACCAAAAAAAAAAATATTATCACGGCGTGCTTACATTGGTCAATTTTTCAGGTGTTTTATAAGTCTGTGCGAAAGCAAATACTGGTTTACGATTTTATATTTACGAGGTTTGCAGCAATTACCTACTCATGGTAAAAATGAGTTTACTACGAATATGCTCCGTTGTACTCGTAGATATATCTAAAGAAGTAAGTAGTTAAAAAAGAGATATCAACAACAGTATACAGTCTGTCTTGAACCGATGAATGCACATAGGTTAATATCCTCAATTTAGTAATCACAATCAATTGAACGATTTAATACAAGACTGAGCTGTTCTCGGCAATTGTATTCTACTTTGGACGCGTATTGTTCAATGAAAATTTTATGACTTCTTCGAATTTAAACTGTTTATTTTTTTGCAAAATATTTATAGCATTTGGCATCTGCTGTTTCTAAATGTCTTACGTCATCATCATCATCATTTCCTCTATCATCAGGCCCCCAAGTGACGCCACATTGACCGGTCCCGTGCGACTCGCATCCAGCGGATTCCCGCAACCTTCACCAGGTCATCGGTCCACCTAGTGGGAGGTCTTCCAACGCAACGTCTACCGGTTCGCGGTCGCCACTCCAGAACTTTTCGGCCTTAGCGGCCATCCGTTCTGCGAGCAATGTGCCCTGCCCACTGCCACTCAAGTTTGGCAATTCTTCGGGCTACGTCGGTAACCTTGGTTCTCTTGCGGATTCGATAATATTTGTTTTGGAATTTGTATTTGCATCAGACTCAAAAATACATAGACGTGTTTAATTTCAATATCAGTATGTTTAGTTATATTAAAAAAAACTGGCAGTCATGACATCATCAGAAAATACTTAAGTTACGAATATGATAATTATGTTTACAATGAGAAGAGCTAGTTTACAGATAATAAATTAATAGATAGGTACGATTTTCAGCACGAGTGAGTAATATTATGCAAATGTCATTGTCAACAAAATTAAGAGCAGTTTTTGTTACGACGCGCGACGGGGTGAATCTAGCGATTCAAACTTTGATGGAAACGGTACTAAGAGTTCCCTGAGATAACAAACTCTTCGGTTAAACGCCACCCTGATGTGATCTTTCCTAGCTTATAATAAAGGCCAATTTACCATCAGCATCATCGAAGACAACCAGCGCACTCTTGCCTCCGAGCTCAAGTGTGACTCTCTTCAGGTTGACAGCGGATGCAGCGCTCATTATGATCCTACCCACCTGTGGAAAAAAAAAGACATTCCTACATGAATCACTATTCAAAACACATAATACCTATATAGGTACATATTTTGCATTGCTAATATATTGTCGCATTATGTAGGAATACTAAGTGGAAGTAGGTACATAACATATGTTAAAACGGCTCATGAGACAAGATATTTAAGGAACATCACATCAGTCTTCTTCGAAAGTTTAAGTACACCAATTTTCACCAGTTATTAATGGTGTATGAGCCTGTTGTCACATAAGACAAATTTAGCTTTAATATTAAGTCAATAGGTATAAAATATTGAGCTTAGTACCCTACTGAAAAATTCCATATGTAAATTTCCAATACTATTTGCCTGGGACGGAAGTCTCGACAGAGATAACAACAAAATCGCTAACTTTCGATTGCTAATTACTAACGAATAAATTCGGTTGCAATAATGATGCTTGCGAGAAACTCATCTTCGATGTAGAGACTTGCGTTACTCGCAAGCCTCATTATTGCAACCGAATTTATTCGTTAGTAATCAGCGATCGAAAGTTTGCGATTTTGTCGCTATCTATGTCGAGACTGCTCTGGGACGGCAGTCTCGACATAGAACAATATGAACTTTCGACCGCTGATTACTAACAAATGAATTCGGTTGCAATGAAGATGCTTGCCAGAATCACAATCATCTTGGATGTAGAGACTTGCATTTCCCGCAAGCATCGTTATTGGAACCGAATTTTTTATTGAGTTATTAACGATCAAAAGTTAGCGATTTTGTCGCTATCTATGTCGAGACTGCAGGGCCTGGCTTGGTATTTGACCCAGGTACACATGCTCAGCAGTTAAGCATGGAACACTACCAGGCACTATATTCGAGTAGATATTTCAGGAATGGTGTGATAGTATAGCAATAGCAATTCACGGTTGGCGCAGTGGCTAAGCGATTAGCCGATACGAGGGTTCGATCCCCGCACGGAACAATTAATATTTGTATGACCAGCGGTAGTAGTTTGTATGTTTGTAAACGCAACCAAGATTCAGAAGAAATTCCTAGTGTTGCACAAGGTTTTTAATTAATAGAAAATGGAAAGTTCGAGAAAAAGCCGTAAACGTCATTTGGCCAATTACTGATTTGAGTTTTTATTTTTAATAGAACTACATATGCTCTAATAAAGGCCTTTCATCTAATGTAGAATAGCACTCGAAATGCAGAATTAGACTTCAATTAACCTTTTGTGTGCCGGAACGTAGATCTACACGAGACACAATGACTTTTTAATTGTTTCTATAATTACGGCATATGAGTGGTTAATCAATTCTGATACCATTCATTAGGTAGTAACAACAATAGATATCCAACAAAATATGCAAATTAATGTGTTATTGTTATGACGATTTACATAACATTGTGTAACATTCTTATCAAATCTTCTTAAAATTGATGGATTAAGTTACCTATTTCATGTTGATTTTTGTCAAGTCATTTCCAATCTCATATCTATGTACTTATTTGATTATTTGGAACGATTTGGAATAGCTACGGGATACGAAGTATTTTTGACATTTGCATGGATTTTGAAGTAAAACGGCTTCATTGAGTCTCACTCAAAGTTCAAGGTTCAAATTCAATATCACGAGCACGCCTGTCGGTCATCAAGATCCAGCTGAGCAAGTATGGCTTCGCTCACGCGATGATTTTATTTGGAACTAGCTGACGTCCCGCGGTTTCACCCGCGTAGTTCCCGTTCCCGTGGGAGTACGGGAATAAAATATAGCCTATAGCACTCACGAATAATGTAGCTTTCTACCAGTGAAATAATTTTTAAAATTGATTCATTACTTCCGGAGATTACCCCCTACATACAAACTTACAAACAAATGTTACCTCTTTATTATAATATTAGTATAGATTCCTCAGATTTGTCTAATTTAGGAATAATAAATGTGATAAACTTTATGGAATAAAAATAAAAGGGTCCTCCTTTTTTTGAAGGATAAGGAGCTTCCAAAGTTCCAACCCGTTCTTCATACCTCTACATGATGTAACATTTATTAAAGTCACAACTGCTTCTATGATGACTCAGACCATGATACTGAACAACTTGTGTTCTATGACGTTTGGAAATTATTTTTTTTTTAAGTTTCACCATACATGTTGATCAGCAGATCGCGTCAAGTCCTATAGAAAGTTTAGCTTTCTTGTTGCGAATCTCATGAACTCGTCCAACAATAGTTGTTCAGTTTTATGTTCCGACACATCACACGAGGATGTACGTTTAAATGATGTTTATTTTACAAATAGGCTTTTATAAACAATGATACACGTCATTTTTTTTAAACTAGATGGGGCCGGTGTTTCGTACCTGACTACCCTAAGACGAAACAGCCGAAACAAACTCGTAGGTCAGAGTTTCTTTTAAGGTCCAGACATAATCTTGATCAAATCCATGGTCTATGTTACACCTTGTATACATGTAGTATCTGGTTTATGAACTAGTGCTACAATTAAATTTACCTCAGTAGAACCAGTGAAAGCCACTTTGTCGACATCGGGGTGGTGGGTCAGGGCAGATCCAGCTGTTGGTCCGTATCCGGGGATAACGTTGAGGACACCAGCGGGGAAACCAGCCTCCTTGACTAGGGCAGCCATTGCCAATGCGGTGAGTGGGGTCTGCTCGGCGGGTTTGAGGACTACTGTGCAACCTGTAGAAGACATTAGAATTAGTTCCTGTGTAGTAAAAAAAATGTGTTGTATCTCAGACAAAATAGTCCTATACAACAATAGTAACAAAATAGTCATATACAACAACAATAATAATACAAATTTATAGAATGTGTATATTAAATGAAACAACAATAGTAACAAAATAGTCATATACAACAACAATAATAATACAAATTTATAGAATGTGTATGTTAAATGAATAAAGGAATACAAAATAAAATAAAAAATATTAAAAAATAAGTAAGTTAAAAGAGTATTAATTTACTATTGTCTCATTCGTTCAAAAAATGTATTTAACAGACCAAAAACATAATACTTATAAAAAATTCATAAATCAAGTTTTCTTATTTGAAGCTTCACGAATTTGTGATTGTTTTTTAGATTGTGAGACAAAGATATTCCATAAAAAAAAATCCGATCTCGTATGTATGATGACCATTTTGACAACGGTGATTGGTGATGGTTATCATCATCGTTTATAAACTTTCTTCAGAAAGTTATCTTTCAAGTGTATAGAATATTAAATAAGTAGTCTTCAATGAACAAGAAACTTACCGGCAGCGAAGGCGGGGGCGATTTTCCACACAAACATGGGGATAGGGTAGTTCCATGGCAGAATTTGCCCGCAAACACCCACGGGTTCTTTCAGTGTGAAGGTCATGACGTCACCGTCTGAAATATAATGGCGGCTTTAAGCAACGGCGTCGTACAAGGTCATGGTCACATCAATTCCATAGACTCTATTTTTTTACAGCACTGCCAAATTGTCGGCACTAGGAATTGCCGGTTCAGTATTATTTGAGTATAGGGCTAATTTAAGTTTGATTTGAACCCGATTGCAATTATTATTAGGTATATTTTAGCTTATACATTTATACAAGTAAAATATGTAGGTAAATTTGGGTTATCAAAACATCCTATTAATTTGTTTTGTTAATCAGAATCAGGAAATCATGTATAATTGTATAATCAAGATATTATCGAACTTAGATAATTAATATTTCAAGCAGTTGAAGGTTGGCGTTTGTGATTTGTACACGCAATTATTTATCAATTCATTATGACCATCAACTTCTTCATTAATTAAACTATGTATTTTCTTCGATAAAGATCTTTCCTTAAAGACGTGGCTTACGAAATAGATTGTTTATTTTATATGTTTAAGCCAACATGTCGTCAAACTGACGCATTAACATTTTTATTGCATTTTATAATTTTATAACACATTTGCTCGTAATGGGTCTCTTATTTCACCCATTTCAATATCGTAATGAATCTCATTACGTACTTGTGCAGTAATGTAATGTACAACGCACGGTTTATCAAGATGCTCCGTCAAAAAGGAACGGTACTTTTTAAATCTTAGCAAAGAGTTTTTATGACAAGAAAAGTGGTCAACATTTTATGAATAAAATTAACTGTGGGAAATGAAATATAATAAATAAACATTTAATTTAATAATTTTGACAATAAATTACAACCATTTATTTGTAACAAAAATGCAAAAATATTAATTTACTTTATTAGTAATACTGGCTGTTTTTTGTCTTTGCTTTAAAAAAAAGCGTTGATGCGCGCGCATCGCTAATTTGTGAACAAGTAAAAGATTTATTCGTTAAGGAAAGTCCGAGTTTTATTTATTTCCTCGCAAATATGTTATAAAACGTCGTATGACATACGTGCGCTTTGATAATTACAGCCTCTGCTTTATTATAGCCCTCGCCTACGGCTCGGGCTAGCAATATCGCCTCGACTGTAATTTTCAACTTACCGCACTTATATCATAATGTACTATTACATGACATGTTATCTGCATGTATTGTAATGAATCAAACTAATGTAAAAATACTAAACCGTTTTTTCGGGAGTTTTTTTTTACATTTCACATTTGACTTTAGCCTTGACAACAGTTTAAAAAGTGCCTAAACGATATGTTTATGTCATTCAGGTTATAAATATTCTAAGATACCTGCGGGAATGGTGTTGCCGAGAATTTTATCGGCTTTTCCGGCGTAGTATCTGATGATGCCAGTAGACCAGAAAACCTCGCCTTCAGCCTGTTTGACGGGCTTTCCGCAGTCCAGGGTTTCCAGTTCACCCAGATACTTGGCATCCCTCTCCATGAGGTCAGCCAGTTTGAGGAGGAGGCGACCTCTGGCGGAAGCATCGAGGGTACGCCATTCTGAGTAACGGTGGAAGGCTTTCTTGGCTGCAGCCACAGCAAGGTCTACGTCAGCCTAAAACAAAAAACCGGTGTTGACAGACGGACGGACGGACAGACGGACAAGAGAGTGATCTTATAAAGGTTCCTTTTTTGACCTTTTGAGGTACGGAAAAACGATCAACCATCTTTTACTAAAAGGCAGTGCGAGAAAAGGATGGCTATAGCTATGAACTAAGTTAGAGATGTCAAACTAGTTTATGCCTTGCGCTTCACCGTGTTTTTAGTCGACATGTTTTAACGTGCACCCTTCATTTGTATGGAAATATTAGTTCCAACTAAATTTGACAGCTCCAAATTACGTCCGTCTCTTTCTCGTGTTATTAGAGGGAAAGAGATAGCAATAGCCTAAATTAAGTTTAGATTGTGCACAACAGAATCGACACCAATGTCGTATTTCAACTAAAAACAAAAGAATCTCTGAAGTGTTAGGCAGAGTTGTACCTTAGTAGAAGGTACACCCACATTTCACCAGTTATCAAAATCAAAGCATTTATTTAAAGTAGGCCAGTTACAGGCACTTTTGAATTGTCGAAACAAAGATGAAAATTAAATGTTAGTAACAGTCCCAGTCACAAGACATAAAAACTGTGAAAGTAGTTAGTTGCCCATTCCCTAGCGTAGATCTCTATGGAGCAGAGCGGGCAAGAAACTCCATGCCCATGGAGTTTCTTTTAAATCAAAATGTTGTTACAAAATCTTGGTTACATCATTCATGTTGAGATGGTATATTATGTGAGAACAATGTAAAAAGATATGCACGTTAAAAGTGTCCACAGTTATGTTTATAATATTCGCCATTTAATAGGGGGCGATCCTATTGCCATCTACCGGGCACAAATCCAAACTCCGTGGCAACTTCTAAAAAATCTTGAAGAAAAAACCCAGTAGGTAACATTTTGCCTGATCTAAGAATCGAACCGACCTCTTGCTCAGCAGTAGCGCTTGCGACTACAATATTAAGGTAAATAGTCAAGAGTTAGTCTAGGCCAGTGTTTTTCAACCTGGGGGTCGCAAGAGGTCGCGAAAACCACCTCAATAAACAAAACACTAAGGCCTAGAAAAATAGATTTAATAAGAAAATGTTAACTAAAGGATATAAACATTCGTATGTTCATACAACTTAACAAAATAAAAACACATTAGTACTTAAAATCCATCTTATTGAGGTTTTGCTTGTTTTTCATTATCTAATTTCTACCGTCATGGATCCGTTTTTGCTACGTTGCGAATTAAATCGAATTCCAAATTAAAAAAAAATGTGTTAAAAACATTTATACATTATAAAATTTTGTATAAATTTAATATTTGTAACATAATACTTAAAATACTTGAAAAAAAAGCGAAGGAGGTCGCCAAATATTTTTTCATACTAAGGGGGTCGTGTCATGAAAAAGGTTGAAAAACACTGGTCTAGGCTGTTGCATCGAACTATGTGTTGTTAGGTTTAAGGCGACTACAGGAGCTAAATTAGCAAATCTATGTGTGGTGGTTCAAACTTCGTTTGAAATACTGTAAGAATAAAGTTCTAATCAGCTTGCACTACAAAGTGGATGTTACGTCGCCGTCGGTCACTGCGGGCCGAATGCGAAATGAGTGTTTTTTTGCGATTTACAAAAAATCTATCGATTGGACTAAAAAAATAAAACACTATCATGCTATGTTGCTTGTAGAATTATTTGCCAAAAAATCAGAATGATCGCATGTATTTTAGTAAGGTTTTTACTCGTTAAAATAAATGTTTAGAGATAGGTTCGTGATTTTTTTTATCGAGTAAAATTAGTTGTATTATGTTTTCAAAACACTATCATACTAGCATATATCCTGAAGAATATCATATATTTTTCTGGTTTTGTTTATTGCAGTGAATCATATGCTTTTATGCATTATAAAACTCGCGTTTAGCTCCTGTAGTCCCCTTATGGCGAGAGTTACATAAAAAAAAACATTTCGTACTCATCACCATTACGTTAGGGCGTTTCAAACTACCTACCTACTCAAAAATGACGTTTTAAATCATCTGACCGTCCTATCGAGTTTTGATAACAAAACTCTGATAAATTATGAAATATCTCTGATACATTGATAATCATGTAAGATACAATACTTATCGAAATTAATATCCATGTTTTTGTGAAAACTGCAATTCATGATTATGTTCTGGGTGATAAGAAATGTAGGTAGATAATGTATTACATAAAATTATTCGTTTATGAATGTAATAAAATACAATACATTGTTTGATTACTCATTATCTAACTTGACTACCTACTATGAAATACTAGTCGTAATCGTTGACCTTGTGGTTGACCTATAATTCTATAAGCATTCAAGTCAAAATTTGTTAACCAAGCTTTTTTAAAAAAAGTTCGGTGTGGTGATCCAAAATTAAAGTCAAAAGGTTAGTTTCGTATTATTTATGGCCAGTCGCGATCAAATATAACGTCATCGGTGCCCATCGTGGCTGATAGTCACCGTAACTCATTTTGACAGACGCTTTCGTATCGATTCTTCTAATATTGCGATTATGTAAGCATAGTGGTCATCAAATTGATGACAACTGAGTTTGAAGTGGTTTTCGTGAATGACGTTACACCGTACCCGGGGTGTTAGTCACCATAAAGTGATATCCACTCAGTGTGATACGTAATACCAATATTATGACATTCACGGTTGTCATCAAAGTTCGGTGTACAACCGAAGCTTGATAGTCACTGGATATCAGAAAGATACGTAAAAGGCCTGTTGGACAATCAAGATTTACGCCTAATATAGAATTAGCTCAACGATATCATAAAACAGTCAGTAATATTGCAACCATTATCAGTAAGGATTATTGAAATGGGATAAGTTTAACTCCATCTTCCAAATTCTTTGTAATATTAGTTTAAAATTTTCACTCACTTTGTCGCCTTCAGCCACCTGTATGATAACGCTCTCATCCTGAGGGTTGATGGTGGGGAAGGTCTTCTTGCTGACTGAGTCCACCCACTCATTGTTGATGAACAACTAAACAGAAGAAAAATATCATTATCATCATCATCTTCTAGCCGAAATACGTCCAATGCTGGACATTGGATATAGGCCCAAGACATTGATCCTAGTCCTGAAATACTTGATTAGCAAATCAAAAAACAACATAACATAACATCACCTAAAAGCCTCGAAAATTAAGGCAGAGTGAATTACGAATATTATTATTATTCATTAATTACTGAATTTAGTCAAGCATTCAGTAGCTTGCTGAATGCGATTATACTTGACTAAATTCAGTAACGACTGAATTAAGACGACTAAATTCAGTGAAGTGTAATAAAATAAGCGCTTTACAGCACACCCACAAAACGTCCAAACATTTTTTTTTCTAAAATAAAGAAAAACTTGTGTAGGTACCCACACAAAGTGTTTATTCGTAAAATGGTTGAACAACAAAATTTATAGGAGGTAATCAATCGTTTGCAGAAAAAAAAAGATTTATATATATTTTTTGTAGTTTTTATGTATTTTATTTTTTATTATGGTTATTTTATATTGTAATCCAAGTACTATTTATTTTATTTTTTATTTTGTGGGTAATCAAATATTTATGCTGTCTTGGCTTTCGTACGTTTTTTCACGGGTGACCACTGAAGACCAGCGCTGTAGGCTCCCCATAGCACAGCATCATGCTGAGTGGTGACCTGCTTGTCCTAGTCACGACGTGCAAGCGTTAAACTTTTTGTTCTGTTCTGTTGTATTTATAAACATTTGTTATGCGATGTGTGTTTTTTTTGTCATTTTGAATGTCCCTCCGACAAATAAATAATTATATTGTCTTTCTTTCTTCTATAATTATGTTCAAACAACCGGCCAAGTGCGAGTCGGATTCGTGCATGGAGGGTTCCGTATCATTATCTATACACCATTAGACAAAACGGCACAAAAATCACTATATGTTGCATGGGGGGGGGGGGGGGCCTTAAATATTTATTTTATTTTAATTATTTATTTTAAAGTGAATATATACAAAGCGTCTATCTGTTGCCGTTATCAATATCGCGCTAAAAACGGCAAAAAAATCATGTTGTATGGGAGCACTAGCCCCCTTTAAATATTCAGACGGACAGACGGTTAGTGGAGTCTTAGTAATACTAATAGGGTCCTGTTTTTACCCTTTGGGTATGGAATCGTAAAAACGAACACTCACATTCATGAGTTTCCTGTAAGTATGTCCATAAAGGAGCATAACAAGCCAATCATTTCACAGAATCGTCAATGTTTTGACTGAAAACGTATTTGCTACAATTCATATTGATCCGCAAATCACCTATTGTGGTTTTGTTGTCCGATTCAACGATTCAATGCCTGAGTTTCCAGTACTTTGCATTGTGTATGTATACCGCAAGTATTGAATACCGAAGTCTAACATTACAGTCTGTTACTAACCACTTTATGTAACCCTATATTTGACGACCACTCATAAAATCAAATATTAACATAAGACATAGGAATTACTCAGGGGTGTATGCCATATATTTATTATATATATATATATATATATATTATTTTGTAGTTGTGTAAAAAAACTAATATGAAAGGAGACTTTAATAGTTAACCTAGATAAATACGGAAATTATCACATAATATCAAGAAATAATTTAAGATTTGTAGATATTTTTTTAAAACAAAGTTTTTATTAGTGGTTCTTTCTTTAACTAACTTTATAATAGTTCATTCAATAGGTCAGATATGCAGTCGCTCTATGTAAAATACTGGTATTCAGCTGCATCTGGTTAGACTGAAAGCCGAATCCAACATAGTTGGGAAAAGGCTAGGCAGATAATGATCATAATAGTTCATTCAAATTATTATAGTGTAGCAGCAAAATTCTCTAAATACATTTCAAGTTCAACAAAATCTAAATCTACATCTAAACAAACACAAAACCAAGTATAAATCCTAAACCCCAAAAATAACATTCCGGTAAAAACGTGTTATCAGTCAATATGTTTTTACAAGCATACATCATGTAAGTCATGTAATTCATAGTCCACGCGTACACCGGTAACCAATTGAATATTTTCGTCAACACATTGAATTGCTTTTTAACCCTACTTTGTGAATTTCACAGTAATTTCTTCAGTAACATTTTCATAGGTAAAGTGTTTTTTAAATAAAGTGTAAATAAATCTTACCTTAGTGTATTTGATGTCAACTTTAACCATTTTCTAGCCGGTTTTTGTGTACACGTGCGTTCGCTCCGGTGCTCTGCAATGAATGGTTGATTCTCGCACACCGCGCCGGCATTAAACACAGCGTCACACACATGTGTGATTAGGTAAAGTACTCCTCAATACAGATTATATTGACCAGTGTTCCGTATGTTTTTATTAGAACAGTAAACTGCTTTGAATTAATGTTCTTTTGTCTGTTTCTGTTGTATTAGACACATAAACTAGTGGGTTTTTGTCTCCATCTTGTGTTTTTTAGTACGCATGCGCGTAGTAGCACAGCGCATGCGTCAAAACTAGTTGATCTCATTAGTTATACGTGGAGAGATGGCAGCAAAATATCCTATAATATTTTACATATTTATGCCAGTTGTTGCTATGACTACCTACCTACACATTTACACTCTTCCGTCATTATATAAACTAAGATGGAGTGATCTATTGTTTATAAATAGTCGTCATTCGGTATTGGCTCACTGATGTCTCATTCTTGAAAGAAAATATATTCTTATTTGTGTGATCGGCGACTTCTATTTCAGTGTACTTAGTGCAGATATCACGGATAGTTCTTGAACGCGATTATAGTTGGTGCCAGTTAAGATGAGAATAGCGGTCATTGCCCTTTCCCTAATATCTCTTCGTACGAACCAAAACAAATAAACCATGTATCGTTTTTCATTACAAAAAATGTTGAAGATCACGATAGTTGACGATTCAAGACTTGAACAGGCTTATTATTGGTTTTCAAAATTAAGAAGTTTAATAAATGTAGGTGGGTCAATGACCGCTATTCTCATCTTAACTGGCACCTAGTATAGATGCTAATCGTGTTCAGGGGGCTTAATATGGCCGCTTTAACAAAACCATAATAATTATGATTTTGCTGAAGCGGCCATTTAATAATAATAATAATGATTAGTGATCAGGCAACTAAGGCCCATAGATAAAATATACAAAGTAATAATTAACAACAATAATATACCTACTAATACATATGTTAAACCATAGGAAACCGTGTTTTATACCCAGTGCCGGTTTTAGCACTACCAGCGCCCTGGGCGAGATTTCTAGCGCGCCCCCTAACTGCAATTTTAAACCCATACGAAAAAAAGGCAAAGGATAGGTATAATGTAACTAATAAAAACATACTTTTCTAGCCTATATAACGGCGAACTCTTTTATTAATTGGCCACCAGGCGAGTGAATTGCGCGCTCCGCCGCTAGTTCGACGTGAACACACACTAACACCTCACTCCAGGCCTGGACTGGGACCCAAAACCGGCCCGGGCATTTAAAGAGACGGTCGGCCCTCCACTCTCAAGAGAAAGGAAAACTACTAATGTAAATTTTGAATCAACCGAAGGAAACGTCTAAAATAGAATGTTAAGCTGAAATGCTAGAGTGCGACAACAAAAAGAAGTAAAGCTCCAAGAACGAGCGAAGCGAGCTCGCAAATTGAAACACCTACCTTGGACAGGTTAAATTGTTTCGACCCTTTATACAAGAGTTACTTGGTCGAGTTGCAGACAAAGCCAACATTCAAGAGGAAGTAGAATGCAAGAGCGAGCCAAGCGAGCTCGAAAATTTTTTGCCACCTCACCTTGGACAGGCTAGAATTGTTTCGACCTCTTGGAGTTACTTGGTTGACTTATAATAGACAATGTAAAGATCCAAGAGAAAGTAGGTTGCAAGAGCGAGCGAAGCGAGCTCGAAAATTTTTGATACCTTGCCTTGGACAGGTTAGAATTGTTTCGACCTCTTGGAGTTAATTGCTTGACTTATAATAGACAATGTAAAGATCCAAGAGAAAGTAGGTTACAAGAGCAAACGAAGCGAGCTCGAAAATAATTACATCTTGCCTAGAATAAAATTTAAAAAGTTTTGTAAAAAATGTTTAAGTTTCTAGCGGTAGTACGAGTTCCCAGAGGCTCATTTTAGCCTTAAAAATATTTTAGTTTGAGTGTGATTGTACTTACTGTACGCTACAAATTATTACGTAATTACTAATTCTATGGCATCAGACAGGAAAATTAAAAACATTTAAAAATCCTGAGCCTCTAGGGCAGTGGTCGTCATACAGAGGGCCGCGGGCCGCATGGCGGCCCTCGGGTGATATTTATACGGCCCGCAACAAAACAAATGATTTCAGTAGATAATATCAAAATATGATTTTGCACAAGAAATTAATTAAATAGATGCGGGTAGGTGTAAATTTACTCGTGCAATCCGTTCGCTTGCTTTAAATTAATTGTTTGCTAGTTAGTTCATTGAGTTGGCAAATAAAGATATCACATTGGTCACAGTCACAGGACTCACAGGTAACAATTGCCATACAAAATCCGGACAATCGCGTTTGGACAGCTGATAAAAATATGTCCATAGATTGGTAGTGTCAACTAAAATGATACAAGAATGTGCGGCCCGCAGTGATACCTCACATTGTCCTATGTGGCCCTTCACCAGAAAAGTGTGACGACCACAGTTCTAGTTCTAGGGGGTACCATTACTACAGATAGAGTCCAAGAGTAAATGGAATTAGGTCCTCGATAGGACGTTATTTTAATCGATATATTGCGATGTTTTTTTTTAAATAGAAAATAAAGTCGACCGCCAGTAGGGCACACCGGCCCATCGCCCGATGCCCATTGGGCATTTGCCCGATTTGCCCGTATGGCCAGTCCGGGCCTGACTCACTCTCACGCATATGCATAAGATAATGAAACTTTACTTGGGAAGAGACTGGACCCCACGACACAGGCTATCCTAGTGTGGAGTCCAGGGAATTTGTAAAAATCTAGCGCCTAAGGATCATTGTTTGATCATGAAGGGGCGCCTGCGGCGCCCTTTCGTATCCGGCGCCCTGGGCGGTCGCCCACCCTCGCCCCCCCCTAACGCCGCTACTGTTTATACCCCCAGCTTCAATGATAGAATTCACTCCTGTACACACACACATATGCACACACATAGTCATTTGTTTTTTCGAATTGGTTGCGTCCGCGTCGGTACTGAATCCTGAAAATAAATCTTGGCATTGGCATTGTACAGAGGAGGGTGACATTGTTTAATTATATCACATAAAAGTAGGTACCTACGTATAATCATTATCTAACTAATTTATGCGTGAGTTACCCGATTTTGGAGCAGCATGATTTTACGAATTAATTTATCATGGCTTGATAATTTATTTAATGGACTAGAATTGACTTGAGTGTTTTGATTTACGCAGCTTCAGATTTTATGCAACTTAATTACATTTGGGGTTTTCTAGGGGTAAATAAAGAAAGCAAAAGTATTAATTGGACTAGCGCAGGAAAACACAATAATACAGAATTGTATCAAAGTAAACAAACAAAAAATGAATATAAGCATACTACTATAAATACTAAAACTAAAGTTCAATTACTAATTCCTGAATAGACTCTTGTTAGGTGGACAGCCTGTTAGCTTAGAAAATAATGAATATTAGCGACATCTATGATTGAGTTTTCAACCACGATGATGCCTGAGATTACAACATTGGTTCCTGATTGGTGGTTGTGCAGGTGGTCTTTTTACCGGACTGCGCCAGAAGGCGGGTAAAGAAAAAAACAAGTTCAGGAAACAGGACATATTGACTGCAACAGTCGGGACCCATTAAATAATCTAGACCAAAATCATTACATTCAATATGGGCCCCGACTGTTGCAGTCAATATGTCCTGTTTCCTGAACTTGTTTTTTTCTTTTCAGTTTTTATTTAAAGCTATTATTTATTTTTTACGCAGTCGCGTTTTTTTTTTTTTTTTAACTACGGTTTAAGATGTAAAGTTTGTACAAAATTGGGTGCTTTTATGCTATAAACATCGAACTGCAAAGTCACGAAGTAGATTAGATAACATAAATGTTTGTCATGTTAGAGATACTAGGTACAACACCATTTAATTGTATTACCTGATGTTGTGTTCCTGAACCTTTTGTATTTACAAGTACTACGATACTCATAGTTACTATCAATGATAAAATTTGTTGAAGGTAATTTAAAGATAAGATACCAAGTGAAGTATACAACATGTTTTAGGGATAGAGATTTCTAATAAAAAAGATAAAGCCTAAAAACATAAGTTGAAGTGAGCCTTTGCAAAAAAAAATTATGAAATACATCGGTGAAGGAAAAAATCGTGAGGAAACCTTTTTTTTTTTTTCGGATGGGAAATCATCAAATTGTTGTAGATAGTAAACTAAAAGGCCATGTATCAATGCTATGTATGTGGCATAGAGCATACTGTGACTGACACAAAGAACTTGTCTTTGCTTTTTCTTATGTAACGTGTGTCTACTTTTAAATAAATCTTATCGCATCTTACTATATAATATTATTTTCCAAACAATAATCCAATAGGTTATGGGCCCAGGACACTATCAGGAAAAATAATAGTAAGATTTCTTCTGAAACTGCGCAATCCGCTAAAGTGAAAAAAGTCGGCCGGTGTGACCGGTGTGCCTTGTGACCTACACAATGGCGTCTTCAACTAATTCGTCAGGTACGTCTTCTTCACTGAATCAAATTGATAAATTACGTGGTTTAGAGAACTATGGAACATGGAAATTCATTATGAAAATGACTTTGGTTCATGAAGACTTGTGGGATTGCGTCGAGAGCAACGGAAAATGTGATGAAAAAAGACACAAAAGGCACTGGCAAGGATATGCCTGTCCGTAAATTCAAATATATTTCCGCAAATTCACTATTGTAAGAACGCGCAAGAAGCGTGGTCTAACCTTGAAAAGGCTTTCGAGGATAAGGGACTGTGTCGAAGATTATCATTACTACGAATGCTGTTTAGTACAAAACTCGGCGGTGATGGTATGGGTAGTTACCTCAGTAAGATAGTTGAATTATCACAACAACTACAGGATATAAACTCTCCTCTTGATGATGATTTTGTGGCGGTAATTATGTTAAGCGGACTGACGGGTGACTATGATCCTCTAATAATGGCTCTAGAAAACTCTAATATCGAGCTATCCAGTGATGTAGTAAAGGCAAAGTTGTTACAAGAATCTCAACGTCGTGATAAGCCAGACGAGAGTGCAACCGCACTATCTGCATCACGTAACACATCAAGAAAACCTCCAAAATGCTATAGATGTAAGAAAACGGGACACTTTATTAAGGATTGCCCGAAGCAGAGTAAGAACGTCAACAAGGAAACTTCGAAAGTACTGTTGACGGCACTGTCTGTCAGCATCGAGTCAAGTGAGTGGTATATTGATAGTGGAGCAACGGCTCACATGTGCAATGATAAAAATGCCCTAGTTAATTTTGTGCATAGTAAGCCTATGATTGTAACAGTAGCCAATGGTGAAAAATTAGAGACTGCACGATGTGGCAATGTCAAGGTTCAGCTCAAAGACTGTATTAGGATAATTAGTAATGTATATTATGTACTGCTGTCTGCCAACCTATTGTCTGTCAGTACCTTAGTAAGTAAAGGGTACAAAGTAGTTTTTAATGCTCAGAAATGTCATGTTTATGACGGAAATGATGTTTTAGCTTCAGGAAGTTTAGATGCAGGGGTCTACAAGTTAGACATGTGTCAGACTCAGTGCTCAGAGAGGGGTACTATTAAATCATCAGTAACGTCAGTGACATCAGCTCCAGAAGCAGTCTTTAAGGCTGCTTGTTCGCCTAAATCGAAGGAAAAGATTTCGGTAGCATCGCAGGAAACCTGGCATCGTCGTCTCGGACACTTAAACTCCAGAAGTATGGCGCTTCTTAAACAAGGTATGGTCAAAGGTATTAATTACGACTCTACAGTGTTTCAGCCATGTATTGCGTGTATTGAGGGCAAGCAATGTAAATTACCGTTTCCCAAGAAGTCATACACAAGAGCTTCTGAGGTTTTAGGTTTGGTACATACAGACCTGTGTGGTCCTTTACCTGTTGCGTCTTTTAGTGGTGCCAAGTATTTTCTTTGTTTCATCGATGACTATAGTAGAAAAACATTTGTGTATTTTCTTGGAACAAAAGATGAAGTGTTTGAGCATTTCAAACATTTTAAAGCTATGGTTGAAAATGAAACCAACCAGAAAATTAAGATTCTCCGTAGTGACAATGGTGGTGAGTTTGTTAATATAAAATTACAGACTTTGTTGAAGATTAATGGCATCAAGTATCAAACTACGGTCCCTCACTCGCCACAGCAAAATGGAGTGGCTGAGCGTGCAAATAGGACCATTCTAGAGAAAGCGAGATGTATGCTGCGAGATGCTAAGCTTGACAATAAATTCTGGGCTGAAGCGGTCAACACTGCAGTCTACTTGAAAAACAGAAGTCCAACCAAAGCTGTCATTGGATCAGTTCCAGAGGAGAAATGGACCATCTATCTATCTATCATGGGGTTTTGGTTTCCGCACTTAGTCCTTAAAGTGGACCATTGTGCGTGAGCCGTGGTGGCCGTTTACTCCAACCAGCCCACCTCCCTCCAGAAGCAGATCAAACTTCCCGGTCTTCTCAGGGCGTCCGCAAGGGATCTTGGTGTACCCAAGGTCTCCTCGCGAATCTTGGTAACGCCAGTGCACTCAAGGAGCACATGGGCCACCGTTTCCTCCGCCTCCATGCACGCTCTGCATAGAGGACTGTCAGTGATTCCTAGGGTGTGGAAGTGTTTATTTAGTGAACAGTGTCCAGTGATGGTCCCCGCCACCAGTCGTAGGCTATCTCTGTCCAGGCGCAGAAGGCGCCTGGTCAGCTTTGTGTCAAGGGATGGCATGGCTTCCTTGGATTGCCTACACCCTGGTGCCGAGGTCCACCATTTCTCCGCTTGTATTCGAGTGTGTTCCCTTAACCAGCTTCTTAGTTGCTTGAAGGGAATAGGCACAATGGGCTCGGGTCCGCAGGGTTTTGTGCTGGATCCTCTTCTGGCAAGCTCATCAGCCGCATCGTTCCCAAGTGATCCACTGTGACCTTTGATCCATTGTAGTGTTACCGTGTTATGGTTTAGTACCGTGATTCGTTCTAGGGCATTGTGACATTCTAGTATCAGTCTTGACGTTATCTGAGTACTCTTTAAGGATTGAAGGACTGAGGCACTGTCGGATATTATTCGAATATTGGTATCCGTAACCTCCCTGGCCTCTATAGCGTGTGCCGCTTGGATGATACCCACACACTCTGCCTGGTAAACAGAGTTGAGTATTCCAAGGGGTTTGGCTATTTTAATGTTTAGGTTGTCGGAGAACACCCCGAAACCTGTCCCGTCGTCGGTTTTTGATCCATCAGTGTAGATTCTTAGCTCGTTCGTACCTGAGTAGAGAAATGGACCAATAAAAAGGTGAATATTAATTATTTACATATATTTGGCTGTATTGCGTATGCTGTTTCTCATATTCGAAAGAAACTTGATTCCAAGAGCAAACAATACATATTTGTAGGTTATTGCGAAGATACGAAAGGTTGTAGGTTGATAGAACCTGATTCGTTTAAGTGTATCAAGGCAAGAGATGTCAAATTCTTGGAAAATACATTTATTTCTGACTTAGCAGATAGGTCACATGATGATATTTATAAAAACATGAGCTCATTAAATCTCTCTAGTTCAAGTATCGGGCAAACTGCAGAGGCACAGTCTGATTCCAATGAGATTTCAGAAACTGATGAGTCTCCTGAGCACTCTGAGACATCTTCAACAAAGAGGCGTGCAAGGGAGACAAGTATTATCACAGTAAGTGACTCTGAGAGCGGGAACAGTTCTGATGCAAATGATACTTTGGATTCAACTTACATTCCAGGAGAATCGTCAATAGAAGATGCACTGGCATCATCAGATTATGAAGATTCAATGATGTTGAATGGGTCTGCACAACTAGTATGTAGATTAAGCAGTTATGATGAAGAACCGGAGACAGTGAAAGAGGCACTGAACGGTCCAGATGCAGCTAAGTGGAAAGAAGCAATAACAGATGAGTATAAGTCTTTTATCAAAAACAATTGTTGGACCCTTACTGAAAAACCAAGTGACCAGAAACCAGTTAAATGCAAATGGATTTTGAAGAAGAAAAGAGGTCTCAACGGTGAATTGTTGAAATATAAGGCACGACTTGTGGCAAAGGGCTACACACAACAATATGGAGTAGATTATGAAGAAACATTTTCTCCAGTTGTAAGATACTCTACAATTAGGACTCTGATTGCTATTGCTGCTCAATATAACTTAAATATTGATCATTTGGACGTAAAGACTGCATTCTTAAATGGCGATTTAAAAGAAACAGTTTATATGGAGCAACCAGAAGGTTTTAAGATAAATGGCAAAGAACAATTTGTTTATAAATTAAACAAAGCCATTTACGGATTGAAACAAGCATCTAGAATGTGGTATGAAAAAATTAATGATGTTTTAATGAAGAAATTTGGATTTAGTAGAACATCATCAGAACCATGTGTTTATTTCAAAAGATTACAAAGCGAGATTATAATAATTGCTTTGTACGTCGATGACATCCTTTTGTTCTCATCAAACTTGAAAAAGGAGTTTGACATGCATGATCTGGGACCAGCCCATCAGATATTGGGGATGAGGATTTGTAAACAGGGAGATAAGATCACTCTGGATCAGTCAGGTTATATAATGAAAGTCCTAGAGAGATTTCACATGACAGACTGTAAATCTGCGAAAACTCCGATTGAAAAAGGATTAAAGTTAACTGCAAGTCAAGAAAATAATAATAAATATGATTATAGGAATTTAATAGGCTGACTTATGCATATTGCAGTTTGTACCAGACCTGATATTTCTCATGCTGTGAGCGTGCTGAGCCAGTTCAACGAATCTCATTCAGAAACTCATTGGAAAGCAGCTAAGCGTGTGTTGCGCTATCTCAAAGGTACTAAAGATTATTGTTTAATTTTTCAAAAGAGTGAGCTGAATGTCACTGCATATGTAGATGCAGATTGGGCAGTTGACGAAAACGATCGTAGATCTTATACCGGTTTTGTTTTCAAACTTGGTAGTAGCACAATATCATGGGAGAGTAGAAAACAGAAAACAGTGGCTCTCTCTAGCACGGAGGCTGAATATATGTCTTTATCAGATGCCTGTAAGGAGGCTTTGTTTGTTAAAAATTTCTTGCATGAACTACTTGGAAAGTTTAGCAAAATATTGGTTTATAATGATAATCAATCTGCTCAAAGAATATATACTAATCCTGTGTATCATAGCAGAACAAAACACATATATGTAAGGCACCATTTCATAAGAGATATTGTTAAAAAGGACATTATTAAAATTGAGTATTTGTCAACTGATGAAATGATAGCCGATATCTTAACGAAACCCTTAACGAAGGAAAAACACGATTTGTTTTTAAAGGATTTAGGTTTATTCAAATTGTGTTAGTTGTATATTTAAAGTGTATAACGTGTTATTTAAGGACCAGTTAGTTGTGTGGTACATCGCCTTTAGTTTAAGGGCAAGTGTTGTAGATAGTAAACTAAAAGGCCATGTATCAATGCTATGTATGTGGCATAGAGCATACTGTGACTGACACAAAGAACTTGTCTTTGCTTTTTCTTATGTAACGTGTGTCTACTTTTAAATAAATCTTATCGCATCTTACTATATAATATTATTTTCCAAACAATAATCCAATACAAATAACCCCTCCCGCTCTGGGCGGAGCAGGAGGGAGTGTCAGACTTTTACTGACTAAAACCCATCCATGTTCCTTCATCGCCCTTTGTGTTCCGGGGCCACGGTATCTCTTTCGAATAGTCCCGCAACCCCGGCAGGCATCGGTCCTTACGGACCCCTTCCTTTTTGCTGACTCTCTTTGAGGCGCGCGTGGAACACGAACGCGCCGTCGACACGGCCTGTCGTCATGAGACGGACGGACGGCGAGCTAGCCCATAGCTCACCGTCCACAGGCCCGCGCCTACGGTGGCCGGGGGCCACGTGGTGGTGGCCCCCGACGCCCGGGGCGTCTCCCGCGGCGGCCGGGACGTTGAGAGGTTCTCTCCCTCTCACGTTCCGCCACCTCCTTCTCTAGCATTACTGCTTCGCAGAAGGAGGTGACGGCGTCCCATTCCGTCTCGCTCCGGACCATGGCTTGCACCAGGGACAGACGCGAGAGGTCGCCGCCGCCGATCGCCGCTTCGAGGACACGGCGGTGCTCCGCCCACGCGGGGCACACCTCCACCGTGTGTTCCACCGTGTCCTCCGGTCGATCCTCACAACGGAAGCACCCGGGCGTTTCCTCCCGCCCGATTCGGTGCAGGAACCTCCCGAACAAACCTGGACTTATAATTAATATAAGCCTGAAATCGCTAACCCATCTTGAGGAAGCGTGGTGATCAATGCTCGTGCCTTCTGTGTTGAGAAGAGGCATTTAATAACATATCATTTAATTCAGGTAACAAAAGACCAATATCATAATATACCTTACAGACTAACATACATTTATAAAAACCACAAAAACCTAATTAAACTATTGAACACGAAGAGACGGCGTCATGTTGCGCTGCGTGGTGTCGCGTAGCCTTCCGCGGAATCGCCGATACATAATGCCCTTCGGCTAAAACTCTTCCTTGAGGAACTTTGTCCAATAATAGGGAACCTCTCAATATGATGATTCGGAACTCGCAGCACGAACGACTTAAAATTCGTGTTCGTTTTCGTGTTGTAGGGCAGTTAAAGGCTGGTGTTACCATATAATATTATATACCTATGTACACAAAACAAATAACACTTAAAACCTAAGCGACTGTTCTAAACAAGAGCGTATTGTTTTTTTTTTTAATCTCCTCCAGCGGATCTGTTACAGTATAGTATATTTAGATAGACAAGCAACGATTATAATACAGTAGTAAATAATATTAACATTATAGCTTACCATAGTCAGAAATAACAAGATTTTATTCACTAATACCTAAACTTATAATTATAAATTAAATCGAAAGTGTTTTATCATTGGGTGTCCTCATTATAAAAACAACGGAGGTCTGTCTTATCGGAATATTATTAACAATAAATAACAAACGACAAAGTGAAATGAAAAACAAACAGATAAGAGAAACAATATTCTTCTCTATAATGCAATTAATGATTGAAGTTATTGTGGTAACGTGATCAATATTGATGGTTGTTATTATTTTGTTGCTGGGGGGTCAATAGTAGGTTGATACAGATCACCCAAGAAAAGTTTGCGCTTCGTTAATCGTTGTCTTACTTCGGAAATATAAACGAGCGATAATATCTAATCAGCGAAACTGACTAATCAACTGTCAAATTAAATAAACTGACAGTGCTCAACTTATCTTCTAAGTAAATGCTGGGAAGCTTTAAAGGAGACGGGCACTTCTGGGCCTGATTGTATTATGTTGAGGTATGGCTTAAAAAAAGGTTATATTTTTCCATTTCAAAATGTGAAAAATCAACTCAATTTATAATTAAAAGGCTAATCTTTGTGAGGCTTACTCTGTAACGCGACGTAACTGTTACTGTTAGCTTGCGTCATCCCACTGCTGGGCAAAGGCCGTGAGTTCTAATTCTTTCGATCTAGAGATATGTGGACGTCCCACCATCTCCTAGGTATATAGCGACGCCTTTTGGTTGTGTCAGAGCAGTGCTCTACATCGTGACGCGAAGAGTAATTAAAAAAAATACGAAGTTTCGAACTGCATATCTTTTCCGGTTTAACTGTACTTTCCTAATAAGCGGTAATAATAGCCATATTATACAATTGAAGCAAATTCTTATGAAATTGATTTCAGCGATTGGCTGAATCAATTTCATAAGAATTTAAAATAATTGAAAGATCAATAAAAGTGGCTAGAGATTGTGAAATTCGAAATATACTACAACTAAACACTTGACATTAATGATATATTAATAGTAGTTAGGTATATAGGTACTTACGCGTTGTCATTGTGTCCATATTATCAAATGATATGCAGAATATCATGTAAACACACCAATTGAAAGTAGTCGCTAACTAGATTATAATGACATAATATGTATGTGAAGAAATTCAAGGTAAACATTGCTTTAGGGTGTGGTCACAATTTTAATTAGATATTAATAACTTATGGTAAGGTTTGAACAATGAAGATCCGATTCGCTGAGTTGAGTAATTTTCAATGTTGAGGTTTTTTGCGGAAGTATAAAACACAGTATTCTTGTTGATATAGACAGGTGAGCGGTAGTACACATATAGGCCCCGAGTTACGATTTGTAGGTCGAAGGTTTAAAGCAGATATTTGCAAATTGTGTAATTTATTTCATCAGCTATACAGAGTGGAGACGATAATACTACAATAAATGAAAACACGGACAATACTAGTTCATAGGAATAATTCTAAGCAATCAAAAAAATCCTAACACCAAAATTAAAAAAAAAAAAAATTCCAACAAACTAAATGGCATAAAACTGGAAACAAAATAGAACACCATTTATAAATATTGGTTCAAGTTTTTAAGTAGCGAGTTGGCAACTTGTCTTTAATGTTTTGATGTTACCGATGCGGGGGTCGTTAACCTGTCAGTGCTTCCTTAATAACAGATACATCATGTAGCAAATGTTAAAAATTAAAAATAATCTCCTGTGACTAAACTACTGGATATTTTCAAACGAATTTTTGTATGTAGACTGGGAACGTCCTAAGGTACATGAAGTTTAATTTATTGTCGTATTGAAAAATCCACGCTGTATATATGCTCTCAAAATGGTGAAGAAAAACATCGTGAGCCTTTGAAATTTTGTTTCTAGGACATGCTGGTTTCAGCATGTCCTAGAAACAAAATTTCAAAGGCATGTGCACCCACCATCCCGAATGGTGGATAAAGGTCTACTTCCCCTCACAGGATGAGGCCTGTGTCCTTGAAGTGGGAACTGTATAGGCTGTTATGTATAGACCTAGAAACTAGACAGCTAGAATATTTCATTGGAGTTCTAGATGACTTTTAATCAATATTGACTTGACCGAGACTACGCACAAAGCTGGTTTTATAAGTGGACTTTGGAGTGTAAATGTAGTGTTGTTCCACAAACATTGGGACATTTAATTTCGTGTCCTCCGTGTTCTGTTGTTTGTTCACTACAGGAACTGATAGACGATGGACGCTACAAAGCGACAAACTACTTATTAGCTCAGTTCTGGGCCGACTCAATTTATATTGCCATCGACACGTTACGATGAAGAATATCGACGAACAAGATTATATACCCATTATCACCCATTATGATGTCCCTACTTTGAAGAGGGAGCCATGAGAATTCAATCAATAAGATGAATACCGAGCAGATACGATGTATGTTAATAATAGCAAGATCGGGAAACCCTTACCTTCTCTCTCTTTTGTCATGGAAACAGACAACCTTGAATCAAAGTCGTTCCGGTCTGGGTTTCTATTGAATAGAACCCCATTCGTTTATAAACGTGTTTGGTTACGGCTCGAAATGGTCCCTTTTTTAAATTTTGATCTCACCCAATGTCTTTTCAACCGACTTCCAAAAAAAGGAGGTTCTCAATTCGACTGTATTTTTTTTTTTTTTGTTTTTTTTTTTTGTGTTTGTTACCTCAGAACTTTCGACTGGGTGAACCGATTTTGATGATTCTATTTTTATTTGAAAGCTGGTACTTCCTGTGTGGTCCCATTTAAATTTTGTTAACATCTGATGCTGATATTCGGAGATATACAATGGAACTCTTCAAAAATAGACGGCAAATCTGCCGTAAATGTTGCAATTGCTTGGATATTTATTGTTTATCCAATATCATGACGTAACATCACGCCTGTATGCTCTGAGGGGGTACACAGATGTGTACAATACACCCAGATTTCGACAGTTGGGTATGTTAAGTTGGCGCGATCGTGTTCCGCGCGCGCCTCAACTGACGTAACATCACGCCTGTATGCCATGAGGGGGTACGCAGATGTGTACAATAAACCCAGATTTCTACAGTTAGGTATGTTAAGTTAGCGCGTTCGTGTTCCACGCGCGCCTCAAAGAGATGTCAGTAAAAGGGACTGTTGTAAAGAGATACTGCGGCCCTGGAACACAAAGGGCCAAGTAGGAACATGGTTAGTCAGTAAAAGTCTGACACTCCCTTTCGCTCCGCCTAGAGCGGGACCCGTAATTTGAGTTCCCATCCGAAAAAAAAAACATGGTATGTTAAGTTCCCTAAATTGGGGATACGCCTATTACGCATATACCATGACATGTATTGTTAACAATGTCAAATAAATTCATGGCAAATATTTGTTTGGGAACAACTAAAAATGGAAAAATAAAAAACTTTTTTGCAAAAAAATAAAACCGACTTCAAAAAACACAAAAAAGTGAAAAATAACTTTAGCTTCAGAAGTCGGTGACAAAAACACTAAATCAATCAAACAAAGGTCACCGACTTCTGAAGCTAAAGTTATTTTTCACTTTTTTGTGTTTTTTGAAGTCGGTTTTATTTTTTTGCAAAAAAGTTTTTTATTTTTTATCTACACCCATGCTATAAATCCTCTATAAAAGTATCTGAAACAGTTAGCTTATTGCCAACATTAAACCAGCCAGTGTCATAATAACCATTATAACACCCAAACGGGTGTTATAATGTTGTACTGAATTTCATTATGCAACTCGTTTTAAAAAAAGAACATTGTCTAGCACGTGCGATTCACTACCACAGCGCCGTAATTAAAAAAAAACTTATAAGGTAGACTTCGAATTTCACGTCGTATCCCGCCATTTTTGTTTCATATTAGTATTGCATTATGTATTTTTTTTGTTTACAAAAATGAGTGATACAAGCTTTTTGCATTTTAATAATTGTACAATCCAAATGTAAATAATTATATTATTACCTATACATGGTTTGTACGTATATGTATTAAATACTCAGCAATTAAACTTTCCATGCATTTACATAGACTTCTTACAACACTACAACACCCTATGGTTTCAGAAACTTTTATATGGAGGATTCATATCATGGATGTAGATAAAGTCTTGTATGCAACTGTACATAATTAGGTATTAAAACACTCATGTGATACTATTATCACACTCGGCTTCGCCTCGTGTGATAAACCCACATTCGTGTTTTAATACCCCTCATTATACAACAGTTGCATAAATAACTATTTTACTGATGGGAAATCATTATATGACTCCTCCCGCTCTGGGGGTCTAAAATGGCCGCTTTATTAGAATCGTAATATGAATCACGTTAAAAATTTAAAATTCTTAAAATGGACTTTATGCTTATAGACATAAAGCCCATTTTTTTTTTTTTTTTTTAACGTGATTCATACTAAGATTCTTCGCGGATTCTGCTAAAGCGGCCATTTTAGACCCCCTGGGCGGAGCAGGAAGGAGTGTCAGACTTTTACTGACTAAAACCCATCCATGTTCCTTCATCGCCCTTTGTGTTCCGGGGCCACGGTATCTATTTCGAACAGTCCCGCAGCCCCGGCAGGCATCGGCCCTTGCGGACCCCTTCCTTTTGCTGACTCTCATTCGGTTTCCATTCAGATGCTAAGCGGTGCGTATTTGTTGCAAAATAAGAAACAGTGTGTGAGGCCTATGCCAAAGAGCAAGACAATCACGGAACCGGTGTCTATTACGAATAATAACATTAAATTAACATTGCTTTCATAAACAACCATATTTAGTATTAGTAAGCGATAAGTAGTTATAAGATGAAATGTAACATACAAGATTGTTAACAAAGGCTTTTATTATTATTATTATTTTTATATCCATTCGTTTATTTTGCTCGGCTAACCGGGTAGCCGGAAATTACTGATAACACGGGCCTAAGCCAAGTGATTATCAGCTGCATCAGCAGCTTACATTACGGTTTTGTGTTGTAGCTTGGAAGAGAGATGAGGGTATGTTTAAGTGGCTATGTTGGTGCGGGTTGTCTGATTCACACTGTAGGAACTTTCTCACCAGTCTACACGTGTTTAGTATCACTGCCTTCTGCAGCAGGTAACTAGTATGACCTGCCCTCTAACAGAGGGCAGGTTTAGAGAAGTAAGGGACTGGTGGAGTTGTTTTGGTATTACTCCTGTTGTGGACAGCACTATCGGGACTATTGTTACTTTTTGCAGATGCCAGAGGCGGGTTATTTCGTCTTTTAGTTCGATTATTATTATTATTTATGAAACAGTGTGTGTGCGTAAGTACATTAAGCAACAAGAATTTGTGAATTTGTGGTGTACAACATACATACATACATAGACTGCTAAAATCATAACCCTTCCTTTTGGCTTTACCGTAGTATAGTAATAAAACTAGTATAAAGCTGTTTAGTCAGGCGTCGACAGAAAAGTCTCGGCGGTGGTAACGGTAGAAGATACTTCCGTCGAGAATTTCGGTCGAATGTTATACATAAGTATTGGGTGTGGTACCTAGCCTTTTATACAGGGTGTAAAAGACCTCATCTCGAAGCCGTCAACCAAGCATTCTGTACATCAAACTAAGTAACTTAACGCAAAAAATATTGCAGGGAAACGACTTTTTTTTTTAGGTGAAAAATCATGTTTTGTGGTAGAACTGAATGTAACGCACTCAAAACATTTTGCTGATGGATGGATTGAATAGTACGGGGGTTGTGGAGGTGTTTAAAGTAAAAATCTAACATTAAAAACTTGTACTAAAAAAAACTTATCAAGAAGTTAGAAGTTTGATCCCTAATATCTCCGTAACTAGAAGGTTCCCAGGTATGGTGTAAAACAAAAAAATTATCGCAATGACAAGGTGAACAAGTGCCTTTCGGCTTCGTTAGGAGGTGTTTTATATCCTTTATAATGTTACCTAGTCTTGAACGGGCAAGAACAGTCTTGCCCGTTCTTCTCCATAGAGATCTACGCTAGGGAATGGGCAGCTACAGTACTTTCTCAAGTTATTATGCCTTGTGACGTGGACTGTAGCTTTGATTTTCTTTTTTGTATTTTTGACTTTCAAAAGTGCCGTAATGGTCTAATTGAAATAAATGCTTTGAGTTTGAGTTTGCTATTTTCTCCAATAACATTCTAGATTTTTTTTTTTATACATAAATATCACCTTTTGTTTGAATGAGAACTTTTGTTGTTACAAGTGTGTTGATAACGAAATTATAGAGAGTCGTTAAGATAGTCGTGTTTGCGGTTAATTAATATTTATCCTCGTCGTATAGCAACAATGAACCTACCAAGGTATAATTGTACGTAATTGCCCATATTGTATGAAAATTGTATTAAGTTTGATACAGGTTTAAATAATATATCAACACGCCTGTAATTCCCGAGGAATTAAGCAGAGGGGTCCCTAATAGTATGTACACTCAAATTTCGCCAGTTATGTTTAAGTCCCGTATAATAGGGGGCGAGCCTATTGCCATCAACTGGGCATAAATCCAGACTCCGTGGCTACTTCTGAGAAATTCTTGATGGAAAAACCCAATAACACTTTGCCCCACCTGGGAATCGAACCCAAGACCTCGTGCTCAGTAGGTGCTCTTGTAACCACTAGACGAACGACGCAGTCCAAATTTCTCCTAACGTATGAAAACTTATAAGTTTGGTACGGGTTTACGTCTGTGTGTTTTAAGTATATAACCTGCCTGTATACAGGGTGTAAAAGACCTCATCACTTTACGCAAAAATTATTGCTGGGAAACCGACTTTTTTTTTTGGGGTGAAAAATCACGTTTTTTGGTAGAACTCAGTGTAACTCACTAAAAACATTGTGCTGATGGATAGATTGAATATTACGGGGGTCGTGAAAGTGTTTATAGTAAAAATCTTACATTAAAAACTTGTATTTAAAAAAAAACTTGTCAAAAAGTTGGAACTTTGACCCCCAATATCTCCTCAACTAGAAAGTATGGTGTAGAACAAAAAAATGATCGCAATGACGAGGAGAATAAGTGCATTTCGGCTTCATTAAGAGGTGTTTTACACCCTTTATTTTTAAAATACACTGTCACAATTTGAAATCACAATGACAATGCCTTTTGGCAATTCAGCAACAAGCATTTATTTGTGCTGTGGAGCTAACAAATTTTTCAAACGCCACGCTTTAATGAAGCCAATGAATTACGAATTTTCTTCAAAATCCTTCGCAGAAGTTTCGAATAAATTTTTCAAACTGACTATTATCGACCTTATTATTTGAAACGCGCTATTTTAAATATGCTTTTAAACCACCATCATCATCATCTGCCTAAGAGCCTAGTCTTTTACCAACTGTGTTAGGGTCAGCTTCCGGTCTCACCGGATACAGCTGAATACCAGTATTTTACATGGAGTGACTCTCTAACCTTGACAACACAGTACTGGGTAATACGATGGTTTTAGTCCATCGTATCGCCTGGAAATAAACTTATACCTTACGTCCTTACTCTCCATTATATTTAACTAGCTGACCCACGCAACTTCGTCTGCGTCACATAAGAGAGAAACAGCTAACAAAAGGAATACATTTTCCCCGTTTTTGAAACATCTTTCATTTATGCTCCGCTCCTTTTGGTCGTAGCGTGATGTTATATAGCCTATAACCTTCCTCAATAAATGGGCTATCCAACACAAAAATAATTTTTCAATTCCAACCAGTAGTTCCTGAGATTAGCGCGTTTAAACAAATAAACAAACAAACAAACTCTTCAGCTTTATAATATTAGTATAGATAAACTTATACCTTACGTCCTTACTCTCCATTATATTTAATAAACTTATACCTTACGTCCTTACTCTCCATTATATTTAATAAACTTATACCTTACGTCCTTACCTACTCTCCATTATATTTAATCGGGTAGATGACACCATGAAACAATAATTCCAAGACACAATCTCTAAAAAAAAAACCGCTTTATTTTGGGTGATTTATTTTCAATTAATTGCCAAATTCGATTTTTAGTTGCTTTGAAATCAATAAATAGTTGAGTGAAACAGTGACGTCACAGTTTGCTATTGCCATACAAAATCTATGAGAGAACCGCGTTTTGACAGCTCTTAAAAAGTATCTCAATTGGTTGGTGTGTCATCTACCCCATTATCAGATCAGAAAACAATGAACTTGGATTTAAAACAGGTGAACTTTGATGTCTACACAATAAAAATTGCATTCATCACTGTAGAAGAGGGATCTGAAAGTCCAATTTCCCAGCACGAAGCTCCCTCCATAGTAAGATTGCGTTAGTTTTTGTATATCCACACCGTATTGGTAATGACCCTGAAAAAAATTAGCTAAAAAATTTCAAAATAAAAGTTTTCCAAAAAAAGTAAGCTAAAGTTGTGGGTTCGCTTTAAATTCTATAGTATCTTTCTCTTTTATTTCGTCGAAACCTGACTAGCCTAAACTAGTTATAAACTTAAAAAAATGGCGTCAAAGAACTCCTCCTCAATGCCGCCAGTCTCTTGGGGACATTACCAGTTGACAGCGTTCAAGGAGTTTTTCGACGCCATTTTTTAAGTTTATAGTTTCAGTAAGTTAATTTAGTTTATTTTAATTTATAATTGTCCTATTATGTAATACCTATTGGTTCTTAAATACATATCTACAAATAAGAAATTCAATAAAAACATTTCAGTAAATAATAATTCTCTAGCCAGTTATTGGTGGCTGAGGCAAATAAATGTAGTAACCAGTTATTTATTAATCACATGTTTTGAAGTGAGATTATTGTCTTTACTCGCGCTTACCTGCAGACTTAGGGCTGTTAAATCCCTTTAAAGTTACCTACTTTACTCTTTGCTGTTACTGAAACATTTATTGTACTCTATGTTAAAAACTCTATGTTATAAAAACAATACTATTGACTTTGTATTCGCATATCAATCGTCATATCAAATTCATGGTAAAGAGATAAGATGAAGTATGTATCTACCTGTAATATTACACAATCTTTTGTAATATTGAAAATGGAGTATAGTACAGGTTTCAGAAAGAGATGTTCACAAGGTTTTTTCATTTGAAACCTAAAGTATTCTTTGCCATTCGTTATTGCTATCATTTTACCCTGAAATTTAAAAAAATATATAAATGAGTTAGCGTCGTAAACAAAACGGGAGTTTCTGGTAAAAATGTACATAAAATAAGCTTTAAGAGTAAAGCTAAAAGTAAAACCAAAAGTGAGCCTTAGGTGGCTCAGTTTTTCTATTCTATTTCCACAGATGCAATTAATTATTATGTTTTTATTTTATCTAAGCATTTTACACTACTATTTTGTGCAATGTTTATTTCTCCTACACGCTGAATCGTGGTAAAGAACACACAGAGACATTCCTGGAAGAAAAGTAGCCTGTGGGCTACACTATTCGATATAAACTCGAGCGATGCCGCGGAAGCCGCGGAAAAAAACAAGTTATTGATAAAATAGACAGGTACTTACTCTAGTTAGAGCAACATTTTGTATTATAATTATTATGACTAGCTAACTAAACTTTCATAACGGAGCCCACTTTGTGTTTTGGGCCCCTGCAAAGTTCCACACCAGTCACTGTTAAGTTGAAAGACCCCTGAAATAGAAATTGTTGCTATTAAAAAATATGTAGGCGTTTTTACATTAAGAAAAATTGAGTCTTAGAAAGATTGACTCAAGTGAAGTCAAGGATTTTATTGCAGAGCGTTTTTTGAATTTGGAACATTACATCGCTTCAGCAATGTTGTATGAAAGCCGTTTCATACAACATTGCCGTTTGTTTAAAATCCTTTTTAGCCGTGTGGTGTCCGGCAGAGTACTCCGGCACTCTATCATTTACTCCTTTTTGGACTCTTGTCCAAAAAGGAGTAAATGATAGAGTGACGGATAACAGAGGAGAATGGAAGAAAAAATGGGTGTGACAAAAAACAATGTGACACCGTGTGCCTCACGGCTGCGCCAAATAGGCCCAGTTCAGCATAATGCCGGACAACTAGTGCCCGACGCTGGTTTTCAACTGGACCTAGATTAGTGAAGTTACAGATGTGAAGCAGTTTTATACGTTGTGTGTGTTGTGTTGTGTTGTGCGTGTGTGTTGTTGTGTGTTTGTATGTTGTGTCAATGGTGGTGGTGAATAGGTACATAAATATGTGAAATACATCTGTATTTAGAAATAAATAAAATAATTAAACAATAAATTATTAGAAAATAAAGAAATATACATATAAGAATAAAGAAAGATACATAAATATGGTATGGCACTGTTTACAGGTTTATAAAAGAAATCTTATTAGAATGTAATTTTACTCACATAATTTTTATCCGATATAACGTTAAGAAAATTTAGAGCCAACATAATGAGATGTCTCTTTAACATTGGTGTCGATTCTGTTGTGCACAAACTAAACTTAATTAAATTTAGACTATTGCTATCTTTATCTCTCTCATAAAACGAGAAAGAGATGGACGTAATTTAGAGCTGTCAAATTTTGTTGGAACTAATATTTCCATACAAATGAAGGGTGCACGTAAAAACATGTCGACTAAAAACATGGTGAAGCGCAAAGCATAAACTAGTTTGACATCTTTAACTTAGTTCATAGCTATAGTCGTCCTTTTCTCGCACTGCCTTTTAGTGAAAGATAGCAATAGCCTAAATTAAGTTTAGTTTGTGCACAACAGATCCGACACCATTGTAAACTTCAGACTGTATCTAGAGTAAAGTCACATGCCGAGTGCCGCTCATGCTCCTTCTTTGCCACTGGAATATAAAATGTAGTGTAGATTTTTCTTAGGTACCCTTAAAACTATTTAAATATTATTATTTATATATGTAATCAGGTAAATAGCGTCGTGTACAAACACCTATACGCGACGATGTTTGATGTTTTTTTTTAAACAGAATGAGATCGGGATTGTCTTTTGACCACCCAGAGGTCTCAGTCTCTTTTAAATTTCAGAAATGGTCTTGGATTGTCTGAGATGGTCCATTGGGGAAAAAACTCTGACTAGTCAGTGCATGCAGTAATTGTAACAATCGAAACGATGGGAAAAAATGTGTACGTTATTCATTAAAAACTATTAAATAAACTAAAATAATTAAACTAACAACAAACTATAAAAGGGCATCGAGAAACTCCTCCTCAACGCTGTCAGTTGGTGATGTGCCCAAGAGACTGGCGGCGTTGCTACGTTGTATGCTGGCCAAGGTAAAATCTCTGACTTCCCTTTGGTCACGGGCAACGTCAGCTAATCTAACTACGCGTTTCTAAATTTTCTGGAACAGGCAGCACTCGGACCTCACGGCCCCAGAGTATTTGCTCCAAATGGCTCGAAAATACAGGGTATCGACGCATGTTGCGTCCTACACTAAATAAAGGCCTACCCATCTTTCAAGGAAACAAAGACATGCCGTCCGGTCTTTTGCCATCGTCGCGTGCCCAGACTTCTAAAACAGCTGGAACGCCGATGGAGACAAGATCTCGTCAGACGACGTCGTTTATGTTCGCATGCCGTGCAAAACGGCCCGCACTGCCCGGCTGCATGACAGCCGTGGTGACTGAGGTAGTTGTGAACTTCACCACAGTGACTGCGATGAGGAGAACAGCAGGCAAATAACAAAATTGCATTAAAGTACTTAGAAATATGAACCGGCTCACCACTAAGCAAGTAGGTAAAAAATCTAAAATGGTTACGCAAGTTTATATGCACCGCAATCAAATGTAATGGTGGCTTAAACATATGTAAATAGAAGCCTATTATATTTTATAAAAAAAAAACTTTTTTGCAAAAAAATAAAACCGACTTCAAAAAACACAAAAAAGTTAAAAATAACTTTAGCTTCAGAAGTCGGTGACCTTTTTTTTGATACATTTAGTTTTTTTTGTCACAGACTTCTGAAGCTAAAGTTATTTTTAACTTTTTTGTGTTTTTTGAAGTCGGTTTTATTTTTTTGCAAAAAAGTTTTTATTTTATTTTTCAATTTTTAGTTGTAATATCCTATAAAAATGTTTGCTATGCATTTATTTTACATTGTTAACAATACATGTCATGGTAATAGGCTTATCCCCAATAAATGGAACTATACCTAAACTGACGAAATTTGGGTGTATTGTATTGAACACATCTGTGCACCCCTCAGAGCATATAGGCGTGATGTTACGTCATGATGTTGTATAAATAATAAACATCCAAGCGATTGCAGCAATGACGACAGATTTGCCGTCTATTTTTGAAGAGTTCCATTGTATATTTTCGAAGATCAGCGACAAATCTTCACCAAATTTAAATGGGACCATTTCAGGAGTATATTCATTCAAATAAAATAAGAATTTTAAGAATCGCTCCACAAATGGAGGAGAAATCGGTGAACATGTTGAAATTAGACCACACGACTGAACTAAAAATGTTCATAAAACGAAAACTGCTGGGCCAAACTATCTTAAATTTTTATGGGACTAAATGGCAACTATTCCGCATCCAACTAAAGAAAAATCGCGTAAATCGGATCATAAATCTCAGCGTAATTGGTGTACATACATAAAAAAAAAACCGGCCAAGTGCGAGTTGGACTCGCGCACAAAGGGTTCCGTACCATTATTATCAAAAAATCATGTTTGTTGTATGGGAGCCCCCCTTAAATATTAATTTTATTCTGTTTTTAGTATTTGTTGTTATAGCGGCAACAGAAATACATCATCTGTGAAAATTTCAACTGTCTAGCTGTCACGGTTCATGAGATACGGCCTGGTGACAGACAGACGGACAGACGGACAGACAGCGAAGTCTTAGTAATAGGGTTCCGTTTTTACCCTTTGGGTACGGAACCCTAAAAATACCAATTGAATTGAGAACCTCCTCCTTTTGACAGTCGGTTAAAAATAGTAGCAATTTAGGTTACAACTAACAGCTCATAACGTCCACTGCTGGACATATACTGCTGGATATAAGACAATTAATTATTACGGAGAAAGAACTCACCAGTATTTAGTACCTACCATATACAATAGCATACCACTGCAATGTATTAGGAATTGTAATTCAATAAACCATTTTAAAAATAAATTAAAAAGAAGCATGTTAGAAAGAATACTAAATTCCAGATAACATTGGAAAAGTCTATAACAGTTCTTTTGTCAATCATTTTTAATTTATTTTTTTATTTTTTTAGCGATCTGAAATAAGTAGTATATTTTAAGAGGTCATAAATCGTTATGTTAGTAAATAGTTGCATGTGTGTTAGTAATAATTTAAAAAAAAAAAAAAACAGTGTATGTATTGACTAGTGTGAAAATGAGAGCACAAAATTGTATTGTCTGCCAATAAACTGCTGCGCAGTTTGGCAGAGTGTTACTAATGTAAGTTTTGTATAATTTGCAATGAATAAATCATTTACATACATACATACATAAGCCACTCCCATGATGGGAGGAATTTGCCGTAATCTCCACGCTTGGCAGGCGGATTGGAGATCGCAGTGATGAAAGACTAACAGAAAACGCTGCTGCCCATTCTCTGGTCTACGGAGGCGCAAGGTGTTCTCCCTCAGACATTAGTCGCCTTATACGACACCATTGAGTGTAATGGGTTGGTTCTATTCTACTCTGCCGGATACCACACGGCTTCTACTACATAGATATAAATTTAGTGCTATGGTTGGATGAACCTCAAAATATTTATGAAGAAGAATGTGAATATCAATTATTATAATAAGTTCTGTAACAATCATTTCTATCTATTCGTTATCATATTGATCTGCCTTTTTCCCAACTTTGTTGGCGGTGGCTTCCAGTCCTTTCCAAATGTCCAATTGGATGCAGCTGAATACCAGTTTTTTTTCTAGGAACAACCATACAGCTGCTGTTTTATGAAAATGTCAAATATAATATGTCGTTAAAATTTTCTGAAACGACTGTACCGCAATGGTTTTGTTAAAGAAAACTGTAGCGGCGAAAAGAAACAATTTTTAACCGACCTCTAAAAGGAGGAGGTTATCAATTCGTCTGTTTTTTTTGTATGTATGTTCAGCGATATCTTTGCCAATTGTAAACCGATTTTGATGATTCTTTTTTTGCTGTGGTGGTACGCAGATGTGTACATTACACCCTCATTTTGACAGTTAGGTATGTTAAGTTCCAATTGATTGGGGATAAGCCTATTACCATAAAATGTATTGTTAACAATGTAAAATAAATGCATTGCAAATATTTGTACAAGATTTTACAACAAAAAATTGAAAAATAAAAAACATTTTTGCAACACTTATTTTTCACGTTGTGTTATGATGTGTCGGTTTTATTTTTTGCAAAAAGTTTTTTAAAAGATTTTATGAACGTAAAAATACCGTTGAAAATTACCTGAAATCCCTGCATGCCGTCCATGGTGTGCGCAGCCCTCGGCATGCCGTGGAATGTGTCCGTAGCTCGTATGCCACGGTATCGAGGGGTCATTTATTCAAGATTCCAATTAGGGGTTGGGTTTGTTTTCTTTGTGGTAGGTGTAGGATACAGGTCTATACAAGTCTTAGCTATATTTAAGCTCAAAAGAATATGTAGCGGCACTACAAAAAGTACTACAGCAACATAGAACAAAAAGTACTACAGCGCCATCTATGACACAGACTATGAACTAACAGCGAAACACGTCAGAAATCCTACATCGTGCAAGCAGAGTTATCCGCGACATACGAAGGTTATATAGGGTGTAAAAAAACTCTTAACGAATCCGAAAGGCACTTGTTCTACCTGTCATTGCGGTCATTTTATTGTTCTGCACTATACCTGGGAACCTTCTAGTTACGGAGATATTGGGGGTCAAAGTTCCAACTTTTTGACAAGTTTTTTTTTCAAATACAAGTTTTTAATGTAAGCTGCGTTGCTCGCAGAACGGATGGCCGATGGGGCCGAAAAGTTCTGGAGTGGCGACCGCAAACCGTGAGACGTTGCGTTGGAAGGCCTCCCACTAGGTGGACCGATGACCTGGTGAAGGTTGCGGGAATCCGCTGGATGCGAGTCGCACGGGACCGTTCAATGTGGCGACACTTGGGGGAGGCCTATGTCCAGCAGTGGACGTCTTTCGGCTGAAATGATGATGATGATGAATGTAAGATTTTTACTTTAAACACCTCCACGACCCCCGTACTATTCAATCAGAACAATGTTTTGAGTGCGTTACATGGAGTTCTACCACAAAACGTGATTTTTCACGCCAAACAAAAACTCGTTTCCCAGTAATAAATTTTGCGTAAAGTTACTTAGTTTGATGTTCAGAATGCATGGTTGACGGCTTCGTGATGAGGTTGTTTACACCCTGTATACAAGAATCCGACAACAACTGTCGGGCAGTAGCCCACCAGACACAACATCCGTTTGGTCGGAGGATCCTCCCTTTTCTATGGGCGATGAAGAGCTTTACACTCAGTTTCAGGTCAGTTTCCCTCACTCGTCATTTTATTTGATTCGACACTTTCATTGATTCTTCACTTTCGCTGATTGGACAGTTGTGTGAATTCGACAGATGAGTCAACTCGACAGTTTTCATAATTTGTCAGTTTCGTCGATTCGTCACTTTTATCCAATTCGCCAGTGGAAGTACAGTCGGTAGGAAAATGTCTGTTAATGTTGTTAATATGTATTAAGATCTAATTATTATTTTACTATTTAATTAAACACAAAGGATAACAGGAAATATTTGATTACTTCGACTGGCGAATTGGATAAAAGTATCGAAACGACGAAATTGGCAAACTAGGGGTCTTTTCTTTCCACGTAATAATTTTTTTAAGCTGCACAAAGAAAAAAAAAAGAAAAACATACTTTACTAAATCTGATCGGGATCCCTTCTTTTTGCATAATGTTCTTTTTCCTAATATACTTTGGCATAACTGTTTTAGCATAATTTGTTTAGCCATAATAATACTTTGCCAAATTATTTTTTGGCATACTGTTTATGTTGGCATAATCATCTTGAAAGCTAATTTATTTAGGCATAGATTGAATTCGCATAATGTTACAAGGCATAATGACGATTAGCATAATAGTATTTAGGCATACAAAATACCGGAATCAAATTTGAGTTATTTTTACGTATTTATTTTGAATTAAAAATTCATTAATTTGTGCAACAAAAGTTAGGGACAGAAACGAATTGCTGCAAAACCGACTCCACGTAGTCTTGTCTGCCCTACCCCTAGAGTGTAATTTAAGCCCGCGTAGGCGCGGAGGGGCTCGGCGGCCTGCCAGCTGAGGAGCAGGTGGTTTTAACGCTGACCTAACCGAGCGTGAAACACATCTGCGACGATAAGCTCGCGTGGGACCGCCGGAGCCATGCAGCGCCGGAGCCGTGACAGAAACCATGCCTGCTGCATGTTGCATACTGCATGCTTGCTGCATGCTTGCCTGCTGTATGCTTGCTGCATGCATGCCTGCTGCATGCATGCATGGTGTATGCTTGTTTGCATGTTTCTTACAGGGAAAAAACTCACATATGTTCACAATCAACTATGTTTAAAAATATGTTATGTATTACATGCTTCAGGAGATATGGTTTTTTTTCCAATTGTCAAAATAAATTGCTATATCCAATTATGTCTAACATTTTAGGAGTTAATTAACTAGGGAACCGCTTTTCCGGTCAAAAAATATAGTGTTCGATGGTGATAACAAAAATAATACGCAATAATATATGTGTAGCTTTTATTGCCTACCAATTATTTACGGGGTGTTAAAACTACAACTGATTTAGTACATAAAAAATTACAGTTTTTACTATAAAACACTGATGTAAACATATGTGTTCCATACAGATACATTCCCCCGTAATATTTATGAAAAAGATCTTCGAAATTTATGTTGATTTTGTAGACGCCCTGAAATAAAAAATACAAAATTAATGGTGGTTTCCTAACTTATTTGCTGTCGAACCTTTGAAAAATGCATTTCGTGTCCTAACCATAGCAATCGTCGTTGTGAGCACACACACTGCCTGTACCGCCGAGCCACCGCGTCCTTTATGTTCGGCGAATTCGAACGTGTGATTGCGCTGATAGAGTGCGCCTTTCAGTTTTCCGTAGAGTGACATGATCGTGACGAACACGAATACAAACCGATCGCTTTGATTAGGACGTAGGTGTAGTCGTAGTCAAATATTGTAGGTACAACATTAAAAATAATAGCCATAATTTATTACTTTTGGTACAACACATCGACTGCTGACATTGAAAAAAGTTTCAAAAAATGGCTTCAGAAACAAATTGTCGCAAGGCTTGTTAAACGCCATCCGTAGAGTTTGATTGTTTTCAGTTAAAAATGATGTCACCTTAGCCTGAAAAATTAAACATATTTTATTTAAAAAAACATGCTTTAATAAAATGCACTAGAAAAAAATCATGTTTATTTTATTAAGAATATGAATATTTGGTATAGACATGTGACATCTACCAATCCGCACTGGGCCCGCGTGGTAGATTATAGCCCATTCCCTCTGATAGAGAGAAGGTCTGTGTCCCAGCAGTGGGAACATTAATAGGCTGATGATGATGATGATAAATATTTAGCATAATATGGGCCTCTCTTGTGGAATGCAACTATAGAGTTGCACTCTATATGTGAAAATCTTACAATGGGCTTAAATTAGCTTGAAGCTAAGGTACAATTACGGACTATGGCACAAATTCTTGTGTTTATTCAGCTTCTTAATGAGGAACCTTTTGTTAAATACCTTACCAAATAATATAAAATTACTCAGCCATTTGGAAGCCACTGCTAGACATAGGCTTTTCCCAAAGTTCGTCTCAACATAATAGGGAATATGCATTTTTTTATTTCGATACGAAATGTTAAAGTACTGTTACGTCGTACCCATACCTACAATACAAGTAGCTTCTAATAGTAGGTACCTACAACTAAGTAGGTAGGTAGTAGTAGGTATGTATCGAATGATGTAGGTACAAATTCGCAAACTACCTATAAAATACATCAGGAAGTTGTCATTGTAATTTCGACCGTACGCCCAGGGCATAAAGTACCTATTTCTTTCCTTTGTACAAAAGTTGTGGAAGTTTCTCGAAGGACAATGACCTAGTATGAATTGCCTAGAAGTTTCTGGGAACTTATGGATCTTTCTCAAACGTTCGGTCGTCGTATAAATAGTCGACGTGTTTGTGGGAGCGAGCAAAACAAACTGGAAAGACTTCACAGAGAGGATTGAGACCACCACTCCATCTCGGCCTATCGTCACCTCCGCGGACGTGGACCAGATGGCGGCGGATGTCACTGCTTGCATACAGAGCGCCCTGGAAGCGGCGACTACAACTGTATCACAGGAGAGCGCGGCGACTCAACAACAGCCGCCTCTACCTGCATATCTACAGAAGATGGTCGCCGACAAGAGGCGACTTCGCAAGCAGTGGCAACAACTGAGATGCCCTACGTTGAAGAAGAAAGTAAACCGTCTCGCGGAAAAGATCAAGGCCGAGATGAGAAGCAGGGAAGCCGAGAGCTGGGAGGACAGAATAGAGTCGACGGCCGACAGCTGGCCGTCTATCCACCGACTCTGCCGCCAGCTTACGAACACCCCAGCTCCGGTGCGCCCGCTAGTGGATAGCGGAGGGGCGCTCAAGTATAGAGCAGAGGACCGGGCGGAGGTCTTCGCCCAGCACCTGGAGCGTCAGTTTCAACCGAACCCGACTTCCGACCGCGAACATGTCGCAACAGTCGAGCAACACCTTGGGGACTACTTCGCCACGCCGATAGCTCCCGAGGAGGACGCCATATTTTTCTCGCCTGGGGCAGTCAGACGCGCCATCCTTAGGACGAAGCCTAGGAAGGCCCCCGGTGCTGACGGTATCACCAACACAGCGCTGCGCCACCTGCCATTCCGTATGGTAGCGGCGCTGGCGCGCCTGTACACGGCGCATACTGCGCACCGGGGCCTTCCCCGCTTTGTGGAAGGAGGGGCGCGTCATTATGCTGCCTAAGGCGGGGAAAAACATCCTGAAGCCGGAGAGTTATCGGCCTGTTACGCTGCTGCCGACCACCTCCAAGGTGTTCGAAGTACTCCTGTTGCGGCATCTCCAGCCGCACATCACGCCACGGCCGGAACAATTCGGGTTTCGGTCGGAGCACAGCACGACGCTCCAGCTGTCGAGGGTACTGCACGACCTGGCAGCTGCAAGTAACAAGAAGGAAGAATCCGTCGCAGTATTCCTCGACATGGAGAAGGCCTTCGACCGTGTATGGCACGACGGCCTGATCTACAAGCTGGCCACCTCTGGAGCGCCCCGTCGCGTGGTAAGAGTGGTCCAATCCTTTCTGTCCCACAGGAGCTTCCGCGTGGTGGTCGAGGGAGCGCTCTCCAGCGCCCGCCCGGTGCTGGCGGGCGTCCCGCAGGGCAGCTGCGTGTCGCCAGCGTGTTACTCACGATACACGGACGACATCCCCACTACGCCACAGGTGAAGCTCGCGCTGTATGCCGACGACGCCGCGTACATCGCCACCTCGCTTAACGCGAGGCATGCGGCGGTCAAATGCAGCGCGCGCTCGACCTCCTCCCTGACTGGCTGTCCAAGTGGCGGCTGTCTGTAAACGTGGGTAAGACGCAGGCGATAGCTTTCAGCCTTGCGCGCTCCCTCCCACCGCGCCTGACTCTCCAAGGCGCCGACGTCGATTGGACGCCCCGGGCCAAGTACCTGGGTGTGACCATCGACCGTCGGCTCACCATGGGGCCACACGTCCGCCAGGTCGCGGGCCGGACCAGGGCCGCCCGCGCCCAGCTCCGTCCAGCGCTCTCGTCCCGCCTCCCGGTGCGCGTCAAGTTGGGCGTGTATAAAACATATATACGCTCAATATTTACGTACGCCGCCCCCGCCTGGTTCGCCCTCACTAGTGAGGGAAACAAGAAGATTCTCCGCGCGCAACAGACGCTTGCGCTGCGGATCATAGTTGGCGCCCCTCGCTATGTGAGGAACGATGTCATCCAGCGGGACCTCGGGATTGAGAGCCTGGACGACTTCATCCGACGCCTTGCGACGGGAATGTTCGCGCGTGCCGACGCATCTGCTTGGCCCCATGTCAAGCACCTAGCGCCCTGGCATGCGCGCCCCCCTGACGCGAGGCAACTCCCCCGCGACCTGGTAGCGGACGATGACCCCACTCCACCGGATTGACCCGGGTAAGCTGTACCAGGCTACACGCAGCTTACCTGCACAATATGACTCCACCCACTACATGCACCCAGCTGCGTGCCGTATTCTAAGTTAATATAGGTACGTCGCGCAGCGAAACCATACAAGCACGTCTCTACACTCACGTAGACTCACGCGGAGGGACGCGGCGTGGGCTCGCGACCGACGCACACACTGGGCGGTGTTACACAATACAATACCGCCCACACACACACGTCGGTTCCTTAACCCGGTCCACTGCCGGCTAGCTCTGGTTAGTGGGACGGGCGGGAACCACACATCCACTGTAGGTGCGCTGTAAGTCGGCACCTCTGTCGCTGGTCGTCCCCCGCCGGGCCTCGTTCGGGTCTCACCTGGCGGGGACAGACCGCCGAGGTGTCGTGAAGAAAACAGCGCTGTGCAACAGCGCTGTGGCGCGCTTACAGTTACAACACAGCAACCACACATATGGGCGCATGTTTACATGCGTCCAATAGTCCATGGACAGTGTCCAAACCAAGGACGGGTCCGTTTTTACGGACCGAGGTATGGCCTCCGCGGTCAGGGGGCATAGCCCCGATACCGCCTACCGCGCCCCCTTGCGGGGGCGCTGTGAATACTACCGAGGGAGCGAGCAGTATTATTTTGGCTACAGTACGGGACGAATCGAAGTGAACTAGTGAGTGCGATATCTAAGCGAATAGTGATCAGTAGTGTACTTGTGATTGAGTTTGAAGTGTCTTGTGATTATTAAAGTTATTCAGTTGTTTCATCGGTAGTAATTAATTTATCCCATACCCAGCTCGTAACAATTTGGTGTCAGAAGTGAGGGATAAATTATGCCAGTTCTACCTAAGGACAACACGGAAGGTATCCGTACCAGGAGTCAGCGACAGCAGGACATGGACCAAAGGCGGTTTGGAGATTCTCCGACACAGACACAGGGTGGTGTCCAGCCTACGTCAGTGCCAGTCGCTGGTCCATCCGGAGTTTCTCCAGCATCAGTAGCGCCAGACTTGTCAGCTTTAATGGCGCTGCTGCAGGAGCAGGCTCGCCGTCAAGAGGAGCAGGCTCGCCGGTTGGAAGAGCAGTTGCAACGAGATAAGGAGGAGCAGGCTCGCCGTCAAGAGGAGCAGGCTTGCCGTCAAGAGGAGCAGGCTCGCCGTCAAGAGGAGCAGGCTCGGCGTCAAGAGGAGCAGGCTCGTCGTCAAGAAGAACAGATGATCCTCATAAAGGATCTTCATTCAACTTTCGGCAAAGAGCTAAAGGTAATGAAGGATCAGGTTCACCAGCACGAGAATCGCATCTCAGAGGCCGAAGTGCAGATCGCTGGGATGAAGAAGGCTTTGGGAGAACTGAAGACTGGAGACGTGACCGTGGCTTCAGTAGTTCCTGCACCTTCAGCGCGGGGCTTTAAGGTGCCTCCATTCGATGGAACATCTTCGTGGTCGGCGTATAAAATTCAATTTGAGGCCATTATGAAGGCAAATGGATGGACAAAATCTCAAGCCATGACCGCGCTCACTTTGGGCCTCCGAGACCAGGCCCTCAACATTCTTGAAGCGCTTGGCAAGGATGTGACCTACGAACAGCTGCTGGAGGCGTTAGAGTCCAGATACGGCGACGCGCACCTGGAGCACGTATTTCGTGCTAAGTTGAAGGATCGTGTCCAGCGTAGTGCCGAGAACCTACAGCAGTGGGCCCTAGAAGTTGAAAAGCTGGTTCGGAAAGCATACCAGTCTGCCCCTGCACTGATCGATGGGAATCTGGTACAAGCGTTCGTTGATGGAATACGTGACTTAGAAGTTAGAGCCGCCGTGCGACTTGGGCATCATGAAACATTGAAGGACGCCTTAGCCCATGCTTTAGAAGTAGAGGCAGTGAGGCAAGACCACCGAACGCACCGCGTTAGGGAGGTTGTAGCATCACCTTTACGCGAGCGCCCGCAAGGGTACAGTCCTAGGTGCTACACTTGTGGAGAAAGGGGTCACCTTCGGTCAAGCTGTCCAAAGCGCAACACCCCGCGAGAAGATCAGCAAGGAAGGGTGGCTGAAGTGACTGCCCAGCCACAGCAGGGAAACGAGTAAATGCCAGGACTGGGGGGCGGGTGTTGGCTGGTATTGAAAGAGCCCCGAGAATCTTGATCTCGCAAGCACATGACGGGAACAGCCTGACCATCAGAGGCGAAGTCAACGGAACACCATGCAAACTGACGTTGGATACTGGAGCTTCTTACACGGTCGTTAACTCTCACCTAGCAAGTCGGTTTCTTTGGGACTACTTTGATAACCACGACCGTATACGATTACTAACAGCTACCGGTCAGCACATAACCGTCCGAGGCAAGAAGGAGGTGGAGTTAAAATTGGGTGACAGATTTTACAAGCACAATGTCATCGTGGCCGACATAGTGGACGATTGCATCTTGGGCTTGGATTTTATGCGGAAATATCGTTGTGAGATCGACGTTGATCAAGGAGTATTGAAATGTGGTTCAGAGGAAGTCTTCATGGAAGGTGCACCATCAGGGAAAGTGTACTGCTTGAAGGAGATTGTTCTTCCTCGCAGATCGGAAACGATTGTGCCAATTAGTTTACCACGGAATTCTGGACAAAAAGATCGAAGTGTTCTGATAGAAAGGGTGAACAATGACTTTCCATGGAAGATGGCACGTACTCTGGTCAAGGCCAAAAACGTCTCGGCAGTACGCATACTGAATCCAAGTGACAAGGAGCAAGTGATTAAGAAGGGCACCTTAATCGGCACTTGCGAGGAAGTAGCTTGGATGCGTCAATTGCAAAATCTGCCTACCGGAAATAAAATTCGTAAATAAAATTCGTGTTGACACGTCAAACTTTGTAAGTTTGACGTGTCAACACTTTTGGAAAACTGCGATTTATCTAAACAAGAAATGAACAAGGCTAAGAAGATGTTACTTCAGTATGCCGACATTTTCTCTTCAAATGATGCTGACATAGGGAGAACTGGACTAGTTCAGCATAAGATTAATACGGGTAACGAGTTACCAATCCGTCAGCGACCAAGAAGACTGCCAGTTGCACGTGAAAAAGAGGTGGAAACCATGATGGAGGGAATGATGAAGGACGGTGTTATAGAGCCTTCATCGAGTCCATGGTGTTCTCCTGTGGTCCTGGTAAAGAAAAAGGACGGCAGTATGCGCTTCTGTGTGGACTATCGACGACTGAACGATGTCACGAAAAAGGACAGCTATCCGCTGCCCAGGATCGATGACACACTGGATACGCTGACTGGTATGAAGTGGTTTACCACACTTGACCTGAAAAGTGGCTACTGGCAAGTAGAAATAGACCCCAAGGATAAGGAAAAAACTGCATTCTCAACAGGGAAGGGATTGTGGCAGTTTAAAGTTATGCCATTCGGATTGTGCAATGCTCCTGCAACGTTTGAAAGGCTGATGGAGCAAGTACTCGCCGGATTGATTGGAGACGCATGTCTTGTCTATCTAGACGACATAATCATCGTGGGCCGTGCATTTGAAGATCATCTTAAAAACCTCAACCAAGTGCTGTCGAAAATCCAAACAGCAAATCTTAAGTTAAGTCCGAAAAAGTGCTCGTTTTTCAGAAAACAAGTGAACTTCTTAGGACACATAGTTTCGGGGGAAGGTGTTCAAACAGACCCAGAAAAAGTAATCGCCGTCAAGGATTGGCCAGTTCCGAAAGACAAGACACAGGTCAGAGCATTTCTGGGTTTGTGCTCCTACTATCGAAGGTTTGTCAAGAATTTTGCCGACATTGCAAAACCTCTGCACAAACTCACTGAGGAAAAGCGGCAATTCTGTTGGGACGAGAACTGCGACGTTGCATTTCAGGAATTAAAGAAACGTCTGTGCAATACGCCTATTTTGGGATATCCTGACACAGAAAATGACTTCATAGTTGACACAGATGCAAGTAATACTGGAATTGGGGGCGTGCTGTCTCAACGGAAAGGAAACCAAGAGGTTGTGATAGCTTACTTCAGCAAGTCTTTATCCAAACCAGAAAGAAATTACTGCGTTACAAGACGGGAACTACTCGCCGTAGTAAAGACATTGCAGCACTTCAGTAAATATTTGTTGGGACGTAAATTCCAATTAAGAACTGACCATGCTGCATTGAAGTGGCTATTACAGTTCAAGAATCCAGAAGGGCAAGTGGCGAGATGGATTGAGCTATTGTAAGAGTTTGACTTCGTAACTGAACATCGCAGTGGAAGAACTCACGGTAACGCAGACGCCCTGTCGAGAAGACCTTGTCCTGAAGACTGTAAGCACTCTGCCCGACAAGAGACTAAGGAAGTAGTGCCCGTGAGGATGCTTAGAATGGATCTCAGCGATGAATGGAAAGAAACCCTACAGCAGGCTCAGCAAAATGACTCGGACACCAAACCGATCTTCGAGTGGATCAAAGCTGGTGCTCCTAAACCCAAATGGAGTGATGTGGCTGCGATGAGTTCCATCACGAAGAGTTATTGGGCGCAGTGAAACAGCTTGGTGATCCATGATGGAGTCTTGTGCCGTAAATGGGAAAACGCTCGAGGGGACAGCTGTCATCTACAAATGGTTGTCGCTAAAGCTAAGGTACCGGATGTTTTACGGCTGTACCATGATGGATGTTCGGGAGGACATATGGGGGTAAAAAGGACTTTACTAAAAATTCGAGAACGCTTTTACTGGATCCACTGTCGAGATGATGTGGAGGACTGGTGTCGCAAATGTACCAGTTGTGCGGCCGTGAAAGGACCCCAAACACGCAGCAGAGGAGCATTAAAAGTGTATAACGTTGGAGCCCCTTGGGAACGGATAGCACTAGACGTTGCGGGACCATTTCCAGAAAGTGAGAGCGGAAACAAGTACTTCTTGGTGGTCATGGATTACTTCACAAAGTGGCCAGAAGTCTTCGCCATTCCTAATCAAGAAGCTACAACTGTCGCAGATAAATTGGTTCAGGAAGTCTTCTGTCGTTTTGGAGTACCCTTAGAAATACACAGCGATCAAGGAAGGAATTTCGAATCGCAAGTATTTCAGGAGACTTGTCGATTAATGGGTACCCACAAAACCAGAACCACCTCTTACCACCCACAATCTGATGGAATGGTGGAACGATTCAACCAAACGTTGGAAAGATATCTGGCAAAAGTCGTGGAAAGCAGACAAAGGGATTGGGACAAGCACATACAGCCGTTTCTTCTGTCCTACCGCAGCGCAGTCCACGAAAGTACGACTGTGACGCCCGCCTTCGCGAACTTTGGAAGGGAATTACGGTTGCCTGCAGATTTAATCACTGGAACTCCCCCTGATGCTCCACGCAGTGTAACAGATTACGCAAATGACTTGCGTAACAAGTTGAATGATGTTTATGAGCATATTAGACAATCCGGCCAACAGATGTCTGAGAAGATGAAGACCCGTTATGACCGGAAGGCAAATAGTAGGGGTTTCGACGAGAGTTCACTGGTGTGGTTGCATAACCCAGTACGGAGCAAAGGGAAGTCTCCGAAATTACAAGCAAACTGGGATGGACCATACCGAGTCGTGACTAGGATCAACGATGTCACCTACCGAATACAGAAGGGTCCACGAGGTGCGCCTAAGATTGTCCATGTAGACCGATTGGCGCGATACTACGGGCCTAATGATGCTCGGGACGAGCATGTCTAAGGAGGGGGCAGTGTTACGTCGTACCCATACCTACAATACAAGTAGCTTCTAATAGTAGGTACCTACAACTAAGTAGGTAGGTAGTAGTAGGTATGTATCGAATGATGTAGGTACAAATTCGCAAACTACCTATAAAATACATCAGGAAGTTGTAATTGTAATTTCGACCGTACGCCCAGGGCATAAAGTACCTATTTCTTTCCTTTGTACAAAAGTTGTGGAAGTTTCTCGAAGGACAATGACCTAGTATGAATTGCCTAGAAGATTCTGGGAACTTATGGATCTTTCTCAAACGTTCGGTCGTCGTATAAATAGTCGACGTGTTTGTGGGAGCGAGCAGTATTATTTTGGCTACAGTACGGGACGAATCGAAGTGAACTAGTGAGTGCGATATCTAAGCGAATAGTGATCAGTAGTGTACTTGTGATTGAGTTTGAAGTGTCTTGTGATTATTAAAGTTATTCAGTTGTTTCATCGGTAGTAATTAATTTATCCCATACCCAGCTCGTAACAGTACTAATAGTAAAAATATAAATCGGCCAAGCAACTCAAAAGTTATAACCATTAAACTTTTGTTTCTATCTCTTTCTAGATAAACGGAATTTAGTATGGAGTTTGTACGTCGATGCAGAGAATGACGTCATGCGCTTTACCGGATCTCTCTGTCTAATCAGCAGTTTCAAATGCTTATAACTTAGTATTTTTTATAGATATTAAAAAAATAATTTCACTTTGCTATTTCTGATGTTAATACGCTTTGTTTAGAGTGATAAAAAAAAACATGCATATACCCTATTATCGAAACAACGTTTCGTAGTCTCCTGATTACTTCTCCAAAACTTGACCGATTTATATATTTTTTAATTAAAAATTAAAGGAAAGTTTTGGGCTTGTTCCTATGTTGTTCTTTTTTATATAATTTAGTCAAACTTATTTTCTGGATGTTTGAAAACAGCAGAAAATCTGGCCAATTTTTTAGGTTTTTGAAGGTTCATATCTCTTTTATTTAATAATTTATGAAAAAAAAAAGAAAAGATAGGGACATGCCAATAGTGGTGATAGATTTTTTGGAAAAGAAAATATTGCTGTACGGGCATTATCCAGGGAGGAAACAGGGGACTACCTTTGTATGGCAAAACGGCCGTTTTGTGTCCTCTTAAGGCCTTTTTTTTTTTCGGATGGGAAATCATCAAATGACTCCTCCCGCTCTGGGCGGAGCAGGAGAGAGTGTCAGACTTTTACTGACTAAAACCCATTCATGTTCCTTCATCGCCCTTTGTGTTCCGGGGCCACGGTATCTCTTTCGAACAGTACCGCGACCCCGGGTCCTCTTAAGGTCTCAGAAAGCTTGGAACGGGCCCTTAACGACTTCGTCAAGGGCCCGTTTACACCTTGTATAATGAAATTGAAAACCTTACTTTATCCAGTGCAGTATTTTCAACAACGACCACTTCTACAGAAATAGTAGTTTCAGCAGTTATATTGAAGGAACCAATCGCACAATCCTTGTTTTTCGGCCCTTTACAGAACTCATAACTCTTCAGCGATAGATTGAATAAACCCTGAAAAAGATAGAAAATTGGTAAATTACGAGGAAGAATGGCACAGTATCTTTGCTCAAAGTATTTTTTCCAGGAAAAGATGCTTATGTGATTTTAACTAACAGATATGAAAATAAGTACACTACAAATAAGTAAAAAAATATTACATATTGTTTTGCTGAATCCATTAGTACGAAAAAGGACGATAATGTTATGAAAATTACATGTAAATCGTTCATGTTGAAACCATATATATTTCTGAAATGGTGAACGTAAGTAAAAGCCATGATATAATACATAATTGGGACTATTATTCGTATTAAATTACACCGGAAAAAAACGATTTAACAAATTGCAAGTCAGTAAAAACATTATAAACTATCATTATGATTATCATTCTCTTGCCCTTAGAGGGATCTATCACGCGGAAGCGTGTCAAGCCAAGTTCTGGCACGCAGCTCACCGTGTGTAATATTACACGAACCATTTGGAGCCACTTTTGAGCCCCTCATAACTCAAAATCTATTTACCTAAACTTGTCAAATTTGGCTCATATATTGAGACTGGCAAGATACATACGTGTTCCAAATTTTATAAACATGTCTCAAACGGTTATTTAGGTTTAAAGATATTTACTTCTCATAAGAACTTAATAAATAACAGTTCACTTATAATGAGATACAAAGTTACTCCTTAATTACTTATATAATATTTGCCTCTGGGGCGATGGTGACGTTATTGGCTAGAAACATGATTCTTTAATTTACTTTTTAATATGTTAATATTATTGCATTTCTTTATGTCTTCCGGTAAATCATTGAACAGCTGTGCTCCCTCCACTAATATTGTTTTTTTTCCGTAATTAGTTCGTGAACGTGCAGTCATTAGTTGGAATTTGCTATTACTTCTTGTGTTGTATTTTATAACTTTTTCATGTATTTGTATGTTTGATTGTACGGAGTTCGTGGTGATTTTTTTTATGAGAATGCAGGTGTAGTAAGTGTAAAGTTGCGTGAGATTCAGTAGTTTAGTTTTTTCGTATAATTTTTTAGTTGGATATAGATAGTGGTAGTCAAATAATACTTTAATAATTTTATTTTGTATTCTTTGAAGTGGATTTAGATTAGATTTAGCAGCTGATCCCCACACTTCGATTAGGTATTCAAGGTTTGATTTTACTAGAGAGTTATATATAATTAGGCGTACTTTTTCGGGATACATTTAGTATTTTTTCGTAACGCTCCTAATAGTGATATTAATTTTGTTTTGACATGATCGATGTGCAGTTTCCAAGTAAGTTGGTCATCTACCCACAGTCCGAGATATTTTTCGTGACTAGACCTTTTGATTGTTTCTCCGTTAATCGTAAGAGGTGGGAACTCCGGTAATGGCTTATTTTTCGCGGCGAAGATCATAAATGATGTTTTTGAGGTGTTAATAGTCAGTAAGTTATATTTTAACCATTCACTGAGCAGGTCAAGATCCTTTTGTGCATCGGTTATAATGTTCTGTAAGGATATATCGAATTAAAAAAGGTAGGTGTCATCCGCGTACAACGTTAGGTGCCCTGTCAGCCCTATTTTATATTATTTAGATCGATTAACGTCAAAAAATCGTCATTTTTATGACTGACCTATAGATCAAAACTATAAACTAGTTCCAGATGACCTAGAAAGTTCAAATTTGGCATACAGATAGGTAATTAGGTGAATACAAAGGAAAAATTCAGAAACTGGTAATTTTTTATCATTTTATTATAATTTTCACTTAACTTATAATTAGTGCCTGTAAATCTCTATTTGTGGATTTTAAGATCTTTACGTGAATATATAACTTGTTCAATACCACCCTTAATTTTTTTTAATCAAAATATTTCCGTTTTTGTAGTTATAAATAAGAATATAGTAGATTTTCGTATTTATTACGCGTAACTAACCGTATTCTACAACCACTAGCGACATCTATTATCATTCTCAGAAACTCACTCACTACACCATGCCGCCTCCATTGATTTATTTAAAATTGACACTAGATGGCGTATGTACAACAAATAATGATATCCCATCAAAAACATAAAAAAATAATGATATCCCATCAAAAACATATATGTGAAATGAGAGCCAAGTTCAATATATTATATGCCTGACTTGGCTAGTTTTCATATACAAATTATATATTTATTATAGCCTTTGCAAGTTCAACCTGCTAATTGTCGGTTCTTATTTTATTATTCCGAAAATTTGGCTTGCTGATAGAAACTAACCATCGATATCGAATAATTCGTATATGAGAACTACCCAAGTCAGACCTTAGGCTACAATATATTCTCCTAAGTTATAAGAAAAAATGATATTTTATGTTGTTATAAATACATTTCAGGACTAACCATTGAACTTGGCACCCATTTAGATTTCACTTATTTTGTCGTTGAAGTCAACAACCAAGGCATATAATCATAATATTGAACTTGGCTCTCATGTCACATTTATGTTTTTGATGGGTGTTTATTTAGGGTCGGGGCAGCATTAAACAGTACACTTATTTATTGGTGATTTGGTGATTTGATTACTTGGGATCAGCGCAACACGTTTTTTCTTTGATACTTCTTTGTCAGCTGTTGTCGTGTCATATACTTTTGTGTAAACTGACCACTAAAATGAACGCAATATTTAATATTAATCAATGTCAATTCTGAAATCTGTCACAAAGTTTTCTAAATTTACCAACATTTCATTTTATAAAATAATTTTATACAGATCAAAACGCATAAATAATTGCATAATGCTTCTCACACCAATGATTGGATATGTTAAATTTATTTTACAATTGTCCAGTGTTTTTTTAGTAATAGCAACAGCTGGATTATGGGCTGGGGCAGGTTTGCATTATAGGCCCACAGACATAGATGAGCAGACTCTGGTAGGAGGGACAATCTGGAGCCAAATAATAATACCCATCGGTCTCTTGATATCCCAGGTAGTAGAAGAAAAACTGGATAATTATGTATCTGGGTTTTATTTGATCACTGGAGTTTTGCTTCTGTGGGTAACTGGAATGGTTCTGGTTAGTAATTTTATATACGCGTTTATCATTTATATACAACCTCATCACGAAGCCGTCAAACAAGCATTCTGTACATCAAACTAAGTAGTTTTACGCAAAAATTATTGCTGGGAAACGACTTTTTTTGGGGTGAAGAATCATGTTTTGTGTTAGAACTCAATGTAACGAACTCAAAACATTGTGCTGATGGTTGGATTGAATAGTGCGGTGATCGTGGAGGTGTTTAAAGTAAAAATCTTCCATTAAAAACTTGTATTTAAAAAAAAAGTTGGAACTTTGACTCTCAATATCTCCGTAACTAGGAGGTTCCCAGGTACGGTGTAGAACAAACAATTGATCGCAATGACGCTGACGGGGAGAACAAGTGCCTTTCGGCTTCGTTATGAGGTTTTTTACACCCTTTACAACTTGTTGACCCTCTTCACAACTTGTTGACCATTCCATTTGAAGTCAGAGTGGGACACAAAGCCCCCGTAGCCCACATGCTGATAGTTAGGTTAGTACCCATGCAATGGTTTTGGATTCACTTACGGGTACTTTTTTCACATAAAGTTGGTGCGCGTTATTCTGTTCGTTGGCATCGGCGAAATCTTTAGAAATGCTGATTCAATTAGAAAAAATCATCTAAGTAGCTTTGTAATGCACACTATTTCTGATCGACGTAGGTTATTTGTATTCCAGAAACATGCACGGATTCCGGATTCCGCTTCCGCGTTTTGTTTTTGTTATAAAAAATACTATAATTATTTTTATAACTCATTATATTACTAATACAACATATTTTAGTTTTAATTTATATTATTTTTGAGTAAATGCTGTAATTGTTATTTTATAATTGTTAATTTGTATTTCAAATGTGTGTGCAATTATGATCCTAAATGGATTGAAATAAATTATTTTGAATTTGAATTAATTTTCAAATACACATGTAAACGGGTATTTCTCGCGAATTTTAAAAGTTTGGTTTGGTTGGTTTGGTTTGGGTTTGGTTTGGTTTGGGTATTTTTTTTTTATTATAGGTAAAATTCGCGATAAATACCCGTTTACATGTGTATTATAATGTTCTGATCATTAATTTTCTATTTTTATTCTTTGCAGATAGTTCACGAGACGAAACGCTATAAAAAAAGAAAAAAACGACGGGCAGAGGGTAGAGAAGAGCAAAATAGGAAATATGATTATGACAAAGAGTACTATGTGATAGGCGTCCTGTGTTTACTTGCCGGTGGCGTGAAGTTCGCCGAATTTGTCTTGTTTATGTTAATAGACAACGAATAATCCTACAGTGAAAAAAAGCTATGAGCACCGGACGGACAGATCTGGGTTTGAAAAGGCAATGTTTAGTGTTCAAGCCCCATTGCAGTCCCTACCCCCTACTTGCAAGATTCGTCCGGTCCCTTGAGAGACAAGCGATGTGGATTGTATTCCGCACATCTCCGTTCCGCTTAGCTATATCCGCTTGTGTAGAAACTATGCCTTAAAAGGCACAACAGGATATCCATACATCGATTGAAATTCCGCACGATGGTAGGCTGCTTCTTCAGTTTGGGGTTACGGGGATTACCTGGGGCCTGATGGATCCTGATGGACTCCAGATCCTTCCGACGGCCTCATTGTGAAGCCTGCATTAGATAATATTGACTTTGACTTGCGTATTGATTTAGAAAGCAAAAGGAGTCAAGTAAATGGGTTTGCTAGTAGGCACAAGTGAAAATCAGTGATCTATCTACATAGTCTATCTTAAATTTTGAAAGGAAATTATTTTTTAGCTACAGCCATTTTTTATTTACTGGATTGAAATTGTAAATAATTTATTACAGTTACTGAAATATAATGTTATTTAGCAAAAAGCGTTGTTTTTTTTTTCAAGAGGTTTGTTTGTTGCCCACTAACAGGAACGAAACGCTTTGACATGAAAACACAAACGGCTTCAAGAACCAAACATGTTCGGAGATGTTTTATTTATTTATTTAAAAAACATTATATACAGGAAATAAATAACATACTAAAACCACTGTTAAAACCTTATTTAAAAATTAAAATAAAGTACGAAAGAGAATTGCTGACTAACTCAGTCGCCAACACGAAATTATTATGGAGAAATATAAAATCAATCACTAATACCAATAAAACAAAAAGTCAAAGTACAGATTATTAAATATCAAGCCTACTCCGACTGAGTCATTACTACGTAAACTATTTCGCGAATAACGGAAAAGAATTAGCTCAACAAATACAGCCTAGAAATAATAAGTCCTGATCTCCAAAAAAACAATTTACATTCACAAATAAATTCAATCGTGCTCTTCTGATCTCTCAACATCCGGACAAACTTATTGAGGTTTTTGTGATGTTTCTCTGTTTATATTTTATTTTGTTCTTTAGTTCTTTAAACAATAAAAAAATATATACTTACACAGAGGAAATAGAGGGAATCAGGAACTTGAAGCCGGATAGTGCCCCTGGCTGGGATAGTATTTCAACAAAATACTGTAATAAAGATCGCCCCTGTTATTGCTGTGGGGTAAGACAGGGGGGAGAGTAACGTCCACAATATTGTTTAATTTATATGTCAACGAGTCAACGTGTCAACGAGTTGATCGAGGAGCTGAGCTGCTCCAGAGTCGGATGCAATGTTAACGGCATAAGTGTAAACAACCTGAGCTGTGCAGACGATATGGTGCTGCTCAGCCCCTCGGCCAATGGTCTTAGAGTACTCGTGGGAATTTGTGAGCGATATGCAGCTGCTCATCAGCTGACGTACAATGTTCAGAAAACTGAAGTTATGATTTTTAAGTATGGAAAGGGCCCTGAGACTGTATTACCCATCACTTTAAATGATTATACATTAAGGGTTGTTAGCACTTTTAAGTATCTTGAACACGCATTGAATGAAAAGCTAACAGATGACAATGATTTGGAGCGGCAAAGACGAAGCATTGCGTGTAGCAGCAACATGCTGGAAAGACGATTTGCATATTGTTCCAAGCAAGTGAAAGCGACACTTTTCGAGGCCTACTGCCGGGTGTTCTACACCAGCCAACTCTGGTACCAGTACACGAAAAGAGCTTACAACTCGCTTCGTGTACAGTACAACAATGCATTTCGTGCCATGTTTAACCTGCACTGGTGGTGTAGTGCGTCTGGTATGTTCTTTGAAAACCAAGTGGATGACTTCTTTTCCGTTCTAAAAAGGATGAGAGCTTCATTTCGAACACGATTGTTAAACTGTAAAAATATTATTGTAAAATATTATTGTGTATTCGGCACAGTTTTCGTGACTAGAACCGAACTGTTTAATCTCAACACGTCAGGAAACAATAATAATGACGAATAGTAATGACGAATTAATTTAATTAATGATAATACTGTAAGATTATGTAAGTAATATTCATAACTTCATTATTATTTATCCGTAAATCCATGATCGAATAAGTATAATTTAATATAATTTAATTTAATTTAATATAATCTAATTTACAACTTATTTATAATAACATTATGTAACTGCTATGGGTGAACTGTATGTGATTACGTGCAAAACCTGAAATAAAATGATTTATTTATTTATTATTATTATTATTGCCCATCTAGCTAACCTCTGTTTCAGAAACGGAGTATTCCCAGGCCCCCTGAAACAATCTGTTATTACTCCAGTCCACAAGGGGCGGAACGGAAGCGATGTCAATAATTACAGACCTATCTCGGTGTTGCCAGCTCTGAAGTAATAGAAAAATTAACCAACACTAGATCAGTAAATTATTTACCTAAATAAGTTTAAAATGATATCTTCAATATAATTTGGCTTTAGGCAGGGAGTTTCCACCGAGGATGCAGTTGGTGCCTCCACCACCTCACTAGTAAAATAGTAGAAATGTCTGACGGTATTTCTAGACCTAAAAAAAGTTTTTGACACTGTTTCCGTTCCCACCCTTGTGACCAAACCAAAAAAAATTGGAATAAGGGGAACTCCTCTCAACTTTTTATAGACTATCCCACAAACACGAAACCGGGGGTAAAGATTGCAGGGTATATTAGTGATGATAGTGATGTGTCATTTGGGGTACCGCAGGGTAGTGTTCTCGGTCCCACATTATTTCTAGCATACATTAATGATCTTTGTTACCTGAAAGTGGAAAACGCAAATATATTCACATACGCCGACGACACTGCTGTTGTCTTCCATGGGCACAGTTGGTCCGATGTTAAAATTAAGACAGAGACAGGTATGTTCCAAATTGCGACTTGGCTCGATAACAAACTTCTCAAGTTAAATACTGCGAAAACCAATTTCATATGCTTCTCCATAAATAAAAAATCACAACCAGATGGAGTATTGAAGATTAAAGTACACTCATGAGATAAAGCTAAGAATAAAAATTGCGCTTGTCCCATAGTTAAAAAAGTTTTGGAAACAACATATCCAAGTGTAATTATTTATCACAGGTTGTCATGATACTCTCGAACATGTTACTGGAAGGATTAGCAAATTAAGGTGGATTTTTAAAACACTAAGATATATTGCGCCCATCATCATCTGCCTAGCCTTTTCCCAACTATGCTGGGGTCGGCTTACAGTTTTACCGGATGCAGCTGAATACTAGTATTTTACATGCGGCGACTGCCTATCTGACTTCCACAACCCAGTTAGTACCGGGTAATACGATACCTCTTTGTAAGACTGCTTGTCAGACTTTTGGGCCTCTGACTATCTAACGACTGTCAAAGATCTACAAATGACAGCCGGAACCAACGGCTTAACGTGATTTCCGAGGTACGGAGGAACTCGGTATGTAATGGGTGGTCAGGGTCACCCATCCACAGACCAACCTAGGCAAGCAAACCTTAACCTAACGATCGACCCGAGCAGCAGGCTGTTATTATTTAGCCACGAGCTCCTCCTGTGTGACATAGTAATATTCACACACTTGTTATTAATAACAAGTTTTGGGCCTGTGTGAGAAAATCAATGAAAACAATGAATGATGGTGTTTATTATACACTTGCCTCTATATTTACTACACAAGACGTGTTTATACAACAGTTGACATATCTAACTCGGTAAAACAATTACGTTTGTGCACAGTGCATGCTATAGAGAATGTCCAAATATATCTTCTTCTTCATCGTTATACTTCTCCAAGCCATGAGATTTCCTGCAGTGTGGACCCATCGGTACAGGCTGCCTCCTACAGCCTTCTTAATCGTGTCTGACCATATTGCCGTTGCTTAGCCTTGAGCGGTTTTACGATCTGCTCGGCCCAGTATCATTAGCCTTTCTAGACAATGTCTAAGCGAACTCATAAGTGTCCGAAAAAGCTGAAGGCATGCTCCAGGCAGATTGTGAAAAGCCGTTTGGTGAAATATGGACTATAGAGCCAGATCCCAGACATTACTTATTTTCTCATTAACAAAATGTGTGGCATCGAGTAGTATTAGTATGTACTGTAAACGTATGCATACTTTTATTTTTTTGTAAAAATAATAGTATTTTTTTTTAAAGCCAGAGTGCTGATTTTTTATTTAATGTTTCATATAAAATTATTATATATTAATTTATAACACTGTCAGATGCTTCCTGTCGACGGAAATTTCTGCTAAACACATTGGGGGAAGAATTTTCATAAATCCTTCTTAGCGCTCACTTTCATTACAAAAGGCTAAACCTAGGTCTAGAAGCAAGTTTGACCCAGAGGTTCAGGCTTCGCGAAATCTGTCAGTGAATGTATAACTTTAAAATAATAATTCTTAGCTAAGGTAATTGATAATAAACTGGAAAATAATAAGAAAATAGACTGGAAATTAGTCCTTTCTATTCTAACCTTGAACATCTTTTGATGATTAATTTGTTTAGCGGAATCCTATACATATAAATGCGAAAGTAACTCTATCATTCTGTCTATAGTTGGTGCCACTTAAGATGCGAATAGCGGTCATTGCCCTTTCCCTAATATCTCTTTGTACGAACCAAAACAAATAAACCATGTATCGTTTTTCATTAGAAAAAATGTTGAAGATCACGATAGATGACGATTCAAGACTTGGACAAGTTTATTTTTGGTTGTCAAAGTTAAGAAGTTTAATAAATGTAGGTATCAATGACCGCTATTCTCATTTTAACGGGCACCAACTATACCTAGTACATTTTAACCTCTGAACAACATAATGATAGACCATGACCAGTGGATCGGATACTTTTATCTCAATAGTACGTTCCCGTAGGATACTGTTTGACTTCGCTACGAACAAAGGTTTTAGACTTTTTTTTTCAAAAAGACTTTCTCGTTGTTCTAGTGGTTGCGAGCGCGATTTTTGACTATGCTGTCTTGTTACAGGTCGAACAAAGTATTATTGAGTTTTTCCATCAGGAATTTCACCGTTTATCGAGTGTATAATCAGATACACCTAAACGTTACCCTTTGGTGATTACACGCGTGATGTTTGGTGTGTATGGGCAAAAGAACAAAGATTTTTCTTCTTCTGGGTTTAATTTCTTCTAAAGTGGAATGAATTTCACTGAAAAAAAATTGTTAAGTTGGCTTCGGTAACTCACTGCATAACTGATGTCTGGTCTCGTACAAACCGCTATATTCATAAATGTGTATATAAGGATAAGGTTAAGTGGCGATATATCCTCTCTGCTATTTGTTTAGCAAGGAAAGTACTTTATTATGACGGTGAAACACTTTTCTCATTTACATTTTGTAAGTGAAAAAGCATAAAAAAATTAAGATATATTTTTTGTGCTTTTTCACTTAGCGTGCTCGAATCGGGGGCGTCGGCCACTGGTGCCTCGACCACGGCTTATTCCACAAATCCCCCCAAAGAGAATCCCCCTCAGGGGGGAAAACTGGGTTTTAATGTAAAAATAATTCAGAAAGTCCCCTTTTCATTTTGGGCCATTCCCCCCTGAGAGAATCTTCCTCAAAAACTGAACCATAATGTAGAAAAGTCAAAAAAAAAAAAAAAAAAACCATTTTTATCAAAAACTATGGAACCGTCCATGGAACCGTGCACATCGCTTCTGCTCGCAGTGTGGCGCGAACTTCATAGTGATCAGCTATAAAAGGTATTCGTTGTTTTTATGTTAATACTACAACTCAATGCAGTTTGCACATGATATTATGTGTGAGGAAGCTAAGCTATAGAAAAAAAAGATAAAAAAATTGCAAAGATGCCTTTCGGATTGTAAGTGTCATTAAACAAGTGTTTTTATTTTTGTGATTGATCTTTTTAATGTCTTGTGTGCATCAAAATCGTGGATTTCTTATAATTATTTTTTTGTGGAACCAAAGTGATTGGACTTCGTTAATTTCGTAGTTTTATTACTAGTGTTATATCTGTTGATTTGGTTTAAAAAGTGATCCCTTAAAGATTTATACCCTATATTTACGAAATAATGTGCGGAGTAATAATGTGAGGAGCTCGTGGCTATATAATAACAGCCGCTCGGTTCGATCGTTAGGTTAAGCCGTGCTTGCCTAGGTTGGTCTGTGGATGGGTGACCACCCATTACGTACCGAGTTTCCTCCGTGCCTCGGAAAGCACGTTAAGCTGTTGGTCCCGGCTGTCATTTGTAGATCTTTGACAGTCGTTAGGTAGTCAGAGACCCAAAAAGTCTGACAACCAGTCTTACCAAGGGGTATCGTATTACCCGGTACTAACTGGGTTGTGGAGGTCAGATAGGCAGTCGCTCCATGTAAAATACTGGTATTCAGCTGCATCCGGTTAGACTGGAAGCCGACCCCAACATAGTTGGGAAAAGGCTAGGCAGATGCAGATGATGATTTACGAAATAATGTAATAAGTAGTAATTTCGGGCAGTCTAAGAATTATTTATACAGGGTGGAATTTTGTAATGCCACCTGGAGGGAAAGTACTCTTAATACCGGAGATAGCAAATTTTACTCAAAGGAAACATTCCTTCATTTTTTAAAATAAATTAATCTGCATTCAAAGATTTTGAAAATTCGCGTGTCACACTCGGGAATCGAACCGTCTAAATTCCAAAAAAATAACAGCCTGTACTTTTATGGCACCAATCGATAGGTCAATCATAAGGATCAAATCCCTCTAACAAACATGATAAATTAAATGAAAGGAAAACCATGAAATCTTAAGTTATAAATTCAATGGGATAAGATAAAGCACTTTTAGTCAAAGGATGGACCTTTGACTACATTACGAACATAGTAAACAATTCTCTTTTGACGACATTTATTAATTAAAATGACGAAGAACTATTTACATAGGAATATTGCAATTTGCACAAACAAACACATGCAAATTGCAATCTTCTTCTGCAATCTTATTCTCTTCAATTGTAAAGGTCCATAATTTTATTAAAGTGCTTTATCGTACCTATTGAATTTATCCCATTGAATTTATAACTTAAGATTTCATGGTTTTCCTTTCATTTAATTTATCATGTTTGTTAGAGGGATTTTATCCTTATGATTGACCCTATCGATTGGTGACATAAAAGTACAGGATGTTATTTTTTTTGGAATTTAGACGGTTCGATTCCCGAGTGTGGCACGCGAATTTTCAAAATCTTTGAATGCAGATTCATTTCTTTTTAAAAATGAAGGAATGTTTCCTTTGAGTAAAATTTGCTATCTCCGGTATTAAGAGTACTTTCCCTCCAGGTGGCATTACAAAATTCCACCCTGTATAGTGCATGTCATAAAAAATAAGACGTTCATATTACGTGATTAAATTTAAAAGCATTTTTTTAAGAACCAAAATTTTAGAAGAATTTTCTCCTGAAAACAGTTTTACGTTGGTGTTAACCTTGTAACGTTGTTAGTTCATAATTGATAAAACGTAAACAAATAAAACAGAAGTCATTTTAATATCGTTTACCAGCCGACCAAATCACCTGATCGCGCCTGTACTTTTGTCTCACTCGCTCGCGTTCCTAAAACCAGTTTTTTTCCCACTCCATCATTCTCCGCGCGCCGCGAGCGTCGACCACGCTCGCATGCCGGCAGAGGCCAGTCGTCATTTACGCGCGGTCAGTCTACACACATATTAGACGACATATGCGCAGCCTCGCGAATTATACTTTGATTGGACTACTGATAATTTCCAAAACTTTTTTTAATAATTTTACTTTTTAAAAAGTTCTATAAAGGAACCATAACTTCAGTGTGTAATTCCCATATCGGGTAAGTGGCTAAGTGTTGACAAATTCACGCAGTGCTTGTTTCTAAATGTCATGTCAAGGTCAATGATGTGCAAAATTATTTCATCATCTTTTTCATAGACATCATTTTAGCTACTATTTCAACTATTGTACTCAAACCTTAATTGCTACATCAATGTTTTATGTAGGTATGTGTAAATATTAATTTAAAAGTGCTTCACACCTTTTTTTTCTCTTTTCTTTTTTTCTCTGTAAACTCCGCTTCTGAAGGTGACCTCTACACACATACGCCCTAAGCGCAATAGTACCCATCCCTACGCTTGCGCTTACGCTGCTGTGGTCACCGTCAGGAGAGGATAAGCAGAGAACCCTATGTTTACCACTGGACATAAATTCCAGGGACCAAAGTTCGGGATTTTCTTCCTCCGGGGTTAACCCGTGTGTGCCGTTGCTGCGTCACCTGGTGCCGACACTCGCAACTGACGAGTCGGTTCCACCGGCATCCGGCATCCAACGACGGCGACGCCTCTACGGGCATCCGGCACCGCTACCACCTACCCTGCGGGTCCTGCATCCTGCTCCTCGGCTCCAGCGTCCATACAGCTACGCGCAAGCCAGGGCAGTACTTGACGCGCCTACCTCCATATGTCGGAAAAAACCTATGACGGGCCTTAGTAATCCGCGACCTATTTTTAATAAATTAATTTTTATGAAAGTGTTGGTGAATTTTGTTCAAACCTATTAGGGTTCCATATTCCCACGCTTCAACCTTAGATTAGCGTTTAAATATGGATTGAGTTATTCACATCACATTGCATTTGTTTCCGCGGGCGTAGGCTAGTGTGAAATGAATATTTTGTTTTTTTAGTGCATTCGTAATAACTTATTCAAGTTCTTTCATGACACACATAATAAAGACTTGATAGATTCGAGGTTATCGGAAAACTTAGGACTAGAAATGTAAATGCCTTCTAGTGGTTTTTACGAGAAGTCATTTGCAGTCGAAGCTGTAAAACGACTATGGAATGCCCTGCCCGTGTCATGGTTCTTTGTTCATGAAGGGTGTAAAAAGACCGAAACCACCACACGCTGAAACTAACACACACGGCTAACTAAGCCGAAAGGCACTTGTTCTCCCCGTCATTGCGATCATTGTTTTGTTCTATACCATACCTGGGAACCTTCTAGTTACGGAGATATTGGGGGTCAAAGTTTCAACTTTTTGACAAGTTTTTTTAAAATAAGTACATGTTGTTAATGTATGTTTTTTACTTTAAACACCTCCACGACCCCGTACTATTTATTCCATCCATTAACAGAATGTTTTGAGTGCGATACATTGAGTTATACCGTAAAACCGTAAAACGTGATTTTTCACCCCAAAAAAAAAGTCGTTTCCCAGCGATCATTTTTCAAATGATGTAACTTTACGCAAAAATTATTGCTGGGAAACGACTTTTATTTTTGGGGTGAAAAATAATGTTTTGTGGTAGAACTCAATATAACGCACTCAAAACATTGTGCTGATAGATGGATTGAATAGTGTAGGTACGGGAGTCATGGAGGTGTTTAACGTAAAAATCTAACATTAAAACTTGTATTTAAAAAAAAAAACTTATCAAAAAGTTGGAATTTTGACCCCCAATATCTCCTTAACTAGAAGGTTCCCAGGTATGGTGTAGAACAAAAAAATTATCGCAATGACGAGGAGAACAAGTGCCTTTCGGCTTTGTTAAGAGGTGTTTTACACCCTTTATATTTATGTAGATTAGTATACCTATGCTTTATGTACGAATCTATTATTATGTAATTGTTCACTACAGATTATCTGCAGTATTATTTCTCTCTCTTCCTCTAATCCTAATCTTTTCAAAGGTGGTCTTGAAAAGATTGAAAAGATTAGCGATAAGTCCGCCCATTGTGTTACCGTATGTAAAATATTTTCTTTTACGTAAAATGAAATATGTACGGTGTACATAATAAAAAATATTCTTTCAATCTAATGAATTCAATTCTCCTTTCCAGTATAATTATCACTGGATTACTGGCTTTCGGCGCCTATTGGACGACAAAATATTTGATGTCCGCTTCGAATGCAAGTGTATACCACCAACCCCTAAATACCACCAACCTGACCAGCAACCTTTTAAGCAAGTAACCATGGCAATTACTACAACAAGAATGCCAATATAAGATGTACAAGGATCTTTTCGCGCTTGGCTAAAATTGTAACTAAAGCCATCATTACCTTTGAAGGAACAAGATATAACTGAAGAATCGTCATGATCATCATCAGCCTATGCCAAATGGTGAACTGCTATAAGGGCTTCTCCAATCCAGGTGCTATGGTTGGTGCCAGTTAAGATGAGAATAGCGGTCATTGCCCTTTCCCTAATATCTCTTCGTAAGAACAAAAACAAAAAAACCATGTATCGTTTTTCATTACAAAAAATGTTGAAGATCACGATAGATGACGGTTCCAGACTTGAACAGGTTAATTTTTGGTTTTCAAAGTTAAGAAGTGTAATAAATGTAGGTGGGTCAATTAGTCTGTATGGTGTGGGACGTAAAGAATAGCACCATCCCATATCTTCCCGTGGGTGTCATAAGAGGCGACTAAGGGACTTACCAGAGAATAGGCAGCAGCGTTCTCTGTGCTTTTGTAACAACCGTACTGCGATCGCCAACCCGCCTGCCAAGGGAGGCGATAGTGGCATACCTCCCCTTTGGGGGAGGCCTATGTCCAGCAGTAGAAGTCTTTCGGCTGAAATGATGTGATGATGATGGGTCAATGACCGCTATTCTCATCTTAAACATCTAACAACCCTGCGGAGATGGTCGTTCCCCCGCCTGAGAGCGTCAAAATCAAAATCAAGTTTATTTGTGTAACATAGGTAGTGAATACAGTTCTTAAATTAAAATAGGTCGCTATGTTATGCCAAGAGGCGTACAAATATATTATGGTTGCATGCGAAATAAAAAAAATACAAATCATGCGAGAGGTAAACACATATTATTTGGTAGGTATGTCAAATTGAATGATAAAAAAAACAAAAAAAATATGAAATGTCACAATATGAAGTAATTACTACAGTCAATGCTTAAATAAATAATCATATAATTACCAATGCTCTCAATATTTTACTAGAAATTGAAAGCGTTTGCGTGTATTCTCCAGTCAAAAAAAAAATAAAAAATAATAAGTCTACATTAGTTTATCATTCAGAAATTCATCAATCGTATAATAACATTTTTCAATTAACAAGTTTAATATTTTTTTTTAAATTGTGTAGCATTCAATTTTTTTATTACATCTGGCAATTTATTGTGAATGCGCGGTGCCATGCGTCCCACCTTACGTTTGAAAAACACGTGTACCCGGCTGCAAACGGTTCTACGGCTAATATGGCACGCCCACTGCTACTTCAGCTTTCTTATTCTGTTTCTTCAATTTATTTCATCATTCATCATCATTTCAGCCGAAAGACGACCACTGCTGGACATAGGCCTCCCCCAAAGGGGGGTTTGCCACTATCGCCTCGCTTGGCAGGCGGGTTGGCGATCGGAGTACGGTTGTTACAAAAGCACAGAGAATGCTGCTGCCCATTCTCTGGTAAGTCCCTTACGACACCAACGGAAAGATATGGGATGGTGCTATTCTTTACGTCCGACATCATACAGAATTCAATTAATTCACAGAACAGTGTTTGTTACTAGCGTTAAAGTTATCAATGTTATTCCAGCGCTAAATGATCTATGCAGCAATGAGAATTATTGTCTACTATTGATTATTTAATGATTGTTAGGATGTATTTTTTTTTTTACTAGATATTAAATAATATTATGTGTGATGGATTTTTCGGCTGTCTTTTATTCATTTATGGTTTTGAATAGGTATGCCTTTTCTTTTTATGCCAATATTTAGGGTCACGGAGATTTTACTAGCTTGCCCTCGTGTCACTAACTCCGTGTCTTACAGATTCAATCAAAAATTGATGACAAGTTTTGTAAATGATGTTAAATGATAATGTAATTCCCGAAGAGTTAAGCAGAGATGTACTAAATCTCACCACCAATACGACTCTTTACTGACTACTGTTACTCACGGCCCTTAAGGCCGTGCCAATTGCCATCAATCGTGCACAAGTTCAGACTCAGCAGCTTATACTATCAAATTTCTGATGGAAAAACTTAATGGCATTTTGCCTTATTTAGGAATTGAACTCAGAACCTCATCAGCTCAGCAGTACACGGCTTGAAGAGACCCGATATAATTATGTAATGGATGGTCACCTATCTTGCCACTTTGCTTAACCTTGAGGATCGAACCTTGCGTCTGTTATTATATTGTTTAGCCACGACCCCATCGTATATCTAAATATATAAAAGAAGAAACTGACTGACTCATCTATCAACGCACAGCCCAAACCGCTGGGTCTACAGATTCCAAATTTGGCGAGTAGGTTCCTTATGTGGTTTAGGGGTGCACTAAGAAAGGATTTTTCAAAATTAACCCCCTAAGGGGGTTAAACGGGGCTCCAAAGTTTTGTATGGGGAAACAAGATTAGTTTGACTATTTTATTAGAAACTTCACAGGAGTGTTCCTATTAATAAATGAGTAGAAACGGGTTTCAGGTTTTTTCGGAATTCAACCCCTAAGAGGGTGAAAAGGGGTCACAAAGTCAAAAAATCAATGCACAGCCCAAACCGCTGAGTCTAGAGATTCCAAATTTGGCACATTGGTTCCTCATGTGCTCTAAGGGTGCACTAAAAAAGGATTTTCCAAAATTCACCCCTTAAGGGGGTTAAACGGTGATCCAAAGTTTGTATCAAGAAACAAGATTAGTTTGACTATTTTATTTGAAACTTCACAGGAGTGCTCCTATGGATAAATGAGTAGAAACCAGTTTCAGGTTTTTTCAGAATTCAACCCCTAAGAGGGGGAAATGGGGTGGAAAAGTATAAAAATCAATGCACAGCCCAAACCGCTGAGTCTAGAGATTCCAAATTTGGCATATAGATTTTTTATGAGGTTTAAAGGTGCATTAAGAAAGGATTTTTCAAAATTCACCCCCTGAGGGGTTGAAACGGGGGTCCAAAAATTACATGGTGTAATAGGATTATTAATACTAATTCGAAACTTAACGGGAGTACTCCTATCGATAAATGAGTTAACATTTGTGTTTCAGGTTTTTTCAGTATTTAACCCCTAAAGGGAGAAATGGGGTAACAAAGCCTGAAATTCAACATAGGTATTGTTTTTATGGTAAATTGTGTCGGGTGTATTACAAAAACAACGATTTTAAGATTTAATGTGGCAGACCTGAAATACTACCATTCCCTGTTGGGGTCCGATGGGGTTGAAATGTCTAAAAATCAATATGGGTGTCGATACCGAGATAATCAGGGGCGCTGATTACGAAAATGGCATTTATTTTGAGTTCCAGATGATAATGATCGTGATTACGATGATGATGATTGTGATAATGATGACGATGATTGTGATGATGATTGTGATGATGATTGTGATGATGATTGTGATGATTGTGATAATGACTGTGATTACGATGGTAATGATTGTGATTACGGTGATAATGATTGTGATAACGATGATGGTGATTGTGTTAGTGATTTTGATGGTGATTGTGATGGTGATTGTGATGGTGCTGGTGATTGTGATAGTTATTGTGAGAGTGGCGGTGATTGTGATGGTAATAGCGATGATGATTGTGATGGTGATTGAGATGGTGATTGTGATTGTGATTGTGATGGTGATGATTGTGATTAAGATGATAATGATTGTAATTACGATGATAATGTTTGTGATAACGATGATGGTGGTTGTGATAGTGATTTTGATGGTGATTGTGATGGTGATGGTGATTGTGATGGTGTTGTGAGTGTGGCGGTGATTGTGATGGTAATAGCCATGGTGAATGTGATGGTGATTGTGATAATGACTGTGATTACGGTGATAATGATTGTGATAACGATGATGGTGCTTGTGATAGTGATTTTGATGGTGATTGTGATAGTTATTGTGAGATTAGCGGTGATTGTGATTGTAATAGCGATGGTGATTGTGATGGTGATTGAGATGGTGATTGTGATTATGATGGTGATGATTGTGATTAAGATGATAATGATTGTGATCACGATGATAATGTTTGTGATAACGATGATGGTGGTTGTGATAGTGATTTTGATGGTGATTGTGATGGTGATGGTGATGATGTTGGTGATTGTGATAATGATGGTGATTGTGATAATAATTGTGGTTGTGATAGTGATGGCGATTGAGATCATGATGATTGTGATTAGGATGATAGTGATTGTGATTATTGTGATTATGATTATAATGATTGTGATGACGAGGATGGAGATTGTGATGATGATGATTGTGATTACGATGATAATGGTTGTGATTACGATGATAATGATTGTGATAACGATGATAGCGATTGTGATTACGATGATAATGATTGTGATAACGATGATGGTGATTGTGATAGTGATTTTGATGGTGATTGTGATGGTGATGGTGGTTGTGATAGTTATTGTGAGAGTGGCGGTGATTGTGATGGTAATAGCGATGGTGATAATGATGGGGACTGTGATAGTGATGGTGATTGTAATAATGATGGTGCTTGTGATAGTGATTGTGATGATATTAATTACATTATGAAGTTTGGCACATAGATAGTTTATAACCTGAATTAACACGTAGGACACTATTATGGGTCCACCCTTTATAGCAGAACTTTTTATGTCATAATATTACTTTGCATAACAGCGGATAGCATAAACTTCATTTCGCAGAAAATCGTTTGGCAGGCACTCATTTATCATACATTCAAAACTCATAATTTTGTAAGTCGGAATCATCTTTAGGCATACATTTCATATGCATAAAAATTAAAAGTAGAACCATCTAAGCGCAGAAAGTTCACAGCCAGAATCATCTTTTGGCATACATTTTATATCGATAGTCACTAAAAGCAGAACTATCATATCTCAGAAAGTTTACAGTTAGAATAATCTTTTGGCATACATTTTTTATGCATAACAATGGAAACACTCATCTATCACATCCACATCACAGAAAATTCATTAAAACAGTTGATTGTGAACATATAGTTTATATTTTCCTGTAAGCAGGAGGCAAACATGCAAACAAGCATACATCTTGCATGCAGAAAGCATGCAGTATGCAAACAAGCATGCAGTATGCAAACATGCAAACCAGCATACAATATGCAAACATGCAAACCAGCATACAATATGCAAACCAGCATACACCATTCATGCAGCAAGCATGTAGCATGCAAGCTAGCATACAGCATGCAAGCAAGCATGCAGCATGCAACATGCAGCAGGCATGGTTTCTGTCACGGCTCCGGCGCTGCGGGGCTCCGGCCGTCCCACGCGAGCTTATCGTCGCAGATGTGTTTAACGCTCACCACCGCAGCTTCGGCTTGCTGGCCGGCTTCGCCGGCCAGCCTCAGCAGCGGCGGCGAGTGTTACAACAACCTGCTCCTCAACTCGCGGGCCGCCTCGCCCCTCCGCGCCTACGCGATTTTAAATTACACTCTAGGGGTAGGGCAGACAAGACTACGTAAAGTCGGTTTTGGAGCGATTCGTTTCTGTCACTAAGTTTTGTAGCCCATCATATTGACTTTTTAAGACAATATTTAAATGTTTGGTTAAAAATGCAATTTTATATAAATGGCAATAATGCCAAATAAAATTATTCCAAATGAAATTCTGCCATCTTCGTAATATGCCAAGTGAAATTGTGCGAAATTTGAACATTGCCAAAGGTAATTATGCCAAATAAAATTCTGCCATCTTAAAAGTATGCCACTGTAAATTCGGAAATACAAACATTCGGCCAAGCAATAACTATATCAAATCATTTTTATGCCCTACAAATATTCGTTTAAAGAAGATTATGCCAAGTGTGTTATGCCAAATAAATTTCGGAGCATCAAGATTCTGCCAGATAGAAGGAACCCCACTATTATCCCTTTAGTATGATCCAGTGGGACAGTTACCGAACTTCACGCGGGCGAAGCCGCGGGCAACAGCTAGTAATGTATAATAATGAAGAAAATATATTATAATGCCGTGCTATCGGTATGTGCCCGACCCAGGTCTCGAAAATGGCAGTATCACATTGTACTGGTAACAATGCATCATCACTGATAGGACTATTATAGCCAATAAACCTGATATAGTGGTGGTGGATCAATCAGAGCGGCGCGCAATGATTCTTGAGCTAACGGTACCGCATGACGAAAACCTCGTGAAAGCCGAGAAATATAAGCAAAGCAAATCCTGACTTGGCTCGCGACTCTCGTGAGGTTGTCGCTATGTGGGCTGTGGACTCAGCGATCATTGTGCCGATAGTCGTATCAGCCTATGGCTTAATTGCCAAGAGCCTCGATCAATACCTGAGGAGGCTCTCTTTAGGCAGCTGGATGAAGGGCTTGATTCAGAAAGCGGTACTCCTGGACACGGCTCGTATTGTTAGTAGGTTTCTCTCTCTGGAACCCTGACAGCCGGTAGCTTGGACCCTGTTCCCGATACCAGTGGGCTACATTTTTATATATTTTTAATGTTTTTTTTAATTTTAATATTATTGATTTGCGAAAAAAAAAATAAGGAAAATAATATAATAATAAAAGTGAAAAATGAGTAAATTAAATACCGATAGGCATCTGTCACCCTGTGAACCTTTTTTTTTTGGGGGAAACCTTCAAAAGGCCTGGTCTTTGGGGATAAAACCGGGGAGTGTGGGATTTTACCGCACTAAAAACACCCCGGTGGTCACCATCCGCACATGAGAGTAGGCACCTCCTCCTAACAGACTTGACCGGAGCCCCCTCTGTGCAACGCCTGGTCGCGGCACATCCCTGGGGCGACTACACAGAGGTCTCCCCTGAGCCTCGCTGTTCGAGTTGCACGGACCACTGTGCTGCTGGTTATCTCTGAGGTCACTCGGTGAGCGCACAGAGTCCCCACTTTAAACGCGTGACGCCAAAGTCTCACCTACTTTAAGGCGGGGTTTTGGCTTGTTGAGCGTCGAGGCGGTTTCCTTTCCGATGATTTCTTCTTGTGTCACCAGAACCTATTGACTAAAGGTTCCCATGGATCAAGTAGGTATATGTTTACCCGACAACAATCATTGTGGAATTCAGAAAAAGTAAAGGCTTCTTTATATTGCCTCATGAAAGTTTGGTGTGTATTTCAGTAATTTGAAAATGTTCATAGTTGTACCAATACCAATTAGGTACTCTATCGAAGTTTGTTAGACAACAGATTATTTTTCTACCCTTGTTCCGAGTTACTTGGGTAGGCGCACAATTTTCATTCGTTACTTTGCATATTTTTTCTTTCTCTCTCCCTCTCCATTTTATATTCATCACTTTTTCTATTTAATTCAGGGCTTACAAATTAAAATCTTCTCCTCCTATTGTTGGAGTCGGTTAAAATGTACCACGGGCCATAATAATGAATCGATTGACACCTTATTCATCAAAATTAGATGAATAGTTTAGGCGCTACGGAGGAACATACACACATCAAAAAAAGTTTGCGATCACTTTGAAAAACTAAATCTTTTTTGATAAGGTGTGGATAAAAAAAATAAAAATAGTTTTATTTTTTTATTTAAAACGGTATTTCTATTTAAAGAAAACACACAACAGATTTTTTCTTGTTAAAGTTCAATTAAAAAAAATATAACAGATTATGCTAGTGATCACAAACTTTTTTTGATGTGTGTACGTAAATATAAACAATAAACAGGCATACATATACATACATAGATTGCCAAAATCATAACCCTTCCTTTTGGCTTTGCCGTAGTCGGGTAAAATAACAGTACGTTACGGCGACAGGAAAACATAATTTATGGTTATTGTCCTTTGGACGACGCGACGTGGTACTCTGCTAGACGAGTTTCTGTACAAGGGCTCTCTAATCTATAATCGGACATTAGAGAATTTAATTAGCACTGTACATACCAAAAAAATACAATCAGGGCAGTCTTTGGAGACTGCCGATAGAAGTGAAAACAAAAAGTATACAGGCCCCTCCCCAGTCGTAGCACTGGTTATGCCCCGCGCATGCCCTATATGTGGTGCTACATCGTAGCGGATCACCTACGAGTGCTACGAAGCGTGACCGCACGTTACGTCATGTGACGATGAGTTCAATGTTTTTCCTTCGCCCAAAAAGTGCTCAACGCGCCTAAAGAAGCTTTCACTTAAAAAAAAAACAAAATTAATACCATGTGAAGTTTTCAACGTCAGTAAAAACATGCCCTTACCTGTAATGCACGGCAGTTCATTGTGGTAGTGAAACCTCTTTTATCAATTCACACTTTGATTCAAGAGTTTGTCTTAAGAACTTCAGGATCTAAGGGATTTTTGTGTATTGGACAAATGGTTTTTGGGTAGTAAGTTTCTATTTGTGTTATTATTTTTTAGAAAACAAGTATAAGCACATTTAGTTGTAAATAGAGCCTTAACAAAGTCGAAAGGCACTAATTCTCACCTTCATTGCAATATTTTTTTTGTTCTCGACCATGCCTGGGAACCTTCTAGATAAGGAGGTAGTTTTTAAGGAGGTACTTTTCTTTAAATACCCGTTTACTATTCAATGCATCCATCAGCACAGTGTTTTGAGTGCGTTACTTTGAGTTTTCAACCGACTTCCAAAAAAAGGAGGTTCTCAATCCGACTGTATTTTTTTTTTTTTTTTTTTTTTTGTGTTTGTTACCTCAGAACTTTCGACTGCGTGAACCGATTTTGACAATTCTTTTTTTATTTGAAAGCTGGTGCTTCCCGTGTGGTCCTATTTTTATTTTGTGAACATCTGATGCTGATCTTCGGAGAAATACAATGGAACTCTTCAAAAATAGACGGCAAATGTGCCGTGAATGTTGCCATCGCTTGGATGTTTATTGTTTATACAACATCATGACGTAACATCACGCCTGTATGGTCTGAGGGGGTACGCAGATGTGTACAATACACCCAGATTTCGACAGTTCGTTCTTGTTCCGTGCACGCCTCAAAAAGATGTCAGCAAAAGGGACTGTTCTAAAGAGATACTGCGGCCCTGGAACACAAAGGGCTAAGAAAGAACATGGATGGGTTTTAGTCAGTAAAAGTCTGACACTCCCTTCCGCTTCGCCCAGAGCGATAATTTGATGATTTCCCATCCGAAAAAAAAAAGGTATGTTAAGTTCCATATATTGGGGATACGCCTATTACCATGACATGTTTTGTTAACAATGCCAAATAAATTCATGGCAAATATTTGGGAACAACTAAAAATGGAAAAATAAAAAACTTTTTTGCAAAAAATAAAAACGACTTCAAAAAACACAAAAAAGTGAAAAATAACTTTAGCTTCAGAAGTCGGTGACAAAAAAACGAAATCAATCAAACAAGAGTCACCGACTTCTGAAGCTAAAGTTATTTTTCACTTTTTTGTGTTTTTTGAAGTCGGTTTTATTTTTTGCAAAAAAGTTTTTTTATCGCTTTGAGTTTGCGCCAACTTGATATACCTAATTTTCGAAATCTGTGTGTATTGTACACATCTGCGTACCCCCTCAGAGCGTACAGGCGTGATGTTAGTTGTATAAACAATACACATTGTATATCTCCGAAGATCAGCATCAGATGTTCTAGAAATTTAAATGGGACCATACGGTTAGCACCAGATTTCAAATAAAAAAAGAATCATCGAAATCGGATCACCCATTTGAGAGTTCTGAGGTAACAAACACAAAAAAAAAACAGTCGAATTGAGAACCTCCTGTTTTTTGGAAGTCAGTTGAAAGCGTCTTTCTCGTGAAGTGACGGTTTCTACTTTGAGATAAGATCTATTTCCTAAAAGTAGTGGTACATTCTCACAAACTTTCACATTTGTTATGAAGATGATAATTATATGCCACAGAATGACTCTAGTAAACTTCTTCAAAATGTTACAAGTGGCTGTCTATGACTTTTAAAAAGCTACAGCTCTATGACAAACAAACGGGCAAACAGACAAAAGGTAGAAATTGAATAATTCATCCTTTTTTTTCTGCTGCCGGCTCTGTCGCACTGCTGGGCAAAGTCCTCCTCCATGGCTTTCCAATTTTGTTCACAATTCCTCTCCGACCAATCTGTTAAGAGTCCAGACCGTCGACTTCATATATGTCTTCATGAATCAGTAAGATCTCCAGGTATATTCGACTCGACGGTCGATCTCAATCTAAAGAATTCATATGTATAATATAAAACTCCTTCTTTCTGTGTGTTACATTTCACGCTTACAGGTCTTTGTTTTGGCACAAGGATAGGTCATGAACCGAGTGAGCTCATAGGGAAACTACCTTAATCCCAGTAGTATGAGTTATGCTATTATAGTTGGTGCCAGTTAAGATGAGTATAGCGGTCATTGCCCTTTCCCTATTATCTCTTCGTACAAACCAAAACAAATAAACCATGTATCGGTTTTCATTAGAAAAAATGTTGAAGATTGAGACGATGACGTTGACGACGACGACGCCGACGACGACGACGACGTTGATTGTTGATAGATGACAATTCAAAACTTGAACAGGCTTATTTTTGGTTTTCAAAGTTATGAAGTTTAATCAATGTAGGTGGGTCAATGACCGCTATTCTCATCTTAACTGGCACCAACTTAGTGGTCTTACTACTATAGTGTTGAGAAATGGCCCGTCTTTTTGCTTTCTTAAACCAAGGAAAGACAACGCTTTATAGAAACCATCCTGAGTGGAGTACTTCATAACATAACATCACGCCTGTAAAACGTGGGAGTGCTGCAGTTTCATCGCTGCCCAACTCTCCAGGGCTAACTTAAATTAGGTACCGTAAAACGGGGCTATTAGGGTTTTGGGGGCTATTTGGGATGACCTAGAATTTCGAACAAAAATATCGATAACTGTCGGTTGGTATATGGTAGAAGTTATTTTACAATGTCTAGAAACACTTTGATTGGCTAATACTGAAAATATCCTGATGGAAATACCGAATAACATTTTGGTTTATAGCCCAAATAGCCCCCTAAAACCCAAATAGCCCCGTTTTACTATACTTTTTTAACAGAACTTCCCACATTTAACCAGTTTTGTTTGTCGCATGAAATAGAAGTTATTTCAATAAACTGGAAACAAATTCAAATTCCGTAGCTGCTACTGATTTTCTGATGGGAATACCCAACACCACTTTCCACATACGGGAATCGAAACCAGGAACTTTATCGCGCTTGCGAGCATTAGACCGAGAAGATATGTCTTTGGTTTGTTAATAGGGAATATACATTATTTTTCTTTTTTATTTCGATACGGAATGTTAAAGTACTAAAAAAAATAATGAGAAAAGCGAAAACAAGACATAAATCGGCCAAATAACATAAAAGTTATAACCATTTAAACTTTTGTTTTTATCTCTTTCTAGATAAACCGAATTTAGTATGGATTTTGTACGTCGATGCAGCGAATGACGTCATTCGCTGTATCGAATCTCTCTGTCTAATCAGTACCCCTAGCCAAGTTGGTAATCTACAATCGTTAACGCTAGTAGAAAACTATTCAAATGAATGGGCATGACATCATCTCAACGTTAAATCACGTGATCAACACAAACGAATAGAAAATTCGTAGACAAGTTTACATCGTTCAAAATGATACAATAGAATGTTATCGTTTTTATAATGTTGATCGCCAACATTGGTAGGAACGCTCACTAAAGTGTAGTTTTTTTCTACAGACAGAGAACGAGCGATCGACTCAGTCGTGTCAACTTGGCTACCAAGTTAGCGCTTTCTACAATCGCTTACGCCGAGGCGTTTACGATTGTAGAAAGAGAATCGATACAAAACGTTTGTAGCTTGGCTAGGGGTGCAGCACTTTCAAATGCTTATAACTTAGTATATTTTATAGATATTGTTACGTTGTTTTTTTGGTACCTAACATTTACCTGTGAGCATGCGTTGTAAATTGAGAGGTTTCCAATATGATTCTCTCCATGATTTCCAAGTGAAATGTTCATTGTGGTTTATGCAAATGACTTTGGGTTGCGATTTGAAGAAGGAGTCATCTTTGCATCCGTACTTCATCACCGGACTATTTAGTAACACTTCCTGACGATAAATCACTGTTCGGAACCATAATAAACTGGTGTTCATAATAAATTAGATTCATAATATCTTATTTAAGCTGCGATTGTGTTTACATTCCAAATGTCATTCGGTTAAACGTCAGTTTCTTTCTGACAGTTGGAGGCGACATCTAGCGGCTGCGATATGCAGTTGTAGTTCTAATCGATACATTTTAACATTTTCATTGGAAATCATCGAACTAATATCATAAAGACAAATCCTTAATAATTTCCAGCTTTTGGTTGAAATACTTAATTGTTTTTTTTAACCGTAAACGGAAGTGAAATTATTTTTTTATTAAGGAGTTTTTTCTAGAAGCATCGCGGACCTCACAATCCATATTTAACTTGTAGCATTAGTGGCTGTATATGCCACGGTGTTAGAACCATGTCAATTAAATCACAGTGACCTGTGTGGGCTGTATATGCCTTGGACTACTGGTTTACTTGTAGCATTGGTGGCTGTATATGCCACGGTGTTAGAACCATGTCAATTAAATCGCAGTGACCTGTGTCGGCTGTATATGCCTAAGGACTACTGGTTTACTTGTAGCATTGGTGGCTGTATATGCCACGGTGTTAGAACCATGTCAATTAAATATATTTTACACTGTTTTTGCGGTTCGTAGTGTTACACAGGTTCCAACTGTGTACACATTTGTGAACTACTTTTAGAGTAGCAATAGACGATTGTTTAAAAATTGTTGTTGGCTTACTTGTTGTTGTAGGATTAACACTCGAAGAGTGTATAAACCTCCGGATTGCTGGTAAGGCAGCATAATGATAGTCCTGAGTTAGGAGGCCTTAATGGCGGGCGTGTAGGCTGCATTGATGGAAAACGTTTTTAGATGTTATTTTTTTTTCAGTGGCCGAATAACCGTCACACTCCATTTAGGGAAGACGGTTAGCCATTTCTCATTAGTTTGTAGCAGTTAGTTTAATTTCTTTTGGTGTATTGTTTGTTGTACCAGCTCGGCGTTATTCTCGGCGGTCATCACTTTTAGTAAGAGTATGTGTAGGGTGGTGTTCGTGCACGATTGGGTGGGGTGGTCTCTCCTATATAATTATAGTAGGTCAGACTAAGATAGTACTTCAGCAGATACATACGCATTAAGACTCTTGTTGAAGCTTGTCTTTTACATATTTTTGAATGGATTAGACTCGCTCCAGAAGTAACTCTTTAATAACACACAGGCTACATGGATAATTAAGTGTAACCAGAATTCGGTATTGTTGTTGTATATGCCTTAACTACCTAGTCGTGCCAACGTTTATTCTTTTTTCTTTCTCAGTTCCTGTTTTCAGGGTCGAGCGGTGTAGAATATTGTAAGCGTGCTTGGTTCTTTTGAGCCTGCTTAGACGCTGGAGGGCCAGCGTCGAGATTTGCCCTATCGGGTCAAATCTCTGGTGGTTGGGGAGGTACTGTTACGTTGTTTTTTTGGTACCTAACATTTACCTGTGAGCATGCGTTGTAAATTGAGAGGTTTCCAATATGATTCTCTCCATGATTTCCAAGTGAAATGTTCATTGTGGTTTATGCAAATGACTTTGGGTTGCGATTTGAAGAAGGAGTCATCTTTGCATCCGTACTTCATCACCGGACTATTTAGTAACACTTCCTGACGATAAATCACTGTTCGGAACCATAATAAACTGGTGTTCATAATAAATTAGATTCATAATATCTTATTTAAGCTGCGATTGTGTTTACATTCCAAATGTCATTCGGTTAAACGTCAGTTTCTTTCTGACAGTTGGAGGCGACATCTAGCGGCTGCGATATGCAGTTGTAGTTCTAATCGATACATTTTAACATTTTCATTGGAAATCATCGAACTAATATCATAAAGACAAATCCTTAATAATTTCCAGCTTTTGGTTGAAATACTTAATTGTTTTTTTTAACCGTAAACGGAAGTGAAATTATTTTTTTATTAAGGAGTTTTTTCTAGAAGCATCGCGGACCTCACAATCCATATTTAATCTGTGGCATGTCTATGGCTTAGTGTTGCCAGGTGATTCATTCTCAATTCGCCGAAAGAGTGAGGGAAAAGGTTGCTCCACTTAGGACAAATTTTAATGTTAGAACTAAGAAATAATTAGTTTGTCAGCTTGGATCCTGAAAATTGTTATTGTTTCAGAGTATAAACGTCATGTTGGACAGTTGTTAGGGATTTTCAAGAATTAAATATCTTGAGGTAGTGCTTCGGTCATCAGTGCTCTTGTAAGTTTTACCTGAAACAGGGGAGATTTTCTAGGTGCTCCGCCTGTTTCCGGTTGGGAGGCATAACAAGACAATGGAAGGTCACGGGCGTCATTTTGCTATTGATCAAGCCTGAGGCAAAGTTACAAACTTTATCTCGTGTTTTATAAGGTAAGGATTTTGGTGAATTAGTGTTTGGAAGTGATCTCTGAGTCCTTCCCAGGTCGTTAAAAGGATATTGACGTGATCCCTGGATATTTATTACAGGATTCCATGCGTTGAGGATTCGCAGATGAACTAGGCGGACCTGTTCTACAGCCGGTCGCATCAAGCAGTCAATTGTTTTCATCATTACCCAACTGTGAGTATTACCATTGCTGTCCCACCACGCAGGGTTAGGCAAACAGAAGTCGTAGCTCATTCAATTGTGTTTTCTAAGGGCCTCGTAGGCCACGTGGACCGGCTAATGGTTTAGTCTTTAGATCTCCTAGCTCCTCCCCTCTATTCATTCTCAAGGAAAGTACCATGGTTTTCCCTTATATAATAGGGTCCCCGTATTGTCAATTCCAGGTGAGGCAACTCGAGCGATTCGTCTCGCCGCCAGGATCTAGACGAGCCTCTGGGACCTGGACGCGAGACCCGTTCCTCGAGTCCACTCAAGGCCTCCAGTGGAGACGGTCGTGCAGTAGCAGAGTCCGCCTAGCGATTTATTGCAGGCGGGACGGTTTTTTTTTTAAATCTAAATTGACACCTTTTAAATTTATTTTCCACTGGTTCATATAAGAACCCGTGTATCACCTGCCCGGTTTTCCAAATTAGAAGCCGGTCTTCAACTTAATTAAATTAAAGGACCCCGGGTTCGACACCTACGCTTAACTGGAATTATATTGGACATCTTCGTCGGCTCCGTGGTCCGGGACTGTTCAAGTCCCTGGCGCCCATATAATATTTATTAGTATTCACTAAACTGGAAGGTTGTATCTTGATATTTTAGCAAGAACTAATTTAATTTAATTATACTTTATTTACTTTAATTTGATTTAAACTTTTGAAGAAGGAACAGTACTGGGTTTATCTCCAACCCCCCATGACCATAGTTCGAAACCGACCGAATTTAAGGCTGGCTGGCATTACCTTTTTTTAATAGTTAAGTTTATATAGTTTAAAACAATAAACTTATATTGTTTGAGATAATTTGTTGTTTCTTTGCATTTTAATACCAACCCACCTAGCATCTGGGCTTTTGTTCCATTACCACTAGAGAGACAAAATCTCAAATGTAACAATATTAAAAAAATAATTTCACTTTGCTATTTCTGATGTTAATACGCTTTGTTTAGAGTGATAAAAAAAGATCATGCATATACCCTATTAACAACTTTTCGATATTTAAGTGTTTTTTTTTTTCAGTGTACTAGGCCTTGGAATGATGGTATTCTTAGGGTATTTTATGTTGATGACCTGGAGTGAGACCGATACGTTTTCAAAACGGTCGGAACAAGAATTGGCCGCACCACCACATGTTTCAACCAGCACAACCGTCAAGGACTCAATCGAGCACTACGATGACACGTGGAACCGATACAAATATATTAGAAGAAGTAAAGAACGATCCACAACAGACTCTTTAATTGTACCCACTATGCATTGATTTGTATTTGCAGAATTTTGTATAAAAGGGACCATTTTTTTCGAAATACAGACATTCCATACTCAACCTCACCACGAGTCTCATTTTCATACCCTGCGTATCTAACAGTGGTTCCATGGAGAAAGTGATCGAGGCCTACCATGACGTCATAAAGCAGGATCGTTTTAATCTTGTTCCAGTGTGGGTAAGAGACGGAGCTATAGAGGATGTCTAGCGCCATCTCTTTCTCACACTGGAATAAAATGAAAACAATCCTGCTTTAAGACGTCACGGTAGGCTACCAGTTTGAAGGTCAGGATCACACACTGAAATATGCCCTTTCTTGTGCACGCTGAAATAAGAGTTCTAAGATTGCATTTCTCTCGTTTTAATTGACCTTTAATTTGATCGCAAGATTCACCTTGTAAATATAAGATAACGTTAGGAAAGGCAGAAAGAGCTTTACTGTTTTTAGGGTTCCGTACCTCAAAAGGTAAAAAAGGAACCCTTATAAAATCACTTTCTTGTCCGTCTGTCCGTCTGGCACCACTGATTTTCTCAGGAACGGGTGGACGTTCCTGAGAAAATCTGTGGGTGAAGGAAAACATCGCGAGGAAACCGGCATGTGCTAGAACCAAAAAATTCGAAGACATGTCATGACATGAAACGCGACACGTTCTATTACAAGTTTAATGCGAACAAACAATCGTTGATATGTAGATTGGCTTAGTTTGGTCGTTGTAGTATTTGTGTTACTTTCAAAATAATGGGCGCCCGGACTGCTGGTCGTTAAAACATTGACACTAGTTGCGTGGGGTGCCCGCAGCGACTTGTACATTTAAGTTAGTTTGTATGTTATTATGTTTGGTTTCGATATGGTGGCCGTGTTAAACGGACACGCGGTAGAATGTGGATGAGAAACTAAATACTTCACTTTCAAATATGAGCATGTTTTCAAGACGTCAGTTTTATTGCTGTCGCTGTGAAATATCGCAATAATTAATTTCTTTCGCTATATATATATATATATATATATATATATATATATATATATAGATCGCCAATACATCCGTGGGGATTATTGTCTTTTCTGAAGGAGAAGAATATTTTGCCCAGCTGTGGGACTATGACAGGGTTATTAAGAGGGCCATTCCTGGCCTGTCTATCGTCAACGCGAGTATGGTCGAATGGCTTGTTGTTTCATTCAGAGCCACAGCGGTGGTATTCTTTCAACTCCCCTGTCTTACCTAGCCCCGACCCCGCACTACTCGTCTCCCGCGCACCTCATACCGCCTAACGCGATAACATTGAACTAAAAACAGTGGTCGAAAATTTCTTAAACTTGTTCCAGTAAATAAGTGTTTTTAAATAAGTCTTTCAAGTTTTTGAAATAAATATTTGTCATTTAGAATCTCCACTACATTAACAAGGCTTCTATCAGGATGTTTTCTTTACTTTTACAACTTATGAGTACATTATGAACGGCCAGATTTGAGGTAAAATTTGTGCAAAACAGCAATTTTTGGAGGCTTAGGTATACTGAATTTGTTTCTACAATTTTTTTTTTTTTTTTATAGAAGCTTAGATATAGTGCACAAGATACCTATTAGTTCAAAAAATTCAAAGGTATATGCGTAGCAACGGGATAATCACACACGAGCGTTTGTATGAAAATTAAGGCGGGTTGGCCGCTCTTAAGGCGACTACAGGAGCTAAACGCGAGTTTTATAATACAAAAAACCATTTATGACTCACTGCAATAAACAAAACTAGAAAATATATGATATTCTTCAGAATATAATTCACATCACACATCTACCAATCCGCTCTGGGTCCGCGTGGTGGATAATAGCCCATTCTCTCCCATAGAGAGGTGGCCTGTGTCCCAGCAGTGGAAACATTAATAGGCTGATGATGATGATGAATTGGGTTGTGGAGATCAGATAGACAGTCACTCCATGTAAAATACCAGTGTATTCAGCTGCATTCGGTTAGACTGGAAGCCGACACCAACAAAGTTTGGAAAAGGCTAAGCAGATAATAATATTTCAGCATTGGATAGCGATATTTCGAGTTGATTGATTGATGATCTCTTTCCTGTTACCGAACAAATATTTGGCGTAATTGAAACCACATCCTTTACATCGAAAGCAATGTTTACATTCAAGAAATAATCACATATTTATTAATTTTATAGAGCTAAGAAAAACACTGATATGTAATTAATGAAAGTCGTATTTCGAATATAACATTGGCCAAGCATGTTGTGTGGTGAAGAAACGCTTGATTTAATTTAATTCAGTAAAGTAAAACAAAATGCCGGTTTTTGGTGGATTGTAAGTGTGAACTCATAACGCATACATTTTTTTATATATTATGTGTGGTTGTGTGTCATAGTGTTTTGTAATAATAATAAACTATATTACTATACCATAGGGCAAATCGTCACCAGCATCATCTCCACCTTATCTGCCTAGCCTTTTCCCATTTATGTTGGGGTCGGCTTCCAGTCTAACCAGATGCAACTGAATACAGTATTTTGAAATCTGTCTGGGTTTTGAGAGATTATTCAAATGAAAAAAGTTTACTAATGTAAATGTCACCGTAAATTTTTTTAAACCGTTAGAAATAGCGAATCTATCTAGCGAGATTGAAATCTCTCGAAAGATTGTCAACCGAATATACTGCTTACAATTTAACGCATTATTTTTCGGTAGATATAATATCGAAGTGAAACCGTAAAATTATGAAATGCATGCGACGGAACTCACCTCGCGCGCTGATTGGTTGAACGGAAAATTTATACATAATTTAGATTATGTTCGGTGAGACTAACTCATTTATCATTCAAACGGTATCAGGTGGCGTCGAAGAAATTTTTAGATTTTTCCATCATGGGTTTCGTTTTCGTGGTTTTCGGGGTCGCTGATAACGAAAATGTGGTCAAAATGAAAACCCAAGACAGCGTCGAGGAAAAGTTTTGCTACTTACGATATACCTACGAACATCAAACAGCTGGAAGCTTGATAATTATTATGTTTATCTCTGCTATTAAAATAGAACAAATAGTTATTTGAAAGTATTTATTGTATGAATCTTACGTACTCTTTGGTCGTAGTCAACAAACATTGTTATCCAGTGATACAGCGCTTTATATGGACAGAAAAGTGCAAAAAACAACAACTTAAAAACTAAGTAAAGTGAAAAAATGGACCTACAAAAGTGAAAAAATAAATAAAAAAAGCGAAAGTTACAAACGACTATTTACAAATAACTATACAAAAACTCGTTTTTTGTAATGCATCCGGTCTGTGTGTTTTATCAAGAGAAGTGACGCGTTGTATGGTGTTTATTGTATTTTATTTTATTAATTTTACTTACAGCTAATACTTTCGAGTAGTCAGAAGTAATAAGTAGAAGAAAGCCATACACACCACACTACACACTATCACACTATTACAGACACACACACATTACACACATACACACATTTGTAACAATACTTATCTATGTGAGGGTAGATTTATATTAGTAAACCGTTCGTGGATAAGCTTGTTATAGTCGAGTTACGTTGTGTCATTTTAAATCGTTCCGAAGTGTCAGTGTCACTGTCAGTTATAAAATTATTTTGACATTGAAGTGAATTGTCATTTTAAAAAGTCGCCGACACGAATCAGTCTTGAACGAGGCACCGAAGTGACAAGTCAGGTTAGTAAAATAATGTGTTATATGTACTGAACTAGGCTGAATAATTTATAATAAATATTGTTATTGCGTTGATTTATTTGTTGTTTCAATTCTATGATTCCCTTCTGAGGTACGATTACATCTCAGAAGTGGGATTCGCGAGACATTTTTTTTTGTGTTGATCCACCCCACGAGCTCGACCGCATAAACAAAACTATATTCATAACGGAAAATCAACGCAACCACAATAAGAAATGTGTGGTTTAAAATTGTGGATCCCAATTTGGTCGAATAGAGTTGGATGCGTTCAACAGTTTTTTTTTTGAAAATATTTATTGTTAACGGTGATTATAAAAGGTAGATAGATAATATGTAGAAATATTGGTTTAAATTAGCAATCGAATATAATTAACGCCAAGGGATGATAAAAACTTTATAAAATGATCAACAGTATTCGTGATGAACACAGATTAAAAAAAAAAACCACTCTGTTATCTATTTTCGTGTCGGTGGTAAATAGGAGTAGAAATACAAATTAGAAAAAGAAATATAGTGACTATAATTACTAGAAATAAATAAAGAAACCCAAAATGTGCTGCTAATTTTGTGATGCATACAGATTAAAAACACAAATCCCATAAATATGAAGGAGAATAAAATTGAATAAATAAAAATTCTGTAATTTTATGATAGACTGAGATCAATAAATAGTTATAAAATAATGCTGGAATACTTACGTTAAAATTTAAATTCAGTGACTGTATGTATTGCAAGTTTTGTACACAATACATTAACAAAATGTTCTAAGTTCCAGAAAAATGAGCGACAAAGATCCCAGCGCGGATTATCGACGCACCAGCAACCCTTCTTGCAACTACGAAAGGCAGAGGATGCATAGTGAATCATCTCGTGGTCGGAAGTGAGATCTAGGGGAAGTCGAGAGGTGCAGTCGTAGCCGCAGTCGTAGTGGCCGTGGTGATGGCCAACAACAAACGCAAGGATCTCGGAGGCGCAGTCCAGCTCGTGACCGTCGGCACAGCAGCGCAACGCATCATCAACTCAGAAGCCGAAGCATAAGCAGCACGCCAACTCTACTCGAGCAGGAACGTGAGCTGTCCAGGGAGAGGGAAAAACTAAGAACCCTTGAAAACCAGGTACGCAAAGAACGAGAGAGACTAACGGAACGGAACAGATCACGTAGGCGTTTCGAGACGCCTGAGCTTGGATCGAGCAATCGTAAGCGGCCAAATGCTGGCAATAAAAGCCCAATTCGGTACCGTTCCTTAGTCACTCCCGCGAAACGAGACACGCCGAGTGTTGAAAACCATGAAACACGTGACAACAAGAAAACTAAATTGATGACTAAGGACCTGTTTGAAGATTTCTTTTTGAAACTTTTTAAGTCTAGGGCAGGGGATCGTGAATCGTTTTCTAGTTCAACTTTGAATAACGTCGTTCCAGACTTCGACCCTATGTCGAAAGAACAGACTATTCATATCTGGCTCGATAAGGTCGATGAATGTTCAGAGATTTATAATTGGAACGATAAGCAAACGGTTCACTATGCCCTGCCTAAACTTACCGGACTGGCTAAGACATGGTTTCAGGGTCTACCCTCCATTAAGCATACTTGGCTTGAATGGAAATCTATGCTAAAGGAATCATTCCCTGCAACCGAAAATTATGCGGAACTTTTGACAGAAATGCTTAATGGACGGGTACGCTCTGGAGAATCGTATGAACTTTATTATTTTGCGAAAATTAATTTACTGAACAGATGTAAGATATTTGGAAAGCAAGCAGTGGATTGTTTACTTTATGGGGTTGATGACAGGGGAGTTCGTGTAGGTGCTCAAGCTGCAAAATTTGATAAACCAGAAGATGTACTTGAATTTTTTAAGACTATTAAGTATAATAATAGAAATCAGTCGGACTTTAACAAAGATTTCAATAAAGATAAGCGTCCTAGCAATACATCGGCAGATATTAGCTCGGTAAAGAATATTGATAATACGGCGTCAAACAAAAGTAGTGACGGGAGAGGGCAAATTAAGTGCTTTAACTGTCAGGGTGTCGGTCACCCCAGCTTCAAGTGCCTTAAACCGATCGTCAAGTGCACTAACTGTAATTTTATGGGACACGACAGTTCCCATTGTCCTAAATTAAAGGATGAATCTGTCAAAGTATAAGGAGGTCCTTGAGATTTCTTTCACCGAATATACTAACGATAAGTAAGGTTATGAGTTTATGAAAAATATTATCGGAATCGCTACATACTTACCGCTAGAGCGCACTTTAGTAAATATAGATGTGCAAGGTGTTTCAGAGAAGGATGTCGAGGTGTTTAGATCACTTAATTAATTATGACGTATTGCTTGGACATAACTTTACTGAAAGACCTACACTTTGGATTATTAAAACTCCAACAGATATAATATTTGAACGGGTAGGACTAGATGATTATCATAAATTGCATTTTTATACCACTTGTGATGTCACAGTAGACATCAGTGAGATGGTTTCAGGTCCTTGAGGTCAAACGTTGCTTGTACTGGAAATATCTATGTAGACACCCCGTTGACTCGATAGTGGGAAAAATACGAATCAATAAATTGTTGCCAATGATAAAATTTACCCCTGGTTGAGTTTTAATACCCCTGCTTGCTCGTCCAGCGATTAAAATGACGATGAGTGATAGCAATCAAAATTAGTAATAATGTTATTTTAAAAATGTGAGTAATGTTGACGTTATCTGATTTATTAAATTAACGTAATATTTAATTAATGTATGGTAAGGGATGATTGTTATTTTAAAATGTGAGTGTTTTTATAAGTTATCCGATTTATTAAATTTATGTAATATTGAATTAATTTATGTTAACGGATGATTACAAATTGCGATGTACGACTGATATGATATAGCGTCTGGCATATGAACTTGCCCGTTGCCTAGAGATAAGTGAGGGTGCTTTGAGCCGGGCAGGATTGGCGTTGGGATTCGCCGCCCATGAGTGGCTCAAAGTACTGCTGCTGATGACGGAGTGATGGTGAAGGAAGTAGCCTCACTTCGCTCGGCAATAGACATGACGATAGACTGAGTGAGAATGTTTGAACTGGGCAGGATTGGCGTATGAACTCGTCGCCCATGATTAGTTCAAAACATTGCGGCTGAAGCGGTGTGAGAGTGAAGGAAGTAGCTTTCACATCGCTCAAGCTATAGAATAAACAATAATGATGATTTCGAATACCTTTGTTTGTTCGATAGACCGAGTGGGAATGTTTGAACTGGGCAGGATTGGCGTATGAACTCGTCGCCCATGAGTAGTTCAAAACATTGCAGCTGAAGCGGTGTGAGAGTGAAGGAAGTAGCTTTCACATCGCTCAAGCTATAGAATAAACGATAATGATGATTTAGAATACCTTTGTTTGTTCGATAGACCGAGTGAGAATATTTGAACTGGGCAGGATTGGCGTATGAACTCCTCGCCCATGAGTAGTTCAAATCATTGCAGCTGAAGCGGTGTGAGAGTGAAGGAAGTAGCTCTCACATCGCTCAAGCTATAGAATAAACGATAATTAATGATGATTTAATATACATTTATTTGTTTTGTAAGAATTGAGACTTTATATTTATTTATTTATTTTTATTTTGTTGTCTTTGTTAGATAATCCTAATCTGACCTGTATATTATTATATACAGGTATATTTCCTTTTTGTTCGATAGATTTAATAAGTAACGAAGGGACTCGTTCTTGAAGGATGGCCGACTGTAACAATACTTATCTATGTGAGGGTAGATTTATATTAGTAAACCGTTCGTGGATAAGCTTGTTATAGTCGAGTTACGTTGTGTCATTTTAAATCGTTCCGAAGTGTCAGTGTCACTGTTAGTTATAAAATTATTTTGACATTGAAGTGAATTGTCATTTTAAAAAGTCGCCGACACGAATCAGTCTTGAACGAGGCACCGAAGTGACAAGTCAGGTTAGTAAAATAATGTGTTATATGTACTGAACTAGGCTGAATAATTTATAATAAATATTGTTATTGCGTTGATTTATTTGTTGTTTCAATTCTATGATTCCCTTCTGAGGTACGATTACACATTATTATTGTCACACTAGATTCTTCACACTTTTCTACCATAAACAAACATTTGGTAAAGCGCCATCTATTGACGCTCCGGAGTACTAAGACAGCAGAAACAATACTTGATACCAGCACTGCTAATTAACCCCTATAAGCAATACCAGCAGCATAGTGTGGCGGTTGCGCTAAATTTATTTCACTACTAGAGGTCGCTAGGTGTTGTATTTGCAACGCCCTCTTGATAGAGGGCGTTGCAAATACAACCGTCAGTGGCAGGAACCCACAAGCGCGATCATTCGCGCTTGTGGGTTCCTGCCACTGACGGGTTTTATTGCTCCCACTTGGATTTGCGCGAGTTGTTAAACTACATCGTTGAGGGACAAGGCACCTGCACCAGCGGACTGAGACATGATGAGTATGATGACACTAGTGTCATGACATGGACTTGGACATGGACATGGACTCCTCAGTTCTTTCTCTGTGTCTACTCAATGGGGGCTATCGCGTGTGAATTTGCCACCAGAGGCGCTTGTGTAGACTAAGGTCCTCCAAAATGTCAGATGTCATAGAGTGTTCGCGCGTTGTGTGCTTTTTTATCACGTATTTATATTAATACTCACGATTGTGTTCTAGATTGAGCCATTCCTGATTAATTATGACTTGAAGATTTTAAGTAGCAACTTAGGATCATAATATTGTTAGTATTTGGAGGTAGAATGATTTTAAAATGTTTCATGCTTGCTAATTTTAGGAAGAAAATTGTAAATATATATCTAAAGCTTACACTATGTTGTTATACGTAATAAAATAAACATTTTTATGAACTTATTGGTGCTTTAAAGTATTGAATAGAATTACTGACAGGACCTTACTCGACAGTGCGCCATCTGGTGAGCTCTAAAACGATAGCCCCCATTACTGACACATGGAACAAATTGTACTCACGCCAACGCACTTTGTAGGAGAAAACGCTACCCCGATCAATGTGATATATACGGACGCGTGGTATTTGGACGTTGCTGTGAACCATATCGGCTATCGCTCTCTGCGGTCTGCGCAGAACCGCGATAGTGTAGGCCGTCAGCCCGCGTAGCATGACCACCGTAGAATCAACAAATCTTTTGTTCATCTGTCATTGAATAGACAAAATGACAGATGAACAAAAGATTTGTCGATTCTCTTCCGTTTCTACGTTAGTCATGCTAAGCGGGCAGGTGTGGGCTACTATAGGCTAACCTTACCCTTTAGTGTTTAAAGCCGAGATAATAATGATGTTTTGTTGCTTATTATAAATATATCTTTTTTTTTCAGAATTCTTTTATGGACTGCCCTCATGGTGTCTATGTTTCTTGGTGGACGATATCTTGTAGAAATGGACCGTAGAAGGAACCCCATACCGATTGGAAATTTAACTGGAATAGGTTTAATAACAAATTATAGTAACATTAAAATATTTAAGATATTTTAGTTTTAGTATAATATTAATAAAAGTACTAATTTATAAAGTGGTAGCAAGCGCGACTGCTGAGTATTAGGTCCTGGGTTCGATTCCTAGGTCAGGCAAAGTGTTATTGGATTTTTCCATTACGAATTTGTCAGTCGCAGCCTCAGGGTCTAGATTTGTGCCCGGTTGATGGTAATAGCCCCTATTACATAGGATTTAAACATAACTGGTGGCATGCGAGTCTATTATAAGGATCAGTTCACACCGAGTCACGACGCGACGCGGCGCTGCGCGCACATTTTAATAGAGCTACTCAAAATATAATTTTATTTACTACACGAAAAGATACACGTTTAATTGTGAGAATTCAGAATACGTTGCACCTTGCAGCGCTGCACCTCGCGAAGCCGCGCGACGCAGCTCGATGCCGCGAGGCGCAGCCTGAGGCCGCCATGACGACTTGTCTCGTTGTTCTCATGCAATGCCACTGACCTCTTACAGTACCGTCGCGCCGCAGCGTCGTTTTTATTCTGTAACCTATTATTATTACACATTAAATATTTATATTTGTTTATTATTACTATTTTGTATTATAAATTTATATTCGTTTATGACCGTGGCATCACTCTGGGCCTTATCAGAATACCAGCGCTGTGACTTTTTTTTTTTAAATGTCACAGCACCTTGCTGAGATAGGAGCCTTTTGGCCTTGCACAGGACCTCTTTGATTGTTTTTTTTTTCTCTTGTTTACTTTTTTTTATATAATTTGGCACTTCTATTCTATCTTTTTGTTTCTGTTTATCCTGAGTGAGTTTAATAAATACTTTTCTTTCTTTTCTCTTTTCGTGTCTCGGTGTGAACTGATGCTTAGGCACACCTCTGCTTGAACCTTCGGGGATTGCAAGCGTCATCATCATCATCATCAGCCAATAATATTCCTACTGCTGGGACACGGCCTCCTCTCAATGAGAGGGATTGCAAACGTGATGTTGTGTAAACCTTATGACGAGCCTTATTTTTTATATTTCAGGACAACAAAGACTCCAGAGACTGCTGATACTGAATGATCGATAATTTAAGGTTTTTTGATGAAAATCCTTTAATTGTTGTTATTATTATAAAGAAAAGTTTTATTATTGTTTAATAGGGAAGATGCATGATTTTTTTTATCACTCTAAACAAAGCGTATTAACATCAGAAATAGCCAAGTGAAATTATTTTTTAAATATCTATTAAAAATACTAAGTTATAAGCATTTGAAACTGCTGATTAGACAAAGAGATCCGATACAAAAAATGACGTCATTGCTGTGCATCGACGTACAAAATCCATACTAAATTCCGTTTATCTAGAAAGAGATAGAAACAAAAGTTTAAATGGTTATAACTTTTGTGTTATTTGGCCGATTTATGTCTTGTTTCCGCTTTTTGTCATTATTTTTATAGTACTTTAACATTCCGTATCGAAATAAACAAAAAAAAATTTATGCATCTTCCCTATTAGATTTATTATTTTTAAACTACAATGCAAAGTATGCAAGAAAAAACATAACAATTTAAAAATGTGTAAGATACAAGTATAATATAAGTTTCAGTATTTTCTTGTTTTATGTTTATTTAATGTGTTCTTTAAAATACTTTAACAACAACAACAATTTTTTAAACTGATATGGTCACTATCATTATAAACAATGAAAACGAGATATTTACCAATGTGGCCGCAAACTTGGTGATTGCAACAGTAAACATGGCAAATATACTGTCTCGAGTGTTAAAAAAAAATGTATATGTATAAAATTATATAACTAATGAATGTCTTAATTACCCTAAAATAATATTTGCTATGGTTAAATATGTAACGATTAATATAAGATTTTTTATTGTAATGTAATATGTTTGCACACCTGTCAAGGAAGGATATGGCCTAAAGAACTTCAGTTGTGTGTTTCACCTCATGTACCCTACCCATATTGACGCAAATAAATGTTTTTTTTTTTTTTTTTATTTGAACAACATCAATTTATTTTCAGGCATTCCTGTCCCATAGATGACGTGCAACCCCCTGCCTGCTTGGTGGCCTGCCTGCTTTCCTGCCAGTGACCTTACATTATGATAAAAATATGCAAATTGTGTTAGTTAATAGAAGCTTAATAAAACTATGTTACTAACACTTCACTTGAAAAATGATCATGAATCTTTTGTACAAACAATAAAATTTCTGCTTTTTAATTTGAGTTTGATTTTTTTTAACGTCTTTTAGATCGATGAACACCGGCTGCGCGCACGAAAAAGTGTCACACCGTTCCGATCCCGCTGTTGCGTGTTGGGGATGAGGTTCTATTCCCGGTGGAATGATGCGACTTGCGTCGTTACATAACGTATATTAGATAAAACAAACTACTTATATTTTACATTGGTCCCGCCATGGCCTTTCTTTTTTTTTTGGCTGGAGGTACGTATAAGACGATGGTTGAGATGCGAAAAGGAATGAATCGATACAAAACAAGCCTTATATAGGCGGAGCGAATGAAATTATGAACGAAGTTGTGAACCGAAGACCGAAGAGGCGGCAGCTGAACGTGGTGGCGGATGGAAGCATGAACTCGTAGTGCAGGTTTCTCCCATCGTCGGCTGATGCCGCTGGTGAGGCGCACTAGCGCATCAGGTTACGCTCCCAGGCGCCAGGTGGCGCTGGTATAGGCGTGAACACGGCGATCAACGCCCATCCCAAGCCCTTGGACCTAGAAAACTGAAATTTTGCACAGTGGTTCCCTTTATAATGTAGATAAGGAGAAAGGGAGTTAAATAGGGGGTGAAAGTTTGTATGAAAGGCCGTCCGTTTAAAGTAAGGATCTTAATTTTTTTTATTTAGGCTGACGATTAAAAATTAATTTATACGTGTCTCAGCGTTTTTGATAATTTCACCCCCAAAGGATTAAAAAACGGGATGAAATTGGAAAGTCCTTAATTTTCGAAGTAAAAATCACAAAATTTATTATCTAGGCGTATAGTTGGAAGGTAACGCAACGGTGTTGTAAGAATTTAAATCCATATAGGGGTGAAAAGGGCATTAAATTTTGTTTTTTAAGTTATAAAAATCACTAATGTCACGAATAATGACGTTATCACGTATTTTTTTTTCTAAGAAACAACCCCGAGGATGCAATGGAAGGGATATTCCCAAACCACTGTAACTCCTGAAAGCCAGAATCAACAGTGGCGACTACCAGAAAAGTGTCGAGACAATGAAGCTCGACGAAGTCCCAGATAATAAATGTAACTGTCTTGGATCCCGCAACGAAATTAATCAGAAACGTATAGCGGAGGAGTAGGAAAAAACCGTAATTTCCATTTCCCTCCATATCAGCAGGAGACAAAACGAAACAAGGCCAATGGGCACAAAGGGACCTTTACAACTGGGATAGGCCCAGTTGCCTAGCACCATTAAGATTAATGGGTCGTATGTAGTGAGCTGAAGCCGTGTGGTATCCGGCAGAGTAGAATAGAACCAACCCTTTACACTCACGGGTGTCATATAAGGCGACTAATGTCTGAGGCAGAACACCTTGCGCCTCCGTAGACCAGAGAATGGGCAGCAGCGTTTTCTGTTAGTCTTTCATCACTGCGATCTCCAATCCGCCTGCCAAACGCGGAGATTACGGCAAATTCCTCCCATCATGGAAGAGGCTTATGTCCAGCAGTGGATGTTATGGGCTGTTGTAGTAGTTGTAGTATGTAGTGAGCTGTTTGATATATTTGATTCCATTATGATTGATTTTATGAATAATGAAAACATTTTCATCAAACCTCTGTCATCTTCTAACACATTATGCATCTACACGGAGCGATTGCCTATCTGACGTCCACAACCCAGTTACTACTAGGTAATAAAATATCCCTTGTTATAACCGGTTGTCGACTGACAAAGATCTACAAATGACACCTGGGACCAACGGCTTCACGTGCTTTCTGTGGCACGGAGGAAACTCGGTAGGTACATACATAATTATAATAGATGGTCACCCATCTACGGACCGACCTAGGCATGCTTGGCTTAACCTTGAAGATCGACCCGTGCAACTTTTATTGTTTACCCATGAGCTCTGTAATTTTCAAATAATTAACAGAAATAAAGTGGTTTGAAGATTTATACGCTTTAGTGATCTATGGGGCCAAGTGGGCCGCTATTCCACCAAGGTTTTTATTACTTCCTTTCTCTATGGTTTATCTTTTGCTATTCTGGAAATGAACTAATGTTTATAATTTGTTAATGAACCCAATTCTTACTTTATTGAGTCCAGTCTAATTGATTGAACCCAACGTTATATAATAATGTATAAAAAGTTGAAAAAAAGTCGGAACTTTGACTTCTACGTATAATATCCGTATCCGTAACTAGAAGTTTCACATGCATGGTTCAGAACGAAATACGGCAAATCCAAATTTTCGTAATGGATTGTGGTGAGGATTCAGCCTTGAATGAGAATGCAGATTCAATAAATCCATTAAGAGTTCTATTACATTTTTTACGCAAATTTATGATTTTTGACGCAGTAATTCTCAGCAGCAGTAAGATATTTTAATTATTTGCTTATGAGTAACGATAGTGCCATTCTCTTTCTTGTAAGTTGGAGTTACACATTTTTTTTTTTTTCGTGTAATTTACTATAAATATTTTACGAACTCAGTTTGCAAGAAAAACCGTCGGCGATGGAATTTTGACGCTCAAATTTACATTGTCAGATTCAATTCTTATAAAATCTAAAATTATTGAAAGATACGTTGAATGTTTTACTTGTTTATTGGAGTTCTAGAATTTCTTTAAATTCCTTGAGTTTTCACGGAAAATATCGTAAAGAAAGCGTAATTTAAGCCATAAATGTCTTGATTCAGCGTCCATTATATTCCAAATAAACTCAATTTTATCAAATAAATTGCTATGATATAAAACTTCGATCTACCATGAATACGTTTCATTAGTTTTCGTTTGTCAATATAATAATATAAAATTACAATAAATAAAATTTTAAGTACTATAATTCTGCGTCAATTCAGCTCGCTCCTCAGTCTCATGTCAGTCTCGTTTCTAATTTTCGTCAATAACAATCGACAATCGTCCGGAGATCGCTATTCTAATTGACTCGTGTACGCCGATCGAAATAATTTGATCCAGGAAGTAAAAATCAAAAATTTGCGAAAAAAATGTAATAGGACTCTTAGTAACTTAAATAACGACTTATTAATGACTTTAATAACGAACATATTTAATTAAATAAAAAGAAGCGATTTTTTTACAATTTTATGTGCCTAACCCACGTGTCGAGTTCCCTACATGAAATCGAAAAACGTGAGATCGAATAACACTTGCTCGAAAACGTTAACTCAGTAGTAAGTACTTGTTTTGTACGATAGAATCGAGAAAATAAACGATTTGCTAAAATAACACGTTTTTGGCTACATTTTTCCGTCTTTTTTTCTCAGTTACCCGTTACGCACACTCTAACGCTATTTTACGCCATCGTCGAATCAAATGTCTAGTTTGCCCCTCTAGCAGTGGAATACTGTCCGTCGTCGCATCAGCGCTATGACAGTGCAGCGCATTACCCTCCCCCCGCTTCGTTTCTCATCCGTCGATGCATTGAAACGTCGCGTGCGCCGACGCAACGCAGAATGTGGCATGTCACTAAAAATATAGGTATTAAATGTAAAACGACGCAACGTTGATGCAGCGACGTTACAACGCAAAGCAACGCACTAATAAACAACTGAGCGGTATGCTGCGGAGCCACTCCGGAGTGGCTCCGCAGTCACCGTCGCAACGCATACACCGCTCCCCACCTCGTCTCGCGGGTAGCATGTCCGGAGTGCGTGCGGCGCGGCGCCGGAGCACTTTGCGTCGTGCGGCGTCGTGTGACATACAAGAAATCATCAAGTCATCAAGTCTAGACATCGAGAATGGCCATATTTTTCTGCTAAGTATATAAAACCATAAACAAGATATCAGTAATAATAACTGTAATGGATATTCATAAATAAATAAACAAACAAATAAAGAATGCAAACAGCGCATTCCACTAACTAACAATAACACGACTTTCTTTAGTTGACGCTAATCTTCGACAAAGTAACTACTGTATACAAACTGAAATGGCTGGAATGTAAGTATTTTTTTAAATATTAGTTAATTTCAACTAATTTTCCTGATAATGTTTCATTTTACTTCACCGTTTTCATTATTTACAGTCCAAGATTTTTAAAGTCGTTGTAAAACAAGGCCACCCTGGTCTAGCTCTCGATAGAGAGCTTCCTCAGGTAAGGTAAACCTGAGGAAGCTCTCTAACGAGAGCGAGTTGGTCGAGGCTCGTGACAATTAAGCCATTGGCTGACACGGCTGCCATGGCATAATGATCACTGTGACCACATCTTAAATTGAAACTCAACCGGACGGGCTATTAAGGGAGAATTTAAGGTTTTAGAAGTTTTCATTGGGGTACTAGTGAAGAAAATACAAATCTACACCTACAACTTCTTGAGTGATTCTTGTGTGTGTGTAAGTTACTCCTTCACTCTTAAATGACTGGAAGAAATTAGATAAAATATTAGAGCGAACCCGAAGCGACAGAATTCGCAATACTACAATACGTAAAACTGGAATCGCTGATGTGGGCAACAAGTCTGCTGGGTTGAAGTGGAATTCGGCGGGCCATGTCTGAGCAATGCATCAGGACCGATGGCCCAGAGTCGTCACGCAGTGGGTGCCAGAAGACGGGCATCGTCGCCGAGGGAGGCCTAGAAAACGCTGGCGTGACGACTTAGATTCGATTATGCGAAATTGTCTGGAGAAACGGAATAGACGAACGGAGAAGAGTGGAAGGGTGGGGGAGGCCATTTTTTCAGCAGTGGGACAATATAGGCTAGAAAAAAAGCGAACCCACTGGTGATAACTAATATATGCTTTATTTTTTCTCAGTGCTCTTCTGTCAGCTGCCCTTATGATCTCCGTCTACTTAGGCGGCAAGTATCTCCTAGATTTGGACCGCAAAAACAATGCAGTTTCCATAGGAAAACTTACCGGACTAAGTAAGTTACTCAAAATCATTAAGAAAATGAAAAACTATTAAATTATTGAGTTATGACAACTAATTTATTCTTTATTCTAGGCGATGAAAAAATCATCAAATTGATGTCAGGAAAAATTATTGGTTGATCTTTGATCTGCAGAACAACAATCAAGTTTAGGATAGTATTTTTTAATGAATAGTTACCTAATTCTGTATTCTCAGAAAGTGGATTTACACAAACGTTGACAAGACCGAAGTATTATATTATCTGTGACAAGACTAAGAATGCTCAGTTAATCAATAATTTCGTGATTAATTTGTTGTGCTAATGATAGTTAACAAACTTCTAGCAAATCGGCATTTTATGTTTATATCTCTTTTTGCTTAATAATATAATTATTGTAAAATAAATAATTATCTGATGTGAGTTTGGTTTTAGTGAATTTATTAATTAAACTAATTTCGAATACATTTAATAATATTAGTTAAAGTAGTTCCTGAGAGCACACCCGGTACAGATGGAGATATAAAATTTTTGTTCAACTTACTAAAACTATGGAAGTTTTCGGACTTTGTCACATTCAATTTATCAAAAGATCATCGGCAATTTTTTTATGAAATTTGGACTATGGGCATGCAATATCGCAAGGTTCTCAATTCCGGAACTGAGTTCCAATATTGAAGATCCGATTCCGGAATTCCGGAACAGGCAACATTTAAAGTTTGTTTCAAATCAAACAAGATTTATAATGATTTCAATCTTTTAATCATTTTTTACTTGACTGCCAATGAAGGGTTATGTTTTTAGCGCGTATCTTGTATGTTTCTTTGTAAATTTCTTTATTATCTCGTTGTTCCTCGTATCTGCCTTTTAAAAATAAGCGCCAAAAGGCCATGTTCTGAAAAAATTCTTGAAACTTCTCTTGTTTTTTGAGGCAGGTTTCTCAACTTGTGTTTTCACTATGTGATGTTAGCTGTTTGACTTAATGCGGCGGTCTTGGTCGATCAGATCAGGTAAGATCTGTCTATATCAGGTGTATTTTAACCTATCCTATTTATCCCAGTCAAAGCAGTAATTCTCTTCTGTTAGAACATCGTTTATTTTGTAAAGGCAGATGTACTTTTTTTGACAAATTGGTTTTCGAAGGACACATTCGTTCATAAGCTATCAGAAAAGTATCAGTTTAACATCCTGCACCTCGTAGATATTTCACAATCAGCACTTTATGGTGCAGAGGTGGAAAATTAAAAAAAACCTTAAAAGTTCGATTTCTCAAAACCACCCAGTTTGGACCCCAAATTATCGGGGTCAAAATTGTTGCAAATAAGGTCTAGTATCATCCATTTCAAGGACTGCCCCCAATTACCAATCAGCCTGTATATAGTACAGCCTGTATATGTACATAATACAGTTTGTAGTCGGGTTTTTTGATACTTTTAATTAAATGTTACTTATATACGTAGTAGTAACAAATTAAACATATTTGGTCATCTTTGTCCCATAATACTCTAATTAAACATTTTAAACCGTAAAAGCAACAAGACTTATTTATCACACAATAGAATTAAACATTAGCAGGTATTCAGGTAATATGAATAAAAAACATACGATATTTGAATCGTTTATACTACGATTCAAATATCGTATGTTTTTTATTCATATTACCTGAATACCTGCTAATGTTTAAAACACCTCTTAACGAAGCCGAAAGGCATTTGTTCTCCCCGTCATTGCGATCATTTTTTTGTTCTACACCATACCTGGGAACCTTCTAGTTACGGAGATATTGGGGTTCAAATTTCTAATGTAAGATTTTTACTTTAAACACCTCCACGACCCCTGTACTAATCAATCCATCCATCAGCACAATGTTTTGAGTGCGTTACATTGAGTTCTACCACAAATCATGATTTTTCACCCCAAAAAAAAAAGTCGTTTCCCAGCAATAATTTTTGCGTAAAGTTACTTAGTTTGATGTACAGAATGCTTGGTTGACGGCTTCGTGATGAGGTCTTTTACACCCTGTATATGACTTTTCACGTACCTACATTACATACTTCATAGTCTCCTTCTAATCTTAACATTTTCATTATAGAAGCGAGATAGCGTAAAACATTTTAAGCCCGGCCCGAAGCGGCTTGTGGAAAGTTCCACATACTACTTATAGTTTGGTTGCGTTCAGAAAAAATAATATTCAAAATATAAAAAAATATATGAATTTCGGAATTCCTATATTTCTCCTCTCAATTCTGGAATTTAAATATCAGAAAAATTGATACGGAATTCCGGAATTACGAAATTCCTGAATTTCGGAATGCATGCCCTAGGACTGTGACTAACAAAATTGAAAAAAAAAAAAAACAAGTAGTAGCTTAATTAGGACCTCACTTCATTCTACAACAAGTACCTTAGTCGCCGGAGAACAGAAATAGGAAAGCAAAGTACTTAAAGGACTTAAAACCTGTATATTTTTAACTGTTTTTTTTTTTTAATATTTTGTATTATTGATTTTACACAGGTATACTAGCTGACCCCGCAAACGTTGTTCTGCTCTATAAATGATGGTGTGAAATATACAATAAAAAACATGAAAAACGGTCGAGCCGTTTCGGAGGAGTGCGACCGCTACAATATTATACAGGGCAATGATATTATATAGTAAAAAGAGGTAGATATCGCACTAGCACGCACAAATTGTTGAGGACAAAGGGACACAATTGTTGCACTTTGATAGCTAGCTATCTCTTTCTATCTTATACGTTCCGTATTATCTATCGCTGTCGTAGTTTTAAATTACTCGCAACGATATCTGAACGCCATTCAGTATGAACATGGCGTATCTTCTTTATAATCATTGATACAGGGTTAGTTTTTAAAGACGAGCCAAAATTTAAAATTAAGATCATATATGATAAGATACGAGTATCAAACCAAAAGTGCATTTTAAATATTATTGTCGAAAAATATAAAATAAAATATTAGCATTCATTTGAAAATGTCCTAAATCATAAACCTAGTGGGAATCAATGCACCTCCAAATTTATGTGTCTGCCAACTGCAACCTATCTAGGTTGATGAACTGAATTGTGCTGTTGCAATATCCACACGATCGCTTTTTAGTGGTGGACAGGAATAAATTTTTATTAAAAATATTTTTTTTTTTTTTTCATTTATTATCATCATTCTCTTGCCCTTATCCCAATTCATTTGGGGTCGGCGCAGCATGTCTTCTTCCTCCATACTTCTCTATTTTTCGTCATCTCATCAGACACTTCTTTTCTTGCCATATCATTCATCACACAGTCCATCCATCGTTTCTTTGGTCTTCCTCTACACATATACCCATCCACATTCATACTCAAAACTTTCCTCACGACATTTTCCTTATTCCTCCGCATCACATGCCCATACCACGACAACCGATTACCACACAACTTTTCAGTCACCGGCGCCACTTTTAGACTTCCTCTTACATACTCATTTCTTACTTTATCCATTCGAGTAACACCACACATCCCCCTTAGCATCCTCATCTCCGCGACATGCAAATGCCTTTCATTCATCCCTTTTTTCATTCATTATATCGAAAATATTATCGATTCTAAACCATCTCTGAAAATAATGGCCAGTCATTGAAAACTAATCCTATACGTATAGATTTGTGAAAATGTAATAAGTAATGTAATAGTAAGTAAGCAAAATGGATAAGCAGAATAACCTCATTGAACACGGGGATTTAGTTAAACAGCCTCGACAATTTAAGGCTGTTAAACCAATTTCAGGACTTCGCCAGCTGAGTTGGAATTTAGTACTATGTGCTTAGCTTCAGCACAATGTTTTCAACATCTGTTTTAGAACCAAATGACTGTTTTTGACAAAATACAGAAAATTAGAACATTTTCATTAGGCCTTACCTCTGGTCTCCGGTGACTTTGGAACTTGTAGCTATGATTTGCCATTAATAAGGCGAAGACCAAGGTGTTGATGGTGGATAGATCGGGCTTGCTGATTCGCTCCAATGAACTAAAAGACCTAGATTTCGTTGAGCAGTTCGTGTACCTTGGCTCTCTTCTCAGTAACGAGGGAGGCAGCGAAAGTGAAATCGCCAGAAGAATCCAGAAGTCCAAGGCAGCGATGACTAAACTCACTCGGATATGGAAAGATAGCAATATATCCCGCAAAACCAAAGTGAGGCTGGTGGGTGCGCTGGTATTCTCAATTTTCTCATACGGCGCCGAATCTTGGACAATAGGGGAGAAGGAAAGGGCAAAAATTTACGCTTTTGAAATGTGGATTTGAAGGAGGATGCTGCGAATTCCATGGACTGCACGCCGGACCAACCTGTCCATTCTTAAGGAGCTCCAAATAACCACAAGACTATCCATTGTCTGCTTCCAGCGAATTCTTAAGTATTTTGGACATGTCGGTCGTAGAAAACCTTACCGCCTCGAGAAGCTGATGGTAGTTGGCCAAGTAGACGGGAAAAGACCACGCGGGCGCTCACCTACCCGTTGGTCAGACCGAGTAAAGTCGCTCACTGGCCTATCAATAGCCGAAGAATTTAAGACCGCCGAGGACAGACAAACGTGGAAGGGCATAGTGCACCGAGTGATGAATACCTCAGACACTAGACACGACCTTCAATAATGAAGATAACGACTTAGATGAGCTATGATTTGAGTTATATCTTAATTCGACAGAATTAAGAAGTAAGTCTAACAAGATTTACCCCCATTTTGACCAAGATCCAATTGACAGCGTCATTTTTATCGTAGAAGTATCTGCTATCTGCCTCTACTTTACATGTATATACTGGCAACAACAACTGGATAACACAATACATAATGATGTAATTTGTGATGAAAGTGCTTACACAGACAGATACCGTGACTAAATGATCAAGATGTATAATTTCTTCTAATCACAACTCAGTACATCCATATTACTTCATAGCTCTTCCGGTTCCTATTACAATGGTCGATGACAATAGATTATTGTTTCCTTTATTTACATAATACCGCTTTTCCACGCCATATCCTAACTAAAGCGATCGTGGAAAAACACGCACCGCGTGGTCGGTGAACCAGAAGGACATGTATCCGGGATTCGGTCGAACTTCATTGCTTCGGCGCTTTTTTGGTTGTCGCCACTGTTGATTCTGGCTTTCTGGAGTCGCAGTGGTTTGGGAATAGTGTGGCGGGCTTTGCACTTGTTCAGGCAGGAACATGGGATGTCACTCGCGCAAGTTTTCTGAACACGTCTTCTTTGCAAACAAATTAGTGTTATCCATTCTAAAGTTAGGTCGTTTTCCTGTAGTAAAATGGTTTTGTCTTGTAGTGCAGCCAAAAATAATAACAGCCAAATGGGTCGACCTTCCAGGTTAAGCAGTGGATGGTCATCAGTACATACCGAGTTTCCGCCGTATCTCGGATCTTGGCAATTCTTACGAGTAGTTGGAAACCCGAAAGTGACAAGCAGCCTTACCAAGGGGTAACGTATTATTTAGTAACTGGGTTATGAAGGTCAGATAGGCAGTCGCTCCCTGTAAAATACTGGTATTCAGCTGCATCCGGTAAGACTGGAAGCCGACCCCAAAATAGTTTGGGAAATGACTAGGCAGATGATGAGTGCAGCCGCGTGATTCGCAACAACCACTTGAGCGCGCCAAACGTATGATCGGGCGTTGGAACGCACTGATTAGGACACGGGACACCCATGTTTGACTTATTATTACATTTGGATATCTATTAGGTCGGTCTATTTTGTATACATCTACTCGAAGTTATTTATTATGTTGTAATCTTTAATAAGCGAAGCGAGTTCACAAAAACGTTAGTGCTATTCGAGTTGCGAGACCGAGAGCTCTTTGTTACATTAAAATAAAGAAAAAAATAAAAAGTTTACTGCTGCCGAAGCTGGTAACAATTTCTAAAGTTAAAATATGATCATATGGTCAAAATATTTATTTTCGCCTTAAATTACAAGCAGAACTTACATACATTTTGGAATTAGTGGGTGATTATGAAACAAACCAAAAAACATGTTTGTTTGAATTGAGTAAATATAAAATTTGGAACCATTCATTAATCAGAGAACAACAGTTTGATGTTCTATATTATACAAGATATCTAACAAGAGTTAAAGAGGTTTTTAACTAGAGAAACTGAAGGTTACGGGAATACAATCGTGAAGCGATCATTGGACTGAAATTTAAAAAATGGCAGCGGGTCTGTAAGTATTTTTTCTTGCTCTCACATCCTTAAGAAAATATTTATTTTATTTTATTGTTAACTAGCTAAATAACCAAAAGGATGATTAATAAATCTTCTTTATGAGCAAATTCACATCAAGCACTTGCATTAAAATTTAACCATTTAAATTTAACCAAAAACCTGCTTTAACTTAACCATGTCCTGAATAAAACTATTAATTTCACTGACGTTAGTCTCTTTCTCGTTTTATTATAGAGAAAAAGTAAGCAATAGCATAAATTAAGTTTAGTTTGTGCACAACAGAATCGCAGCCAAAACCATTGCGACTAAAGTGTAAAAATCTAAACAAATCGAAATGCCAAATCCATTAATTGGGTAAAATAAAGGATGAAAGTTTGTTTTGAATTTTACTACATGATAATTTTAAAGGCAGTTAACCATAAAAAATGTACTGTTTACAAATTAAAGAACAGCTGATGTTGTTCGTAGTAACTGACTATACATTTTAACACTGATCTGTAGGGAGTCTAAATCTAGAAAATGTTCCGAAGATAGATCAGATATATATGTACATACTTTAGATGTAGTAACGTAGTCTTTCACATTTTCTTACAGTTTCTTTCTTCTGCTTGGAGCTGTTGCATTTTCGGCTTTCTGGACCACGAAATTAGTTCGTGAAGTTTATAACAACAATGACAAGCCTACAACGACATTTAAACCATTATTACACGCAATTTTCCCGATTCTGGATAAAAATACGATCAATTAAATATATAATTGAGGGTTAAGCGGCAGTCAAATTCATTACCTTGAATCAGATAATGCAAAAGTAGAAATATTTATTAGACATAACAGACAAAAAATTATAATACTTTAATTATTTCATTGAAACTTATTAGCTTAGAAGTAACTTTCTTAGATTTACTATGTATTTTATTGATAATGCAAAACAGAGTGATCTATAAGACATTGTCAAAATTGAAAGAATGGTCAAATTTAACGAATCAAATGTTTTGTAAATAAAAATGGTTACATTATTTATGTAGTAACGCAGTCTAACATTTTCTTTCAGTGTCATTTTGCTTGGAGCTTTTGCATTTTCAGTTTTCTGGACCACAAAGTTCTTACGTGAAATTTATGACAGCAGTGTGCGCAATGTCACAACGCCAGCAACAATAACAATGAGACCATATTTTATAAAAAGCATTACAGCACTGAAGGATAAGGAGTTCCTTGAATACGTAGATTGACCACAATGGTAGATATTGCTTTTTAATTTGCTTTTAACTTCCACATTAATGAACCATTCTTGAAAATTACCTAAGTAATAATTCTGAATTGAAATAAGTCAAACGTGCTTTTCGATTGCTATTTCGAAATTGGTTTGTTAATATGGACGTCATAATACCTACACGTGTATGTAACTGCAGAACACTACACATATTAAGTTGGAGGTTAAATTGAGCTATGAGATGATGAATTTAATATGAAATGAAGCGTCATAACGAAAAATGTTGCTTAAATGATCACATGACCTAAACACATCTTTGCAGCGTCATGACTACTTAACATATTTTGCCCAGTATCCTTTATTTCAGATTTTCTCGAAATTCTTTTGATTATATTTTATCATGCATGGTTAGGCGATAGGCGCTGAATCGTGGATGAGACCTATAAAGAAAATTATACCTAATTTAAAGAGAAAACCGAAATTTGTTTTTTTTTTTTCAGATTTTTAATAGGTGCTACTATTTGTTACGTGGCGTATGTAGTATACCCTCCCATAAAATTAGTGATGAGAAGACTTTTAGGAATAAGTAGTGAAGATAATGGCGTCAACGAACCCGATCCTGAATCTTACGAGACTTTTGCGAACTGGACGGACACTTGGACGACAAATTTTACTGAAAATTAAAGCACATTGGGAATTTCGGATAGATTACAACCGAGTTTTTAACACAATGCATTTAGAAAACAAAGAACTACCTAACTTGATACTCGCTGATATAGTGAGGTAGTACGTAGGTGTTTTAGATATTAATATTTACTTCGCTATTGATTCATTTATTGTATTTTATTTGGCAGCTTTACGTAATCAATATTATACGTATAAAAGAGATCTGTAGATCTGTACTACCGAGTAAGCTGGAAATGTACCTACGGTGTTATGGGCGACACTTTAGACTTGCTAAAATCTTACATCAGTAATAGAACTCAGACTACGAGTATAGTGAAAATTTGTCCTAATACGAAACATGAAATAAATTATAAGTCCAGGAGTAGAAACATAAAATATGGAGTTCCACAAGGTAGTGTTTTGGGCCCACTACTTTTTATTATCTATATCAATGACCTGCCAAAAACGATTACAGATCGCTATTTGCTGATGAGTGCACTGTTGTATACAATAATGGAAATATTATACTATTAGGTAATGAGCTCGGACGAAATCTGCTCATTTTTAAAACAAAATCCCTTGCACACGATCTCCACTGTTTACCACCCTTAACGAATCATCGACACGAAGAAGAAGAACTATTATTGGTCTTATTTTTTTAATGTTTTTTTTTTTTTAATAAATTATATATATATATATATATATATTTCATTAACAAAAACAAGGGGTCAGATGCTGCGATGCTATTGGTTGATTAGCGGCCGAATGCTGCAAGCAAAAAGAGTCGTAGTGGTGGTGAGATTTCGTCCGAGCTCATACACTTCTGCCCCGAGGATTACAGGCGTGATGTTATATTATGTTTAACTATGAAAACACAGGACATAGGAAAGATCAAATTAATATCAGATCAGACAGTATGCTACTTTTTGCTGCTACCCTGCTATATAGAATGATTTTTTCTAGAATTTTTCTTTTCTTTTTTAAATGAGTTAGTATGTTGATTTCTTATTTGTCATGTTTTCTTAATACATTTTTAATATGATTTAAATTTGTGACGTTTGTTGAAGTTTTAGTATGACATGTTTAAATATTTTTTCTTATTATTTTGACATTGTTTTATTATTATGATTTTTATTAATTTAATTTAATTAGTGATGGTGTATTTTTCTATTTCTGATTAAACGAGTATTTTTTTTGTTGTTGTTTATTTAACAATTTTTTTTTCTGTGTATCGTCTTCAGACACAATGTTAAGTTGAATAAATGAAAAATAAAATGTTCTGACTACATGAAGCGCTCAGTATGTAGGGTGATAAGTATTTTATGCAAAAGTTTATATTCATTATAGATTACGGTAACATCTTTAGAATCCTACTTTTGTAAATAAACGAGATGGAAATAGAAATATTTATATTTCAAGAAATACTGCTCAGCCATGCATCAAAAGGATTAACGGTTACCAAGCGGTAACGGCGCCGATTAACGGGTATTCATATTAATGTGTGTAATTTATTTAATCACCACTGCTTTCAAACCGGGAAAAGAAAACATTGTGAGGAAACCGGCATGTCCTAGAACTTAAAATTCGAAGACATGTGACATCTACCAACCCGAACTGGGTCCGCGTGGTGGATTATAGCCCTTTGCGTCTCATAGAGAGGGGGCCTGTGGCCCAGCAGCCCACTGCTATTAGAGAATGGGATACAGAAGAAAATACTTATTTGTAGTGCAACAGAAAAATATATTTTTAGACTAACGTTACTACGGTTGCGAGGACACATCAAGTAGTAGACAAGATGTACCTAGTTTATATTAAACTAATAGGTTTGCAACCTCTAACAGTGGGAACATTCTAGACTGAGTATGCATTTGATATAATTTTTCAGTCTGGTATTTTAGTTTTTTCACTTGCCTATTTATTTACACTCCTTTCGCAGGTATGCTGGAAGAGATTTCTTTAGAAATAAGCCTTTGTACACAGCCTTCTTCTTTTCTGTTTACCGCATGACCGCCGAATTAGATGACGAGTACTAGTATTTTACGTGGAATGGCTGCCTATCTGACCACAAGATGGCTTATCTGCCTTCTAGGGAACACGTTACCACATGTTAAGACTAGTTATTGACTTTCAGGCTTTAGACAACCAGTAACGACTGCCTTCGTGACGACCGCGACCAACTGCTATGCATGCTTACCGTATATGGGCACTCTTATAGGTACCTACATAATGATATAAGTATTATACACATAGTACTGTATACACATATTACTGCGAGGAGCTCGTGGCTAAATAATAACAGCCGCTCGGGTCAATCGTTAGGTTAAGCTGTGCTTGCCTAGGTTGGTCTGTGGATGGGTGACCACCCATTACGTACCGAGTTTCCTCCGTGCCTCGGAAAGCACGTTAAGCCGTTGGTCCCGGCTGTCATTTGTAGATCTTTGACAGTCGTTAGGTAGTCAGAGGCCCAAAAAGTCTGACAACCAGTCTTACCAAGGAGTATCGTATTACCCGGTATTAACTGGGTTGCGGAGGTCAGATAGGCAGTCGCTCCATGTAAAATACTGGTATTCAGCTGCATCCGGTAAAACTGGAAGCCGACCCCAACATAGTTGGGAAAACGCTAGGCAGATGATGATGACACATAGTACTGTATTATACGGTCAACGAATGACATAAATCTAACGTTTTCCAATGTGGCGAGAAAAAATGTCGCTAACCATTGGAATTTTATATAAACATTGTAATTTTTTTTGATAACATTTCTAAACCAATTTTAGCTAGATAGATTTGTCAGTAACTCGCACGTCGGTGCTGGCCATAGCTGATGGTGTGGCTTATGGCTCATAACCATAAGGCGACTGTAGGAGCTAAATTAGCAACTCTATTTGTGGTGGTTCAAACTACGTTTGAAATACTGTTAGAATAAAATTCTAATCAGCTTGCACTACAAAGTGGTGGTTACGTCAGCCACTGCTAGGGTTGCCACCTTTTTTTATGACGAATAAAGTATGTTTTCATTTTGGTAGAACAAAAATAAAGTACACAGCATAAAAAAGAGTATTTATTATTATTTTTCATTATTTGTCCATAAAAACGTATTTTTGTTGCTCTTTGCGACATTTAACAAATATAAAATTTGTCTTTCTTGAAGATATTTACAGCCTCTTTGCAATAAAAAATCAAAAACCAGTGTATTTATCTCACATAATATATACCTATCTTATATCAAAATATGACTTATAACTACCTACTTATTTGTTCTCCATAAACAATCTGTAAACTATTTTCCTAAGAACATAGTTTACAAACTCTTGAGAAAGAACAGCATGTAATTTGGCAAAGCGGTTTGAATTTAATGGCCGGCCTTATTCCGCCATTTTTTTTGTTCAAAGTTCCAGCCACGCATAAAACCTATATTAATCGATAACTGGTATCATTACAAACCAGTTTTGTATGAGACAAAATGTTCTAAAGTGTCACTTTTCCGAGATATGAGGTATCACAGTTAAAGTTTATTCATCTCCAGCACAACTGCGGCGTTAGTAAAAAAAATACAAACTCAAACAGAGAGCAGAACTTTTTTTTCCCACCAAAAAGTAAAAAAAAAATCAAAATATTTTATTTCACATACCTATGCTTAGAAGCTTCATTCGTTCCAATCGTTAAGTTCATACATATGGAACTCTTCACGTAGTCCGCGGCGCGCGGCGGCGGCGCGGGGAGCCGTCGAGCGGCATACGAGTGGCGAGCGGCAAACGAGCGGTGCCCTCGAGACTGCATTGACGTAGTGTTGTTGTTCAAGAATATAATCAAATGTTTCTGTACTCATACTGGTATAGTCAAAGAATTTATCGGGATATTGTCTCTGTTCTTCATAATTTCGATGAAACTCACCTTATTGCTTCCTCGCCCGGTTCTGGGAATTTATATCTTCTTTTGCCCACAATAAATCCAACTTTAGGAAGGAATGAGACTCAAAAAGATGTTGTAGTCGCTGTTTAGACATTTCGTTCGTGAACAAAGATATTAATTTCTCGTAGCACAACACTACGCCGCTCTAGCGCCGCGCGATCTTCCCGCTGAAAGCGCCGCCGCCGCCGCACCGCTGCCCGCGCCGCGCTCGCGCTACCCCCGCTAACTTCGTGAATGAGGCCAAATGGGCACGTATAAAACGTCGAAAAAGGTGCACGGTTCATGTTGGTCGTTTCCATGGAGAAGAACCGGCAAGAAACTCCATGGTTAATTGGAATTGTGTGGTAAAATAGACTTCTTCTTCTTATCGTTGAGTTTCAATGTAATATTTAAAATTTCATCTTTATATATTTTTTTTAATAATAATAATAATAAATAAAATTATTTATTTATCCGAAATAATACAAACAGCCAGAGTTCAAAAACAGGGTGGCAAAAGTACGATAAGCATGATAAAATATTTTTTTGTGCACAGAAGATTTAAGTCTACAAAAAAAGAAGGAGTCCTGTTTCTTAAGTGACAATGATCGGTCAAAATTGGAATAACATTAAAATTGTAGTTTACAGGAGTGTAAGTGTGTCGATCTACCATTTTAAATGTATATTGGTGTTAGTATTAAAATATTAAATAGGTATGTGTAATTGTTGAAGTGTGTGTAACATGAGTGTGTGTGTGTGTGTGTAGAAGTGTGTAGCGATGTATGTGTGTTTATGTTTATTTGTGGTGTGCGTGTGTGTGTTATTTTTTAAGATGTTTCTTATATCATATAGTCTGTCTCTGTTGTTAAAATGTCCATATCAGTGGTCGTTAACAGACGTGATGCTATTGCTGCAGCTCTTCTCTTGTCACTTATATATTTCATTACATTCACCGTTCCCCAATACGCCATGAACACCATCATTGAAGCAACCAATACACTGAAAAAAAAAACTTCATAAATAACGAAACACCGTTTTCTTTCACAAGGTGTTTATTAAATCATTCCGAACCTTCATAGAAAATGTTTCATCAGTAATTAAAAAAAAAAAACAGTTGTGTCCTACAAAAGTGCAATGCCTACACGATCCAAATTTAGTATATAGTACACCTGTTTTTAGGGTTCCGTACGTATTCAACAAGTAACCCTTATATAGTTGGTGCCAGTAAAGATGAGAATAGCGATCATTCACCCACCTACATTTATTAGACTTCTTAACTTTGAAAACGAAAAATCTACGTGTGTGATCTTCAACATTTTTTGTAATAAAAATAGATACATGGTTTATTTGTTTTGGTTCGTACGAAGAGATATTAGGGCAAGGGCAATGACCGCTATTCTCATCTTAACTGGCACTAACTATAGTTTCGCCATGTCCGTCCGTCTGTCTGCAGCTTAGCTCAAAGACTCTTAGTACTAGAAAGCTGTGATTTGGCGTAATATACAAGATAATTACGCCGAAAAAGTGGTAAAATAAAATTTTGGAAAGTATTTATTTAGTTAGGGTATCTCCTGTACACGTAAAGTTTTTTTTTTCGCTAACCCTTTATTTTGTGATGTCGTTAGATAGGTCTTTAAAAAATATTGCGAGTTTGTTTGTAACCCAAATAATTGGATTTTTATGTGTTAAATATTATGATAAAATTAATAATTCAATCAATTTATATATAATTTTAAATTTAAAAAAGCTGTAATTGTAAAACGTAATTTATAATTTTAAAAAGCTGATTAGAACTTTATTCTAACAGTATTTCAAACGAAGTTTGAACTATCACAAATAGAGTTGCTAATTTTAGGGTTAGAAGGGCCTTAAGTCATAGATAAACAAATCAGCCTTGAAACTGCACTTGGAAAATGGTAACATCCTCCAATCTCAGGTCTCAAACGCTACGGCACTGAGACGGCAATGGCAAATGACCTGGAATCGGGGGATTGAAAATGTAAGAGTTTGACCGATTTTTCGGTAGATACCGGCAACGGCCTCAATTCAAACATTTTACCTATATGGTGAATCTCACACAACACCGCACGAATGCGTGGACGGGCGGCGATGCGGGTCCCAAGTCGCACTGGCTTGTATGAAATTCGTTGCACCGGCCAACCGCGCGGACAAGTGGCGCTCACCGCCACTCAGCGCGGCGCACCGCCAAAACATTTGCTTCGCCGTCTCAGCTCGGCCACGCGGACGAGCGGTGTCGTGTGATAATCGCTTTAGCCTTTTTGTGTAAAGACCGTGTACCTACTGGGTTATAAAGGGTGAAAAAGACCCTTAACGAAACCGTAAGGCACTTGTTCTCCCCATCATTGCGATATTTTTTTTGTTCTAGACCATACCAGGGAACCTTCTAGTTACGGTGATACCTACTCGGGGTCAAAGTTCAAACTTTTTAACAAGTTTTTTTGTTTACATATGTTTTTAATTTCAGATTTTTACTTTAAACATCTCCACGACCACCTACTCTATTAGCACAATGTTTTGAGTGCGTTAGATTGATTGGGTTTTACCGTAAGACGTAATTTTTCACCCGTAAAAAAGTCGTTTTCCAGCGATAATTTTTGCGTAAAGTTACTTTTTGATGTACCTACAGAATGCTTGTTTGACGGCTTCGTGATGAGGTATTTTAAAGGAAGGACCTCTTACACTCTGTATAAGATTAAAATATTTAATAAAAAATCAAAAAACTTACAATCCGAAAGCCATTTTTCCAATATTCAAAATTTCTCCCGCAGCCGTCTGTAGGACGAAATCTTTAATCAAAGAGTGAATTATGAAACCAGATTGCATTGCCATAATGACATAGTGTGTATTACTGGTAAGGGCACGTTTCCACAGACGCTGAAAACTATAACTTCAAGTAACTTGAACAATGCTGAAGTCATCATCTGCCTAGCCTTTTCCCAACTATGTTGGGGTCGGCTTCCAGTATAACCGGATGCAGCTGAATACCAGTATTTTACATGGAGCGACTGCCTATCTGACCTCCACAACCCAGTTAGTACTGGGTAATACGATACCCCTTGGTAAGACTGGTTGTCAGTCTTTTTGGGCCACTAACTACCTGTAACGACTGTCAAAAGATCACAAGTGACAGCCGGGACCAACTGCTTAACGTGTTTTCCGAGGCACGGAGGAAACTCGGTATGTGATGGGTGGTCACCCATCCTAGACCAACCTAGGCAAGCACGGCTAAACTTGAACAATGCTGAAGTAGAGTTTGCTAAATTGTAGACGAGCCCTTTATAAACGTGCTTGTCCAGGGAAGTATAGAGAGGGGCAAAACTGTTGTCTGAATATGAGCTGGCTGCTATTTTTTTTTTGTTAGCCTGTGCTGTCCCACTGCTGGGCAAAGGCCTCCCCCAATTCCTTCCATGTGCTCTTTTCTCGTGCCTCCTCGAACCAACCCTCGCGGTACGCGTCCAAATCGTTCCGCCACCTCTTTCTGCTATTTTTATTGAAATAACAAAAAAAAATTACAACAGTTTATTGTGTTTATTGAGTTGGTTCTTCAGAAAGGTCAGAGGCCGCCTCTCTCGCGCACGTCTGCAGATGAGTGCGAGTGAGAGAGACGGATAGAGACGGATGGACGGATGGACGCTAGAGAGTAAGGCCCCAGGTGCGTAGTACTCGCAACCAGCACGCGTGTATGACCAGATGTATGAACGTGGACGAGGCAAAATAAGTATGTAACGATCGTAGCAGGTGGAGTTCTGTGCTTTCTGCCTACCCCCATGGGAAAAAGGCGTGAGTTTATGTATGTTTATTGAAATGTGAAATTACCACGTGAGTTGGTGCATTTGTGCACGTGTTTTACGGTATTTTGAATGGTTGCAAAACGATCTGACTCCAAATTGGAGATTTCTGCTACAGAGGAAAGATTTGTGTTTTTGTGTGTATGTTTGTAATGAATAAACTCAGAACTAATGCGCCGATTTCAAAAATTCTTTCACCATTAGGAAGCTACATTCACCCTAAGTAACGACATCGCGTTCGTGCTCCACGCGCGCCTCAAAGAGAGTCAGCAAAAAGGAAGGGGTCCGTAAGGACCGATGCCTGCCGGGGTTGCGGGACTGTTCGAAAGATATACCGTGGCCCCGGAACACAAAGGGCGATGAAGGTACATGGATGGGGTTTAGTCAGTAAAAGTTTGACACTCCCTCCGGCTCCGCTCGGCTCCGCCTAGAGCGGGAGGAGTCATTTGATAATTTCCCATCCGAAAAAAAAAATAAGGGTTGGTGGCACGCTTCAAGCTCTGTCGCCATTCCTATTGCACCGCTGCCCTCCTGGTGAATTGCTGTTGGGGACCATTGCATATTGCCAACTTATTATGTATATTTTTATCTATGTTTACAAAGCCAAATTATGTTCCTTGAGTGTCAAAAGCCAATCACCTTGTACTACCATCCGAGGTCTGTGCTCCGTTTTGAAGGGTAATTATAGGCACACACAGCTGTTTTACAATATTAGTAATTCTACGGTTACAACGGCGGACTAGGTTACCGACGTAGCCCGAAGAATTGCCAAACATAAGTGGCAGTGGACAGGGCACATTGCTCGCAGAACAGATGTCCGATGGGGCCGGAAAGTTCTGGAGTGGCGACCGCAAACCGGCAGACGTTGCGTTGGAAGGCCTTCCACTAGGTGGACCGATGACCTGGTGAAGGTTGCGGGATTGCGCTGGATGTGAATCCCAGGGGACCGGTCAATGTGGCGACACTTGGAGGAGGCCTATGTACAGCAGTGGACGTCTTTCGGCTGAAATGATGACGATGATGATGATAAAAAAAAAAAAAAAAAAAAAAAAAATTTAATTAGGACCAAACATTTTCTACAGTTTATGAACCCACCAAACTGCGTAACAGTTTGTCAGTGGGATTTGCGCTCGTCTTTATACCGACGCCACCGAACCGATGACCGGCGGACTTATCGCTGATAGCGACTTCTTCCAGACAACCTGTGATAGTGGTCTTTTTGATGGAAATTGTACCTACATGTAAATTCATACTGACCGTTCTGAATTTCGATAGAATTGGTGTTTCGTGCGGCATTGTAAAGAAGCCTTTATTTTGCTTGAATTGGACAATGATTGTTGTTGAGTATACGGATATATGAACCATGGGAACCATTTTTCATTATATTCTGTTGGCACATATCTATTTCAATCAACTCACGCTCACGCGCGGCGCAGCCACAGTAGTATTATTATACAGTATTCCGACTCCATAGAAACGGACGAAACGCAAGCTATACCTACGCGCCTCGATCTAAGGGTGCACTTGGGGCGCAGACAGTCACGGCTGTACCGCAGTGTCGAACGGACGGTGTGTTGTTTTTTTAACAATAACCGCGCGATTTTTTCTCTAAAAATCAGTTAATATGACGAGTAGGAAATATTGTGCTGTTTTTGGTTGTATGAATTCGTCAATAACGCATCCAGACATAAGTTTTTTTAAATTACCTGAAAACTCTGAAAGGTAAGACATTAAAATAATTTTTCATCCCACCTATTCGAAAAGGACGACTTGGTTCGCCTTTAAGTGCACCCAAAGGTGGTGTTTTCTATAATAAACTTTTAGCGGGCAGTAATGAGTTTTTATTCCTCTTTATAAGTGCGCCGCAATTATTTTTGCGGCGCACTTTTTGAATTTGGAACATCTTAGTGTTCAGCGCCGAAAGAAATCGAACGCAAATATTGTTTGAATAAAGACTGGCTAGTACGACGGCCCATAGTCGCGCCCGCCGCCGCGCTGGCTGATTAAAAAAAAAAACGCGCGAACTACAGACCGCGTTTTCGTCAATTTTCATGAATTATTAGAAATTCATGGTTTTGTTTTGAAAAATTAGTTCTTCAAGTGACAGTGAATAAAAAACACAATAAAGTGAAAAATAACTTTAGATCTTCAGAAGTCGGTGACCTTTGTTTGATTCATTTAGTTTTTTTTTGTCACCGACTTCTGAAGCTAAAGTTATTTTTAACGTTTTTGTGTTGTGTTTTTTGAAGTCGGTTTTATATTTTGCAAAAAAGTTTATTTTTTTTATTTTTCCATTTTTAGTTGTAATATCCTATCCAAATATTAGATATGCATTTATTTTACATGTTGAAATTAGACCACATGACTGAAGTAAAAATGTTCATAAAATGAAAACTACTGGGCCAAACTATGTTACATTTTTATAGGACCAAATGGCAACTATTCCGCATCAAACTAAAGAATAATCACGTCAATCGGCTCATTAATATCAGCGTAATCGGTGTAAATACATTAAAAAAAACCAGTAGAATTGAGATCCTTCTCCTTTTTGAAGTCGGTTAAAATTATGAGGCACCTTTTATTTTCTCATAGTGGGTGATGAAAAGTAGAGTGTATCACTCGGGCGCAAAATATATTTTTGGCTCGGGCGACGTACTTTGAATCCCTCGCTACGTTTAGGATTCTATTAAAGAATCTCTCGCTACGCTCGGGATTCTTGTATGGACCCGCAAACTTCGACAGAGGCTTTGTACTTTTCTTATCATATCAAAATTAAGTTTTTCGACTTATGGCAACTCTAAATTAGTACTTAGACTTATCGGCGCTAAGCTTATTTGACAAAATGTCATGTAATTTATCTCGTGTATTTATATATTCCAAACATAGCCTCTGCCGCAGTTTTCTGTGTTGAGGCATTAACAGGACTTCTATATAAAGAACGAACTCTGTTTTAAGCTTTCACGGTTTAAAACTAAACTTATCACAACTAACTAACTTTCTTATAAACTAACTATCTAATTAACTAACTTAACTTAATATTGGGAGCTCAAAACAATGAACAATCACGGAAGATATCCCGTAAGTGACAATATACTCGTAACTAAAGAACGAACTCTTTTAGTGTGTGGACTAACTTACAATTATTATTATTTAAAAACGATTTAATTTTACTAAAGAATTTATAAATAATAGAATAGAATTTATAGTTAATAATTAATGTATTCTAAAATCGAAATTATGGTAACGTTATTGAACGTTTTGTTAAAATAATGAATGATAAAAATTGATGTTTAAAGACTACTACGAACGTACCACGTACGTGTACGTGTGAACGTACGTACTACGTACTAAAGAATGGTATTGTGTAACTTGTAAAATGTGCATGTGATGATAAATGAAATATATCTGACTATGTATTACGCTCAACTTATTTTAAGACTAATAATTGTATATGTACCAATATACAGTAATATGTACCAATAATTATTTTACTTTACTAATTATTTTAAATTTATTATTAATAATAATTATTTTACTTTACTAATTATTTTATATTAATTATTAATAATAATTATTTTACTTTACATAATAAGTACATGTTCAATTTCACATAGATACGCATTATACAATAATGTAAAATTATATTTGCATGCGCTAAAAAGGCAAAATATGGTTTGTGCCTAAACCACCAACTTTAACATCTGGTAACACCTGTATTTTAAGCAAATAAATAATTATTATTCTTAACATTACAAATAAATGATTATGATTACGAACAGTGTTGATAGTGCCCTATTGTATGTTTCCCAGACACTTGTCTCAGTCACGTTTATGCTTGATAGGTTTTAAGATCATAAAGCTTGTGTCACGGTCAGACACGAACTTAGTTGGAACACCGATGACCGAAGTCATAAACTATTTTCTCAAAGACCTTAACCGTGGTTTTGAGTCGTATGTTCACGTAATTTATTATTAAACTGCGGTTGAGGTCTCTGAGATGCAAGAAAGTTAAGTAAATCTTCGGGTTCCAAACTATTCCGAGTCTGTGACCTATTCCTAATCGAACAGTCAGTCAGCCAGCCAGCCAACTGCTACCAGTAATTTAACATCTATTTAATAATCCTAATTAATTTATCATAAAATTGTTATATTTGAGATTTTGTCCCTCTAGTGGTAATGGAACAAAAGCCCGGATGCTAGGTGGGTTGGTATTAAAATGCAAAGAAACCACAAATTATCTCAAACAATATAAGTTTATTTATTTAAACTATATAAACTTAACTATTAAAAAAAAGGTAATGCCAGCCAGCCTTAAATTCGGTCGGTTTCGAACTATGGTCATGGGGGGTTGGAGATAAACTTGTACTGTTCCTTTTTCAAAAGTTTAAATCAAATTAAAGTAAATAAAGTATAATTAAATTAAATTAGTTCTTACTAAAATATCAAGATACAACCTTCCAGTTTAGTGAATACTAATAGATATTATATGGGCGCCAGGGACTTGAACAGTCCCGGACCACGGAGCCGACGAAGATGTCCAATATAATTCCAGTTAAGCGTAGGTGTCGAACCCGGGGTCCTTTAATTTAATTAAGTTGAAGACCGGCTTCTAATTTGGAAAACCGGGCAGGTGATACACGGGTTCGTATATGAACCAGTGGAAAATAAATTTAAAAGGTGTCAATTTATATTTAAAAAAAAACCGTCCCGCCTGCAATAAATCGCTAGGCGGACTCTGCTACTGCACGACCGTCTCCACTGGAGGCCTTGAGTGGACTCGAGGAACGGGTCTCGCGTCCAGGTCCCAGAGGCTCGTCTAGATCCTGGCGGCGAGACGAATCGCTCGAGTTGCCTCACAGTTGGGTAATGATGAAAACAATTGACTGCTTGATGCGACCGGCTGTAGAACAGGTCCGCCTATTTCATCTGCGAATCCTCAACGCATGGAATCCTGTAATAAATATCCAGGGATCACGTCAATATCCTTTTAACGACCTGGGAAGGACTCAGAGATCACTTCCAAACACTAATTCACCAAAATCCTTCCCTTATAAAACACGAGATAAAGTTTGTAACTTGACTCCGGCTTGATCAATAGCAAATTGACGCCTGTGACCTTCCATTGTCCTGTTATGCCTCCCAACTGGAAACAGGCGGAGCACCTAGAAAATCTCCCCTGTTTCAGGTAAAACTTACAAGAGCACTGATGACCGAATCACTACCTCAAGATATTTAATTCTTGAAAATCCCCAACAACTGTCCAACATGACGTTTATACTCTGAAACAATAACAATTTTCAGGATCCAAGCTGACAAACTAATTATTTCTTAGTTCTAACATTAAAATTTGTCCTAAGTGGAGCAGCCTTTTCCCTCACTCTTTCGGCGAATTGAGAATGAATCACCTGGCAACACTAAGCCATAGACATGCCACAGATTAAATATGGATTGTGAGGTCCGCGATGCTTCTAGAAAAATCTCCTTAATAAAACAATAATTTCACTTCCGTTTACGGTTAAAAAAAACAATTAAGTATTTCAACCAAAAGCTGGAAATTATTAAGGATTTGTCTTTATGATATTAGTTCGATGATTTCCAATGAAAATGTTAAAATGTATCGATTAGAACTACAGCATATCGCAGCCGCTAGATGTCGCCTCCAACTGTCAGAAAGAAACTGACGTTTAACCGAATGACATTTGGAATGTAAACACAATCGCAGCTTAAATAAGATATTATGAATCTAATTTATTATGAACACCAGTTTATTATGGTTCCGAACAGTGATTTATCGTCAGGAAGTGTTACTAAATAGTCCGGTGATGAAGTACGGATGCAAAGATGACTCCTTCTTCAAATCGCAACCCAAAGTCATTTGCATAAACTACAATGAACATTTCACTTGGAAATCATGGAGAGAATCATATTGGAAACCTCTCAATTTACAACGAATGCTCACAGGTAAATGTTAGGTACCAAAAAAACAACGTAACAAAATACCCACGAAGACTTTCATCAACAGGTAAAGTACGATTCCACATCTCTTCCAACGGACGTCCGTAACTTTCTTCACTAGGGAAAGTCTTTTCGCTCGAACTATGTAGATATCAATGGGCTTCTCTGCCTTAGCCTTAATTTTCATGGACTTACGCCGGCGCCTCAGAGGTGTACCAGACGGGGTACCAAGCTCAACATCAGACGACATCGTCACGGCTCTGAAACATTGTACATCATTTGAGAAGTAATCCGTTCACACTTGCATAAAAACCATGTCATGTGAATGATCGATCACAATAAGCTTAATTATCATTAATTTTAATTAATTTAATTCTCTATTATAAAAACATTATTTTAAATCAAAGACATATACCACACAATACTATTTACCAAATCAAGTCAATTAAGACGTTGGTCTTGGTCAAACAAACAAATAAGAAATTGAACTAAAATATCAATATAAATTAATTAATCAATCAATAAGTGAGCAATCCAACAATGTAAAACACAAAAATGTCATTTGTTTGCTAGGCATTTACAGGCTGTTAGCAACACAACATTTAGTTTGATTAATTATTTGTATGGCACAAAGGCCCAGAGGGTATTCCAAAAATGTTGTTTAATTTATTATTATTTATTTATTTAAACTTCATGTACAATAGTGGTACATTCGAATTCAAATTGCCTTTATTTCTGGTATTTTTTATGCTATACTGTCACTTTAGTGATTTAAAGTGAGTAAGAAGACTTATGAAATTATGTAGTGATACATAGGCGGACTTAATGCTACAAGGCATTCTCTACCAGTCAACCTTTGGGTTAAATAGGAAAACATAGTGATAGGGTACAAAATAATATCTAAAAAAAACTAGTTTTTTGGGAACGAGAATACCAATACTTATATTGATTTTAATACACATATACAGATAAAATTAACTAATATATATTCTATCAAATACCAAAAATTGAAAAGATAATATCGAGAAAACTAATAATAATAATTATGACTAGACTTCGAATTGAGAGCTATTTAGTCTGACTTAAATAGTAGTTACGAACTTTTCTTTAGAAAGTGAATTTGCTTTGCTTTTTGCTTTTATCCGTCAATGTCATTAATTGTCAGACGTTAGTCTATACCAAGATTATTAAAGAGGAAAGATCTGTATCTTTGTATGTAACGAATAAACTTAAAAACTACTGGACATTTTTCTTTCAGCAATGGATAGCTACATTACCAGCGAGCAACAAAAGCTATATTTTATCCCCGTACTCGAAACTGTGACGTCCGCTAGTACTTCTACATAAAAGTACAGCTTAGCAGTCAAGTTCCTCAACAATAACCGCCTATTGATTTCTGAAATGTGTACAATATTCATCGACATAATCTGTCTCTTATTTATTTAATTAAAAATCATTCGAATTCAATATATTTATTGCGCTTCATCTAAACGTTGTAAGAGTCATTATTAACCAGTAAGCAAATATAGTTTGCTCAAATCCGACGAATGTATGCAGCTCACCCAATAATCCAGTGAGAAAATATCCATCGCCCCTAACGCATCCAGCGAGCAACTCACGGGCTCCATTAAAAGAAAAGATAACCCGTAACATTGATAGGGAATAAACAACTACTATAATAACCTTTGTTTTAATTCATTGCTCACCATTATTAATTAATTTAAAGTTTAAAAAATGACGTGTAAGTGTTTGTAAAAACCTACTTGCAAAATAAACATCATTTAACATGTATCATCTATCATCTATCATTTATCATCTATCATTTATCATCTATCATTTATCATCTATCATTTATCATCTATCATTTATCATCTACTTATCATTTATCGTTTATCATCTATCATCTATCATGTATCATTTATCATCTATCATTTATCATCTACTTATCATTTATCATCTATCATCTATCATCTATCATTTATCATCTATCATCTATCATTTATCATCTATCATCTATCATTTATCATTTATCATTTATCATTTATCATCTATCATTTCTCATTTATCATTCATCATTTATCATTTACAAAAATCCAGCGAACACACTAAGTCGCATAAAATAGGCCCTGTGAACACATTTAGTTCACTGGGTTAACATCTGCCTGACGACCGATTCACTGTGATAAATCAATAGGACACACCTGCATAAAATCAAGTGAACTAACCAAGTCGCCTGTGAACACACTTAGTTCACATTATCATTATCATCATCATTATCATCATCATTATCATGGATCCGACGACCGATTCACTGTGATAAATCAGTAGGTCATACCTACCTAAAATCAAGTGAACTAACCAAGTCGCCTAACATGGATCCGACGACCGATTCACTGTGATAAATCAACAGGACAAACCTGCATAAAATCAAGTGAACTAACCAAGTCGCCTGTGAACACACTTAGTTCACATTATCATTATCATCATCATTATCATGGATCCGACGACCGATTCACTGTGATAAATCAGTAGGTCATACCTACCTAAAATTAAGTGAACTAACCAAGTCGCCTAACATGGATCCGACGACCTATTCACTGTGATAAATCAACAGGACAAACCTGCATAAAATCAAGTGAACTAACCAAGTCGCCTGTGAACACACTTAGTTCACATTATCATTATCATCATCATTATCATGGATCTGACGACCGATTCACTGTGATAAATCAGTAGGTCATACCTACCTAAAATCAAGTGAACTAACCAAGTCAACTAACATGGATCCGACGACCGATTCACTGTGATAAATCAGCAGGAACAAGTACCCACTGAAATATCCAGCGAAATCACTAGGTACGTCTCTTGACAAAGACCCTATGAACCAACATAGTTCACTGGGTAACCATTTAGGAAATTACCATGGCCAGAATAATAAGTTAATGACATTTACCTCTGGATGCTTGTAAATAATCATAAATAAAGCATGTAACACTGGCACTACCAATGTTGCTCATTTAAATCCCGGTGCAGAGGCCTATGACGGCATAGCTATGTACATAATAGCAAAAACAATTTAGAATTTTATAATAAACATTGTGGGTAATCATTCTCATAAATGCCTCATGGTAAATTCTTCAAAACACTTCAAAACGTGTAACAGTTTTTGTTTGTTTTTTTTTTTTTTTTTTTTATCGAGCAAGTATTAATAGTTTAACGACTACGAGTATCCCTATCTCTACCTACATGGCATGACACTACATGTAAACCTACATGGTTTATTAACAACACTCACACATGGTTCTTTAGAATGGATGTTAACATGTAAAATCAACACATCTTCATGGCTGCATTACTCATATACTTACACGCTTTTTTACTTACTTACTTTATTTACTCATATATTAAATGCCATAATTATTTTATTTTTATTTATTTAACTAACCAACAGCGATACATAAAAATATTTTACAAAATATGCTTGTGACAGTTATTATGGCCAATTATAGGATTCCCTGTGTAACTGGGATATATATATACAGGGTGGAATTTTGTTATGCCACCTGGAGGGAAAGTACTCTTAATATCGGAGATAGCAAATTTTATTCAAAGGAAACATTCCATCATTTTTAAAAAGAAATTAATCTGCATTCAAAGATTTTGAAAATTCGCGTGCCACACTCGGGAATCGAACCGTCTAAATTCCAAAAAAATAACACCCTGTACTTTTATGGCACCAATCGATAGGGTAAATCATAAGGATCAAATCCCTCTAACAAATACGATAAATTAAATGAAAGGGAAACTATGCAATCTTAACTTATAAATTCAATGGGATAAGATAAAGCACTTTTAGTCAAAGGTCCATTCAATTACGAACATAGTAAACAATTCTCTTTTGACGACATTTATTAATTAAAATGACGAAGAACTATTTACATAGGAATATTGCTATTTGCACAAACAAACACATGCAAATTGAAATTTTCTTCTGCAATCTTATTCTCTTCAATAGTAAAGGGCCATCATTTTATTAAAGTTCTTTATCGTACCTATTGATTTTATCCCATTGAATTATAACTTAAGATTTCATGGTTTTCCTTTCATTTAATTTATCATGTTTGTTAGAGGGATTTGATCCTTATGATTGACCCTATCGATTGGTGCCATAAAAGAACAGGGTGTTATTTTATTGGAATTTAGACGGTTCGATTCCCGAGTGTGGCACGCGAATTTTCAAAATCTTTGAATGCAGATTAATTTCTTTTAAAAAATTAAGGAATGTTTCCTTTGAGTAAAATTTGCTATCTCCGGTATTAAGAGTACTTTCCCTCCAGGTGGCATTACAAAATTCCACCCTGTATAATACATGCGAACGGACTAATGCCAGATATTTTCAAAAAATAAAAATACAATACAAAAATACGATACAACATAATTTTTAAGTTATTTTTAGAACTGGATTACAATTTTGAAAAATTTTAAACAAAAAACGAAAATAAAAGATAATACAAGAAGAAGAAAGATTGTTCACTATTCGTTTTTTTTTTTTTTTTTAATATCGGTTTATTAGAGTTAAATAAATCAACTTCAGAGAATTCCGAGTAATAAATTCGAGCAATGCGAGTCCGAACACAGTTCTTAATAATTATGTATACTTTCTGCATAGTTGAATCACGTGAGCTTTTTCGGGGTAGAAATCTTTCTCTATTTCGTGTTATAACAATAATCTCCATGGTGTAAAACACTGTGCATTCGTGATAGTTTATTAGTTAAATTTCCACTCTCCCTTATTTTTTTTTATTTTTTTTCAGAAATTTAACAGTAAGTATACGTCTAATTAGGGTAAAGATAAGGAAACAAATTACTTACTACGAGTATTTCGCTGAGAGATGTCTCGTGGTTCTTGTAACTTCTGGACTGTAATAAAAACTACTGTAACTCCAATCAACTCTTCAGTATATTCAAATCCAAGTATTTCATTCCACATAGGCCTGGATGGGCACTTAAGAACGTCGACAAGGGTGCACGGTTCGGTTGGTGGCTTCCATGGAGAAGAACCGGCAAGAAACTCCATGGTTACTCTTTTCAAATTATTTGGTATTACACAATTCTACATTGCTTCACGTTTTATACAAAATGCAATAATTACAACACTTATCAGACATAGATTCGACTATTAGTCTTAACACCACAAATTCTCCCAATGAACAGAGCGAGCTCTCTCGGTCGAGAGTCATGTTTTATAAACTACCCCTTCCCGCTTCAACATTGACGGTTAGGCAGTGTTGTCATTTCTCAAATATAAAACGAATTATTAAAATCTTTGAAACCCTACATAATATTATTTTTGATAGATCACAGCAGATCTTATTATTTAATACATATTTGAAAATCATGACACGAACAAAAACACAAACACGATTCCATAAACTTTTCTCGATAAAAAAAAAATCCAAAGTTACCTCCAAATCGAACAATAAACCGCTGGTATTCAAGAAGTACTTCAAATTAGATCATGAAACTTTGCATACTAACTGAACTAACTATAAAGCAGGTCTTATGTGTTTTACTTTTTTAGTCCAATCAATAGATTTTTCGTAAATCGCAAAAAAACACTTATTTCGCACTATTCGGCCGCAATGACTGACGTAACAACCGCTTTGTAGGGCAAGCCGATTAGAACTTTATTAGAGGAACAAAAAGTGGACCAACAAACACCCCAGCAACACACCAGTAAATAAAGTTCAAAAATGAACAGACAAAAATGTGTAAATCTTGTTATAATGAAGAGGCGGTTGTACCTACCCCCAGAGATACATCTTCTGTTTTTTAATCTAACTATTCAAAACTTGAATTTTCTTTCACTTATTAAAGTCTTCCGGTTATGACTAATGATGGTATTAAACTGACCTCCAACAAAACTTCTTTAAGAAAAACGAGACTACTTATGTAAAGAAATTGAATAGCATTTTTAAGAAAGAGCATTGTTTTAATTAACAAAGCAAATAAATATCCTTGATAAATTCTTTTAACATAGGTAAGCACCAAGCAAGATAGATAGGGTCAACAACTATAAACCACGCCATAAACACAATGATTTGCGCTGTAAATCACAGGGACTAGTTGAGTTCTAGAGACCTTCATGCAATGATATTATATTACACAGAATGTTGTGAGCGCGCAATCGTGAAGACTCGAAAACAGGCCACTTGGCCTGTTTTTCCTTTATTCTGCGTCACTGCGTGTATGTGAGCTGGGTCCGCGGCACACTTTTTTCTGTGGTTTTGTAGGTGTATAACATATTTGTTTATTAGAATATCATTGCCTTCATGAAATATGTGTAATATACAGGATGTCCGGCAACGAATCGATAACCTTGAAATGGCTTATAGCAGAACCCATGGTCATTCAGAAAAACATACGATAAAAAACTATCTCATAAAAAAAAATTAGGTTTACGTTTTTGTTTAGGTTGACGATTGAAAATTAATTTATACGTGTCCCAGCGTTTTTGATATTTCCACCCCCCAAGGGTAAAAAAAGGGGACGAAGTTGTGTATGGAAAGTCCTTAATTTTCGAAGTAAAAATCACTAAATTATTATCTAGGCGTATGGTCTTTTTTTATTTTCCCTTTGAGTACTATAAGCGACCTACACAAAGGTATTGTTCGTCGTGCTTGAGCTCCTTGTGTTGTCAGTTGAGCTACACGATAACTGACAAATGCTTGCACTGGCTGTACAGGTTCACTCAAATCTGTGCGATTTTTCTTCAAAGAACCATCTCAGACACTTCTCTGCATAGTCCTCATGTGAGTTGACCAAGATTATGTCTGGACCTTAAAAGAGACTATGACCTCTGAGTTTTTATCGGCTGTTTCTTCTCAGCGTAGTTAGGTACACACCGATAGGACACCGGCCTCATCTAGTTTTTAAAAAAGAAGACTTGTAAAAGTGTTTGTAAAAACCTATTTGCAAAATAAACATCATTTACCATTTATTAAAACTGAAAAAAATACATACAGTAATAAGCTGTGATTTTGAAATTACACACAGACACTTCAATTTTATTTATTTGTACACTTTAATTTCTCATATTTCATAATATTATTTATACAAGTACATTTCCCCATCCGGTCTATATAACAAGGCATAAAATAAAATAATCATACAGTAAATGAAAAATGAAATTAAATGAAAAAAAAAAATGATCGAATGAAATGTTGTGTTGCAAGTAAGTTAGAGCAGTAAGTGATTCTTACTGCCCTAAGATACACGTAAATTCACTTTTTGTGGCGCACACAGGATTGATAAGACACATCTTTCATTCCAGTTGTATTTATTTAGCATTTTACCTCGCACTTCTTTGGGATAAAAAGGTAGTTTTCCTCCATTCCTGTGATCAAAAATTTCTCTTCACGTCCTCTTCCGTCTATGATGCGAAGAGATGTAAGAACGCGGTTCGCAGCGTGAGCTGTTGGCTGCGCCTTTGAAGACCTCCGCTTCGCCAACCCGTTGCGCTTTCTACCGCAACACGCGTTCTGCACGCCACCAGCATTGGCTGCATTGCGCTGCCTCCTCTCGCCCCGCGTCGCCTGTGCCGAGCGCACGCACTGCCTTCTTTCTACTTGGAGGGTCCCAAACGACATCCTGCTGCTGATTCCGACCGAAAGAAGAGATGTGATATATTAATAAACGTGGCGTGAGCTATGAGGTTCCGTCGTTTGAGTATTCCCCACTTATCCCAGGCAACGAGCACACGTACCGTTAGAGTTCATCTACTTACTGATAATTTGGTGGTTTTAACTAAACCCTATCTCGTGTTTCTAGTGAACACCACATAAACGCGCGAAGTCAAGATTCTATTTTTTATGTTTTGTTTATTTTTTTACATTTATTTTAAAAAAATGTGGACCTAAACTAAGTAGGCTAGCGTTTGACATCAACTGGCCTGATATGAAGCGATGATGCGGCCTAGGATGGAACACGTTTGCCTAGAAAAAAACAATTCATTCGCACCTTGAAGAAATCTAGATTATATTGATCAAGGATCAGAGAAGTTGACAGTTAATTCCACAGACTGGCGGTTCGTACATAATCATAATCTTTATTTGCCAAAAGAATAACAACCTTACATAAAAAAAACTTACACTAGTACTTATTTTCTATGAAGCTAAAGGATTACACACACAATTAGTTACTCGGTACACAATAATACATTCTGGTTGTTACGAAACCGATTTCACACTGACCCCCGTACTAGTTATAAACTGTATTTCGGTGGGTCAGGTTTCCTCGTTCCCAGTTAAGTACCTATGTGTGTGCAACAAACGTGGAAGCATGTTTGAGTTCACTTCAACCATATAACGGTGACACTTCGCCGTATCCCTGCTTGTTTGACTATGGTAAGGTAAAAGTACGTATTCCCGTTAGTGTACCAGTAGCCGTTAACATTTCAGTTTTTTTATTATTGCACTTTTCTACCAATAATAAATTAAAGTTTGTGAATGGCAATACGTTCTCGGTAATATTTTGTACAATTGTATTGGCAACATTGTCCAAAAAGTTTAATGGCGTCAAAACTATGCGATTACAAAAGTTTGCTCTAAGAAAATATTATGTAAGTTCAAAGTTCTGTCAGTGAACTACGAAACCACCACGTCGCATTGATCAGCTAGCCATACTGCGACGGATAACGTTAAGCTAAGAGTGTTAATTTTATAAAAAAGTTGAGTATATTATTTTGCGATGTAACCTTTTAATTGATAAATATTTAAGCCGTTCACATCTATTGGTACTAACAAACCCCTACTTGACCTAGTACCCGTTAAAATCGTACTTTTTTTTATCGGATATTGGTACACGATCAACCCGGTAATACACGTTGTACCGAAACTCGTTATTGTGTACTTATTGCCTTGAAATAGGGCTTATTTTCCTTTAAAACTGTAGAATACATTTCTGCGGGTTATTGGGACTTGCATTAACAGTTGCATTTAAACCCGAAATCGTCCTTATTGCCTTGTGTTAAGTCCTCTTTTCCTTCGAATCAATAAAATGTAGTTTCTATGTTCCTTGTTTGTGTTGTAATCACCTGAATTCGATTGCCTCTTTAGATTTTTTATTGTTCCTAATTTTTTGCTCATTTCGCGTTACTGCTCTGCTGTTCTGAGAGGTTTTTCGATGCGCATCGTATGGCGCGCAGCTGTTTTAGTATGGATATTGATAACCACGCAGTAATTTGAAGCAAACTGAACGCCAAGGGTATGGTACAGGGCGATTGGCGGCGGCGACGTCTCGCGTCCGGCCCTGGTGCAAGCCATGGTCCGAAGCGAGACGGAATGGGACGCCGTCACCTCCTTCTGCGAAGCAGTAATGCTAGAGAAGGAGGTGCCGGAACGTGAGAGGGAACTATAAGGGCGTGTAGTACTGGCCCCCGGACACCGTAGGCGCGGGCCTGTGGACGGTGGGCTATGGGTTAGCTCGCCGTCCGTCCGTCTCATGACGACAGGCCGTGTCGACGGCGCATTCGTGTTCCACGCGCGCCTCAAAGAGAGTCAGCGAAAAGGAAGGGGACCCATTTCTTTGCAAGGACCGATGCCTGCCGGGGTTGCGGAACTGGTCGAAAGAGATACCATGGCCCCGGAACACAAAGGGCGATTAAGGAACATGGATGGGTTTTAGTCAGTAAAAGTCTGACACTCCCTCCTACTCCGCCCAGAGCGGGAGGACTAATTTGATGATTTCCCATCCGAAAAAAAAGGGGTGTGGTGTACTCTTCTTCAAGAAGGGCGACAATGTCCGGTTGAAAAATTATAAGCCCAGCTCACTTCTAAGCTATGTCTACAAGTTGTTTTCAAGAATCATCACGAATCATCTCGCACGCAGGTTTGACGAGTTTCAGCCTCCCGAACAAGCCGGTTTCCGAAAAGGCTTTAGCACCGCGGACCACATACATACGCTGCGGCAGGTTATACAGAAGACTGAAGAGTATTAACCTGCCTCTCCGTTTAGCGTTTGTGGATTACAAGAATGCCTTCGATTCGAACGAGACCTGGGCTGTACTGCAGTCTTTCTAATGGTGCCAAATTGACTATGGGTACATTGAGGTGTTGAAGTGTTTGTATCTACAAAAACGCCACCATGTCAGTCCGACTTCAGGACCAAGCCTCGGAACATTTCCTTTTACAGCGAGGTTTGTGACAGGGAGACGTCCATATCTCCGAAACTGTTCATCGCTGCACTGAACTCTCCAGTCCAGAATCTTGAAGACTCAAGGTTCTGGACTGGAGAGGGCTGGACTGCATCAACGTCAATGGCGAGTACATCACGCACCTTCGGTTTGCCGATATAGTGGTCATGGCTGAGACCAAGGAGGATCTCAGTAATGCTCGATGACCTCAGTAGAGCTTCCGGAAGAGTGAGTCTTAAACTGAACATGGACACAAAACCAAGGTCATGTTGAATGCCCATAATATGTTAAACCCACTCATATCAAGATCGGAGACTCTACACTCGAAGTTGTAGACGATTATGTGTACATGGGGACAAACGGTTTAGTTAGGTAGGTCTAACTTCGAGAAAGAGGTCAATCGTCGAATCTGACTCGGCTGGGCAGCGTTCGGGAAGTTACGCGGTATCTTCTCATCCAACTTACCGTAGTGTCTCTCTCAAGACGAATGTCTATGACCAGTGTGTGTCAGTCAGTGCCAGTGATTACAAACGGAACCGAAACGTGGTCGCTCACAATGGGCCTCATCAGAAGGCTTAAAGTCACCCAAAGGGCAATGGAGAGGGCTATGCTCGGAGTTTCCTTGCGTGATAGAATAAAAAATGAAGACATCCGCAAAAGAACCAAGGTTACCGACGTGGCCCGAAGACTTGCCAAACTTAAGTGGCAGTGGGCAGCGCACATTGCTCGCACAACGGGTGGCCAATGGGGCCGAAAAGTTCTGGAGTGGCGATCGCGAACCGGAAGACGTTGCGTTGGAAGGCCTCCCACTAGGTGGACAGATAACCTGGTGAAGGTTGCGGGGATCCGCTGGATGCGAGTCGCACCGGACCGGTCAACGTGGCGACCCTTGGGGGAGGCCTATGTCTAGCAGTAGACGTCTTGCGGCTGAAATGATGACACCTCGAAGAAGCAACTCGAGATCCACGTAGGATTTTTAATTGAGATGAAAACGTTTTCTTTTTATCACCGCGTCTGATAACAGAGTTCTGGCAACATTTTAAAATTTTTCATTAATAAAAATGTCTTTTCTTTGGATAAGCCTTTTTATTTATTTTACACAGAAATACAAAAATAGTATTTCTGTGAACTTTAACGTACAGCAATAGAGTTCAAATTCGCGGTGGAAATTACCGGATTCAGGGACAATTTAACGTTTACTAGTACAAATCTACCGGGTACTGGTACAATTAGCCCTTTATTTTAATTTTTTGTTTTATTGTTAAATAAAATTATTACTAATAATAAATATATATATTAAACTAAAACTAGTTTAAATTATCTCTCTAGTCATGTAATTATTTTTTTTGTAAGTCTTCTAGTTTTAACATAGCAGACCTGCAAATTCAGTGAAGTTCAAAACTTCACGATTACTGGGCCTTAGTAGTAATTTTACATAGTAATTTTATAAAATAACAGACAGACGTGTGAATCTTGTGACTATTCCATTAAAGCAAACACGTGTACCTCCCCCAGAAAAACATCTTGTGTTATTTAAAATCCAATTTTAATATACTTTTATTTTTTATTCACTCTTCCATGTATGCTGGAATGGCTGATGGTGATATGAAACTGATGTCGAACAATAGCTCATTGCGAAGAACGAGACCACTTATTTGAGAAATGTAATAATAGGTTCTTCATGCCGCAGTGCATCAGCTATTCAGCTGCATCCGGTTAGACTGGAAGCCGACCCCAACGTAGTTGGGAAAAGGCTAGGCAGATGATGATGAATAGGCTCTTTATGAAAAGGCATTGTTAAGATAGACAAAGCAAATAAATATCGTTGTTGAATTCTCTTAACAATTACACCAAGATAGATGTTCAACAATAACAACAACAACAGCCCATAACGTCCACTGCTGGACATAAGCCTCTCCCATGATGGGAGGAATTTGCCGTAATCTCCACACTTGGCAGGCGGATTGGAGATCGCAGTGATAAAATACTAACAGAAAACGCTGCTGCCCATTCTCAGGTCTACGGAGGCGCAAGGCGTTCTGCCTCAGACATTAGTCACCTTATACGACACCCGTGAGTGTAATGGTGGTTCTATTCTACTCTGCCGGATATCACACGGCTAAAGATAGATGTTCAGTGGGTACAAACTACAAAATGATTGGTGCTGTAAATCTCGGGGACCAGTTGGCTTAGAGACCTTCATGAAATAAGTGTAATACAATGATAGTAGAAGCTAAAGATTGGTGTGAAAATAAACTTAAGATTATCCAGCTAACACTGCTAATCTTAAGTGTAGCTGCCCCTTTGGCTAAAAATGAAGAATGTTCACGGTGCAGCATGAACCTTGGAACCTCGGGTTGGTTGTCCAAGGTATCAAGGACTTAAAATTGTGTGACAGAATACAAATATAAAAGAAAAATGTAGTAGATTTTACTTAATGATTTTTTTCCCTTATGATTGTTACTGTTTTATTACTTAGAAATAGGCAATAAATAATATTATGTTTATTTAAATTCTTATATTATCTGGATTTACAAAATACATATTAATTTACAAGTACAAGTCAAAAATTGTAATCAGCTGATCTTTGCATATTCAGTGAGGTCAATCTCCCTTACCACTTTTCAAATTTTCACCATCGCTTTTATGAATCTTCTTTTCTGCTTAGCTGTGATACAATTTCTTCTTTGATATCAGTTGTGCCTTTGTAATATGCAAAATATGCGTACATAGCAACCGAAGCAGCTCCAAGGGCTACGACTCTGTAATATAAGTAAATTAATATACCATCAGTTTTCACATTAAATGATTTTTTTTGTCCCTGAAATATTTTGATTTGTTTTGACCCCCTCACCCCTTTTCGAACCTCACGTAATTAAAGGACAACCCCTAAAGAAAAGGTTGCTACCTACCCCAAGACAAACATCTTGCGATTTTAATCTAACTTTAATGAACTTGAAACTTCCGTTTGTGGCTGATGATGATATGAAACTGACAAAAAACGCGATGACCCGTGTGAATAAATTGAATAGGCTCTTTACGAATGGGCATTGTTATAATAAACAAAGCGAATAAATATTCTTGTTAAATTCTTCTATTCTTCCTTATTGTATAGTATTATTATTATAGTATTATATAATAGCATAGCCCGTATTGTGTGAGTACTATGTAGGTACTAGAAAGCTATCATTCACTGGAAACCTACGTCTTTTCTTGACTTGAATGTGCCCTGGTGGTTGAGAGTCATAATATGCTCACTCAAATGTCTCGCTGATGTTGGCGCATGTGTCGGATCATTTAGTTACATATTTAATTTTCATCTTTGTTTCGACAATAGGGTATATGCATGATTTTTTTTATCACTCTAAATAAAGCGTATTAACATCAGAAATAGCAAAGTTCTAAGTTATAAGCATTTGAAACTGCTGATTAGACAGAGAGATCCGATACAGCGAATGACGTCATTCGCTGCATCGATGTACAAAATCCATACTACATTCCGTTTATCTAGAAAGAGATAAAAACAAAAGTTTAAATGGTTATAACTTTTGTGTTGTTTGGCCGATTTATGTCTTGTTTTCGCTTTTTGTCATTATTTTTATAGTATTTTAACATTCCGAATCGAAATAAAAAAAAGAAAATTCATGCATATTCCCTATTACTTGAAATAAATGCTTTGATTTTGATTGTTTAGTTAGTGCCTAACCTAGTGTCACAGTTTGTATGCCGCCCTCTGACTTGGCTACATGTCGTCAGTAAATATCTCTCAGGCATGCTGGTTTCCTCACGATGTTTTCCTTCACCGAAGCAAATGATAAAATTTTGCAATACGCAAATGAATCCGATAAATCGGAGGTGCGTGCCTTGGGTTCGAACTCGAGACCTATATTGCAAACAAATTGGATTTTATGATCTGTTAAATAAATAACTTGATTTATTTATTTTATTTTATTTATTAGGTCTACCAACAATAAAATTGTTTACACTAATTTGCAAACAAAGATAAACATGCGCTTAAACTCTACACAATGTAACAATTACTTAAAGGTAAACACCACATGGACAAAAATAAAACAATTTTATGTAATATCGTAAGCTATATATATTGTACAAGTAAACTCAGTAAAATATACAACTATGAATCAATAACTTATAGGCTAAGTATTAAAAGCATCATTTATTTGAAAAGTACACAGTCCAAAAACTTTTACAACAAGTCTGATAAACAGTTCAAAAATTTAATTTTTTGCTTATTGAGAGAATCAAAGTGAAAATCAACCATATCACTACAACTATTTAAAACCCTACAGAACCTAGCACATGGAGAGTTAGATCCTAACACCGTTCTTCTCATTGGAGGAAAAAGTGGAGTAATCGGTTTGCGTGGAATCCTCGCCGGAGCACGAAAGTTAATGAGTGCGAGCAGTGGCGGAGAGTCAATATTTCCCTTCAAGATTTTGCTAGCAAACATTGCGTCATTCAGACATCTTCGTTCTTCCATAGTGTGCATGTTGAAGTACTTCAATCTATTTTTTGTAAGAACGCACTTTTTTGGTTATTCCCACAGAAAAGGCCAGATGCCAAATGAAACGTTTTTGGACGCGTTCTAGACGCAAACTATTTGTAGCGTGGTGTGGCCGCCACACTACACTGCAATACTCTAATATGCTACGAACCAAGCTCTGATAAAGTAAGATTTTAGTTTTAATTTGACGAAAACCGTTACATTGTCTAATGACAAAACCCATCATCCTGGATGCGCTTTTAGAAATGGAATCTAAGTGTGGTGCAAAGGTCAGTTTTTGATCAAACAGAACTCCAAGGTCACGAATAGTCACTCATTAACTTTGTCCTCATTTATGTAATACACTGTCATCATTGTATTTTTTTTTATATATATTTAACGTGGTAACATTTCTTCGAATTCAAATACATTTCGTTGCTTTTACACCATTGAATAAGACTATTACCTAAGGTCCATCTGTAAAAGTGAAGAGTCTCTGTTAGATTCAACAATTCTAAGAAACTTTAAATCGTCCGCATACATAAAAATTTTAGAGTGCCGTAAACACTTGGGAATGTCGTTTACAAAATAGTTGAATAATATTGGACCTAGATGAGAGCCTTGTGGGACTCCAGATGAGATATTATAAACGTTGGATTGAAAACCGTTTACCACAACATAAAAAGATCTACCTCCCAAGTATGAAATCACCCATTCAAGCAAACCACCAGTAATACCATAGGCACGTAACTTACAATACAAGATTTTGTGGGAAACTTTATCAAAAGCCTTGCTGAAGTCAGTATAAATAACGTCAGCTTGGTGACCAGAATCAACGGCTTCAATCAAAAGTTCTGCGTAAGGGACCAAATTGAAACTTGTGGATCGTGATCCAACAAAACCGTGCTGATGATCGCTAATGAATAGTTTTAGATGGTTTTGGAAATACGGGCAGAGCAGTGACTCAAACACTTTAACGAACGTTGAAAGATTTGAGATAGGCCTAAAGTTAGCTATGTCATCGTTGCTGTCTGATTTATGTATAAGCACCACCTTAGCCATTTTCCATGTTTGAGGGAATACGCCAGAAGATAAGGATTTGTTGTATATAAGAATAAGAGGGCACACTAACTCCTCCGCACAAGACGTAATAAATATTGGCGGTATGCCATTAGGGCCCGCTCCCTTGTTAGTATCTAAACTTTTAAGTTTTTTAAGTAATGTCTCAATGCTAATTGTTGGACTTGTTAAACACAAACTACTGTTTTCGAAAGATTTTAATAATATATTGGTATCAAATTCCTTGCTCAATTCTGGTTCGGGGCTATAAACAGAATATATTTTTATTTTAATATGCTAGCTTCGTCAGCATTTATACGAGCATCTCTGAAGCATTGCGAGGTTTGAGGAGCAGCTTCCACCTCGGAATACCGGTGAGCGACGTGCCCTTTTTTTTTTTTTTTTTTCGGATTGGAAATCTCATCAAATAACTCCTCCCGCTCTGGGCGGAGCAGGAGGGAGTGTCAGACTTTTACTGACTAAAACCCATCCATGTTCCTTCATCGCCCTTTGTGTTCCGGGGCCACGGTATCTCTTTCGAACAGTCCCGCAACCCCGGCAGGCATCGGCCCTTACGGACCCCTTCCTATTGCTCGCTCTGGACCATGGCTTGCACCAGGGCCGGACGCGAGAGGTCGCCGCCGCCGATCGCCGCTTCGAGGACACGGCGGTGCTCCGCCCACGTGGGGCACACCTCCACCGTGTGTTCCACCGTGTCCTCCGGTCGATCCTCACAATGGAAGCACCCGGGCGTTTCCTCCCGCCAGATTCGGTGCAGGAACCTCCAGAACACTCCGTGTCCAGTGAGGACCAGCGTCAGGCGGAAGGTGAGGACGCCGTGGCGTCGCTCAAGCCACTCCTCAAAGAGGGGACTTATCGCCACAATTGTGGCGTGCCCTGCACGGGGTTGCGACAGTCGGTGAGCGACGCGCCTTACGGCCGTTTTCTGTAACTTACTTACGTATACCTGTTAGTTAATAAGGCTACGTATCGTAGCTATCGGTGTTTCTATAAACAGTTACCTTGGAATATCCTATCCGCGTCACCTACCTGTCACTCGGAGGACTGTGATTCATAGAAAAAAAAATAACAAAGAAAGCTTTTCTGAGGCGTTTTGTTACAACGGTCCGTAAACTAAATGTCAAACAGTTAGAGATAGCAACCTTCCGTTACCTGTTATAAAGTTGTTGAAAATGGTCGTTAGTGAGCAAGCTACAAAAGGACACAAAGAAGATCTGCTTTATAGGTGCTCCACTAATTAAATCAGAATAGTTTATCAATGAAAGTAGGTATTAGGTATAGGTATAAAGCGTAGGTATAAAGCAAAACGGGGCTTTTCTTTCTAAGTAATATCTAGTTATAATTTTATTAAGCTGCTTATGGTAAAAAAGAAGAAATATTTAGTTTACTGAATCTCAACATCTAAACGCAATTATTTGCGATAACTTAAGGCTGGAGTCTCGCAAAATTCACTCGCTGCGAATTATTTGCGCAACAAAGTATTTTTTTTTTTAAACAAACTGATGAAATAACACGAAATATTAATATTGCACATAAGTAACCATAATATAAGTAATAGCTAGTTATTTTTTTAAGTTCATTTAAGGGGCTACCCCATGGCACACTAGCGCCACTTTAGTAAAAAAATCAGAACTCGTTAAATACAAATATAATATAAAATCTGATAGACAAAATCAATGCTTTAGAGTTCTAGATTATTGACGTCTATTTAATTCATTAAAATATACTTCACTGTAGTTACAGTTAGAAAAATTGCTAAAAACGGCCGTTTTTTTCCATTTTGTATCTGTAACGACAGCGAGCTATTCAGATTTTATATTAATTGTGTATTTAACGAGTTCTGATTTTTTTACTAAAGTGGCGCTAGTGTGCATGGGGTAGGCCCTTAAGTGGATTATGTTAGGTCTTTCGTGCCCTACATCATTTCGAGTTGTGTTTGCGCGTGTTAGCATTTGAGTATATAACTATGTAGATATGTAACTAGATGTATTTAAATATTTAATGTTCGTAACTTATTAGGTATAAAATATAAACAATGGGATTCACTTCATAATAACATTATATTTACCTCGTAGTATATAACAATTAACCGTAGTAGTGTATATAACACAACGTTACGTAGCAATATATCGACCATACCTAATAAACAACACACATAATAATAACATAATAATCACATCATAATAACCACAATCATCTTCATTATCTTGTTATAATGAAGATGATTGTGATTCACCTTTATTATCACAATCATCATTTTATCACAATCGTCGTTTTATCACAATCATCAATTTATCACATCATCATCATTTTATCACAATCATCAATTTATCACATCATCATCATTTTATCACAATCGTCGTTTTATCACAATCTTAATTTTATCACATCATCATCGTTTTATCACAATCGTTATTATTTTATCACAATCATTATCATTTTATCACAATCATTATCATTTTATCACAATCATCATCATTCTATCAGAATCATAATAATTTTATCACAATAATCATCATTTTATCACAATCATCATCATTTTAACACAATGATCATCATTTTAACACAATCATCATCATTTTAACACAATCATCATCATTTTATCACAATATTAATCTAACCTAAACTAACACAATCACCATCGTCGTTATTCACAATCACTAACACAATCACCATCGTCGCACTATCACAATCTCCATCGTCGCACTATCACAATCACCATCGTCGTTATCACAATCACCATCGTCGTTATCACAATCACCATCGTCGTTATCACAATCACCATCGTCGTTATCACAATCACCATCGTCGTTATCACAATCACCATCGTCGTTATCACAATCACCATCGTCGTTATCACAATCACCATCGTAGTTATCACAATCACCATCATCGTTATCACAATCACCATCATCGTTGTCACAATCACCATCATCGTTAACTCAATCACCATCATCACAATCACCATCATCGTTATCACAATCACTATCATCGTCATCACGACAAATCAACAATATAATCAGAATAGTATTATCAACCATAATCAAAATAATGTCATACCTTAGATGTTAACGCCTTAGAAGTCATAGAGCGACTGAACCCGCTCCAATGAGGCTCCGCTCTTTTATACCCGTTAACAAATAAGTATGATTCACAAGTGACCGTTGAGTCCAATCAGTGTTTGACTTGTACACAAATAAGTTTGTTATTTAATTAATTCATTTTAACAATTGATTAGACAAGATAAAACAGATAATATTTGCATTTATAGGTATTTCAAGTATTTATGTATTTAATACTAGACACATAATAATTTAATTTATCTAACACGGCCATACTGATAAGTACTTCGCTCTCAAAGTACAAACACAATATTCTTATTATATATAGGTACATTTTATTAACATAATATCAGTAATCGTTTCATAGTAATCATGCTATAATCAATAATCAGACCTTACTGGGCAGACCAAACCCTCGCAGTCAGTGAAGCTTAATCACCCGCAGCCAGTGAATGTCATACCACAGCTAAGGTTTTAATCCATAATACAATCATATCTTAAATTAATATTATAATATGGTATAATCAATAATCAGACCTTACTGGGCAGACCAAACACCCGCAGTCAGTGAAGCTTAATCACCCGCAGCCAGTGAATGTCATACCACAGCTAAGGTTTTAATCCATAATACAATCATACCTTAAATTAATATTATAATAAACCTTCTACTACAACGTTTTGCTCAGTCCACTCTCCGGGCCATAGGCGATTTTTTTTTCTTTTGCAACTATTAAATTCCTTATATTTCCAATACCCCTTACTGAGAATCTGTCATTATCTAATATGTTCATAATTTCGTAAGGTCCGATAAATTTTGCTGTTAGTTTGTCATGTCGCCTATGCTCTTGATTTACATAAACGGTGTCACCTACGCTATAACTTATGTTATCTCTACGCGTTTGGTCAAAGCGGTTTTTGAATTTATCGGCAACAATTTTAAGACGTTGATGTGCTAACTGACGATCGGCCGTTACGTCAATAATTATATTATCATCTTGTATTACCTCATCTAATCTAGCTTGTATACACGGGATGTTAGAGTTTCTGCCAATAAGCATCCTAATAGGTGAAAAGCCAGTTGATTGTTGTACAGTAGTGTTTAAGGACAATTGGACCTTCCACAAAACGCTCGGCCAGTCTGACACATCAGTACAAGAAGAGCTGTTCTATATTTTAGTTCAAAGAAAATCATCTAATCGGACCACTGCTAAAATTGGTTCTTCTATCGGAAATTACTATAGGAGTTCCAAATAGGGTAGTGACATCTCATTAAAACTGGTACTAATTCTTGGGCATTAAGGTTTTGAAAAAATACTGTATATTAACGTCTTAAAAGTCGTAGAGCGACTGAACCCGCTCCAATGAGGCTCCGCTCTTTTATACCCGTTAACAAATAAGTATGATTCATAAGTGACCGTTGAGTCAAATCAGTGTTTGACTTGTACACAAATAAGTTTGTTATTTAATTAATTCATTTTAACAATTGATTAGACAAAATAAAACAGATAATATTTGCATTTATAGGTATTTCAAGTATTTATGTATTTAATACTAGACACATAATAATTTAATTTATCTAACACGCGCTTTGTTTATGGCAATAAAAAATTAATTTACAAATCTGTTCAGCGTGTTACATTAAATATATAGATAATATTAATAAATAAAATTCAAGCAATTATATGGCAAGTATTTATTATAAATAAACCCTTTCAACAAGATAAAGCTTCATTAACCTCAATACCAAATCTTTGTTATCCAAGAAGGTAAATTATAATTTATTTTTCAACAAATATCGAGCATGAAATAATAATATCAGAGATGTCGTTAGTACTACTAGTTTTTAAATTTATCATTACCCATTGATATCATTATTTATTTAATTCACACAACATTTCAGGAGAACACAACATAACTTATACTAATAGTCCTAGTTACACATTTAATTTTAAAATAATTTATGGAACAGGAAGAATACTTAACTGGTGATCTGCTTGGTCCGACAGCTTGACAAAGAAAAGTGATTTAATTCGTGTTACAACCGTTTTTATACACAAAATTAGCGGCAAACTGTGGCGCCAAACTATACCGACCAATAGAATTTTTATAAATCAAGCGGATATGTCAAAACAATTTAATAATATTAACTCCACAGGAAGTGAATGACTCAAGTTAAATCCTTATTATTATACTAAAGGAAATTACAATTTAAATAATTCAAACGGATGTGTCAAAATAAATCCTTTCTACCAACATAGAAACTTAAAGCAAGGTCAACCGGAAACACAATATTTTAAATAAATCGAAAGGAAGTAACAAGATAAAATCTTTATATAAATGAATCGAAAAACTATAATTATGTTATGAAATAAATATTGTAATAAACAAATAGTGTAAAGGCGGTTTTAACAATCATTTTATGGTTTGAATCAAGGAAATTTAAAAACATAGTGCTAAAAATTACAAAAATAATTAAAAAGATATAACAAGCGCATGTCTTTTGAGATTATTATTATTGTTAGCGTAAGGTGATTTAGGCGCAATTTTTTTTTTGTATTTACTTTATTGAACTCTTGGCATCAAAATAATTTAATTATTACATACTTACGATGCATAGTTTTTATGAAACAACCCGTTTATTAAGAGATAAAAACAGAGAATTTTGATGAAATTGTGTCCTCTGAATTAAGAAAATAAAAGATAATTAGAAAAAACTAATCAGCTCATTTTAAAGACGAATATGTTGAGGTCATTATGCGCTGAACAGATTTGTAAATTAATTCTTTATTGCCATAAACTAAGCGCGCAAACACAACTGATGTTGGGCACGAAAGACCTGTATCTTGATGATTTACCTAACATAATCCACTTAAATGAACTTAAAAAAAATAACTAGCTATTACTTATATTATGGTTACTTATGTGCAATAATAATATTTCGCGTTATGTCATCCGTTTGTTTAAAAAAAAAAATACTTTGTTGCGCAAATAATTCGCAGCGAGTGAATTTTGCGAGACTGCAGCCTTAACGTAGAAACATAACCATCAATCCCCGAAGTGTTGCTCCCCGGTTGATCTTGCACCTCTAGTATGCTTAGGGGCAGAGGAGTTAGCCATATTTTCGGACATTTTTTTAGTTTGAGTCGGCCGTCTTTATTGCAGCACCTTCCTAAGTATTATTAACCTTATCCATAGAAACCATAAAGGTTCTACATTTTTCCGTAAAATTTTCCGTATGGCCGATTTTTTTTTTTCTAAGTACTCGCTCCATAGCGCCAGGTCCTAAATTCTTCGTACTAGTAATAAAATATAAGGTATATTGGTATAACTAATAATGAAAATATTTTTGAATGACATAGCGACTGACGTATTTAAAAATACAAAAATATGCCGTGAATACCTTTTATCTTAATTTGATTGAGATCTATCTTTTGAGTTTATTTTTACGAATGTGCTCAACTGTGTGTGTAACGCGACCTCGAAGCGTGGTCGTCCGCCTTTGTTCTTTGATGTTCTGTTTCATTGTAAGGGTTCAATTTTGAAAAGTATTTGACCAGTGTATGCATCTTGACAAAAACCCCGTTCCAAACCTCGAGTAATGTGACTTGCAACCAGCAAAATCTTTTGATTGAGTACCTAAAATCGTGTCGCTGTGTCGCATGTTCTAAGCACCTTTTTTTGTGGAATCGCTCTTGTAGCTCGTGTCCAAAGAATTTGAGAGGACATTAAGAGAACTTGACGAGTTGTGGGTTCGAACCACGGCAGGCGCATTACTTTGTGTGATTTATTTCATCAGCACTGCTCTCAAAACGATGAAGGAAATAATCATAAGGAAACAAGGTGTCTTGGAACCAAAAACATTACGAAAACTTGTAACATCTTCCAAACTGGGCCCGCGTGGTGGACTATAGCCCACTCCCTCTCATAGAGAAGAGGCCTGGTTCCCAGCAGCGGGCACATTAGGCACACATTAAGCTGTGCAGCGCGCGCGCGCGCTGTTTGTGCTGTGTGTGTTTAACAGTGTTTGGCTGATAACAAAAAGGATCTTTAGGAAGTAAAAACAAGTCGAGTTAAATTACTTTTATTGAATTTATTTGCCATAGTATCACACCAGATAATCAATCAATTTGTACATGATAACAAAACAATTTTGTCGTCTCAAACTCAAACTCAAAGCATTTATTTCAATTAGACCATTACGGCACTTTTGAATGTCAGAAATGCAAAAAAAAAAACAAAGCTACAGTCCCAATCACACGACATAATAACTTGAGAAAGTACTGTAGTTGTGCATTCCCTATCGTAGATCTCTATGGAGAAGAACGGGCAAGGAACTCCATGGGCACTCTTTTAAATCAAAATATTGTTACAAAATCTTGGTCGTCTTTTCAGATGACAACTTTATTACCATCTTAATTAGGTTTGGTAATTAGTTAGGTACATAGGTGCATTACAAACGCAGGACACAAATGAAAAAAAAATCTCGTGCAGCTATATTTATTAATTACAATTTATTTTAAATAATTATCATATAACCCATGCATAAAACAATAGGCTTCATCATAAGCCAGAAGCAGCAGTTTGGCAGCATTATCTGCCAAATTAGACAACTGTATCGATTATATCTATAAAATATTTAATTTGTTTTCGCTCTATTTACCTGTGAAGATAGATAAACATAAACAATATTTTTTTTCATGAATAATTTATACAATTAAAGATTTATTTATAAAACTTCTTAATAACTAACTACAAACATTGCATTTACAATAATAAGAATAGGAGGAACCTAAGCTAAAATTTTTCAATCAATAATTAGGTATCAATGCAGGTATGTCAGCAATGCTGCCATCATTTAACCACGAGCTCCGATCTTAATCGGAGCTCGTGGTTAAATGATGACAGCCACACGTTAACCTTCTCTTGCCAAGAGCGGTCAGTGGATGGGTGACCATCTGTAACATACCGAGTTTCCCCCGCAGCACGTGAAACCGTTGGTTTGAGCTGTCATTTGTAGATCTTTGACGCTAAACTGACTTGAGGAGGTCAGATAGGCAGTCGCTTCATGTAAAATACTTATTTAGCTGTATCCGGTAAGACTGTAAATCGACCCCAATATAGTTGGGAAAGGTTGGGCAGAATGACAATACTCCGATCATCCGATACATTCGTTATCTTTACAATTATTGTGTATCCGTTGTTCCGATTGAGCTGTCATTGTCAACAAAATTTGATGTCCAAGTATCTGTCCAATTAGCATACTCCGCAGCACGTTAAACCATTGGTTTCGGCTGTCATTTGTAGATCTTTGACGCTAAACTGACTTGTGGAGGTCAGATAGGCAGTCGCTTCATGTAAAATACTTATTTATCTGCATCCGGTAAGACCCCAATATAGTTGGGAAAGGTTGGGCAGAATGACAATACTTCGATCATCCGACACATTCGTTATCTTTACAATTATTGTGTATCCGTTGTTCCGATTGAGCTATCATTGTCAACAAAATTTGACGTCCAAGTATCTGTCCAATTACCATACTCCGCAGCACGGTTTCAGCTGTCATTTGTAGATCTTTGACGCTAAACTGACTTGTGGAGGTCAGATAGGCAGTCGCTTCATGTAAAATACTTATTTAGCTGTATCCGGTAAGACTGTAAATCGATCCCAATATAGTTGGGAAAGGTTGGGCAGATGATGAATACTCCGATCAAGGATCATCTTCGTTATCTTTACAATTATTGTGTATCCGTTGTTCCGATTGAGCTATCATTGTCAACAAAATTTGACGTCCAAGTATCTGTCCAATTAGCATACTCCGCAGCACGTTAAACCATTGGTTTCGGCTGTCATTTGTAGATCTTTGACGCTAAACTGACTTATGGAGGTCAGATAGGCAGTCGCTTCATGTAAAATACTTATTTAGCTGTATCCGGTAAGACTGTAAATCGATCCCAATGTAGTTGGGAAAGGTTGGGCAGAATGACAATACTCCGATCATCCGACACATTCGTTATCTTTACAATTATTGTGTATCCGTTGTTCCGATTGAGCTGTCATTGTTAACAAAATTTGACGTCCAAGTATCTGTCCAATTAGCATACTGCGCGTAAGAATTCGGAGGGTCGTACTCATTTTCGTCATTTTGCAAATTAAGTGTTGCCAAGAATATGCGTTTCACTGAAGGATAAATTAGATATAAAGCGTAATACAATGTGCCGGTGAGCAAAAACCTGCAGAAAGAAACAAAGACAAACCATTATTTTTTAAATAATTATTTAAATTTAGGCGAATATGCTGTGTAAAACACAAAAAAAATGTTGTATACTTGAATCCACCTGGGATTTAAATGGCATCTTAAAGTATTTAAACAAGAATAAGATACGTGTGCTCGGGTTTATTTAAATAATTTTACTATATTAATGACCTCAGAGTTTTCTCCTCTTTCAATCGATATTCTACTCTATAGGACAGCAAAAAATAGAGCCCCACTTTTTGGGATGAAACATTTGTCATTTTGATTTAGGTAGGTAGTAAAATATAGCCTAATATGTCAACATAATAATTAATTTTGAAAATACATTTATCAACATCGTCTCAGTAGTTTAGGTGCTATGGTGGAACATACTTACTAATGTTGTAAATGTACATAAAATACATACAAAGACTGCGTAAAAACTAACTAAGGAAGGGTTTGGCTTTGCCTTATATCAGGGGTCGGCAACCTTTGGAGTAAAAAATTACAATTTACCAAATTTCAAGTTTTTAAAGACCACAATTTTTTTCTTTAAAACAATAAATAGTACTTGCGTAAATAAAGTATTTTGATAAATAAAAAAAATCTAAACTATTTAATCATAGAAAAATATATATTTATTCATATATAAGTAGTGCTTTTTCACAACAATTTTTTTTTTTTTTATAAAATAAATAATATGTATTTGCGTATGAAACTAAAGAGACGCAGGTTGCTGACCCCTGTCTTATTCGGAAAAAAATGTGCCATCATAATGATTTTAATGTAGTATGCACTTATTAAGCACATGAAATCCATTATTAACAGGGCAAAACATTTAACAAAATTGTAAAGAAAATGACGCTACGGCGAAGTGATTTTTAAATCTACACTAATAGAGGAAATATTTGTATTTTTGTGTGTGTATGTTTGTAATGAATAAACTCAAAAACTACAGCGCCGATTTCAAAAATTATTTCACCATTAGAAAGCTACATTCACCTTGAGTTACATAGGCTATATTTTATCCCCGTACTCCCACGGGAACGGGAACTATGCGGGTGAAACCGCGTGACCGCAAGTCCTTCAATAAAAGCTGCACTTAATTTTTTTTTATCTAGAAAAACAAATACTCACAATCCTGGTTGAGACATTTCGTTGGCTCCAGTTCAATGACCTTTAGATTGCCCGCACCCATCGACGTCTCAATATTAACTAATGTATGATTCCTATAAAACCATGCTTTTTTCATAACATGCTTTATTCAATAAAAAAAAATATTTATATTTCTCCGCATTGTTTATTATGTGCTACGACCATTTCAAACCGTGATCCAACTAGCTTTTTTTTTTTAGGGTTCTTTACCCAAAGGGTAAAAACGGGACCCTATAACTAAAACTCCACTGTGCGTCTGTCTGTCACCAGGCTGTATCTCATGAACCGTGGTAGCTAGACAGTTGAAATAGTCACAGTTGATGTTTCAATAAAAAAAAAGATTAATTAAAAATTGAGCGACTCTGACGAAAATTCGTTACTTCTCTATTTGAATTGGATTTTGTTAACGATTTTAAGGGTTTAAAAACCTAATCCTTTTTCTAAAATAAAAGTATGCCTATTTTGCTCGCTATAACATCACCTATCTGCTAGTCAAAGTCCCGTCATTATCAGTCCAGCCGTTTCGGAGAGAAACAGACAGACAAAAATCAAAAAAATGTTTTCTAATTTTTTTATTTGTAGTGTTTCGCATTTAGTAAAAAGCTGTTATTTTGAAGGTCTTGGAAAGAATATCCTATCCGCGTCACCTACCTGTCACTCGAAGGACGGGTTCTGTGATATATAGAAAAAACAAAGAAAGCTTTTCTGAGACGTTTTATTTCTAACGGTCCGTAAGCTAAATGTCAAACAGTTAGAGGTAGCAACCTTCCGTTACCTGTTAGTAAGTTATTGAAAACGGTTATTACGCAATAATACGTATACAGGTTACTCATTTTTTTAAATTTATTTTTGTTTATTTTTTTTTTTGTTTTGATTATTTTTACTGACTGATTTTATTGCTTTATTGATAGCTTAATATTATTTTATTTTTTATCTTAAATCATCTTATAATTAAATCGTCACACAGACAATTGATTTTACTAATGTCCTCCTTGCGTAGCCGGGACGGACCGTTAGAAGAAAATAATTAGATACCTCTGCTTAAACACCTTGTCCATATTAAGTATCCCGGACATAAGTTACACCAATCGGTTTAAGGTCTTCACACATTACTCATACTTTACTCCGACTCCAACTCGACTCAGTAAAGCATTGAAATATGAACTATTTCACGTGTTGCTTACGGTAGAATTTTCAACATTTCCTTAATTTATTTAGAAATGAACGACGTATGAATGAAGTGTGGTTAACAGCTCACATTTCAATCCTTTACTACGATTATTGTTGGAATGGTGTTGGTGGTGTCTGTGTAATATGCGAAGATCTACACATACATTTGCCAGAACGTAGTACTTGTGCTTTGATTCGAAATCCAATTAGCTAAATATTCATAATTATAACTTAGACTCTATGTAGTCGTATTTTTCCGCTGAACGTTTGCGTACGTTGAAGAAGTCCTTCACGCTCTTCACAACTAAATAATTGCCGTACGCTGAAGCTGAGGTAACTAGTATTCTGAAAAAGTAAAATACAACTTGATTAATATACTGATACTGTTAGCCTAGATAATGTAAGCCGTGTGGTATCCGGCAGAGTAGAATAGAACCAACCCATCACACTCACGGGTGTCGTATAAGGCGACTAATGTCTGAGGCAGAATACCTTGCGGTTCCGTAGACCTGAGAATGGGCAGCAGCGTTTTCTGTTAGTCTTTCATCACTGCGATCTCCAATCCGCCTGCCAAGCGTGGAGATTAGGGCAAATTCTTTCCATCATGGGAGAGGATTATGTCCATCAGTGGACGTTATGATGGGCTGTTGTTGTTGTTGTTGTTAGCCTGCGTCATCCCACTACTGAGCAAAGGCCTCTCCCAATATTAATATAGAAATTAATAAAAGGTTAGGGCAGTATAATGCTTGAATCGGAGACTGTAAAACATTTCGTAATTTTTAAACCCCACCTATTATGGAACTTAGGTACTCATTTCCATTTGAAACTGAAACCGTGAAAATTCTGATGGTAAAATGAAGGCCACGTCCTGACCAAAACGGATGGGTAGTCATGCCGAAGGTTCCCTATCCATTTGCATAAAATTTTAAGAACTAATATAACTTGTCATACTTTTTTTACTCCTAATTATATTTTCGCATAATATTATTTACGCATAACAGCTTACGTATAATTTTTTTAAGTATAATTTCTCTAATCAAAATAATGATTAAGCATAATTTGTTTACGCATAATGATATTAAAACATATATTAAAGCATAATAATTAACTCCTAAAATGTTAGACATACGCTGATTGGATATACCAGTTTATTTTGACGATTGGAAAAAAAACCATATCTCCTGAAGCATGTAATACATAGGTAACATATTTAAGTTTTGAACATAGTTGATTGTGAACATAATTATGTGAGTTTTTTCCTGTAAGAAGCATGCAAACAAGCATACTCCATGCATGCAGCAAGCATGCAGCATGCAAACAAATATACACCATGCATGCATGCAGCAAGCAAGCATGCAGTATGCAACATGCAGCAGGCATGGTATCTGTTACGGCTCCGGCGCTGCAGGGCTCCAGCGGTCCCACGCGAGCTTATCGTCGCAGATGTGTTTTACGCCAGCCTCAGCTGTGGCGGCGAGCGTTAAAACCACCTGCTCCTCAGCTTGCGGGCCACCTCGCCCCTCCGCGCCTACGCAAGCTTAGATTACACTCTAGGGGTAGGGCAGACAACACTACGTGGAGTCAGGTTTGCAGCGATTCGTTTCTGTCAGTAACTTTTGTTGCACAAGTTAATGAATTTTTAATTCGAAATAAATACGTAAAAAAAAACTCAAATTTGATTCCGGTATTTCTATTAATTGTATGCCTAATAATTATACTATTATGCTAATAGTCATAATGCCTAGTTACATTATGCGAATTCAACTTATGCAAAAACAAAATGCCCTACAAGATGATTATGCCAACAAAAACTGTATGAAAAAAAAATTACAAAGTATTATTAGGCAAAACAAATTATGCCAAAGCAGATGCCAAAGTATATTAGGAAAAAGAACATTATGCAAAGAGAAGGGATCCCCCCCATGCCGAAAGGAGGCACCTTTGCGTTTTCCGAACAATTGGGGTCAGAGATAGTACGAATCACTACATATTGTTTGGGACGAACCAGGGTTTTGTTATGTGGGAGGAACCAGGATTTTGTTATGTGGGACGAACCAGGATTTTGTTATATAAGACGAAACTCAGTGGGCCGAACGAAAGAATAAATCGCCAAAATTACAGGAGATTGAAAAAAGTGTACCACGTATACCACCATACACCATACCATTTTATAATTTGTGTTCACTTCAAATTAAGTACAGACCATTTTTAATCCATCTTAAATTTCTAAAAGTAAAATTATATGTAAGAGCATGTCTATTGCGTTTACTTAACGTCTGTTAAAAATATATGTACTCACAGGTAAGCGCACACCAAATTGTCTTGAACTATCGAGTTTATTGGTGATTTGAGCACCGTCGAATGTACACATTTATGAACCATTGTTGAGTTGCTGTAACACTAAAATACGCCTACGAAATCTAACTGAAAATTTGTAGAACTTTCGTCATCTAATTCGATTGCCTTTTAAGGTTATTCTAGAGAACAAAGCACGCATTGTTACATTTTCTTATTATTACGTGAGACATCTGCGCTATAAATTGCTGCCTGAAATGCCGAATTTGGCGATTGATTTGAGCGACTGACTGCTGCGCTGCGTGTCGCGGGTTCGATTCCCGCACGGAACAATTGTTTGTATGGCCTACAGGTTGTTGTTCCGGGTCTGCCTGTTTGTGTGGGGAAATTCCTAGTTGTAAATTCCTAGTTGTAAATTCCTAGTTGTTAATTCCTAGTTGTAAATTCCTAGTTGTAAAATCCTAGTTGTAAATTCCTAGTTGTAAATTCCTAGTTGTAAATTCCTAGTTGTAAATTCCTAGTTGTAAATTCCTAGTTGTTAATTCCGGACGAGCCCCCAAAATCTAGATTCGGGACCGTGGTAATAAAATGCTTTGATTTTGAACATGTTGTTTCATTTCTTTATAGGCTTTACACCTAATAAAACTTAAATAGCTTTTTAAAATAAAATTCCGGATTTATCAACTTTTATTCTTTTAACCGTCGTCCATTCTATCATTTCTTTTTTTCTATTTTTCTTTCTTTTCATACCATGTTCCTCTTACTCACGCCGGAACATTCCATTCCACACACTTTCATACGTTCCTTCTAAAATCCTATCCTACATGTATGTGTGCAACGTTTTTAAAAAATGATGAGGAGTTTCTTCCTAAGAGTTTTGGTGTTCTGACGACTGATACCTATTCTGCTGAATACATGTTTACTACCATTTGCCCATGGCTTCTTCCGCATGGAGGTTGGAAATTATCCCATGGGAACGTACTACCGAGATAAAAAATATCCCATGTCTTACCTAGAGGTTATATTTCATGCCAAAGCCCAGCTTTCAATGCGTTGAAAGGTAACAGACATATACACATTTCTTGAGTATCTATCTATCTAGTCTAGCTTAAATAGCAACAATAACCAAGTCAGATTTATCTTTCCACATTTATCTAGTTCAGAGAGAACGTATGTTGTCAGCAATAATGACGATTACTTACAGTATCTAGTGTATTTGCAGGCACTCGTCTGATTGTGCACCCAGGTAGGCCACTGCAAACGCACGGGCAATGTGGTGGATTAAACACCGATTACTAAGAACGCGTTGCTCACTACCAGACCTTAGAACATGGCCCACTGAATGGAGTTTCCCAAGTGTCGCTTCACGTGCAGGTATACACTTAAAAACTACAATAAAAAAATACTTGAGGAAAAGATGGAACTTTGACCTCTAATATCTCCGTAACTTGAAGGTTCCCAGGTGTGTTTAACAACAAAAAAATATTGCAATGATAGGAAGAATAGCTGTCTTTCGGCTTCGTTAACCTATTGACTAGGAGGTCAAAGATGAGTTTTTTACACCCTTTAGGAGTATATTGGCCGATTATGTGGTATCAGTGGAATGTCAAGAATGGCTAAAGTGAGAAATGAGTATATTAGAGGAAGTCTGATAGTTACTAACTACAGAAAAGTTGAAAGGGAACCGTCTGTCTTGGTACGGGCAGTGATGGAGAAGGGATGAATCGCATATGACTAAAAGAGTGATGAATATTAAATTTTCAAGGATGGAAAAATAAATAAAGATCAAAGAAAATATGGATCGATTGTGTGAGTAATGGTCTGAAAGGGAAAGTCGTAAATACATATATTATAAGGGTGAAGGTTGACAGGAGAGAATGGAGGAGAAAACCGGTTGCACTGATCCTAAAGTAACAAGGATAGAAAGATGATCATGATATCTATATTGGTTCTGGACTACCTCTATCTGAGGAATATCTACTTTCAGGAACACACCCACCTGGGCACGGCTTGTGCAAAACTCAGAAGTTCAAAAACTAAAACAAATCGTGTGTGCAGGGGTGCCAAAGGGAGGGGAGCCCTTTGGCACCCAGTCGTACTTCAAATATTTGATATGATTCTAAAGCTGCTCTACCTGCCTAATTACCGACTTAAAAAAAGGAGGTTATCAATTCGACCTTTATATTCTTATTTCCAAGAACCACCATACAATGACGTAATAAAAGAAATATATTGATTTTCGGGGTTGATGATAACGAAAATGAAATTAAAGTGACTTCATTTTCGTTATCAAAAAATAACAATAAAAAAAGATAAAAAAACACGAAAAATTATGTATATAATAAATTTAATTTTTTTATTGTTATTTTTTGATCGTTTTGAGTTCGATGATCCAGTTTAGTGCTTTTGGTTCCAGAACGAACTAAAATTAACAATTTATAAAGTGTAATTTTATGAGTGTTTTGGTATACTACAACAGCCCATAACGTCCATTGCTGGACATAAGCCTCTCCCATGATAGGAGGAATTTACCGTAATCTCCACGCTTGGCAGGTGGATTGGAAATCGCAGTGATGAAAGACTAACAGAAAACGCTGCTGCCCATTCTCTGGTCTACGGAGGCGCAAGGTGTTCTGCATCAGACATAAGTCGCCTTATACGACACCCGTTAGTGTAATGGGTTGGTTCTATTCTACTCTGCCGGATACCACACGGCTAGTGTTTTGGTATAGGTACTAACAATTATCAGTTTACGTTAATTTCAATGATTATTTTTATTTTGTTGTGTCATTTAACATTGGCCCTTCGATAAAATCGAATAATAACACAAATCTATTGTCAGAAACGTGCGCAATTTTGACAATACATGTTTATTTTCATTGTTCAGTGTTGAAAAGCCTATTTAAAATCTTTATGTGCCTCGTTTCAGGTTTAAAGGAATTTCGGAGGCTCTGCATTTCAGTCGCTCCACGAGCCAATAGCAATAAAAAAACATGTTTATAAGATTTCATAGATTTGTATTTAATTGTTTATGATATAACCGTAAAATAAATACGATTGTTTGAATATTCAAATTTTGCGCAATGTGGACGTATGTAGTAAAGATTAACAGGATCATTTTGGTTTCAATTTGTGTATATTTTATAATATGTATTTCATTTTATATTACAGAATTTTAATTATTGTAGGAGCAGCATTTGTCGTGTTCAATTGTATAAAGGGCGCAATACAGGAACGGATTAAACGCTTCGCTGAAACAGATTATACAGAAACGCAGTCATATGGAGAATTGGCCAGTTGGGTTTACAATGAATCCACAAATGCTCCTAGTATTTAAAATTTATTACGATGAAGCTCATAAAGTACCTTCGTAAGTGCCTTATATGTTAATGAAATAGGCTTATCCTCAAAGCCAGATAAATGTTGTTAGTAACTAACTATTAAAATTAAAAAATAACAACATAATAATATAACGATATGATTATATAACTTAAAAGTAACAAACCTAACATTAATCTAAATATTCCTAACATTAAGCTTCTACTACAGGTCGCGGCACTTAACTCTAGCGCTGAACGAAACGTGGAGGGGATAGCTGCGCATGTTTTTCGACTGGAGACTCAACGCACGCCCCAAGACATTCGTATTTTTTACTTCTGCGCAATAACGGTCAACGCTAGAGTTTCGTGCCGCGACCTGTAACATCATATTTTTTTTTTTATATTCATTATTTATTATATCACGAACTTCAGACTTATTGCAGTCTTGCCAGTCTTCGGTAAAGTTTTCGAATCTGTTATAAACAATTCCATCTCCAAGCAAGTCGGTGGTTTACTAGATAATTCCCAGCATGGGTTCCGTCCTGCACGTTCCACTTCAACTAACCATATATGTTTTGCTGACTGCTGGCACTCAGGTCAATGCAGCATATTTTGATTTTAGAAAGGCGTTCGACTTAGTCGGCAACGATATTATCCTGATGAAGTCTGATTTAAGAAGCGACTTCGAGTGACTTTAGCGACTTTCGTTTCTAAGAAGTTGACTAAATAAATATATAAATAAATTTAGTCAACTTCTTACATTCCTAGCAGACGACCTCAGAGATCGGTGGCAGTTTGTAAAACTGAATGGTTACCAGTCACTGGAGTATTTTACTCGATCGGGTTTGAGCCAGGGCAGTACGCTAGGACTTCCCCAATTCCTAATCATGGTAAATGATCAGCCAAGAGTTCTCTCTGCCGCAAAATGCCTCATATTTGCAGATGATTTAAAGCTGTGTTTGACGGTCACTTACCGGAAAACTGTTTGACATTTCAACCCCGAGAGCTTTCAGCTTGAACTCCAGAACCGTTTCGAGTGCCTAGGAAGCTCAGTGGACGAATACAACGATGGGTTCGTGGAAACTGTCCATACGACCGGGTCTAAGTTCTTCAAGACGCGTCGTACAGATCAGAACAAGAGGCTCTCCGATCACACTCTCAAGCTCATGAAGGAGCGGCGTGAGATGATCCTGCAGTCTTCAGAGGAGGCGTGTAAATACGCCGGCAGCTCAATAGACGGATCTCTAAATCCTTGAAGAGCGACCTCCGCCGCTTTAATACCGAGCGTATTAAAGACGCGATTGAGCGGAATAAAGGCTCCAAGGTATTTGCAAGGGATCTGGCTATTGGGCAGAGCCAGCTCACGAAACTGAAGACCGACGATGGTAGGATCTTATCCGCCAAACCGGAGCTTCTGAGGGAGATCGAGAGCTTCTATGGACAGTTGTACACGTCAACCGGTAAACCCGTCGTAGATCTAGCAAACGACCCAAGAGCTAGACTGACCCGACACTATACCGAAGACATCCCGGACGTCAGCCTGTACGAGATTAGGATGGCTCTGAAGCAGCTCAAAAACAACAAGGCACCGGGTGATGACGGAATTACGCCCGAACTCCTGAAGGCGGGTGGAAAACCGGTACTTAAGGCCCTTCAGAAACTGTTTAATTCCGTCATACTTGAGGGAAAAACGCCACAAGTATGGTGCTGGGGTGTGGTGGTGCTCTTCTTCAAAAAGGGTGACAATGCCCGGCTGAAGAATTATAGGCCCATCTCACTTCTAAGCCATGTCTACAAGTTGTTTTCTAGAGTCATCACGAATCGTCTCGCGCGCAGGTTTGACGATTTCCAGCCACTCGAACAAGCCGGTTTCCGAAAAGGCTTTAGCACCGTGGACCACATACATACGCTGCGGCAAGTTATACAGAAGACCGAAGAGTATAACCTGCCTCTCTGTTTAGCGTTTGTGGATTACGAGAAAGCCTTCGATTCGATCGAGACCTGGGCTGTACTGCAGTCTCTCCAACGGTGCCAAATCGACTATCGGTACATCGAGGTGTTGAAGTGTTTGTACAAAAACGCCACCATGTCAGTCCGACTTCAGGACCAAGCCTCGAAACCTATCCTCCTGCAGCGAGGTGTGAGACAGGGAGACGTCATATCTCCGAAACTGTTCACCGCTGCACTGGAGGATGTCTTCAAGGTTCTGGACTGGAGAGGGCTAGGCATCAACGTCAATGGCGAGTATATCACTCACCTTCGGTTTGCCGATGATATAGTGGTAATGGCTGAGACCATAGAGGACCTCAGTACAATTCTCGATGACCTCAGTAGAGCTTCCGGAAGAGTGGGTCTAAAAATGAACATGGACAAGACTAAGGTCATGTTGAATGCCCATGTCACACCCACTCCTATCAAGATCGGAGACTCTACTCTCGAAGTTGTAGACGATTATGTGTACCTGGGACAAACGGTCCAGTTAGGTAGGTCTAACTTCGAGAAAGAGGTCAATCGTCGAATCCGACTCAGTTGGGCAGCGTTCGGGAAATTGCGCGGTATCTTCTCGTCCAACCTACCGCTGTGTCTCAAGACGAAAGTCTTTGACCAGTGTGTGTTGCCAGTGATTACATACGGGACCGAAACGTGGTCGCTCACAATGGGCCTCATCAGAGAGCTTAAAGTCACCCAAAGGGCAATGGAGAGGGCTATGCTCGGAGTTTCGAATCAGAAATGAAGACATCCGCAAGAGAACAAAGGTTACCGACGTAGCCCGAAGAATTGCCAACTTAAGTGGCAGTGGGCAGGGCACATTGCTCGCAGAACGGATGGCCGATGGGGCCGAAAAGTTCTGGAGTGGCGACCGCGAACCGGAAGACGTTGCGTTGGAAGGCCTCCCACTAGGTGGACCGATGACCTGGTGAAGGTTGCAGGAATCCGCTGGATGCGAGTCGCACGGGACCGGTCAATGTGGCGAAACTTGGGGGAGGCCTATGTCCAGCAGTGGACGTCTTTCGGCTGAAATGATGATGATGATGATGATGATTTCAGCTGGACATGGATGCCGTTGTAGAGTGGAGTGTTAGGAATAGGCTGCCGCTTTACATGTCAAAATGTAAAGTCATCAAATTCTCTAGGTCTCGCAAGCCAATTTATTTTGCCTACAAGCCAGCCTGACTCGCTCGAACGTGTCTCAACAATACGGGACCTGGGCAGAAATTCTTCCCAATTTAAAAGCGTCAAGGTTATAAAGCTGTTCTACAATGCATATGTGCGCAGTAAGTTAGAGTATAATGCAATTATCTGGGATCCTACGGAGAAGTTATATACACTTACGGTTGAGAAAATTTAGAGGGAATTTTGCCGTTACATATAAACGCCCCTACGGATTACTACTCATTTTTGTATCCTTCTTTATTTGTGTCAGGAATGATAGGACTGGATACTTTGCAGATCAGGTGCAAATTAATGCATATCTTACACTACTATTTGTTAATTAACAGTAGTAGAGATAATCCATCCGTAAGGGGGCATATCCATCTGTGTGTGTACTTACCGCAGCAATGCATGCGTGGCATAGGACGGCGGCGGCAGCGACTTCTTGCATGCCCACCGGAATGGCACATCCATCAAGCTAATAACAGCCCAACCGCAAGAGCCTGGCCTCATTAAATGCCGACATATTTGTGGAATTAGCAAGCACTGTATGGAAAGACATTTTTAAATAATTGATTTGAAATTTTTCTCTTATTTTATTTTAATCGAGACTGTTTCGTTTTTTTTGCTTATTGAATTCCATTGACATGTTTATGTAAAACTAGTGTTATAATTTTGACTTCAGCATCATCTGCCCAACCTATTCCAGGTCGGCTTCCAGTCTACACATGTACATGACATTACATGTTATTATTATTTTTTTGACATTTAAGGACTTCTATATATAATTTTATTTGTGATTTGTGATATGTAAACAACACCACATGACAATATTATTTTTATTATTCTTTCTGAGTTATTGTAATGATAAGATGCTATTTTGACACTATATTATGATTATTATTAGCTTTTAAGCAATTTGGTATAAACCTGTTAACTAAAAATGTATTTCTAAATAAATAAATTATAAATATCATATTATCAAAATATAACACAAAAAATGAAATATTACAATAAAATTTCATAAAATCTATCTAATTATTCTAAAAATGGTATTTTTTTTATATCCCATAAATATCATTATTATTATTAATTTTTATCTGATTTAATTTTGTTAATGGTCTGACGTTATTGTGTATTATTTCTTTATTATATGATTATATATTATTTGATTTTACTTAATTTTGATTATTTTTAAATTTATTGGAACTTATTGGTTATCAATGTTTACGTGGCAATGGGTGTTATTTACCTGAAAATAAATGAATTATTATTATTATAACTCTAGGGTATGAATTATATGCCAAGGAATCAATTGGCATATGAATTATTTTTCAATTATCTATAAAGCCACGATTATTAATGTAAAACACCCATGCGTGAAATAACGCAGATTAAGTTACGAGGGTCAACTAGTTTAAAATTAAAGAAGGCAATATAACCTCATCCGTCCATTTTTAATTGTGTTGAGTTTTAATTTTACTTTTGTCTCTACTACTTATTCTCGCCTAGTAGACTTGCGTACTATTCAATGTCTCCGTCAGCACAATGTTTTGATTATGTTACACTGAGTTAAACCGTAACGTGATTTTTAACCCCAAAAAAGTCGTTACCTACCATTAATTTGTGCGTATAGTTACTTGTTTTGATGTATCCAACTTTTTGTTGATGGGTTCGTGAAGGCTCCATTTACACCTTGTAAATTGCATCTGAACTACCTCTATCTGAAGTATATTTAGAAACACACCCGCCTCAATAGGTAAAGGAAATTAAATAAAGCAAACAGGTAAATTTTTATTAAAAAATACTTAATAATTATCCAACAAAAAAATGGCGCTAAAAAGGCCAACATACAAGGAAGGTTAACATACACGCGAAATCGACAACACCTTCCCTTATTGGCTCATCGTCAAGCTGATTTTAGCGTACGATCCATCAGGTTCTGAGAAAAATTCTTAAAGGCCAAGGTTTGAGACGATATTGATCCCGTGCAGTGCTTGTAGATGTGCATTGACCTTAAATTATAAAGTTCTTAAGAATTAGTTAAGCGTTGTTAAGGGTATTGCATTGTTTTGCAAGACGATTGTTTAATTACACTTAGTTGATTTAAGTAGGTATACAAAACCTGAGATGTTTTTTTTTTGTTTGTAAATTACTGTACTACTATTTTTTTTAATATAATAAACTTGAAGTGTTTTCTGAAGATCATCCAACTAATTTTCCTCAGGTAGACTTTCATCGCCTAAAATTAAAAATAAATTAGTTTAAATAAATTAGTCTTACAGATTCAAATAATAACTAGCATTTAAAATATATTGAGTGATTTTACCTCATGTTCGGGTAAGGTTTCTAACTGGAATTTGAATGTTATTCAATCCTAGTAGATACTGGCTGCCCATGTATAAGGCGACCAACATTGCAGCTGACATAATAGCACTGTGAACAAATAAATAAATCATAAAAACACAGTCTAAGTAATTCTTTACAATAGAACAAAAAATCTCGTCTGTTTTTCCTCAAAGGGCTCAGAAATAGGTGTTTAGATAACCCAAATACCAGGGGCCCAATTCTGTAAAATTACCAACTTGCCAATAGTGTGTAAGTAGTGTCTCAATAGGCTAAGTAATCATTGACATTTGGTATTCTACAAATTATCGATGGTCATTGACTTAGTGTGTCGATAGTGTAGCGGTACAATATTTTTCAGTGTTTTCGTTGTTCGATGGCTTCACAATGGCGGTTCGATGGCTAAAACACTTTTCAAACACGATAGACACAACTTTCAAATACACTTAAAATATTTACAGACTACCGTAACTTTGGCCATCATGATGACATTGGCACATTATAGTGGAGCAGAATACCAATTATTACAATAGTCTTCTATGGCGTTTCAATGCACAATGGCACTACAGTGGTAAGTCATAGATAATTTGTAGAATACCAAATGTCAATGATTAGCCTATTGAGACACTACTTACACCCTACCGACACACTATTGACAAGTTGGTAATTTTACAGAATTGGGCCCCAGGTATATTTACAATACCACTATGAACTAAGCATACACCCAAAAACAGGGTTGTTAGTGTAGATGTCACCGCATAACAGCACGCCTGTGACCCCAGAACGGTTATAAAGAAATGTACCTGTAGTCTCCGCCAGATAAGTAAGAATTAAAGGTCATTGCTCTTTTCATTAATTTCTCTGCGTAGGTACCCCGAAAATACATTATGAATCGTTCTTTATTACTGGAAAAAGTCAAGGATCACGATCAGGTCGTTTCAGGACAAGTTTATGTCATTACATCTGTTTTCGGAATTATGTATTTGAATAAATGTATGCGGGTTAATGACCTTTAATTCTTACTTATCTGGCGGAGTACATTTTGCAAGTAGTTTAATAGAGGTTGAGAACAGTTTGTCCGACCTGGAAATAGAACACACTAATGCTCACCAGGAGCGCTTGCGACTAGACTAACAAGGCAATAAAAAAATTAACAATGGAACATAAAATCCAGTCTGTTTTTCCCCAAATGGCTAAGAAGTATGTAGTTAGTACCCATACACTCAAACCAACTTCTTTTAACGTTTTACAAACCCACATTTTTTCAGAATTTTTTCTCCTCATAATATGAAAAATAACTTAATTTTTACGGCTATAATGTGGTAGTTTTTCATTGATTATATTAAAAATTGTGTTATTATTTGCACCGTATCCAGATGGATACGATTTATTATTTATTTCCATTTATTCCATTGTTATTTTAACAAAAAAATATTTTATTTATTCATTTCTTACGAATATTCTTTACTTTAATCAATAAACATGACCTATTAGACACTTTGTTCACAGTTAAACTTATAACATAGAAAATTGATCTCGCAATGATCAAATGAAATCTGTGTGCCTGATTCAAGGGACAGTTTCCAAAAAGCGATGGTAAAGTACATCTGATTTGACAATAATTTAAATTTGCACGTTTCTCACTTCAAAAGTAACCTCCATACAAACTATCATAGCAAGAGGCTCAAATAAAAAATAAAAACTCTTCTTCATCATTTGTTTTGAAGCAACTCGCTTTTGATCCTTTCACTAAATTTAACAACGATTATCGTAACGAATGTCTGACATAAAAAAAAAAAAATATCGCTGGACATAATTCATATAGTAAGAGGATTTTTACAATACATGTTTATTTTCTTTGTTCATTAATGTTGAAAAGCCTATTTAAAATCCCTTAGTGCCTCATTTCAGGTTTAAGATTCAATGTCTTTCGGAGGATTTGCATTTCAATTAGGTACTTCACGAGCCAAGAGCAATAAAAAATATATTTAAATATTTAATCATTTGTATTTAATGGTTCATGATTTAACCGTAAATGACATCTCACCAAAAAAATTTTCATGTAAAATGTTGCCAAGACGAGACCATATGACGCGCATTGACAAAAATTTATCAAATCTTATGTAGAGCCAAGCGTTTAACCTTACACGCCATGTGAATCCTGATTTTAATTCTGTAAACAGATACATACGTGTTATTGTGGCGAATCCTATTTTAATCAACATACAACTTGACACTGACCTGAGATGATTATAACTCAGTAAAGCCGAATTTGTTACGGTAGATTAATGAACTTATAACCTGAAAATAACCTGCAAATTGCAAAAAACAAAAGAATATTTGAATTTTGCGGGCTTTTACTGGCGCTTCCACCGTAATGTTTATTTTTTTTATTAGTAGGTAAGTAATAAAGAATTTGTTCTCTGATGAAAATGTTAGTGTTTGTCTAAATGCATTGTATGTTTATTGTTTATTTTTCCTAGTATTGTATGCATGCCATGTCCTTGCAACGAATAAATATATATATTTCTTTCTTTCTTTCTTCTTTCTGACGATGATGGGCAGTTGTATCAGCTTCCAGAGCTCGATATTTTGCGTCTGATATAATGTTCGACGCTTGCTGGACGTGAGTCAGCCTTATGCATTCATCATCATCATCATTTTATCCGAAATACGTCCACTGCTGGACATAGGCCTCCCCCAAGTGTCGCCACATTGACCGGTCCTGTGCGACTCGCATCCAGTGGATTCCCGTAACAAATTATGCATTCAAATTTAAACAAATATAAATTTACTAGCTGTTGCCCGCGGCTTCGCCCGCGTGAAGTTCGGTAACTGTTCCACTGGATCATGCTAAAGGGAATCATAGTGTCCTCCATGTTAATCCAGGATATAAACTATCTATGTGCCACATTTCACAATCATCACAATTATTATTATCACAATCACCATCACTATCACAACCGCCATCATTATCACAACCACCATTACTATCACTATCAAAATCACAATCACCATCACAATCCCCATCACTATTACACATCACAGTCACCATCATTATCACCAATTATCATCATTAACACAACCACCATAATTACCACAATCATTATCACAATCACCATCACAATCACCATAACAATCACAATCACCATCACTATCACAATCACAATCACCATCACAATCCCCATCACTATCGCTATCACAATCACTATCACAATCACCATCACCATCACCATCACAATCACCATCAAAATAACTATCACAATCACCATCATCGTTATCACAATAATTATCATCGTAATCACAGTCATTATCACACTCACCATCACTATCTCAATTACCATCACAATCACCATCACAATCATCATCACAATCACCATCACAATCACCATCACAATCACCATCACAATCACCATCACAATCACCATCACAATCACCATCAGAATCACTATCACAATCACCATCACAATCACCATCACAATCACCATCACCATCACAATCACCATCACAATCACCATCACAATTACCATCACAATCATCATCACAATCACCATCGCAATCACCATCGCAATCACCATCAGAATCACCATCACAATCACCATCACAATCACCATCACCATCACAATCACCACCACAATCACCATCACAATCACCATAACAATCACCATCGCAATCAACATCACAATCACCATCACAATCAACATCACAATCACCATCACAATCACCATCACAATCACCATCACAATCACCACCACAATCACCATCACAATCACCATGACAATCACCATCACAATCACCATCACAATTACCACCACAATCACCATCACAATCACCATCACAATGACCATCACAATCACCATCACAATAACCATCACAATCACCATCACCATCACCATCACAATCACCACCACTCTCAGAATAACTATCACAATCATCATCACCATCAAAATCACCATCAAAATCACCATCAAAATCACCATCAAAATCAGTATCACAATCACCATCATCGTTATCACAATCATTATCATCGTAATCACAATCACTATCATCATTATCACAATCGCTATCATCATTATCACAATCACTATCATCGTAATCACAACCATTATCATCGTATTCACAATCATCATCATCACAATCTCCATCCTCGTCATCACAATCATTGTAATCCTAATCACAATCATTATCATCGTAATCACAATCACTATCATCTTAATCACAATCATCATGATCACAATCGCCATCACTATCTCAACCACAATCATTATCACAATCACCATAATTTTCACAATCACCAACACTATCACAATCAAAATCACCATCACCATCACAATCACCATCACCATCACAATCACCATCACAATCACTACCCTCGTTATCACAATCATTATCATAGTAATCACACTAATCTACATCATTATTACAATCACCATCACTGTCACAATCACAATCACAATCACCATCGCTATCACCATCACAATCTGTGCCACTTTCACAATCACCATCACAATCACCATCACCATCACAATCACCACCAAAATCACTATCACAATCACCATCATCGTTATCACAATCATTATCATCGTAATCACAATCATTATCATCTTAATCACAATCATCATCATCACAATCTCCGTCCTCTTTATCACAACCATCGCTATCACTATCACAATCACCGACACTATCACAATCACCGTCACTGTCACAATCACCATTACAATCACAATCGCTATCACAATCACCATCATCGTTATCACACTTATTATCATTGTAATCACAATCATTATCATCGTTATCACAATCATCATTATCACAATCATCGTCATCATTATCACAATCATCATCATCGTAATCACAATCATTATCATCTGGATCTCAAAATAAATGCCATTTTCGTAATCAGCACCCCTGATAATCGCGGTATCGACACCCATATTTATTTTTAGACATTTCAACCCCATCGCACCCCAACAGGGAATATTTCAGGGAGTGTTTCAGGTCTGCCACATTAAATCTTAAAATCGTTCTTTTTGTAATACACCCGACCCAATTCACCATAAAAACAATACCTATGTTAAATTTCAGGCTTTGTTACCCCATTTCCCCCTTTAGGGGTTGAATTCTGAAAAAAAAAACTGAAACACAAACGTTAACTCATTTATCGATAGGAGTACTCCTGTTAAGTTTCGAATAAAGTAGTATAACTAATCTTATTTCCCCACATAATCTTTGGACTCCCGTTCCAACCCCTAAGGGGATGAATTTTGAAAAATCCTTTCTTAGTGCACCCCTAAACCTCATAAAGAACCTTTGTGCCAAATTTGGAACCTCTAGACTCAGCGGTTTGGGCTGTGCATTGATTTTTATACTTTGCCACCCCATCTCCCCCTCTTAGGGGTTGAATTCTGAAAAAACCTGAAACCTTTTTCTACTCATTTATCAATAGGAGCACTCCTGTGAAGTTTCGAATAAAATAGTCTAACTAATCTTGTTTTACCCATACAAACTTTGGATTCCCGTTTAACCCCCTTAGGGGTTGAATTTTGAAAAATCGTTTCTTAGTACACCCCTAGACCACATAAGGAACCTACTTGACAAATTTGGAATGTCTAGACTCAGCGGTTTGGGCTGTGCATTGATTTTTATACTTTGCCACCCCATTTCCCCCTCTTAGGGGTTGAATTCTGAAAAAACCTGAAACCCGTTTCTACTTATTTATCAATAGGAGCACTTCTGTGAAATTTCGAATAAAATAGTCTAACTAATCTTGTTTCCCCATACAAACTTTGGAGTCCCGTTTAACCCCTTTAGGGGATGAATTTTGAAAAATCCTTTCTTAGTGCACCCCTAGACCATATAAGGAACCTACTTGCCAAATTTGGAATCTGTAGACCCAGCGGTTTGGGCTGTGCGTTGATAGATGAGTCAGTCAGTCAGTCAGTCAGTCAGTCAGTCAGTCAATCAGTCAGTCAGTCAGTCAGTCAGTTTCTTCTTTTATATATTTAGATTTCTCAAGCAACGATTCGTTTATTTTATACAATCATAAATGGTACCGTCTAACTAAATGGCATGGTATGGCATTTATTAAAACTGCATGTTTTCTGTAATATTATAGCACTAGCTAATGCCCGCGGCTTCGCCCGCCCGCAAATTATAATTATATTAAAACCTTCCTCTTGAATTACTCTATCTATTAAATCCGCATCAAAATCCTTTGCGTAGTTTTAAAAGGTTCGCTATCCATTTGCATAAAATTTTAAGACCTAATATAACTTGGAATACTTTTGTTACTCCTAATTATATTTTCACATACATTAATTACGCATAACAGCCTACGCATAGTTTTTTTAAGCATAATTTCTCTTATCGTAATAATGATTAAGCATAACATTCTTAGGCATTATTTATTTACGCATAATGATATTAAAACATATTTTTATAGGCATAACAAAGAAGCATAATAATTAACTCCTAAAATATTAGACATACCCTAATTGGATATACCAATTTATTTTGATGATTGGAAAAAAAACCATATGTCCTGAAGCATGTAATACATAACACATTTGTTTTGAAAATAGTTGATTGTGTACATATGCGAGTTTTTTCCTGTAAGTATGCAAACAAGCATACACCATGCATGCATGCAGCATGCAGCAAGCATGCAGCATACAAACAAGAATACACCATGCATGCAGCAAGCATGCAGCATGCAAACAAGCATTAACCATGCATGCAGCAAGCAAACATGCATGCAACAGGCATGCATGCAAGCAAGCATGCAGTATGCAACATGCAGCAGGCATGGTTTCTGTTACGGCTCCGGTGGTCCCACGCGGGCCGCCTCGCCCCTCCGCGCCTACGCGGGCTTAGATTATACTCTAGGGGTAGGGCAGACAAGACTACGTGTAGTCGGTTTTGCAGCGATTCGCTTCTGTCACTAACTTTTGTTGCACAATTTAATGAATTTTTATTTCAAAATAAATACGTAAAAATAACTCAAATTTGATAACGGTTTTTCTATTAGTTGTAGGTATGCCTAAATACTATTATGCTAATAGTCATTATGCCTAGTAACATTATGCGAATTCAATTTATGCCAAAACAAATTAGCCTTGAAGATGACTATGCCAACATAAACTGTATGCCAAAAAAAAATTAAGCAAAGTATTATTATGGCAAAACAAATTATGCCAAAACAGTTATGCCAAAGTATATTAGGAAAAAGAACATTATGCAAAAAAAGGGATCCCGTTTTAAAGATCTAAGCATACACAGGGACAGACAGACGCGGTGGGGGACTTTGTTTTATAATATGTAGTGATAGTGATTATCAGCTAATGTTCCACCAACTGGAAAACAGATGGCGCGGTATATTGTAATACACAATGCGGGCCTAGTGGGGGTTGGTAGATGTAACATGTCAGTGATTTTTACGTTCTAGAATATGCTAGTTAGCTCAGTATGATTTTCTTTACAGTTTTGAGAGCAATGGTGGTAAAATAAAGTTCACAAACTAACGCGCCTTCCTGGGTTCGACTCAAATACACTATAATATGGCGATCAATCGTTTTATTTCAATAAGAATGACATTTTCATTAGTTTAGTGCAAAAACAAGGCATACTTGCCTTGTTTTTGTACCAACCAAACCAAATGAATGAAAATGTGCAAATTCCATTTTTTTTTGAGAAAGTTATATGAAAAAGTATGATTTTAATAGGATCAATTGGTGTATAAGGGCAATTAAGGGATTTGTCAGTTAAATTATAATATAAAATTCAAATAAAATAAATGCAAGCATTCATTTTGCATTTATTGCATTTCAATAAATGTAAGTTACACAAACTTAAATGTAACAAAGTACATTTTAAAAACTTGGCTTTTAATGGTAATTAAAAGTAAAGTGCAACGGTGAAGGAAAACATCGTGACGAAACGAGCATGCCTGAGAGACTTTTCTTGACAGCATGTAAAGCCAACTCAAAGGCCCATGGGCGGCGTACAAACTCTCGACACCAGGTTAAACTCTAACCATACGATAAAGAAAGAATAAAAGTAAAGTAAATCACTTACAATCCAAGCATTTTAAAAATAATGTAGTTGTTACTTGTCCAAGATTAAATTCAACTAAAGAGATTCATTCATCTCAGGTCATCGTTCATTGCAGTATCATATTGCGCTGTTTATCTCTCTGTTTATTATTTGTTTATATCCTTTATTTTTAACACTGGATATGATTGTATAAAATACTTACATTTTGTTTACGGTTTCACCTATATTATGCACTAGCTGACCCGCGCAACTTAGTCTGCGTCACGTAATATAGCTTATAGCTGTTCCCCGCGGTTTCACCCTCGCTGCTCAGCACCTGTTGGTCGTAGCGTGATGTTATATAGCCTTCCTCAAGAAATGGACTATCCAACACTAAAATAATTTTCCAATACCAACCAGTAGTCCCTGAGATTAGCGCGTTGAAACAAACTCTTCAGCTTTATAATATTATTATAAAATTATAAATTATAAATTATAAATGATAAATGATAAATTATAAATTATAAATTATAAATTATAAATTATAAATTATAAATTATAAATTATAAATTATAAATTATAAATTATAAATTATAAATTATAAATTATAAATTATAAATTATAAATTATAAATTATAAATTATAAATTATAAATTATAAATTATAAATTATAAATTATAAATTATAAATTATAAATTATAAATTATAAATTATAAATTATAAATTATAAATTATAAATTATAAATTATAAATTATAAATTATAAATTATAAATTATAAATTATAAATTATAAATTATAAATTTGTGACGGAAAGGGTGTCCGTGGGGGTAAATAGAAAAAAACCACGGACCCAGGTCAACATAAAAATATATTAATAAAATAAACGGGTGAGGGTAGGTTTATGGTCACAAGTTTCTCCAAGCCCGCCCGGGGAGTTTGCACGGTACTCTCCTGGCTCAGCCCGGCGTGACGATGACCATAGCGGTGTGCCACGCTGCAGACGCCAGGTAGGGTGACGGACGGCAGATGATCGCGCCGACCCGTAGAATTTCGACGCGGCCACGCAGGTAAAAGGTACCCGCTGCGGAGCCCGCGGCAAATTGGATGCCGGTAAAACGGTTGTCAGCCGAAATCTTGATTGTCAGCCGGAATCTTGAACGTCAGCCGTAATCTTGAACGTCAGCCGTAATCTTGAACGTCAGCCGTAATCTTGAACCCTGGAAAATAACGTCCAGCGTGTCACGGAATGGCTAGCAGTCATCCCCGCTGATTGTGACACCAAGGCATAAGCAAAGCGAGAAATACCCGTGCGCCATTGAAGGTGATGTGTGGTAGTCACAATCAGTACGGAGTTTACATGATGGTGGTGGTAAGCACGACATGATTTGCGCATTTTGAGTGTCATGAACAATGTCAAATACACTCGGCTGAAGGCTACATGATTTAAGCGTTTGAATGTGCATAGCAAAAAATGGTGATAGGAAGTGGCTCACATCTTGAGACCACGTAGCTAGTGATACACAAAATATGAAAACGTGAATTGCTGTTAATTGCTGTTCAACACTTACCCAGTATGGGGTTTACGCAGACACAAAACGGAAAGAGTTAGGTTACTAACAAAAATTAAAGCTGCCTGCTTTAAGCCCGAATATTCTAGATCACGAATACTTCTAGAAATTTAATTTCCGATGAGAGAACGCGTCTAGTCACTGGGAGCAGAATATTTCCAAAAAGGACTCGTCACCGCGAGTCCGTGACATTTATACTGGCGTGTTTACGCATAGACAAGTCTTCACTCAATCGATCAGATACACGTAACGCGCGCACAGCACTGGTAAAAACAGCTAATTTTAGTCGTTTAGTAACTGGACGGCCCAATGAGTATGTATACTCTGTGGCGTTTGTTTTGACATTTAACTTAATTAAAGTGTTGAATTGGTTATGTTTACAAAGTAACGGTAGAAACTATTCTGAGTTTCTACAACGTTACAAATTATAAATTATAAATATTATAAATTATAATTATAATATAAGTAAGTATAGATATAGATGCTTTGTAACATGGCGCCGAAGGGCTTTCACGTTGGCAAATTCTTAGGAGCCTTACAGGGTCAGTTTCCGAAAAAAAATACATAATATTATAAGTTTTTATTTATAAACCTTGATATACTTATTGGCTACAAACTTACCATGAAAATTACAAATGAAAACGATAAAATAACCTAAAGTACCTAACAAATCTAACATTAATCTAAAAAAATACATCAAAAAATTCCTCAACGCTGTCAACTGCACTGGTATTATATTATTCTTGAAAATAATTATTTTTATATTTTACTTAGTAAAAATATCATGGCGAAATATAACACGACTAATGAAATACAAAATTATATGTCATAAAAAAAACGATCCAATAACGTTCTATACAAGGTGTTTTTTTGTATCCCATAACTCCAGTGGGGTTTGAATGAGGCTAAAGAATCAACTGGAAGTATTTTTCAATATTTATTTTTTTGTTTTGATTTTTCATAGAAAATAGTTCGACAAAGTCACGATTATTAATGTAAAACTACGTGAAATATGACAAGTTCACATTTTCTTAGCTTTAAAATAATATGCATGATTGGTTTAAATGAAAATGAATTATTCATATTTATCAATGAAACATAAATACCTACTAATTAATATAATAAAGACATTTTCGTAACTATGCATTTTTGGACCTTTTTGTATTATTTTTACATATAGAATATAACCATAGAGTGTAGGGATATAAACACCATCCTGCGCGCACTGGCGGACCGGTGGGACTCTCCGATACTGGCGCGCTGGATACGGCTGCATGCAGTCGTTTAGTGATGTGCCGCCACTATCGGGAAGTCCACCCGGACCTGCCACTTTAGTATTATTATTAAATACAATAGTTATTACTAACACTAGTTTTTAAGCTCGCAATTTTACTAACAAATATGGATGTAATCTTAGGATGAATCTGAAATAAATGATTTATTATAATTATTATTAAAAAAAAACCGGCCAAGTGCGAGTCGGACTCGCGCATGAAGGATTCCGTACCATCGTAGTAGGGGAGCCCACTTAAATTTTACTTTTTTGTTGTAATAGCGGCAACAGAAATACATCATCCGTAAAAACTGTCTAGCTATTACGTTTCATGAGATAGAGCCTTGTGTGAGACTGCACAAACAGACTCACGATGTCCGCGATTACGCGGAGCCCTAATCAAAATAATATTTGTCCAATCGACAAGTGAAAACAACTATTCAACTATTAGATATAACTTACCCATCACGTTGGAACCGGAGATGTGGCGTATTCCCTGGTCACGTCGTATCTGGGTGGGGTGTAAGTGTAAATGCTTGTGTTGTGTTTGTAAAGTCATGTAGATTCGACAGCAACCAAAGGGCGCCCCACAGCGCGTACCGACGTCTCCATGGACAAACCTTCTGATCACACACGTGGCACTTTTCACCAATGTCCAACTGAATTTTATCCCGGTTTGCTAACCCAATCGGGGATGTACAATAGTCCAGCACTGAATTTAGTAAGTTACCGGCGTCCAAATGACAAAGCCGGCTAGGTACTTAACCAACAAATTACTCGCGGTCGCGACCCAAAATGGCGAGATTTCTCAATTTTCACTCAATTATCAACAAAATATCAAACACCGATCAAGATGGTATCGGATTAAAATTAACTCAAAGTTTCAATCAACAATTACACGAAAACAGCGTGCATCAAAAAACAAAAGACAATGGAACGACCATTTTTCCAACCAAAATATTGCACAGACAAGCAAACGTCATCGCACTGACAACTGAAACGTCAAAAGGGTGCGTTCAGAAACTTGGTGGATGAAACAAGCCTGGTGGCAAACAGACCTACCACGCTTCCAAAAACTATAATCAAAAATGTCAGACTATAATATAATACATCATAATTTATCTCTTATTATCCCATATATAACTCAAATGATACTAAATTTAAAAAAAACCACTCTTACCCTTCATCTTTCTATGTTGCGGGTACTTGTGCTTGACACGCGAACTTAGACCCCGTGTGATTTTATTCCGATAAACGGTAAAAATGTCCAAATTCAATATTGTGGAAACGGCGTTCAACGAACTTATGAAGAAAGTTGCAGCGTTGACAGCAAAAATTGTTGCTCAATCGGCAGTGATTGAGTCGCAAAATAAGAAAATTGAAAATCAACAGCAGATGATCACAGAACAGACGAGGGTACTTGCAGATTTGCGTTATTTATAAATAGTAAGATAGTTACACAATACATGTTTATTTTCTTTGTTCATTGTTTAAATTCTTTACCCGTCTTATTTTAAGTTTAATTGTCCCTGTCTATTGACGGCTCACCACGCGCCAATAGCAATTAAAAATCGTAAAGAATTTCACGAATTAGTACTTAATTGTTCATGATTTATCGGCGAATGAAAAAAATAATTCAAAGAAAATTCGTTTTCTTAATTGAGAGACTTAAACGATCTCGAAATGTGGATGTATGTATCTGCTTGCTGTACTAGTTAATTTTGTTTGGAATTTTTGTGTTTTTAATAAACAATTTTTTTACAGAATTTGGTGGGTGGCAGGTTGTTTTTATGCTATGTACTTAGGTGTAAGGGGAATAGTTAGACGTTTTCAACGCTCAATGGAAACAGACTATAAAGAAACTGAAGAATTGGCAAGTTGGTTTCTCAATCAAACCACTAGTACTCCTGGTGTTTAAGTAACTACATTTTATAATTAAGCAAATGAAGAACCTAGGGAATAAATTGATAAAAATGGCACTGTCCCTGGTGGATCGCTATTAATGATAAGGTTTAGAAATGTTTTAAAATAAAATATTGTGTAAATAAAGAAAATGTGGGTTTCAGACGGATTTCATTAATTTAATCTAAATGTAAGGATCGTTGCACCGTAGACGACCAGTCTTACCAATTCATGAATTCCTGTACAATGTACATTATGTGTATGTATGTATGTTTCATTGTTAGAAGGTAGCCTGGTTGAAGATTAAGATTATAATAAATGCTTTTTCACATTTTCTTCATTGTTTTATTAGTCTGGTAAATGAATGATTGTGGTTGGAAAAGTTCAAAGCAGAAAATGTGACTTATGAACTTTGTTTGGACTAGATAGAAGATAAATTTTATGAGGTTTTATTATGTAGTACAACAAAATTTTACACCGATCATTCTCAGAAAATCCATTGGCCAGATCCATGATGGATCTAGTGAGAATTGAATTTTTTTCATTGGATCCTGATTTTAAAGACACGACGCATCGTTTTCGAGATATAAGCAAAAAACCAAAAAACGGGACCTTCTTTGCCCCCCCCCCCTCGGGCTCACCTCGGAGGGGTCAGGACTTTTAATATGTTTATCTTCTAACTAGTCCAAACGAAGTTCATAAGTCAGATTTTCTGCTTTCGACTTTTCCAACTACGTACCCCTTTTGAGCACTCATTTACCAGACTATATTCCATTCACTAAATAATAATTTAGTAAACTCATTCTGCGGGTCCCAAATGAGTGGGATGAGTTGACTAAAGACCCCTAATTGGGATACCGTACCAAAATGGTAAAGAAACCCTTTTTTTCGGATGGGAAATCATCAAATGACTCCTCCCGCTCTGGGCGGAGCAGGAGGAGGTGTCAGACTTTTACTGACTAAAACCCATCCATGTTCCTTCATCGCCCTTTGTGTTCCGGGGCCACGGCATCTCTTTCGAACAGTCCCTCATCGTCTAAGAACCCCTTATTGTGCGTCTATGTCTGCCAGTCTGTCTCTCCATCCGTATGTCACAACAGATTCTTATAAGTTTTTATTACTAGCGACCCGCCCCGGCTTTGCACGGGTGCAATGTAGATATAAACCTTTCTTTTGATTCACTCTACTGCTAAGAACTGCATTCAAATCCGTTGCGTTGTTTAAAAGATTTAAGCGTACAGACAGCGGGAGCGACTTTGTTGTGCACTATGTAAAGACGCATTTTATTGGTTTCTTTTTCAACTACACGTGTTTAGATTATTAAGCATATTTGACTAACGCAAAACTTTATAATGAGCTTAAAGAGAAATAGCATTAAATTAAATCATACGAGTTGGGTTTTTTGTGATAAGTTTCCCTTACTCTTGAATAGATTAATCATATTCTACATTCCAAATAAGCATCCACCCAGTTGAGCAGAAACGGATAGTGTAGAAACTAAAACATAAACATTGTAGTTGTGGGCAACTGGTCCCATTGCTGGCCATTTGGTAAGCCATTGTTTCTAAGCATTGGCTTATTGGTTTCTGAACCAATAGCCAATAGACTAGTTTCCACCATCAATAAATTGCAAATCTATTTAGTCTGTCAGTTAGATGAAATCAGTTAAATCTATTTGAACTGTTCGAAAGAGGTACCGCGGCCCTGGAATACAAAGGGCTAAGAAGGAACATGGATGAGTTTTAGTCAGTAAAAGTCTGACACTCGGATTCCGCCAGAGCGGGTCATTTGATGATTTCCCAGCAGAAAAAAAAGGCAGTTGTCCCACCGCCGGGCGAGGAAGCGACTATCTGCTATTTTCTCGCTCAAGAAACGTACATACATTCCGTGTAAACAAAAGAGATGCATATATTAATAGTTGATCGCTGACTGCTTACACTGCCGGCGAGGACTCGCTACACTAGTTTGTCGCTGATATGATCGCTCATATCAGCGACAAACTAGTGTCAGAGTAGCAAAGCTATCAAAGATTAGTATCTTTGATAGCTTTGCTCGCTCATATCAGTAGTAGTAGTAGTAGTCTACTACTGCTAATAAAATTAACAGTGCTATAATATGACTCGCTAGACCGAATTTAAATCTCAATTCCCAGTCACAATTCAGGATTCTACGACAAAACAACCCCGACACCACTAGATCCGGACGATTCAATTCCGATAAATCTTTTCACAACTCAACCCTAATTGCCTGAACGAACGAAGGTCTCGTCATCCCCTTCGTGTCAAGTAGGGGGCGAGTTGTCTACGTATAATAGATCGAGTCGTTGTCCTATTATGACTCAATTCAGTCATAATAGGACAACGACTCGATCATATCAGCGACAAACTAGTGTAAGAGTAGCAAAGCTATCAAAGATTAGTATCTTTGATAGCTTTGCTCGCTCATATCAGTAGTAGCAGTAGTAGACTACTGCTAATAAAATTAACAGTGCTATAATATGACTCGCTAGACCGAATTTAAATCTCAATTCCCAGTCACAATTCAGGATTCTACGACAAAACAACCCCGACACCACTATATCCGGACGATTCAATTCCGATAAATCTTTTCACAACTCAACACTAATTGCCTGAACGAACGAAGGTCTCGTCATCCCCTTCGTGTCAAGTAGGGGGCGAGTTGTCTACGTATAATGGATCGAGTCGTTGTCCTATTATGACTGAATTGTCACGGGTGGAAAGTAGGCTACTGAAAATGTCAAAAACTTCGCCAAATTTTTGGGCTGGTAAAATTGCCATAGTTTGGGGAACAAGTTGTCTCGGGTTCGACCTGTCGTGATACCAAATAATTCTGACTATGCTAAGTTGCTAATAGGCCAAACTTTCCAATCTAAAACATTCTCGGGGGAAAATGTTTACGGGAGAATTTTCAACCAACTATTTTTTTTTGGAGATTGATCAATCATCTAATTTCTATAAAGTGTGCACAGTCGGTCTGTGTCCTATCGATGAAACTTTTTTCATCGTCCTCAATATCTACAGGTACGTACAGACTGGGACTGGACAGGAGGTGGAGCGACGATTTCCGCAGAGTAGCTGGATCAGAGTTGCCGAGAATCGAGCTGAGTTTCTATCATGACCAGCAGTTGACGGCTGTATACTGATGATGAGGTACAGAATAGATGACTCTAAAATAAAGTATTGGTCATCTTTACAGTTTTTGTAAACAATTATCTGCTGGCTAATGCATTAGACTACTTGATGATTTATCTGTATAGAGATGTGCTACTTACTTATGTTTCTTGCCTTGAACCCCGTCTTCATCTGCCTAGTCTTTTCCCAACTATGTTGGTGTCGGCTTCCAGTCTAACCGGATGCAGCTGAATACCAGTATTTTACATGGAGCGATTGTCTATCTGACCCCCACAACCCAGTTAGTACTGGATAATACGATACCCCTTGGTAAGACTGGTTGTCACACTTTTTGAGCAACTGACTACCTGTAACGACTGTCAAAGATCTTGAATTGACAGCCGGGACTAACTGTGTAACGTGCTTTCCGAGGCACGGAGGAAACTCGGTATGTAATGGGTGGTAACCCATCTATAGACCCACCTAGGCAAGCACGGCTTAACCTAAAGACCGACCCGAGCGGCTGTTATTGTTTAGCCACGAGCTCCTCCCGCCTCCATCGCCTTGAACCCGTGTTCTAACCAAATAATCGCGAATGCCTGCGATCGTCGCGTGGAGTTTTCTGAGAAAACTGAACGCAACGGTCACGTGTTCGTGTACCGATCGTTTTGATTATTGATTACCTGCTTAATTGTTTTCTCTCATCTTTATGACAATCATTGTTTACGTTTAGCTTACTCAATTTTTTGGATCAAGTGATGTGTGACTGACTAAAGTGTTATAATTATTTAATAATAGAGAATCTGTATGACGTATGTAAGTAGCCAAGTATGGGCAACTTTCTGCTTCCTTCTCCTACCACGACCTATTGTTTATCTCGTATAAAATTCGCCCTCCCAAACGCAAATCTAAATACCTCATGCTTCGCAGTTTCAAGAACATTGATCTGGAGCGTTTGGGAGAGGATGCGGGCAATATTGATTGGTCTCCTGTTTACGACAGCAATGACTTGGACACTAAGGTGGCCGAGTTTACCAAGATAGTGTTGAAGCTTTTTGATGTGCATGCTCCACTTAAAAAGGTCAGAGTGAAGCATCTTCCGGCTCCTTGGTTGTCTGATACAATTAAAAATGCGATGTCGAAAAGGGATAAGGCGAAAAGGCGTTACAAAAAGGATCCTACTGATGAGAACTGGTCCCTCTATAAGAAACTACGTAATCGCTGCGGTCGTATGTGTAGGGATGCTAAAAGGCGTCACATACACAACACAATTCAAAACTCCAACACAGCACAAGTATGGCAATTTCTGAAATCCCTGGGAATAGGCAAAAATGCGGATGACAGCTCGCCTAATATTGACTTGAACGAAATTAATTTACATTTTTCCAAGTCACCAGTGACTCTGGATAATAACGTTAAATCTCACACTCTTAACGATCTTTCTAATCTTCCTCGGCCAATATGTACTTCATTCTCTTTTCACCCAGTTACAGAAGGGGATATTAGGCGGGCCATTACATCGATTTCCACAAAGGCGGTGGGTGATGATGGCCTCCAACTTCAGATGCTTCTTCCTATCCTTGATGAACTAATTCCTGTCATTTTACACATTGTTAATTATTCCCTCTTTACTGGCTCCTTTCCTTCTGCTTGGAAGAAGGCCTATGTTTTGCCTCTTCCCAAAGTTTCAAATCCTTCTTCAGTATCCCAGTTTCGTCCCATTTCCATACTTCCAATCCTGTCTAAAGTCCTTGAGAGCGTTGTTAATAGTCAGCTATCTAATTACTTTTTCTCTAATAGCCTGCTTAGCCCTTACCAGTCTGGATTTCGTCCTGGCCATAGCACTGTGTCAGCCCTACTTAAAATAACTGATGACATCCGATTGGCCATGGAAAACCGGCTCCTTACGGTGCTGGTTTTATTGGACTTCAGCAGTGCTTTTAATTCAGTGGATTTTGACATCCTCTTAGGTATCCTTTCTTCTCTAAACGTATCTCCTTCTGTGACTGCTTGGTTTGATTCGTATCTTCGGGGTCGCTCGCAGTCGGTACACTTGAATGAGGCTTGCTCAGATTGGTGCGATCTTTCTGCGGGTGTTCCTCAGGGTGGCGTCCTTTCTCCTCTTCTTTTCTCTGTTTTTATTAACGCTATCACTAAGATATTAACTGCCCATTATCATCTCTATGCAGACGACTTGCAACTTTATCGCCATTTTAAACTCGAAGACCTTGCAGGAGCTATCGACGCCATCAATAATGATCTTCAAAACATCAGTCTGTGGGCTAAAAACTTTGGACTATTAGTTAATCCAACTAAATCACAAGCTCTCATTATTGGTGGTAGATACTTTGTCAATTTATTGAATCACCAGTCCCTCCCGCCTGTTACGTACGATGGTGTCGCTATAGCCTACTCCAAGAAAGTTAGAAATTTAGGTGTATTCTTGGACTGCAACATGTCTTGGCATGTTCACATTGCTGAAGTAAGCAGGAGGGTGTTTTGTTCGTATCGGTCACTTAAGCGTCTTCAGAAGTTCCTGCCATTTCAGACTAAAATTACTCTCGCTCAGTCTCTTCTTCTTCCTCTTCTAGACTATGCGGATGTCTGTTTTCTTGATGCGACTGAGGAACTACTTGATAAACTCGAACGTCTGCAGAATTTGTGTATACGCTTCATTTTCGGGCTTCGTAAGTACGACCATGTGTCGGAATTTCGGAAGAAGCTGAAGTGGCTACCGATTCGGCAGCGTCGAGATTCACACACTCTCTCTTTTCTCTTTTCTATTCTTCATAATCCTAAAGCTCCTTCGTATCTTCGGGAACGCTTCGAGTATCTTGTTCCTAGAGGTAAACCTTGTCGCTCATCATCATCTCTCCTCCTTCGTTTCCCTCCCCACTCCTCAAGTCGGTATGATGATTCATTTACTGTTCGTGCTGTGCGCCTTTGGAATTCGCTTCCACACTCCTTGCGGGATAGCCCGTCGTTAGATGTGTTCAAGAAAAGGATAAAAGAACATTTCCTGTCTGCATGATTATAGTTTGTAAATAGTGTTTTTTTGTTTTTATCAGTGTATATATATATATATATTGTATGTATTGCGTATATTATATTGCATGTATTAGTTTAGTGTATAAAATAAGTTAATTTAAGTTTTTAACTATATTGTTTGTGCACTTATGTTTATCCTCTTCTGCAAATTTCACAACAAAAGTAAGGTTTGCTGTAAGAAAACCCAATTCTGGGTTAAGCTCGCCGTTGTACATAAGCTATATATTTTAATTTGTGTGTATACTTTTTTAATTTTGTGTGCAATAAAGAATAAGAATAAAGAATAAGAATAAGAACGTATGCTTATAAAACAATGGGCGCAATTTTTATTCGTTACAGCATGAAAATTCAGTTATGTCGTTAGGCGCGGAAGGAAATATCTAATAAGGGACTTTTTATTTAGTTTAAATATGTCAATATTCATATCATACTTGATGGAATATTATGTTATAATGTTTACATTTTAATAATTGCAATAGGTACTTGTTTTAGGTAATGACTGTATACATTTTATGATAATTTTTATTTATTTTTCAAATGTGAACATCATTGCGAATACGTGGGGTGCATTTACACAAAAAATAGGAAAGTTAATTATTGTGTTTCGTTTTTGTTTCATATTAAAATATTTATAAGTGGATAATATACATTTTATTCAAAAATTATCATCACGTGTGATATGATATACAGGGTGTAAACGGATCAGGGTTGCGGGACTGTTCGAAAGAGATACCGTGGCCCCGGAACACAAAGGGAGATGAAGGAACATGGATGGGTTTTAGTCAGTAAAAGTTGGACACTCCCTCCTGCTCCGCCCAGAGCGGGAGGAGTCATTTGAAGATTTCCCATCCGAAAAAAAAAGGGTGTAAACGCACTCATTACGAAGCCGTCAACCAAGCATTATGTACATCAAACTAATAGTAACTTAACGCAAAATTATTACTGGGAAACGATTTATTTTAACGATTTAAACGATTTTTTGGGGTGATAAATCACGTCTTATTGTAGGACTCAATGTAATCATTGAGTCGTGAATTTTGAATAAAACATTGTGCTGATTGATGTTTTCAATAGAACGGGGGTCGTGGAGGTGATTAAAGTGAAGTTCTTACATTAAAAACATATAAAGAACAAGTTGGATATCTGACCCCAAAATCCCCGTTACGAGAACATTGCCAGAATGGTAGAACAAAAAAAAAGATTGCAATGACAAGGAGAACAAGTGCCTTTTAGCTTCTTTAACGAAGTACGAACAGTAAGTCGTGGGTTCGAACCCAGACAGGCGCATTACTTTATGTAATTTATTTCATCACCACTGGTCTCAAAACGGTAAAGGAAAACATCGTGAGGAAACCGGCATGTCCTAGAACCAAAAAAATCGAAGACATGTGACATCTACCAATCCGCACTGGGCCTCAAGTCTGCTATTACAATAGTGTCAGAATAGTCGTTCATTGATCTCATAATTGTCAATTTTGACAAGTTTGGTAATCTACTAATTTAGTGGCGTCATTATGGCTTTCCAATGAACAACCACTGACACTCCATTGAAAGAAATGGCATAGAATGGTAATCTCGTACACAATGACAAATGAATGACTGACATAAGCGGTAATCTGCTAAAATTTTGACAGTTCCTTTGGATCATTGACTTATCATTGAAACGTCATTGTGCGGTCATGGTTTTTAATTCGATCGTGGTTGTGGATTATTGAATGGAGACAATGAATTCACTACGAACAAAATATTCTCGAGCCAGCCAACGCAAATCAAGTCTGCTATTACAATAGTGTCAGAATGATCTATCGTTGATCTTCTATTTGTTGATTTTGACAAGTTTGGTAATCTACTAATATAATGGCGTCATTATGGCTTTCCAATGAACAACCACTGTTTTAGAATGGTAATCTCGTACACAATGACTAACATAGAGCGGTAATCTGCTAAAGTTTTGACAGTTCTTTTGATCACTAACCTATCAGTGGAACGTCATTGTGCAATCATTGCTTTTATTTCGATCGTGTTTGTGGAATATTGAATGGAGACAATGAATTCACTACGAACAAAATGTTCTCGAGCTAGCCAACGCAGTGGATGCTAGAGAAAGAAGATGGGCGGAATGCAGAAGACGTCGTCGTGCCCTTCGCTTGACGCGAATGATGGACGTTTTGAGCCTAAAGGGATTATTTGAACCCTTTTAATATATTCCCGAGGCGGAATTTGTAAAGTCGTTTCGCCTTGGAAAGAACTCATAAGGAGGTTAATAAATTGAAGAACTCATTCCCCATTGCAGCGTATTAGAAGCATGTTTCAGGTAAAGACCCATTATTATAAGCAATTTATTGTTTTAGATACTCAATAACAATGATTAGATGCAATAGTTTATGTCAAGAACAGTATTAATTAAATAAAAGTTAAGTTACCTGCGGTTGTACTTATAAAAGTAAGTTGATTTTTTCAGGTTGCAGTTCATGCTTTACATTATAGTCGAACAACTGCAGGCAAGATTGTGAATGCATGTTACATATTGCACAACATTCCATACATGGCAAGAGCACCGTTGCCACCTGATGAAGTTTATCTAGAAGTACTTGGCTTGCAATAGGTGATTTACATTCCACATTTCACTTAGAATGAAGATGGAATTTAAAATAATACTGCTATGTTAAAAATCAACATTTAAAATAATCTTTATTTCTCATAAACTAAATATTTATTTAACATTTTAAACTTGAATTTCAAGTCAATTGAAAAACCTGAAATGTAAATATAAGTACTACATAAAACAAAAGACAAGTTACAATATCTAATGTAATAATAATAACAAATCAAAATCAGTCTTCATACAAATCAAAAACATCTTCAATATTTTAATTTTAATCATCATTTGAATAACAAATCACAAATATTACCTTTTAATAAAAATCATAACAGTCATTCATGTCATTAATCACTAATCTGTCTTTTAATTTAGGAGGAAAATAATAATGCAGCACCTAATTATCAAAACCATCAAAGGGTGAATCGGGATCTTCTTGAAGGTCGGGCACTGCAGCAGGCTCTTCTTGACAGACTGTGGAGAAATGCATAAATTAAATTAGCAGGTATGTACTGTAAACCTACCTTAATATTCTAATGAAGTACGAAAATGCTCTAAGTATTAATAAAATGATTTAACTCTTTGTTACAGATCCACAGTGACCACAGTATTGACAAAATATGATTTAACGTTTCAAGCCCGGGAACAGAACATTGTTATTCCTGTAATTACGGGTATACTTATAGGTTAAAATAAATTAATACTCTTTTTATAAACACTGTTTCATTTAATCATTTTGTCATGACATTATCATTCTGCAGAGTTTGTGTGAAAACAAAATTAAGTTTAATACAAAAGTTGCAACTTCTTTTATAGCATGTTGTGTAATATTTTTGTAACATCGGGCGACATACTTTGCCCATAAAGTGGGGCGTTAATGGTCAAAACAAATAATTGCAAGATCTTTACCTTCGATAAACTTCGCCCTTCATTGGTGGTTTTAATACAATTATTCAAGTGGAGCCGAAATTTGCTCAATTATCACCATTTTGTATAAAATCAATAAATATAGGCTTTTCGGTCAGTGGGTCGTCTTAGGGGTAAAAATATACAAACAAAAATCTAACTAGACAATCAAATGAAAATAAATACAATAACATAACACCGGCCGCTAGATACAAAAACAAATAAACGTCAGTTAACAGTAATGCCACATTTGACTTTGACATATAAACAGATAAAATATTAAATTTACATTAATCCGCGTTGAAAATTTTAATGTTTTTTCCTATTTACGAACTTTTTATTAATTCAGATGGCTTAAAACACTAATAAATAATATGTAAATAAATAAATAAATGAAATCTGGCATGAATAAATGTTCAAATGTAATAGTAGTTTTTCGAAAATCATTTCTACTAACGGGTCTTATATTAATGGCAATACAACAAAGTCATTACAACACGAGACCATTGTCCGGACAATGATCGATCACTATGAATTTAGCAGACTACGAACTTTTACCAAAATGACAATAGGATCGTGTTGGACTGACGAAGAGCGTTATATAAAGAGCATTATTCTAAGCAATTGTTCTAAATACTCATGATGAGTGATTATTAGAATAAAAAATAGAAAATAGAATTAATTTCTTACTTTATAAATTTAGATGCTCTATTTCTTGTTTATGTCAAGAACAGTAATTAAATATAAGTTAATCTACGTTTACCTAAATAAATAAATATTGCTCGACATTACACACAGCGCCATCTAGTGCCACACTAAGCAACGAGGCTTGTATCGTGGACACCAGATAGTTAATATACTACATAGATACTTTTTGTTTGTAAATACATACTTAATATACATATAAACATCCATGACTCGGAAACAAATGTCCATGCTCATCACACAAACATTTGCTCCGACCGGGATTCGAACCCGGAACTATCAGACTGTCACAGCTTCTATCCAAACACTATGGATTCCATGCCACAATCTTGGTGCGTCATACAGTTTATAGGTTATGTTTGGGATGCTTTGAAAATTATCTAGGCACGATGTTGCCTCGGTGTAATATAGTCTGCGGCATACCGCAATTGCCGCTCACCGTGGTTAATTGCATCATACCAAAAGATGACGCACGCCACAATATGTAGCTCGCTGCAATGCCGCACAGTGATGCCCCCGGCGTAAAGCTACCTTTAGAATATCATTGGGGGCAACACTGTGCGGCATTGCAGCATGCTACATGTTGTGGCGTGCGTCGTATTATGGTGTGCTACAAATAACGATACAATGCAGCAATTGCGGTATGCGGCAGCATATTTTACGCCGAGGCAACATCGTGCCTTTTTTCAAAGTATCATGCTGTATATTTTATTGGAGTGTTTTGGTCTACCAACTTGATTGATTGAGGGGACAAGACACCGTAGATTATGGCTGATGAAGTAACTTTAGGTGTTGCCAAGCCACACGATTCTTGCCACAACGTGCAACATTTTAAAATATTGTAGCATGCGGCCATGTGGCATGCTGCAATATCGCATAGCGTTGCCCCGGCGTAAAGCAGCCTTTAGAGTTCAACAACTGCAGGCAAGATTGTAAATGCATGTTACCTATGGGTTAAAATCATCATCTGCCTGCCTAGCCATTTCCCAACTATGTTGGGGTCGGCTTCCAGTCTAACCGGATTCAGCTGAATACCAGTATTTTACAAGGAGCGACTACTTAACTGACCTCCACAACCCAGTTAGTACTGGGAAATACGATACCCCTTGGTAAGACTGGTTGTCAGACTATATGGGCCACTGACTACCTACCTGTAACGACTGTCAAAGATCTACAAATGACAGCTGGGACCAACAGCTTAACGTGCTTTCCAAGGCACGGAGGAAACTCGGTGTGTAAGGGTGGTCACCCATCCACAGACCAACTTAGGCAAGCACGGCTTAACCTAAAGATTGACCCGAGCGGCTGTTATTACTTAGCCACGAGCTCCTCCACTTAGGGGTTAAAATATACAAACTAAAATCTAACTAGAACACTCAAATGAAAATAAATACAATAACAAAACACCGGCCGCTAGAAACAAAAACAGATACACGAGAGTAAACTATAATGTCACATTTGACTTTGACATTTATACAGATAAAATATTAAGTTTTACATTAATCCGTGTTGAACATTTTAATGTTTTTTCCTATTTACGAACTTCTTATTAATTCAGATGGCTTAAAACACTAATAAATAATATGTAAAAATATATAAAATGAAATCTGGCATGAATAAATGTTCAATTTTAATAGTAGTTTTTCGAAAATCATTTCTACCACCGGGTTTTAAAAATGGCAATACAACAATATCATTCCAACACAATTCTATTACGAGACCATTGACCGACCAGTGATCTATCATTATGAACTTAGCAGACTATGAACTTTTACCAAAATGACAATGGCGTCGTGTAGGAATGACGAATTTTATAAAAATAGCAGACTTGGGGCCCTGGACCCGCGTGGTGGAATATAGCCCATTCCCTCTCATAGAGAGGAGGCCTGTGTCCCAGCAGTCGAACATTAATAGGCTGATGATGATGATGATGAACATTATTTTTGTTTCAGTTTTTTCCTCTTCAGTCCAATAATTTATGGGATGGTTTTATTTTACCGCGATGTGAAAGAACGCATTGACAAATTCTCGACAATTGATGACTCGACAGAATCACCCTGAGAAGGTAGATGACGCCACGAAGGTGTTTTGATCTCCTAACATATAAAGGTGTGTAGCGAAAAATTTAGGACATTTGCAACCATATTCAACACTAGTTGTGCCCGCGGCTTCGCTCACCTACCTCACCTTCCTACCACCTACTAACTATACGGTAGCTCTTCGATACCGCAATTACAGACACAATTGACTTTCTTTCGACAGGTTCTGTGGCAACACTACAGCTAACAGCTGATTTGAATTTGTCCTTTTAATTTTAATTTTAAATATTGTATTTCCTTCATAACAAGGCCTATTTCCTATAAAATAACAAGTATTTAGCAAGTGTAGTGTGAATTATAGTGTAGATGTGTTGAATTAACGAAAATTAAGTGTAATAAATTCATTTGTGAAACTGACAGTTACCGGTTCGAAGGAATCTTGCATTGTCATCTTAATATCAGGTACAATACAACTTATTTTACTTGGTAGTACATTGTTTACGTTTTAATTACTTGCTTTCTATAACTGGATCACTTTTAATTACAGCTACCTGTTGATGCCGATGACCTTTGAAACGTAAACATAACCCTGTTTGGTTCGGTGACAGAATTTATTTTTGTCGTAATAAATTTAATTTTTCCTAAATTTCATTTTTCCTTTCAATTAATCGTTTCATATACAATTCTACCGCACCTAGTTTTTTCTTATCTTGTCTCTATTCTCCTGAATAATGATTATGACACGCAGTGCCCGCGCTCGCCTCGAAGAGTCTAAACTTAATCAGGCTTTGAGCGAATTAAAGGCGTGTAAGGAGTTCTGTAACCAACTAAACAGGGAAATAGATGACAATGAAAGGGTGCTCTCTGAAGCCCATGAAAGGAATAACAAGTTGAAAATGGAAATGGCTCAGCTATATACTCAATTCACTGATGCCATAGAAGACCGGGATAGGCTCCAAGTCATTGTGGACGGGTTCAGCCAGTGTAGCACAGAGTATGAACAAACTCTCAGTCACAAGCTTCAATTGCAACAACAGCTACATGAGGCCAGAAGTCAAATATCAGAGCTCGAGACAACCAATCATAACATCACAGCCTCATTGAACCAAAGTCTGTTCAGTGAATTGGTGCCTATTGCTCCGTCAATGATTTCTGATAAATCCCAACCTTACACTATAGATCTGACAGGTGATGATGAATTAAAGTCAATTAAATCAGAGCGAGTCATCACGGGTAAGAATAAACTAAAAAAATATATTAAAATAAACAAATACATAGTTAAAACTAAGAAAATGGTCAAAAAACATAAGTTTTTCATTAAAAATGTAAAATTGAATAGGGAAAGGTTGAATCTTATAAAACAATTAGATAATTATTCTTTAAACTTAGATAAAAGTAATAGGAAGTACCAAATAGACACAGAGAACTTGCCAATAGAAAATGTCAATAATTTCGGAAATAATCGCTCCAAAAGTAAAAAACAATGTGTCCCGGGGCCTCTAACTTTTGAACCATAAGTTTAGAAAATATGAAAAAAATCTGTAAAGTAGAACTTTATAAGGAATTTCTAGGAAAATAATTTTGAACTTGATGGAAACAACAGTTTTTGTACAAAAAAGACAAAAAGTTGTACAAAATAATTTCTGGACTAAGTTTGTAGTATATTCGTATATGCAAGCATTTTTACATAATGGATACCCACCTTTAAACTCATAAGTGGGAACACTTATTGTGACGGATGGGAAACTACGGAACCCTACACTGAGCGTGGCCCGACACGCTCTTGGCCGGTTTTTAATACTCAACAAAATTGACTTATATTTGCAGAACGCTACTCTACGGAACTTTAGATTACATCATATAGTTAGTTGTAAAAGACGCAAAAGGAAAGATGGACAAGCTAATGGAAGAAAAACCTCCAAAGAAAACATATCAAGAAATAAGAGAAGATGTAGAAGATTACGTTAATACTACTACTTACTTAGCTACTTACTAGCTGTTGCCCGCGGCTTCGTTAGCGTGGCAATTTTCATATGTATGTATGTAAGTACAAAGAACAACCTTTTAAAATCAATATTGCTTACCTCTCATAATCATATATATATATATATCACACGGCGTGATAACACGTAGCCTAAAGCCTGCCTTGGTTTACAAAGAACGTTTTTGCTGAATTTCAATTAAATCTATCCAGTAGTTTTGGCGTGAAGCCGTACCAGACACAGTCAAAAATTCTAAAAAGTCACTTTTCGTCATCAGTTACGTGTTTCTAACAAAAGCCACTTATTTTTTCTTGATAATTCCCAATGTACAGTTTTTCTTTTGTTACTGTTTTATTATACATATGTATAGGTTACTACTTATCAGAATATCATACTGACAGATGGGAGTGTAGCGCCATCTATGACTTTCTATTATATAGGCTTAGATGGCGAAGTCAGGTCAGGTATGATGAGGATGAACAAGAGTAAATATAACATGTCCGTAAGGATTGAGGAGCCATTTTTTGTAGCTTAATGAAATTAATATACTTATTAAGTAGTAAGTTTAAAAAAATTGTAGGATCGATCCTCGATTTTGTAGTATAATACTTCAAAAGTTATATAATCATAAAGGTGGCACCTCAATCTAAATGTTTGGATTGAGGAGCCACGTCAGAACTTCGAACACCATGGATTAATATTTACCATAACTTAGTATGATTTTGTAGCATTTGAGAGTAGTTAGTAGACAAAATCTGAAAACGGTTGTTTAAAATTAAAAAAGTTACCATACATTATGTATGTGGCTCTTCAGACCATAATACGACTCATCATTTTTCAAAGAAGCAGTTGTTCAATTAATGCGCAATTTCTTTGTTATTTAGTAGTAAGTATATTAGATTTGTAGGACAAGATTCGTTAATTAAAAATGAGTGAATTGGGAGCTATAGCACAATTTAACTGGCTCCTCAATCCTGACGTTACTATACACGAGAGATCACAACGTTACTCTGTAGCTACCTGAGATCACAACGGAATCTAAAACCAGATACACTAACATTTAGTAGTAAATATCTTCTAAATACATTTGTACAGAACAATATTGTATATATTCGGTACCTATAAAACAAATTACTTTTCGTTATTCCTTAAGAATTCGCTGTTAAAGGTGACCATGGTATATGAATGAAACCAGGATAACTAGTTTTGAAATTTTATTTAGTAACAAATCGACAATGTCAAAATATGTACAGAGATTCTTAATAATATGTATTCGTATTTAGTAGTCTATTTCGACATAAGTCAAAGAATGAATTAATATCGGTTGGTCGGTGCTTTTACGAATTTTACAGTGAGAATCATAGTCATCGTAACAAAACATCTCATCCTTCGTTGAGTAGTGACATTTATAATGGCCCATGCCAGCGTCGCTAATTGCAGGGATAAATTATATAACGCCTACTAGCTGACCCGCGCAACTTCGTCTGCGTCACATAATATAGCTTATAGCTGTTCCCCGCGGTTTCACCGTCGCTGCTCAGCACCTGTTGGTCGTAGCATGATGTTATATAGCCTATAGCCTTCCTCAAGAAATGGACTATCCAACACTAAAAGAATTTTCAAATTCCAACCAGTAGTCCCTGAGATTAGCGCGTTCAAACAAACAAACAAACAAACAAACTCTTCATTCTTCTTTATAATATTAGTATAGATTAAAACGTAAGTATGAAATCATTATAGATTCTGGTACCTCGTTTACTCGAAACTTCGTACAAACATTAGTTCAAATGAAACTGTGCTTGATAGAGTATATTTATACACTGTTTGGTGGTTACAAGACGTACAAAATTTTTTTTCTTCTGCGATACAAATTGCATCTAGAAGATGCAAAAAAACAAAAAAATGCATTCCGAAAAAAATAAATTATATTCAGGTTTAGAGGCAAAAATGCAATCTGCCGAGATATCAGGATAAATTGGCATGAATGATTAGTACACTTTTTTACTGAAAATTGCACTAAAACAATACTTCAAAGCAATATGTTAAAAAATCAAGGACAAGGACAAGCAAACTCACAGTGGCTTTCTCTTGTATCAAAATAAAGCACGCCGATAACCAACCAGTACTGTCAGTCCTTTTACACCTGCAGCCTGTGAGTTAACTATACACAGCGGACATACAGCGATCTGCGCGTTCAATACTATAACGCGTTCCGGCCGGGTGCTGATAGGGCCGCTGCGCCACTGCAGCGTATCCGCGATGTTCACGGACGGCTTTACGTCCATCATGCGCAAACGGTGCGCATCTATCATGCACCGCACGCGCGACAATCCCAACACCATCCTGCGCGCACTGGCGGACCGGTGGGTCTTTACGATACTGGCGCGGCGATGGCGCGCTGGATACGGCTGCACGCAGTCGTTTAGTGATTTGCCGCCATCATTCGAAGTCCACCCGGACCTGCCACTTTTTCCTTTATTTTTATTATAGGTTTTCAAGTAGTTTTCATGTTTCAAGTCCATTATTTATTACTATAAATATTTTTTTATAACACTAGTTAGTAATCTCGCAATTTTAATAACAAATAAATATGGGTACAATCTAGGGATGAATCTGAAATATAAGATTTTTATTTATTTATTATTTTATCTATTTATACATTGTCGATTTGTTACTAAATAAAATTTCAAAAACTAGTTATCCTGGTTTCATTCATATACCATGGTCACCCTTAACAGCGAATTCTTAAGGCGTAGCGAAAAGTAATTTGTTTTACAGGTACCGAATATATACAATGTTGTTCTGTACAAATGTATTTAGAAGACATTTACTACTAAATGTTAGTGTATCTGATTTTAGATTCCGTTGTGATCTCAGGTAGCTACAGAGTAACGTTGCGATCTCTCGTGTATAGTAACGTCAGGATTGGGGAGCCAGTTAAAATGTGCTTTAACGAATCTTGTCCTACAAATCTAATATACTTACTACTAAATAACAAAGAAATTGCGCATTAATTGAACAACTGCTTCTTTGAAAAATGATGAGTCGTATTACGGTCTGAGGAGCCACATACATAATGTATGGTAACTTTTTTACTTTTAATACAACCGTGTTCAGATTTTTTCTACTAACTACTCTCAAATGCTACAATATCATACTAAATTATGGTAAATATTAATCCATGGTGTTCGAAGTTCTGACGTGGCTCCTCAATCCAAACATTTAGATTGAGGTGCCACCTTTATGATTATATAACTTTTGAAGTATTATACTACAAAATCGAGGATCGATCCTACAATTTTTTTAAACTTACTACTAAATAAGTATATTAATTTCATTAAGCTACAAAAAATGGCTCCTCAATCCTTACGGACATAATATAACTACTTTTACTAGCCTATGTTGTCTCTTTCAGTCTCTTCTTCTGGCCACCCAGTGCAGAGTCACGCAGAGTGTAGGTGTACTGTTTTAGACTTTCACGGTTTTTCACTACACTTAAAGTATAATTTAAATCGTGAGGACGATTTTAAACTATCAAGTACGTTGAATCCAGTGATAAACCTAATAAAAAAAACAAGCATCAAGTGAGTTCCAGTAGTGCGCGTAATATAAGACTAAGAAAGAGGGTAGACAGATTTGTCTTCTCATAATAAATAATTTTCGTCCCACCCGCATACCTCTTCAGTATTCCCGCGATCATGATGCTTGCAACAGCGTCGAAATATCGGGAGCTCAATAAAATCGAAACAAAAGAAAATCACGGATATTATCCCGTAAGTACTTTAAGTGGAGTGTAGGCAATGACGTATTATCTATAGACACGTCATGAACCAACATCGCGGCGCTTAAAAACGGCGAAAATACTAGAACTACTTATAAGCGTGAAGAAAGAGAAAGAAAATATGACACCGAACGGCGGGATGCCTGTTGCGAGAGGGAGATAAATATACATCTTCAGTCACGTCACAGGATTTATTAAATTATAAACAAACGTAGCGTCGCGCGACAGGTTGGTGCGTAACTAAGCGCAATGTGGCCAATTGCCTTCATTTCATGTTGTCATTTTAAAGTGCGGACAACGTATCTATAGTTTATATATCATTGAGTGTAGGTGTCTTCCAAATCTCTCCACTTTTGACGGTTATGTGTCATGGCTATCCATTTTCTTCCGGCTACTTACTATTATACAAGTAAATTTGTCGAAGGATATATTTTGAATTATATAATACCTGAGCCCAGTTTCGTAAGAGCGGGACCAAGAGTAAAAATGCAGTTCGCGGTAAAAAAAAAAAGCGCCCATGCACAATGTGGGCTAATAAATATTATAAGTATAGTTTATTTGTAGATATCTGTTAGAATGATTAAATCTGATATTTTTGTAAATACGAGGTGAATTCAGTAAAAACACTCTTTTAGATTTTATGTAATTTTACTATTTGGAAACAGACATCACATCAAATCAACAAAAACATATAATATAATATTGTACATTATTCTGCAATACAATTAAAATAATTGTTCCCTTAAGTACCGATTGAACACTAATAAATTACTAAAACTAAGTGATGTTACATTACAATAATATAACTTTAACAAAGTTCTATTCGATGCCATATCTTATGTCTTACCTAGTAGGTATTGTGCGTTACTACTTAAATACATTAAATGTGTTAAATTATTTAGGCTCTTCACATTTTATACAATACAATAATATCATTATTATTTTAAGACATCTAGTCAGCCTATTCACTACATTTTTCAAAGAATTGTCGCGAGTATATATAGACAATGTTACAATTCACTTTATGTTTGATTTTTTATATGGTAGCAGCAATGTTTGTAGATAGATTATGGGAGTAGGCTGCCCATGATTTTCAAAATAAAATATATTATTAACAGTGAGACGGGGTCGCGCCAGGCCACGAAGGAGATGGGGCGGGACGAACTAGACAGGTTCCGTCCGAAATGGAAGGAGGACGCGCGGGATAGCGAAAAGTGGAAGGAGTGGAGAGGAGGGGCTTTATTCGTTTTTTTAGGAGTGGTACAGAGCAGCCTATAAATAAGAAAAAGAAATAAAATAATCTGTATTTATAAGGTAATTATTGAATTAAGTAGATTTGTGCACCTAGAAGAAAATAAAGTTTTCTGAAATTAAATAATATTTATTATAATTAAAATAAAGTTTATATATATATATATATAAAGGGTGTAAAAGACCACATCACGAAGCCATTAACCAAGCATTCTGTACATCAAATTAAGTATCTTTACGCAAAAATTATTGCTGGGAAACAACTTTTTTTTTGGGGTAAAAAATCATTTTTTGTGGTAGAACTCAATGTAACGCACTCTAAACATTGTGCTGATGGATGGATTGAATAGTACGGAGGTCGTGGAGGTGTTTAAAGTAAACATCTTACATTAAAACTTGTATTAAAAAAAAAAATGGAACTTTGACCCCCAATATCTCCGTAACTAGAAGGTTCCCAGGTATGGTGTAGAACAAAAAAATGATCGCAATGACGAGGAGAACAAGTGCCTTTGGGCTTCGTTAAGTGGTGTTTTATGCCCTTTATATTTATGTAGGATATACAAAATCAGAGTCAAGCAGTATTTTTTTGCAAAAACTGGAATAATGTTTTATTTTGTAATTAAGTACATCATATTGATTAATTATTTAGTATTCATTTAATAAAATTCTAAGACAACTATTGAAATCCACTGTTGTTTTATTTAAGTATAAGCTTGTTCAAAAAAATATTAATAATTATGATTTATTTTATAATTATACATGTTAACGGAAAAGTATGTAATCCGTCATTGTATAAAATCCCCAGGAAATATGTACAATACCTAAAATAGATAGAAAATCTGTGATATATTCCATAGGAAATCGATACATTTTCTAAATAGCTACCGGAAATGTGTATTACATTCTTGATGTTCTTACAGCGGGGATAGCGGTGCGAGGGGCGACTACACACAGTCGAGAGCGTCTATCTTACTCTATTTTACTCTTATACACCACACACCACATCATCATAAACAAGGCCTTGTGGCAAGGAAATTTAGGATGCAAGTGCGAGCGAAGTGAGCTCGGGACTTGGGGCACCCCGACTCCGGACAGGTTAGGTTCGGAGGGTCTTAAGCGCGAGCGAAGCGAACCAACCATGGAGCCAACTAAGAATCCGCCATCTCCTTCGTGTTAGGTTACTTCAAACCCTTGTAGACAAAAATAGGAGCACCGTAGCGGGGCTATGTCGGCTACGCTTTATTACAACATTTTCATATTTATCTTGACGTTTGACGACGAGTGTCATCTCGGAATTGCATACAATTCGTAGGAAATACATTTCACAGGAAATGTGTAGGTATATTCAAGGATCTTTGAAACATTATTTTACACATTTCCTAAGTAGGTTCGGAATTGTACATACATTCATACATTTCCGGTAACATTTACCTACATTTCAAAATAAATACATTATTTAGAGAAGCAAAATACCTACTATATAAGGAAAAACACAAATAACCCTTTTGCCACCCGTCAGGAATGAGTTCACGATTACCTAAGAAAAAGCCTTGACTGCAACAGAATTATTATTTATCATTTTGTACTATTAAGCAGAATGATAATTGTAATAATTGGTTACGGTAAAGCGATGTTCATTGTGTGGTTTTTTTATTTAATTTGAGTTTTAGTAGTTCTTCATTTGCCAAGCCACGTTTTACTAAATTCTCTACAGGCCAAAAATAAAACAGATTTTTCTAACTTTCATTATCCTAAAATATTATAACATCACCAATAAAGATCAAAACTTAACGTTTTATCGTTAAACCTCATTAAACAACGTATTTTAGTTGTAATAAAAAACTTATAAGCTACTTTCCTTACGTTACACCCAACGCCATTTTGTCAACATTTATACTAAGAATAATAATATCACATTATTAATTTCAGTGTCAGTGTTATTGTGATAAAAAGTCACTGTGATAAAAAATGTGATAATTTTCTAGAAAATTTAGGGTAGGGCTTTAGAGGAAAGCCTCTGTGATGTTTTATTAATAGATTTAGTACTAAAAGGTACTTATATTTACCTACTTATGTTTTAAAGTCCACTGAAAAAATTAAGTGGAGTGATGTGTTTTCTCAAAGTGTTTTGCAATACTCAATCTTATTTACGGTTTCCTTTCAAGCAATTTTATTCATTATTTTTTAGCATTAAGGTTTGTTACCGTTCAAAAAGTCGAACACTTTAGATTGAGTAGGTATCGCAGTGTGTGTGAGAGGAGACCGTTATTCCTTCTTCTTTTAATTTATTTTTTAATAGAATTCTTTTTACTCTTCGGGTACAGTCCATCCATTCCTTTTCCGAATGGTGTCTCGGAGTTTGTCGTCAAATAATATGATCCTTGGGCACTGAAAAAAGTAATTGAAGTACATTTAAAATAAAAATCAAACTAAACACAAATCATTCTTTTTTTCTTTTGAAACCCGACTTCACTCACTGCTCACTGGGTGGGTATAGGCCTTTCTTTGCTTGTGTCAAGCTCCACGAATGTTTTTGTGAGAAATCAAATTTTCACAAATATTTGCTTATTTGTGCAAACAGTTTACGAAATTGTACATTCAAAAATCAAGATGGCGAATTTAGTTCAATTTGACCACATTCCAAAATAACCATGTACAAATAGGTATGTTATAACGTCACATTAGTTGTGGGTTTATTTTTATGGTCCAGCAGTACTCACATACGTAAACACCGTACGTATATGTGATTTAGAATTGGATTTTCCCTATTATTCAGGCCACTGTAAACTAGAGATTTTGTTGAATGTTATTTTTAGTGGTTAGTGTAGTTAAAACAATAAGCTACTTAAATGGATCAAAATTAAGTGTGACATCAGTTTTTCAAGGAGTTTATTACATTACTATTTTGACACACCTGGAAGAGAAGCCAGACTGCTTAGCTCAAGATCTTGACCAAACCAATGTTCTAAGTACAATTTTATTTGTTTCACGCAAACCACCAATGCAGTACGTCAAGGTTGCAGGCCTACTTCAAACACCTTTCGGTTAAACCAGTACATTTAGGTTGCAGGCTGACTGCGGACACCGTTCGGATAAACCAGTACGTTGAGGTTGCAGGCCTACTTCGGACACCTTTCGGTTAAACCAGTACGTTTAGGTTGCAGGCTGACTGCGGACACTATTCGGATAAACCAGTACGTTTAGGTTGCAGGCTGACTGCGGACACCGTTCATATAAACCAGTACGTTTAGGTTGCAGGCTGACTGTGGACACCGTATGGTTATGACTGCGGACATCGTTTGGGTCAACCAGTACGTTTAGGTTGCAGGCGGAGCCGTGTCCCTAATTTGTCTGTACCGGATTGTTCGAACTTTTAATAAGGGACGTGGTGGATGAGGTGGTGGACAGGGTGAATGAGATTTAGAATATCCCTGGAAATACCTGGATGAAGTGGTGGACAGGGTGGATGAGATTTAGAAGATCTCTGGAAATACCTGGTTGAGGCTCGCACAGACCAAGGAAGAATGGCACTAAATCGGGGAAGCCCATAATATATAGGTACACAGCACGCTTGCTCTCAGGCCTCGCTGTACTAGGCAGGCTTGCGGTTTAATAATTTATGCTATGGTCAAGTTGAGAGGTGATTAGCAAATTTGACAACGTTGTGAGTAGCAACGCCAGGAGAAGACGCCCTAGAAGGACATACACTCATCTTATTGTTAATGTTCTTGAGAAAGGTCAGGTCCGTAGTACTCGCAAATGGCGTGCGTGTATATGAATAGATGTTGAATGTGTACGAGGCAAAATGAGTATGAAAGGATTGTAGCAGGTGGTGTTCTGTAGTGCTGCCTGTACATATCATCATCATCAGCCTATTAATGTTCCCACTGCTGGGACACAGGCCTCCTCTCTATGAGAGGGAATGTGCTATAATCCACCACGCAGGCCCAGTGCGGGTTGGTAGATGTCACATGTCTTCGGTTTTTTTTGGTTCTAGGACATGCTGGTTTCCTCACGATGTTTCCCTTCACCGTTTTGAGAGCAGTGGTGATGAAATAAATTACACAAAGTAATGCGCCTGTTTGGGTTCGAACCCACGACTTACTGTTCGTAAGTCGGGGCCGCCACTACTGGGCCACCGCTGCTCTCACACCTTATACATATTTATGTTAACAACTTACTTATTATCACAGCTATAACCCATATACACCATGCCTTCTTCAGGGGTGGAGTTTTCTCTAAATTTGGTGTAAGATTCAGCAGGGGAGGCTGGGAACGCTTCAGGATTGATAACTGATTCCGCGAAGAACCGCCATGACCGCCAGTGGCTGCATAAGTCTGAAATTTTTGAGAAAAAAAAAGTAAGTTTAGGCATCAATCATATCTACGGGTAAGTAAATAATAGGATTGAATGGTAGTTATTATATATATAAGATATATATACATATTATTTTATATATATAGGTAAGATCAGTTTGTTACAATAATGCCTCTTTGCACTTACACGAATATTTGAACAACGTTGAGTCAAGCTTTTAAAATACAATTTTGCGCTGTTGCTAAATGTAAATGAAAAAAGGCATAAGATACCTAATATCCCAAGGTTGCCTACAGTAGAAAGGCAAATGTAAGTGATGGTGTTATGTTGTTATTAGCTCAGTGAAAACATCCTGCTGGATGGTTAAATTCACTCACGCCACAATTCTGTAGCCCAATTATTAGAAATAGCGGAGATGTATATTGTTGTTGTGAAATTGCCGAATGTCCCGTGCCGAAACCTAAATTAACTTTGCATTTATTTAACAGTTATAAAATACATACACCAATATTAAAAGATATGTTAAAAAAAAACTACCTACTATTCATCCTTTTAGCGTTTTTCCGAGAAGGTCGGGCTCGTCTTCCAGTGTTACCGGATGAGGCTGAATTATCATTACATTTTAGAAAAATATCTAAATTATTAGAAGATTTTTTATTAAAAGAGCTAAACCATACTATACCATAGGCACAAATAATAGTCATACGGGGACGTCACTCTAGCGTAATAGGCGTTGGAAAGCGTAAGCGCAATGCAAAGACACAAAGAACAAAGGTCGTGCCCATTAGACCAGTTGTTGTTTTCTTTCAAGCGTAAAATAGCCGAACATCAGCTTTCTACACAGTGTTTGGAGCTGGGAGCATGAGTACACTGTTTGGAAGCTCACTTGTACAGTCAGTGCCGTGAATTTCTTGATCCCTCTTTCCCCATTCTTCTTTGTTATAGACAAAGAAGAACGGGGAGTGACGGGTCACTCTACCAAAACATGGAATTCCACATTAATATTTATAACACTCAGTACTCACTATCATCGGAGAGAGGTATAGGTGCAAACCGGGGGCATCCCGGTTGTATGCTTTTTCCACCGTTCGGCCAGAAGTCTGCCGTCCCGGTCCGGACCGGCGCTCCGTAGCCGCCGGCATCCGTGTGGATCACGTCAACGAACTCGGCATCTTTCGCGTTGACGTGATCCATCACCACACCATCGGGGTAGAATGCTGGAAAAGCAGGATCGAGTGCCGTTAATCTGAAATTTTTGTAGGCTGATGTTAATTTAGTGTGGTTTATTACATTATATTATTATTAGAATGAGAGCTATACAGAACGTCTAGTTCCAACTCTTTCCCTCACTCAAACAGTTCGTTGAATCACGATAATATGTGGACATTAGAATAAAAGGTGCTAATCATCAAATAATTGATTTTATTTTACAAATTAATTTAATTTTATGGCTACAAAGAGCAAAATCCGTGATATGGCTCGAAAGATCGATGCATGGACTGGAATAGGACCCGAATGGCGCAGCGGTAGAGAGGCTGCCTTACGTTCTTAGGGTACCGGGTTCGAATCCCGGTCGGAGCAAATGTTTGTGTGATGAGCATGGACATTTGTTTCCGAGTCATGGATGTTTATTTGTATAATAAGTATGTATTTACAACAAAAAAAAAGTATTTATGTAGTATATCAACTATCTGGTGTCCACGACACAAGCCTCGTTGCTTAGTGTGGCACTAGATGGCGCTGTGTGTAATGTTCAGCAATATTTATTATTTATTTATACACATATCATTGTATAAATAATTGCACTGACTACATTGAACTTAAATGCTTGGTATACGTAGATATATAGATTATTGTAAAAAAAGGAGAAAGGGATGATACAAAAAAGTGCTATCAAAGTTATAAAAAGAATCAGGGGTTTACTAAATCTAAATATATAAAAGAAGAAACTGACTGACTGACTCATCTATTAACGCACAGCCCAAACTAAAATTTGGAATCTGTAGACCCAGGTCTACAGATTCCAAATTTGGCAAGTAGGTTTCTTATGTAGTCTAGGGGTGCACTAAGAAAGGATTTTTCAAAATTCACCCCTTAAGGGGGTTAAACGGGGCTCCAAAGTTTGTATGGGGAAACAAGATTAGTTAGACTATTTTATTCGAAACTTCACAGGAGTGCTCCTATTAATAAATGAGTAAAAACGGGTTTCAGGTTTTTCAGACTTCAACCCCTAAGAGGGGGAAATGGGGTGGCAATGTATAAAAATCAATGCACAGCCCAAACCACTGAGTCTAGAGATTCCAAATTTAGCACAGGTTTTTTATTGGGTCCAGGGGTGCACTAAGAAAGGATTTTTCAAAATTCATCCCCTAAGGGGGTTAAATGGGGCTCCAAAGTTTGTATGGGGAAACAAGATTAGTTAGACTATTTTATTCGAAACTTCACAGGAGTGCTCCTATTGATAAATGAGTAGAAACGGGTTTCAGGTTTTTTCAGAATTCAACCCCTAAGAGGGGGAAATGGGTGGCAAAGTATAAAAATCAATGCACAGCCCAAACCACTGAGTCTAAAGATTCCAAATTTTGCACATAGGTTCTTTTGCGATTGTGATAGTGATTGTGATAGTGATTGTGATAGTGATTGTGTTCGAGATTGTGATGGTGATTGTGATGGGGATTGTGATGGTGATGGTGATTGTGAAAACAATGATGGTGATTGTGATAGTGATTTTGATGGTAATTGTGATGGTGATGGTGATTGTGATGGTGATGGTGATTGTGATAGTGACGGTGATTGTGATGGTGATGGTGATGGGGATTGTGATGGTGATGGTGATTGTAATGGTGATTGTGATGATGATTGTGATAATGATTGTGATAATGGTGGTGGTTGTGATAGTGATGGTGATTGTGATAATGTTGGTGACTGTGATAGTGATCGTGATTGTGATAATGATGGTAGTTTTGATAGTGATGGTGATTGTGATAATGATTGTGATAATGATGGAGGTTGTGATAGTGATGGTGGTTGTGATAGTGATGGTGATTGTGATGATAATAATAAATTGTGATGATTATGAAATTTGGCACATAGATAGTTTATAACCTGGATTAACATGTAGGACACTATTTATCCCTTTAGTATGATTCAGTGGGACAGTTACCAAACTGGACGCAGGCGAAGCCGCGGGCAACAGCTAGTATGATATAAAAGTTAGATGATCTTAAAAAAAGTAAGAGCTAAAGGGTAATGTGACCTGGCTATGTTGTCTTAAAAAACCGGCCAAGTGCGAGTCGGACTCGGACACGAAGGGTTCCGTACCATTGACTATATTTAGTATTTGTTGTTATAGCGGCAACAGAAATACATCATCTGTGAAAATTTCAACTGTCTAGCTGTCACGGTTCATGAGATACAGCCTGGTGACAGACAGACGGACAGACGGACAGACGGACAGACGGACAGACGGACAGACGGACAGACGGACAGACGGACAGACAGCGAAGTCTTAGTAATAGGGTTCCGTTTTTACCCTTTGGGTACGGAACCCTAAAAAAGGTTTAAGGTTGCAGAAAATCTGTCTAAATTAAGATTCTATGTTGTGATAACTATAATTAACGTGTCTAGAGACATTAAAACTTGCTTTTTTTTTTTTTCCTTGGGTCTTGATGCACTTGACACAATTTCGGAATCTAGACTACTTATATAGCGAGGGCGCACATTCACGACTCTAGCAAATGCAGTGCCTGCTGCGATTAATCGCCTTTATATCCTAACTCAAAAAAATTGTCGCACGAATACGCAATAGCGCGGATATTGCTCGCAACAATGAAATCCGTAAAATTATAGATTTCTTAATATTTTCGTTGCAATGCTGATTGCAGTTGCACTAACTGCAATTGTTTGCACTTTTCATTTTTTTAAGATAGTCCTTGTCTTATCATTTGCCGTAATTTTTGATTGCGTTAATTATGATTATAACCTTTTTAGGTTCTATAAAAACAAAAAAGCGTCAAACATGTATTTTTAAATAAAATCTTAACTTTATCCAGCCAGTTCGAACCCGTACACAAAAGCAAGGAGATTCACCATCATCATTTCAGCCACAAGATGTCCACTGCTGGACATAGGCCTCCCCCATGTGTCGCCACATTGACCGGTCCCGTGCGACTCGCATCCAACGGATTCCCGCAACCTTCACCAGGTCATCGGTCCACCTAGTGGGAGATATTCCAACGCATCGTCTAGGAGGTTCATACAAATAAATTAAAAGCATATCTACCTTTTTACTACCTTGTTGTATTTAGCCTTCAATTCCCTGGCGGTGTATCCAGCCACATGGCTTCCTAGAGAGTGGCCTATTACGTGGATCTTCTCCAGCAGAAGTCCTGATTCTAATAGTTTGTTTAACTGTTCTGCCGCTGCTGTTCCCACCTGAAAGGAGAAAGGATTTTATTAGCTGAGGAGTTCTTTGTAAGTATTTTTATTTATTGAGGATATAAAGTAGAAATCTTGTATTTGAAGACTATCATTTCAGAAGATAGATCTTAATGGTAAATCGCTGTCTATCGGGATGCATAGTGGCATAGCACTAAGTTTAATAGTATTTTTTTTTTTTAATAGTTTAGTAGTATTTGTAGCAATGACATAAGATAAAAAAACCGGCCAAGTGCGACTCGGACTCGCGCACGAAGGGTTCCGTACTATTATCTATACATTAGACAAAACGGCAAAAAAATCACGTTTGTGGTATATAAATTAATTTTATTCTGTTTTTAGTATTTGTTGTTATAGCGGCAACAGAAATACATCATCTGTGAAAATTTCAACTAGCTGTCACGGTTCATGAGATACAGCCTGGTGACAGACAGACGGACAGACAGCGAAGTCTTAGTAATAGGGTTCCGTTTTTACCCTTTGGGTACGGAACCCTAAAAAACCGGCCAAGTGCGAGTCGGACTCGCGCACGAAGGGTTTCGTACCATTATCTATACATTAGACAAAACGGCAAAAAAATCACGTTTTTTGTATGGGAGCCCCCCTTAAATATTAATTTTATTCTGTTTTTAGTATTTGTTGTTATAGCAGCAACAGAAATACATCATATGTAAAAATTTTAACTGTCTAGCTGTCACGGTTCATGAGATACAGCCTGGTGACAGACAGACGGACAGACGGACAGACGGACAGACGGACAGACAGACGGACAGACAGCGAAATCTTAGTAATAGGGTTCCGTTTTTACCCTTTGGGTACGGAACCCTAAAAAGAATATGCCATTAATCATCTAAGGGTTAAGCAGTGGAGTACGTCTAAAGTGTACAGTGTAGCAATATCATCGTTGATGAAATTACTTATTGGCATTTTGTACACGTTTAGAACTTCAACTTCAACTTCAACACAATGCCGTTGTTGCCCAGGCATCATTTTTGCGTAGAGTTACTTAGATTAATTTACAAAATGCTTGATTGATGACTTTATGACCCTTTTTTTTTTTTTTTTTTCAGATGGGAAATCATCAAATAACTCCTCCCGCTCTGGGCGGAGCAGGAGGGAGTGTCAGACTTTTACTGACTAAAACACATCCTTGTTTTCGTTTACACTTTGCATAATTTTCAGAGTAGGTACTCTAGTACAAAAGCCGATTAACACTTCCTTTACTTTGATTTTAAATTATTATTGAGCTAAATATTTAATTAAAATTGGCACAGAAAGAAATTTCCAATAATAGAAATGCTAAAATCCAATGTATCGAATAATTTTGGGCTTGGATATATGATCTGTAAATGTATGTACAAGTTAATCCACTTTTGTCGTTGATTGTAGATACGCAATAACGTCTTCGTTTGCTAGCTGTTTGTTGTATTATAAGAAACAATACGATTGCCCCTTATTTTTAGGGTTCCGTACCCAAAGGGTAAAAACGGAACCCTATTACTAAGACTTCGCTGTCCGTCTCTCCGTCTGTCCGTCTGTCTGTCACCAGGCTGTATCTCATGAACCGTGACAGCTAGACAGTTGAAATTTTCACAGATGATGTATTTCTGTTGCCGCTATAACAACAAATACTAAAAACCGGCCAAGTGCGAGTTGGACTCGCGCACGAAGGGTTCCGTACCAATTATTATAAAAAATCACGTTTGTTGTATGGGAGCCCCCCTTAAATATTAATTTTATTCTGTTTTTAGTATTTGTTGTTATAGCGGCAACCGAAATACATCATCTGTGAAAATTTCAACTGTCTAGCTAACACGGTTCATGAGATACAGCCTGGTGACAGACAGACGGACAGACAGACGGACAGACAGCGAAGTCTTAGTACTAGGGTTCCGTTTTTACCCTTTGGGTACGGAACCCTAAAAAGAATATGCCATTAATCATCTAAGGGTTAAGCAGTGGAGTACGTCTAAAGTGTACAGTGTAGCAATATCATCGTTGATGAAATTACTTATTGGCATTTTGTACACGTTTAGAACTTCAATTTCGTTTCTGTGTTGTACATACTTTAGTCCAAAAATATACAAGCTCGTGTAAAACAATAAGGGAACTTTTGCTGCCCCATAATTTATTTTCGACATAGTTCTTCGATAATAACAGCGTAGCACTTCTGTACTACTGGGTTCACTGGCAGTCTGCCAGTTTTCACCCTTAAGTCCTATAAACAATAAGGTTGAAAATCGGTTGACCGTCTGTGAAGTCGGGCTATAAGTCTACTGCGAATACCTACATAACCTAGAAAAATCAAAATCATACCAGTCAACTCACAAGTTCAATTTATTATTAAAATGTTATGTCACATTGTTACTTATTTCAGTAAATAGTTTTTAACATATAAATAAGCTAGCTTCTGCCAGCGGCTTCGCCCGCGTGAAGTTTGATAATTATCCCATGGGATCTTACTACCGGGATAAAAAAGTATCCTATGTATTAATCCAGGTTATAAACTATCTGTGTGCAAAATTTCATCCAAATCCGTTCAGTAGTTTTTGCGTGAAAGAGTAACAAACATTCATACATCCATACTCACAAAATTTCGCATCTATAGTATTATTATAGGATTCCTAGGATTTTCGGAAAATCCGTGAAGTGACCTCATAATTCTGCTGCTATAGACCTGTCCTATATTCGTCAACACATGCTTCAAACGTGCTTGTATAGCGGTCTTATTTTAAGCAGCCGTGATTTCTAGAAAATAACTGCTTTATGAGTAACGCAAAACTAGGTTACCTACGTAGTTTGCCGCTATTAGGCTAATAGTCGAGACTTTCGTAGTTTTCATCATCATCATCATCATTTCAGCCGAAAGACGTCTACTGCTGGACATAGGCCTCCCCCAAGTGTCGCCACATTGACCGGTCCCGTGCGACTCGCATCCAGCGGATTCCTGTAACCTTCACCAGGTCATCGGTCCACCTAGTGGGAGGCCTTTCAACACATAGTCTTCAACGTAGTTTCTTCGTAGTTTTATGACATACTATAATGGGTGTAAAAATACCCCTAACGAAGCTGAAAGGCACTTGTTCTCCCCGTCATTACTAGTTTTTTTAATTCTAGACCATACCTTGGAACTTTCTAGTTACGGAGATATGGGGGTCAAAGTTCCAACTTCTTCACATGTTTTATTTTTAAATCCGAGTTTTTAATATTATAAATTTACTTTAAATATCACTATGACCCCTTACTATTCGACGTATCCTCTGCCACAATGTCGTTGTTGCCCAGGCATCATTTTTGCGAAGAGTTACTTAGATTAATTTACAAAATGCTAGATTGATGACTTCATGAAGGGTCCGTTTACACTTTGCATAATTTTCAGAGTAGGTACTCTAGTACAAAAGCCGATTATTTTATATTCATTTTAAATTATTATTGAGCTAAATATTAAATCAAAATTGGCGAAGAAAAATTTCAAATAATAATACCTCCTAAGAAATGCTGAAATCGAATGTATCGAAGAATTTTGTGCTAGGTTATATGATCTGTAATAATGTATGTATAAGTTAGTCCACTTTTGTTGTTGATTGTAGATACGCAATAACATCTGCGTTTGCTAGCTGTTTGCTGAAGAAACAATACTGCTTATTGCCCCTTATTTTGTTGAGCGATTTAGTCAGAAAGCGGTATGTAAACGTATTTCCTGCACAGTAGGTGTATACTTCTGTTTTTTGCGTAAAAGAGTAACATACATCTATTCATCCATCCTCCCAAGTTTTCGTATTTATAATGCACAAAGTATTAAGATTATTTTAATAATACGATGGAATATAAGTTTTTGTTTAGCGATACGTCTATCCAATCAAAGTATTCAAGCGCTTTTATTTTTACGACGATAAATCTATTTGTAGTTATTGAGCCCGGTAGAGAGCTCTTCAGTCGAACTATAAATTTATAAAATCTCGTTTGTGCGCTGGCCCTTATATATTTATTTTATTTCAGCAATTTATGCCCGTTTTGAAACTAGACGACCTCTTAATGTATGCTTGAATAAAACGTCACTATTGGATTTTGGCAGAACACCTTGAGCCTCCGTAGACCAGAGAATGGGCAGCAGCGTTTTCTGTTAGTCTTTCATCACTGCGATCTCCAATCCGCCTGCCAAGCGTGGAGATTACGGCAAATTCCTCCCATCATGGGAGAGGCTTATGTCCAGCAGTGGACGTTATGGGCTGTTGTTGTCGATTCTGTTGTAGTAGTAGTATTGGATTTTCGACGCCCGGCTCAGTGCCGGTGTCGAAATTCCTACAGTACTTAACGGTTAATAAAAAAGGGGATTAAAAAGCAAAATATTGATTAATTGTCACTCCATCGCGTCCCTTTGAATTGTAACATGTGAAGATATATATGTTTAGTCACCATTTATCACTATCGACGTATGAGTATATTTACATATCGCTAAAATCTCTACTAAACACCGCTAAATATATCTACTGAGTAGACATAACATACAGATTTATAATGTAAAAGACTGAAATTGCGACTAAAATAAAATGGATTTTGTTTGTTTTGTGTCATAATGATGTCTAGAGTTACTAAAAAATACCCACGTCAACAGCGTCGGCCATGGCCTTGTACCCACGAGACTATGATAGTGCATATTATTGTGTAGACAAATTATCCATAAAGCCTTATTAGCAAATATTAGTGGGTGTCCAAATAGTCTCCTCTAACATAAAATCTTACCTTTTTGGTGTTTCTAGCGGCATTAACTAAGTAAGAACCATGTGCCATATTGGACCAGTCCAATAATATAACGTTTGTCTCCGGTCTTGCTTCTAAGTATGAGCTCACCATGACCTGAAAGTAGAAAAAGAAATCATTAAATAAAGTAAAATCTAATTGGATATAAAAATAATGACTACAATGTATTTGGATTTGTTAAAATTATAGTTTTCTGCATCTTCCTGCTGCACAGATATTTAGTCTGCCAGTTTTTCCTAGTGAGATATTTACTTCCTAAATACCTACACAAAACAGTAGAATCTATCAGATTAGTTGCAGATGAAAGGATCACTTTGACTAGTTCACTTCTGGCCTGAAATACAGGTAAATAAACCTAGATCGGGCAGGCTATACCTAACATTTGAATTCATTCAACTGTTAAAATATATTTTAGTTGTAGTTTACAAGCACTATTGTACTACTATTGTATGAGAAATAACACTACTGCGCTTAAGAGTCCTATTACATTTTTTTTTGCAAGTTTTTGTTTTTTACTTCCTGGATCGAATTATTTCGATCGGCGTACACGATTCGACAATAATAGCGATCTCCGGACGATTGTCGGTTGTTATTGACGAAAATTAGAGACCAGACTGACATGAGACTGAGGAGCGAGATGAATTGACGGAGAATTATAGTACTTTAATTTTATTTATTGTCATTTTGTCTTATTATATTGACAAACGAAAACTAATGAAACGTTTTCATTGTATATCGAAGTTTTATAACATATTCATTTATTTGATAAAACTGAGTTTATTTGGAATATAATGGACGCTGAATCAAGACATTGATGGCTTAAATTACGCTTTCTTTACGATTTTTTCCGAGAAAACTCAAGGAATTTTAAGAAATTCTAGAACTCCGATAAACAAGTAAAACATTCAATTCGCACCCCCCACCGAATAATATGGTAATGTGCTATTACGATAGTTTACGTTTTATTGCATATTCGATATTTATAGCATTGATTACACCTTGTAATTTTTTTTCGTAATTTTTCTATGCATATTTGCAAAAGTACAATAATTCCAATGGTCCCATAATGGACTTAACAATATTATTCCCGAAAAATCTTAACACACTTTTTGCACGAATAGTATCATAACAAGTTGTTACAGATTATGCAATCTTTAACTTTTTCGGTAAGCGACGATTACCATTTTATTCGCGTAAGAAACGCATATCTTGTTCCGCGTAAAGTGTAATACAATTATATTCGTGTATTATTTTAATTCACAGGATTTGGTAATGTTGTTTTACAACACATGACAGAGACCTATGAATATCGTAATGTCGTTCACTGTATCATAATAGTTAATATTCTTAAAGCAAGCGGCTTGTGCAATAAAACATTACGATGGTGTCGGTACGTAATGAACGAATACAGTATTTATTCATTTATTATCCATTGTGATTGATGAGTAAATTTGTTTTCTTTTTTTGTATGGCATCTCGCAGTTCAACCTAGGAGGTTGTCGTCAGGCCTCCAGCCAGGGCAAAAGACTTACAAACTAAGCGACTACACTTAGGGCGTCGCTGGGGGAGGAAAGCAATCGGACAGGCTCAGGCACGTGGGCTGGCTCGAGCAAGGCTCGGGGAGGGCAGGGATTGGGACGTTGCGACGGTCCTAGATGACGAGGACAGAATGACGGCTGTTTGCGTCTGTGCTTCTTGAGCGTGCTAGTTTCCCTACTGTTGGCCTGGTGATAGCGTCATCGGGGGTGCTCGTATCGGGCGGCCGATGCGCTTAGAGGATTACGTTATCTTATGGCAGAATCGAAGAAGAGCTTAGAAAAGCGTTTCATAAAGTGAAGGATAGTGGGCATTCTAAGCCTATGTGTAGACCATTAGGTCATTGCGGACATTGTAAGGGGCTCCCGTGACTTTGCATGAGAACCGGTTCTGAAGTCCCTGAATCCTATAGATATATCTAGCCTTGGTATACAGTACAAACACAACACCAGCGTATGTCATGATGGGATGGATCACCGCGGTATAGAGGTGAAACTTGCACCTGAGAGACAACTTACTAACAGGAAATGGAGCCTACCCATAGCAAAGGTGACACAGACACGAGCTGCACTGATATGCGGCCCGAAGGACAGATGGTCGTCGAGTACAACTCCTAGATATCTGGCTTGCTTCTCCCAAGTGATAGGCTTACCGCACAGAGTGATTGGGCTGAGGGAGGTGACTTGACGACCCGATTGGCGCAGCGGTAGTGAGGCTGCCTTACGTTCTTAGGGTCCCGGGTTCGAATCCCGGTCGGAGCAAATGTTCGTGTGATGAGCATGGACATTTGTTTCCGAGTCATGGATGTTTATATGTATAATAAGTATGTATTTACAAACAAAAAGTATCTATGTAGTATATCAACTATCTGGTGTCCACGACACAAGCCTCGTTGCTTAGTGTGGCACTAGATGGCGCTGTGTGTAACGTCCAGCAATATTTATTTAAAAAAAAAAAAAAAAAAAATTAAAACGTGGTTTAAAATAAAGAACCGCTTGAGTCTTATCGGGGTTAACCTTAGTTCTCCACTTCCGAATCCAAGCATCTAAGACGTCGGCTGAGGTTTGTAAGTTTTTGGCCATAGCGTTCTTATAGCGACCAGTGTAATAGATGGCCGTGTCGTCCGCGAACAGGGCTAACTGAGCCCTTTTTGATTCGACAGCACGGAACAAAGTAACAGCTTGGATATAAGCGGGGAGATGGCGGGTCGAATAGGGTGACCCGTCACCCCATTCGAGGTGAGGAGAGAGCTTCCCCGCTATCGTAATAGCGGAAGGTGCGATCCGACTGAGAGTCTCGTATTATGAACACGAGACGGTCTGGCTCTCCTAGTTGGTACAGCTTGTATAATAAGCCGTTGTGGCAGACTTTGTCGATGGTTTTTGCTATGTCGAAGAAAAACTCGACGATGCTGTGGACCTATTGGATGCACGAGTGTTCGGTCCTGAAGCAGAATTGCTCGTCGGGAATGAGACTCTTAGCCTCGGCATAGTCTTTATGTCGCTTATAAATAAAGGCAAAAACCCACAGCTGCGCATGGAGAGGCAACGCACGTGTTAAGCTTCGCTTTGCAAGAAAATGTATGTGAATATGTCCACTGTAAGCCACGGACACGCTCTACATGACTTGACGTCATTAGTAAATGCGTTCAAATAAGGCGCTCAAATAGCTCTACGCTGTCAATGGCGCTGTGCATGCGGTACACACTATACACGAATATTTACCCACGGCCATACCGCAGTGGGCCACGCACGCTACAGTTGTAGATTGTCGTGGGCGTATAGTATATACTGCAGTTGATACGTAGACCCACGTTATCAAACAAATGAATCCACGCAGCTAAAATGCACCGCGTGCCCGTGCACAGCGTGTACCGCGGCGGGTTTGCGCCTGTCTCTTTAATTCCGAACGCATACAGAAGACTGATAGGCCAGTAGCTACATGCTTCCGCCTTGGGTTTACCGGGTTTGCGGATAGGTACTAGTAACAGTGGCCTCTTTCCGTACCTGGGGGAAGAATTTTTTTCTCAAGGCGCCATTGAAGATGGCTGCTATTGACACTATTAAATAGGCTGGGAGGAGTTTGGGCACCTTATTGGTGATTCCATCAGAACCGGGTGCTTTCCGCGGCTAAAGCCTTTTTATGATGTCATGTACTTCGTCGGGTGTGACTGGAGGCACAGGGTCATTGGGGTCTTTTACGGGAGTGAGAGAGAGAGAGAGATCTACGTTCGACATCGGCATTCACTATGGCGATGTGACGTTTGCGTACTGGTTGAGAGCTGGGAGAGCACTGAGACTCCAGGCTGTCGAATGCGGCGCTCGGGGCGTATAAGAAGAAACATCGAAGCACGATATGTACATAGGTACATAGATAGGTACATAGGTATATAGATAATACTCGTATGTATCGTCACTCGATTTGTTTGCAAGCTGCTTAGCGACAATTAGTACTATCTTGTCTAAAAGCTGCATTGTTTCTGATGAATTTGCTGAATTGAGGTTGCGCCTTATTTCCTGCCAGTGCAGGTACTTAATTTGTGGAGGCTTCTCATTTATTGCTTCATTATAAATTTTTGTATTGTTTGCTAGGCACCCAACCACAATAAATAATAATAATATCCAGCATTATTATCAACTTTCTCTAATATTGCTAAGCTACTGGCAAATCAAACAATAAGTTTTTACTGTTTTATTTAATAAAACATGATATTTGCAACATTATATTACTGTTAATCTTTTGACACTACATATCGACGAATATTATTGTCATGTTATATTACTGTAGACACTATCGCTTCGATAATATCGTAATATCATATTGCCGGCAGGCTTTTCGGTACCGAATTTCAACGAATAAAACCGTAATGCATTATTACTAACAACGATATCGTTGAGGTTACACGCGAATAATATCGTAATGATGTGTTGCCTACAATTGTTTTGTCCTACAATATCAGTAACATTATTTTCGTCAATAACTTTCTTTTGTTATACTATTGCAAAAAAAATGCATACAGTAAAACAGACTGCAAAAAATATGCTTTGTTTTGATGTATAAATGATTATCGTAGGATTCACCCATGCTGAGATATTTGCATAAAACAGTTTTTTATTTTTCCTGTAAAATTTAGAATTGTCGATTACCGGTTTATTCGGTGGGGGGTGCGAATTTATCTTTTAGTAATTTTAGCTTTTATAATAATTGAATGTAGCAATGTGAATTTGAGCGACAAAGTTCCATCACCGACGGTTTTTCTTGCAAACTGAGTTCGTAAAATATTTATTGTAAATTACACGAAAAGAAAAATTAAAATGTGTAAATCCAACTTACAAGAAAGAGAATGGCACTATCGTTATCCATAGGCAAATAATTAAAATATCTTACTGCTGCTGAAAATTACTGCGTCAAAAATCATGATTTTGTGTACAAAATGTAATAGGACTCTTAAGTGCACTTATGTAATACTTTTAAAATAAATTATTCTTATCCTTACTTTTCAAATACTCAAATCAGAAACTGCATTTCAATCGCACTAAAACCCTTCTTAAATCGTTTTCTGTGAAGGCTCGGAACTTTATACCAGTAAGGAAGTTTAATCCTTTCGGATACCAAGGGATTTACCGAAAGGGTTTATCTACATTGACTTCAAAGACAACATTAGAAGACACCATACTATCATCAATCCTCTTCCAAGGATGTGCAACGTATTCCCATGACAGGAGATAGCGTAATGGAAGACAAATGTCTTCCTGTTAAAGGGTTAATGGCGAGATAACACAGATCCGGATAGGGAACTTAAAGACTTGGGGTATTAAGTATGGCGAAAGGGATCAAGCCTTAACAACTAACTTAAAGGAGTGGTATGTGGCTTGAGAAATGGAAGAGCTCGAAATAACATAAGATAAAAGCAGTAAGTATATAGTTTATCTTCTAATATATAAAAATCTCTTGTCACCGTGTTTTGTTTTCGAACTCCTTCAAAACCGATTTTTAAGTTTTTTTTGGGTAAATTTGGTAGGTCTGAGAATAGGACGTAGGCTCTGTTTTAAGCTTTCACGGTTTAAAACTAAACTTGTATCCCGTAAGTGACAATATAAGTTTAGGACGTAGGCTATTTTTTATTGACACACATACAAATTAATGACAGCCGTTACAGGGCTATCATTACCAAGCATCAATTGGGCTGTGGAGCAGCCTCCACAGCCCAATTGATGCTTGGTAATGATGCTTGGTCAGATAAGCATCAATTGGGCTGTGGAGGTCAGCACCTCCACAGCCCAATTGATGCTTATCTGAATAAGCAGTCGCTTCATGTAAAATACTGGTATTAACCTTCCTATACTCGCGCTAAATTTTATAACACGTAAACTCGCGTTCGGTCTGACAGACCGAAAGTTCAGATCTCCTTAGGGGGGTATTTTTTCAAATAACGTATACGGGAATATGTTGTTTTCTGGGGATATACCAAGAAGTATCGTAAAAATAATAATTTACCGAAAATATACCTATCATTTTCTGAGTATTAGCCTTTTACTGAACTTTCTGATAAATGGTTAATTTTTTTTAAAGGTTGTAAAATGTTAGCAAATATACATTTTTTCTTCTGACAAACTTACAGTTTCTAAGAGATACTTTATGAGCTATAATAAACACAAATAATTTTAGTCATCAGTTTCATAACGAAATCACAGAAGATAAATCCTACTTATACTCGCGTCGGTCTAACAGACCGATATTCGCCTAATACAGCCATAATGTGCTATTCGCACAAAGACAGTATTCGTCCTGAAATGATGGTAGCAACTAATAATGCAGCTAACAGGAAGTGCAAAATGCTGTCATTGATTATAAATGAAAAAATCACGAAATACTGTTATATCGGTCTCACAGACCAATGCGCGAGTATAGGAAGGTTAAGCTACATCCGATTGACTGGAAACTGACCCCAATGTTGTTGGAAAAAGACTCAGACTGCTTCTACGGTGTATCCTTGAAAATTCTTGGTTAAAGTGAGTCTAAACTTTATAATACCAATAGCAACTGCATCAGAATATTAATGAATCGTTTCCGTTAATATTATTCATGAGTTTGAGTGCAATTCGAAGAATGCTGCATTGCACATCACAGAATGCCAAATTCATGATTCACTTTGCGCCAATGTTTGTATAATCGATTGGGAAATACGTTTGAACTGATAATATTGAAGATATTACAGTTACTTGATTATTTATCATTCAGACAAAATTATGAATAAGGAACGTCATAAAACATATAATGCAGAACAAGCCATGTTACGTCGACCCCAAATGAAATTAGATAAATATGAAGAGAAACCTAAAGAATTTACACTAGTGTAGCGAAAAAGAATGTTTCTAATGTTACGTTCTAAACTTTTATTTAACACTAGCGGACGTCACGCGGTTTTACCCGCGTAGTTCCCGTTCCCGTGAGAGAACGGGGATAAAATATAGCCTATGTTACTCAGTAAAGACGTGCTTTTCTAATGGTGAAAGAATGTTTGAAATCGGTGCAGTAGTTTTTGAGTTTATTCATTACAAACATACACACAAAAATACAAATCTTTCCTCTTTATAATATTAGTGTAGACTAGCTTTTGCCCGCGGCTTGGCTCGCGTTTTGTTCGGAAATTATCCAACGAGAACATTTTAAATATAGCATATGGCACTCACAAATAACGTGGCTACCTATTAGTAAAATAATTTTCAAAATCGGTTCAATAGATCAAGATTACCCCCTACAACCTAACAATCTTTACGTTTTTATAATATTAGTATTGTTAGAATATATTATAGAAGTATAGACAAAAAAAACTAACTTTACCTCTTTACATGCTGATTTTTATCATGCTGAGATAGGAGCCTTTTTGGCCTCGCACAGGTTTTCTTTTTGATTTAGTTTTAGATTCTTTTTATTGTTTAGTTTTAGATTCTTTTTTTTTTTTTTTTTTTTTTTTTTAAATATTATTTTTGTATTTCCTGTGCTTGTCCAAAATAAATATTTTTCTTTCTTTTTTTTCTTTCTTACAATATTAGTATACGTTTAGACAAAAAAAACTATTTGGGAAGTGAAAATCTCCCAAACAGTAGATACCGATCTACACTACCAATTAGTAATTGAATTAGTAAATTAAGGCAGGCGCATTCATGTATTAGTGTTAATTAATTTTCACTACCTACTTTTTGGCTCGCCTTGTATCGGAATGGACGATCGAAATATCGAAGTAGATTGAAAACTACTTTGATATTTAACGTAAACTATTTACCTTGAGTTTACAATAACCACATATCATAAATCGTATTTGAGTATGTTGGACTTTGAGTCAAACCAGATACAGCTGAATATAGATTTGTTTTGGTATTGATATTTTCAATATTATTTTCTCACGTTATGATTATTGAATGAAAAAGGTTCATGGTAGACACTTTGACCTTCTAGAAGATAAAAAGTAATGACTCCGTTGATACGAGTGGTAACATTACCATGTTAATCAAAGGGACTAATAAGTTTCAGCTTTCCAATAAGGTTGACCCTAGTGTTATCACGAAAGGTACAAATGGTAGAATTACGCCGGCAACTCCAACCGCAAACCGCGGCGACTGGATTCTCGACTCTATAAAACCCTTCCGTATAGACGCTGACATTGCCACATGTTGCTATGCTTTAGTTATTTTACGTAGGGTACATTTTTGCGTGTAGATTTTAAATTTTCACATAGCATCTCTAGCTTCTCAGACTATATACCAGGTAAGATGTCAAAGGAGGAGGCACACACGAATTGTCTATAATTTTTACTGAATACTTTTTAGATTTGCACAGCCTGACCAGCCTTGCGATAGTAATCAATGGAGACCCAATGGTAACGCCTCCGATTTACTAGTTGTTGTAGGCCTTGGGTTCAAATTCAGGCAGCTGCATTGCTTTGAGCAATTTATTTCATCATCACTACTCTCAAAGCGGTAAAGGAATCATATTCATAAGGAAAACAGCGTCCTGGAACCGAAAAATTCAAAGACGTGTGGCATCTACCTACCAACCCGCACTAGGCTAGCGTGGTGGATTACAGCCCATTCCCTCTCATAGAGATGAGGGCTGTGTCCCAGCATTTGAAACTTTACAGGCTGATTATGACATAATGACTAAAGTCTTCAAAGGGTCACCGACGTAGCCCGAAGAATTGCCAAACTTAAGTGGCAGTGGGCAGGGCACATTGCTCGCAGAACGGATGGCCGATGGGGCCGAAAAGTTCTGGAGTGGCTACCGCAAACCGGAAGATGTTGCGTTGGAAGACCTCCCACTAGGTGGACCGATGACCTGATGAAGGTTGCGGGAATCCGTCGGATGCGAGTCGCATGGGACCAATGTGGCGACACTTGGGGGAGGCCTATGTCTAGCAGTGGACGCCTCTCGGCTGAAATTAATGAATGATGAATGACCAAAGTCATATAATCTTACCTGGATACTTTCCTGCTGAGCGACTTCAATAAAGCCATGGATGTATAAGACGGTATGGTTGTTCTTGTCGAAGCCTTTGTGGTCGAATAACCGACTGGCTTGGCTGAGGGGAATATCCACATAGTCGTCTGCTGTTTGTCTGTGGATTAGAAACAATTTCAAGTAAGACTCAAGTTGCCATGTTTGTATATAAGGCCTTATTACAGGCAGGGCCCGATAAATCGTGTAATGTAATATGGCCTTTATGAAGTTAAATCTTTGAATAGAAATGGACAATCAGGTCATAGGTAAAACTAAACAACCTTAGTTTTCGTTAACCCTAAACTTTTTAAGGTGTCATTGTACTCTTTGTTTTGAACAAGTTTTATTTTGGGATGAATAATCATACCGTGAAAATAAATCAGCTGTTCCCTACATTTTAACTATTTAGATGTACCAAAATGTATTGGACCATTGATTTTGCTCTTGATCCCGTAGTAAAAGTAGCTTATAAAATTACTACAATGACCAGTTAAAAACTAAGCTTTTGTAATAACCTCTCCGCAGCTAAACGCGCGGATTGCAAATCCCCAAAAGCGCACATGCAAAAATTATTGCAAGTTTTCAAAACATTTTCTGCCCGATCCGATAAAAACACCTGTAGCTCAAAAACTACAAGTCCTAGAGCAATTTCAAAAATACTGTTGTCAAGCTGATTAGATAAGGAATCTACTTATCTGGAAATCAAAATGTAATACTTTAATTATATACTCCAAATCATAATGTATAGCTAAAAAATAGTTACGCCGCCATCGTTCACAACGGAAATAACTACTTTAATTTGGTTCGGTCGTATAATTTACTAAGCATATTATAACAAAAAGACGGTCTAGTGTAAGGCTGCTCAACCACAGGCCAGCAGAGGGCGACAATATGGCCGCCAACGCATTTGAATTGGCTCGCCAACAGTGGTCAACTCAATATTCTTTTGAAAATAGATATGTCAAACCAGACCGAAAACAAAAAATTTCTTCATTTGAACCCATTCTCAGTAAGCCAACATCTAGCTATAAATATAAACATAAACTTTTTTTTTAATATTTTTTTTTAAGTATAGCCTCAATAGTCATCAGAAATCGGTTAAAAAGAGTGTACCTATAGACAAATTTTATATATTAGAATGGCCTGCCGATTGACACGGGAACAAAATGTTGGCCCACACCTTCAAAATAAGTTGATCAGCCTTAGCCTACTGGTAAAAGCGTATTAGTAAATTAGTATTACTGGAAAAATTGTGGACTGTACAAGTAAAAAAAATAGTTGTGTCAGTGACTCGTAATTCTATTGAAGCTTCAATAAAATTACGAGTCACTGATACAACCAATTTTATTTTACATCAAAATGATAAACGAGTAAAAATCCACAGATAAGTACAAAAAGGTTGCGACATCATCCACCTATTTTTTAAATCTAATCCGATTTCTCGAAGTTGTTTGCAGTGACTTTTGATCGCGTGACAACCAACAATACAATGAGTTTTCCAATAAGCATTCAATTTTCCTTTCCCGACTTATCGTCGCGGATTCGGATTACATTTTCATTTTTTATTGGACTTATGGTTTTACTAGTTTTTTCTCGCTTTCAAATAGGAACTAAGTAACATTTTATGGTGTCGTAGATTTTCTCATAAAATACACGAATATATTATGTAAATCACTCAAACTGTTACTGTGAATTCAGCACACGATTCTAGATTTTCTTAAAAAAACCAACATAGATAGAGAGATATAGATACTGTAAAACGTAAATGGTCGTTATAATTTATTATGATATTATTATACTGAATTCATGGTAAACATTTGCACTCTTTCTTACACTATAATATTCTTGATTAGTCTTTTCCTTGAATTAGTATATAATTAAAAACATTTACTTACCCATTATAATATCTTAAAAAAATATCTTCTATTCGATTTGTCCTGTCCGGCAAAATTCCTGAAACAAAATTAAAAATGTTTGAATTTCCACAAAAAAATATAATCTTTTTTGCAAACAAATATTCTCTTATGTTTTTTTTCGCAACCATCATCGCGTGCAAAATAAGCATAACGTAAATTTGAAAATAAATTGTAAAATCAAAAATACGACTACAGACTACCAGCTTTTGCAATTTTTGCGAGAAACACAATTAGTTATCACCCTTATATATGAACAAATAATTAAAAAAATACGAGAAACTACATATTGCATGCGAAACGCTCATTTTCATTTTAAAATCATTCGAATTTACGTTATTAAATGTATCCGCACGTTTGGGGTAAACCGACTGTAAACATAATATGGACAAAACAAAACCGCACTTTTTTTCATTGCAAAAATATGGCCATGGAAAAAGGCTATACGAATACTCTTAAACATTGCATTTTATTTATTCAAAAGTGTGAAAACATAATTGGGAAAAGGCTAGGTAGTTAACGATGATGAAGATGTAAAATTGTGAAAATCTGGGCATTACCGTCGCCAGTAATAGGATCAACCGATGTTCTCTTGAACCAACCGGCAGCTATTTCCGTCACACTATACGTTATTAAAAATAAATAAGCGATATTCTTAGAAAACATTGTAGCGTTTCACTTCGGCCTAATTCTTTTGAATGCAGCAATGTTCAAAGATTTTCTTATAGTAAAAAAAAACTGGTTTTTACTAAAAATAACTTGTTCCTTCACGGTAGAGATAGTGTTTTTTATAACGAAACCGTGGAAAAACTGAAAATAGAATGTCATGAACTTGCCATTATATGTGCGAAAGAAAATTTGAATACAATGGCATGCAATTTTATTGCAGTACTTACTGTTGAATGATTTTGCAATTTATGCGATTTGTAGAACGCAATGGAAAATAGAGGAGGGCCTTTGCCCAGCTATGGGACAGTACATGCTAGCTATAATAATAATCATAGAACGCAGTTGTTCAGAAATTGAAAGCGTATGTTTCGATTTGTTTACCTTACAGATCTTTGATCGCTCAATAGTTGCTTATTCATAAGTCAGTCAGACGTCAGTGAAATGAAGATTTGAACAGCAGGTCTAAAATGACCGCTTTAGCAGAATCCACGCAGAATCTTAGTATGAATCACTAAAATTTAAAATTCTTAAAATGGACTTTATGATTAATACAGTCCATTTTAAGAATTTTAAATTTTTAACGTGACTCATAGCACGATTCTGCTAAAGCGGCCATTTAAGACCCCCTGTATAATATACCCCAATATTGCAGGTGTCTAGGTCTACACTAATATTACAAAGAGGAAAGATTTGTATTTGTGTGTGTGTATGTTTGTAATGAATAAACTCAAAAACTACTGCGCCGATTTCAAACATTCTTTCACCATTAGAAAGCTACGTTCACCTTGAGTAACATAGGCTATATTTTATCCCCGTACTTCCCCGGGAACGGGAACTACGCGGGTGAAACCGCGTGACGTCCGTTAGTTACTAATAACAACGTCGGGCACTAGCTGCTCGGCAGTTTGCTGAACTGGGCCTATTTGACGCAGCCGTGAGACACAATATTATTTCGTTTCTTTTTTCTGTTTAGTTTTAAGTTTTATTACTTACTTTTTTCTTCTTATTTTGATTTTTTTGTGTACACTTGCGGCTTAAGCCAAATAAATATGTTTTCTTTCTTTCTTTAATATAATTGTATTGATAAAAACTTCATGTCAAGATTAGTCTTGAGACTTATGAGAAAAAAGGAGACAGACATGACCTAAACAATTACCGCCCTATCACCCTAATACTCATCTTATATATAATATACGAAAAATGTATGTACAAAAGAATTACAAATTACTGTACAAAGTTTAATATTATAAAAAAAAGAACAGCATGGCTTTCAAAAAGGGAAGTCTACAACATTAGTAATCTATGCCCTCATAAATATTATATTAACTAACATCAATGACAACAATCTAACCACAGGATTATTCTTTGATTTATCGAAAGCCTTCGACCTAGTTTCACACGATCTACTACTGCAAAAGCTAGAAGCAATCGGGATTAGAGGGCCACCCTTACAGTGGATAAAATCATACCTTGATAACAGGCAACAATGCGTTACCACAACAAACATTAACGAAGATAAAGAATTAACGCTGCTCTTATCAAACTATAGATATAATAAGTTTGGTGTCCCACAGGGAAGCATACTAGGGCTGCTCTTATTCTTGATATATATAAATGACATCATTAAAGTAACGACACATTGCATATTGTTTGCTGATGACATCTCGATTATTGTGACTTCCAATAAAAAAACAAATACAATTTACGACCATGAAACTGACATTCCCAATACAATTGACATTTTAATTAACTGGCTTCATTTACATAACTTGAAAATTAACCTTGACAAATCCGTTTATCTCTAACTTAACAAATCGAATAATCATAAATTTAACCTTAAAAAGTGCATGTAGAGTTAGACAATGTTTCAAGCAAGATAAATAAGTTTAAGTACATGCTCTTAGACAATTAAAAAAAAGTACTAATCTAAAAACAGCTATATTAGCTTACCGTGCGTATGTGGAATCCATTTTACGTTATGGACTTTTAATATGGGGTAACAGTACCGACCAAAATAGAACATTTGTTGCTGAAAAAAATGCATTAGGGCTCTATACGGACTTCATCCTGCGGAATCATGTTAGCCAGTATTTAAGAAACTTGACTTGTTAACGCTACCTTGTCTACATATTAATGAAATATGCATGTTTGTATATTATTAGCCGTGTGGCATCCGGCAGAGTAGAATAGAACCAACCCATTACACTCACGGGTGTCGTATAAGGCGACTAATGTCTGAGGCAGAACACCTTGCGCCTCCGTGGACCAGAGAATGGGCAGCAGCGTTTTCTGTTAGTCTTTCATCACTGCGATCTCCAATCCGCCTGCAAAGCGTGGAGATTACGGCAAATTCCTTCCATCATGGGAGAGGCTTATGTCCAGCAGTGGACGTTATGGGCTGTTGTTGTTGTTGTATGGAAACATAAGGAATTATTTAAAGTAGCAAACGATTTAAATCCTCGAAGCCGACGAGATCCTCACAGACTCGTACTTTACAGTGCTCCCAGGCTTGCTAAGTAAAATGAAAGCTGCTTAACTATTGTGTACGAATTTATAACAAATTACCTAGTATCTGAAAATGCTATACTTGAGATATACTTTTAAGAATAAATTGCATGAATGGTTCATTAACAATAACTTCTATAGTTTAAAACAATTCCAAGAATGAAAATAGCGTTGTTGTAATTTAATATTAATTTTGCTAAGGAAATTGTGATTACAAATATTTGCATGCTATGTTTAATCTTGGCAAAACATGTCTGTCCTATTCTATACTGTAAGACCTTTTTATACCATGTTTTACGCAAATAAATATTATTATTAAGTATTAATAATTATGTATTAGAAAAACATGTTTATCTACCTTTGACAGTAAAGGAATTTTTCCACGTTATTTGGGGGCGAATTTCACATTGGTGGAATTCACTAATTTTACCATAGGAAAAAATAGGCCCTTTTAGTAGTTACTTAATTAGGATAACTATTTTCAACATAAATATTTATCCAATGTATAAATTTTACTGTATAAATTAATGATCATGGTCGTAGTAGTTACTCCGCTGAGCACTACAAGACAAACAAGTATATTCGTATCAATTTGGAAACCAACTTATGAATTGTTGGAGCACCTACTTCTATTACATACGTCACCAAGTTCAAATTTATGAAGCGTGGCCGGATTAACTTCCGCCATTTTTTTTTCAATGTAGCACGCATAATACCTATATTAATCGATAGCTGGTATCAATACAAATAAGTTTTTCCGAGACAAAATCTCTAGCTATCGATTACTAAAGGTCTGATGCGTGACCGCTACTTTGAAAAAAAAAAAAACAAAATGGCGGACGTTAATCCGGCTAAAATATTCAAACCCCTTTTAATTAAAAATAGTATGGACTTAGTCCAATATTTTGAAGAAATAAAAACGGGAATCATTTGGGGCCGATTATATTCATCCCAATAACATAAGGATGTAAGGTTGAATTTTCCCTCTCTTTTACTCGTTTCCAGTTTTATCGTAATAAGTCACATAAGGTAACAGGTGTGTAACCGTTATTAAGTTACTTAAGGGCTTTTCTTATTTTATGTGCCGAAACGGATTGAAGTTTTCCGGAAAATTATAGGGATTAATTATTCCTGACATGGTACCTACCTACTTATATTATACTAGCGGACGTCATGCGGTTTCACCCGCGTAGTTACCGTTCCCGTGGTAGTACGGGGATAAAATATAGCCTATGTTACTCAGGGTGAATGTAGCTTTCTAAAGGTGAAAGATTTTTTAAATCGGCGCAGTAGTTTTTGAGTTTATTCATTACAAACATACACACACAAAACTACAAAACTTTTCTCTTTCTAATATTAGTGTAGATGTAGATGAATCACCAAGTTCAAATTTCGAGGTATAAGTCGTAAAAGTGCACTTAGAATAAGTGGTAACATAACATAACATCACGCCTTTAATCCCCGAAGGGTTAGGCAACGTTGTAGCTTATAGTACCTACACATACATTTGCCAGTTATGTTTCGTAGACTGTGTTTGAGTTAAATTATGTATTAAAGTAAATGCTGGCAAATAGCCATAAACGAATAACAACTTTAGCTACAAATTTACATTTCCACTTAGCATAGTGCTTATGTATTACCTATGTACACGTCAATACAAATTATGAGGTGTGAAGTCTAAACAACCATAAATACCTATTTGCAGTTTCACTAACCGTTACCCTATTTTTGACAGGATCACATTTTATTTACGACAGTGTTTATAAGTAATTTTAAGTTTAACGACGCTATCAAATTATCGCCTCCAAGAAGTCTATCTTTAGAAACAATTCAAAAAGTCATATTTATAAACGTTACAGCGATACACACAATAGGTACAGTCCTGAGCACTACTAATATGGTACATACAACCGGGCTCACTGACGGTCGACCACTTTCACCTTTATGCCCTGAATAATAAGGTTGAAAAGCGGTCCACAGTTGTCGGTGAGCGCAATAGTACACATGCAGCAACTTTTTTAACTGATTCTCGCAGTTCATAATATAGGTACTAACGTAATACCAAAATAATTTGTAAATCAAACATTCTTTATGTAGTGTGTATTTTTTTCGATTGGATTACAGAATATCTATGTTCCCAAATATATATTTTGAAAGGACAGTGATATAAATACGAGTTATAAGAAATTTAAAATTTCCATAGAAAACTTATTTTTCTCCTATCCCTTGATTAAATAAAAAAATTAAATCCGTTCGGTTCATTTTCGTTCATACGACACATGCATGAGTGAAATCCTTTTATAATTCAAATCAAATTGATCTTTATTGTTTTTGCAATAAGGTTGCTAAAGGTTGTCTCTTTCAGAAATAAAATATCTATGACAGTATACACTCTGATGAACTAGCTGTCATGTCGTTGAGACGCGACACGGGGTTGAACCAAGTACTAGGGCCGGCTGACCCGGATCGTCCCATTAAGAATTCATGAAACATCACTCTTCCATTGATATTTAGAGCTAAACGTTTATCTATTGCGTGATTGTTTTTCGCTGTAGTTCGGTATCGGTGATTTGTGATGGAAACTCCGTTCGTAGTTTTTTTTTTTTGAAAGCGCGCGAGTTGCCAGCAATTTTTGTTTGTCGTCAACTCGCTCGCACGTTAATATAGTAAAATCAAATGAAAATTATTTTATTAAATTTATTTTAAAGTCAACTCGTATAAAATATCTGAGACATTTAAAGTCGGTACATAATTATTTTATACATTTTATTAGAAGTTTATGTAGCTGACTGACTGACTGTACATCTGACGTATTTTACATCAGATTTTCAAGATCAAGCGAGTCGACGACAAAAAAATAAAATTAAAATTAGAAGGTAACAACTCGCGCCACTCGCGAGTTTCTCACTCGCCAGTTGACGAATAAGCCGCTTACCGAAATAAGGATGTACTTAATTACGTACTTTAAAGGTTATAGAAAATACTCTCAAATACACAATTATGGACATTTTAATATTATTTTGAAGGTATTTAAATATTCTGTTTTATAATTGTAAATTAATACCTAACAATAAAACCTCCGTTTACAACTCACATGGGAGAAGACAGCAGCAGGAAGTACCTAATTAAAAGTTTTAAATAGTTTTGACTTTTAATTTGTAGGACCTTTTATATCAAAGTAAAACAGTTTTTCGATATTAAAATTAATGCTGAGCCTATGTACTTAGATATTTATTACAAAACGAATAAATACTCATTACTCATACTGCCAGTGTGAGCACATACGATCATAAAAATACTTTAATTTAATAGAGTGTGCGGTCTTTGCTAACGAGTAGGTCACAGGTATGCTGCGATAGTAATCGATGTTTATGAAATTAAAAAAAGCCTACACTATAACTGATACGATATATCAGTAACTTTTAAAGTGCGGAAGTAGGATTATGTAGACTGAAATATTATGATGGTATAAGATGTTTAGAAGAAACTAGCAGACGTCACACGGTTTACCCGCGTAATTCCCTTTTCCGTGGGAGTACGGGGATAAAATATAGCTTATGTTACTCAGGGTGAATGTAGCTTTCTAATGGTGAAAGAATTTTTGAAATCGGCGCAGTAGTTTTTGAGTTTTTTCATTACAAACATACACACAAAAATACAAATCTTTCCTCTTTATAATATTAGTGTAGATTAGTTGATTGGTAGCTTCCAGACAGACGCCAGGACATAAACTTCCCGAAACTGACAAATTTTCCCAATCAACCTTGAACCTAATGCTTTACCGATAATGCTGAAAATGTATTAAATAAAATTTGACAGATTGTAGTAGCTTGGTGTGCTGCGGTGTCTGTACCTGTCGAAATAGTTGTTTAGTTAAGGCTGTTATAATTCCTTTAATAAAATGAAAAACCATGAATTTCTACAATTCGTGAAAATCGACGAAAACGCGGGCTGTAGTTCGCGCTTTTTTATTTTGTTTTTTTTTTTTTTTAGTTGATCCGGCGGAGGCGCAACTATGGTCGTACCAGCCAGTCTTTATTCAAACAATATTTTCGATTTCTTTGGCGCTGAACACTAAGATGTTCCAAATTCAAAAAGAGCGCGGCAAAAATAGTAGGGAATATGCATAAATTTTATTTTTTATTTCGATACGAAATGCTAAAGTACTTACTTTAAAAATAATGACAAAAAACGAAAATAAGACATAAATCGGCCAAACACCACAAAAGTTATAACCATTTAAACTTTTGTTTCCATCCCTTTCTAGATAAACGGAATTTAGTATAGATTTTGTACGTCAATGCAGCGAATGACGTCATTCGCTGTATCGGATCTCACTGTCTAATCAGCAGTTTCAAATGCTTCTATCTTACCATTTTTTATAGATATTAAAAAATAATTTCACTTTGCTATTTCTGATGTTATTACGCTTTGTTTTGAGTGATAAATAAATCGTGCATGTACCCTATTGAGGCGCACCTATAAAGAGGATTAAAAACTCATTACTGCCCGCTAAAAGTTTCTTAAAATAAAATGATTTGTGTGGTGACACGATACTCGTGACCACTTTATTTGATGTGCGTGCTATGAGTAGGTACCTACAATGCATCTGACACAAGCTGGGCAGTAAGCCTTCCTACCAACCTGACTGAGCAGTTAGTCAGGTTAACGGTCTCTATTCAGAAGGAGTATCTCTTTTGAGTAACTAGCTATTGTCCGCTTCTTCGCCAGCGTCGCGTTTGAAAATTAGCCCACAAGATCGTAGGAATAAGAATAAGAATAATTTATTTACAAAATATTACAAAAGTGTACCTGTGTTATTTCTTAAACAATGGTATAATTAGTGCTCATTAGTAAACTATAACTAAGGCTGGTCTACACAGTCTAAAAAGTCACTATACTCGTGTATAAGTTATACACGAGTATAGTGACTTGTTCGATGAAGATGTTTTTGAACGCCTATATAGACCAGCCATAGTTCAAGCACCCAAACTATAACTAAACTATATATGTTTGGTATAAGTGTATAACAGTTGCAAGTAACGATAATGTCGAATTAAAGTGTTAGGTAGCGACCTGCCCGATCTAGGTTTATTTAAAAAGAAAGATAGCTGTCCATATGTCGTACCTAGTCTACCTGTGTTCAACTTCATGAAAAAATCTGTCCATCCACTGTGGTGAAAAAAAAACCTAACGGACAGACAGACGGACATTGTTGCTTTCATATTAATAGTATTGGTATGTATATCAGCTATCAGCCACTCCTAGCGACAAGTTTCGTATTTTACCTACTTGTGACTCTTGTGATGACGTTTGATCGGGTGATCGATAACCACACTATATTGAGCCTGACACGACACAGGACTCTGTTGTTGCTAACCAGTAAAGATGCAATATTATGGTAACTAGGTATAAAGGGTGTAAAACACCTCTTAACGAAGCCTAAAGGCACTTGTTCTCCTCGTCGTTTTCTAGCAAGAATATGAATCAGAGTTAGGTGTGACTCTACACCTACATAATCTTCGTTTTCTTTATCCATAATGACTCCCGTCATTGTGATCATTTTTTTGTTCTACACCATACCTGGGAACCTTCTAGTTACGGAGATATTGGGGGTCAAAGTTACAACGTTTTGACAAGTTTTTAATGTAAGATTTTTACTTTCAACACCTCCACGACCCCCGTACTATTCAATCCATCCATCAGCACAATGTTTTGAGTGCGTTACATGAAGTACTACCACAAAACATGATTTTTCACCCAAAAAAAAAAATCGTTTCGCAGCAATAATTTTTGCGTAAAGTTACTTACTTTGATGTACAGAATGCTTGGTTGACGTCTTCGTCACCGGACGTAAAAAAAGTGAAATCTTACATTAAACACTTGTATTTAAAAAAAAAAAAACGTGTCAAAACGTTGTAACTTTGACCCCCAATATCTCCGTAACTAGAAGGTTCCCAGGTATGGTGTGGAACAAAAAAAAAATCGCAATGACAAGGAGATCAAGTGCCTTTCGGCGTCGTTAAGACGTTTTTTACACCCTGAGGCAGGCCCTAAAAACGTTGGCGTGCCGATTTAGACTCGTTCCAGTTTGATTGGCCAGAGAAGGGAAAACACCGAGAGAGTTGGAAAGGATTGGGGGAGGTCTATGCCCAGCAGTGGGACAGCATAGACTTATCATAAACTTAACGTTGGGAAGTATTTCTACTTAAATTAGGAACGTGGAACCATTTTCCAAGACATTATTTGTTTAGGGATAAACAATACGAAGGTTAAGTAGGCGTAGATAGAGTCCTTTCTGACCCGTGGAACACCAAGATAGAGTCACATCTAACTCTGATTTATATTTTTGCTAGAAAACGACGAAGGTAACGAAATGTTGTTTTATTAACCATTAGTTAAAACCAAAGGTACCTACGCTGTTTCTTGTTTGCATAACGAGAGCAGTGAGAACCTAAATACCGATACAAGTTTCAAGGCTATCAACTTAAAGATACCTACTAGTCAGGTAGCTTTGAAGTCAAGCCGTCACGATAGAACCGGACATTGTCTAATTTAAAAGGAGGCATAGATCTTTGTTGCGTTGGAAGGCCTCCCACTAGGTGGACCGATGACCTGGTGAAGGTTGCGGGAATCTGCTGGATGCGAGTCGCACGGGACCGGTCAATGTGGCGACACTTGGGGGAGACCTATGTCCAGGAGTGGACGTCTTTCGGCTGAAATTATAATGATGATAGATAGATCTTTGTCTTTCATTTTTAGGGTTCCGTACCCAAAGGGTAAAAACGGAACCCTATTACTAAGACTTCGCTGTCTGTCCGTCTGTCTGTCCGTCTGTCCGTCTGTCCGTCTGTCCATCTGTCTGTCACCAGGCTGTATCTCATGAACCGTGACAGCTAGACAGTTGAAATTTTCACAGATGATGTATTTCTGTTGCCGCTATAACAACAAATACTAAAAACAAAATAAAATTAATATTTAAGGGGGGCTCCCATACAACAAACGTGATTTTTTTGCCCTTTTTTGATAATAATGGTGAACCCTTCGTGCGCGAGTCCGACTCGCACTTGGCCGGTTTTTTAGTTTGTTGCCAATCTTCTTCTCATTTCTAATATAAACACGAAAGTTTGTGAGGATAGATGTGCTGATTTGGATGCAGATAGTTCGTAGGAGCTCGTGGCTAAATAATAACAGCTGCTCGGGTCGATCGTTAGGTTAAGCCGTGCTTGCCTAGGTTGGTCTGTGGATGGGTGACCACCCATTACATACCGAGTTTCCTCCATGCCTCGGAAAGCACGTTAAGCCGTTGGTCCCGGCTGTCATTTGTATATCTTTGTCAGTCGTTAGGTAGTCAGAGGCCCAAAATGTCTGACAACCAGTCTTACCAAGGGGTATCGTATTATCCGGTACTAACTGGGTTGTGGAGGTCAGATAGGCAGTCGCTCCATGTAAATTACTGGTATTCAGCTGCATCCGGTTGGACTGGAAGCCGACCCCAACATATGTAGTTGGGAAAAGGCTAAGCAGATGATGAGTTTGTAACCTGGATTATCACATAGAATACTTATTTCCTGTTAGTACGATTACGTGGGGCAATAGGCTAGTTTCCACCATCAATAAATTGCAAATCTATTTGGTCCGTCAGTTAGAGTATGGGAAAATAATGGACACGTATTTTTTGTTTTTATAAATCAACTAGCTGTTGCCCGCGGCTTCGCCCGCGTGAAGTACGGTAACCGTCCCACTGAATCATACTAAAGGGATAAATAGTGTCCTACACTCCTACATGGTAATCCAAGTTATTCAGGTAAACTATCTATGTGCTCACAATCACCATCACAATCACCATCACAATCACCATCACAATCACCATCACAATCACCATCACAATCACCATCACAATCACCATCACAATCACCATCACAATCACCATCACAATCACCATCACAATCACCATCACAATCACCATCGCAATCACCATCACAATCACCATCACAATCACCATCACAATCACCATCACAATCACCATCACAATCACCATCACAATCACCATCACAATCACCATCACAATCACCATCACAATCACCATCACAATCACCATCACAATCACCATCACAATCACCATCACAATCACCATCACAATCACCATCACAATCACCATCACAACCACCATCACAACCACCATCACAACCACCATCACAATCACCATCACAATCACCATCACAATCACCATCACAATCACCATCACAATCACCATCACAATCACCATCACAATCACCATCACAATCACCATCACAATCACCATCACAATCACCATCACAATCACCATCACAATCACCATCACAATCACCATCAAAGAAAGAAAAGAAAGAAAGAAAAATGTTTATTTGACGTCAGCTAATAAAGCACATACACAATAATATAAAAAGATACAAAATAAGGAGGAAAACATAATATGTGCTGTGTACCTCACGGCTGCGCCAAAAAGGTCCATTTCAGCATTCATGCCAGACAGGTGATACTGTCTGACGCTGGTCTTCCAATGAACCTTGAGGGGGAAGTGCCGGAAAAACAGTTTCAAACATAATATACTATAAATATATGGTTACAAATAAATAGATAACGAGTAAATTAATTAAATGTGTATTTACGAGTTCGGATAAAGAAAAATGTAGGTAAGTAGGAAGTATTTTTGTGTTCGAGTTTACGCTCGAACAGTGTTACCACTGGTAACAATAAATAAATACAGAGATAAATCAAGACAGCATAATTTTAAAAGAAAATAAAGTAGGTAGGTATGCTTTAGTTTTAACATAAAAGAACTACTTAAATGAAATATAATATCCACTACAAATAAAATATGTATATATACGAATAGGTATGGTATGTCTTAATGTGTGCAGGCTAAAAAAACCAAATTAACCTATATAGGTAAATTGTACAATATTTTAGGACATGGCGTGTTTTTATCTCGTTCCCACCCCACCTTTCCGCAGCCGCGCGCCGTCGATCATACGATACGACGACGACGACCACATTTCTCCGGTGCACCTGTTAGCGCGATGACGTACCTAACCTACTATGCCTGCGTCAAAAAGTCAGAGCGGCGCGCGGCGCCGCACGAGTCTCTGTGCTCCTGCTCACGCGACGCGTCTCGCGTGATATTTCCTACCTACTTGTATCTGGTCGACGCGACGACCATCACAATCACCATCACAATCACCATCACAATCACCATCACAATCACCATCACAATCACCATCACAATCACCATCACAATCACCATCACAATCACCATCACAATCACCATCACAATCACCATCACAATCACCATCACAATCACCATCACAATCACCATCACAATCACCATCACAATCACCATCACAATCACCATCACAAGCACCATCGCAATCACCATCGCAATCACCACCATCGATATCATAATCATTATCATCGTAATCACAATCATTATCATCTTAATCACAATCATCATCATCACAATCTCCATCCTCGTCATCACAACCATCGCTATCACCATCACTGTCACAATCACCATCACAATCATTATCACAATCACCATCATTGTTATCAAACTCATTATCATCGTAATCACAATCATTATCATCACAATCATCATCATTATTATTACAATCATCATAATCGTAATCACAATCATTATCATCGTAATCACAATCATCATCATCATTAACACAATCATCATCATCGTTATCACAATCATCACAATAAATCAACAATAACCCTTGTATAGAAGTCGAATCCACCATCTTCTGGATCTCAAAATAAATGCCATTTTCGTAATCAGCACCCCTGATAATCTCGGTATCGACACCCATATTGATTTTTTACAATTCAACCCCATCACACCCCAACAGGGAATGGTGGTATTTCAGGTCCGCCACATTAATTCTTAAAATCGTTGTTTTTGTAATACACCCGACCCAATTCACCATACAAACAATACCTTTGTTGAATTTCAGGCTTTGTTACCCAATTTTCCCCTTTAGGGGTTGAATTCTGAAAAAACCTGAAACACAAACGTTAACTCATTTATCGATAGGAGTACTCCTGTGAAGTTTCGATTAAAATAGTCTAACTAATCTTGTTTTCCTATACAAACTTTGGAGCCCCGTTTAACCCCCTTAGAGGGTGAATTTTGAAAAATCCTTTCTTAGTGCACCCCTAGACCACATAAGGAACCTACTTGCTAAATTTGGAATCTGTAGACCCAGCGGTTTGGGCTGTGCGTTGATAGATGAGTCAGTCAGTCAGTCAGTCAGTCAGTCAGTCAGTCAGTCAGTCAGTCAGTCAGTCAGTCAGTCAGTCAGTCAGTTTCTTCTTTTATATATTTAGATTTCAGGCTTTGTTACCCCACTTCCCCCTTTAGGGGTTGAATTCTCAAAAACCTGAAACACAAACTTTAACTCATTTATCGATAGGAGTACTCCTGTTAAATTTCGAATAAAGTAGTATAACTAATCTTATTTCCCCATGTAATCTTTGGACCCCCGTTTCAACCCCTTAGGGGGTGAATTTTGAAAAATCCTTTCTTAGTGCACCCCTACACCTCATAAAGAACCTATGTGTCAAATTTGGAAAATCTAGACTCAGCGGTTTGGGCTGTGCATTGATTTTTATACTTTGCCACCCCTTTTCCCCCTCTTAGGGGTTGAATTCTGAAAAAACCTGAAACCCGTTTCTACTCATTTATCAATAGGAGCACTCCTGTGAAGTTTCGATTAAAATAGTCTAAATAATCTTGTTTCCCCTTGCAAACTTTGGTGCCCCGTTTAACCCCCTTAGAGGGTGAATTTTGAAAATTCTTTTCTTAGTGCACCCCTAGACCACATAAGGAACCAATGTGCCAAATTTGGAATCTCTAGACTCAGCGGTTTGGGCTGTGCATTGATTTTTATAATTTGCCACCCCATTTCCCCCTTTTAGGGGTTGAATTCTGAAAAAACCTGAAACCCGTTTCTACTCATTTATAAATGGGAGCACTTCTGTAAAGTTTCGAATAAAATAGTCTAACTAATCTTGTTTCCCCATACAAACTTTTGAGTCCCGTTTAACCCCCTTAGAGGGTGAATTTTGAAAAATCCTTTCTTAGTGCACCCCTAGACCACATAAGGAACCTACTTGCCAAATTTGGAATCTGTAGACCCAGCGGTTTGGGCTGTGCGTTGATAGATGAGTCAGTCAGTCAGTCATTCAGTCAGTCATTCAGTCAGTCAGTCAGTTTCTTCTTTTATATATTTAGAAGATGAATATTGACAAACATAAAACGCATCAAAACTCGAGAGTCCCCCCGCTCGTGACGTCACAACGCACTAAAAATTATAGCACGGCGCGGCGGCGGCGCGCGTGGTATATTGAGAATTTTAAAAGCGTCGTATCTTCGTCAATTTTGGTTTACGTAACAAAAGAAAAAAAATGTGTCAAATATTTTTTTTTAATTTATCTGACGGACTTATTAGATTTTTTCAGGACACAACCCTATTATCGAACTTCACACAGGCGAAGCCACAGACATAAGCTAGTATTTAGATAAAAGGCGATTCTCTCACCGGTGCCGTGTGTTAGGTGTCAACGGATTTCATGCAAGCCAATGCGACGACGTGAGATCCGCTTCACCGCTCGACCACGTGGGTGCTGCTTTTGGGTGCAAGAGCAAACGATCATAGCCTAAGGCCCTTCTAACCCTAAAATTAGCAACTCTATTTGTGGTGGTTCAAACTTCGTTTGAAATACTATTAGAATAAAGTTCTAATCAGCGTGCACTACAAAGCGGTTGTTACGTCAGTCACTGCGGCCGACTAGTGCGAAATGAGTGGTTTTTTGCGATTTACAAAAAATCTATTGATTGGACTAAACAAATAAAACACATAAGACCTGCTTTATAGTTAGTTCAGTTAGTATGCAAAGTTTCATGATCTAATTTGAAGTACTTTTTGAATACCAGCGGTTTATTGTTCGATTTGGAGGTAATTTTGGAATTTTTTCTATCTAGAAAAGTTTATGGAATCGTGTTTTCGTCACATATAGTACCTAGCATTAATCCTCAACTTTACCATATTATTAGCATCAAACGTTATTTTTTAAACTACCGTGCGGTCGTGCCTATAAAAGCAGAGCGCAGCCAGTACTCGCCCCTCACTCCGTCTCGAGCAGTCGTCGTGATAACATCGTTTCTTTGCTATTGCGATAAGTCGTTATTTTTGTAATTTTATCAGGAAGTATATTTTCATTTTAATGTTTTTAAGTTTATTAAATTGTATTTGTTTTAAATTGATTAAAGACGAGTATTTCGTCATTTCGTTTATTTATTTTTAAATTAAAGTGTTATTAACCGCTATTATCAGAAGTGGGATTGGCTCCATTGCCTACCTATCTTATCTTTCTGTGTTGTGCGAACAGCTTTTGAATCATGTCCGAACGAGCTACCACTCGTAATAGAGGTAGAAATAGGCGTGATCAAAATAGTGATGCAGATGCAACTGAACTCCAAGAAACTCTTGGAGCTATTCTGGCGCGCCTGACCGCGCTAGAAAACACCAACCTACCCGCAACTAGCACCGTGTCGGCGAATGTGACTCCGGATGCACGTGCTGTTATGGTGCCTGGGCAGATCATCGCGTCTTTGCCGCAGGAGCCACCACCAACAGTGCCGGAGTCCAACACCAGCATTGTTGGAGAATCGCTTGCAAGTACCTCGACGTCACTGGACGCTACAGACCGCCTCATTGGAGCGTTGAGTGCGTTAACCCAGGTCAGATCCAACCATTATTATATTTCTAACTTTGATCCTAGCATACACGACATCGATTCTTGGTGTGAGGAAGTTGAAAGGGCACGTGATATTAATAGATGGAATGACAACGAGTGTTTATCCCGGATTGCTAACTGCCTGAAGGGAGACGCTCGTAGTTGGTTGAATGATTGGGTCACCAACGACCGCACCTGGTCTAACTTTAAGATCGAATTTAAACCACTTTGCTCACGAAGAATCGATGTTGCAAATATATTGTTTGACGTCATGAGTACAAATTCCGACAAATATTGCACGTACGCAGAATATGCTAGGCGCTCCGTCTTGAGACTAATTATTGTTAAAGGGTTAAGCGATGATTTAATGGTCGCGATTGTCATACGTGGTATAACTGACGCACAAGTACGTGCCGCTGCGATTAACGCTCACCTATCGACTAAAGATCTGGTTGAATTTTTATCTATTTATACAAAACCAAATCCCAAACCATCTGTTACCTCTGTGAAATCTTCTCAAAGTAAACAGTTTGACCGAAACTCTTGAAAACGTCCACATAGTAATAATAATCGCGAAATAAAGTGTTTTTCTTGCGGTTATGTGGGTCACGTGCAGCGCGAGTGCCCTAAACAATCAAAACCAGATAGATCTGATGAATCAACAGAAACGACTAATAAGAAACCGAATGTGTCGTGTTCATTTTGTAAAAAGTCTGGCCATGACGCCTCTGTTTGTTTTGCTAAACAAAGATCTGAAAAGCGTAATAAAAACAATGTTAATTTTTGTTTCGAGTTGAAAGGCGCATCAACAGACAGTGACGTCACAACGGCCGTAATACAGGGTATACCTACAGACGTGCTAATAGACAGCGGATCGCGCGTTTCCCTTATTTCAGAATCGGTCCTGAAATATTTTAAGTGTACTCGACTACCCACATATCAAGTATTACGTGGCATAGGTGATCAAAATATCGAGTGTAATAGCCGCGTAACATTAGTCATTGAATTTAGCGAAATCTCTTTAGAAGTGGATCTTTTTGTTGTTCCCCCGAAGTGCCTAAACGTGCCAGTACTAATAGGAACAGATGTTTTAAACCGCGAGGGAGTAATGTACATTCGTGCAAACAATGAGCAACGTATTACTCGAATTCCTAGTTCGGTTAGTCAAAATGTATTGCGTAATATGCGCATTGAGTTGACGAGTGAGACACCGATTTGTTATAGGCCGTACAGACTTTCATTTGATGAAAAATTAAAAGTGCGTGATATTTTAAAAGATTTGCTAGACAAACAGATAATCCGCGAGTCCAACTCTCCATACGCAAGTCCGATTATTCTTGTTAAGAAAAAAGACGGAAAAGATCGTATGTGCGTCGATTACCGCGCGTTGAACGCAGTTACCGTGAAAGATCGCTATCCATTACCCTTGATAGAAGATCATATTGATCGCCTTGGTAAGAGCAAGTTCTTCAGCTGTTTAGACATGGCGACAGGCTTCTACCAAATTAAGCTGGATAGCGACTCTGTAGCGAAGACCACTTTCGTGACCCCAGAAGGTCATTATGAATTTTTGAAAATGCCGTTTGGTCTCGCCAACGCGCCGATCGTATATCAACGAATAATCACAAATACGCTGAAATCACTAATAGAGTCTGGTAAAGTCCTCATTTTTATCGATGATGTGTTAATATTGGCGTCTTCTATCGATGAAGCAATCGAGAACGTACGCGAGGTATTAAAAACCCTTACTTCTGCGGGGTTCTCTATTAACTTAAAGAAAAGTACATTTGTGGCTACAGAGATTGAGTACCTAGGTCGAACTATCTCTGAAGGCCAGGTTAGACCGAGCGAACAAAAAATCAAGGTTTTAATTGAATCGCCTGTGCCCACAAATGTGAAACAGGTTCGACAGCTACTCGGTTTGGCAGGGTATTTTCGGCGCTATATACCTGGTTATGCATCTAAGACGGTTCCCATTGCTAGTTTAACACGGGGTAACGTTAAATTTCACTGGGGCGAAGAACAAGAAAACTCGCGTAAATACCTAATCCGTTGTCTTACAAGTGAACCTGTCCTCGCTATTTTCGATCCGCTATTACCAACCGAGTTGCATACGGACGCGAGTTCCATCGGTTACGGTGCAGTTCTTATTCAGGTGCATGAGAATGGTAAACGGCGAGTAGTGGCGTACTTTAGTAAAACTACGCAAGGTGCCGAACCGCGATACCATTCTTATGAGCTGGAGACGCTCGCGATTATTAAAGCTTTGCAACATTTTCGCCACTATTTGTTGGGTATTTCGTTTAAAATTGTGACGGACTGTAACGCGCTTAAACTGACTTGGCGAAAGAAAGATCTTTTACCACGTGTCGCGCGTTGGTGGATATACATGCAGGATTTCAACTTTACGATAGAATACAGAAAGGGCGTTATGATGCAGCACGCTGATTATCTAAGTCGAAATCCTGTTGATGTGTTCCAAATAACTAGACCAAAAAACTGGGCACAGATTGCTCAATCTGCGGATGAGGAAACTCGTACGCTGATTGACAAAGTCAACAATAACGAGTTAGACTCTTCCAGGTATGTTGTCCGTAACGATCTGTTGTATTACAAATACACCCCCACGGGCCAGGAGCCAAAGCTACTATGCTTCATTCCCAAAGGGCACCGATTAAGTCTCCTAAGGGTTTTTCATGACCAGCATGACCATATATGTGCAGACAAGACCATTGACCTAATTCTGCGTCATTTTTGGTTTCCAGGGCTCTATGCCTTTGTAAGGAAATACGTAGGTCACTGTTTGATTTGTCTTTCGTCCAAGAAAGTTCCTAGGGCTCCTCATTACCCGATTTCATCATGGCAGAAGCCAGATACTCCATTTAACACGGTCCACATGGACGTATTGGGTCCTCTACCTATTTCTAATGATAAGAAGTATGTACTGTTGATTGTAGATGCTTACTCTAAGTATTGTTTGTTTTACGCGATAAAAAGGCAAGATTCCAACGAATTAAAGCAAATGTTTTCAAATGCCGTTTCCCTGTTTGGTACTCCCAAACTTATTGTGTGTGACAGAGGACGAATGTTTGAGAGTGCGAGTTTTCGGGGCTGGGTTACTGAAATGGGTAGTGAAATTCATTTTGTTACACCTGAGATGCATAGCGAAAACGGTCAAGTCGAACGCTATTGTCGCACTCTGCTCAATATGTTACGCATAGAGGCGTCTAAGCCAGATAGTAAATGGTCCGATTCCTTGTGGAAAATGCAGCTTGTTATCAACTGCACTAAACACAAGACCACTCAGATCTCACCTTTACAATTACTTATTGGTATTGAAGCAGTCACACCAGTCATAAGATCACTGGTCGATCGATCGCGATGTCGCTATCGATGATGTGCGACCTAATCGCGAGGGGTTAAGAGAATTACAAAGACAGCGCGCCAGCGAGCTGCTTGACCAGAATAGACGTAAACAAGATGAATACGTTAATAAAAACCGGAGGGTCAAGCGTACGTTTAATCTAAATGATAATGTGTTTGTAATAAAAACCTCTCAGATTACAGGCAAGCTGGACTCGGGGATGCGAGGGCCATATCGTGTGGCGAAAATCCTTCCCCACGATCGATACGAACTAACAGCTGTTAACTGGTTCGTATGGCAAAGTTACTCAGGCTGCCGCCGAGCATATGGTTGCGTGGCGAGGAGAGTGGACCCCCGAGTCATGAGCCACGTTTTTTGATAGTAAGTAGACTTTTGTATTTACTTTCTATCTGCTTGATCGTGTATGGTATTAAATATGTGTGATCACATGGACTGAAAGAGTCGCGTGTACATACATGATGGTTGTGTGGGCATTGAGCGATGGCTCTGCCGAGACGTGCTAACTGTGTGCCTCCGTCTCAGTTTATGTGGGCATTGAGCGATGGCTCTGCCGAGACGTGCTAACTGTGTGCCTCCGTCTCAGTTTATGTGGGCATTGAGCGATGGCTCTGCTGAGACGTGCTAACTGTGTGCCTCCGTCTCAGTTTATGTGGGCATTGAGCGATGGCTCTGCCGAGACGTGCTAACTGTGTGCCTCCGTCTCAGTTTATGTGGGCATTGAGCGATGGCTCTGCCGAGACGTGCTAACTGTGTGCCTCCGTCTCAGTTTGTGTGGGCATTGAGCAATGGCTCTGCCGAGACGTGCTAACTGGGTGCCTCCGTCTCAGTATGAGGGCATTGAGCAATGGCTCTGCCAAAACGTGCTAACTGGGTGCCTCCGTCTGTTTATAAGGGCATTGAGTTATATGTAATTCTGCCGAAAGAGACGTGCTAACTGGGTGCCTCCGTCTCAGTTTTATTTATAAAGGCATTGAGATATGTCTCTGCCAAGACGAGCTAACTGGGTGCCTCCGTCTACTAGACATGTGTTTAGAGGATATCACTAATACGCACTATTCTCTCATTTATAGCTGAAGAGGATAGTCTCGCAGCACCATCTACCAGCGCAACTAGCTGCGAAGATCACTCAAGTCGTGGAGATGCAGACACACACCAGGGTCCACCACTAATGCAGCCATTGAAGACATGAGCCCTTCGCGTCGCCCGAGTCTACTTGCCGAAGATCATGACTGCAACGAACAAGGACCATCATCTGAACAATGTGGTTGAGGACAACCACACGTCAGGAGAGGCCGTATTAGCATCAAACGTTATTTTTTAAACTACCGTGCGGTCGTGCCTATAAAAGCAGAGCGCAGCCAGTACTCGCCCCTATTTCGACGTTCGGCTGCCGTAGCGTGCACACGTACGCTCCGCACTGTCGTCTGCTCCCGATTTCGCCTCGCCGCCGTCGCTGCTACTTCGTAGCGCCGCTGCCCGCCGAGCTCCGCCTGCCAAGTCGTGGTACTACTTCAGTCTTTGCCTTGCGCTCTGACTGAGTGGTGCTGCGCCGTTTCGAGTCAGCTACTCGTAGTTGATTCGATTCGAAAACTGTCTTTTTCAAGACAACCACCTTAACAGGTCAAACGTTCTCGCGTTTTTTGCCCCTTCAGGGAAAATCCACAATTTTCTGTGGTTCTTGGTGGAAACCTCACGGTGCCAACGAAACCAAGAGGGTGGTGACCCAATTCTACCCGCCAAACCCCTTCAGGGCGAGGCATCCCATTGGAGTCGAGAGCTAGGACCTTGGCCTTGGGGGCTTCCCTCGTCAAACCTAGTCTCTGGTTTCGTTCACAGCGACACACCTAGTGTCGGTTGGGAGTGTCTACCCCTTCGCACTAGAGCCCCTTGCGGGACTAGGGCCCTGTCGCCCAATAAGATTGGCGGCAGGTTTACAAGCTTAGGGCACACCTTAAGTACTCACCTCCCTGCGTCACCAGCAGGGAGACAAACACATCCCCGGGTTATCCCACCTGGGGAGTTAGGATTAGGCTTAGCCTAGGTCTTCAGGCCCTTCAGGCCATTCAGACAGCAGTGTAGCTGGCGAGTTTGTTTGTGTTTTTCTTCTCGCCAGTATAGCACTAGGAAAAACTCAAGGGTGGGTTCGTTTTTAAAGGAGCTGTCTGCCCGGGGGGTATACGTTTACGTATCTCCTCGGGACTAGCGTAGGTTATGAACCTTAGGTCCCCATAGGATTTTCGCCATAATTATGGCTCCGCTAATTAAACCGACGATGTTAGCTCAGCTGAGGATCCTCCTCAATGAGCTGATGTCCGATGAGAGTCCCCACGTTAGGGCTAAATATGACGCGCTCTTAGAGCCTTTAAAAAACGAGTGGCAATACAAGCCCCAGTCAAGCAACGGCTCGGAGGACAGCGAAAGCACACCTCAGCCCGAGCTTGTAGATTTCAGCGATGCGCTGGAATCTACCCCCCCGGCTCCAGTTCCAATGAAAGCCACGCCCGTTCAATCCCCAGAGGATAATATTATTACCCCGTCACTTAATGACACTGAGATGGAAGTTTCCCACTCAGACGATGCCTCGGCCTCAGAGTCCGACTCCTCCCCCTCCTCATCCTCCGAAGACGATTATCAAATCGTCGGAAAGGGAAAGAGGAAAAAGGGTAAATCCCCCTCGGCTTCTTCCTCAAAGAAGCCAGCCATTATCAGCGCTCTTCCGCCCCGGTCTCAGTCGACTGCAGGCCCCTCTCAGAGCCGCCCCCTAAGCCCAATGGCCGTAGCCACCCCGGCTGACGCCACCCCCGATTCCGCCACTCAGGCACCTAAGAAACACCGTCCTCCGCCCCTATTCATCCATGATAAGGGTAAATGGACGGAAGTTTCGAAGACGTGTAACGAACGTCGTATAAACTACATTAATGCCCGTGCCGTAGAGCAGGGCATTAAAGTTATGACAGCAACCCCCAACGATTACCGGGAGCTCTCCAAGCTCCTCAAAAACAGGGGTATTAGGTATCACACCCACACCCCCCAGGACGAAACCCCTACCAGGGTAGTAGTCAAAAATATCCCGATTGAGATCTCCCCTCAGGAGATTAAGGACGACCTCACGGCTCAAAACATCCCAGTAGCCGAGGTCCACCGTATGCACCGTAGGGTCGGAGGTCGCTCAAATTCCTCGCCCTACAACATGGTGCTCGTTGTTTGTGACCGCGTGGAAGGGCACCATCCCATCCACAAAATCTCAAAGATTTGCGGTCTCTCAGGCCTCCGTATAGAGAAGCCTGTAAAGACCGGTGTCATGACTCAGTGTCATCGTTGCCAGCTGTACGGCCACGCGCAACGAAACTGTTTCGGACAACCCAGATGCGTCAAGTGTCTGGGGGACCACGGCACTGCCGAGTGCCCTCGCCCTAAAGACCGTACTTTGTGCACTGAGCCTCCGAGCTGTGTACTGTGCGGTGAGTCTGGCCATCCCGCCAATTACCGCGGATGCCCCAAGGCTCCCAAATCTTCCGCCCCCAAATTGGCCCAGCGCGCCAATAATAGGCAACTGAGGGAATGCCCCTCCCTTGTCAGTCAGCTCCCCAGCTATCTAGGACCCCAGCGCCCCAGCCCGTGGAATTCTTTAAACCACCAGGCGCACTTCCCGGCTCTGAGGCCCCACCAAGCACCTGCCCCGCAGGCAATCCCACCCCTGATGGCACTGCCTGCCACGCCGCCCCCCAATCCTAACCCCACTGCCCAGCAGGCCGCTCCTATAGCGCCTCCCCCTCCAGCGCCCTCAGCGCCTCGCCCTCCAGCGCCTTCAGCGCCCCTACCCCCGGCGCCCGTAGCGCCTCGCCCCATCGCGCCCGCTGATCCTCGTCGCCCTCCGCCTTCAGCGCCCCGCCACTTGGCAAAGATGCCCCCGACGCACTTTGCCCCGTTTACTTTCGCGGCCCCTACTCCCCCCCCCGCGAACTACCAACATCATCTCGATCCCTATGACCCGGTCAGAGTCCTAGGCAGTACCTTCGCGGTATTCCACTCCCCGCGTGCCATTCAGATGACGCGCGATACCATCGCCTGCAACGGTGACTTGAAATTGCTTGTTCAAGTATACAATGCATACCCAGACGTTGCGCAGGCCCTCAGAAACCTCCCCCACAACCGAGCCTATAATGGATAAAGTCCCCCCCAGTAGGTTCAAACCGAAATCCCTTAAAATAGGGACTTTCAACGCCAATGGTCTTACGACCCAACGTGATGAGATCGCCACTTTCCTCCGCGACCATCAATTAGACATCCTATTAGTGCAAGAGACATTTTTAAAACCCCATCAGAGAGACCCGAATATTAATAATAATAATAATAATATCTTTATTCTCAGACCATAGATCCATACTTAATAAAATAAAATAAAAAACACAAAAAAAACAAACTTGGCACTTACTACTTAACTAAAACAAAAAACTAAAACTAAAACAACTATAATACATATCTGGATGACGGTCTGTGTGCCGACACCCAGCGACACATTATCAGGCCATCCATCCTGCCGGCTACAGTAGCCACGAGGCTGTTGGGGCTGTCGCGCACCCGACGCATCAGTGATGCGATCCGCTGACGCAGTAGCGAGCCGAAATCCGGAACGCGTGCGTCCGCGAACATCCCAGACGCGCTACAGAAGCGCGGCAACCCCAGCAATACCCGGAACGCGTTATTATATTGGACTCGTAGAGCACTGTACGAGCCCTGTGTATAACTGACCCACAGGGCGCACGTGTACAGCGACTGGCAGTATGCCCTGAACAATGTTACTGTTATATTGCCAACTATCGGTTAGTTCGCAATGACAGGTCTCACTGCCACAGAGGGGGTACTCTTGTTTACTATAAATCTAGTCTGTACTGCATCCCCATAGCGCCTCCCCCCGTTTCCTGTTTTGAAGTCTCAGTCTGTCGGCTGGGCATGACAGGTCATCAATCCATCACTATTATCTCGGCTTACCTTCCACCTGCCAGTACCAACTTAACCGCCGCGACGATTAACGCTTCCGTTAAAGATGACCTCACTGTCCTCCTCAATCTGAGTGACTCCGTCCTTCTGGCGGGGGATCTCAACGCGAAACACCCCGCGTGGAATAGTCGCTTAGAAACCCACAGAGGCAAGATTTTATACGATCTTTGCTCCACCCTTAACTTCGATGTCATTGCCCCAATGCATCCCACTCATTTCCCTCACAACGTAAATCATAGCCCTGACGTGCTAGTCGTCGCGCTTCTGAAGAATGTAAACTTGCGGTTACATTCTATAGAAGCGCTTGACGAACTCAACTCTGACCATAGACCAGTTATCATAGAACTCGCTCCTAGAATAGGTCCCTATGACCCCACTAGCCCTCCCTCCACTAAAACTATCACGGACTGGAGGAAAGTAAGCGATTTGCTGAAATCCACCGAGTCCCCTCACTTAGACCAGATCCCCGACAACATCGAAACTGTAGCCGACGCGGAGGCCGCGATCAGCTTATTCACAGAACACGTACAATCAGTCCTGAACGATTGTTCAAGCGAAGTTCCGGCGGATGATTACCGCTGGAAACTCCCGGATGATGTGCGTGATCTTGTGACTGAGAAGAACGCGGCCGTCCGTGCCTACAGCTCTTTTCCCTGCGCCGCTAACAAAGCTTTTATGCGCCGCTTACAACGCAAAGTAAGCGGATGCATCAAAAAGCTGCGTGAGGAGCGCTGGGACAAGATGCTCGGTGAACTCGAACCGACCCATACGGCTTTCTGGGACTTGCAGAGGAAACTTCGTTCCACTGAAGTCGCCGCTATGCCCCCTCTCATTCGTTCCGACAACACCGTCGCTTTTGAGGACGACGACAAAGCCGAGTGCCTAGCCGACAGCCTAGAGGCCCAATGCTCCCCCAGTACCCTGCCAGTAGACATAGCTCACCTCACAAAGGTGGATGCTGAAGTTGAACGCAGATCCTCACTACCGCCCGTCGAAGACCCTGATGATCCCATTCCCCCAGTCACTCCAGACGAGGTAGAGGACATCATAAAAGGTCTCAAATCTAGAAAAGCCCCTGGCTCTGATGGAATCACCAATAGGGTGTTCAAACTTTTCTCCCCCGCTCTTATAGTGTTATTGACCGCTATCTTCAATAGCGCCTTAACTAACAACATCTTCCCACAATCGTGGAAACAGGCTACCGTTATTGGTATTCCCAAACCGGGCAAGCCTAAGTCTTCTCCGAGTAGTTACCGCCCCATTAGTCTCCTCAATGTCATAGGCAAAATCTACGAGAGGCTTATTTATAAGCGTCTCAAAGACTACGCCGAGGCAAAGAAATTCCAAAGGAGCAGTTTGGATTTAGATCCCAACACTCTTGTGTCCAACAAGTGCATCGCATTGTCGAGCACATCAGCGCCCGCTTTCAGCGAGGCCTGATGACCGGTGCCTTGTTCTTCGATATCGCGAAAGCATTCGACAAGGTCTGGCACAACGGGCTGATATACAAGCTATACCAGCTCGGTGTGCCCGATCGTCTCGTGCTCATCCTTCGTGACTTTCTGTCAAACCGCACATTCCGATACCGTATCGAAGGTGCACTCTCAGCCCCTCATCCGATCCGCGCCGGTGTCCCTCAGGGATCGGTGATCTCCCCATTAGCATTCACGCTGTACACCAGCGACATCCCTAAGAGTGCAGCGTCCGAGCTAGCACTCTTCGCCGATGACACGGCCATTTTTTACTCCGGTAGAACTCCCGCTAGTATTACTCGCATTCTCCAGAAGTCCGCAAACGCCTTAGGCGATTGGTTCCGGAAATGGAGAATCGAGGTCAATCCCGACAAGAGCCAGGCGGTACTTTTCTCAAGCCCCCGTCAACTCTTCCCCGATACCCCCAGTCCGATCACCATGCTTGGCAAGCCGATCCCTTGGACGAAGCGAGCCAAGTACTTGGGTGTTATCCTAGACCGACGTCTGAACTTTAGTGAGCACATAAAGACGGTGCGTTCACGTGCCGCCTTTGCTCTCGGTAGGCTTCACTATATTCTGAACGCACGTAGCAAATTGTCACTCAAGTGCAAATTGCGTATTTACACCGCGTGCATCAGGCCTATCATGACTTTCGCATGTCCCGTTTTTGCGCACTCCAAACCCTACCATCTTCATAAGATGCAGACCCTCCAGAATAGGTTCTTGCGAAAGGCCACAGGTGCCCCACCTTACGTTAGGAATGAGCAACTCCATGTTGATCTCAAAATCCCCACCATGATGCAGTACATGAAACGTCTGACCAAGGGCTTTTTCGATTCAGCCGAAAAACACCCTAATCCGCTGATCTCCTCAGCAGCCAGTTATGCCCCCTCTAACATATCTAGGATTCGTAGACCCAGACTTACCCTTGCCACTCCCGATGACCCTATCACCCTTTATCAAGAGAGCTGTAGGGAAACGAGTACACTACGTAGGTACAAATACAAAAACCGATTTAAACCGCGAATCCGGTCCCGCCGGCGTGGACCCCCGCGACCCCCCAGTAACATCACTGCCCGACCCCAGCCCGACATGCTCGATGAGCCAATTAATGATCCGACCCAGCCTGTTGTTGTCCCTTGCTGCCCCCTTGCCAATGACCCACTAAGACGAGGCCCGAACCCCACAGGGGGTGCCCTTAGTGACGGTTCATTTAATGTGTAATTCCTGTTAGTTTGTAAGCCCTGGCTGGGGGCCTTAAAGTAATTTTTGGCCACCACAGGATTGTCCGGTTAAGCAGTCAAGCAACCGTCTAGAGTTGCAACTGCGAGTGGTCCCTCCTAAAAAAAAAAAAAAAAAAAAAAAAAAGTACTCGCCCCTCACTCCGTCTCGAGCAGTCGTCGTAATAACATCGTTTCTTTGCTATTGCGATAAGTCGTTATTTTTGTAATTTTATCAGGAAGTATATTTTCATTTTAATGTTTTTAAGTTTATTAAATTGTATTTGTTTTAAATTGATTAAAGACGAGTATTTCGTCATTTCGTTTTTTTTTTTTTAAATTAAAGTGTTATTAACCGCTATTAATATATTTATTTCAAAATGAATGCTGCAGTATTTTAGGCGTAACCGAGGATCATGCTAAGCCATTTGAGGGAGTTTAGGCGCTTAATTAAACAATCACCAAGGACATAATGGGTAATGACATCATTATCTTCTGTAGACCGATGGAATGTGGCAGCATAAAAAAAAACCTCACAAATAAAAACAAATCCCTTTTTAAAGTCATCGACATGACAATACCGTTATCAGTGATCCCCAATTGATTTCATGTGTCATGTCAAGCGTTTCGGACGTCGGAACATGATGCTATAAACAGCGTGTTTCAGAAAAGTGTTGGTTATACAGGTTGGGAACATCGACATCATTCTGAGCCCCTCACATAGAAATGGGGCTCAGAATGATGCAGTGTGTCCCTTCCATCCCGTATTAAAGGGACCATAAAACTGAACAACTTTTTGTATGGGACTGTGAAGTGTGACACACACATCGTAATCGCAAAAAAAAAAATTAACTGTCCCATACAAATTTCAATTCGGCCCAAATGCAGGAGATATTTTCGCAGTCACGATTTTGGTTCCATAAAAATAGACTACAACGTTAAATAATGACTACACCATTCTGATACATGCTGTTCCATGCTGCGTTCCATGATAACTACAGAAGATAACCCGTTTGTTTTAAAGTGCCGTCAACCGTATCGTTACGGTTTGGTTGGTTCTAGGGCTACGGTTTAAGTTAAGGTACAGTTACTCGTAAGAATGTACGGACAAATTGAAAACACGGTACCAGGAGGTATATTCTCCTGCCGGGGCTGCGGGACTATTCGAAAGAGATACCGTGGCCCCGGAACACAAAGGACGATGAAGGAACATGGATGGGTTTTAGTCAGTAAAAGTCTGACACTCCCTGCTCCGCCCAGAGCGGGAGGAGTCATTTGTTGATTTCCCATCCGAAAAAAAGGAGGTCTCCTCTCTAAACACGAAATCCGTAGTTTCGGCTGAAGTTACGGTCGTTTCCTACTTCGTATCACTTACGGACATAAGATTCGTTCGGGGCCCGAACTAAAAATGAATGACAACACGATTGGTCATCTGTCCTTACTCCGATATCTACCGATGTGTTTTCAAAACTCATGAATTCGAAAAAATTAGGGAGTAGGGTTAATTTCAAAGTACCTAAGCTACTATCAGACGGGCCCCGTATCTTCGTTGACGGACCTAGAGAGTAGAGTCCTAGACTCCAAATACTGGCAGATACACTGTACTGGTGTAACTACACAGTTAATGCACAGCCATTGTGATAGTTGGTAGACATGTCACGCGGTGAAATATTTCAATGTATTGAATATTTTTAGTACAACGGGACAATAAAACAACAATAACAGGAGGTTTTTCATAATTTAAATTAGTAATAAGGATTTATTCATTGAAACAGCTAAATACAGGGTGTAAACAACCTCATCACGAAACCGTCAACCAAGCATTCTGTACATCAAACTAAGTAACTTTACGCAAAAAATATTGTTGGTAATCGACTTTTTTTTTTGGTGAAAAATCATGTTTTGTGGTAGAACTCAATGTAACGCACTCAAAACATTGTGCTGATGGATGGATTGAATAGTACGGAGGTCGTGAACGTCTTTAAAGTAAAAAGATTACAATAAAAACTTGTAATAAAAAAAACTTGTCAAAAAGTTGGAACTTTGACCCCCAATATCTCTGCAACTAGAACGTTGGGAACGTTCTAGGTATGGGTATGGAGTAGAACAAAAAAATGATCGCAATGACGGGGAGAACAAGTGCCTTTCGGCTTCGTTCAGAGATTTTTTACACCCTTTAAATGACAGCTACCTATTTGCGACGATTTAGTATTCAAAATAAACTAAGTAAGTAAATAACAAAAACATAGAGTCCTATGTGTTTTGAACATAACAAGACCAGTAAATAATGAAAATAAACTTACAGGAACGTATTATAGTTTCCACTTCCTAGTATCGATAAATTAATTAAACCATTAGCTGGAAACGTACCAGTTTTCAGGTCACGTGATTTATTTCCATGTCAGGCGAAAATGGATGTTATTCTCGTTTTGATTAAAGTCAAAGTTCACCATCATATCGTAAGTTCATCACATATTTTAATGGTTTATTGGAGACACGACTCTGCTTCATACGGGTGCAATGCACTCTGCAGATATGGCAAATAATCTATTTTTCATCATTTTCTTGCTATTATCCGATTTTATTTCGGGTCGACACAGCGTGTCTTTTTTTCCCCGAGTAGTTCATCTTCGTAGTCACCCTTTCTATAGTTGGTTCCAGTTATGATGAGAATAGCAGTCATTGCCCTTTCCTTAATATCTCTTCGCACGAACCAAAACAAATTAATCATGTATCGTTTTTAATTACAGAAAATGTTGAAGATCACGATAGATGACGATTTAAGACTTGAACAGGCCGCTGATTTTTAGTTTTCATAGTTAAGAAGTTTAATAAATGTAATGACCGCTATTCTCATCTTAACTGGCACCAACTATAGCATATTATCATTATTAGACCAAAAAAATCTTGGGACCTAAAGAAACATATGATTTTTTTATCTAAAATCGTGGTCGTAAAATCCACTGTTATAATGTAGAAATTGCGCAGTCACACAGAGTGGTCTTTGCTCAGATATACCTTTGTATCCAGGGTCAATACCCTCTCGTAGAGAGGAGACCTGTGTCCCAGCTGTGTGAACATTAAAGGCTGATATACCAAACAGGGCTAAATTTAATCACTCAGCGAAACTGCAAACGTAACGAATAAAACAAAAATGGGTCAATGGGAGGGTCAATGACCGCTTTTATTGTAGTACCCAACTTACCAATTAGCAGGCATTCTTTAATTAAGCGATCCGAAACTACAAAGTACAACCACCTTTGAGAATCACAGGGCGTGACAAACAACCGTGTCATGTAACGGATTCCATGGTACGGTGTATCAACAAGAATCTGTGTGGTATAAACTACAACTAAAAAACCCGACTACTAAAAAATCACACTCTAATTAAATACTCCTAATGTTGAAGTCGGTTAAAATGTAGCACTCTGTGTACTCGGATCATAATAACAAATCGATTGACACCCTCCATTATCAGCCTATTAATGTTCCAACTGCTGGGACACAAGCCTCCTCTCTATGAGAGGGAGTGGATTGGTAGATGTCACATGTCATCGAATTTTTTGGTTCTAGGACATGCCGGTTTCCTCACGATGTTTTCCTTCATCGTTTTGAGAGCAGCGGTGATGAAATAAATTACACAAAGTAATGTGCCTGTCTGATGGGTTCGAACCCATGATTTATTGTTCGTAGGTCGGGACCGCCACTACTGGGCCACCGCTGCTCGATTGACACCTCATCAAAATCGGATGAATAGTTGAAGCACTACAGAGGATTTTTTTTTTTTTTTCGAAATGACATCTCGCAGTTCAACCTAGAGTAGTTGTCGTCTGCTTAACCGGACAAACCTGTGGGTACCTTAAGTGTAAGGCCTCCAGCCAGGGCTTAAAATTTACAAACTAAACGACTACACGCTAAGGGCACCCCCTGCGGGGAACGGGCCTCGGCTTCGGGCGTCGCTGGGAGAGGACAGCAAGGGGACAGGCTGGATCTGAGTGGTGTCATTAATTAGGGACTGATTTTGAACTACAGGCGCAGCAACGCGGGCTGGCACGAGCAAGGGACGGGGAGGGTTCGTATCGGGGGCACTACAGAGGAACGTAAATACATCCATATATACATAGACTGCTGAAATCATAACCCTTCTTTTTGTCTTCCCCGTGATCGGGTAAAAATAACACAAAACATTACAATGACTTACTATCTCCTCGTACTAGATAAGCAGTGATAAGCAACAATGTACGAGTGTAGTACGATATTAATAGTGTGAGATAATGATATCAGATACAGCTACTTCCTTGAGATTATTTTAAGAATTAAGATGAGGTTTTACAAATTTTTGTTTTTTTTTTTTTGCAAAAAAAAATACGTAGCGTGTTTTAGGTAATGGAGTAAAACATACAAAGAAAGAGATATTGTTGAGATGTCAGCTAGAATTTAATCAAATCAAATACTTCTAAAAAGTTTTAATTTTAACGCTTATATTAAATTTTACCCAAAACGCTAATATTGGTGCAATAGCTGATAAAAGATTACACAGAGATGTTGCTCAGAATGATATTTGCCCCTAAGCCTAAGGTAAACCATTATTATATCCTATAAATGCTGTTTCTATTAGTAACAATAAAATAATTACTCCTACTATGTATATTTTAAATTAAACGATTCACAATTTTCTCATACGTTTCAATTGAAAAGCCTTAAGAGTCCTATTACATTTTTTACGCAAATTTTTGATTTTTACTTCCTGGATCAAATTATTTCGCTTGGCGTACACGAGTCGATAATAATAGCCATATTGGACGATTGTTGATTGATATTGACGAATATTAGAGACGAGACTGGCATGAGACTGAGGAGCGAGCTGAATTGAGAATTATAGTAGGTACTTTAATTTTATTTATTGTATTTTTGTCTTATTATATTGACAAACGAAAACTAATGAAATTTATTCATTGTAGATCGAAGTTTTATATCATATTAATTTGTTTGATAAAATTGAGTTTATTTGGAATATAATGGACGCTGAATTAAGACATTTATGGCTTAAATTACTATTTCTTTGCGATTTTTTCCATGAAAACTCAAGGAATTTAAAGAAATTCTAAAACTCCAATAAACAAGTAAAACGTTCAATTTATCTTTTAGTAATTTTAGCTTTTATAAAAATTAAATGTAACTATGTGAATTCGAGCGTCAAAGTTCCATCATCGACGGTTTTTCTTGCAAACTGAGTTCGTAAAATATTTATAGTAAATTACACGAAAAGAAAAATGAAAATGTGTAACTCCAACTTACAAGAAAGAGAATGGCACTATCGTTATCCATAAGCAAATAATTAAAATATCTCACTGTCACATTTTCATTTTTCTTTTCGTGTAATTAATTTACTATAAATATTTTACGAACTCGGTTTGCAAGAAAAACCGACGGTGATGGAACTTTGACGATCAAATTCACATTGTTACATTCAATTCTTAGAAAAGCTAAAATTACTAAAAGATAAGTTGAATGTTTTACTTGTAGAGTTCTAAAATTTCTTAAAATTCCTTGAGTTTTGACGGAAAAAATCGAAAAGAAAGCGTAATTTAAGCCATAAATGTCTTGATTTAGTGTCAATTATATTCCAAATACACTCAATTTTATCAAATTAATTAATATGATTTAAAACTTCGATCTACAATGAAAACGTTTCATTAGTTTTCGTTTGTCAATATAATAAGACAAAAATACAATAAATCAAATTAAAGTTCTATAATTCTGCGTCAATTCAGCTTGCACCTCAGTCTCATGTCAGTCTGGTCTCTAATTTTCGTCAATAACAATTTGACAATCGCCCGGAGATCGCTTTTATTATTGACTCATGTACGCCGATCGAAATAATTTGATCCAGGAAGTAAAAATCAAAAATTTGCGAAAAATATGTAATAGGACTCTTAAAACGAATCAAAAGAGAATTACCATTTTATAAGATTATGAGCGAATTCCACCGATCAAAGCGACATGATCAGTTCAAGACCATGTTCAGAACCTGTCAGTTTCATTAATATTTCACAACAATGATGACACTGACGGCTTATAAACGCGGTTTAGATGATCCGGTCGTGTTAAGTTACATTGGTAAAATCCGTTCTTATATTATCCCATGTAACTAGAAATCCAAGAAAGTGGAGCTTGACACAAGAACGTGGCGCTTAGCACAAGAACGTGGAGCTTGGCACAAGAACGTTCGGGTGCTAAGTTTCAAGTACAAGAACGTGAAACTTGGCACCAGAATGTAGAGCTTGGCACAAGAACGTGGCGCTTCGTATAAGAACGTGGAGCTTAGCAGAATCAAAAACAGGCTTATACCCCGCAGTGGGTGAAGTCGGACTGTGGATGATGATGATGATGAACTAGAAATCCTATTAATTCTAGTTAGTTCCTGGAAATTGTTAACGGCCCCTGTACAAGCTTACGTCTAAACCACTCAGCACGCTTCTACGAATAACTATTCCTGGTATTACAATTTCAAACTGCATGAATGGTCTGTGATTTTAATGCCACTTGAATTGAAGAGGATTTAAGTAGTTTACTAATGCTTGGTTTCACCAACTTTATATGATACCTAAAATAATGCCTAAATAATTGCAATGTTGTCTGTTGACAATTTTTCTCTCGAAGCTGAACCGAGTGTTGTGAATGCATTGCATGCATTGCATTGCATGCAAACAATTTTATAAATAAAGATTTTACATATAATGTATTACCTATGTAGTACATATCTATTATTACATAATTATGTATAAAGGGTGGAAGGGTCATCGACGCACAACGTCACACGTACGTTATTCCGGACCGGATTTTTTTCCCCGTCATTTAACGATGACTGAAAAGTTGTGTGGTAATCGGTTGTCGTGGTATGGGCATGTGATGCGGAGGAATGAGGAAAATGTCGTGAGGAAAGTTTTGAGTATGAATGTGGATGGGTATATGAGTAGAGGAACACCAAAGAAACGATGGATGGACTGTGTGAAGAATGATATGGCAAGAAAAGAAGTGTCTGATGAGATAACGAAAAATAGAGAAGTATGGAAGAAGAAGACATTATGCTGCGCCGACCCCAAATGAATTGGGATAAGAGCAAGAGAATGATGATGATTAAAAAAAACTCTGCTGTATCATATTGGAGAGGCCTTTGCAAGTCTTTGTTTTAAGGCCCTTCTAACCCCTAAAATTAGCAACTCTATTTGTGGTGGTTCAAACTACGTTTGAAACACTGTTAGAATAAAGTTCTAATCAGCTTGCACTACAAAGCGAATGTTACGTCAGTCACTGCGGCCGAATAGTGCAAAATGAGTGGTTTATTGCGATTTACAAAAAATCTATTGATTGGACTAAAAAAATAAAACGCGTAAGACCTGATTTATAGTTAGTTCAGTTAGTATGCAAAGTTTCATGATCTAATTTGAAGTACTTTTTGAATAACAGCGGTTTATTCTTCGATTTGGAGGTAACTTAGGATTTTTTTTCTATCGAGAAAAGTTTATGGAATCGTGTTTTTATCACACATAGTACCTAGCATTCATCCTCAACTTTACCATATATTTATTTCAAAATTAATGCTGCAGTATTTTAGGCGTAATGGAGGATCATGCTAAGCCATTTGAGGGAGTATAGGTCCTAATATCGGTGTAAATTTTGTATAATCGTCATTCCGAACAGGGAGGGGGGGGGGGGGGGGGGGGGTTACTAATGAACACCTAGTAACCATTTTGTGCGTCGATGTACTTTCAAACCAAAAGCAAAGGCAAGCAAACATAAATCATCCATCACGGAAGGGAATATATAATTGCCAAATCTCAAGATAAAATTATTAATTGATAAGATTTCAATATAGTCGCTATACCTATTATAATTTTTACGTCCGAACGTTTTTTTCATGTAAAATTTTCGACTCTAATTAGCTGTTATCTATGTACCTCTGTGTACTTACTTGTGTATCTAAAAAAACTGTATATTTTTCCACCAAGTCACGTCATGTCAATCATGTCATGTCATACATTGATATGGCATTGTAAGGTTTCTTTATTTACATTTAAACGTTGTTTACATACTAACTATATGTTGGAGCGATTTGTATCGTGTTTAAAAAGCCTATACTGCGATTATAAATGCATTAACTATGTGTTTTTTAGGTAGTAAATGAAGGTTATTCGTTATAACGATCATAATATTTATGTATGGAGAATGTTTATTTCAAAGAATTAAAGATGAAGAATTTAAATCGAATTGATTTCTTACGGGTCGTACACATAAACACGATACGACGTCGCATCGTGCTACGACGCGGCATCGTTTCACGATGCGACGTCGTATCGTGGGAATCTACGTTTGAATTCAACCTACTGCTTATCTTTTTACTGTGCTTTAGAACAGGGAAATACGACTTATTTTTCCGTAGCGCTAATACATTTATTGCTACTTGTTTTAATATAAGTAGATTCCTAAGATACGACGTCGCATCGTAAAACGATGCCGCGTCGTAGTCGTAGTACGATGTAACGTCGTATCGTGTTTATGTGTACGAGCCCTCTGTTACCATTCGACGGCGCCGTGAATGTCGAAACAAAAAATTTACTCGAAAAAGAAGGAAGGTGCATAATAGTCACGCAAGGCTGTAGTTATTTACAGGGCAATCAAACATCAAGAAAAACATCAATCGTTATTTGCAATGAAGTGATTTAGGAGACACGAGACATAAAATTATCGCACAAGTGATATAATATCTTGCGCCAAAATATTATCTAAATGACATTGACGCGATCGCAAGCATTACTAACTTAGTTTGCACGAGACATGCCTTTTATCACTATAAATCTTTGATAATGCTCTGAATCATGTGAGATAGGCATTACATCGTCTTACTGCGTCGCCTATGCTTATAATTCTACGCGAAGTAAACTTGACATAGGTACTGTTATTGCATTCTGATACACAGGCAAGTGTAAAGGCGAGTGCACATAATATGGGTGTACTGCGCCGCAATGCAACGCATTTGAATTTTTTTTTTTGCATAAAATTAAAACCGACTTCAAAAACACAAAAAAGTGAAAAGTAACTTTAGCTTCAGAAGTCAATGACAAAAAACATTAATCAAACTAACAAAGTTTTTTTATTTTTTTATACCTAGTTGTAATATCCCATACAAATATTTGCTATGCATTTATTTTACATTGTTAACAATACATGTCAGGCTTATCCTGTCGAAATCTGGGAGTATTGCACACACCTGCGTACCCGGAGCATACAGGCGTGATGTTACGCCATGATTCTGTATAAACAATAAACATCAAAGCGATTGCAGCAATCATGACAGATTTATCGTCTATTTTTGAAGAGTTCTATTGTATATCTCCAAAGATCAGCATCAGATCTTCACCAAATTTAAATGGAATCATTTCAAGAGTATATTCTTTCGAATAAAAGAATAATTTTGAGAATCGATCCACAAACGGGGGAGAAATCGGTGAACATACATTAAAAAAATCCTAGTCTAACATAAAACCTCCTCCTTTTTTGAAGTCGGGTAAATATTGTCGTATATTCTGTATGAACGATTGCATTCATGCAGGATCAGGGTGCTTGCAGAAAGATTCAGGTTTTTAGATAAGAAGGAACCAATTTATTGACAATGCAATAAAAAATATTTCGTAGTTTTATACAGTCAAAGTGTAAATGATTTCATGAAACCGTCAACCCAGCGTTCTGTACATCAAACTAGCAACTCAACGCAAAAAAATATTGCTGGAAAACGACTTTTTTTGGGGTGAAAACTATAAATGTAATTCACTCAAAACATTGTGCTGATTGATGCATTGAATAGTACGGGGTCGTATTTAATAAGTGGTATTATAACATTGGTATTTGCCTAAATTTAACATAGCAGAAGAAAATAAAGAAAAGAAGAAGAAGAAGTAAGGTTTGCTGTAAGAAAACCCAAGTCTGGGTTAGCTCGCAGTTGTACACAAGCTAATTTTAATTTGTGTGTAAACTTTTTTAATTTTGTGTGCAAGAAAGAATAAGAATAGCAAAGCGTTGTTCGCGTTACCAAGCAGGGGAGTTAATATATAATAAGTTACCTACTGATTTAAAAACTTTGGTCTATAACACAAACTTATTTAAGGCAAAACTGAAAGCCTTCCTATTAGAAAGATGTTTATATTCTGTATCCGATTTGATGTTGAATGATTCCAGATAATTTGTGTATGAATTACTTGTTAAGATATTGGCATTTAATTTATTTGACATTTGATTTAGATGGCATTTATTTTAATTGATTTAATTGACATTTTAATTTGTTTGACATTTTAATTTGTTTGACATTTTAATTTGTTTGACATTTTAATTTGTTTGACATTTAAATTACATTTGACATTTAATTGGAATTTAATTGACATTTAATTAAATTTGGAACATTGACCCCCAATATCTAACTAGAAGGTTCCCAGAAGGATATGGTTTAGAACAAAGATTGCAATGATGTGGAGAACAAGTGCCTTTTGGCTTCGTTAAGTGTATTTTTACACTCGTTATAAAACAGTGAAATAATTTTTGCATCTGCTTCTTTATGTGCGTACCCGTACCTATACCGATACGTTCCAACTTGACCGTTCTGGAAATCTGGCAATGGTCTTTTTAGGGTTCCGTACCCAAAGGGTAAAAACGGAACCCTATTACTAAGACTTCGCTGTCTGTCCGTCTGTCTGTCCGTCTGTCCGTCTGTCTGTCACCAGGCTGTATCTCATGAACCGTGACAGCTAGACAGTTGAAATTTTCACAGATGATGTATTTCTGTTGCCGCTATAACAACAAAATATAGTCAATGGTACGGAACCCTTCGTGTGCGAGTCCGACTCGCACTTGGCCGGTTTTATTTATTGCAATGCAATGCACTGCCGCGTCTGTTATAAATGTGCACTGGCCTTAACATAGCATTGCTTATGCCTCGACTCACGACTCGTAGCGTATGAATTTTAAATTACTGCGGCCACATACATGATTTTTTCACCCACTTCTTATTCACATATGCTAATAGCCTGTACCCTACAACTTTGCTTGTGTTAATTGAGGGTTTTATTTCTACTGAAACCTTACAGAGGGTTGTTAAGGCTGCGCTTCGTTTAAAATTCTGGAATAGTCATTAAATCAACTTTATATCTTGCTTAAAATTGGGGAAATCTAGACAAATGTCAGTTTTTGCAGCGGACAGTTAAATTTTCTGGCTTTCTTGTGAAGGGGAAGCACCATTATTACTTCGTAGAGTGAGGACTTTTACTACTTCGGAGTACTTACTGTCTGGCAAAATATAAAACATTGGTTTTATTGATAACATAACCAGCCTACTACCCCTATAAAGGTACAGACTTCCTCTCTGGTAGAAGAAGCGAAATTATTGTTAGTAAAGTCCCTATATTTTAAGCGGTCTTGCACTAGTTTGGACCGTCGAGGACGGCTAAATTTAAATGCCTTGAAAGTCCAAACAAAATGTAAAAGCCGCCTATACAACAACAGAGTAAAGGGCCAAAATAGGACTGCAACACTTATAGCACTTTTTTGAAATAGAATTCTAAGGTCACGTTTAAATAATGAGTTTGTTTAACAGCGGAAGCAGTATTGTTAGTATTTATTAATAATACATCACGTAATCACGTAGTGTTATGAATGGTATGTTTTAAATGCAATATGATTAATTATGTTATCGGATTGTGCAACTATTGGTATGTCAACAATTATTTTCTTGGCAACATGTAGCTCTGTAGAGTCGTTGGGTCGTAAAGCAAGGGAAAATAATATCAATTGATTACTATTATTTTTATTAAGATTCATTGTAGCGTCGGCGTCGATCAGACACTCTTTTCAGTAAAAATAATAAAAAATTTATTATCAGAAAATCAAATTTAAAAATTTCACAAGAACAGTATAAAAAAATAAAATGAGCATTTCCGACAAAAGTGAATCGATGGTGCCTGTACTAATGATTAAAATCATTGTATCACAGACACCAGCGCCTTCCAGAATATGTTACATAAAAAGAAAAAAGATCGACGACGATGACGACGACGACGACGGACGTGGACGTGAAATAAAGTAATTTTAAAACAAAATAACAAAAAATTATAAAGAAAAGGAAAAAACAAATAATACTATCAACTAAAATCAGTCGTCATTTTTCAGTCGTTGTATGTTGCCATGATTTTGACATTATCAAACAATTATTACTATTTGTATTTAAATTCGTCTAGTGATCGCAAGCGCGACTGCTAAGTAAGAGGGGTTCGATTCCTGGGTCAGGCAAAGTGTTATTTGGTTTTAACACCAGGAATTTCTCAGTAACAGCTCACAGAGTCTGGATCGAAAGTGTAATCGAGATAGAGAATCTGTGGCGAAATGTGGGTGTACTAATAGGTACACGTCTGCCTAACCATCGGGAATTACAGGCGTGCAGTTATGTTTATAACTGGGCTCACGTGGTAGATTACCCAATCCCTCTTACAGAGAGCAGGCTTGTGTCCCAAGACTAGGAACAGTTTAAACTAATGATGATAATTTAATTATTTAAATCATTATAATTATTATGTACTTGTATCACCCGTCAACAGCTTTACACGCATGTATATTAGACAGTTAACAGAAGAATGCAGTAAATTGGTTCAATCAATCCACACTCGACCGCAATCGATTTGTTGGAATGATTGCTCTGCTCAATTTGTTTGCCCCATAAGCATACTCATATGCCATGCGATGTTGGTTCGTTGCGTAATTTAGTGTAGGTCTTATTTTCAGGGATGTATTTGATACATATAAAGAGTAAGCAACGACTTATTGTTAGGCCTGCGCTTTCCCCCTAAACTTAAGTACTTAATAGGGGGCGAGGCTAGAAAATGCTATGAACAAGACCAAATTCACAATTCCGGCTGTTACTGACATTTCCAATGATAAAAAACCAATAACACTACTCTTCCTATGACCAGAGGGCTGGCCTATTTTCTGGTCAAAGAATCAGCATTGCCATTCACCCTCGTCCTGGGCACTATTCCTGTTGACAGCGATGTGGACGATTTTTTGGACACTCTTTAATGCTTTTCTTCCATGCATTTTACTGACCTACATTACTGAAGCCTAATAAAATTCTACAACGTTAACGGAACATTTCAGTATCAACGAAATTGTAAGAAATGCAACAAAAATCGGTAAAACAGTTTTTTACTACCTTTTCAGGGCATGACGTTTATAACTATGTTACGAATCGAAGTCAATATCAATTGAATTGCATTTTCGCTCTGTTTCGTAAGACCGAACCAAGTTGCTACCTAATTAATGAATTCCATCGAAGTATCGAACATTCCCTATAGAATGGTTCAATCATTTGATTGCTATCGACCGGCAGAATATCATGAAGGGATATAGTAAGTTGATTGATAATAATGATTAATTAATATCTCTATTGCGATCTCTAATAAATCAACGTTAGCTGATAATATTAACGATTAATTAATGTTTGTTATTACAAATGAGCTGGGTATGTACGTACCTAATTGATAGGAAATTAGCATTATTTAGTTTTTAGTAATTCATGTACCTATTCTGCTTGTTTAGTAAGAATTACGTATTCAAGGTAACTTGTGATTGTAATTTTAGTCTCATTAATATTTTAATTATAGTGTTCAGGTACCTACCTGATTTGGATAGCTGTATTCTATGTGCGGGTATTCATAAATGGAAAATGAAATAACAAAAAATAACTATAATTAAAATAAATAAATTGTCGTGAGCTATAGATAAATAAGTTCTAGAGTAGAATATAATATAGCTATAAGAGTAAATTCTCTTAAAATTAACCGTTACAATAAAATAAAAATGCTATGGTTTTTATCGACGACAGATTTTATCTCTTGAATGAACCATTCTGTTACAAAAAGTGCGTTTTAAAACTAGTTCTCATGTCACATAAAATACGAAAACAATGTGAAAAGGTTTATGTAACTCAGATTAACTTAACACTGATGCTATTTGTTAGGGTGTGTCTCAAAGTATCATAGGAAGAAACTGGAAATACATGTATTGTTTACTGACTATAAAATCTTAACAGTAAAGGTTAGCGCACAGTTATATGTACTGCACGGAACGCCTCAATCCGAGCCGATCAAAATTCTTTCTTTGAACTCTACTGCCTCAGATTCGGTGCTGTGCTATAGGTGTGCTATTAAACTAACACCAGGTGACGATTATATAATTGTTGAATAAAAGGTCACTGTTGGATCATAACATGACATAATTATAACATCATCAAAATAATTATGTTGACATACAATTTAGGCAGTGTGGTGTTAGTGAAAACAGTCATAACACTTACTACGTGACTTAACGTGGCCATACGTTTATAATCTTGATTGTCATCTAAGGGCATCATAACGACAATGTAAGACAGTTTTCAGATAACAAAAAGAAAAATGTAACTGTTCTGTTTACGTTTGTGAGTTTACCATGTTTTGAAATGTTTTTGTTACAGTAAAAGTAATGTTTTTTTTTACAGTAAAAGTAATGATTTTGTCCTCAATTATATTTTTTTACGTATATAAATAAATAATAATAATCATAACTAGTTTTTTAACAACTACTTGTTAAAAAAACTAGTTCTGATAGTGTGTACCTATATCAAAGACTCCAAAGAATATAACAGCAATTTCTAAGTTATGACCATCAACCGTATATAAATATTATTATTCTGCTTTAGAAATGATGAAACAACAACCTTCTTCATTCCGTACCATCGAACTCTAACGATAAGATTTTAAATTACTGTGTCATTTCAATTTAAACGGCCGTAGCCATCTTATTTACGGTCATTTAAACTACGTAGCTAACAGAGATTGTCCAAAGTTCACTGATGGTTCAATTCTGGATTGTCGAGGCACTAGTGGATTTTTGTATCGAAAATACTACTTTCCTGTAATATTTTAGTTCATTTCTACACGACTTCCCAAAAAAGGAGTGTTTTCTTATCAGTTATCACCCACTAGATTATGTCCGCAACTTCATTCGCGAAAACAATGAAAGAATTTTCAGAATCGGATTGGTAGCTCCGAAAAACTCCCTACAACTCTCAAACTCTATAATATCTCCTGTTTATAATACTGTTAATAGATTATTATAGAACTATATTAAGTAAACATTGCATGTGGAACGAGTATTTTCAATTTTAAAATCAGTATCATTAACTCGTTCACGAGTTAATTACTTAACTTCAAGAACTTATACGTATCTATGGGTGATACCAAAATACTACTTCTACTACGAATAGCTGTATTTTCGGTTCAAAAATCGTTTGTATTTACGTTACGTTTAAACCCTGTAATAGTAACCGAGATTGTCCATAGTTCACACAAACACGACTGTGTCAAGTCTCGATTCCTGGTAGTTGCAACGACTCGTTGATCGTTGTGCAATAGGACCGGTTATTAAAGCAATGAAACCGTATGAGCTCCCTGAACCGGTTAATTATGTGCGTGCCGTTATAAATGTGGATATAAGATGCTATATTTATACTTCTATTTATATGGGTATGTTTTATTTATGAGCGTGTGAACATGTAGGTTTATTAGAGTGTTGAAGTAAATAATAGCTGGATTCCTTTTGATTAGTAATTTGAAAGGTCATTTTACTAGTCGTTTTGGTAGGTCTGTTTGAACTTTAAAAAAAGATATTAGTTCGGAGAGCCACAAGGTTTTTAATTATCGTCATAAATCAATTTCAAATTAATAAGAATTTAATTAAAATTATTTTCAGATATACACCTACCACTGTTTGTCCCTGCATCACCCATAGGTGGTATAAGTCCGCCTCTGTATTTTGTGCTAGAAGTCTACACTATTATAAAGAGGAAAGATTTGTATTTTTGTGAGTGTGTATGTTTGTAATGAATAAACTCAAAAACTGCTGCGCCGAATTCAAAAATTCTTTCACCATAAGAAAGCTACATTCACCATGAGTAACATAGGCTATATTATATCCCCGTACTCCCACAGGAACAGGAACTACGCGGGTGAAACAGCGTGACGTCCGCTAGTGTTATATAAATTATAAATAGTTACTCTTAGTTATAAACGCGACTACTGTGTGTAAACTTCTATAATCCACTTGTTAATTTCTATAATGTTTGCTCTTTAGGTTGGATGGCATTGTTGAGTTTGTCCATTGGAGATATCTCAAATGAAACCTGGAAACGGGATTTTTGCCAAAATGAGGGTGTATCGTTAATCTATTTACCCCTCCAGGGATGATGTTTAAAATAAGCAAAGGAGAATGGCAAGATTGCATGTAATTCGGGACCCAGTAATATGGGTAGCGTACATTGTGGAATCTTAGGAATAGTTGAAGAACGACCTAATGCAAAAAGTAGGTTATAGAAGTTGGGAGAAAAAAGATATGAAAGGTCACTCACTTATTGGTTATTATTTAGTTGTAGAATGGCATAAAATAGCATTTATTCGTCCACACATCCGATCCACAGACTATGTCCACAGATAAATTTGACATTGACGTTCCATTTCTCAGTTGCAAGAAGGTAAATGCGTATACGTACATACGTTGCGTTCAGAAACTGCACGATGACTTATTTTTATATAAATTAAAATAATTCGTCATTTTTAATTCCCATCGTCTAGTAACTCAATATTTTGTATATAGAACTCTGATAAACTCTTTATTGTAATTAATATAAAATAGACCGTGAACGGCGCGCGGCGTTCCGTTGATTTTTAAATTACGTGGGTCTAGCCTCACCATTCTCCTTTGTATGAAAATGAATGCTAAAAATAAAAATATGTGTTTGTGTGACTCTTCTGAACTGTTGTGTCATTACATGACAAGTTCTTTGTAAAGGTTAAATGTTAACTAATTTAGTTACACAGTTATTTACTACTTTTTTAAACAGTTATGTTGAAAGATTAATGATCTCTTCCAATGTATTGTCTGTTAAAACACCATGAGTTTTTTTTAAATTTACGTTCCCTGTCGTAGAAAACTACGACGCAGTTAGTTAGTAATTGACGAAAAACATTGCAGGATAATAATAACCGACTTCCAGACAAAAAAAAAAGCTAACTTTCGGAAGTCGGTGACTTTGCTTGTTTCATTGACTTTTTTGTCACTGACTTCCGAAAACAAAGTTAGTTTTTCCCTTTTTTTTCTGGAAGTCGTTTATTATTTTTTTTGCTTTTTTTTAGCCTTTACAGTTGAGATAATATCTTACACAAAAAAAAGATGTTGTGGAATCCGTGGGATACATAACCTCTTCCTCTTTTAAAAGTCGGTTAAAACTCGTCGTTAACTCGTGACTCGAGTTTCAACGTCAATAATCGAGCCATTCATAATGTCGTGTAGTAAATTGTTTTTTATTATGGTACATACAATTTTTTTTTGTATTTTTGACTGTTTGTTTCGGAAATGAAACCCCTTGAAATTGTTAACCAAATTCACACCAAGACCAACCAAATCAAGATTCAACTAAGGAAGATCATAATTATATTATAAAATAATTTCATGCCAATGAAGATACACATAGCTAGTATAATTATAAACCATGTAACTTCCTACAATCATACTACAATCCATCTAGTTCTTACGTAGGTACGTTCTTGTACGTAGTTCTTCATGTTTATTTTCAGCCAGTAGTCATATTTGACTATTAATAGCTATCACAAAAAAAATCACGAAGTAGTACCAAAACCCCGGTTTGTCTAACTACTCTACAAGTATTCAAAATAGATACATCACGCATTGAAGCGAGTACGACGTTACTGACGCCTCAAGGTAAGCAAGCCTTTAGCAGTTTTAAAGTAACTTGTACTACGTAATAGCACGGTAATATTTTGATACATAATATTACTGTGGTAATACTATAGGTAGTGATTAAGGCGACTAAAGGAGCTAAATTAGCAACTCTATTTGTGGTGGTTCAAACTTCGTTTGAAATTCTGTTAGAATAAAGTTCTAATCAGCTTGCACTACAAAGTGGTTGTTACGTCAGTCACTGCGGGCCGAATAGTGCAAAATGAGTGGTTTTTGCGATTTACAAAAAATATTACCTACTATAAGTAAAACACTATGATGCTAATAATATGTTGCTTGTAGAATTATTTGATCAGAATGATCGCATGTATTTTAATATGGTTTTATTTTTTTAATTTATAGAGATAAGTTCGTGATATTTTTTTATCGAATAAAATTTGTTGTCTTATGTTTTCAAAACACTGTCGTACTAGCAAATATCCTGAAGAATATCATATATTTTTCTGGTTTTGTTTATTGCAGTGAATTATATGCTTTTTTGCATAATAAATCTCCCGTTTAGCTTCTGTAGTCGCATTAACTCAGTGGTGTCGATTCTGTTGTGCTTGCGCTTCATCGTGTTTTAGTCGACATGTTTTTACGTGCGCTCTTCATTTGTATGGAAATATTAGTTGCAATTAAATTTGACAGCTCTAAATTACGTCCGTCTCTTTCTCGTTTTATTAGAGAGAAGAAAAAGATATAAGGAATAGACTACATTAAGTTTAGTTTGCGCACAACAGAATCGACACCAGTACCTACTTGTACAGTCACGCACTTTTTTTCGTGGCCTGTTCTGTCCTACTCTTGAGCAATGACCTCTCTCCACGGATTCAACTTTTCGCTCCAGCGGGCCTAAAATGGCCACTTTAACAGGCTCCACGCAGAATCTTAGTATGAATCACGTTAAAAATTTAAAATTCTTAAAATGGACTTTGTTTGTCCATTTAAGAATGTTACATTTTTAACGTGATTCATACTACGATTCTGCTAAAGCGGACATTTTAGATCCCCAGTTTTGACGGAACCTATTCAGTTTGTCCCGCCATGTGTCAACTTAGCAACTTTTGAAGCTGATTTTCTCTTACGGTATAGATTTTAACTCTTTATGTTGTTGTTTTTGTTGTTTTGAGAATAGTAAACATCCTATACCATTTTTTTGTCCCTAACCCATACTATTTTGGAATATAAATTAAGCTTAAAGTTGCAATTGATATTGAACGAGAAAATTGCTTTTTACCCGACTACGGCAAAGCTAAAAGAAGTTATGATTTTAGCTGTCTATGTATGTATGTTTGTGTTTACGTCTGTTCTTCCGTAGCGCCTAAACTATTCATCCGATTTTGATGAATAAAGTGTCAATCGATTCGCTATTATAGTCCGGGTAACTTCTAGGCTACAGTTTAACCGACTTCATCCATTAGTCGGGTTTTAGTTTTAGAACTACTTGTTAGTTTCGATTGGACTCTATGAGTGCTCGTGACTGTACTACCGAGTTCACTGACGGTCTGTCACGTTTAACTCCTATACCCGAAGTAATAAGGTTGAAAACTGGTCGACCGTGAACAGTGAACTCGATACTATTTCTACAAGGAAAATATTGACTTTACTAAACAAGTGTTTAGCACCATCATCGATCGATAGCTAACTTTATCCAAATGTTTTCCTTTTGTACTCTTGCGGTGCTGATATCGGGTTAGTTATACGTTCGCTGGGAATTTCACTGAGGAATTGTGGCTATAAATAGGAAACTTCTTTAGGATGAGGCAATGAAGCTGATGATTTTGATGAATTTGAATATTTATGAATTATAATCATCAAAATCATCAATAGTTCCAATCCCTCGAAGTTCAAAAATGTGTAGGAACCAGTGGCGAAGGTTCCATAAAACTCGATTCCTACCGGATTCCCTTTGTAAATGGCACAGTCAGTATTCTATAGACAAATAAAATAATCACATTAAAGATCTCCGAGATCCGGCTTACCTCTTACTAAAATTGACCCTACGCTACTGGTAGGAACCAAAAAAAAAAAACCGGAAAAAGTCATTTCGACACCTTTATGAACTTAGAGGGTTGTATTGATGATTTTGATGCTTATAATTCTGTAACTACATACGTCTTACAGCCCCAAAATAATATTTTAATCAACATATACCTTAGCACTAGCCTGCAAATTGCAAAAAAACAATAAGAAAATTTGAATTTTGCGGGCTGGTTAGAGCTCACCTTAATAAGGACGACATTCACCAAAGAAACTGATCTTGGTCATTGACCAGCAAATCTAAACCACGTTCACCAGCTGTCATTTCAAGAGAGCCTTGATCAAGAGCGATTAGATGAGTAGGTATGCTAATCGGATTCAGTTCCATGATGAAATTAATTGTAAGCAATTTTATATTCTAGTTATGCAATCATGAAATAAAACAGTTTAGTAAAACTTCTTCAATTCAATTGGGAATACTAACAAAAACTCCTGATTTCCTGATGAACGCTATTTGTAAAATTATTATTTTCAGAATAGTTTGATTGAATTGTGAATAAGGAAGTATGACTATACTTTCAGACATTGAATAGGTAAGTTGCGACAAAAACAACAATGTAGATTATAAAATGACCCTATTGTTGAAATTTTTAATAAATGACTACTGTACTGTAGGTAATTCCAAGGTCTCTGAAATAATTATTTACTGTTTATGTAATCTAGTAGCTAGTTATTTTACGCACGCGATTAATCATTATTTACCAACCTAAGGTTATTTACATTTATAGTTAGTTCATTAAATATCTGGAGCAATCATGAAACAAATATTTGAAATAGGCATTTTATTTAACCAACAAACTGTAAGTTGACGTTAATTTCAAAATTAAGTACGTCACGCGGTTTCACCCGCGTAGTTCCCGTTCTCGTGGGAGTATGGGGATAAAATATAGCCTATGTTACTCAGGGTGAATGTGGCCTTCTATTGGTGATAGAATTTTTGAAATAGGCGCAGTAGTTTTTGAGTTTATTCATTACAAACATACAAATCTTTTCTCTCTATAATATTAGTGTAGATTATTTGGCATTGCAAATTGGCTATTTTTCCTAGAACTTACCTATTGTTCATTTACGATTCACGTCAGGCAATTATGATGCCGCCCGGTACATAATTACTGTACATCTATAATTAATTAAATACATTAAAACCGGTCCTCAATAAAAAACCGGTTTATTAAAGTCGGTTACTTAGTCACCGTTTTGCAAAATCGAGATAATTAGCATGTCAGATTAATTCAATGTGATCATACAATCATGGAATTTGCATTAACCATCGTAAATTGTGGCACACAATTTAGGTTGTATTGTCAAATAATACACATCACTATCTTTTCAAAAAACCGGGAAGCGAATGTTGTTATCGGTTTTGCAACACCTGTCAACACGGTCCCCTTACCACGTGCTCCGGAAAGGCACGAGTGCGCGCGAAATTGAACGAACGCAGACGCAAATAGTTTTGAACTTCTGAGGTGTGCTGTACTTCGCACCGGAGCACCCTTTACACAACCAGACTTTTCTTTTGCATCAACGACGTATTGGTTTTCACAAACGATAATAATTTATCGTAACAATAGCACATAAAAGGCACCTGACAGAATATAAAGACGTCTTCACTTCTTGATTAACCCGTTATTTTCTTTTCAGTGAAAATTTCCGCGGGACAGAAAAAAAAAACATCGGCACTTTTTTTCTCTTCACATGTTTGTAAACAATTTGGAAGTTGAGTAAGGACTTCGTGTTCCGTACCTGTTCCCCACCAATATCGCTTCCAGCCGTCTGTCACCGCGCGAAACATGGCGCTAGCGTGCGACGCCGACTACGCGTGGCGGCCAACTGACTGACATACCAAAGAAACTCCTCTAGAGAGTGTGTAAAAGCGTTCGAAATTCATAATCCCTAATCGGTTCTTTATCATTATGACTTAAAAATCAATCAAACTTTATTAATTTAGCTACAAATGAAAAGTTCTTTTTGAGGTTCATTTGATGGAGAGGGCGTTTTATGTGAGTTACCGACAAAGGGCTCTCCGTCCCTGATTCAATTAATCTCTAATTAGAGACGAGAGTGCTCTTAATGTTGAGTAGAGACGGATTTGACATCGTAGCCTGTCACCGAAGTAAATGGAAATCTGACAGCAGGATGGGTTTCAGCGACCCTATACCTAACTGAATTGAGGTCAACTGTGTCAATGTAGCACAGCAGGTACACTGAGGTATGAAGTCATATGAGTATTATCAAGCGAGCTTACGCATCTCTGTTTACAATTTATTCCGATCGGAAGAATCTTATACATTTCCATCAAGTCATTTCATATTATTCAGAACTCAACAGTAAACTCATAATATTATGATAATAAATTATGATGGTATAATTGCCAATAATTGTTATATCGTCACAACTACTTACATAAAATATTATGTGCCACAGTTATAATGATCAAAATCTTTGAAAAGTAAAAATTATAATTTGTGTGTTTTTGAAATTATATTTTTTTCTTAAAGACGCCAACTTATATGTCGACTTTTTGTAATATTTATAATACTTTTTATATTATTAACATGCGAATTAATATCTGGAATAGGATATTCATGTTTCTTTTCTATTGTCTGAAAGCCACATTTTTTTATCTTGAAATAAACAAAGTTAACTTTGTTTATTCTCACAAAGTATATTTGTCAAAAAGGTCTGTATATACCTGTGTAACCTGTTTTAAGGTAAGTTGTAGTATCCACTTGTAGCAGAGCTAATAGGTTGATAACACGATTTACTAACTATATAGTGTACATATTATCTATGATAACAGGCTCACCAACGCAAATCCCAGGGTACGCTTCACCTTCCAACTTCCCGCCATTCGTGGTGGCTGACATTTGACATTAGTGACAGCTACCTAACTACTTGTGGCTGTGAGACAGTGTTTACATCTTTATTAAGGCGATTAGAGGAGCTAAATTAGCAACTCTATTTGTGGTGATTCAAACTTCGTATGAAATACTGTTAGAATAAAGTTCTAATTAGCTTGCACTACAAAGTGGTTGTTACGTCAGTCACTGCGGCCGAATAGTGCGAAAGTAGTTTTTTTTGCGATTTGCAAAAAATCTATTGATTGGACTAAAAAAGTTAAACACTATGATGCTAATTTGTTGCTTGTAGAATTATTTGCCAAAAAATCAGAATGATCGCATGTATTTTATGGTTTTTACTCGTTAAAAGGAATTTTTAGAGATAAGTTCGTGATTTTTTTTTATCGAATAAAATTTGTTGTATTATGTTTTTAAAAACACTATCATACCAGCATATATCCTGAAAAATATCATATATTTTTCTGTATTTGTTTATTGTAGTGAATCATATGCTTTTTTGCATTATAAAACTCGCGTTTAGGTCATGTAGTCGCCTTAAATAGATAGACAACATTCTTGTTCTTAATTTATTTTTCTATGTCTTTTAGAATAGTAAAAGACATAGGCAAGACAATACATACGCCGTAATAACGGCGTTTATTATGCAATAGAAAAAAATGCTAAACATCAGACAACATTGTTCCTAAGAACTCACTGAGAGTCTAAACTCTCAGTGATCGAGACATCTAGACTAACAATGAAAAAGTATTTTCCGCGTTCACGCTAGACTGTGTTTGAGACAATTAGAACAGTCATTCATCATTACCATATTATGTCACTTCTTCTATTTATATTTAAAAAAATGACAACATTTACACTTATTATATCAACTGTTGCCCGTGACCTTCGTTCGCGTAAAATTACTATAAAAACAGCACTTCCCTATTTGCATCAGATTTTGTTAACGACATGGTTAACGATTTCAAGGGTTTTATTTTTTTGCGGGGAACTCTAATCCGTTTTCTAAAATAAAAGCAGTGTGAGTTAGCCGGAACAAACAAAGGTAAAAGAATATTAAAAAAAAATATATATTTATCGGTCACGTAGGTATATTACTTTCAGATGCATTCAGTAAAAATCTGTTATTTTGAAATTACGAACAGACACTTCAATTTTATTTATTTGTATCGATTGTATTTATTATTAACTAGCTGTTGCCCGCGGCTTCGCCCGCGTGATGTTCGGTAACTGTCCTACTGAATTATACTAAAGGGATAAATAGTGTCCTGCATGTAAATCCAGGTTATAAACTATCTATGTGCCAAATTTCATAATCATCACAATTTATTATTACTATCACAATCACCATCACTATCACAACCACCATCACTATCACAACCACCATCATTATCACAATCACCATCACTATCGCAACTAACATCATTATCACAATCACCATCACAATTACCATCAAAATCACTATCACAACCACCATCATTATCACAATCACTATCGCAACCAACATCATTATCACAATCACAATCACCATCACAATCACCATCACCATCACAATCACCTTCACAATCACCATCACAATCACCATCACAATCACCATCACAATCACCATCACAATCACCATCACAATCACCATCACAATCACCATCACAATCACCATCACAATCACCATCACAATCACCATTACAATCACCATCACAATCACCATCACAATCACCATCACAATCACCATCACAATCACCATCACAATCACCATCACAATCACCATCACAATCACCAACACAATCGCCATCACAATCACCATAACAATCACAATCACCATCACAATCACCATCACAATCACCATCACAATCACCATCACAATCACCATCACAATCACCATCACAATCACCATCACAATCACCATCACAATCACCATCACAATCACCATCACAATCACCATCACAATCACCATCACAATCACCATCACAATCACCATCACAATCACCATCACAATCACCATCACAATCACCATCACAATCACCATCACAAACACAATCATTATCATCATAATCATTATCATCTTAATCACAATCACCATGATCACAATCGCCATCACTATCACAACCACAATCATTACTACATACACCATGACAATCACCATCACCATTACGATCACCATCACCATCACCATCACCATCACAATCCACATCACAATCACTATCCTCGTTATCACAATCATTTTCATCGTAATCAAAATCATCTTCATCAATATCACAATCACCATCACTGTCACAATCACCATCACTGTCACAATCACAGTCACATCGCTATCACCATCACAAATACCGTCACTATCACAATCACTATCACCATCACAATCACCATCACAATCACCGTCACTATCACAACAACTATCACAATCACCATCACCATCACAATCACCATCACAATCACCATCAAAATCACTATCACAATTACCATAATCGTTATCACAATCATTATCATCGTAATCACAATCATTATCATCGTAATCAAAATCATCATCATCATCATTATCACAATCATCATCATCGTTATCACAATCATCACAATAAATTAACAATACAGAAGCAACCCTGTACAGAAGTCGAATCCGCCATCTTCTGGATCTCATAATAAATGCCATTTTCGTAATCAGCACCCCTGATAATCTCGGTATCGACACCCATATTGATTTTTAGACATTTCAACCCAATTGCACCCCAAGACCCCAACAGGGAATAATGGTATTTCAGGTCCGCCACATTAAATCTTAAAATCGTTGTTTTTGTAATACACCTGACCCAATTTACCATACAAACAATACCTATGTTGATTTTCAGGCTTTGTTACCCCATTTCCCTCTTTAGGGGTTGAATTCTGAAAAAACCTGAAACACAAATGTTAACTCATTTAGCGATAGGAGTACTCCTGTTAAGTTTCGAATAGTCTAACCAATATTATTTTCCCATGTAATCTTTGGACCCCCGTTTCAAGCCCTTAGGGGGTAAATTTTTAAAAATCCTTTCTCAATGCACCCCTAAATCTCATAAAGAACCTGTGCCAAATTTGGCATCCCTTTTTTCCCTCGATTTTTAGACTTTGCCACCCCATTTCCCCCTCTTAGGTGTTGAATTCTGCAAAAACCTGAAACCCGTTTCTACTAATTTCATAATAGGAGTACCCCTGTGAAGTTTCGAATAAAATAGTCTAACTAATCTTGTTTCCCCATTCAAACTTTAGAGCCCCGTTTCACCCCTTTAGGGGGTGAGTTTTGAAAAATCCATTCTTAGTGCACCCTCAGACCACATAAGGAACCTACTTGCCAAATTTGGAATCTGTAGACCCAGCGGTTTGGGCTGTGCATTGATTGTTATACTTTGCCACCCCATTTCCCCCTCTTAGGGGTTGAATTCTGAAAAAACCTGAGACCCGTTTCTACTCACTTATCAATAGGAGCACTCCTGTGAAGTTTCGAATAAAATAGTGTAACTAATCTTGTTTCCCCATACAAACTTTGGAGCCCCGTTTAACCCCCTTAGGGGGTGATTTTTGAAAAATCCTTTCTTAGTGCACCCCTAGACCACATAAGGAACCTACTTGCCAAATTTGGAATCTGTAGACCCAGCGGTTTGGGCTGTGCGTTGATAGATGAGTCAGTCAGTCAGTCAGTCAGTCAGTCAGTTTCTTCTTTTATATATTTAGATAGATAGTGCCTCTTGATTTTGTGTTTTTTGATATGAAGTATTTTTTTTTGCAATTGTTTTATCGTCATATCCATTAAACTTATATCTTCTGGAATTATTATTTATTTTGAGCTCCCGATATTCCGACGCTGTTGCAAGCGCCATGATCGCGGGTTGACTCGGTCATATCCAGTTTTAAGCTTTCACGGTTTAAAATTAAACTTATATTGTCACATGGGATAATACTTTAAAATTACTTAGAGGTAAATGCGAAAGTGACTCTGTCTATTACATTTTTATCTACGATGCGGTTTTAAAGAATTAGGTTCTGGGGTACGTTCCCGTGGGATAATTTGCAACGCCAGTGTAATATACGTTACAAATATGCATGATACTTATCTTGGAACAAAGAGAGATACAGAGGTCCGACAAATAATTTTCCAAAAAATATGAGCACTGTTTTAAACCCTTCACGAGGCCCGACAACCAAGCATTCTCTACTCTGTGAAAAATTATTGCTGAGAGACTACTTTCTTTTTGGGGTGAAAAATCACATTTTACGGTAAAACTCAATCTAACGTATTGAACACATTGTGCTGATGGATGCATTGAGTACTAAACGGGTCTCTAAGGAGGTATTAAAAGTAAAGTTATAACATAATCTTGTATTTAAAAAAATACTTGTAAAAAAGTTGGAACTTTGACCCCAATAGCTCCGCAACTAGAAGGTTCCTAGGTATGGTCTAGAACAAAAAAGAAATGATTGCAGTGACGAGGTAAATATGTGCCCTTCGGCTTTGTTAATTTACACTCTCTATTCACACTCTTTAGATTGATAAAAACCCGGTAAATCAGAAGCGCAATCATTAATCATTATGATGATATTGGTGTCGATTCTGTTGTGCACAAACTAAACTTAATTTAGGCTATTGCTATCCTTTTCTCTCTAATAAAACGAGAAAGAGACGGACGTAGTTTAGAGCTGTCAAATTTAGTTGGAACTAATATTTCCATAGAAATGAAGAGTGCATGTAAAAACATGTCGATTAAAAACACGGTGAAGCGCAAGGCATAAACTATTTTGACATCTCTAACTTAGTTCATAGCTATAGCCGTCCTTTTCTCGCACTGCCTTTTAGTAAAAGATAGCAGTAGCCTAAACTAAGTTTAGTTTGTGCACAACAGAATCGACACCATTATCAGCCAATAATCATACTTACTTTCAACCTTAGGTAGGTACAGGTGACATCACATAACATCACGCATGTCATTCTCGAAGGGTTAGGCAGAGGTGTAACTAATAGTAGGTAGGTACGCCCACATTTCGCCAGTTATGTTTCATCATCATCATCATCATTATTTCAACCGTAAGACGTCCACTGCTGGACATGGGCCTCCCCCAAAGGGGGGTATTGCCATAATCGCCACGCTTGGCAGGCGGGTTGGCGATCGCAGTGCGGTTGTTACAAAAGTACAGAGAACGCTGCTGCCCATTCTCTGGTAAGTCCGTCGCCTCTTACGACACCCACGGGAAGATATGGGATGGTGCTATTCTTTACGTCCGACACCATACAGAACAGTAATGTTTAAGTCCCATGTAATAGGTAGCGAGCTTGTTTGGCATCAACTGGGCACTAATCCAGACTACGTGACTGCTACTGAGAAATTCTTGATCGAAAAACTTATACCAACCCGGGAATCGAACCTAGAACTTCATGCTCAGCAGACACGCTTTCAGCCACTTGAACAACGAGGCAGTCGGTACAGATGAAGTGATGCTAAACGTAAAAATAACTAGCTAGCAAATATGTACTGTATTCAATTATACAGGGTGTAAAAGACCTCATCACGAAGCCGTCAACCAAGCATTCTGTACATCAAACTAAGTAACTTTACGCAAAAATTATTGCTGGGAAACGATTTTTTTTTTAGAGTGAATAATCATGTTATGTGGTAGAACTCCATGTAACGCACTCAAAACATTGTGCTGATGGATGGATTGAATAGTACGGGGGTTGTGGAGGTGTTTAAAGTAAAAATCTTAAAACTTGTATTTAAAAAAAAAACTTGGAACTTTGACCCCGTATGGTATGGTGTAGAACAAAAAAAATGATCGCAATGACGTAGGCTGCGTCAGTCGCAACGAACTGCCTCTCAGAAAATGTGGTTTGCTAATAAAAAATATCACACATCACTCGTATATTTATATAATTTCTTCAATGTCAGATAAATAACACAAGCACACAACACAAACCATTAAGACACTGAATATTCACTCCCAAAACAGCATTCAATAGCATCCGGAAATAAAAACAGAATATCGGTCCGGAATTCCTGATAAGATTCCGTATTCCATATTCCGAATGTTCGTGGCTATCTTTAATCTATGATACATTGGTCAAGTGTCTAGTATCTTGTTCAATGTCTGGCGTTCTACGTATCCGTGTCACGTCAGAAACGAGCCGGGGAGAGATTGTATTCAGCATTTCTGCCTCCGTTTTCAGGCCACGACGCTCGTCTACAATCTGCATTGTTTGTTGTTGAGTGCTAGATTCTTTAGCTGTTTTGTTTTAAATGGTGTCAATTTTATACAGGACTAGCTGACGTCCCGCGGTTTCACCCGCGTAGTTCCCGTTCGCGTAGTTGCAGTACGGGAATAAAATATAGCAAGCACTCACGAATAATGTAGCTTTCTACCAGTGAAACAATTTTTTAAATTGGTTCATTACTTCCGGAGATTATCCCCTACATACAAACTTACAAACAAATGTTACCTCTTTATAATATTAGTATAGATGACTTTTTATCACTTTCCAAAAAAATGGGTACCTATAATAGGTGAACGGAGTAGAAGCAAATGGCATACTTACTTAACTTTTTTTTTTTTTTTCGAAAAAAAAAAATCAAAGAAAAAAGAAATGAAATTCAAATCATACGCGTGTTGCGTATGATTTGAAATTCGATACTTTATTTTTTATTTTCAAATTTTTTTCTTTCGTTGTTCTAATATGAAAAGTTTACTTGAAATTTGTAGCGTTTTGTGATTATGGATCAACTTTTTTCTAAGCCGTGGAAAAAAAAAAACTAGTAAGCTTCTACTCCGTTCACTATACCCATTTTTTTTTGGAAAGTTATAAGTCATGTCATCTAATCATTTGATAACACAGGTACAATAAACAGTTGTTACAAAAGATTACAAGCGCGCTATGTTATGATAAAAAAAGTCATCCGGTATAATAAATGCCTGTTGTCTTTCAACCCCGGGGCCGCTTATTGACTTGAGATTACGTCTGAATGCAGCATCATTTGAAGAATTCCTTAGACGGTTGTCTGCCCTGTTGTTCTCGTGGTGCTACTGCAACTACTGAGCGTCGGATCCTGGGTTCGATTCCCTAGTAAGGCTAAGTGTTTTTGGGTTTTTCCATCAGAGAATTCTCAAGAGCACCCCGGAGTTTTGAAATTGGTGGTGGTATGAAACCCCGTGCCTTAGTCCGCAAGTTAAATATAGTTGGTGCCACTTAAGATGAGAATAACGGTCATTGACCCACCTACATTTATTAAACTTCTTACCTTTGAAAACCAAAAATAAGCCTGTATAAGTCTTGAATCGTCATCTATCGTGATCTTCAATATTTTTTGTAATGAAAAACGATATATGGTTTATTTGTTTTGGTTCGTACAAAGAGATATTATGGAAAGGGCAATAACCGCTGTTCTCATCTTAACTGGCACCAACTATAGGTCCTGTGCCGGATCTCTCCACTCGTGTCAGATTGCCGTCATTTCGGACTATGACAGTGAACGAAGGGGGTATGTACTTGTGTTTTCGCATACAGTTAACATCTGCTCAATATTATTTCCATCATCGATAGCTAGTCTCCACTGAGCTGCCATGGGTCAAAAAGGTCATGAGGAATATCACTATTCCATGATATATTACCGACCATTTATTATTTAGACTTTTTGTAATTATGAAGCCAAACACAAACTGAAATCGAGCTTAAAATCTGGTTTCAAACAATATGGATTTCCTTAAACGCGTCTCATAGTTAAAGTATTAACCAACTTCTATCTACTAAAGCACTGATTTCATTTTTGTCATAACTAGCTGATGCCCGCGGCTTTGCCCGCCCGCAATTTATATACTTAAACCTTCCTCTTGAATCACTCTATATCTATTAAAATCAGTCTATCACTCTCTATCCAATCACTCTATATCTAAAAAAAACAGTTGGTGATTAAACCCTCTATAATTCATCATCATCATCATCATATCAGCCCGGAATCACCCACTGCTGGGTATAGGCCTCCCCTTTTTTCTGCCACATTTCCCGGTTCTGTGCGTCCCTTATCCAGGTGTTTCCCGCGACTTTGACGATGTCGTCGACCCAGCGAGCTTTAGGGCGGCCCTGGTTTCTATGGCCTAACTTTGGCCACCACTCGGTCAAAGCCCTGCTCCACCGGCCATCTCCACGTCTAGCCAGATGTCCTGCCCAGGTCCATTTGAGGCGCACCGCCCGGTCCCCAACGTCGTAGACTTTCGTCCGACGGCGGATTTCGGTGTTACGCACTCGATCTAAGAGGGTTATGCCGAGCATGGCTCGCTCCATGGCCCTTTGTGCCACTCGTACTCGGTGGACAGTCTCCTTTGTGAGCGTCCATGTCTCGGCACCGTACGTCATTGTTGGCAGGACACATTGGTTGAAAAGGCGGGTTTTTAGGTTAATAATAATTAATGGTTTCTATAATTAGAGAAGAATAAATAAAAACCATTAAAAAAACCGGCCAAGTGCGAGTCGGACTCGCGCACGAAGGGTTCCGTACCATTATCTACCTATACATTAGACAAAACGGCAAAAAAATCACGTTTGTTGTATGGGAGCCCCCCTTAAATATTAATTTTATTCTGTTTTTAGTTGTTATAGCGGCAACAGAAATACATCATCTGTGAAAATTTCAACTGTCTAGCTGTCACGGTTCATGAGATACAGCCTGGTGACAGACAGACGGACAGACGGACGGACAGACAGCGAAGTCTTAGTAATAGGGTTCCGTTTTTACCCTTTGGGTACGGAACCCTAAAAAACCCGCATCAAAATCCGTTGCGTAGTTTTTAAGATCTAAGCATGCATAGGGACAAATGCGGCGGGCGACTTTGTTTTATAATAATGATGATAGTGAAGTGAGATAGCCAGCAGCGATTCTACTACATTCATAGTCTAACTCACAGAACATATACATATAGACTAGTACACACACATAGACAACCTGCGTACGCACGAACGCACGAGATCGATCTTATAATTGCACAGTTGACATTGTAACGGCCAGTAGTTGCAGCGTTCGAATAAGGTCAGTAGGTGACAGCAGTGCCAATATCTCTGGCAAGTTCTTTTATTGCATCAATGGGTTTATAGCAGTCGTTTTAAGAGCAGTGTATTGACTGGGTAGAACCTAGAATAAATAACATAGAGTAATAGTAATAAGTAGGAGAAAACCGGCATATCCTAGAACCAAATTTATTATTATAGCCCATTCCTTCTCAAAGAGAGGAGGCCTGTGTCCCAGCAGTGGGAACATTAATAGGCTGATGATAACAACACGTCCGCCTTTTCAGAAGGGTTAGGGAGAGGAATACCTATATTGCGCTAGTTATATTTAAGTCCTATGTAGGTAATAGGGGGCGGCCCATTGCCATAAAGCAGAAATAATTTCAGACTCATCATCTGCCTAGCCTTTTCCCAAGTTTTATTTGGGTCAGCTTCCAGTCTAACCGGATGCAGCTGAATACCAGTATTTTACATGGAGTGACTGCCTATCTGACCTCCACAACCCAGTTAGTACTGGGTAATACGATACCCCTTGGTAAGACTGGTTGTCAGAGATTTTGGGCCACTGACTACCTGTAACGACTGTCAAAGATCACAAATGACAGCCGGGACCAACTGCTTAACGTGCTTTCCGAGGCACGGAGGAAACTTGGTATATAATGAGTGGTCACCCATCCACAGACCAACCTAGGCAAGCACGGCTTAACCTAAAGATCGACCCAAGCGGCTGTTATTATTGAGCCCCTCGCTCCTCAAATAATTTCAGACTGCTACATATCCTAATAGACAAATCTCGAATCGGACCCAAGATTTCATGCTGCAAAATCCTGTCCTGCTTCAATATAATACAGAAAGTTAACAGCAATCACTCGCAAAACTGAAAAATTTAAAGTTAAAAACCCGCAACGTCAACTTGCTACACAAATCAATCAGGCGTTTTGTCACACAACAGGGTTATTTTACGGGTTCCGTATCGAAACGTCCTATTAGCCAAAGCCAAGCCAAGCCAAGCCATGCCAAACCTATTAACCTAGTATTACTACTACAATGACCCATTATCAAAACGACTCTTTAGCAAAATGTCCTACTACGAGTATACACGCAATATGCGTGAAAAGTTTTCGAAACGAGACTCAATATATGAAGATCAAAATAGTTTACTTTTGTGATGGTATTTTGTTTAGTTGGCGAATCGGGAAGTTACCAAACGGGATGTAGCCAGCAAGTGGTCCTAAAAATGAAGGAATGGGAATTGTAGTCATACCACACATACTTACACTGTCATGCAATGTAAGTTTTTTGAAAGGATTAGTAATTATATTTTATGATCTGTTCGAGACAATAAACTATATAAAATTAAGGAAAGGGGGCCCAGTACGGATTGGAGGATGTCATATATCTTCGAATATTTGGGGAAAGTCAAAGATTTACATTTCTGTTTTGAGAGCAGTAGTGATGAAATATTTACGCAAAGTAAAGTGCCTACCTGGATTTGAACGATCTGAAATTCGTTTCGATATAGAGCCATTTAGAGATGTTAGCACACAGGAAGGGGTCCCCAATGGCCGATGCCTGCCAGGGCTGCGGGACTGTTCAAAAGGGATACCGCGGCCCTGGAACACAAAGGGCTAAGAAGGAACATGGATGGGTTTTAGTCTGTAAAAGTCTGACACTCCCTTGTGCTCCGCCCAGAGCGAAAAAAAAATACAGTAATTTTATGCACTGAAATGATCAAACTTACTATTGTAACAATATTGTAAGTTTTTGATGCCCTGAGTCCTACGATTAAATCGTTTGAATGACCGATGATCAGATGTCACTCCTCAGTTTCAAGATCTAGAAGTTTATTGATGACTGTGACCAATCATCATCATCATCATCATTTCAGCCGAAAGACGTCTACTGCAGGCCGCCCCCAAGTGTCACCACATTGACCGGTCCCGTGCGACTTCTCGCAACCTTCATCGGTCATCGGTCCACCTAGTGGAACCAATACAACTAGCAAAAGCATCTAGAAAAGTTTCATACTAATTACGCTGCTGCAATTCTTAGGATGTCATTTGTTTGCCTCTGGTTTTCAAGTTAGGAATAATACAGAGTTTATTTATGGTTGACCAATTAAGCTAGACGCCATACATCATTACTAGGGTTATCGACTTTTGAGAGCACTAGCACTCATTTGGAATACTGGTTGTTCATGATCGTTTTAGGGTTCCGTACCCAAAGGGTAAAAACGGAACCCTATTACTAAGACTTCGCTGTCTGTCCGTCTGTCTGTCACCAGGCTGTATCTCATGAACAGTGACAGCTAGACAGTTGAAATTTTCACAGATGATGTATTTCTGTTGCCGCTATAACAACAAATACTAAATATAGTCAATGGTACGGAACCCTTCGTGTGCGAGTCCGACTCGCACTTGGCCTGTTTTTAGTATTTGTTGTTATAGCGGCAACAGAAATACATTATGTGTGAAAATTTCAACTGTCTAGCTATCACGGTTCATGAGATACAGCCTGATGACAGACAGACGGACGGACAGACAGACGGACAGTGGAGTCTTAGTAATAGGGTCTAGTTTTTACCCTTTGGATACGGAACCATAAAAACGTGTTTATAACTTCCAGCTTGGGGCTAAGTATCGTAAACTCACCCGACGGGCTAACTGAATCTGAGGCCCTACCGTCGTCCGTCCGTCCATCCGTCTCTATCCGTCTCTCTCGCGCACGTCTGCAGATGAGTGTGAGTGAGAGAGACGGATAGAGACGGACGGACGTTAGAGAGTAGGGCCCCTGTGTTGTAAGTTTCCGTAACGTGAATTAATTTTCATCTATATTCATGCTGGGATTAAAAAAAAATCTAGTAGTTTTAGGTACCTATCTTTTTTAAATTTTCTTTTCGGATACTTACATTTCTACTAAAACCAACATGCATTTATATTATACACGTGCCAGCTATAAGCCTTAGAAACATTATGACAAACAATGACCATGAATTTTTAAGTACGGTACCAATAAAAATGCGTGAAAAGCAATGTTGAAATGTTGAAATAAATATCTGCCATCTAAAGGTTAGAATAAAATTCCAATAAATACTTAGTAGGTAAATAGTTTCCGGTTGGCCCTTTGGCAAACCCTGTAACAAGGCTGAACATCGCCTTCTTTTGCTATACTTGACTTGAAATTGGTTCAGTGACCAAGGTTTGCCCACGTTTTGCACTTTGAATCAGGGGCGTAGCTACCACCGTATCTGCCGTATCAATTAATCGGGGCCCCCGGGCCACGGGGGCCTCCAACGTGCGTAAGCAAAAATTAATAAGAACTTCCCTTTTTTTTTATTTCAGAAATAAATCAGTTTGTCAAAAAAAAGATAAGGAGAGTGCATATTTAATTAGAATTGTTTGTAAAAAAATGGAAAAAGTGGCATAGATAATTATGATGAATAAATATTTCTTTTAATTTCATGCAAACATTTATTTTTTATTTTGTGAGAAATCTTTACCCTTCCTAAGGGCCCCCAAATATTTTTTTTATACGGGGCCCCGCCAAGGCACGCTACGCCACTGCTTTGAATACAAGTATCCACAAACGACCATATTTTTTTCGAACAAAGCCTCAATTATTCTCAGTAAGGTGAACTGAAAACCTTATCTTGGGATTTTTTAATTTTGCAGGTAACTGTCAGACTGTATGTTAAACAAAATATGATTCGCGACCGTAACGCGTATGTATGTATATAATTATAGTTATTACAATACAACCCTCAATCAAATTTGAATTTCATGGGCTACCTTGGCGCTACCACATTAATATATAAAAATCACGTGTCACTATGTTCGTACACGCTTATCTCCGAAACAACCAATTTCAATGAAAGTGGTCATTCAAAATGAACGAAGGCGCATGTTAAAAAAACTTTATTTTCACTTTTTTGTGTTTTTTGAAGTCGGTTTTATTTTTTTGAAAAAAGTATTTTTATTTTTCATTTTTAGTTGTAATATCCTATACAAATATTTGATATGCATTTATTTTACATTGTTAACAAAACATATCATGGTAATAGGGTTATCCCCAATAAATGGAACTTAACATACCTAAACTGTCGAAATTTGGGTGTATTGTACACATCTGCGTACCCCTCAGAACATACAGGCGTGATGTTACATCATGATGTTGTATAAACAATAAACATCCAAGCGATTGCAGCAATCACGACCGATTTACCATCTAGTTTTGAAGAGTTCCATTGACCAAATTTAAATGCGACCATCTCAGGAGTATACTCTTTCAAATGAAGAAAAAGAATTTTGAAAATCGCTCCTTAATGGAGGAGAAATCGGTGAACATACATGAAATTATAACACACAACTGAAGTAAAAATGTTCATAAAATGAAAACTACTGAGCCAAACTATGTTAAATTTTTATGGGACCAAATGGCAACTATTCCGCCTCAAACTAATGAAGAATCACGTAAATCGGATCATAAATGTCAGCGTAATCGGTGTACATACTTAAAAAAAATACCAATCGAATTGAGAACCTCCTCCTTTTGGAAGTCGGTTAAAATACCAAGCCTTACAATTTTTGAAGTAACTAGACATTTTATTTATATTTTTAAAAGAGGCATTTATTTTCAAGGCCAATATAATTTGTCTATTAAATTATAATACGCATATATTTTATTGCAAGGCACTGTCCGAAATAAATTTGACGACCTGAATGGCGCAGCGGTAATGATGCTGCCTTACGTTCTCATGGTCCCGGTAGGAGCAAATATTTGTGTGATGAGCATGGACATTTGTTTCTGAGTCATGGATTTTTGAAGTGAAAACTTCTTTAGGCGCGTTTAGCACTTTTTGGGTGAAGGAAAAACATTGAACTCATCGTCACGTAACGTAACGTGCGGTCACGCTTCGTAGCCATTCGTAGCACTCGTAGCATTCGCTACGGCGTAGTACCACATAGGCATGCGCGGAGCATTACCAGTGCTACGACTGGGGCGGGGCCTGTGTACTTTTTGTTTTCACTTCTATCGGCAGTCCCCAAAGACTGCTCCGATTTTTTTATATGTATATTAAGTATGTATTTACAAACAAAAAGTATCTATGTAGTATATCAACTATCTGGTGTCCACGATACAAGCCTCGTTGCTTAGTGTGGCACTAGATGGCTCTGTGTGTAATGTCCAGCGATATTTATTTGTATTTTAATAATTTAATGCATTATTATGTAGGACTGTAGTTTTCACCCAAATAATGTTAATAGGACAGCAATTTGACTCCATCTTAAAGACTATAGAAGATAAGTGTTAAGAAATTATATTTATGTATTAAATAATAATTTAAAAAAAAATATTACGTTTGAGCAAATAAATATATCTTTTCTCATCGTATCTTTATAATCTTTTCAATTCTACCGCTTTCTATTGGTCATCATATTAGTTCAATATGAACAAGTAGATTGCCGTAAAGAGCTGTACCATTTTTTAGTAGCAATTAATAATAATTATTATTATTATAGCCTGTATTGGCCCACTGCTGGGCAAAGGCCTCCCTCCATTCCCGAATGAATAAACTCTTCTAATAAAATAACTGGTATGAAATCGTGAATTTTGCTTAAGTAGTCAGATTTTTTATCTAAGGAATTTAAATAAAGAGTTTGGTAGCTTTTGTAAAGAACGTAATGTTATTATTCCTAATTATAAAACTGCCGAGAAGTTTTTGGACCAATTACTCGGATTGAAAGATGTACAAGTTGAAATTTTTGCGGGCATTTATTTCTTAGCTACACCAAAACTCAATCTGGTCAAATAGATGCCAAAACAGTTCAAATTGTTTCCCATGTAAACGGTTTGGTATAGATCTATACCTAACATACTTTAATCTTCATGTTTGGCGGATTGATTGATGAACGCAGTTTGTTGTGACTAGCAGGCAGGATAATGTTGCTATCTGTTTTCTTGTCTATTCCGTCATCACCCATTTTTCACTAACTAAACACTGTTTTAAGGTATCACGGTTTATAACTTAACTTACACTGTCACTTACGGCATATCTCCCGTGATTTTCAATTATTGTGAGCTCCCATGTAATTAAAAATCACGGAAAATTAAGTGCCAATGTAAGTTAAAATCTTTAATTATTGGGGTGTCTTGCAAGCTAAAAATTTTGACTTGGACAAGACAAAAGTCAGAAATAGGTACGTAATTACATTAAATTGACGTAAGCTACTGAAAAGTTTGTGTGAATACGAAACGCTTCGTAAGCAATTGCTGCTTGTCCACGCGCGCCCTCTGAATAAATTCAACAGCCCCTGGTTCTTCTGAAATGAGAAAAAAGAATATTATTTTAAATTCTTAGTTTTGGGTAAACCATATTTCCAGGAAATTTTCCTCTCTCTACGGTCTAGTGACCTTTATTAGCAACATCTATCGGCAGGTTTGAGAACTCCTTCCATATCAGAGGAGCTCCGGGTAGCCGTTTCTGGCAACGGTTTCCCTCAATTTTCCTCACTTTCACACACGTTAACATAGATGGCCATGCTTACTTGTTAAAACTACTTCAATTGAAATAAGAACACGGAAAATGCTGAATAGAAAAATATTGACTCGTTTTTTTACCAGGATTTAATGCTTAATTAAATATTAAATTTTAACAAACTACGTTTTTTAATATTTGCCTAACTCATATACATAATTCCTCTAATATTAACTATTTTGCACTTACATAAATATTTGAACCGGTTGTCAATGTCAAATATTCGGACCCATATTAGTGTTACTTGTTCATAAACTGATTCTAAAACTAAAGTTTATTTCTAGAATGCACTGACAGTTTGGCACATTTAAAATATTAAAATCTAGTATAAAACTAGATCCAGGCCTAGTCTAGGCCCTTTTTTTTCGGATGGCAAAATCATCAAATGACTCCTCCCGCTCTGCGTGGAGCAGGAGAAGAAGACTTTTACTGACTAAAACCCATCCATGTTCCTTCATCGCCCTTTGTGTTCCGGGGCCACGGTATCTCTTTCGAACTGTCCCGCAACCCCGGCTAGTCTAGACCCTGTACCTACCCCATCCTAGTCGACATAGTCGACCTAGTCTAGATCTAGTCTAGACTTAGAATTTAAATATAAAATCAAGTTTTCCTTACATTGGCTTACTTTTGAAACTGTGAATTGCCACTGTACATAGGTTTTTTGGCATTGTTTAAACTAACATGGTGACAATAACCACCTTCGGCTGATTACGTTGAGCTTGAAGAAAAGCTCCCACCAATCAAGCAACCGCCATGGTTTCCGTGTGTACTTTTCACGAGCACAAAGAAGACACTAAACCAATTGAGGAGCCAGGACTGGTAGATCTTAGTCTGGTGGAGATATTCCGATGAAACAAATGTAATTGCGGAACCTCATGACGATAGCTCACTTTTTGTCCTGCACTTTGAGGAAACTGTCCAAAGTCACTATCAACGTTGCCGATGCGGCAGAGTTGTGGTCAAAGCTAAGTTTATATTATTAATAATAATAAGAATCACCGACACGATGAAGAAGAAAAACTATACCCACAAAAAATATCCTCTAAATGATCCTTTAGAAAATAAAGTACCTATCTTTTTAGTATGCCATTAAATAAAACAGTAATGCGATTCAATAATGTAAAAACTATTTATCAAATGGAAAAAAAACGGAAATTATAAATGCGTAGGGACAGAATATATATATTGTTCCGTAACTATATTTTCAGCTTACTATTTTAAGTGAATTTGAGGAGTACTGACGTTTTTAAAGTTGTGAAATTTGTATTGCTGTGGTTTCATCAGCACCATACCATCCCAAGGACATCCACTGTGTATATCGCCTGATCCTGTGCTCCTGGTATTCAGCGGGCTTTCTTGGGCTTTACCCAGGTCCTCAGTTAGGCTTTTGGTACGTGGTCGCCACTCCAGACCCTATTGTTCCCATCAGCCATTCGTTGGTCGTGTTCATTGCCATTTAAGTTTGGCGAAGTTCATCGGGCAATGTTGGTTACTTTGGCTCCCGTGAAGGTCTCTTCATTCCTGATTCACAGCAGAGGGAATCTTCAAGCATTGCCCTCTCTTGCTATTGCTAACATAATAGAAATTCGTTGTTTTATAAATTTTATTTGAAATTACCCTTTCATAATCAAGGCTGTTGATGTAAACTGCATTATGAAAGAGTTATTAACGGCCCACTGCCTTATTGACGTTCAACGTTTATCATAAATCATAATAAAATAGCGGCGATTTCTGTGTGGTCATCTTGTTCTTCTAATACGCAATATATTTTTATACGGTGTTCACCAACATTTAGATTTTAGAGACTTCATCCCGGAGTTTATGTTTAAAATAAATAGATATTCAACCTTAAAAAAAAAGTTATGCCAGTCGTAAAAACTTTGCGGGGCAGGGCTTCGATAGTTTTATAAGTGAAGTGCTAATAATTGATTATAGAACTAATAACTAGATATAATAGATTATATCTAGTTATTAGTGGCCGAAGTGAAGTGATAGTTGTTACCTAAGAATATTATTATAAAAGTTTTTTCTCTGTTTCGTAGGTAATTGTGATTCAAGGTACAATTCAAAATGTCCAATGTCAATGGGTCAAAGGTGGCATCGTTTTATTCAGGAAAATCTGTGTTTGTAACTGGTGGTACCGGGTTTGTTGGCAAGGTAAGATTTCCTTTAATATTTTTGCTTTATGTAGAAAAAAAAAACGAAATGATTTGACTTGAATCAAATAATCTAATCTTAAAAATCTTTGAAAAATATCAAGCCATTGTGTATTTAGGTGTGTATTAAATCTAGATGGTGTCTCACCATCAAACTACGCATAGCCTTTTTATCATAGCTATGTGATTGAATATTGCTATAAACACTAGCTTATGTTCGTACAATCAATTCAAAGGTTTTCTGGAAGATATCGCTGTCAGCGATAAGACCACCATTGTAACCATAAAATTGTAAAACAGTTCTTTCAATTTTGGTGTCTAATATAGTATATTCTATTCTGTTTTATTCTATACTAATTTTCTTTGAGTAAAATGCGACTCAAACGTCTCTGCATTCGTATTCCACAGTCTGCCCTTACTAGAATTAAAAGGATGAGGACCATGAACGCACGTAGTTTCCTTCTAAATAGTATTCAAAACAGCATGTTTAATAATTCCAGACTTTAATAGAAAAGTTGCTGTACAGCTGCAGTGGGATTGACAAAATTTATGTCCTAGTACGTGACAAGGATGGGAAGCAGGCGAGTGAACGACTGGCGCGTATCACTAGCTCACAAGTAAGTATAGGTTTAAACATGCATTCCATATTTTGCCATAAAACTTTTGAATAAAAGATGGCCGACAAATTTTGAGTGTAAACCTCGACCCCTGTGGAGCAGTGGATACGTAGGTGTGTATGCACGTTTGTTCCAGTTCCAAGTTTCTTTTTTTTAATCAGTAATGTATTTTTGTATCATTAGGAGAGGAGAGGAGGTCGTGACTAAATAATAACAGCCGCTCGGGTCGATCTTTAGGTTAAGCCGTGCTTGCCTAGGTTGGTCTGTGGATGGGTGACCACTCATTATATGCCGAGTTTCCTCCGTGCCTTGGAAAGCACGTTATGCAGTTGGTCCTGGCTGTCATTTGTAGATCTTTGACAGTCGTTACAGGAATCAGTGGCCCAAAAAGTCTGATAACTAGTCTTACCAAGGGGTATCGTATTACCCAGTACTAACTGGGTTGTGGAGGTCAGATAGGCAGTCGCTCCTTGTAAAATACTGGTAATCATCTGCATCCGGTTAGACCGGAAGCCAACCCCCACATAGTTGGGAAAAGGCTAGGCAGATGATGATGGTATTCTTGTATGATTATTTAAATTCCTTAATTTTTCTCACAGGAATACAAATAATACCTGGAAATAATAGTAGAGACCTTTTATGCGCAAAAAGGTTCTGAGCGGCATCGAAATATGAATTTAAAATAACAAATTCTTGTTTTCAGGTTTTCGACAGATTAAAAGGAAGTCGAAATGAGGAGCTGAAAAAAATTACAGTCATTAGTGGGGACATTACCCGCGAATGTCTTGGATTGTCGGATGATATTTTAAAAATATTAGAGGATGAGGTACGTTAACTATGAGGTTCTAAGTACTTCAAATCACTGTTCCATACACAGACACTTATATACAGGGTTAGTTTTCAATGACCAGCCAAAATTTAAAATTAAGATCTAGATATCAAACCAAAAGTGCGTTTTCAATATTATTGTCAAATAATATAAAATAAAATAATAGCATTCATTTGAAAATGTCCTAAAAATTTCCTAAATTATTAAACCTAGTGGTAATTAATTCACTTGTGAGCGTGCATGCACCGCCAAAGGAGATAGTTTTTTTTAGGCCCCCTTCGATGTTGCATAAATATTATTCATATTACACCAAAAAAAGTAACCATTTTATTATAGTCTAATACGAAAGATTACATAGAAACGAAACCAGAATCTTAAAATCATAATAAATAAGTTATATAAGGTTAAGGTAATATTCACTCAGTTTTTTTTATTGTGTTCCATGAAACAAAAATCACTTTTAGTTTCGATTTGAACGTTTGTAGGTAACTAGAATTTTCATTTCAGGTATCAGTAGTATTTCACTTAGCAGCCACAGTGGCATTCAAGCTGCCTCTCAAAGATGCAATGCGGATCAATATAAATGGTACAGAAAATGTCATTGATTTATGTCGCCGGATGAAGAAATTAGAGGTGAGAGGTTTTCGCTAAAATCTCAAAAATAATTGTGAAGTTTAAACGTTTTTTTAACTGTGATTTCATTATAATGAAAAGACGTAGAGGAGCTCGTAGCTAAATAATAACAGCCACTCGGGTCGATCTCTTGCCTAGGTTATTCCGTGGATGGGGACCACCCATTACATACCGAGTTTCCTCCGAGCCTCGTAAAGCACGTATAGGCATTGGTCCCGGCTGTCAATTGTAGATCTTTGACCGTCGTTACAGGTAGTGTGGCCCGGAAGTTTGACAGCCAGTCTTAATAAGGGGTATCGTATTACCCAGTACTAACTGGGTTGTGGGGTTCAGATAGGCAGTCGCTCTATTTAAAATACTTGTATTCAGCTACATCCAACTAGACTGAAAGCCGACCCGAACATTTATGATACGATTATTTTGCTCTTAGAGAATATCACAAAACATTACAAAAAATGCCTACTTACCTATAATGTAACATTTGATGTCATGATTGTAGGCATACACTAGATATTAATGTAGAAATATTATGTTATGTACTTACATCGCTTATACGCTCGGTGAACGTCTAAACAAAATGCACAGGTTTCTATGTAACTTTGCGAAAACTATTTCGTAGGATGATGGGATTGACATACGGCCATTTTCATAGAGTTACATTACAAAGAAACCATTTCTCTCTGAGCTCTGTTATTGCAATATGCAGTTGTGGTCCTCCTCTGAATTGTACCTTGAACTTAGCTACTTTTACCTAAGTTTTTTTTGTTTCACACAGGCGTTTGTGCACGTATCGACAGCCTTCACTAATACAGACCGTAAATATATAGGTGAAGAGGTGTATCCCATGCCTATGAATTTAGAATCCGCCAGAGTTTTTGCTGAAATGTATTCACATAACGACGAGATTGTATCCAAGTTTATGGGTAAGATATTTGACATACACAATTTTGTAAATACTGGAATTGCTTGTTAATTAGTGTGTAATTTGTTCTTATTATTAATCGAATTATATTTATGACTATACTAATGCTAAAAGGCCTCGTTTACACGGCGAAGACAATTATGATATTTGATTTTACTTTAATTATCATTTTTTGGTATTATTATTACGGTCATCATCATCATATAATCACATTACATTGGTAACACATTACATGTGAACGTGTTTTTCCAAATTTTTCCCGTAAAATAGCGCCGTGTCCTGGCCGGGTCGCTTAGTGCACCAGTGATATCAGCCAACTATTTATTCAACCAGCCAATGATGGGATTGTGGTAGCCTCAAATACATTAGCAACTAATTTGTTGCGGGGTTATGAACTCATCAAAGTGTGATTTTCCTCTAAAATCCAAAAACAGCTGTCGAAAATTGAAATCAATGGTAACAAAATTTCCTGCCGTGGTTGCGGGACTGTTCGAAAGAGATACCGTGGCCCCGGAACACAAAGGGCGATGAAGGAACATGGTTAGGTTTTAGTTAGTAAAAGTCTGACACTCAGAGCGGGAGAAGTCATTTGATGATTTCCAATCCGAAAAAAAAAAAAAATGGTAACAAAATTTATAATATGTTACAGGAAAGAAGCCCAATACGTACACTTTTTCGAAAGCTTTTGCGGAAGAGCAAGTTATGAAGCAATGTGAAGTGTTGCCGACTGCCATCGTGAGACCATCTATAGGTAATAAGATTATATTATACTTGGAAATGGCTCTTGAAATTAATGAGTTCCTCACTTAAATATGTTTTTTAGGTAATTTACTGTTTTCCTGAAGTTATATTTAAAGCTATTATTAATAATGAAATTGTATGAAATGTTTTTGTAGGCTTCTTGTTGGGTTTCATCATATCAACGTACACCTTCACAGCAGATTGTTACTGCCTCACTGTTAGACAAAGTCGCTTGTTCATAGCATTTTTTTGTTTTGTAATCACAAAAATTGATAGTTAATATCATTTTAGATATTGTAGTCTTTGTATTTGCTTCGGTACTAGCTTCAAACTTTCAAATACTTTTTGCACAGTGAGGAGAATGTATGAGGTCGACGGACGACAGGGTTCAATTTCTAATTTTCAAGTATTTGTAGTGATTACTTGCAAAATGAGCGTGTATTGTTAACTTTTGTCTATAATTCTCTTTTTGTGACATTGAGAATATGGCAGTTATGTCAGACTCCTACTGACTTATAACCCACAATTCTTACTACTTCTATGAGTCGGAGACATGGGAGATAGTCGTACATTTCCGCGTTCCCTCGGCGGCTTCATGACCAATCTTTATACACCATTATTTTTAGGTCGTTCAGGAACCGAAGGCCAAAAACTCGAACATCAAACTCGGAACGATTGGGTCTGATTTTTTTCTTAAAAAAAAAAAATATAAATAAAAAAAAAATTGCGTTTTTTTTTTCAAAAGTAAGATAAAAAAATCACGAAAAATTAAATTTATAATATTTTTTTATTTGAGTTTATGGCTCTCGGTTCCAGAACGACCTAAAATTAACCATGTATACAACCGTAATGTTACGTTATGTTTCCAGTGATATCAGCTATCAAAGAGCCATGTCCTGGCTGGATAGACACATGGAATGGTGCCACTGGGTTGTTCATCGGGATGTCAGTTGGTGCGCTAAAGGTGATTCAGGGTAAAGGAACCAATATCACAGATTTGGTGCCAGTCGATATTGTTACAAACCTCATTATAATTGCTGCTACGAAATGTCAGAAGTAAGTGGTACTTATCATTGAGCTATTACTACTGCGTATAGAGAAGACAGCGCGAACAAAAGGGTCCGTGGCTTAGGCCCCCAGTGGTCGAGGCACCCGTGGCCGACGCCCCCGATTCGATAAATTTAATTCAAAGCAATCGCGCGGGGGGCAGCTAACCCATATATAGATGCTGTGGCGAGCAAGCGACTGAGTGAACTACGGCCGACCGACCGCAGTTGAACGGAGCACAGATTTTGTTCGCGCTGTCTTCTCTATACGTATGAGCAGTATCACAATGGTACTTATGATTATTTTTATTTCGTGATTATTTTTTGAAGGTAGATTAAAAAAATCTTGACAAAATTACTAATTAACCTCTTTTATTACTTAAGAGAGGTTAATTAGTAAATTTGTCAAGATCTTTTTTTTATTAATAAACTATATCTTCCGTAAGAGGCAACTAAGGGACTTACCAGAGAATGGCAGCAGGGTTCTCTGTGCTTTTGTAACAACCGCACTGCGATCGCCTACCCGCCTGCCAAGCGTGTCGATTATGGCAAAAACCCCCCTTTGGAGGAGGCCCATGGCCAGCAGTGGAAGTATTTCGGCTGAAATGATGATTACTTAATATGTTTGTACCTTGTCAAACTTGTAACAAACACATTGTGTTACCTTGTCTGAATCATTACGTAATAGTCCTTTCACCGTTATTTTAGATTTACCCACAGTTTTTGCTTTGTTTTTCTCGTTGCTGCAGTTGCTACATGGCTGAATGCTGTCATTGCTGTCACTTTTCAAATTTTTAACTCCGTTATATCGAAGGACTAGTGGGAACGAAAATTCCCATTAGTTCTACCGTATAATTGTGTAATAGAACAGTAGAAGTAGTGGGACTTTTTGTTCCCATTAGTTCTACCGTATAATTGTGTAATAGAACAGTAGAACTAGTGGGACTTTTTGTTCCCATTAGTTCTACCGTATAATTGTGTAATAGAACAGTAGAACTAGTGGGACTTTTTGTTCCCACTAGTTCTACGATTTTGTACCACCTGAAATCGTAGGACTAGTGGGAAAAAAAAGTCCCACTAGTTCTACCGTAGAACTGTGTAGTAGAACTAGTGGGAATGAACCATACTTTCAATTTGATTGCGGATATTCATCCTTATCCTAATTCATTTGGGGACGGCGCAGTATGTCTTGTTCTTCAATACTTCTCTATTACTCGTCATCTCATCAGACATTTGATTGCAGATCAAAACAAATTAGAGTGTACAACTGCTGTACAGGAAGATCGAATCCTATCACGTGTGATGGAGCCGGTATCATCACCAGGAGAGTGGCTCACAGGTTTTCATTAAGTAAGTTTGTTGGGTCTTGTATCAGTTGTAAGTATGGTTCGACCTCATGAATACTTCGTCAGTGAAGGCTGATTGTCGCTTGCATCTCAGAAACGAAAAATACCATTTATATTTGAATATCTAAGTGTGACATAGACAATAGACAATCGAAAGCAAATGATCAGGTCAAAGTATACCTAAGTGAAAATCACCGATCATAGGATAGTTCTCAAAATTGGTAAAGCATTTACGAGGTCCACTATACCTTAAACTTGCATCAGTTATTATTTAGAAACACGAATGATTCATGAGGAGCTCGTGGCTAAATAAAAACAGCCGCTTGGATTGATCTTTAAGTTAAGCCGTGCTTGCCTAGTTTGGTCTGCGGATGGGTACAACCCATTACATACCAAGTTTCCTCCGTGTCTCGGAAAGCACGTTAAGCCGTTGGTCCCGGCTGTCATTTGTAGATCTTTGACAGTCGTTACAAGTAGTCAGTGGCAAAAAGTCTGACAACCAGTCTTACCAAGGGGAATCGTATTACCAAGTACTAACTGGGTTGTGGAGGTTAAATAGGCAGTCGCTCCATGTAAAATACTGGTATTCAGCTGCAACCGGTTAGACGGGAAGCCAACCCAACATAGTTGGGAAAAAGGCTAGGCAGATGATGATAAAATATTGAAATGAGTTCAGCGAGTTCAGAAAGTTTCACCTGTTGCTTATTTTTTTCATTTCATGAAACAAGCTAAAAACAATATTGTTTTCCTTATTTTTAGATGAATTCCCGTGGCCCTTTATTATGTTTACTCCCCGAATGTTTTTATACTATTTAATAACCTTCACGCTGCAGCTTATACCTGCTTGTTTGATTGATCTATGGTTTATAATAACTGGAAAGAAAGCGACGTGAGTAAACTTTTATTTTATCCTTTCCGGTCCCCTTATAAAAAGGGTCTAAATACTCGTAGACCCTTAACGAAACCGAAAGCCACTTGTTTTCCCCGTCATTGTGATTTTTTTTTGTTCTGGACTATATAGTTCGGTTCAAACTTAATGGCGGCTCGCAAGTTAGCTGCGAGTGACAGTCTGCGCAGGAATAACGCTTTAAACTTTATGGCGATTCGGAACATCTAATGTAAAGCTGCGCAGACAACAATTTTAGGTATTAACGCGGCGCAGATGACGCATCGTTTAGTCTGTGTAATGCGCAGACAGTCACTTGCAGCTAACTTCCGAGCCGCCATTAAGTTTGAACCAAACTATACCTGAAAACCTAGTTACAGAGATATTGGGGGTCAAAGTTCCAACTTGTTCACAAGTTTCTTTTCAAATACTGCATACTAGTTTTTAAGGTCATAAACTTTAAATAACTCTATAACCCGTTTACTATTAAATGGGTCAGCACAATGTTTTGAGTGCGTTAAATTGAGTTTTACCGTAAAACTTGATTTTTCACCCCAAAAAAAAAGTAGCTTCCCAGCAATAATTTTTGCGTAGAGTTTGATGTACAGAATGCTATATAATGTATGGGGTCGTTTGAAAACACTTCTAGTCTGAGCAGGACAGTTTTAAGAGCCTATACTACCTCAGATTAGCAACTCTATTTGTGGAGGTTCAAACTTCGTTTGTTATACTGTTAGAATAAAGTTCTAATCAGCTTGCACTACAAAGCGGTTGTTACGTCAGTCACTGCGGCCGAATAGTGCGAAATGAGTGGTTTTTATTCTTTATAAAATCAAATTTTCGTCTTTTGGAAAAAATAAAAAACATAAGACCTGCTATAAAGTTAGTTCAGTTAGTATGCAAAGTTTCATGATCTAATTTGAAGTGCTTTTTGAATACCAGCGGTTTATTGTTCGATTTGGAGGTAACTTTGGGATTTTTTTCTATCGAGAAAATTTTATGAAATCGTGTTTTCGCCAAACATAAGACCTAGCATTAATCCTCAACTTTATCATATATTTATTTCAAAATTAATGCTGCAGTATTTTAGGCGTAACGGAGGTTCATGCTATGCCATTTGAGGTAGTATACGCCCTTAAGGAAATTGGTCGATGTCTTAAATATGAGGTGTTCTTCTAAAGGAGATTATTTTTAAAATCTGAAAACATTTTCTTTTATCATAGCTGAGCCGTACGACCAATATTAGCGTTGTTTTTGAAGATTGTATTGCTGTTAAAAATAAGTGTTTTGGTATTTTCAAACTAATATAATTATATAGCAACCGGGGGTTAATTAAACAATTGTTACAATAAAGGTTCTACCTTTTTACAACTTTTTTTAGTTTTTATTAATTGTTTTTTTTTTTATTACGCTTAAAACAGTTTAAATAAAACTATGGTTGTAAGTATTTTCAAACTTAAATAGCAGCGGACTGTTTAATGGTAGACTCTCGTTGTAGTAATTAAAAACTGTTGAGGATGTTATTTCCCATAAGAATTTTTTTTCGGCTTTTTAATTTTTCGGTCCGGTTTGAATGATGTATTTTGTTGGTTTAAGCCTCGTTCTAGCGCTCCGTTAGCTGACCATAACATTGCACATAATTTTAATAATAGAACAATATTTAAATCTTTTATTACCTTATTTTCTTTAGCGTTGGAAAAGTGTTGTCAATTAATATTCTATTATTTTTCTACAGACAAAGGAAGCTACAATCCCGTCTGAAAAAAGTAATAGATGCAGTAAAATTCTTTTTACTCAACGAATGGAAGTTTTCTGACGAAAATGTAATAAATCTTGTGAATACGATGACATCAGCAGATAGAGAAACTTTTAATATTGACGTACATAGCATTAATTGGGAAACGTGTATCAGAGATTTTATTCTAGGAACTAGAAAATATTTGTTGAATCTTGACAAATAGATATTATTATCGTTATATGTACTGGTTCTTGTAAGGTACAAATTTTGTCCTTTCTAACACAAAGGTTGATTGTTATAGATGCCATGTGAATGTGCCACTGATTTTCAGTTTCGAGCATAAATACCTAACCTAACTATTAAATAATAAACAGAAGTAACAAGCGATTTTCGATTAAGCCTTGATAGATATTGGTGTCGATTCTGTTGTGCACAAACTAAACGTAATTTAGGCTATTGTTATCTTTTTCTCTTTAATAAAACGAGAAAGACATGGACATAATTTAGAGCTGTCAAATTTAGTTGGAACTAATATTTCCATACAAATGAAGGGTGCACGAAAAAACATGTCGACTAAAAATACGGTGAAGCGCAAGGCATAAACTAGTTTGATATCTCTAACTTAGTTCATAGCTACAGTCGTCCTTTTCTCGCACTGCCTGTTAGTAAAAGATAGCAATTTAATTTGTGCACAACAGAACCGACACCATTATAATATGGTGTTACAAATATGTCTTTTTCGGTCTTGTTTTAAAGTCGCAGTTGCTATTTCACGAGAAACCGATAAATCGTGTAGTTTATGGTTTTGTATTTAAGCTCATGACTGTATATGAAGTTTAAATAAATAAGTTTATATTTAGCATAAAAATGGCTTCTTGTTTAGGGTTATGATTTGATGTTTAAAAAATGGTCGTGTTTCATAATATTATTGTAAGTGTATTTGGAATTGTTTAATGAATGAACGGAGTTAAGAGGGAACAGACCCTGCGAGGAATTTGACAAGTAGGTATTGGAAGAAACTACAACAGAAGAAACTACTGTATTGCCGTCGCGCTGCATCAAGCCTGCTCCCGTACGGTTTGATAAGGACAGCTGCAGCTCAGACCGATATTTTAACACGAAAATTTTATGCATTCCTAAATTTACAAATGTACGTCTAAATTCCCTATCAATTTTTTTATGTTATAAACTTTTTGAATTCGTCTGATAAGCTTCTAATCACGGCCGTTAAAATTGGGCATTTTTTGTATTTTTTATCGGGTCATATAGTTAGTTGCTGAAAAAAAGGAAACGACAGGGATATGTCTACAGTAGACCGAGGCATTATTCAGGAAGAAAAAAGAGGAATACAATTGTTTGGAGAATCGCAAAACCTGTTCTCTCTTAAGTTAAGATAATGTTCTGTAAAGCCATTTTAATTATATTGTTGTACATAAAACAAATAAAGTTTCCTATAATATAAAAAGGTTTACAACGAATTTCAGCATTTTATTGGTTTCATTATGCTAATATATTTTTTTGGTGTTGGTGGATTTTGTGTGGATTTTCGTTTGGTGTTGAAAATTACAGTACGTACTTCAAAAATGACCCAACGCTTACGGAATGAGTCGCGCAGACTTTGAAATTCTTGCTGCATACTAAGTAGTTTCAATGCAATATGGCTTCAGATTATGACCTAAAACCTGAAGAATAAAACAAAGTTCATGTTAATGAGATTATAGGCTAGTTTCCACCATTAATAAATTGCAAATCTATTTAGTCCGTCAGTTAATAATGGACACGTATTTTTTTTTGTAAATCAATGAATATTGACAAAGATAAAACGCATCAAAACTCGAGAGTCCGGCGCGTGACGTTACAACGCACTAAAAATTATAGCACGGTGGCGCCAGTGGCGCGGCGTGACGTATTGAGAATAAAATTTTAAAATCGTCGAATCTTCGTCAATTTTGGGTTTACGTAACAAAAGAAAAAATATGTGTCAATTTTTTTTGATAATTTTACTGACGGACTAATTACTACTACTAATAATTTTTTTCAGGACACAAGTCTATTAAGCCCAATTTTATTTTCATTAATCCAAAACGACACCATAGAAACAGCAGCACATTACAACAAATAAAAGAGACAAAGTCCTTACAATAATTACCGATTACTTAAAATAACAGCACGCCTGTGCCCCAAGGGTTAGGGCAGAGGTGTACCTACCGTACCCATGTAATAGGGGGTGAGCCTATTGCCATCACTACAACTACTACAACAGCCCATAACATCCACTGCTGGACATAAACCTCTCCCATGATGGGAGGAATTTGCCGTAATCTCCACGCTTGGCAGGCGGATTGGAGATCGCAGTGATGAAAGACTAACAGAAAACGCTGCTGCCCATTCTCTGGTCAACGGAAACGCAAGGTGTTCTGCCTCAGACATTAGTCGCTTTATACGACACCCGTGAGTGTAAAGGGTTGGTTCTATTCTACTCTGATGATACTGTCTCGAATCCAGACTCCGTGGCTGCTACTAAGAAATTCCTGATGGAAAACCCCAATAACAATTTGCTCAACCCGGAAATCGCATCCAGGACCCCATGCTCAGCAGTACCACTTGCGATGTGACCTTAGACCAACGAAGCAGTAAACGAGGCTGTAAATAAAAAATATATATGCAAAGTCCTGACAATTTTACCGACTACTCAAAATCATCATCATCTGCCTAGCCTTTTCTCAACTATGTTGGGATTGGCTTCCAGTCTAACCGGATGCAAGTGAATACCAATATTTTACTTGGAGCGACTGCCTATCTGACTACCACAACCCAGTTAGTTCTGGTTAATACGATACCCCTTAGTAAGACTGGTTGTCATACTACTACTTAAAATAAATAAATAATAAAACAAACCAGGACCACAACGTAACCGAGCAAAGTCACAGGATGTCACAGTACTCACATACGTATTGATCTCGGCTTGCCAACTAACGAAGCAGAATGCTCACTAAATCATAGGATTATACGCACTATCTCACTCATGCAGGTAACACAGTTAAAATAAATGAAGGTTTAGTATCAGCTGAGAATAGTTTGTGCTGTGTGTTCTATTGTGTGGCTGGATGACAGATTTATGGATATCTCTGTGCTTGGTTCTTGTTATTGGAGGGAAATGTAGTCTGTTGGTAGTGTCATGGTGTTGAAAAACAAAAAACGAACGCTAATATTCTTTTCCTCTGAACGAAGTCTGCTATATTCTTCTGTGCAACTTAAATAATCCACTTTGATTCTGGGTTAAGCAAATAATATCCTTTAGGAATATCTTGGTGCTGTACACATTTTAAAACACGATTCGTCAGTTAGTTACGTTAAAAGTCCTAGGAGATAATGACATTTTGACTGTGGCAAAGTTTAAGCTGAAATACACGCGTATTTACAGAATTTAATTTGTTCGACCGCGAATCGTATTTTAATCAACATACAACCTAACACTGGCTTGCTAATTTCAAGAAAACGTAAGAAATTATGAATTTCGCTTCCCCCGTAACAACAGCAAAGTACAAAAAAAAGCCAATACGGGTCAGAAAAATCACAAGCCTAAGTTCGTTTTCATAACTGTCAGTCATTTTTGCGATTTCAAACACAAACGCGAATTTTATAGTCATAATGCCGTACTACTTAATAATTCCATGCTAAATCCATAGCCGTATCGTTGATTCTATTTTTGAATACGACTCAACCTGACCATAGATTCTAGAACGTTCGCATTCCAACCGGGTTCATCTTGCTTTAATGTTCTATTTGACATGCCCGTATCTCGTTACCATGCAGTTTGCGTTGGCATCAGCACAAGTATTGAGGTTTGTGGGGACACAGCTTAGCCATATGAGATGCTAAATTCATATGCGTGGATGTGTTAGAGAATTTTAATCGTTTTCATGCTGTTAAAATTACATAGAATGGTCTGACGGTGAAACGGATTGGAAAGCTGCTTAACACCAAAGTTTATTTCGCTATTTGTGGTGTTTAATAAATATGTTATGCGTGCTGTGGTAAGGGATGCGCGGTGGAGGGAGTGCGGGGCGATGCGCCGCACTCTCAGTCTAGTTCGAACAGCCGTAGCGACAGCATGTCTAACGCAGTAATATTGGAAACAGTGTTTTACTGTACAACCCAACCCTGAACGAAAACACCACACTGATATATGGTTTTAACTCTAAACCCTAACTAGTGCACGAGTGAACACCACACTATTGTTATACTATGCTTGAAAAGTTGATATTTGTCGGAGGCGGTTCTGCATTTTGCATATCGATGATAAAACAGTAATCAGTAAAAAAAACCGAACTTATTAACGCTTTATCCAACCTCCAGATAGAATCATTTCCATCAGGAGTCTCGTAATATCAGCTCCCACAACTCCACGACAACCTAAAACAACGAAGCAGTACCGTTTAAGAACGTAAAAAGAACCATTACTCAAAAGCCCATGAGAAAATGGAGTAGAGACTAGAGACCCTTTGGACTATCCGATTCAAACCTAAGATGAAATTCAAAATTTTTTGGTTCAGAAACTGGTTTTTTGACCAAAACTCAATATTTTTGTCAGGCACCTGATAAGTTTTATTTCATAGATCCCTAGCCCGCGTTTAGGCTCGTCTTTGGACACCTCGCTCGCGCCCCTAGATCGAAAAAAATTAACCCTTTAAGGGCCTATACTACCTCAAATGGCTTAGCATGATCCTCCGTTACGCCTAACATACTGCGACATTAATTTTGAAATAAATATATGATAAAGTTGAGAATTAATGATAAGTATTATGTGTGACGAAAACACGATTACATTAAACTTTTCTCGATCGAAAAAACATCCAAAGTAACCTCCAAATCGAATAATAAACCGTATTCAAAAAGTACTTCAAATTAGATCATGAAACTTTTCATACTAACTGAATTATCTATAAAGCGTGTCTTGTGTGTTTTATTTTTTCGAAAAGACGAAAATTTGATTTTATAAAGAATAAAAACCACTCATTTCGCACTATTCGCCTGCAGTGACTGATGTAACAACCACTTTGTAGTGCAAGCTGATTAGAACGTTATTCTAACAGTATTTCAAACGAAGTTTGAACCACCACAAATAGAGTTGCTCGGAGAACCGCATTAAGAAAGTAAAAAGAACCATTACTCAAAACCCATGAGAAAAAAATAGAATAGAGACTAGAGACCCTTTCGATTATCCGATTCAAAACAAAATAAGCATACCTACATTATATTAAATAATTTCATAAAGAATCAAAACGACAAACCATCGAAAGGGTCAAGACCGCCGTTTAAAAGGTTTGTCCTTTTACCGAGACCTTACTTTGCATTCAGAAGATGGAGGTAGTTAGAGATAAAATGTAGGTCATCTCCATTCATTATACTGATCTTGCTGAGTATATTCGACATCATAATTAGTTTACCATCCTAAAGTTGAAAAACTGCTCAATTGGAAATTCATTGAAGACTCTGCCCTGGAGTGTAATGTGGTGCCCTGGACTTAAAAAAAAGGCGGACGCCGTCTCCTTTAGCACTGAAGCACCCATAGTTAGTCAGAGCGCTAATATAGACACGCACACTTTCACACCATAATAAGTCAATGTGTTTTATAGTAATTCAATGTGTTTTATTTTACCTATAATTTAACAATATTCGTCACAAAAACTTGTAATAAAACCCAAGTTCAAGGGAAATCTTATTGAAATATTGTTAAAAAGTGGGTAATTTTCCTTCATCTGGCATCCAAAGACACACGCACACACGGTTACGCCGCCGCCATTGTGGTGCTTCAATTGTTTTTTTTAGTGAAGTTCCATCTGCCTTTTTAAGGTCCATGGTGGTGGTTACAAACGATGGGATAATCAATATCGTGTCGTATCCCATAATTTGTCAAATCGCGGTTGCGGGGAATATCGCGTCTGTCGGGCCTGTCTGTGGGGCCGAGCCGATTCGGCACGTATGATTAAAACGACGATATCTCCGAAACTACGTTAGTTAGCTTGCTACCAGTTATATCGTGGGAATCTTTATTAAATTAGCTAACACCTCCACACAGCCGCGGCTGGCTTTACTACTAGCCAAGCACTTTTATCGTATTACCGCGGCTGGCTAGTAGGACTAGCCATATTCTTGTGTAAAGGTCATTATAATTAAAAAAAGAAACAATTATTTCAAAAAGTTATTGTTGTATGTCCACAAATACACATTATTTCTCATAAATAAAACAAAAGAACAGACTTCGCCATACATTTTTTTATCTCTCAAGCATTACAATAACGTCATTTACGACTGCCGTGTTCGAAACAAAAGAATGGGTTTGTTTACGGGTATATTGTAAGAACGCTAAACGACTAGTGGCTTGGTATAAATTTTAATAATAATGTTTGGTTCACAAACTTAGCACAGAAAGAGTTTTAGCTGTTGTTTGTTCATATTACATAAGCTGATGGACGCTATTGAAAGCACCAAACTTGTGGCCTAGTTCTGGGCTGACTCAATTTAGATTGTCGTCGACACGCCAAAAGGAAGAAGGTTGAATGCACGATACCTCTCGGGACCCGGCCATGCCTCGTGAGGCACGGACAGAAAACTCCGTTGAGCCCCGCCGTGCCTCCGGAGGCACGGCTGGATCCAGCAAATTCAAACCTTATTTGTACTTGACACACAGTTCAAAATCGTTAGGCAATTTTTTACCTGTGGTGCCTGACAGTAGTCGATTCGAACGATGCCAAACACTAGTAACTTATAACGGGCAACATTAAAAAAAAAAATATAGAAGCGCGTCAGTCGACTTGAAACGTCAGTGCAGGTAAACATTGAGTGCCACTCGAGTGATTTATTGTGTTTTTGTTTAGATAAGTGCTTGAAAACGTTGTGAAGTGAATGTTTATTACCTTATTATTGTATAATACTACTTTGTAGCAAGATATTTAGGTAGAACAATGAACCAAAATTATTTTGTGAGCCAACAAAATTTTCGTCGAACGATTTTTTTGTCAACATGGAGTGAACAATTGGAAATGTGAATTTGACTGTTCTAAAATGAAATATGGTCTTGGAAACAGCAAAAACAAGGTAAGTAATAATGATAATTCATTATTTTCATGTATTCGAAGCATACATATTCATATTTATATAGATTTCAAGTGTTTTCAAATCGAGGTCAATGACAATAAAATAACAGTTCGCCGTATACGAGTTTTTTGTTACAATCTAGTTGAAATCTGATTAGAATGTATCAGTAAGACTCTTATATGAATTATGTATTAGGTTACTTGTGTATTTGTTACATTGGTTCTAAAGTTTCGTGTAAATTGAATCAGTATTTTTACCAAAAATAAATAAAATACGGCCACAGGTCTTAGCGCGGCAAATTCTCATATGTCATCTATCTCATATCCTTTGTTTATAATACTGAAGTGGTTTCACAAGTGCTGTTTATATAATAAAACACGTCTGTTAATTAACGATTCCAACAATGTTTACGGCACAAGATAAGCTTTCATAGAACTCGAGCTCTAAGTGGTTTTATCAAGTGGGGTCGGATGACGCATGCGATGACGTAATGCGGCTGCGACGGCGGGGCGGGAGAGTTGTTTACCGTTTATTTCGCTTGGTCCTTGAGAGAAAGAAGAAATAAGAAATAAAAAAATTTAAAGAAATATTTGTGTCAGTAAAACAGTCAAGCAAGCAAAGTAGGTTGTGCGGGCGCTGCTGCTGCGGTTGCTGAGATCCTCAAGCGGTGCAAATACTGTACCTTATTGCTATCTCCAGTTTCTAGGGTCGAAAAGCATGGGTCATGTCAAACGTCTCGCCGATTGGTCGACACCACGTGACCAGACTAGGGCTGGCTCTTTCTTAGACCAAAGAATTAGCATTGCTATTCAACTTGGCAATGCTGCCAGTCTTCTAGGCACGTTCCCGGATGACAGCTATGCGGAGAAATACTTTGTTGCCTAAGTATCCTATTGTCGTTGTTGTATAATTATGTATAACTAGCGTATGCCCGCGGCTACGCCCACACCGCGTGGAGTCCGGTAGTTGTCCCACAAAATCACAACTGGGATGAAAAATATTCTATGATTGTGTTAATCTAGGTCATAAACTATCTGTGTGTTAAATTTTATTTAAATTCGTTTAGTAGTTTATGCGTGAAAGAGTAACAAACATACCTACACACATATACACACACATACAAACCTTCGCATATATAATATTAGTGTGATGAGATATGGTATATATATTTAATTTTAGTTTTGTTTAGTTTATATTATTTTAGATATATTTGTAGTTTTTCACTAAAACGTTCACAGTTCAACAGTTAAGGGCTACATATCCCTCAAATGGCTTAGCATGATCCTCCGTTACGCCTAAAATACTGCAGCATTAATTTTGAAATAAATATAATAGTAATGTTGAGGATTACGGATTATTGCGGATTGAGGTTATTGATTAGTTGGGGTGGAGGTTAATAAGTGTGACGAAAACACGATTCCATAAACTTTTCTCGATAGAAAAAAAACCAAAGTTACCTCCAAATCGAACAATAAACCGCTGGTATTCAAAAAGTACTTCAAGTTAGATCGTGAAACTTTGCATACTAACTGAACTAACTATAAAGCAGGTCTTATGTGTTTTATTTTTTTAGTCCAATCAATTGATTTTTGGTAAATCGCAAAAAAACCACTCATTTCGCACTATTCCGCCGCAGTGACTGACATAACAACCGCTTTGTAGTGCATGCTAATTAGAACTTCATTATAACAGTATTTCAAACGAAGTTTGAACCACTACAAATAGAGTTGCTAATTTTAGGGTTGGAAGGGCCTTAGCGTAAAATTTAACCATATGGAGTTTTACGTGAAATAGTTTTAATCCTAGTAAAGTTTTAGTTTATTAAGATAAGTTGACAAATCTGGTAAAGCAATTATGCGGTTGACTCTACCTTAGTCAAGGATTATAATAATTAGGTGTGGATAACCAAGCGTACTGAAATCTTGATCTTTCATGCATGGTCGGCTTTTTGTATGAGATAATCAGCACAAATTGGCAATTTCGATATTATTGGCGGTGCTCGTTATTATGTGTGTTCATATTAGATTCGAAGATAACGAATGATCTTTGGGAGAGAATGCATACGTGTAGGTAAATGGCGGTGAACTGATTAAATTTACAGTTCCCTGGGGGTGGATTACTGTATGAGTGAAATCTGGTTTTGGCATGATACATTTTTTTTGTCATTGAGTTAACATAATATATCTATGGTTTTTGTTATGAACTGTTTCTTACAGTGTTTGACAGACGTCCTGAAAAGTGCACTCACGTCAATTTTTTGCTTTCAACGATTTGTCACTTTTTATTTAGGATACTTTTACTTAGGGGCTATTTATCCCTCAAATGGCTTAGCATGATCCTCCGCTACGCCTAAAATACTGCAGCATTAATTTTAAAATAAATATTTATTATAATAAAGTTGAGGATTAATGCTAAGTCCTATGTGTGACGAAAACACGATTTCGTAAACTTTTCTCGATAGAAAAAAATTCCAAAGTTACCTCCAAATCGTACAATAAACAGCTGGTATTCAAAAAATACTTCAAATTAGATCATGAAACTTTGCATACTAATTGAACTAACTATAAAGCAGATCTAATGTGTTTAATTTTTTAGTCCAATTAATAGATTTTTTGGTAAATCGCAAAAAAACCACTCATTTCGCACTATTCGGCGCAGTGACTGACGTAACAACCGCTTTGTAGTGCAAGCTGATTAGAACTTTATTCTTACAGTATTTCAAACGAAGTTTGAACCACCACAAATAGAGTTGCAAATTTTAGGGTTAGAAGGGCCTTAATTACTGTATCTAGCTTCTACTCAAATCTTACCGTTTAACTTATAGTTTTTTGTCCACCGTCGTAAGAACCCAACGTTCTAAGTACCTCTTATCACAATTTCTTCTTCTCGAGTTGATACTAAGATTACGATGTCTTTTAAATCGTCTTCCAAAGGTAAGAATGACGATGTCTTTTTAACCGACTTGCAAAGGTAAGAGGTTCTCAATTCAACTGAGTGTTTTTCTCGGACTCAACATCAAAGTTTAGATGCTCCTTTCATCTGAACTGTAGGACGTCTTCCTTTATTTGAAGTAAGAAGCGTATTTTTAGCTGTTACGTCTTTCCTCTTAAGTAAGATTAATAAATTCTCGTTTTCACTAACACTAGGCAACACCCCAGTACCCAGTAAACATAACATTTGAATCATAACAAACAACAACAAGTATTTTTTTTACATTTATCATTTGTAATTAAAATTATTTACAGATGTACACCTATTACTCTTTTTCCCTGCATCACCTAAAGGTTGACTGGTAAAAAATTCATTCGTCGTTGATATTGCAATACGTTCAATGTCAGTTTTGACGCACTTTAGAGGCGAAAAACACTTTTTTGTGGAAATTATTGGGTTACGGCAATAATTGTTTTTTTTTATGTTTGATAGGTAATTTAGTTTCTCATGGTTTGAGATTAGATTATAATACTAAAATTATTTTTGTCAAGAGATAATGTCACATAGAACCTATTGCATTTAGTTTTATGGGTAATATTTATACGATTGTCATGACATGTAACATTTTGCTTTTTTAATTATAAAACAAGCACATTTTATGCTAGTTAAATACGTATTACTATTAGTAACACCATAAAAATAGAGAAGACATGAAACTATCTTGCAAAAATCTACTAAAAACAATAAAGTTCCTGTCAAGAAAAACTGTTGCTGTTCAAATCCTGACATAGAACAATTACAATATCAAAAAATGATTGATTTTGGGCACGTGATGTATTGCAATTGTTCGATATTAAATGTTTTGATTGGCCGTTCACGTAGAACGTTTTACGGATGCATTCGTTTTTAAGATTTAAAACCGATTCGCAAAAAAAAAAAAAACATACAAATTAGACAAAGAACGGATTGCAATATCAACGACGATGGCATTAAGTCCGCCTCTGTACTTTGTGCTGAAAGTATTAAATAAATAAGCATTTTGCACTAAAGTGTAATATTATCAAGAATGCACAATATATTAATAGCAATTCTAGGGTTCTTACGATATTATTGTATGAAGATCTAATCATAGGTATTTCTATGAAATATGGAACTGCAAATAACGGTTCCCTGTTCATTCAAAGACGTTTATTAGAGTAATAACTATAAGAAACTGCACGTATAATATTAATTACTGTTGCTTTAATGCTTACAATTAAATGACAATATTAACAGTTCTGGGAACTTGGTTATGGTTCATAAAGCATCTGCAATAAGTAAAGCATTAATTATGGTTTCTGTCTATTGTTACTTGGAATATAATGTTGCATGGCTCCTTTGGGGTGGTCTTACGGAACTCACGTTGCCATCTTATATACTCAATAACTTCCATTCACAATTTAATGTTTACACATCAACCAACTTATCTGTGTAGCCGGGAAAACACAGAACTAAATAAATTTATCAAGTTTGACATATCGATACAAATTTTTTGTTAAGCCCTCAGACTAAATAAAAAGGTAGACGCACCTCTGCGAACAGCAAAATGAGGATCGTCAAATTACGTCTCGCTCTGTTCATACACGCTCACACGCACACATATTCATCAAACTACAATTAAACTATACCTCAATAAATGCACAACAGGTTAACGAAACCGGCCTCTTTTCTCTGTTCGCAGAGTTCCGTCTTTACCTCTTTATTTGATCTGAGGCAACGCCATCTTGATCTGCGCACTTAAAGTGGTCATACTATGCAAACATCACCCTCCTGAGAATGTCATTCAAGCGCGAAAATAAATATGCTAAGAAATGCGCCATAAAGAAATAAACACTGAATATCTTTTTTTTTCTTATTTCCAGCCTCCTGATTGGTTGATATTTTAGTCACGGTATTAGCAGGCTATTTTCGAATATTCTTTTTCATTACTCATACTCTGAAAGTAGGTCTGAAGTTGCCTGAGGAGCGGGTTGAAAGTAATACTTTTCAGCCCTAGGGAGAATCGTTTTCAACTGACAGCTGTCAATTTTTTTTTTTTTTCCATTTGTTCCTGACGGAACAGGCTAAGGTCTGAGACCATGCTGCCTAGTCATTAGTTAGCATTTTTCTTGAGTAGGATAGATCCAGTAAAATTCATCAGTATGTTGACAGCTGTCAAATTATTAAAAAAAAAATGGTTCATTTTTCTATTGAACCATGTTCGAACTTTCTATACAGCCACGATGTAAAATTGAAATAACATAAAGTCAAGTATTAATTAAAGAATATATATATTTTAAATATCTTTAATATAATTAAGCTCCAACTATTTCTTTAAAATAACATAGATTTGGGAAAAATATTTACGATTTTTTGATGATGAAAATGAAAAATAGGTATAGGCTGAATAGCTGGCCGGCCACAGAAAAAAAAGCAAAATAGGTGGGAAAGCGGCAATAGGGTAGATGACACCATCCCTACTATATATATTATATATATATGGGGTAAAGTACCCCGTACTCAAATAAATAAAAAAGAAATTAATCTTAATTTTAAATAAAAAATAATTCTTAAATTTATAAATAATTTTTATGAATTAATATTATTTTTTAATAATGAAAATAAATTTAACTTAAGAAAATTATATAATAATCAAACATTTTTAATTAATATATTTAATATATTATTCGATATCGATATTCGATATTCGATATATATTATATTATATATAATATTATAAATGCGAAAGTAACTCTGTCTGTCTGTCTGTCTGTTACCTTTTCACGCCTAAACCGCTGAACCGATTTTGATGAATTTTGGTATAGAGATAGATGGAACCTTGGGAAAGGACATAGGGTACTTTTTATCCAGATCCCGATCCCGATCCCGGAATTATACGGGTGGAAACGCAGAGTGCAGTTGTGTATCGTATATCCCTACTAAATGAATTTTGGTATAGAGATAGATGGAACCTTGAAACGGTTGTGATCATTCAACATTGATGGTGATTGTGATGGTGATCGTGATGGTGATCGTGATGGTGATCGTGATGGTGATTGTGATGGTGATTGTGATGGTGATTGTGATGGCGATGGTGATTGTGATAGTGTGATTGTGATAGTGAATGATTGTGATGATGGTGATTGTGATGGTGATTGTGATGGCGATTGTGATGGCGATTGTGATAATGATTGAGATAACGATGATGGTGATTGTTATGGTGATTGTGATTGTGATGGTGATTTTGATAGTGATTGTGATGGTGATAGTGATTGTGATGGTGATTGTGATGGTGATTGTGATTGTGATGGTGATTGTGATGGTGATGGTGATTGTGATAGTGTGATTGTGATAGTGAATGATTGTGATGATGGTGATTGTGATGGTGATTGTGATGGCGATTGTGATGGCGATTGTGATAATGATTGAGATAACGATGATGGTGATTGTTATGGTGATTGTGATTGTGATGGTGATTTTGATAGTGATTGTGATGGTGATAGTGATAATGATGGTGATATTGATGGTGACTGTGATTGTGATGGTGATTGTGTTGGTGTTTGTGATGGTGATGGTGACTGAAATAGTGATGGTGATTGTGATAATGATTGTGATATTGATGTTGGTTTTGATAGTGATGGTGATTGTGATAATAATGGTGGTTGTGACAGTGATGGTGGTTGTGATGATTATGAAATTTGGCACATCGATAGTTTATAACCTGGATTCACATGTAGGACACTATTTATCCCTTTAGTATGATTCAGTGGGACAGTTACCGAAATTTACGCGGGCGAAGCCGCGGGCAACAGCTAGTAAAACAATAATTCCAAGACACCTTTCTCTAAAAAACACTTTATTTTGGGCCTGAAAACCCGATTTATTTTCAATTAATTGCTAAATTCGATTTTTAGTTGCTTTGAAATCAATAAATAGTCGAGTCATTGAGTTGAATAAACAGTGACGTCACAGTAGGCTATTGCCATACAAAGTCTATTAGAGAACCGCGTTTTGACAGCTCTTAAAAAGTATCTCAATTGATTGGTGTGTCATCTACCCCATTCGAATTCCGATCTCCGGACTCCGTCTCGGGACTAAATAAGTTACTTTCACCCCTAGGGTAACAATGTACTATTTCAATCCGAGAGAAGAAAACGAAGTTATTTCCGAGCTATAATCTTTCCTTGTAGGTTATCTTCCCGGTATATAGCAATATAATGTAACGAACGTTGTTGCCATTGATATCGCTGACCTTTCTTTGTGTAGATATTTGAGGAAATAATTACACAAAACATCCTGCTGAAGTATATTTTTATAACAAAAAAATATCACGATCATGATTTTCTAGTACAAAAATTCTCTACAAAATTCTAACTGACCGGCGGGCGACTATCTGAGGTATGTAAATCTGTTGCTCCAAACAATTTGTTGTTCAAAACAGTCACCAATACATACCCACGAATAAAGGCCAGCAAAATACGAGCAACACAAAAATAAACATTACTATTGGAGCGGGCCAACTTCCCTTTGCTTGGAGTTAGTTCTGGGAACAAAGCGAAACTACCACCTACACTTTTGTATCAAGTGTCTGTCTGCAGACTTTGTGCCTGTGGTGCTATGCCTCCTGAGATCGCGACAAGTGGGACGCGTCTTTCTCATTGTGCGAATGGAAAACATGGTGGCGACATTCAGGTCGAATGGAATGTTTCTTCAGATTTGGTGTAATAGAAAACTGTTTTTTTTTTTACTTAATATTTACATAATTTAGAAACTTTAAATATAAATGAAAATATGTAAGAAAAGCATTATAGGATTTCAAAAGGTATGTCAGCCTCGCCGTCAACGGGATATGCGAAAAAAAAAGTTTTTAACATTATTTCTTCGTTTAATCTAATAAATAATATGTTAAAAAATAAAAACTGACTACCAGTGTGTGACGGGGATGAGTTTTTTGATAACTTTTAATAGGTTACTGTTATTTTAGTTCATATAATCATTTTTAATTGTAATATTGTACATAACATAGAAAACTTGACTCTATATTTCAGGGTATTCGAAAGAATCTTTCCCAACGCCAACGAATTGATAAAACTCCCTGAAGAGTATATAATATTTTTCATTGTGTAAGTACACGAAGATGATTGAAAATAGAAAATATTGAGTACGAAACACAATGAAAAGTGAATGTAACGGCAACAAATATTTCGTCCTTGTTAGTAGGTTTCTTCAGTATCATCATATTATTTCAATAAATTCGTGTTTCTGGATTTCGAAATAAGTTTTTTCAGAAAGATTTAGGTTTTTGTCATTTATTAACTCATGCCATAGTTTAGGCTTTTTTATTTATAATATTTGTTGGAGTTATTATTCCTTATTATATGATTTTATAATCACAAGTGTTTTCACACAATTCCTGCTCTACCATTCTGTGTCTTCAATCGATTATTCTACAAAATGCCTTGAAAATGTCAAGATATTTGGAAAACAATTAAACGCGTTTGAAAAGCCCTGCAAGATTTAAAAAAATTAAAGCTTTGTCGACGACCAACTTTGTTTTTGAATGTGCCAAAAGAAGTTATAACAATCTATTCATCAGCACATTTGTGAGGCAAAAATATACTGTTTCAGACTTTAATTGAAAAGTTATTATACAGCTGCAGTGGGATTGACAAAATTTATGTCCTCGTACGTGACACGACCGGCAAGCAGGCACGCGAGAGACCCGCGCAAATAACTAGCACGCTACTGACTTTATTTATTTAGACCTAAATGTAGTTAGGTAAAAATAAAATAAATTGCAGACGAGACAGCTAGGGACGCTGGTACATATTCCTAAAAAAAGAAGCTCGCTACGGATTTTAAACACAGCTGATGCGTTCTTTTTTTAAAAAACGATCCTTTCTGGTGGTGCACTGCCCACTGCTAGAAAGCGCCGTAGAAAAATAAGCTTCGTCAAATAATTTTTTTTCGACATTTCCTTAAACATGATTTAACAAATGTTTCAAAACAGTTATGGTTCTTACAGAAATATTTTTTGAGAACACCACACAATACCTAAATAAATAAAAAAATACAGGAATCTGAAATACCGAGATGAATCGAGTGAAGCCTAGAGCTAAAGTGTGATTACAAGTCAAACATGAGTTGTTACCTAAATATTTTGTAACATTCCCCGTCTTCAATTTGTAGTTCGACAGACCCAAGGCTAGACAAGTTGGAGTCGTCCAGATAATTATAGCCTTGTCTGGGTATGTTGCCAGAAAGAGCCTTGGACCGAACAATGTTTGTCTGTGCGAAGTATATTTATATATTTCATAACATTGACTGACACATACAGTTGATTTAAGTTTGTGTTAAAGCAAATATTGGAATTGATACAAATGGCAAATACTAGTCCTTGTCGTCTAGGTCATCTAGTATTAGTAAATACATATTACCAGACTATTACTGTCCCACTGTTGGGTAAAGGCCTCTTCTCATACAGAGAAGGCACGAGCATTGATCGCCACGCTTGCTCGATACGGGTTGGCGATTTCTTCGTGTTCCACGCGCGCCTCAAAGAGAGTCAGCAAAAAGTAAGGGGTTCGCAAGAACCGATGCCTGCCGGGGTTGCGGGACTGTTCGAAAGAGATACCGTGGCCCCAGAACACAAAGGGCGATGAAGGAACATGGATGGGTTTTAGTCAGTAAAAGTCTGACACTCCTTCCTGCTCCCCCAGAGCGGGAGGAGTCATTTGATGATTTCCCATACGAAAAAAATAAAATACAAAAACGGGTTTAATAATTTGTATGTCCCGGTTTTCTCACGATGTTTTCCTACACCGATGTCTGTGTATTAGTTAAACATTGGAAAAATCCGTTACAACATTTCAGCCTGCAGGAGTAGGATGCGTACCAAAGTTTTCATCATAGACATAGTTTTTAAATATTTTTCATCCATTTTATCAACTCTCCACAAAAAAAAACAGTTTTTCATGACATTTCCCAGGAATAGCAAGGGATGTCACCCAAAAAATGCTTTTCACCATAAAAGGCCTTTGTGTATATTTCGACAGGCGTCCAGATTCGGTTGAATAAAAACAAACGAAGTGAGCTCTGTGTCTGTCATAGGACTCGAATGACGTTTGAAAACAAGGCGATATGGAAAAACGAAAATGAATGGTGTGTCCTAACACCATTTTAATTAACGAACACAGGTATCATACCTGTGTTCTTGATGACAGAAAGAGAAAAAACAGATCATAAATTCGTACATAAAATACAACTACCTCTAACGATGGTACTAAAGTTCTAGAAGTATAAGTAATTTAATGTGACGCAATTGTCTTTATAGCTGTTTGTATAAAACATGGTATTTATTTGGGTAAACCTCATTAATTAGAATCATAGAAGCTAGGGTTTAGTGCTTTGAGCCTAGACAAAGTGACATTCTATATCTACTTTTCCATCTAGCTTCTACGTATTTACTTTTTGATAGAAATGTCAATAACTATTGCAATAATTCATGTATTTAACGCGAAGAAAAATTAATCTGATTAAGGGTTTTAAAATTAATTAAAATGGGTAGCAAAATAATAGGTTGGCAGCTACAGTGAAGTATCATTTTAAGTATAAAGTAGCAGTTTTATTTTGAGTTGTAAGCTTTGTTTAAATTTAAATTGGCAGTGTTTTTTTGGTGTGGCAACTGAATTTATTGTTAGGCGACAACTTGACGGCGAATAAAAAGTAGCAAATAGGCTTTCATAAATTGTACAATGAGGTTGTTTATAAAATTAACTGAGATTTAGAACCTGCTACGACTCCACGATGCGCGCTCGTTTCGCTCGCATATTAAATAACACTCTTTGACTTCTGTGTGCTTCTGTCCCCAAAGTCCAGGCCTCCACCGGCCTCCTTCATCGGCCTACGGCCCGGTGCCCATGCCGCCCATAAATTATTACTCAAATGAACATTTGAAATATTAGCCACCAGTCTTTATATTTAATACCTCACCTATTATTTCATTGGCCTTGTTCAATATATTTGCTATCTTATAGTAGCAGCCATTATTTGGTTTTTTATAGATCCTTGCCTTTTGTAGCTCAAATAATATAAAAAATATTTAATAAAATATATTATATGTAAAAAATATTCTAAAAATATTTAATCGCTACCAAGTTATTTTTTTTGTTGTTAGTCCCCTTATAAGTTGTTATTCGCCTCAAAAATAATTAACCTTGCAATAAAAAACTCGCTCAATTCTGGGCTGACACAATTTAGATGGCCATCGACACGTTAAGAAGAAGATAATGAAATAAGCATAACCGAAATGTTTTATTTTCTTGTTTGAGTCTGCGCTCATCGCAAAACCGTGTTCTTCAATGTCCCTTTTACCAGACTGTCTTCATTCATCGATAATTTTTCGTCCATTCTGTTTCTCAGTGGAATGCGCTTACTCCGGAAATCAGGATGGCAACCCTGACCCTAATGTCCCATTGGATAGGGGCACCCCTTCTATATTTATTTGTCTTGGTGACTCTTTTATTCCTACAAATAATAAAGATATCAACAATTTTAATCGCCTTTAAGCAGTCAGTGGTAGGTTAAACACATGAGTAGACGACTATTTTTATAGTGGTTTCCCGGCCATAATTATAAGCACATCAAGTTTTAGAAAATGTCATGTCTTCCAGAGCGTCGACTGTGACACTCATACCCTGTGGTAGACCCTAAACCCCAATGCTCCCAGTTACTATACAATATGCCCTTTTATTCATAATGCTCTTGCTTTCTATAAGACCACAATGCACCTTATTAAAACAGCATGTTTATTAGTTTGGCTTGCTTCTTTTCAAAGAAAATAGCAATTTATGACCGTTCCGCAAAACAACCGCCGTTCCTATGGTTTTCCCGGAAGGCGACCAACCGCAGCTACTACGTGTATTATAATTTACTCACTTAAGGTGGATGCTCCACGAAATTCAAATTTTCATACGTTTTTTGCAATTTGCGGGCCAGTGCTAGGTTGTATGTTGATTAATAGTACATTATAGTACAAGTGTGTAATGTTGGTGATTACCGCTAAGGCGCTATTGAGACCCGAGCCGTCAGGCGAGGGTCTTAAAAGAGCCGAGGACGGTAATCATCAATACACACTTGTATCATACGACGTTTTTCAACACACTAGTGAAGAAAATAATACTAAAAAATCATTTTATTTAGTAGGTAATAGATATTTTTTTATTTATTTGGAGTTTTCAGGTAGTAAACTTTCCATAACGTTAAGGGCTTCACATCTTATAGCGGGTGGTGTACAACATAAATCATTTTCTTCATAACTAGTATTTGTGGACATTTTAATCATCATCATCATCAGCCTATTAATGTTCCCACTGCTGGGACACAGGCCTCCTCTCTATGAGAGGGAGTGGGCTATAATCCACCACGCAGGCCCAGTGCGGATTGGTAGATGTCACATGTCCTCGAATTTTTTGGTTCTAGGACATGCCGGTTTCCTCACGATGTTTTCCTTCACCGTTATGAGAGCAACGGTGATGAAATAAATTACACAAAGTAATGCGCCTGTCTGGGTTTGAACCCACGACTTACTGTTCGTAAGTCGGGGCCGCCACCACTGGGCCACCACTGCATTTTAATAAATAACTGTAATTTCAACAGTGAAAACGAGTTGTGAACAATTTTTCGCAATGGCGGGGAAAATTAATCTGTTTTTCTATGCGCGAGCAGCTAACATTGGCGATCAGCCATAGACGAAAAGAATGAGGTTTCTTTTTTTTGGCTTTTCGCGGATAGCGTTTTAGCCACGTACAAAATGGGGAATTCAAAGTTTTCTTTATTAATTTCTGGATTAACATAATAGGATAACTTTTACCTCGGTAGTATGATCCCGTGGGGTAGTTATCAAACTTCACGCGGGCGAAGCCGGAGTATAAGCTATATAGTTAATACTAGTATTTGCGTGGACGCGCGAGCTGCGCGCAGCTCGCGTGTTGTCGTGTTCTTGAGAAGTATCCTTACCATCATAAAATTTTGAGAATCCATAGGAATCCTTAAAATAATTGGAAAATCCGTTACAACTACCCCTAAATCAGTATGAAAACCCTTAAGAACCCCTAAAACATTATAAAATTAATGTATAAAAAAAAAACAATAAAATAAAAGTAAAAAACCTTACTTAAAAACTGAAACCCATAAAAAAAACACTACCCTAAAGTTTGCTTGTCGTCGGCCTGAGTTACGCTTCACCCACTCAACCTTCGTTACGCTACGGAGGTCGCCGGCTCGCTTCGCTCGCCACCTCCCCCCTTCGCTCCACTCGGTCTCGTAGGTTCGCTCCACTCAGAACCTACCTATCACCAGACAGGTTTCGACGCCTACTATAATATTTGTTTAAACACATAATGGCTATCTCTGACCGTTACGAAGTTATAGCCCTTTTATTTTTAGGGGAGGTTGGGGAGAAGAGGATACCCTCCGTATACAAATTTAAACGCTCCTCAATAATAATTTATAGTAAAAATCAAAAAGCCGCTACGTGTCCTAGTTTCCGAGATAAGATGGGGGGAGGGGTGAAGGGGGGGAGAGTGGGGAGTTTTGAAAACTGATTTTGACTAACGCGTTGCCCCTTTATATGAATCTGAAAAAAAAAAATGTTCCAAGTCTCTCAACTTCCGAGATCCACCTAAAGGGGGGAGAAGGGGGAAAAAGGGGTCAATTTTGAAAACTGTTTTTTACTTTTCCGAGCCTCCTCTATACGAATCTGAAAAAAAAAATGTTCCAAGTCTCTTTGTTTCCGAGATACGATAGGGAGGGGGAGGAAGGGGGCGAAAAGGGGAGGTTTGGCACTTTTCCCATACTCGCGGGAGTTACTTGTTTACGAATCTGTCAAAATATACCCACCTCCCCATCCACCATCTGGGAGAACAATTATGTCAGTCAGTGAGTGGTAATCGAGCTTTATATAGTACTAGCTGTTGCCCGCGGCTTCGCCCGCGTGAAGGTCAGTAACTGTCCCACTGGATCATACTAAAGGGATAATAGTGTCCTCCATGTTAATCCAGGTTATAAACTATCTATGTGCCGCATTTCATAATCATCACAATTATTATTATTACAATCACTATCACTATCACAACCGCCATCATTATCACAATCACCATCACTATCACTGTCACAATCACAATCACCATCACAATCCCCATCACCATCACTATCACAGTCACCATCATTATCACCAATTATCATCATTAACACAACCACCATAATTACCACAATCATTATCACAATCACCATCACAATCACCATAACAATCACTATCACAATAACAATCACCATCACAATCCCCATCACTATCGCTATCACAATCACTATTACAATCACCATCACCATCACAATCACCATCAAAATAACTATCACAATCACCATCATCGTTATCACAATAATTATCATCGTAATCACAGTTATTATCACACTCACCATCACCATCACTATCTCAATCACCATCACAATCACCATCACAATCACCATCACAATCACCATCACAATCACCATCACAATCACCATCACAATCACCATCACAATCACCATCACAATCACCACCACAATCACCATCACAATCACCATCACAATCACCATCACAATCACCATCACAATCACCATCACAATCACCATCACAATCACCATCACAATCACCATCACAATCACCATCACCATCACTATCTCAATCACCATCACAATCACCATCACAATCACCATCACAATCACCATCACAATCACCATCACAATCACCATCACAATCACCATCACCATCACCATCACAATCACCATCACAATCACCATCACAATCACCATCACAATCACCATCACAATCACCATCACAATCACCATCACAATCACCATCACAATCACCATCACAATCACCATCACAATCACCATCACAATCACCATCACAATCACCATCACAATCACCATCACAATCACCATCACAATCACCATCACAATCACCATCACAATCACCATCACAATCACCATCACAATCACCATCACAATCACCATCACAATCACCATCACAATCACCATCACAATCACCATCACAATCACCATCACAATCACCATCACCATTACAATCACAATCACTATCACAATCACCATCATCGTTATCACACTTATTATCATTGTAATCACAATCATTATCGTCGTTATCACAATCATCATTATCACAATCATTATCATCGTAATCACAATCATTATAATCGTAATCAAAATCATCATCATCACAATCATCGTCATCATTATCACAATCATCATCATCGTAATCACAATTATTATCATCTGGATCTCAAAATAAATGCCATTTTCGTAATCAGCACCCCTGACAATCTCAGTATCGACACCCATATTGATTTTTAGATATTTCAACCCCATCGCACCCCAAAAGGGAATGGTAGTATTTCAGGTCTACAACATCAAATCTTAAAATCGTTATTTTTGTAATACACCCGACCCAATTCACCATAAAAACAATACCTATGTTGAATTTCAGGCTTTGTTACCCCATTTCCCCCTTTAGGGGTTGAATTCTGAAAAAAAACTGAAACACAAACGTTAACTCATTTATCGATAGGAGTACTCCTGTTAAGTTTTGAATAAAGTAGTCTAACTAATCTTATTTCCCCACGTAATCTTTGGACTCCCGTTCCAACCCATAAGGGGGTGAATTTTGAAAAATCCTTTCTTAGTGCACCCCTAAACCTCATAAAGAACCTTTGTGCCAAATTTGGAATCTCTAGACTCAGCGGTTTGGGCTGTGCATTGATTTTTATACTTTGCCACCCCATTTCCCCCTCTTAGGGGTTGAATTCTGAAAAAACCTGAAACCCGTTTCTACTCATTTATCAATAGGAGCGCTCCTGTGAAGTTTCGAATAAAATAGTCTAACTAATCTTGTTTTACCCATACAAACTTTGGTTTCCCGTTTAACCCCCTTAGGGGTTGAATTTTGAAAAATCCTTTCTTATTGCACCCCTAGACCACATTAGGAACCTACTTGCCAAATTTGGAATCTCTAGACTCAGCGGTTTGGGCTGTGCATTGATCTTTATACTTTGCCACCCCATTTCCCCCTCTTAGGGGTTTAATTCTGAAAAAACCTGAAACCTGTTTCTACTCATTTATCAATAGGAGCACTCCTGTGAAGTTTCGAATAAAATAGTCTAACTAATCTTGTTTCCCCATACAAACTTTGGAGCCCCGTTTAACCCCTTTAGGGGATGAATTTTGAAAAATCCTTTCTTAGTGCACCCCTAGACCACATAAGGAACCTACTTGCCAAATTTGGAATCTCTAGACTCAGTGGTTTGGGCTGTGCATTGATCTTTATACTTTGCCACCCCATTTCCCCCTCTTAGGGGTTGAATTCTGAAAAAACCTGAAACCCGTTTCTACTCATTTATCAATAGGAGCACTCCTGTGAAGTTTCGAATAAAATAGTCTAACTAATCTTGTTTCCCCATACAAACTTTGGAGCCCCGTTTAACCCCTTTAGGGGGTGAATTTTGAAAAATCCTTTCTTAGTGCACCCCTAGACCACATAAGGAACCTACTTGCCAAATTTGGAATCTGTAGACCCAGCGGTTTGGGTTGTGCGTTGATAGATGAGTCAGTCAGTCAGTCAGTCAATCAGTCAGTCAGTCAGTCAGTTTCTTCTTTTATATATTTAGATAACTAGTATCTGCGTGGGTGCGCGAGCTGCGCGCAGCTCGCGTGTTGTCGTGTTCTTGAGAAGTATTCCTTACCATCATAAAATTTTGAGAATCCATAGGAATCCTTAAAATAATTGGAAAATCCATCACAACTACCCCTATATATCAGTATAACAACTCTTAAGAACCCCTAAAACATTCCAAAATCCAATAAAAAAAAAAAATACCTTTAAAAACCAAATAAAATTAAAGTAAAAAACCGTATTTAAAAACTCAGTCCCATAAAAAAAAACACCTACCACATACCCTAAAGTTTGCTTGTCGTCGGCCTGAGTTACGCTTCACCCACTCAACCTTCGTTACGCTGCGGAGGTCGCCGGCTCGCTTCGCTCGCCACCTCCCCCCTTCGCTCCACTCGGTCTCGCAGGTTCGCTCCACTCAGAACCTACCTACCACCAGACAAGTTTCGACGCCTTCTATAATATTTGTTCAAACACTTAATGACTATCTCTGACCGTTACGAAGATATAGCCCTTTTATTTTTAGGGGAGGTTGGGGAGGGGAGGATACCCTCCGTGTACAAATTTAAACGCTCCTCAATGATAATTTATAGTAAAAATCAAAAAGCCGCTACATGTCCTAGTTTCCGAGATACGATGGGGGGAGGGGTGAAGGGGGGGAGAGTGGGGAGTTTTGAAAAATGATTTTGACTAACTCTAGGCCCCTTTATACGAATCTGAAAAAAAAAATGTTCCAAGTCTCTCAATTTCCGAGATCCACCTAAAGGGGGTGAAAAGGGGGGCAAGGGGGGCAACTTTGAAAACTGGTTTTTACTTTTCCGGGCCTCCTCTATACGAATCTGAAAAAAAAAAATGTTCCAAGTCTCTTGGTTTCTGAGATACAATAGGGAGGGTGAGAAGGGGGATGAAAAGGGGAGGTTTGGCACTTTTCCCAAACTATTTAGAGTTAGTTGTTTACGAATCTGTCAAAATATACCCACCTCCCCATCCACCATCTGGGAGAACAATTATGTCAGTCAGTCAGTCAGTGGTAATCGAGCTTTATATAGTATAACTAGTATTTGCGTGGGTGCGCGAGCTGCGCGCAGCTCGCGTGTTGTCGTGTTCTTAAGAAGTATTCCTCACCATCATAAAAGTTTGAGAATCCATAGGAATCCTTAAAATAATTGGAAAAACCGTTACAACTACCCCTAAATCAGTATGAAAACCCTTAAATACCCCTAAAACATTCTAAAAACTAAATCAATAAAAAAAATAAAAAAATGAGAATTCATTAGAATCGTTAAAAGCTGAGTTACGCTTCACCCACTCGACCTTCGTTACGCTACGGAGGTCGCCGGCTCGCTTCGCTCGCCACCTCCCCCCTTCTCTCCACTCGGTCTCGCAGGTTCGCTCCACTCAGAACCTACCTACCACCAGACAGGTTTCGACGCCTTCTATAATATTTGTTCAAACACATAATGGCTATCTTTGACCGTTACGAAGTTATAGCCCTTTTATTTTTAGGGGAGGTTGGGGAGGCGAGGAAATGGTATACAAATTTTTAATTTATAATAGTTTTAGGTAAGAATTAAAACATTTTTCAGTAGAAAAAAAAGGTGTGAAAAGGGGGGGGGGTGAAGGGGGGGAGAGTGGGGATTTATGAAAAATGATTTTGACTAACGCCTTGCCCCTTTAAAAGAATCTGAAAAAAAAAATGTTCCAAGTCTCTCAATTTCCGAGATCCGCCTAAAAGGGGGAGAAGGGGGAAAAAGGGGTCAATTTTGAAAACTGGTTTTTACTTTTCCGAGCCTCCTCTATACGAATCCGTAAAAAACAAAAAATATGGGTCTCCTAGTTTCCGAGATACGATAGGGAGGGGGAGGAAGGGGGGTGAAAAGGGGAGGTTTGGCACTTTTCCCATACTCGCGGGAGTTACTTGTTTACGAATCTGTCAAAATATACCCACCTCCCCATCCACCATCTGGGAGAACAATTCTGTCAGTGAGTGAGTCAGTCAGTGAGTGGTAATCGAGCTTTATATAGTATAACTAGTATTTGCGTGGGTGCGCGAGCTGCGCGCAGCTCGCGTGTTGTCGTGTTCTTGAGAAGTATTCCTCACCATCATAAAATTTTGAGAATCCATAGGAATCCTTAAAATAATTGGAAAATCCGTTACAACTACCCCTAAATCAGTATGAAAACCCTTAAGAACCCCTAAAACATTCTTAAACCTAATTCAATAAAAAAAAGTAAAAAAAAAAAGAATTCATTAGAATCGTTAAAAGCTGAGTTACGCTTCACCCACTCAACCTTCGTTACGCTGCGGAGGTCGCCGGCTCGCTTCGCTCGCCACCTCCCCCCTTCGCTCCACTCGGTCTCGCAGGTTCGCTCCACTCAGAACCTACCACCACCGGACAGGTTTCGACGCCTACTATAATATTTGTTCAAACACCCAATGGCTATCTCTAACCGTTACGAAGTAACAGCCCTTTCAATTTTAGGGGAGGTTGGGGAGGGGAGGATACCCTCCGTTTACAAATTTAAACGCTCCTCATTAATAATTTATAGTAAAAATCAAAAAGCCGCTACGTGTCCTAGTTTCCGAGATACGATAGGGGGAGGGGTGAAGGGGGGGAGAGTGGGGAGTTTTGAAAAATGATTTTGACTAACGCGTTGCCCCTTTACACGAATCTGAAAAAAAAAATGTTCCAAGTCTCTGAATTTCTGAGATCCGCCTAAAGGGGGTGAAAAGGGGGGCAAGGGGGGCAACTTTGAAAACTGGTTATTACTTTCCCGAGCCTCCTCTATACGAATCCGTAAAAAAATAAAAATACGGGTCTCTTTGTTTCCGAGATACGATAGGGAGGGGGAGGAAGGGGGGCGAAAAGGGGAGGTTTGGCACTTTTCCCATACTCGCGGGAGTTACTTGTTTACGAATCTGTCAAAATATACCCACCTCCCCCTTCACCATCTGGGAGAACAATTATGTCAATGAGTCAGTCAGTCAGTCAGTGAGTGGTAATCGAGCTTTATATAGTATAACTAGTATTTGCTTGGGTGCGCGAGCTGCGCGCAGCTCGCGTGTCGTCGTGTTCTTGAGACGTATTCCATACCCTTATAAATTTTGAGAATCCATAAAAATCCTTAAACGAATTGGAAAAACCGTTACAACTACCCCTAGATCAGTATGAAAACCCTTAAGAACCCCTAAAACATTATAAAATTAATATAAAAAAAAAACCTAATAAAATAAAAGTAAAAAACCTTACTTAAAAACTGAGACCCATAAAAAAAAGCAGTTTCTAAAGTTTGCTTGTCGTCGGCCTGAGTTACGCTTCACCCACTCAACCTCCGTTACGCTGCGGAGGTAGCCGGCTCGCTTCGCTCGCCACCTCCCCCCTTCGCTCCACTCGGTCTCGCAGGTTCGCTCCACTCAGAACCTACCTACCATCAGACAGGTTTCGACGCCTACTATAATATTTGTTAAAACACCCAATGGCTATCTCTAACCGTTACGAAGTTACAGCCCTTTCAGTTTTAGGGGAGGTTGGGGAGGGGAGGAAATGGTATACAAATTTTTAATTTCAACGCCCCTCAATAGTTTTAGGTAAGAATTAAAACATTTTTCAGTAGAAAAAAAGGGGTGAAAGGGGGGGGGGGTGAAGTGGGGGAGAGTGGGGCGTTTTTCGAAAAATGAATTTGACTATCGCGTTGCCCCTTTATATGAATCTGAAAAAAAAAATGTTCCAAGTCTCATAACCTCTGAGATCCGCCTAAAGGGGGGAGAAGGGGGAAAAAGGGGTCAATTTTGAAAACTGGTTTTTACTTTCCCGAGCCTCCTCTAAACGAATCCGTAAAAAAAAAAATACTACGGGTCTCTTTGTTTCCGAGATACGATAGGGAGGGGGAGGAAGGGGGGCGAAAAGGGGAGGTTTGGCACTTTTCCCATACTCACGGGAGTTACTTGTTTATGAATCTGTCAAAATATACCCACCTCCCCATCCACCATCTGGGAGAACAATTATGTCAGTGAGTCAGTCAGTCAGTCAGTGAGTGGTAATCGAGCTTTATATAGTATAATAATGCACGTAATTAAAAATTCATACTACTTCGTTGATTATACTGCAATTAGTTTTTTACTCATTATCTACTTTGAGTAAAAGCTTAGTCACTGCAAATAAATATGTTGTTGTGTCACCTCTCATTATGTTTCAGACATTCATGGTAAACATGGAATCAAATGACAAAAGTGCGTTGCACTGGTCGATAAAAAGATGTTCATTCTTTAAATTGGTTTTAACAAACATACGTTAAAAAAATTTAGAACTAGAATGTCAGTAAACATTTACTAGAGATTACGTAGTAATCATAATCTCTAAATATTTACAAAATACTACAAATATAGAGCACAAAATAGTACATATTAGACCTAAAGTACCAAAAACAAGTGAATTGTGTAGTTCTTTTGCTGAAGTTTCTTGAAGCGCTTCGTCTTTTCAGCTTTAGGTAACACCACTGACAGAAAACGCTGTGAAGCGGTTTTAGAATGTTTTCTAGGGCCCGCTTGCATCACAGCAGGCTTAGCCAAGGTACAAACGTTTCGTATCGATTCTCTTTCTACAATCGTAAACGCCTCGGCGTAAGCGATTGTAGAAAGGGGTGTAAAGCGCTAAATTGGTAGCCAAGTTGACACTACTGAATCGATCGCTCGTTCTCTAATGTCTGTAGAAAAAACCTACACTTGAGTCTTTAATGAGCGTTCCTACCAAAGAGTATAGCGATCAACATTGTAGAAACGATAACATTCTATTATACTACACCTGCTTGGAAAGTACCTTGATACCTTATCAAATTTACGGTAGAAAGTACGTCATTGCATATCGAACAAATATGCGGGGAGAATACGCATCTGAGCGGGAGAGAAAAGTGTATGAAAATCCTTTTTATTACGTGGTTTTTCTTTTTTAATTTTGGGTAAGACTATGCGCCGGTAACCTAAATATCAAAAGCCAAAAAGTTTTTACAGTGAGTTTTTATCTCCAAGTTCGCAAAATGACACTGGCCACTAGCTGTGTGTTGGATGGTGTCGGGCTGGCAGTGCGACCCTGCGGCGGCAGGATAAACAATTTGAAAAAAGAACATGTGAAAATTGCAGATGCCATTGGCACCATTTCCAATTTGTGTGTTGTTTGAGTTTTTTATTTTCCTCGTAGGTGTAGTATAAAGCACTATGTATCACTCGAGAGAAAGTGCGATTCCCGATCTCGGGTGTTTTAAAGCCCTCACCCTCGACGGTAATCGGTCACTTTCTCCTCTCAGTGAACAATGTACTATTCTATCATTTTGAACGATGTAAACTCCTCTACGAATTTTCTGTTCGTTCGTGTTGATCACGTGATTTAACGTTGAGATGATGTCATTCCCATTCATTTGAATAGTTTTCTACTAGCGTTAACGATTGTAGATTCTCAACTTGGCTAGGGGTGCAGATTAGTAAAATGCGTACATAAACGTGACAAGCAAGCGCGTGCCTTTTTTTTTTTTTCGGATGGGAAATCATCAAATAACTCCTCCCGCTCTGGGCGGAGCAGGAGGGAGTGTCAGACTTTTACTGACTAAAACCCATCCATGTTCCTTCATCGCCCTTTGTGTTCCGGGGCCACGGTATCTCTTTCGAACAGTCCCGCAACCCCGGCAGGCATCGGTCCCTACGGACCCCTTCCGTTTTGCTGACTCTCTTTGAGGCACGCGTGGAACACGAACGCGCCGTCGACACGGCCTGTCGTCATGAGACGGACGGACGGCGAGCTAGCCTATAGCCCACCGTTCACAGGCCCGCGCCTACGGTGGCCGGGGGCCACGTGGTGGTGGCCCCCGATGCCCGGGACGTCTCCCGCGGCGGCCGGGACGTTGAGAGGTTCTCTCCCTCTCACGTTCCGCCACCTCCTTCTCTAGCATTACTGCTTCGCAGAAGGAGGTGACGGCGTCCCATTCCGTCTCGCTCCGGATCATGGCTTGCACCAGGGCCAGACGCGAGAGGTCGCCGCCGCCGATCGCCGCTTCGAGGACACGGCGGTGCTCCGCCCACGCGGGGCACACCTCCACCGTGTGTTCCACCGTGTCCTCCGGTCGATCCTCACAATGGAAGCACCCGGGCGTTTCCTCCCGCCCGATTCGGTGCTGGAACCTCCCGACCACTCCGTGTCCGGTGAGGACCTGCGTCAGGCGGAAGGTGAGGACGCCGTGGCGTCTCTCAAGCCACTCTTCAAAGAGGGGACTTATCGCCACTATTGTGGCGTGCCCTGCACGGGGTTGCGACAGTCGCTCTCTCCATGTCGCCATGAGATCCCGCCGGAAGTCTGTCCGCTGAGCGACAATTTGTCGCTGCAGCGGAGTTTCCCCCCGGCGTAGCGCCTCCGCGCGCCATTCATGTAGGCGCGCGAGGACTGCGAGGAAACGTGACAAGCAAGCGCGTGCCTTGCACGCCAAACGACACAAATATATGACAAAATGGTAGGTGAAATTGTGGCTCGGTGTGGAGGACACGCGCGTGCGTTTACGATAGGGCGGTCAAAAGGCTAATTATCAGATACATGTTTTAAAACGGTTACGTCTTTAGTGCTCTGTGTTGCAACAGGGCCTTTATATTACCTACAAGTAAATAAGGGTTGTTTGGATTTTCAGTATATTTTAGAATCATCATCATCAGCCTATAAATGCTCCCACTGCTGGGACACAGGCCTCCTCTAGAGGGAAAGGGCTATATATAATCTACCACGCGGGCCCAGTGCGGGTTGGTAGATGTCGCACGTCTTCGAATTTTTGGTTCTAGGACATGCCGGTTTCCTCACGATGTTTTCCTTCACCGTTTTGAGAGCAGTGGTAATGAAATAAATTACACAAAGTAATGCGCCTGCGTGGGTTTGAACCCATGACTTGCTGTTCGTAAGTCGGGGCTGCCACCACTGGGCCACCGCTGCTCTTCATTTTTGAATGAATGAATTTAAATAAGTTTATTCTGCCAAAATTGCTAACAGTTGTTAGTAACTAAAAATACACCCTTTGTTCTGAAAGTAAATAACTTAATTATGTAAATGTTTTATCTGGCCAGACTCTTTCCTAAATTGAATTCTAACAGTCTTTTGTTACTTTAATATTTTTTCTGAAGAAAACTGTGGGCGTGCTAAAGTGGGGCACTTTGATGAAATCTTTTTTTATCTGATATCCTGTATAAGTAGAACTACTGTCGTAGAAAACTTAGTTTAATTTCCGCTTTGTAGGTATTACCTACTCGAGTTTACGTTGCTCTCCTTGTCAGGTTACGTGCGCGTAAGAAAATGTATAGTAATGACACTTCAGTACCTTTACCAAAAAACACCCTGTGACACTCAGGCATTGAAAACTAAAAATGACGGAAAAGCCAAAATGTATTCGATCTTTTTTTTATTACTAAAGTCTGAGCTGTCCCACCCCTGGGCAAAGGCCTCCCCCCATTCCTTCCACTGTTCTTGGTGTTGCGCCTCTTCTCGCCTATTAACGAGAAAGCCATCTGTGGTATCTTTGAGTGAAAGAGAGGGAAACGTTGTGTCGTCTCTAATGCGCGTACGATGGTAGGGCGGCAGTTAGCTTTGAGCTGTGGTAGTGAACGGACGTGCGCGCGTCTGAGAGCCGATAATATAGAGGGAAATGCCACACCATCCAAGGCGTCCCGCCATCTTCACCTCGGTCTGCCGCTCGGTCTCCTTGGTATTCGATTGATTGACAATAAATGCTGTTAAAAGCTCATGTCAAAACTTTTTATCTCGGTAGTACTATCTCTTGGGATGATTACTCGAAGCTGCGGGCCTAAGCTAATATCTTTATAAATCACTTCTGCATATGTATTAGTCAGAAGTTTAAGCTATATTACTATAAAGTTTCATCAAAATCCATTCAGTAGTTGGCTTATTCCACAAATCCCCCCTAAGAGAATCCCCCTCAGGGGGGAAAACTGGACTTCAATGTGAAAATAATCCTGAAAGTCGCCTTTTAATTTTGAGTTATTCCACTATTCGTCCTTTTATGCATGAAAAAATAGTAGTTAAGAAAAAATACTTGACGTTAAAAAAATTACTAATAAAATCCACTAGTCGATCTTGCAAAACACTAATTAATTGCTTTGTTATCTGCTATGACTAAACAAAGGTTTAACTAACAGATGCATTCTCCAAAATGTTATCACGTATCGCTTTGTTTGGACATAACACTAATTGGTTACAATTAAACTGTTTATCCTGGTCGGTTTTAGTTGGATATTAATTCAGGGGATTTCATGTTTCATTATAAAATTCACAAAATTGGAAATTAAACCACATAGCTTGTTCGACCGTACAATAGTGGTACATAGAAAGACTTAATGCCACAAGGCATTCTCTACCAGTCAACCTTTGGGTTAAATAGGAAAACATAGTGATAGGGTACAAAATAATGTCTAAAAAAAACTAACTTCTTGTTAATGAGAATATTTAAACCTAGATTGATACTAATAATACTCATACACAGATAAAATAAACTAATAGATATTTTAACAAATACCAAAAATTTAAAAGAAAATAACGAGAGACCTAATAATAATTATTATAACTAGACTTCAAATTGAGAGCTATTTAGTTTGACTTAGATAGTAGTTAGGATTTTTTTTTGTACTTTTTTATAATAAAAAAAAAAAAAAAAATCTTCTGAAAGTGAATTTGCTTTCAGCTTTTTTAATAAGTTCATGCTGCTGTGTTGTTTGCTATCGCTTATCGTGTAGTCGACTGCCTCATTGTTTTAGTGGTGGTAAGCGCGATTGCTGAGCATTAGGTCCTTGGTTCGATTCCCAGGTCGGGCAAAGTGTTATCAGGTTTATCCATAAGTAATTTTTCAGTAGCAGTCAACGAGTCTGGATTTGTGCCCGGTTGATGTTTGTTTTTTTTTTTTTTTTTAATAATCTCGGCCCGATATGATATGGAACTAAAGCATAACTGGCGAAATGTGGGTGTACTAACTACACTTCTGCCTCACACTTCGAGAATTTCACGCGTGATTTTATGGTATTTTTATTGTGTAGGTACGTAGTCACCATCTCATACTGAAAAGGCAATCCTTAACGAGAATAATTCGACACCGGGCTGTTTGTTATTAAGACGAAAGAATACAGTCAATCATAAAATAGAAGATCTGTAGAGCTCAAGACGATAATTATTTTTGACTGGGTGTGCTCAGCAGTCACGAAGTTACAGTCCTGATGCAGATAATGATAAAAGTAACCACTATAAAGTATTAAACTTAAGGTTCCAGCAAAGAAGATCTGTAAAGCTCAAGACCATAATTATTTTTGACTGGGTGTGCTCAGCAGGCACGAAGCTACAGTCCTGATGCAGATAATGATAAAAGTAACCACTATAAAGTATTAAACTTAAGGTTCCAGCAACGCTCTCTTAACCTATAGATCTGTAAAGCTCCTATTATTTTTGACTGGGTGTGCTCAGCAGTCACGAAGCTACAGTCCTGTTGCAGATAATGGTATAAGTAACCACTATAAAATATTAAACTTAAGGTCCCAGCAACGCTCCCTTAACCTATAGAAGATCTGTAAAGCTCAAGACCATAATTATTTTTGACTGGGTGTGCTCAACAATCAAGGAGCCACGGTCCTGATGCAGATAATGGTATAAGTAACCATTAGAAAGTATTAAACTTAAGGTTCCAGCAACGCTCCCTTAACCTATAGAAGATCTGTAAAGCTCAAGACCATAATTATTTTTGACTGGGTGTGCTCAGCAGGCACGAAGCTACAGTCCTGATGCAGATAATGATAAAAGTAACCACTATAAAGTATTAAACTTAAGGTTCCAGCAACGCTCCCTTAACCTATAGAATATCTGTAAATCTCAAGACCATAATTATTTTTGACTGGGTGTGCTCAACAATCACGGAGCCACGGTCCTGATGCAGATAATGGTATCTATAAGTAATCACTATAAAGTATTCAACTTAAGGTTCCAGCAACTCTCCCTTAACCTATAGAAGATCTGTAAAGCTCAAGACCATAATTATTTTTGACTGGGTGTGCTCAACAATCACGGAACCACGGTCCTGATGCAGATTATGGTATATATAAGTAACCACTATAAAGTATTAAACTTAAGGTTCCAGCAATTCTCCCTTAACCTTTAAAGCCGCCTCTTAACCAAAGCAATCGTCGCTCGAACACTCGACAGTTGCGTTTATTTCTTTAGCAAAAACAAAAAGCCATACCTCCTTCCAGTTTTTTAAATAAACGACCGTTCGCTTTATTTAAGGCACGGAGTAAGAATTTACCATTTCACCTAAGAATCTACATTATCATTGTCATTTCTGAACGCTAAGACCCACTTGCGGTTGTCAAATTCACGTATTTAGGTAGTAAGCTCGGTGTTATGAAACCAGAATTACTTACTTACTTGATTCGGTAACCAGGGGTTTTATTAAGTTATCCCTGGACTATCGCCTTGGTTCGGGGATTTAAAGGATCGGTGCAATTGGGCCATAAGTAATAGCCATGATTAAAACAATATTGTTCCTACAACTCTGATCGATTGATAAGTGAACGACTGTGTCTGTGCTAGTATAAACTGTGTTACAGACACAGGCGCCTTCCTCTTACAGTTCATTGACAATTTTCTGCACTTTGTAGGTGTTTTTGTAAGCATAAAAACTTAGTTTAACATAAGACAACACTTATCACTTGGTATGTAAGCAAAACCGGTGTGTGTGTGTCTAGTTGTGTATTTCGTTTGTGTCACAGTATAGGATAGATAATAAAGTAGCAATTTAAATCTGTTTTTAGACCTGTTAGTAAGATTTTTTTGCAGAGAGTTTTTAAGTCTCATCGTACGTTAACTTTTGAAGAAAACTACTAACTACAGTTTTACATTTAAATTTGGGTAAAGTAAATAAATAACACAATAAACGAAACCTGCAACGTATACTATACGTTGCAGGTTTCGGTTATTGTGTTATAAAGGTTCCTGCTAAAATAATAAATAATAATAATAAATCGTTTATTTATAAAAAGGGGCACATTTACAATTAAGTATCTTAACAAATAAAATAGAGCACTGTTGCTTATTGCCTGAACTAGGTGGAACCTGTGTTTCAGGCTAGAAGGTGCGTAAATACCTACTTAAAATAAATAAATCAACAATGAAAGAAAAGTAAATTACTAAAATTACAGCTTACATAAAAGATAAACAAACAATGTGTCAGCAGTTTACTTGCAGACTACAAGTAAATCTTCTGTCTGTGCATAGGTTAGGGGTTGTAAAAAAGTAATAATAGACTTTTTACAGCTAAAATAGTTTAACTTATAAATACTTAGTTTTCTATTTAATCTATTGTACAGAAATGGGCCTAAAAATGTAAAGAATCTTTCCACAAAGACATGTTTGGAGGTTGTATTAGAAATGCATACTATATCATTCCGTCTCTTGTTAGTATTGTCAGCATTGTACGTAAGCATGGAGTGCTGTTTTAATACTAAGTGCATAATGAATAGCTGGCGCACAGTCAGCACATTGCAGGATTTATACAGCTGATCTGTGGGAAAATAAAAGGGATGGAAGTTTGCTACCTTTAAAATTGCTCTTTGAGCTCTTTCAAGGGGAAGCAGGATAGTTTTTGATGCGCCACCCCATGAAATGATACAGTAATGAATTATTGATTGACATAGGGCGAAATAAACTTGTGTGATTAACTTAGAATCTGCAAAAGTTCGTATTTTTTTAAATACATATATTAATTTGCGCACTCTTTTAACCATACTTTCAATATGATACCTAAAAGAGAGTGTGTCATCTATTATAACCCCTAAGTATTTAATATTATTGGTTTTGAGGATAGAAGGGCAAATGCACATGTTCATTGACCGATTATCACATTGATGGGCATATAAATGGAAGTTAGTAGGGTTAAGTTGAGGCTTGCGCATGGAGAAGTGAATGTATTTTGTCTTGTCAGCGTTTAGTGTTAGTAAATTGCTTTGAAGCCAATTAGTCACAGTATTAAAGCCAAGTTGAGCGTTTTCAAACAATTCGCTACTGTTTTCAGCAGAAAATATTAGCGCCGTGTCGTCAGCATATGATATGATCTTGCCGTGCTTGATGTTAAGGTTACACAAGTCGTTAATATAAACCAGGAAAAGGGTAGGGCCCAATATACTTCCCTGGGGAACACCAAATCCAGTATTTTTCTGCTCATCGCTCGTAAAATTGTCAATCCTAACACATTGATATCGGTCGTTTAAATAGTCAGCAAGCAATGTCAGCGGCGTGCCCCTTATTCCTATGGCCTCTAATTTTCTTAGGAGCACAGAAACGGAGACCGTGTCAAAGGCTTTCGCTAAATCAAGGAAGACTCCCATGACCTGGTTCCCCTTGCCCAGCTCTTCTGAGACATAATTGGTAAGGCTATGCACCGCCTCGGCTGTGGATAATTTGGCTCCGAAGCCAAATTGCGCTGGTGACAAGATGTTGTTTTTCTCCAGGAAGCTAACTAGTCTGCTGTTTATAATTTTCTCAAGTATTTTTGAGATTGAGGGTAGTAATGATATTGGCCTATAGTTGTTAACCAAGTCCCTGTTTCCAGATTTATAGATAGGGATAACAACAGCCTTTTTAAGACAGTTAGGGAAAATTCCTTTGGAAAGACAGATTCGAAATATATGCGCTAAGGGAGGTGCCAATATATGCTTAAAGAGTTTAAGGATCCTGTTGCTTATATTATCCCATCCAACTGCACAGTCATCTTTAAGGCCAGATATTATTTGGGATATTTCGTTTTCGTCAGTATCCAGCATAGCAAATGACTTCAGGTTGCAGCTGTTGTTCTGTTTTTGGAAAGATGGTTGGGCGCAATGTTTCGGAATCTGTTCGGCCAAAGTTTTCCCAACATTAACAAAAAAGTTATTTACTTTGTTAGCTGATAAGAGGGGTGAAGGATTAGTAAGCAGTAACCTCGAATTTGATTCACGTTGTTTGGTCATGTAGGTGACGTTTTTAATATGCTTCCAAATTTGCTTGGTATTGTTGCCTGCTTTATTTCATTCATTTTTATCGTAATTATTTTTAAGCTTCTTTAAGAGATTGTTGCAGAAATTCCTGTATCTTTTATAGGTGTTTAGAATTATTAAATTATCAGGGAATTTCTTAGTTTTCTGATGAAGTTTATCTCTGTGCCTTATGCATCGAATTAGTCCAGGAGTAATCCAAGGTTTAATATTATGAAGACGATTATTAGTCGTCACAACTGTCGTATTACGCAATATTGCTTGTTGGACATGTTTTATTAAGTACGATAAAGCTGAATTAGCGTCAGCAGTATTGTAAACTAGGCAGTATTGTATCAATGCTGCGTAAATCATATTCGAGTTTATTTATGTTTAATTTAGATTTTGTCTGGGAGCGATTATGCTTAGGCAGCGTTAAATTTACGGCTAGTAAGACAGAATGGTGGTCGGTTATTGTTGAGTTAGTAACAAGCGTAATAAATGAATAAGTGGTTTTGATCATCATATGGTCGAGGCAAGAACCGCTCTGATGAGTAGGCAATGTGTGAGCAGGCAGAAAACCATGGTATGAGCAGATGTTAAGGTAATCTTGTGTCCCTGTGTCGCAGTTTTCGGAGCCAATATTAATGTTAATATCACCTGTTAGTATTACATTGTTAAATGGGCTAAGTGATTGAAAGATCTGGTTTAGGGAACTGTGGAAAGAGGTTAGGTTTCTTGCGGAAGGGGATCTATACAAAGCAATTATCGCTGTGGTTGTACCAATTTTGATGATAAGGCAGTTACTAATACAATCTTGAAGATCAGGTTCTTCAACTTTGACCTTTAATGATTCCTTAGCAAAGACAACGACACCATCATTTTGATTGTGGTTAATTTTTGTGTATAATAAGTTGTACCCTGGTATTGTCGGGAGGTTATCGTGGCGATTTGATAGCCAGCATTCTGTTAGAACCATAATATCACAATTAAAGTTAAGTCTATGAAGAAAAATGTTAAAGCTATCTATGTTCTTATGAATACTTCGTATGTTTTGGGTTAGTATGGTTAGTGACTTTTGATACTGGGAAAGATATTGATTGCAGTCTTCAACCTCACATGACTTTGACTCGGTCAAATATGAGTTGTCTATGTCGGTAATTAAATTAATATCCATTCTACAAAAATAACAACAATAAATTACGTCTAAGATTTAAACAAATATGTGGCGCTCTCAGGCACCGTCATAGTCAATCGAGTTAATATACCTGTATTCGGCTGCAAGTTTAGCTGGACAAACTGCGTCTCCCGTCTTGTGGTTGGCTTGTTTTTTTAAAACGCATGCATGTAGCACATTTTGGATCATCAGCTTTTTTTGCGCAGTCTTGGCTAGAGTGTCCTTCTTCAGCGCAATGGCCACAAGTCGGGGCAGCGACCTTGCATGTCTTGGATGCATGACCGTACTGCTGACACTTGTAACATCTCGTTACTAGTGTGAAGTCTCGTACCGGGCAGGACGTCCAATTCATAAATAATCTGTCCTGCGTGATGAGGGCCTTGCGAATGACGGCTGAAACTTCTATTATATAATTACAGCTCTCAGCATCTTTCCTTCCAGATTTGTGGCTAAGTTTAATTGAGGTCATAAATGTATCTAGGGTCATAGGCAGTTTGTCCGTTATGTTTTGGTCATAAATGCATTTATAAACCTCATTTTCGGCCATTGATGCGGGAACTCCTAGCACAATAATGCGAGGTTTGCGCTTCCGAGGTTCGTCAACGGTAAGGCCTGACGAAGCGATTTGGACTTTTTGTTTGAGCTTATCTAGGTCATCCTTGGTCTCAGTGTAAATACGGGTAGCTTCGCCTCGTCAGAGCAGTTTTGGTGGTGAGAGGTGGGCATACAGGGTCCTTACGTCGTTTATTTTGCTCTAGTAACCTTGGGTTATAGGTCAATGATGAGTGTACACGTAAAGTGACGTTAAGTGCACAGAGCTGTCGAATAGTGAGTACAGATATGTCCTTATAAAGCTGAGTTGTTGGGTACCGGTAAGGTTTGTGAAGCCGCCAGGCGAAGTATATACGTTTTATGTGTACCACCCCAGACAGATATGCAATACGTTAGAAGTGACTGAGCTAAGGCAAATTGTCATGTTGACTACCCAGTCCCTGAATGCGCGTAACTGTCACACTGATATGCTTTTGCCAGCTCAAAATGTTATCAATGTGCACGCCCAAGTATTTTACACAAGAGCTTATATGTATACTAGGGCAACCGCAAGGGGTCAGCGTAGGGTGACAACTATGGGCTTTAATGTCTGGCATACTAGGCTGTGTAGCAGTGTTCGCTAAGAAAGGGACATAGTGGGTTTTAGAGACATTTAGCGTAAGTAAATTTAATGAGAGCCAATCCATGACTATACCAAGAGCATTTTCAGCTGCGTGGTGAGCAGATTCCCATGTTTCTCCACTTATGATAAGCGCAGTATTGTCTGCATATACTAGTATCTTGCAGTGTGGGATTGACAGCTGACACAATCTGTTTACAAATAGAAGAAAAAGAGTCGGCCCTAGTACGCTGCCCTGCGGTACGCCAAAGGTTAGATTCTCATCGTCACTGATGTAGTTGTCTACCTTATCTCGTTGGTTACGGTTTGTGACATAGTCACGAAAGAGGTTTAGAGCGATATCTCTTATTCCTAAACTTTCCAAAACATGTAGAAGGATGGGAGTAGAATAGAAACCGTGTCGAAAGCTTTGGCTAAGTCAAGAAAAATACCTATAGTTTTAGTCCTAGAATCAAGATTCTTAACTATTTTGCTTGTTAGTTCAAGAACAACATCCTCTGTTGATACGCCTCTCCTAAAACCGTATTGGTTTGGCGAAATTATGTTGTTACATTCAAAATAGCCAAGCAATCTTTTGTTTAGAACCTTCTCCATAATTTTGGACAGTGTGGTGAGTACAGATATAGGCCTATAGTTCTCGACACAGTCTCCATTCCCACCCTTAAATACTGGTGTAACTAACGCCTTTATAGAAAAATACCCTTGAGGATGCATAAATTACAGATATGCGTTATTGCGGGAACAAGTACATGTCTGGCAGACTTGATAACTGAGGATGGTATTCCATCGTGACCTACTGCACAATTATGCTTTAATTATATAATTATATTTTCTATTTCTGAGAAATTCGTTTCAAGTAATACGAATGAGTTACCTTGAGGATTTATTAGGCTGTCAAATTCAAAGTTTGGGCTTGTTACACGCTGACCCTGCGCTGCCTGCCTAGCAAGATCTGCTCCAACGTTTGCAAAATACTTATTTATAGTATTGATAGAGGTCTTTAGATCGCTGCACATATTAAGGAGTTCTCCTGACTTCCTTACGGGAGAGGTGTTCTTGTAACTAATGGTTTTTATGATATCCCAAGTTGCTTTGGAGTTCACCTCAAAGCAACTTGCTTGGGGGGGCACCTCAGGAGGCCAGAGGTCATCCATGGTTTAATAGTTTGCTTTCTGTTAGGAACCTTTTTTAGCGTACTGTGTTGAATTATTGCGTCTGATATAATGGAGATGAGTTGTTCCGCACTTTCATTTGGATCTGTGCTAGTTAAAACATTTGAGAAATCGGAGTTTTCTTAGCAGCTAATAAATCCTGGAAAGTTTAAATGCCATATCATACTTTTAGGTTTTGTAGCATTAAAAGGGTTTCGTTCAGTGCAAAACAGAATAGGTGCATGATCAGTAAAATATGAGTCCAGAACCAAAGTTGTGGAGGGTTTTCAATGCGAGTGGGGAATACGTGGGCAGGTAGGAGCCCGTGAAAAGCTATTGTATTTAAATATTCTTCAGAGTTTGGGTCATTGTTATCTATACTAACCTAGGAAAAATGCATATTATAAAATAAATCATACATTTCCTATCTATTTTAGGAATTGTATACAATGACGGATTTCATACATTTCCGGTGACATATACACACACCACATCAACATAGATAGGCATTGTGGCAAGGAAAACTTGTGTTGTAATTTTATAGGAGGGTGTTGCAAATTGAATGTGTCACATCATCTGCCTAGCCTTTTCCCAAGTTTTATTGGGGTCGGCTTTCAGTCTAACCGGATGCAGCTGAATACCAGTAGTTTTCATAGAGCTTCTGCCAATCTAACCTCCACAACCCAGTTAGTACTAGGTAATACGAGTGTACAACCATATTGTACCGCGCAGTTAGCAACTCTTGGATACTTTTGTACAATCTTAAAATTGCCGTGGTGAGAGATGTTCTTTAAAATATTATTAAAAATTAAGATTAAAAAATGAAACAAGGATGTACAATTGTACAAATTCGATTTAATTATGCAAACTACAATACAACACTATCTCAAACCGTAAGGTTCCTTTATTGTAATGACACATTGAACTTATAAAATAAATAAATTAAAAGGCACTTTTGGTTTTTGCCATAAATTAATCAAAGATCATTGGAATGTTTTTGTTTGACATAAATTAAATGTAGCAAATGGCACAACGGCTGAAAATTATTTTCACAATTTCACTAGGTTTTTCTTTGAATTGGCAGAACTGGTAACCTTAATTAAGGATGAGCTTATTGTCAGCATTCCGGATAGTTACTCCGAATTTATTAACAGTATGCAAAATATTTGCGATAAACGTTGCTGTGCTTTTCATTCATAATCAAAGTTTTAATATTCAACGGAACAGTTCCGTTCAATCATCTTCACTTGGTAGCCAAACAATGTTCTAAGAATAAATTAAATAATCCTCTAATATTAGTAAAAAAATATCCTTTACCAAATAGCGGTTGTACTATCTATATTCTAATACCTAGTTTCATTATACGACTTTCTTCAAATGCCCTGGACCCCATACCATGTCCACGATCAGCCATTGGCTTGTATAGTAGAATAAGTTTTCGACGAAAACGTACGTCACGAGTATTGGGAACTTTATCCCTGTGAACAGCTTGAGGCCTGGATAGATGTACTCGCCTTTTAGGACACTTTGCACGCACCTGTAAAAGGAAAAACTAATGATAATCGTGATTTTTTAGATGGCATAAAAGGCTAAGGCTGATTGCTGCTCCAGGGTAGCCCGTGAAATTCAAAATTTCTTACGTTTTTTGCAATTTGCAGGCCAGTGCGAGGTTGTATGTTGAATAAAATGTGTCTAGGAAATACTTTTCCACGGTCTAAGTCATTGTTGGCCCTGTAGGAACTTGGAGGGTTGTATTAATGATTTTGATGATTATAATTCTCTAAATACGTCTTACAGTCGCGAACAATATTTTAATCAACATACAACCTAGCACTTGCCTCGCAAAAACTACTGAACAGATTTATATGAAACTTTACAGTAAAATTGATTATACATCCGAATACAAATAGGCTAAAAAATTAAAATTAATGTTTAAAAAAACAATTTACGCAAGCGAAGTCGCGAGCGGAACTTACAGTAATAAATACTGGTGAACAAAAAAAATAGGCCACCTATTAAATCGGCTGTAGTGACTATGTTTGAAGATACTGACTTTTAGAATACTTTGGTTGTTAATAAGTTCGTTGATTATTAATTGAAATAACGTACATTTAAGTTGAACAACTTTTATTCGTTGAATTTTGAATTAGTTAGAAAATCTTATTAAAACTAATATTATAAAGGAGACAGTTTTTTTTAGGCCCTCTTCGGTGTTGCATAAATATTATTCATATTACACCAAAAAAAAGTAACCATTTTATTATAGTAATAAACGAAAGATTACACAGAAATGAAACCGGAATCTTAAAATCATAATAAATAAGTTATATTATGATATTTTTTTGCGAGTCAAATCATTCCTGTTGTGATCAATGTTATTTGACAGAAAATACTTACGTAAATAGGGGCGTTTTTTCCCGTTTACAAAACAAAAGTACGGTATCCATTGGTAATAATATCTGCTTTAATTCTATTAGAAATAGAATATAACATAAAAAATAAATAATATTAAACTGTGAGCTTTTTAATGCTATTTTTAAAGGTTTCCGCTAAAATCTTTTATATGGTATGGAAAATCATCATGGCACGGAACGTTGTTAATCCGTCTTTTTGGTGATTGACAGACAACTTCATTTGACATTTACTCTTTTTGACATTTACAACTTCATTTGACTGTTTGACATTGGTTGCATTCCATATTACAAAATAATCGCTCACAGCACTCACATCAATATTTTGCGTTCCGATTTAGATATCACGATTATGACAGCTAAGAACTGTCATCAATTCGGAACGCTCGTGAACGCGTTGCCAGTGATCATAACCCTAATCACAAGACCTATTTTTGAAAATGGAAGATAAGTTGGTTGACCTATCGACTCTGATAACTCAGATTTTGAGATAGAGAACGACGATTCGTCTAGTGATGAAAAGGATGACGAAAGTGTTTATATTAGCGTATTTTGCACCCGGAAAAGATTTACCCCTTAAAAAAATACCACGAATTACAAATTTATAACATAGATGCAACGATAATTAAATATAATGTATAGTTAGATGCGAGTCATAAGTTCATAACAACCTGTCAACACAACTGTCATTTTTGACAGCGCTCACAGTGATATTTATTTGGAGCATGGTCGGTGTAATCGCAAAATGACGCAGGTCATGACGTCATCTATGACGATTCAAGGGACATCGTTATTGCGCTCACGGTAATTCGGAACGGGTTTATGGACGCTCAAATCGATTACAGCCTAATTCGGAACGCAGCTATTTTTACTCAGTTTATTTCGATTTTTTTGAAAGTGATTCTGCGATTTATTCGCATATAATGAAAAAATATTTTATGAAAATGGCATCTGCTGGTCGTTGTGTCAATTGTGCAGTAAGATTTCAAGGCAATGTGCGAATACAATTACTTTCTGACTGCTACAGACGTGCAGCAACTTGTATGGTTATTGTTAGATACACGTTTCCATTTTCGAATTTCTCATCATTCCGGTTAGACATGGCTTAGCTAATATTACCATTGTAATCTAGAAATTATAAGGAAGAAATCTATATACGTTTAATTAATATCTGCTACAATTTATGGGGTGGCCTGTTCTCCAAACAAAAAAAAATGACTCCTTTCATTTTCTGTTTGTTTTCTTGTGTGTTTGTTACAATAATTTAACTCTAAAACTACTCGACCGATTTAAAAAAATCTTTCAGCCATGGATAGCAACATTATCAGCGAGTAACATAGGCTATATTTTATCTCCGTACTCCCACGGGAACAGGAACTACGCGGGTGAAACCGCGTGACGTCCGCTAGTTAATTAATAAAACGTAAAAAATTGAGGTGGCCTAATTTTTTTGTCTACCAGTGTATAATATTCTCACTGTTGCTTCATGAGAAACAAATACAATACGTAAGTCGAGGCCATTTCCTTTAGGCTAGCTCTCTTCAGATAGTTTGAACCGAATTGTGTTAGAAATGTTTTTCAAAGAGAACTTCATTCAACGGGCATGTTCATGTCGGGCGCAATCTGCGTAGTTTGTTTGCTTGCATGTGTTTTGTGGTGTCGATTTTTCGTTACTTCTGTACCTCTGAAACTGTATCCAAATGGGTAGGTATAGAAAACGCTTAAAAAATAAACAGAAAAACGCTCACCTCCCCGCAGAGTGCACGTTTTGATTCCAGGGTCAGTTTAGACAAAACGGAATAGTGCGAGAGCAAATTTCTAGCAACATTGAAAATAGGACCGTATTCCCATAGTATAAGGGCGCGCAATCGACTGTCAAGAGCGTGCGTGAGGCGATGCTTGACGCATCGATATTCATACAATCTTCTAATTTAATCAATGGTAATACGGTCCTATTTTGAAGGCAGTCAGTAAATTGCGCGAGGATTAGATGTTACCGAGAAGCTTGTATCAATCTTGTTAAAAGTTGTTGTGGAAACACGAATCACTTTGAAAGCCATTCTCTTCTGTTAATTCCTTCCGATATTAAAAATTCAAAAATTTTAGCCTATTAAGTATCTCCAAAGGGCAGAGATATACCTAATAGTAAACCTACATTTCGCCAGTCATGTTTAAGTCTAATAAGTCTAGCGTAATAGCGGGCGAGTCTATTACAATCAACCGGCCACAAATCCACACTCTGTGGCTGCTACTGAAAAATCCTTGATGAAAAAATCCAATTACTCTTTGCCCGACCTTGGAATTGAACCCATGTCCTCATGCTTAGCAGTTGAACTTACGACCACTAGACTTACGAAGCAGTAAATATAATTTTAACATTCGTTTCGTTGAGCGCCTTGAGTTATAAGTCGAGCTACACGATAACTGACAAATGCTTGCACTGACTGGACAGGTCCACTCAAATCTGTGTGGTTCTTTCTTCAAAAGACCATCTCAGACACTAATCTGCATAGTCCTCATGTGAATTGAGCAAGATTATGTCTGGACTTCAAAAGAGAATAGTCTCTTTTAGAAACAGCCGAAACAAACTCAGAGGTCATAGGACCTCGGCGCGTTCGTGTTCCACGCGCGCCTCAAAGAGAGTCAGCAAAAAGGAAGGGGTCCGTAAGGACCGATGCCTGCCGGGGTTGCGGGACAGTTCGAAAGAGATACCGCGGCCCCGGAACACAAAGGGCGATGAAGGAACATGGATGGGTTTTAGTCAGTAAAAGTCTGAAAAAAGGTCATAAGACCTCTGAGTTTGTTTCGGCTGTTTCTTCTCAGAGTAGTCAGGTACGAAACACCAGCCCCATCTAGTTTTTTAAGGCGACTACAAGAGCTAAACGCGAGTTTTATAATGCAAAAAAGCACATGATTCACTGCAATAAACAAAACGAGAAAAATTTTTTGTAATACACATGTAAACGTGTATTTTCGCGAATTTTTACCTTTATTATAAGCCCGACGGCTAATATAAGCCAGTCTTCCCGCGACCACGGCTGGTGCAATCCGGTCGAAACGTCGGGCTTGTATTAAAGGTAAAAATTCGCAAAAATACCCGTTTACATGTGTATTACAATGTGTTTTGATCGTGAAAGTTTAAAAAAGAGAAAAATTTATATGATATTCTTCAGGATATATGCTAGTATGATATTGTTTTGAAAACATAATACAACAAGAATCACGAACTTATCTCTAAAAAAATCTTATAACGAGTAAAAACCATACTAAAATACATGCAATCATTCTGATTTTTTGGCAAAAATTCTACAAGCAACATATTAGCATCATAGTGTTTTACTTTTTAGTCCAATCAATAGATCACTCGTTTCGCACTATTCGGCCCGCAGTGACTGACGTAACAACCACTTTGTAGTGCAAGCAGATTATAACTTTATCCTAATAGTATTTCAAACGAAGTTTGAACCACCACAAATAGAATGCTAATTTAGCTCCTGTAATTAATCACCTTAAAAAATGACGTGTAAAAGTGTCTGTAAAAACCTACTTGCAAAAATAAACATCATTTCATCATATCATTATTTCAACACTTTCTGAAATAACTCAAATGCGTGATGACCAAGTCATAATTACGCAATGCAAAAAATATAAAACCTTTTCCGCAGCCAGCACTGTTTGATTGCATCAAAATATTCTGGATGTGTCTCGACGTGCCAGAGCTCAGTAATTGGGTTGCGAAAGTCAGCTGCAACCCGCTGTGTGTGAAATACTTATGTTCGGTAACATCTGGCGAGATTGAAAACCGACACTTACAAAGTTGGGAAAAGACTTGTAGTTTTAGCTTTTTGTTAGTATCACTACATCACGCCTGTAATCACCAAAGGGTTAAGTGGAGGTGTAGATACTTAATAGAACACACAGAGGTGTAGTAATAGTTGTAGTTCTGTAGATGGTAGTGTATTTACAAAATCGGCGAATTTGTGAGGACTCATCGACAAACCAGTCGAGGGTACCAAGGGTAAAGGAATGGGTCCGTAAGAGGCGATGCCTGCCGGAGTTGCGGGACTGTTCGAAAGAGATACCGTGGCCCCGGAACACAAAGGGCGATGAAGAAAAATGGATAGGTTTTAGTCAGTAAAAGTCTGACACTCCCTCCTGCTCCGCCCAGAGCGAGAGGAGTCATTTGATGATTTCCCATCCAAAAAAAAAAGAGTACCAAGGGTACAGGCCTTTCGCAGTTATCATGCCTTGTGGCTGGATTTTAACTTCATCTTTTTGTGTTTGCCAATTCGAAAGTGTATTTAACTGGTTTTAAAAAAAAATTGTTTTGAGTTCGAGTATTGTTTTCGTATCAGTGATATTCAATATTTTTATAAAGTCAACCTAACGCCTAAGATAACTCCTAAGGTCTTGGTAAACATATTTAGGGAAACAATAATGAGACCGTTCCACTGGAGTTTGTTTAACCACTCTCAATGCCTCCTAAGGACTTGAAGTTCATGATTTATTCAACTTTTATTTTAATTAGCTCTCGGTTTAGACTAAGTATGATCCCTTACATTGAGAGGAAGCCAGAGTCCTTATAGTAGAAACAGTACAGGCTGATTCATATATCGAATTTGAATTATTGAGTGTTTTAGAGATGATTATTAAATTGATTTAACGATCTAGACCAAACCAATCCAACCAACGACTAATCGACTAATCGGAAGAGCCGAGAGTCTAAAGGAGAAGCCTTTTCCGAGAAGAACAGTAACAGATATTGATTTACTTACACAACAGTATAAGCGACGAGAAAACACGACAGTATCGCAATATTCAGCACGTTACTCTTCGGTCTCTCCCTCCGAACTAATACCAGGTCCATTAACATCACAACTAAAGAGACTGTGTGCATGCAGTGTTGAGACCAGAACGGGACCACCTTGTGGATACTGGGCGGGGCGATCAGCTCTCGATGAGTATTCCATACTCGCCAGAACAGGATGTCACCGAACTGGAAAGAAACATTGATTTTAGTTTAACGCAAAATCATACTTGTATTTCCTTGAAGAGATCATCATCATCTGCCTAGCGTTTTACCAACTATGTTGGGGTCGTCTTTTAGTCTAACCGGATGCAGCTGAATACCAGTATTTTATATGGAGCGACTGCCTATCCTGCCTTGCCGCCTTGCCGCCTTGCCGCGGTGGCCCAGTGGTGGCGGCCCCGAGTTACGAACAGTAAGTCGTGGGTTCGAACCCAGACAGGCGCATTACTTTGTGTAATTTATTTCATCACCACTTCTCTCAAAACGGTGAAGGAAAACATCGTGAGGAAACCGGCATGTCCTAGAACCAAAAAATTCGGAGACATGTGACATCTACCAATCCGCACTGGGCCCGCGTGGTGGATTATAGCCCATTCCCTCTCATAGAGAGGAGGCCTGTGTGTTTAAAGTTGATTGTCAGACTTGTAACCATTGAGTAAACACCTATAACTAACCCTTAAAGTTTGAATAATTGATAAATATTTTTTTTTATTTAGAATCTCAAAAGGTAAAAATACAATATGAATCTGAAATTAAAAATGTAGGTATAATCCTATATCGCAGGCTGCAGGAGCTTTAAAAATATGATAAACAGTATACACAGTTTTTTTTCGTTTAATAGTTAACAGTACATATACAGGTGACTTAGATTTTTCACATACTTAGATTTTTTTTTTTTTAATCAAAATCTAGAAAAAATAATTCTAACTCTTTCTGGAAACTGATAAAAAAGTCAGTAAAAAAATAAAAAGTATCGAATTTCCAATCATAATTTGAAATTCGTTTTTTTTTTTTTTTTTCAAAATTTCTATTTCTTTGTTCTAATATGAAAAGTTTACTTGAAATTATTGCGTTTTTGATGATGGATCAATTTTTTTGTAACCTGTGGAAAATAGAAAAAAAAACTAGGTATGCCATTTCTACTCCGTTCACCTAATATACCCATTTTTTTCGTAAGTGATAAAAAAGTCATCCGGTATATAATGTCAAACTTATTTTAACGAACTTAAAATCTACTAATTAGAACTATACACACAATTTATTATTATTACAGGAAAATATTTGCGTCGGCAGAATTAAAAAACTAAGTTACAAAACACATGCAACTCTCTGGTTTGTACTAATTCAGGCGTAATGTAGACGAATACTTATATATTATTGTTCTAATGCGGAAGTTACGAAAAACGGTTTTACAAAGATATTCACGAGATAACTTCCTATTCTCACATTATAATTAAAACAAAATAAAAGTTATACGCACGCCAAACATCTCTTTTCCCTTATGTTCATGGTTGAAAGATATTAGAAACTCGAAATAGATCACTCGCTTAAAATCAACGAATCCTTGAAAATTGATCAGATTTGATGATTAGAAAAAAATTCTTATGAAAGACTACAAGGAAAAAACCATATTTTTTTCCTCATTGCGATATTAATACATTTGAGTAGGTAACCGTAAATAAATACAAGGTTAGACCCACAGAAATGGAGTCAAAATAATTATTATGTTTGTCCTTTATAAAGGCATTGCAAAGGCATTCCAACAAGTATTATTACAGTGTCAACATAACAAAATTATTTTGCCCCATATTATTTTCCTCAATTTACCAAAAATTTATAATTAAAAATAATATCTTCATTATTACTTTGTCCTTATTCCAATTAATTTAATTTTTCTGACCCTCACGTCAAAAATTCACTTCCTTCAGAACCATAAATAATAATTACTATCACTTTTCACACAATCAACCCATATTCACCACCGCCTTTTTTTCCACCATTACTTGTTGTGTTGTGTGTTTGATCAGTGCTTACTAACATAGTCGTAAGTTTTGCTAACAGCTTTTGAGTCATGGATACTTGAATAAAGATACATTCATTCATTCATTCATTCATATTTTCATTTATTTGGGGTCGGCGCAGCATGTCTTCTTCTTCCATACTTCTCATAAGAGCCTATACTACCTCAGATTAGCAACTCTATATTTGGTAGTTCAAACTTCGTTTGAAATACTGTTAGAATAAAGTTCTAATCAGCTTGCACTACAAAGTGGTTGTTACGTCAGTCACTGCGGGCCGAATAGTGCGAAATTAGTGTTTTTTTGCGATTTACAAAAATTCTATTGATTGGACTAAAAAAATAAATAATAATAAGATCTGCTCTAAAGTTAGTTCAGTTAGTATAAAAAGTTTCATGATCTAATTTGAAGCTGTTATGATTGCCAGCGGTTTATTGTTCAGTTTAGATGTAACTTTGGGATTTTTTTCTATCGAGAAAATTTTATGGAATCGTGTTTTCGCTAAATATAAGACATAGCATTAATCCTCAACTTTACCATATATTTATTTCAAAATTAATGCTGCAGTATTTTAGGCGTAACGGAGGATCATGCTAAGCCATTTGAGGTAGTATAGGCCCTTAAAATGCAGACACAAAAAGTGTATCTGAATCAAGTTCATTATAAACAAACTTGATGCGGGTTTTTTTTCATAGATAGAGTGATTCAAGAGAAAGGTTTAAGTCATCATCATCATCATCAGCCTATAATGTTCCCACTGCTGGGACATGGCCTCCTCTCAATGAGAGGGAATGGGCTATAATCCACCACGCGGGCCCAGTGCGGATTGGTAGATGTCACATGTCTTCGAATTTTTGGTTCTAGGATATGCTAGTTTCCTCACGATGTTTTCCTTCACCGTTTAAAGGTTTTTTTTAAAGGTTTTAGTATATTATAATATTTTGCGGGCGGGCGAAGCCGCGGGCATCAGCTAGTACATAATAAACTTGTGTTACTTGTAGGCAGTTCATATTTCCAAAGAACTAAATTAAAATGCTGTTTTTTTTTAATTAAAGTCCGCTATGACTCAGATCGGTCATATTCGTTTATTTGGCAATGACAGTGGCCAATTACAGTTACAGTCTAGTTTAAATTCATAAGCAATGATGCATGAAGGTTTCAGATTGACTCAATACAGTGTCTTTGCCTTCTTAAAGAAGTACACTCGACAACAAAATTTTAAATTCGATAATTACATATTATTTTATTTTTACTCGATTCTGCATCTTCAAAATATAATTACGTGTTTTTCGGGTCACTTCCAAACAAGCCAAGGATGTGGCATTGCGAAGTAATTGCGATCTGATGACATCTCTTAAAATCTTCCACATTTTTGACAGCTATAAGGCCAAATACTATAAGTAGCCATCTTTTTGCTTTAATATTACTTTTAACACGAAGCCCTTTTTATTTTAAATTAAGGCTTGATTGGTTAATCGATTTTGTGAGTCCCTAAAAAAGGGCTTTACGCTTAATTAGTTTTGTATGTCTTATTACGATCAACACCGTTCTTGAAAAAGTAACTTTTAAATGAAGAGATTTTTACCGGATCCAGGAAGGAAGCGAAATTTTAATACCGCCAGATTTAGCTGGCATATCATCCGTTTTTTTTTCTTAATAATTATATCATACTTCACAAGAGCCAGGTACTATCACATTAATTTCAACGATATGCATTTTGACAAACCGTCTTGACAAGTGTAAATTTAGAATTTAAACATTGTTATTATTCGAACATAACATTATAATAATATTAAGTATTAGATAGGTATGTAAGGAAGGTGGTGGTAATTGTGATGTAAAATAGCGCCTCTCGCCATCAAACGTAAAAGTTAGGAGAGTTAAACCGTACTTACTACTTAATATGTTACTTAGAAATAACTCAAAGATCAAAATGGTTTCAGCGATCACTACGCTCGATCTGCACCCGTGTGTGCGTGTATCTGCATGAACAATGCACACAAACATAGGATCACAACGAATTTGCCTAAACTCTAGCGAGTGGATTTTATACTGCGGGCTCTTAAGCAATACCTCTGGACTATAATTTCTTTAAATAAAATAAAAAAAGAATAATAAAAAAAAACTATTTTTACCCGACTACGGCGATGTCAAAATGAAGGGTTATGATTTTAGCAGTCTATGTATGTATGTTTGTATTTACGTATGTATTTACGTATGTTCCTCCGTAGCGCCTAAACTATTCACCCAATTTAAATAAATAAGGTGTCAATCGATTCGTCATGGCTTAGGTTACCTAGGCTACATTCTAACTGACTTCAACAATAGGAGTTGATTTTACTTTGTTAACCCCGAATTTAATAAGAGCGTGTTTTTTTTTGTTGATTGGCCTTAAAAGTTTGTAATAACAATTCAATGATATCAAAAAAATAATTAAAACAGGTTCAAAAACTGTTTTAATTAATTATTCATGTTGTGAAGTCACGTGTGTTCGTTTCCTTTTTTTTTAGTATGGGTGACTGATTACATTGTATCTGCGTGAATGATTACATTACTTAAGTAATTATTACGAAGTGACGAACAAAGGTACTGCTAGCTTTATTGATCTTTTGTTTTCGTGTCATACGGATAAGTATATGAAAATAAGTATTTTTTTAAATTAAAAAGTAAAATCAAAATTATTATTTTTTTCAATAATTCATTAGAAAAGTATGCTCATTTAAACAGAAAATGGATATATGAGATAGTTTCTTCAAGTAGCCATTTTAGTAAGAAGATTACAGAAGTAAATGGGTACCTCAATTATGCATTTGTAAGCAACTTGAGGTTTTTTTTCCCTCAATATATCCGTACCCCGCTTGATCCGAATTTTCCATGCCAGTTTCTGTTTTTTTTTGTTGTATAAATTGGTCAATACAACAAGCTCTTATAGAGCAAACATAATATCCAATAATTCTAACGTTTTGATTAAAACTGAACAAATAATAACAAGACAAGTAGTTGTGAGCACATCTGTACATATAACGGTCATCTATTTAGTAAAATGTTTACAAAACTGCTTAGTGGCAATTTGTGTGTCGAAACTTACTGCAGTGGTTGGTAGAAGGATGCTTGTGAAGCACAAGTACCTAACTTGATTGAGAAGTTTCACATGAGTACTCCCATTTTCCCCTCTCAACTCCCGCCAATCGCAGTAGAAGCAAATCGGGAAATACACCAATGTGAAGAGCTGAAACAAAACACATTTTAATTAATTTTGGGAAAGTTAAACATTAGGTGCCTTGTTTGAGAAATTCGAACATTTTCTTATGCCATAACATGTGTGGGCTGTGTTCTTTGTGTTACACAGAAAACTTTGGTGAAAATGTTTCATCGTAAAATGTAAGGGATGTACGGTGCGCAATATATTTTTTCGTTGATTTGTACGCACGTCACGTAAACAATACCGGACGGGTTTTAATGGGATTTTAATCTGCGGGATCCTAAGGAATAGTGATGTGCCTGATGCTACCACCGTGTTAGCGTTTGTCGTGATGAAAAATTTATGAGATTTCTTTATTTCAAGATAAATGTTTGTGTTTGTGGCAGAATTTTCTGTTTCTGCCAGTTTAATGACCTTAATTTCATCATTGTTCGTAATTTAAATGTAACATAACAGAAATGAATTTATCATTTAACGCATTCAACTGAAATAATAAAATTACATTGAATTTCGTAACTTTTCGTTGGACAGATAAATTGGTAACAATGCTGCAATCACAGTACGCGTGAATAGTACAGTGTGAGGTCACCAAGCATAAATTATGACGTCCGTCAGTTTCAATTAGCAAAGAAATAATGCCAAAATAATGGTTTCGCAAGTTTTTGCCATCCACGTTCGAAGTATATAATAATTACGGTAAACACCTGCTAAAGATATGCGAATTGATGCTTAAACAATGGTAAAAAGCTGTTTGTCAATTTCATTGTAAAAACATTACGGCCTGTGAAAATGCAAATCATTCTCTTTTGGCAAAACGTGTTTCGCACAAATCAAGTAACGATAATGATGATTCTCTTTGGGTAATCATTTTTGAACTTTATTGTAGTCATATGACTTTCGGTAAGATAAATACGTCAAGTTAAAGGTTTAGTTAGGCAGTCAGTTACATATACATACCTACGTACTTACATATTGCGTCGCACGACAGTACATTAAGTACCAAGTATACAGGGTGTAAAAGACCTCATCACGAAGCCGTCAACCGAGCATTCTGGACATCAAACTAAGTAACTTTACGCAAAAATTATTGCTGGGAAACGCCTTTTTTTTGGGGCGAAAAATCATGTTTTGTTGTAGAACTCAATGTAACGCACTCAAAACATTGTGCTGATGGATGGATTGAATAGTACCCGGGGTCGTGGAAGTGTTTAAAGTAAAACTCCAACATTAAAAACTTGTCAAAAAGTTGGAACTTTGACCGCCAATACCTCCGTAACTAAAAGGTTCCCAGGTATGGTGTAGACCAAAAAAGTGATCGCAAGGACGGGGAGAACAAGTGCTTTTCGGCTTCGTTAAGAGGTGTTTTACACCCTTTATAGTAAGTATTACCACATAAGTAGCACGAATAATCGACTCATCACGTGACCAGAAGGCTGGCCTATTTTTTGGCCAAAGAAACAGAATTGCCATCCAACGTGGCAATGCTGCCACCATTCTTGGCACTTTCTTCGTTGACAACAAAGCGGACTTTTTTTGACGCCCTTTCATTATATTCTGTTTTTGAAACATGTTACTGTTACTGTTACTAGACTAACAAGCTTGTGTCATCCCACTGCTGGGCAAAAGTCTCTCCCCATGACTTCCAAATTTTTCGATCCAGGACCAATGTGGACCGGACCACTGGTCGTTGGTTTTGTCCAGCTCGTCTCGCCATCTCCTGCGAGGTCTTTTAGGTATTATACCGTGTACATACTTTTGTAACTACACACTACTACACTTTTGTACTACTTTTTGTATACTTTTGTTGTTTTTTGTGTGTTTCTGTTTCTTCATTGTAGGTGTGTATAGGCGAAGCCGTGTGGTATCCGGCAGAGTAGAATAGAACCAACCCATTACACTCACGGGTGTCGTATAAGGCGACTAATGTCTGAGGCAGAACACCTTGCGTCTCCGTAGACCAGAGAATGGGCAGCAGCGTTTTCTGTTAGTCTTTCATCACTGCGATCTCCAATCCGCCTACCAAGCGTGGAGATTACGGCAAATCCCTCCCATCATGGGAGAGGCTTATGTCCAGCTGTGGACGTATTATGGGCTGTTGTAGTAGGTCTGTATACGTATAGAAAATAAAGAACATGTTAAGTGAAAGTTAATAAAATAATTTAAGTAGCGTGATAAGTTGATAACCCTACGAACATATTATCCGGCGATTGCTTTGGGGGTTTATATTACGGCCACATTAGAGAAGACGTATAATATGGAAACAGACATAATCATTGTAAAGCACTGGTAAACTTGTTGCGATTGAATATAGTATTACTAGCTGATGCCCGCGGTTTCGCCCGCCCGCAAATTATATAATAGGGCCCTTCTAACCCTAAAATTAGCAACTCTATTTGTGGTGGTTCAAACTTCGTTTGAAATACTGTTAGAATAAAGTTCTAATCAGATTGCACGAGTAAGCGACCGATTTACAAAAAATCTACTGATTGGACTAAAAAAATAAAACATAAGACTTGCTTTATAGTTAGTTCAGTTAGTATGCAAAGTTTCATGATCTTATTTGAAGTACTTTTTGAATACCAGCAGTTTATTGTTCGATTTGAAGGTAACTTTGTTTTTTTTTTTCTATCGAAAAAAGTTCATGGAATCGTGTTTTCGTCACACATAGTACTTAGCATTGATCCTCAACTTTACCATATATTTATTTTAAAATTAATGCTGCAGTATTTTAGGCGTAACGGAGGATCATGCTAAGCCATTTGAGGGATTTAAAGCCTATTAAAAAAACCCGCATCAATCTCCGTTGCGTAGTTTTAAAGATCTAAGCATACATAGCTGCGGCGGGCGACTTTGTTTTATAATAATTATGTAGTGATTGTGAAAATAATGACATCTTATTTTTTTTTGTTTAGGACATGTAGTTTGTGCAAGCAGTACAAGGCTGTAACCAATGCCTTGTTTGAGTGCTTTTGGAATTTCGACTCTAGGTTCTGGGCGGAGCGTTTACCTGATGAGCAACTTCATATTCCTTCATCTGACATGAAGGTTTACTTCATCATCATCCTCAGCCTGAATTCACCCACTGCTGGGTACAGGCCTCTCTTCTCTTGTGTCAATCTCATGCCAGTGTCATCCAGGTTTTCCCTCGATATCTATGTCGTCTGCCCATCTCGCCGCCGGGCGACCCACATTTCTTTTCCCAGTTTTTGACGCCATTTGGCGACAGCCTTAGTCCATCTGTCATCACTGCATCTTGCTAGGTGTCCTGCTCAACTCCATTTGAGTTCCAAAATGCGATTCCAATATCATTAGTTTTAGGTTTACTTAAGATACATAACTACGTCCGGATTTCTCGGAGCTAACAAAACAAATAGGTGCTAACCTTGAATCACTGACGAGTTACCGATCTCAACCGGTCTAAGGAACAAACTAAGTCACCTTAGTATGTTGGGTCAGATCACAGGCAACCGCTCCGTGTTATTGGTTCGTAAGAAGCAACCAAGCCACATTTAGTGTGTACGCAGCCTAAGCAAAGTATCGACTAAAGGTCAATCGTTACGTGCCTAGGGACGGAACCTGCCAAGACATCTTGAAAGATGTTTAAAATCAACAAAAGTCTTTAAATAAATGGATATTTAATTAATTAACTCAGACTTATAGATTGGCTTGTTGGTCTAGTGGTGGAAAGCGTTATTCTTGTGGACGAGGTCCTGGGTGAATACCCACTTCGGGCCAAGTGTTACATCAGGATTTTCTAATTGATGGCAATAGGCCTCCTCTTCCAGTTTTACTATTGTATGAGACCCAAACATAACTGGCAAAATGTATAGGTGAACAACAAGTATCTATGCCCAAACCTTCGAGGATTACAGATGCGATGATATTTGTTATGTCTTTGATAGGCAAATGGATCACCACATACCAGTTTGTTTTGTTTGAGTGTCTCTCTCTCTCGCTCTTTACAGAATCAAAGCTCTGAACTATAATTTAAGTAGCGGTACTCCTGAGATTGTTAAATCATGCAAAGTCCCATCAATAGATCCTTGCAACAAACTCTTTGTCAGGAACCCCACATTAATAATAGTAGCAATAAAGCGAAAGTTTCCCTCGGTCATTTGTCGCCCTGCTAATTCAACAAAGGAAAGAAGCCATTTTGTCCCGTAAGTTATTAAATTAAGCCCTGTTCTGACGTCATTTCCTGTAACGTTGGGGACGTTGAAGGCTTAAATCTCTAAAAACTTTGACAGAAGAAAAGTAGGGAGCTCTCAAATAGGGGCACAGTGCTACTATAATCGCTTTTGTTCCGGGAACTTTGTTGCACGATAAGTTTATTTTAAAGTTAAAATAAAATACAGAATAGTGTACTGGCCCTTTTATTAACAATTTGCAGAATTGAACAAGGATCTTAGTGTATAGTTTTTAAGATGCTACAGCAATCTGACAGTACTTTCGAGACTGAGAGCTATCTTTATGTCTCTCCCGAGATGTCTCACAAAAAAACCGACACGGGACCGAGGCTACACTCGCACTCACCTTGCGTCGCCGTCGGAGTCTCTCAGTGTGCAGTATGCAGTCACCATTATAATATATATTGTGAGGAATGACAATTGTATTAATACAAATCAAGGTGGCCAGTAGTGGACGGGGTCCGCAAGGGCCGATGCCTGCCGGGGCTGTGGGACTGTTCGAAAGATACCGCGACCCCGGAACACAAAAGGCGATGAAGGAACATGGATGGGTTTTAGTCAGTAAAAGTCTGACTCCGTCCTACTCCGCCCAGAGTGGGAGGAGTCATTTGATGATTTCCCAACTGAAAAAAAAAGATGGCCAGTAGTGTCTGATGAGATTATGAAAAATAGAGAAGTATGGAAGAAGAATACATGCTGCGCCGACTTCAAATGAATTGGGATAAGGGCAAGATAATGATGATGATGAAAGGGCCAGCAATTCAATATAACTCGCTATTATGGCTATTTGACAACTTTAAGAAATCTAAGTCGTTGTTAAAATAAATAAAAAAAACTTTTTTGAAAAAAAAATAAAACGGACTTCAAAAACACAAAAAAGTGGAAAATAACTTTAGCTTCAGAAGTCGGTGACCTTTGTTTGATTCATTTAGTTTTTTTTTTGTCACCGACTTCTGAAGATAAAGTTATATTTCACTTTTTTGTGTTTTTTGAAGTCGGTTTTATTTGTTTGCAATTTTTTTTTTCTCTTTTTAGTTGTAATATCCTATACAAATATTTGCTATGCATTTATGCATTGTTAATAATACATGTCATGGTAATAGGCTTATCCCCAATAAATGGAACTTAACCTACCTAAACTGTCGAAATTTGGGTGTATTGTACACATCTGCGTACCCCTCAGAGCATACAAGCGTGATGTTACGTCATGTTGTTGTATAAACAATAACCATCTAAGCGATTGCAGCAATCACGACCGATTTACCATCTAGTTTTGAAGAGTTCCATTGTATATCTCCAAAGACCAGCATCAGATCTTCACCAAATTGAAATGCGACCAACTCAGGAGTATACTATTTCAAATAAAAAAAGAATTTTGAGAATCGCTTCACAAATGGAGGAGAAATCGGTGAACATACTTGAAATTATACCACACAACTGAAGTAAAAATGTTCATAAAATGAAAACTACTGAGCCAAACTATGTTAAATTTTTATGGAACGAAATAGCAACTATTTTGCATCAAACTAAAGAAAAATCTCGTAAATCGGATCATAAATGTCAGCGTAATCGGTGTACATACATAAAAAAAAAAAAAAACCAATCGAATTGAGAACCTCCTCCTTTTGGAAGTCGGTTAAAAACAATTCCTTATTCAACTTATTGCGTCTGTCATGTTTACATTCAGGTGCTATGTTTGTCTAACATAATCTAAGGAATGGCTTTTGAAAATGACTTGATAAACTATGGTCTTCGTCAAATGTTTACACACACGTCCATTGTGATCTAAGACACTAGGACGTGCTTGAGGGCTGTTTAGAATTTTTTAAAGTGACACATAATAATTAATTATTATATTCTGAATTAATTATATTTTATAGTTAGTGCCGGTTAAGATGAGAATAGCGGTCATTGACCCACCTACATTTATTTTGAAAACCAAAAATAAGCCTGTTCAAGTCTGGAAGCGTCATATATCGTGATCTTCAACATTTTTTGTAATGAAAAACGATACATGGTTTATTTGTTTTGGTTCGTACGAAGATATATTAGGGAAAGGGCAATGACCGCTATTCTCATCTTAACTGACACCAACTATAGTGCAGTGCCAGAAAGACATTTCATAATTACATTCAGCGACATTGATTTATTTATGAGGAGCTTGTGGCTTAATAATAACAGCCGCTCGGGCCAATCTTCTGGTTAAGCGGCGCTTGCCTAGGTTAATCCGTGGATAGGTGACCACTATTACATACCGAGTTTCCTCCATGCCTCGGAAAGTATGTCAAGCCATTGATCCCGGAGGAAATATTTGGAAGCTATTTGCGACGTTGCCAATTTTAGGATTCAGGGTGCTTATTAATAATATTTGGTTAAGTTTGTTTCTTCGTGGGTTTCCCAATCCATCGCTTTCCACGAAATAAGACCACCAAAATAAGACCAAAAAATAAACCAGTCTGCAGTCATGCAGTTTATGATTCAAGGCTCTTGAAATTGAGGCTGTCGATCGATCGAATCTCAAATATTGATTAGCTTTCTTGTCGCTCCTACAGCTGCTACAGACGGGTTGGTAACCGTGGTTCATTATTATTATTATTATTTATTCCTTCTAACGCAGTATTTTTTTTCATCTGGTTGGGAACGGTCCGCTTAGAATACGTAAGGTAACATAAATTATTCAAGATAATTTTTAGGAAAAGTGCGAAAAATAAAAATAATTTTACGATTCTCCGTGAAAAATATATTTTATGAATGATATTGCTCCACCGGGATAGCGGGTTGGTTATCTCTCACAATAAATTGGGATTGGAATAACTTTTATGTAGCAATATGAATCTGATTCGTGTTTTTTACGAAGGTTTGGGGATACATACAGTAATTTATATTATCAGTGCAGATTGAGTCAGAGCGCTCAATCTGTCGAATACCTACAAGTTTTCTGATGTGGACTCTAATTGACCGAATTTCGGATCGATGTTGAATTCTATGCTATATATTCAGAATTGCTGCAGTGCATGTTACAAGTTCGAGGACCCCGATACTGACTTGTATTAGTTTTTTTACCAACTTGAATTTGTACTATTTGAGCCCGAGAAATTCCTTCGTTACAATATTTTAGAAGTTCAGGGACAACATATACGCTAATAGTATCTACGGTACTTATTACTAAATACCTTTTTATTTTTATCTGTCTTTCTGTTTGTTCCGGCTAATCTCCAAAACGGTTGAAGCGTTATTGACAGGACTTTTACTGACAGATAGCTAACGTTATAAGAAGTAACTAACACTACTTTTATTTTGAAAATTAATTAGGGTTCCGTGTAAAAAAACTAAACACCTTGAAATCGTTAGATTCAAAAACCCTTATTTGAATCGGATTTTTTAAACGATTTCAAGGCTGTTATTTATTTAACACTTCAAGCACAAAGTACAGAAGCGGACTTAATGCAATAGGCATTTTCTACCAGTCAACCTTTTATGAGTTCAAAGGAGTTTTATAATAAACTTTACGCAAACAAACGTCGCGGACAAGAGCTTGTTGGTATGTAAATGTTATAAAAGGCAAGTGTTACATTGTCGGTTTTTAAAAATTGGTTGTCAAACATCCTCATTCATCTATGACACTGTTAAGGTGAATGCTCCAACCAGCCCGCGAAAATAATCAATACAACCCTCCAAGTTCATAAAGATGCAGGAATGACTTTGTCCTTGAAAAAGTCATTTTTAGGGTTCCGTACCCAAAGGGTAAAAACGGAACCCTATTACTAAGACTTCGCTGTCTGTCCGTCTGTCCGTCTGTCTGTCACCAGGCTGTATCTCATGAACCGTGACAGCTAGACAGTTGAAATTTTCACAGATGATGTATTTCTGTTGCCGCTATAACAACAAATACCAAATATAGTCAATGGTACGGAACCCTTCGTGTGCGAGTCCGACTCGCACTTGGCTGGTTTTTTTCACCGTTATGAACTTAGAGGGTTGTATTGATGATTTTGATGAATATGATTCTTTAACTACATACGTCTTACAGCCGCCAATAGTATTTTAATCAACATACAACCTTACACTGGCCTGCAAATTGCAAACAACTTAAGAAAATTTGAATTTCGAGGGCTACCCTGGAGCATTCACCTTAAAATGCACGCCCTTTCTCTTTCCACCTTGTTATATTTTTGTTACTCCAGTTAAAATAATGAAAGGTCAAGTCCAGCACTTATGCAATGGCTGCGAAAATAATTCATTCGAGTTTTCGAAACCCTGCCACGTGAATCCACCGGATCAAGACCGTGACTGAGAATGAAACAGATATAATAAACACACAATGGGTTCGAATATGGCTTGGTGACCAGTTTAATGCGTTTTGCCGACTTCAAAATCGGAGGTTATTTCAGTTCGTATTTAATTTTAACTGACTACCTCGTTGGTTTAGTGGTCGTAAGTGCTTCTGTTGAGCGTCCTGTGTTCGATTACCGGGTTGGGCTAAATGTTATTGGGTTTTTCTATCAGCATTTTCTCAGAAGCAGGTCCGTGTTCTGTTTTTTTTATTAACTAGTATTCAGAAATATTTTTTTGCTTTATACATGCCTAAATTCACAACCCAACACACAATCTAACTTAAAAAAATCTAAGAACTTCAGAAATAAACTATGGCTTTTATAAATTATATTTTGTATTTTAAACTCAGGCTAATCATTACATATACAAATTAACTTACATTAAACCACGCAGTGATCAGTTTAAACCTGATCTTCTGATACATCTGGATATCCGGATCATCGTGGGCACCGAAATCAATGGTCAACAACAAAGCCGCAACGGCCACCAAATGGAAATACGAAAACGCATAGAACCACAGTCTCACTTTCAACAAAGTCCTACTTTCTTTCATAAACCCTGTACTCAAAATGGCTGAATCTAGACTCAACATTGTCAAAGAAAAAAATATTTAAAAATAGAACGAACTCAACACTCGAAAAAAAATATTTTAAAAAAATATGGCCGCGCCGTTCGCAGCGGTCAGTGCGCGCGTATACAAACTTTAGACGATACCAATGTACTGCAGTACTTGTATTTTAAGTCAAGTTTAATGGATGAGTCGTAGCCATAAATCGCTGTATATAAGGAGTGTGAATACGTCAATAGCCGTAAACGCTTGTATTTTAGTGGACAAAAAAAATGGTGCCTTGAAATTTATTTTTTTATTTGATTTACAATGTCAATGTCAACCCCTCGTATTGTTATGTGACTGTGGTGTGTTTTACTTTTTGTTTCTGCGTAAATATTGCAAGGTTGTACAAAATGGCAGTCACTTGCGCAGGTTCGGGGTCACTTGCTTGTAAGTTCCTGGGCTGTACTGTCACATTGTTATGTTAATGACGATCTACACGACACAATCTATGACCAGTGTGTGTTGCCAGTAATTACATACGGGACTGAAACGTGGTCGCTCACAATGGGCCTCATCAAAAGGCTTAAAGTCACCCAAAGGGCAATGGAGAGGGCTATGCTCGGAGTTTCCTTGCGCGATCGAATCAGAAATGAAGACATCCGCAAGAGAACCAAGGTTACCGACGTAGCCCGAAGAATTGCCAAACTTAAGTGGCAGTGGGCAGGGCACATTGCTCGCAGAACGGTTGGCCAATGGGGCCGAAAGGTTCTGGAGTGGCGACCGCGAACCGGAAGACGTTGCGTTGGAAGGCCTCCCACTAGGTGGACCGATGACCTGGTGAAGGTTGCAGGAATCCGCTGGATGCGAATCGCACGGGACCGGTCTATGTGACACTTGGGGGAGGCCTATGTCCAGCAGTGGACGTCTTTCGGCTGAAATGATGATGATGATGATGATGATGACACGACACAGGATATTGTGTAGTGCGGGTAGGTATAGAATACTACATGGAGAATTCTCCAGGAATGACTCCTTTTAATGTGTTTATAAGGTTAATCCGATGCTGTATAAGTGTGATTCATATACAGAGACAGGAATGCTCATTCATCATCATCTGCCTAGCCTTTTCCCAACTATGTTGGGGTTGGCTTCCAGTTTTACCGGATGCAGCTGAATACCAGTATTTTACATGGAGCGACTGCCTATCTGACCTCCACAACCCGTTAGTACCGGGTAATACGATACCCCTTGGTAAGACTGGTTGTCAGACTTTTTGGGCCTCTGACTACCTAACGACTGTCAAAGATCTACAAATGACAGCCGGGACCAACGGCTTAATGTACTTTCCGAGGCACGGAGGAAAGTTGGTATGAAATGGGTTATCACCCATCCACAGACTAACCATACCAAGCACGGCTTAACCTAACGATCGACCCGAGCGGCTGTTATTATTTAGCCACGAGCTTCTCTAATTCATAACTTAAAATGTAGATTCTTGCAATTCTCTGATTTTCGTTAGTGTTCATTTACTAAATCGATCCTAATATGTATTAATAAATGCAAAAGTAATTCGGTCTGTCTTACTTTTTCATTTCTTAATGGATAATCGGACTTCGATGTTTGGTAAACAGGTAGCCCATGATCTAGGTTTAGAACAAAGGATACTTTTAATCCCAGTAGTGCTTTCCTGTAGGATAATTTTGACCTCGTAACGTAAGTGAAGCAACGGGTAAAAGTCAGTAAGACAGAATATTGTGGTAAACGCACTGGGTCAATCCTACAAATATTAAAAATGTAAAAATTTGAAAGTTTATTATCTACTTAATTACCTAAATACGGCTGATCGGATTTTGGCACATAGATAGTTGATAACCAGCAGGCGTAGCCAAGTTACAAACGTTTCATATCGATTCTCTTTCTACAATCGTAAACGTCTCGGCGTAGGCGATTGTAGAAAGCGCTAAATTAGTAGCCAAGTTGACACGACTGACTCGATCGCTCGTTCTCTAATTTCTGTAGATAAAACCTACACTTTAGTCTATGGTGAGCGTTCCTACCAAAGAGTATAGCGATCAACATTGTAGATACGATAATATTCTATTCTTTCATTTTAAACGATGTAAACTTGTCTACGAATTTTCTATTCGTTTGTGTTGATCACGTGATTTAACGTGGCTAAATAATAACAGCCGCTCGGGTCGATCTTTAGGTTAAGCCGTGCTTGCCTAGGTTGGTCTGTGGATGGGTGACCACACTGACCACCCATTACATACCGAGTTTCCTCCGTGCCTCGGAAAGCACGTTAAGCCGTTGGTCCCGGCTGTCATTTGTAGATCTTTGACAGTTGTTAGGTAGTCAGAGGCCCAATAAGTCTGACAACCAGTTTTACCAAGGGGTATCGTATTACCCGGTACTAACTGGGTTGTGGAGGTCAGATAGGCAGTCGCTCCATGTAAAATACTGGTATTCAGCTGCATCCGGTAAAACTGGAAGCCGACCCCAATATAGTTGGGAAAAGGCTAGGCAGATGATGACGTGATTTAACGTTGAGATGATGATTTTCCCATACATTTGATTAGTTTTCAACTAGCGTTAACGATTGTAGATTGTCAACCTGGCTAAGCCTCCTGAATTGATACATAGGATACTTTTTATCCCAGTAAATTACATGGCTTGACGACTGTTGTCACAGTATAAGCTAGTATATCAATTGCGTTTTGTAATGCGCGACCTCTGAGTTAGACAAATTAATTATCGATTATAACTTAGACATAGTACTTGTTCAAGAACAATACCAGAACGCTCACTTACGTCACAAAGTAGTTCAGCTGGACAGCAAAGCACGAGCCGGAATTTACGTGGCGCGTTCTTCTAACTTTACAGTAACGTCTTTGCGTAACCTCATGACGCCCCACTGTGCCGTTGCGGAAGTCTCATCAGCTTCTTTTAAAGTTTACGTTGTGAGCTGTTACTTTCAATACTCAGACCCTGTTGCACCTCATATACATAACCTCCGTCACGTCTTACAGTCACTCGCGGGCAGTAAAGTTATCGTTGGCGCTGATGTTAACGCGTCATCGTCTCTGTGGTATGGCAAGGTTAGGTCAACGGGTTTCGACCGACGTTGTGCTGTTGAAGATTTTATAGCAGAAATGAACCTATCAATTCATAATACCCCTGATGCACCACCTACTTTTTGCAGCCCAATGGGCGAATCTTGTATTGACGTCACACTTTCTAGTGCAGACGTACGATTGGATAGGTGGCGTGTCCTACCAGATGCGTCTTGTAGTGATCATCGCCTGATCGTGTACGAATTCGTTCCGAGGTCTACTCAAGGTCCATCTCATATCACTGGTAATTTTAGATATAAAAGTAAAGGCGCGAATTGGGCATTCTTTGGCTTGCTTTTTGCGTGTCACGCCAAAGACTTCACTTGTGATGGGCTGTCAGCTGAAGAAAGTGCTGAAATTATGTCAGACACCTTCATTTACTGTGCTGACATCGCCATTGGTCGCGCATCTATGACCAACATCCATAGATGTGATTGGTGGTGTGACTACTTAATTGAGCAGCGTAAAAGCTATCGCCGAGCGCGCAGACATTTAAACAAGCTTAGAAAACAAAAGGTCACCGGAGACCCACTTAACTTTGCTTTAAATGCATTTAGAGTTGCCAAGTCCCGCTACAGAGCATCAGCGGAAAAGTCTAAGGGTAATTTACTGCGAAAAATAGTAGAAAAACTAGATAAAGAAGGTCCGTGGTCTCCTTTGTATCACGAGTTCAAAGCTAATCGATCAGTCGACCTGGCGTTTGTCCAGAACATTAAAGTAAATAATAGACACACGACCGGTATTGAGGAAACAACCGAAGTTCTATTAAATAGTCTGATACCTGATGATTCGCCAGTAAATGACAATGACTACCATCAGCAGATCAGAGCGTGGGCATCTGTGCCACCTGAATCACCAACGTCAGACCTTCCATCCATTGACGAATTCATTAATGTTGTCAGGAAACTGCCTCTTAACAAATCATCAGGTGAAGATAAAATATCTAATCGGATGATAATAGAAGCGTGTAAAACAGCGGGTGACGCCATTTTATCTGTTTTCAACCGATGTATTGCGGACGGCGTTTTTCCTCGTGTATGGCGACGTGGCTTTATACGAATAATTCCAAAAAGTGGTGATAAGCCACCGGACGACCCTAAATCTTACAGGCCCATTACCCTACTGCCATCTTTGGGAAAACTCCTGGAGCGCCTTATAGTTCCACGTTTGCTGCCAGACGGGCCAAAGTTTCACGGTTTCACCGTGGGAAAATCTACCGTAGACGCGGCACTTTCTGTTAGAAAAATTGTTAATAACTCGGAACACAAGTACGTGGTTGGAATCTTTTTAGATATTTCCGGGGCTTTTGATAACGCATGGTGGCCGATGCTACTACTTAAAATGAAGAATCGCGGCTGCTATAAAAACATATATAATCTTGTTTATTCATATTTTTTAAATGGTTCCGCGAAACTCAAACTCGGACATCATTCTATGTCAAAGTCCCTTACCGTGGGATGTCCTCAGGGCTCGGTAATCGCTCTGTATCTGTGGAATTTAGGGTTCGATGATTTTCTCGCGATTCCTCTCCCACCCGGCTGTTCATTAACCGGTTACGCGGACGACGGCCTGCTGCTCATTCAGTCGAGTACTCGGGCTGGACTCAAGAATTTAGCTGACACTTGCCTACGATTAATATCTCAGTGGGGCGATCGAAACCGTCTGAACTTTGCACCGCAAAAAACTTATCAACTAATTTTAAAAGGTAATCTTAAATCGTGGCCTAGTATCTTTATTTTCAGAAATATTTACATTATTTACATACTATATAATAGAAATAAAAATATTTACAAGTATCAAAAAGGGTTACAGGGCGTCGAAAAATTCGTCCACATCGCTGTCAACAGGAAACGTGCCCAGAAGGCTGGCAGCATTGCCACGTTGGATGGCAATGCTGATTCTTTGGCCAAAAAATAGGCCCGCCCTCTGGTCACGTGAACAGTCGACCAACCGCTTGGCGATTTCTCGAAAAACTAGGTGGGCACTCGGACCCCATGGCCCTAGTGTTTCAACCCCAAACGGCTCAAACACATAATTACCAATTAAATTATTGTATTTGCGCCGTTTGAGGTTTTCAGCACCTGCAGCAGCCGCCCCAGCGCAGCACACTGTGCTAGGAAGATGGGATGGCGCAAGGGTGTCGACGCAAGTTGCGTCCCACACCAAAGGCCTACCCAACTTCCATGGCATTATGGTCATACCATCTGGTCTCTTGCCATCGACGCGTGCCAAGCCAGTGGGTTCTAATACAGCTGGCACCCCGGCGGTGGCAAGAGCACGACGGATGAGATCATTAATGCTAGCGTGCCGCGCTATCCGACCTGCACTCTTACTGCAAGAAAGGCCATGGTGTCCGAGGCAGTCGACTGCTTCACCACATTGACAGCGATGTGGAGCCCCACAAGGAGCGCCCAAACGCAAACATGTAGCGTATTGGCCTAGTATTAAATTTAATAACGTTCCCGTGAAAAGAAAGCAGTCCGTGTGCTACCTTGGTTTGGTCTTAGAGAAGAATTTTTCATTCATAGATCATATAAAAACTGTCGGTGAAAAAGCTAAAAAGAACTTTTATGCCTTAACGAGAATATCCAAATCTACGTGGGGTCAGTCATTTCTAACTTTAAAGACCATTTATGGGGCTACCTATTTGGGGTGTATGTGCTACGGGGCACCTGTTTGGGCCGATAGGGCCACCATAGGAGCGGTACGACGTAAATTGCTTCAAAGCCAGCGTTTGGCTTTGATATTCTTATGCAAAGCGTATAGGACGGTTAGTACTGAAGCCTTACCGGTACTTGCAGGTGTACTTCCAGTCGATTTTGAAGTGCAGCGACGAGCTGCAATGTACTATAACGCGCGTGAGACCACGGACGCAGACTTTTTAACCCTACGTGACCGTGATAAGATTTCTAGATTATTCAAACCACAGACCGACGTCTGGGAGGAACTTTTGTCTGAATGGCAGTGTAGGTGGGATAATTCCATCAAGGGCCGACACCTCCACCAGTTCTTTCCATCCGTTCGTGAACGGCTGGCCAGGACATGGCTGGAGGTTGATCACTGTGTTGCTCAATTTCTCACCGGTCATGGTAACTTTAAGAGTAAATTATTTTCCTTCAAGCTTGTTGACTCGCCTTTTTGTCAATGTTCCACATCTGACTGCGAATATGAACAATCAGCACATCATATTTTATGGGAGTGCAGTCTTTGGCAGAATGAACGCAATATTATGTTGGATAGTGTACAGGTTACATCCGGAGTTATTTACTACACAGACCTTGTAGAAACTAGAACAAATTGCCGTGCGTTCAAGCGTTTTTGCCATACCTATTATTGGAATCAAATATAACTGCTCACAACTTAGGACCCATTAATGTTAATATTTTATCCGTGGTGCTAGGCAATGGGCCTATCCCAGTTGTAAACGTCCCTTTGCGCCTATTGGCCTTGTTTCTTTGTGTCTCCTGCTGATATGGAGGGAAGTGGAAATTACGGATTTTCCTACTCCTCCGCTATACTTTTCTGATTAATTTCGTTGCAGGATCCAAGACAGTTAAATTCATTCTCTGGGACTTCGTCGAGCTTCATTGTCTCGGCGCTTTTCTGGTGGTCGCCACTGTTGATGTCGCCACTGTCGATGACGCCAGTGTGGCGGGCTTGTCCCTTAAAAAAAAAATACATTTGATTAGTTTTCAACTAGCGTTAACGATTGTAGATTGTCAACCTGGCTAAGCCTCCTGAATTGATACATAGGATACTTTTTATCCCAGTAAATTACATGGCTTGACGACTGTTGTCACAGTATAAGCTAGTATATCAATTGCGTTTTGTAATGAGAATGGTCTATTGATAATTAAGTGCATTGTTGATCTAAGATAACAGTTGTTAGTGCTTACTGATGTGGATAGTGACGGATAATAAGAGGCAATTAATTAGGCTCTATTGTTTCTACATTAAGGTCTCATCTTAGCAAGGATATTCTGATTTGCATGATTTAATATCAGTAGGATTATTTTGCCTTTAGTGTTTTGCTGTCCTAATTTGCCAAAGTTATATTTTGATTTTGGTTTGTATGTGCTCTCATAGTAAGATTAAGTTATTAACAAAAATGCAAAATAGTGGTTTGTCGTCACTTCTTAATTACGCACCTACAAATGCAACAAAGGGCAGTAAGTGGCTATAAATGAGTTAACTCAGTTGCTGAGAGTTCAAATTTCAATAACATGTGAGTTAGTAAAAGAGAGTTAGGTGTGTCTTTGTACAGCAGTGGAACACTGCGCTGTACAGCACTCTAAATACCTAAATATGTATCCAGCAGTTGGGTGATTGATTCTGCATTTCCGTGTTTTATTTATTTAAACTTCATGTACAAGAGTGGCACATAGGCGGACTTAATTAATGTCACAATGCATTCTATACTAGTCAACCTTTGGGTTAAATGGGATAGCATTGTGATAGAGTATCTACAATATATATTTTTTTTAGCCTTTTATGTCTCACTGCTGGGCAAAGGCCTCCCCCATATCCTTCCAGGTACTCTTCACCTGCGTGACCTCGAACCAGCCCTCGTGATGCGCGTCAACAGCTGTGCTGGTGCGGTGCTGGTGCAGTGCTTGTGTAGTGTGCTGTGACCTAAATCATCTCGCCACCTCTTCCTAGGCCGGCCTCGGCGGCGCCGTCCATCCTCAGGCACCCATCGTGTTGAGATCTTTGCCCAGCGGTCGTCGTGCATGCGGCTCACGTGGCCCGCCCAATCCCATTTGAGCCTGGCAGCCTTTTTGCCTACGTCTATGATCCCTGTTTTTGATAATAAAAATAAATAAGAAAAATACCATTTAGTAAGCCTAAACTAAAACACATAAATGGGTGTAGGCATAGTAATACTGCTATACGAAAATGGAGTATCAACAGTAGCAGTTAATACCCTATACTACCGTAAAGGGTTAAAATGATGTCACTGTAAAATAGATAAATAGTGTTGCAAGGAAATAGTTTTTTGTCATAATTTGCTCCCATTATTCACTTAGAATTACTTCTGTACGATTTTCTTTGAAGCACTAAGTACAGCAAGTAACAGTTTTTTTTAAATTACAGAACTTTAGAGGCTATTAACAAGTGGCTCTTAGTATTTCCATGAATTGAATTTCATATTTTCTACAGATTCCATTCAATTTTAACCTGTATGTCCCCAGCCGTACCCGATCGGGTACGGTGCATTGTGTTTGTAATTGCGGGTATCGAAGAGAATAAAAAGAGAGCCCAATAACTTTTAAAATAAACAGAGGACAAAGTATAAGAAATATCATGTACGCAAACACGATTACGGAAAAACCAAATACTAAGGTATTGGATTAGCTGTTCACGGTCATGCGTTGCAATTCAACGTAAATATTATTTTTTGGGTTAGGCACCTTTGCTATACCTCTGTATACAGAAGAATCCACCAAAGTTCATCAAAATCGCACCAATGGTTTAGGAACGGATAGAGGACAAACGTACAAACATTTCATTGAAAACTATTTCCGCTACAAAATACCTATTAAACTTGTAAGCGCACTAATTCTCAGATCAGCTACTAAGCTTTATTAAGTACATAGTTTTGAAGTCAACGTTTAGCTGATATTTACCTCTGGGTACAGGAAAAAAAATCATGAATGAGAACCTTCTCTTTGCAACATCTAATTGAGGAAAACGATCAGCTTGACTTACTTATAGTTCCACTTTTTACTGAGGCACACTGTTTTTAGGAAATGATTGACCACTACTCGCTAATGATTGAGAACTATCTAAATGATAACATAAAAATGAGTCATACCTAAACATAATAATCTCTTTATTTCAGAATAAAATTCCACAATTATAAGTTAAGTGAATACAAAGACGTTAGTGAGATAAAAACTTAACAAATATTCTCGTAGGCATTAACAATATTTACGGGAGCATGAAGCTGACTTAAATACCAGATGAAAGTACAATCCAGTTCCAGAGCAGGAGGAAGAGTCAAACTTTTATTAAACCCATCCATGTTTCTTCATCGCCCTTTGTGTTCCAGGGCCACGGTATCTCTTTCGAACAGTCCCGGATTGTGTTCTAGGCTTAGAACCACTTACACCAAATAGCTAATTTCAAATATCGTCTTATTTCTGAAGGTTACAAAAACAGATTGTGCTGAACATATTTAAAGAGGAAGAGTGGAAGACGTCAACACAAGCGTAATCTTTATTTATCTCAACATTAAGAATTCAAGTAGGTGCCAGTTAAGATGAAAATAGCGGCCATTGACCAAAAATAAGCCTTTTCAAGTCTTGAATCGTCATCTATCGTGATTATCGTGACATTTTTGGTAATGAAAAACGATACATAGTTAATTTGTTTTGGTTCGTACGAAGATATAATAAGGAAAGGGCAATGACCGCTATTCTCATCTTAACTGACACAAACTATAGTTCACATAATATGCACAATCCTATATATGGTGACTTGTATTAAGTGTACGATACTTAAACACGTGATTGTACTCATGGTAACAAACAACTTTTACTATGGGACAGGTAGGACCAGTTAGGCGAGGTCAAAATGTACTGAACAGCTGATTGTTTTTCGTGAATTCAGGTTTGGTCCCTTATTAAAAGTTGTTTGCTATCATGCGTACAATCACGTGTTTAAGTATCGTACACTAATTACCAGTCACCCTTTATAGAGAAAGGTGTTTGAAGTAGCAAGATCCTGGGGAACAGATTACCTCCCGCTTAGATATAACATTTTATTTATAGCCAAAGACATTCAAATATTTATGAGCGATAGACGGGACAATACTAAGAAAATCGTAATCCAAAAACTTTTTACTAGGTACTATTGTGGTCTTTTCCGCCTGACCAGTTTAAAATTTTTTCGCCTGCATCATGCGGAGGCGCCGAGCCACGCCCCCTTAAAGATTGGGCCTATTAGAAAAGCGTCAACTTTGGCGCGCAAAATAACAATAAGTCTCGTTTGGCGTGCGTTTTCAGTGTGCTCGGCCGATTTGGTATCTTTTCATTCATTATTTCTATACAAAGTCAACAGGCCGGGGCTGGAGAGCGTTTCTGTGTTGCGAGTGCAAGCAAAAATGAGCATAGTGGTGGTCAGGCGGGAGTGTCCTCGATAGTACTTAGTAACAAATCGGTCTGTCTTGTGTCATACGCGCGCTTGTCAGGTAGCATTCGTGTGTCAAAATTGAAAATGTTCGGGATCAAGATTTTTGTATGACATTATTCCCAATCTCCGCTCTATACCTAATTCTTTTAAATCTCTTTGTTTATAGCAAACATTTTAGTCAAGATACGAAAGTAGACAGGGAAAATAAAATAAATGCGACGTGGGAAACGCACCCTTCGCCAGTCCGGACGTCAGTTTCACGTTGACTTGTAGCCCAAATTACGTTTAATTACATCCGTGTGACATGAAATGCCAGCATGTCAGACCACTGTGCCTATGTACAATTAAAATAGTGTTACTATATTCTCCTTTAACATTTACATTATGAGTATTTCGATGGTTTGGTGGTTGGGAGCCGAGTCTGTCCGAGCCGAGTGGTTGAGAGTCCAGGCTTTTATTTATAGATAGATTAGATTAGATTTTTGACACACTTACAGGGCTCCAAAGTAAGTGTAAGTGGCCCCAAAGTTTGTTAACCGGTTTTACCAAGAGTTAACGTATTACCTAGTACTAATTGGGTTGTGGATGTCGTATAGGCTCTATGTAAAATATTGGCATTCAGCTGAAGTTGCTGAAAATGGCAGAACCCGACCCCAACATAGTTGGGAAAAAGGCTAAGCAAATGATTACTCACAACTTCGCATTCACCCATACTTGGTGATACATTTCTGCTTACACCTTCGAGAAATACAGGCGTGTTGTTTTGTTATCAATTACATTTACCATTCAATCAATGTTCCATTAAAGTCTCCACAACAACCAATAATAATAAATCTGCGGTCTGAATAAGCATCTTTCAACGTCGAGTCAGTCTGTTGATCGCACCGAATCTTCCGATCCTACCTGATTAGTGTCAAGGCAAACTTGATAATTAAATAAGACAGGTGAAATATGCCATTATCATACCTAGTGTTGAGTCAGCGGTTCTCAATACTAGGTATAGTAAATTGCAACGATGGGTGACCTGACCTTTCATACTTAATTGCCACGATCATACGATGAGAGGAAAAATCCGGTTCTTTGGTCATGTTTTTTTCTGATATAGTAAGAAATGGCAAACTGGGTCTACCTATTAATACCTACTACTATAAGTTAGTGCCAGTTAAGATGAGAATAGCGGTCATTGACCCACCTACATTTATTAAACTTCTTAACTTTGAAAACCAAAAATAAGCCTGTTCAAGTCTGGAATCGTCATCTATCGTGATCTTCAACATTTTTTGTAATGAAAAATGATACATGGTTTATTTGTTTTGGTTCGTACGAAGAGATATTAGGGAAAGGGCAATGACTGCTATTCTCATCTTAACTGGCACCAACTATTCCTACCTAATTATACAAATGCGATACTGGATTCAAATAACGTACATAGCATTTATCAGATCGTATGTAATCCCCGAAGAGTTGCACAGAGGTATACCTAGAGCACGCCCACGTTTGGCCGTCACATGTAATACATATGAGACACAAATTCCACGCTATACTAAAAAACCGGCCAAGTGCGAGTTGAACTCGCGTGGAAAGGGTTCCGTGCAATGCCAAAGTCAGATTTTCCGTTAAGTGAACGTATTATATTGTTTACCACTTTATTTTCAACTAGCTGACGTCCCGCGGTTTCACCCGCGTAGTTCCCGTTCCCCTGGGAGTACGGGAATAAAATATAGCCTATAGCACTCACGAATAATGTAGCTTTCTACCAGTGAAATAATTTCTAAAATTGGTTCATTACTTCCGGAGATTACCCCCTACGTACAAACTTACAAACATACAAACAAATGTTACCTCTTTATAATATTAGTATAGATTGATAGAATACAATAATAACAAAAATACATTTGAGATCTTCATAACAAGTCCTTTTATTTGGTACATTACACAGTAAGGTTTGCAAAAGTTTACTTTTTAATTTAATAATTTGTCATTTGTTTTCATATTAAAAAAAAAAAAATACTTTGCAAATCTGTTTTTGGGTTATAGGATTACACCATCGTACCAAATTTCACCTGATTTGGTCGAGTAGGTTCGGAGCAAATTGGCTGTGACAGACAGACGTACAGACAGACAGACGCACGAGTGATCCTATAAGGGTTCCTTTTTTTATTTTTTTGTACGGAACCCTTAAAATCGTGATGGTCTTCTTCTTTTTTATAGTGTGGTTAGTTCATAATGATAGGCCTCTTAACTTAGCTTTACATGCCGTTGAGAAATATCTCTCAGGCACGCTGGTTTAGCCGTTGGTTAGCCGTGTGGTATCCGGCAGAGTAGAATAGAACCAACCCATTACACTCACGGGTGTCGTATAAGGCGACTAATGTCTGAGGCAGAACACCTTGCGCCTCCGTAGACCAGAGAATGGGCAGCAGCGTTTTCTGTTAGTCTTTCATCACTGCGATCTCCAATCCGCCTGCCAAGCGTGGAGATTACGGCAAATTCCTCCCATCATGGGAGAGGCTTATGTCCAGCAGTGGACGTTATGGGCTGTTATAGTAGTATAGTATGCTGGTTTACTCATGATGTTTTCCTTCACTGAAGCAAGTGATAATTATACAGTATGCACATGAATCCATGAAATCAGAAGTGCGTGTCTTGAGTTCGAACGTGAGACCTATGACTTGGCAGTCCGACGGTCACACCACCAGGCTATACTGCTTTTCCTAATGGTGAGACCCAATCACACTTTACACAGCTTAGCAACCCTGATTACAAATATGCATATTGCAAACGTGTATTGCAAATGGGTATTGCAAATGTGTAGGTATTGGAAATGTGTATTGCAAATATGTATTGCAAATGTGTATTGCAAATGTGTAGGTATTGGAAATGTGTATTGCAAATATGTATTGCAAATGTGTATTGCATTTCTGTCAGGCCATGGCTGCTATTCATCCACGGAGTCTTCCTGCAACCAGCCTTCACCTTTAGCTGTAGCCAGAACTTTCAAGATAATTCCTATGAATAGGCCCAGGAATATAAGTTTGAATATCGAACATTTACGCGCCATGTACCTATGTTGGTATAAGGTATTTGTTCCGAATCTATATTATTATGTGTATTGTTGAACCGCCATTGACGTCACAGAGTGTTTGTACTTTATTCATTAACTCGAAAATTAAATACATCTGTAGGCATTCCAGGAAAACATCCGGTAAAGCCGTATGTATGTACATTGGTATACTGTAGAATATGTACGCACAACGTAGATTGAAATAAAATGTCAGATAGGCAGATCGCTCCATATAAAAGTCTGAATTCAGCCGCAACCAGTTAGACTGGAAGCCGACCCCAACATAGTTGGGAAAAGGCTAGGCAGGTGATGAATGAAGTCTGAAAAACAACTAACTACACTTCGAGGTTAAATTAAAACCACTATTAAAACCAAGGAATGGTAGCAAAAACAAAAATTATGTGACAAGTTAAAATCAACCATATTTTGAGAGAGAATTCCAATCCTTTGCTTATCTAATTAACACTGAAGTGAAGATCGTCAAAGGCCTCTATTATCTCAATCACAATCATCACTCACGAGACAAATACTACAACACAGCCTCCAATACAAACATAATATAGCCTAGCAACCTAGGTATTGGCAATTTAAGCCAATAATCCGAGCTCTTATACTGGAGTGTCATTACTGCGAATGGTTGGCACACAATGCACCTAGATTGCATCGATAGTTCATATTGAGGCTGACAGGTGGGTGAAGGCAATATGGAGGCTTTTGTTATGATCATAGGTGCCTGCAGCTTAAAGGTGTTTGCTTTATCAAGAACTCTGGTAACACTGAAAACATATCCCGACATAGTTGGGAAATGGTCCGGCAGATAGATGACTCTATTAAATACTTGATTCATGGGTAACGAGGGTATCTATTCTGTTGAATAAAGAATAAATAATATAAGAGTTTTTTTTTCAGACGATGTATGAGATCATAGTTTTGTCATTAATTTACCAAAAAAATATGAAAACGGTACTCTGTGACTGTTTTTGGGCATACAATTAACGAACCAACAGATTTAGCAAAATGTTACGGCAAAAAAATCACTTTTGACTGCCAAAATTTGTAAATTATCACTAAAATTAATTCCCATTTTATCGTGAAATTAGAACCAAAAATTTATTTTCTTCGTAATAACCACCAGCAATTGAACTGATAACAGTTCAGTCTAAGCATAGCATAAGCTCTTGCATGCGAGTCGAGGGAGACCCGGTTGACGGAGCCCCGCTCTGCGGGGCTCCTATTTCTGAATGGTTTATAAACCCATACCCTTCTAACCTAATCTCTCCGTGTCGGGGTGCCCCAAGTCGGCCTAGGCAAAACTAGTCTGTCATCAACCACCTCATTAAAATTTGGTGTTCAATTTACTAAAGTTGGTGATCAATTAATATTTTAGGTGATAGATGTTAGTGGTCACAAAGTTGTTTTTGGTGGTGATTATATTTTCTCCTTCTTTTGTCTGATTGTCACTGTAAAAGAATTACCGTTCTTTAAAATGTGTAACTGTTCAAACATTTTATAAAACAGTTCTACAATATCCAGAATATTAATTAGTTTTTCAGTAAAAAAACGACGTTAACAAAGGGTTTCATTAAAATTCTGCTCTCATATAATATGCAATTAACTATTTCATTTAATAGTAAACAAAATTTCGTTATCCATCTGTGCTAATAAATTCACAATTTATTCAGAAATTGTAATTAATAATTTGCCTTAGTTTCATCGCGGAAAATGCTGCTAATTACAATATTAATTTTGATCATTCTAATTTTAATCAGAGCGAAGCATTTTTTAGTAATGTGGCCTTGCATGCCTATAGCACGTATTTTATGCACGTGTATTTTCGTAACTACACGTAATACATAACTTTACATAACGTTTATTTAGCCTAGACGGTCAGACTGAGGTAACCTTTATTATTATTATGTTTAAGTACTATGTAATAAGGGGCGAGTTTGTTGCCTTCAAACGGGGTCAAATTCAGACACCGTGGCTGCTATTGACATTTTCCTAATGGAAAATAACAATAAGACTCTGCTGACCTGGTAATCAAACCTAGGATCTTATGCTCAGCACCACGCAGTGTCAATATGTATTAGTACCTATGTGATATTTCTAATCCTGTTGTAACACACGTTTTTACAATTTATTTGTTCTAGGTTGAAATAAGAGAAGACTACTTCCGGCTGAGATTTTCGGTTTTAGGTACTACCGCATAACATTATAATATTGACGTGAAACTATAAAAAGCGGCTCTTAAGTAGTTAATCTTCTTTGTCAACTTGTCGATGATGTCCGAGTGAGCTCGGACCAGAAATCTGCCACTTTTATAACGTGGCCTTGGACAGGCGTCTTAGGGCGCAAGTGGAGCTGCACAAGGAGCAAGGCATCGTCGCCATATAGCTAATTTTATTTAATCAATACCTCCATCGGACTTGGTAGTAGGTAAAGATAGGTAGAAGGTAGTAGGTAAGAAATTAATAAACCAATAAATTTTATTATTATATTATATTATTTTATATAATGTCTAATAAATAAATCTATACTTTATAAAACAATAATTATTAATTTAAATTAAATTAGTATTATATAATAACTGAAATAAGCCAGTAGTCTTCCTTCTCTCTCCTACTTAGTCTATGCTGCGCCCGACAGGGTCCATAATTGTAACTATATTTATTTTCTTCCACCTTGTAAACATTATGGTAGGCAATAAAGAATTGAGAATTGAATTGAGGTAGGTATCCGCGTTTTTAGTTTCGTAGTCTGTTTGGAGATTTCCAGGTGGGCCATGGCTGTTAGTCCATGCAGTTAACTTAAATTATTAAACCGTACTCTAATAAAGAACCGACTACCATCCTCAAACTAATTTCAAAAGCTCCAATATTTATCAAGCCTTTAGCCAGAAATATTTAAGAACCACTGGTTTAAATTAACTGAAGTTACGATCAACCGGTCTTGTTTGGCGGTAAACAAACAATGCCGCTTCGAGATGAGTTACAAAATATTGCATAATTTCTGCAGATCGAGTTATTTCGCGAATGTTTCGCAAAATAATTAGTTCATTAAGATGTTTTTGGAGGTGAACTTTAGGTACTTTCTTGCTTTAATAAAAGTGGTTGAACTTGAGACTCTGCCTGGCTAACTGTGATAATAAGGTTCAGTTTACTGTAGCAAGTGAATGGAATTGTTGTACTGCAGTTGATGGCACATCGGCGGTTGTAAAACCAGAATAAGCTGGGACATCAATGGTAGTAAAACCAGAATAAGCTCCTCTTGTCTTCTATTCAAACTCCATACTACGATTTGACCTTGACCTGGCCTATGGTCAAGGTCAAATCAGTATGTAACATCGCGCAGTGTTGGTCAGAGGACATGAATACCTCCACTACGTCTGCAGATGAGTGCGAGTGAGAGAGATGGATAGTGACGGATGGACGGACGGACGTTAGAGAGTAGGGCCTCTGTACCATTACCGTATTTGCATATATTCCGTGCTAGTGGGAACTGATACCTGCTACTTGAACATTCCTTCTGCCATTACATCTCATTGGTATGCTCAACTTGCATAACGTATGGCACATCGGCGGTTGTAAAACCAGAATAAGCTGGGACATCAGTGGTAGTAAAACTAGAATAAGCTCCTCTTGTCTTCTATTCAAACTCCATACTACGATTTGACCTTGACCTGGCCTATAGTCAAGGTCAAATCAGTACGTAACATCGCGCAGGGTTGGTCAGAGGACATGAATATCTCCACTACGTCCGCAGATGAGTGCGAGTGAGAGAGACGGATAGTGACGGATGGACGGACGGACGTTAGAGAGTAGGGCCTCTGTACCACTACCTTATTTGCATATATTCCGTGCTAGTGGGAACTGATACCTGCTACTTATACATTCCTTCTGCCATTACATCTCATTGGTAAGCTCAACACGCATAACGTATATTTAAAGGTATCATCAACCTTAAAAACCTTTTGTGTGCCATGAAGGGTCAGACATCAAAATAATCATCAGTGACCGATACCGGTACCATCGCTCACTTCATACTTACCATAAACACACCATAATCTAGCCAAATAGGTCCAATTTTTTCCATACAACAACATGGCGTGTCTCCTTATCCCACTCGTCCGCTATTTATGTGCCACCATATCTGTACCATTAGAGAAGCATTAACAAGGAGCTTCGATAAATTAATCAATCAAGCCACGTCAGACCAACGCTACGTGACGTCTATATGATTTATAGAACCTCATTTATGGTTCGAGTGGTTATTAGTGCGTTCATAATTAATTGTTTATGTTTTTCTTGGGTTTGATGACTCTTGAGGTTTGGTTAAACATGGACAAAGCCCTCAAATTGCAAAAATAGGAGGAGTCGATTTAACCTTGTAAACACCGAATTTAATACGAGCGATGTTTTTTAGCACTTGGGTTTTTTATTTATCTTGCGATTTCAGATTTTGTCCCATACTAAATTTTGTCCATAATTATCGAGTGTGCGTACAATGACCCCTTTAGAGGTTTCTGGTAAACAAAAACTAAAGTTGTATTCAAAACATTCAGGCCTCATTCACGAAGTCAGCGGGCGGCGCGGCGGGGCGGCGCGGGCAGCGGGCGTCGAGTGGCGTACGAGCGGCGAGCGGCCACGCCGCCCGCGCCGTCGCCGCCGCGCCGTTGACTTCGTGAATGAGGCCTTAGGGTTGCGCCTCATCTAACAGCATGGAATCGTATTTTCCTTGCTCCTATCCTATTCCGACACTAGATTTTGGAATACAAACTTCTCATAGAACAATCTCTCGATATTTTGGAATGTTTCTAAGTATTCATAATTAAATTACTAACTATGCAGACTTGGTGTACCTACCGTAACTTTGTTTTGGACATTCACGGTATTGTTATTGAAACTTTTGATTAAATTAATTAATGTATTGTAAGTAAATGTATTGTACCTACATTTTAGAATGCAGATTATGTTTTTTACAAGCTTTAATAACATTGCTATGTTTGTATGTTTGTTTAGGTCAACAAGTGAATTTTAAAACAGTTATCCCAACCGATTGACCTGAATTTTGAATACACGTTTTATTTGGATGACAATGCATGATTAGGTTAGTGACGTCATTCGAAATCCAATATAGCGGACTCCCAAATATGGCGGGTCATTGTTATGTACCCCTTCATGATATAGGTATGAAGAATACGAAAATTGTTTTGTTATGAGTTTATTAGTCTATAATTTTTCACTCTATGAAGATCTGTGTTTTCATTGGAAAATGAAACTTCATAAACAATTGGGTTTTTTGTTCAATAGGATCAGTCAACTACATCATATTCTTTGAGTGATCTTTTCAGAAAGGCGCTGAGCGAATTTGCGTTGCTTTGGAAATAGTTTTGAAAAAATCCAGATGACGGCGTTAGGTTCGGCTAATAGAATATGCTATTTTGACAATCTAATATGATGTGAATATAGGAATATGGCCTATTTGTAATATTTGTCTATATTCACTAATAGATTATTTTGAAACTTGTTGCCAGTATACTACATTTACTTATCCTAATAATATTATGAATGCGAATGTGTGTGAGGTTGTTCAGATGTTTATATAGGTATAACTCTTTCACGCAAAAACTACTTTGGATTTGGATGAAACTGAACACACATAGTTTATACCCTGGATCAACACAAAGCATACTTTTTATCTTAATTTATTCATATCTCGGACCATACCTGCATAATAAATTAATCAACATTCTCACTATTTGTCCTTTAACGAAATATAAGTGTAAAATCTTATTAGTACAAACATTCACTTCTCCTAAGTTGAGGTAAAGCCTGTATTTGCCAGTTACCGCATAACAGTTCAGTAAACCACAAACAAGTTATAGAATTGTAGAAAACCACAGTTACCGTTGAACTGATTCTCCATACCAGTTTACCTATGTATTGTGTGTATATTTTGGTTAAGGAATTTATCTGTCTCTCTGCAACCCGAATTAGTTGTTTTTTTTTAATTACTATGCTAGGACGGTTTATTCCTATCTACCACCTAGCGTTGTACTGGACCTTATCAATTTTAAATTGATTTTTTATTTTGATTTAAGTCAAATAATGGCAAATTTAAAACAGTAAATAATTATTCAAACGATTAACACAGCTTGAAAAATATAAAAAAAATAGTTTTTAAACTTCTTTAGGTATTTCTATAATAGTAAAAACGTTAAATTACTTTTACATCAATCTAAAGATGGGTTTAAAATAACTTCATAAAATCAACAAAAACTTAACCAAAGTTAAAAAAAAAAGAAAAAAGAAAATAAAATTTACCACCGGGGTGGTAGATGGGAATAAACGGCTAGCACCTAAGGCCTCATTATATTGTCATTGCTAAGTTGTTGCTGCTTCGTTGTTCTAGTGGTTGTGGATGCATCTGCTGATCATGAGATCCTGGATTCGACTTCCAGGTCGAACAAAGTGTCTATAAATATTGTTTTTTTTTCAATCAATAATTTCTCAGTATTATCCTCGGAGTCCGGATTTGTGCCCAGTTGACGGCAATAGGCTCGCCACCTTTTACATGCGACTTAAATATAGCGGGCGATGTGTAAGTACTATCGGGGTCTTTCCGCCTGACCATTTTAATTTTTTTTCGCTTAAATCATGCGGAGGCGCCGAGCCACACCCCCTTAAAGTTTGGGCCTATTAGCAAAGTAACAATAACTCTCGTTTGGCGTGCGTCGTCAATGCGCTCGGCCGATTCGGTATCTTTTCATTCATTTTTTCTACACAAAGTCAACGGGGCGGGGCAAGAGAGCGTTTTTATGTTGCGAGTGCAAGCAAAAATGAGCTTAGTGGTGATCAGTCGGGAGTGTCCTCGATAGTACCTATACACCAATAATCTCTACCAAAAATTTGAATTTATCAATAACATTACATATAAAAGTTAAATATGTTTTTTATAGTTTACTTAGAAGCACTAATTATATTACCGATGTAAAAAAATTGCACTACTGCGTCTAAATGTACACTTTAGTGATACGTACATCTTTAAATAAATTATTCTTATTATGCCTTGCTCTTTGGCGATTACAGGCGTCACGTTATGTTGTTTCTACGGGTCCATATTGGCTCACCTAAAGTTCTTTACCCGAAATTGTTCTTCCTAATGATTTGTAATCCGAATAATCAATCACTCTTCCTAAAATTTTTCATCCTAAAGTTTTCATTCATACTATTTGTAGTGCTACCCGCGATGTTCATAACACTCATGTTTCCGAAAATTGTAATTAATAATATCACTAATGTGAATATATTTAAACTCCTACTGTTTTTTATCATAACGCTTTTATTCCTAAACATAATTACCATAATATTTTCACTCATACTCAGAAAGAAACATTTATTAAGTGTAATAAAAAATATATGTGAGTAGAAGATGATATATAAAGTTTTAATTTGAGGGTACGATTATTATTTGGGGGTATGCTTTACATAACGGTACTTATTACTATAACTATACCTGAGATAATTATGTCTAAACAACCAACTGTTTAGAATGATTAAAGGTCGTTTCACTGATTTTTGTCTTAAATGAATGAAATTCAGGTCAGAGTGTCGTCTTGGGGGCACTATAAAAAAAAACTTAGAAAATGTTCCGCGACCAATTTCGAGGTAGCGCTCGCCGGCCGCTGCTGCGGCACCGCTTGCTTCGCTCGCTCGACTCGCGCGTAGTTGGTCACAGTTCTAACCTAACCTATGGATATCTATGCAGGTACACACCGCTATAAATATATATATATGAAAACATGTATTTAACTACTTGTACCGTAGGTACTATTATTTGGCATACAATTAACGAACCACCAGATTTAGCAAAATGTAACGGCAAAAAACTCACTTTTCGTTGCCAAACTCAGTAAATGATCACCAAAATTAATTCCCTTTTTATCGTGAAATTAGAACCAAAAATGTATTTTTGACCACCAGAAATTGAACTGTTATCTCTGCTGTGCTCTTGCATCCGAGTCGAGGGAGACCCAGTCGACGGAGCCCCGCCTCGCGGGGCTCCTACTTCTGAATGGTATATAAAAAAATAACCACGAAGGGTATGGCAGGGTCTATTCGCTCGCTTCGCTCGCTCATTCGACCCCGCCATACCCTTCTAACCTAATCTATCCGTGTCGGGGTGCCCCAAGTGGGCCTAGGCAAAACTAGTTTGTCATCAACCACCTCATTAAAATTTGGTGCTCAATTTACTAAATTTGGTGATCAATTGATATTTTAGGTGATAGATGTTAGTGGTCACAATGTTAATTTTGGTGGTCATTATATTTTTTTATTATTTTGTATGGTACTATTATTATTATATGTTATACATGTTATGTGAAAATAAAGTTACGCAAAATTAATGTAGGTAAGTATATACTGATTATTATGAATAAAAATAAATCTAAACAAAAAAGATATGACTTTGAATAATAGTGTAAAAGATGGTTATGTTGAGAAAATATAGGAAAACAAATAAAAGTATAATAGATGTTTATTGCTACTGACATTATGAAGTTGAATGCTTCGGAATTATGAACATTAGAGACAGAGTAGTTAGGAATTGTGATTGTTAGGATGAAAAATGTTAGGAAGAACATTTTCGGATTTCCAATAATCGGAGTTGAAAATTTAGGTGAACTTTGGCGCACCCTGTTTCTACACATTTCTATAATATAAAGGTCATTAACCCGCATACATATCAAATACATAATTCCGAAAACAGAAATAATTACATGAACTTGTCCCGAAACGACCTTTATCGTGATCCTTGGCTTTTTCTAGTAATAAAAAACGATTCATAATGTATTGTCGGGGTACCTACGCAGAGAAATTAAGGAAAGAGCAATGACCTTTAATTCTTACTTATCTGGCGGAGACTATACCACAATTACATCGGATGAACAGCATGAGTAACTCTGCATTAAACTTTAAACTCCACTTTAAGGCCCTTCTAACCCTAAAATTATTAGCAACTCTATTTGTGGTGGTTCAAACTTCGTTTGTAACACTGTTGTAATAAAGTTCTAATCAGCTTGCACTACAAAGCGGTTGTTACGTCAGTCACTGCGGCCGAATAGTGTGAAATGAGTAGTTTTTTTGCGATTTACAAAAAATCTATTGATTGGACTAAAAAACTAAAACACAAGACCTGCTTTGTTAGTTCAGTTAGTATGCAAAGTTTCATGATCTAATTTGAAGTACTTTTTGAATACCAGTGGTTAATTGTTCGATTTGGAGGTATCTGAAATTTTTTTCTATCGAAAAAAGTTTATGGAATCGTGTTTTCGTCACACATAGTACCTAGCATTAATCCTCAACTTTACCTTATATTTATTTCAAAATTAATGCTACAGTATTTTAGGCATAACAGAGGATCATGCTAAGCCATTTGAATATATATTTGTATAGGCCCTTAAGGAATCGCGCACATCGTCCGCTAAATAAAATAGCAATGGCAGCAATACACCATCGCGCGAGGCAGTTGGCCGGCCACCTAACGAGTTCAATTACGCGCTGTACTGAGTACCCCGGAGTAGTTAGTGAATGGAATGATAATGATGCCACAAAATATTGTGACAAAATCAAATGTTTACCTTGACACTTAATATAGAATTACTAGCTGACATCTCAAACGTTGTTCTACCATATAAATTATGGTATTAAAAATTGCCTACGACCTATTCTGAGACCTACCAAACAACACATAAAAATCGGTCAAGCCATTTCGGAGGATTTCCATAACTAATAACAGTGTGTCATGAGATTTTTACATATATTATTAAACAGACCTAACTACTATCGATCCCTCTCATTGAGAGGAGGTCGTGTCCCAGCAGTGGGAACATTATAGGCTGTTGATGATGATGATGAACTGCTATCGCGATTCAGATGTTAAAAATTTGCGAAACCTAAAAAATCTAAGACGATATGTCTGTATCGTGGTATCATGTCTGTGGCCTAGTGACTACTGTTTAATGTTTACGCATGAGATACCAATATTCCATCTTGAGATAGTTGTGTCACACCTCCCAAGCGCCTTGTATGTAGACAATGCGTTAAGTATTAATTAGAAGACCCGTCACGTTACATGTACATTAGTAGAAGGCATCTGATAGGTTTTATTTCTGAGAGAAATAGGTAGCTACGGGTACTGAGGGCTCCATTTCTTGACTACTCCGTGCCAGACTAGTCGACGTGTTAAACGAGGCATACGATGGAACTTGAATGAGAATACACGAACTGACTGAATATTGACTTGATAAATGTAAATATTGCAAGTTTCACGTTTATTTGGTTTTCCGGTAATTGGGATGTATACCCTTTATGTCTGTAGGTGCGTGCTGTGCAAAATGAAAGCTCGTAGGCGTTAATTGATGAAAAACCGGCCAAGTGCGAGTCTGATTCGCACACGAAGGGTTCCGTACATTTATAGCTATACAACATTAGACAAAACGGCAAAAAAAATCACGATTGTTGTTTTCTAAGCCCCTTAAATATTAATTTTATTTTAATCTAACTATTTATTCTGAAAGTGAATATACAACTAAATATTTTGTGAATATTTCAAGCGTCTACCTGTTACCGTTATTAATATCGATTAATATCGATTGTATGGGAGCCCCCCTTAAATATTTATGTTATTCTGTTTTTAAGTAAATTTGTTGTTATAGCGGCAATCGAAATCATCTGTGAAAATTTCAATTGTCTAGCTATCACGGTTCATGAGACGGTGCCTGGTGACGGACAGACGGACAGACCTACAGACTGACAGACGGACAGTAGAGTCTTAGGGTTCCGTTTTTATCCTTTGGGTACGGAACCCTAAAAATGCTGAGTTATACCCGGAACTTTTCATATCAGTCTTTTTCTTACCTGTAGCACTCTCGCCAAGACAGTCCGAAACAGGGCGAGCGCGAGAGTGTAGATGGTAGCGCTCGCCCGCCTCGGCCTGTCTCGGTGTTCCTCGCTAGCTCTCCGTCCCGAGTCGGTTTTTGCGTGCGAGTCAAAGGGTCTCGCGCGCCGCCTCGGGCGAACTGCGAGCGCGTCGCTGTACACTCTCGTTTCTCCCAGATGCGATGCCGATACATCAATTAAGAAGTCAAATTAAATCTAAATTCTCGTACCCATGTTCTATTACGATGAACTGTGCATCCACCATCTTTGTTTACGCCACTTTTTTTGTTTATTTTTTTCATAATATATACGTAAGTAACGGTAATAAGTGATGGTACATAGTGCTACAGCAGCAACTTCTGTTCCGTCCATTCCCTCGGCGGCGGCGTCCACAATTGAAAATGACGAGTGCCCTCGCTCGGCGAGAGTGTAGGTACAGTCGGGGTCTTTTCCGCCTGACCATTTTAACATTTTTTCGCTTAAAACAAGTGGAGGCGCCGAGCCACGCCCCCTTAAAGTTTAGCCTATTAGGAAAGCCTCAACTTTGGCGCAAAATAACAATAACTCTCGATTGGCGTGCGTCGTCAGTGCGCTCAGCCGATTCGGTATCTTTTCATTCATTATTTCTACACAACAACGGGGCGGGGCTAAAGAGCGTTTCTATGTTGCGAGTGCAAGCAAAAATAAGCTTAGTGGTGGTCAGGCGGGAGTATCCTCGATAGTACATGGTCACTCGTTTCGACCGAGGCTTTCGGACGAGGCACAGCGAGTGCTCTCGGGCGAGAGTCTACAGCCGGCATTACACGTTTTTGAAGATAATAAAACTATAAAATAAATTCTCGCACAAAATAATGTGACCATTAGACAAAAATAGTGTGTGTGTAGCTGTGCATTAAGTTCTTTTCCAGACACTCGTTTGCTGTTGTTGGTTGTTCGTTTGTTGTTGAACGGCACGGTTGGCGCAGTAGCTAAGCGGTTGGCTGCTGCGCTGAGTGTCGCGGGCTCGATTCCCGCACGAAACAAATATTTGTATGACCTACAGGTAGTTGTTCCGGATCTGGTTGTTTGTGTATGTGTGTTCAAATGTTTGTAAATGCACCCACGATACACGAAAGCTTCCTAGTGTCGAGTAAAACAAAAAAAAACCTTCAAGTAATCTGAATCTACAAGAGATATGCAGAAACTGTTTCAGGAACTATTCAATCATTTTCATGACCAACCATTATAAAGATCACTACATATTATTATAAAACAGTCCTCCGCCGCGTATGTCTGTCTGTCCGCGATAAAGTCAAAAACTACTTCACCGATTTTCATGCTGTTTTCACCAATGGATAGAGTGGTTCTCAAGGAAGGTTTTAGTATATAATTTGTCAAGCGGGCGATGCTGCGGGCGTCAGCTAGTCATATTATAAATTGAATCTGAAGATTAGCCAATCAGCACTCAAGTTATTTTTTTTTAAATATCCTGTTATCATCTCGGATCCGATTCAATAATCCGGTATTTCCCTATCATTGTTTTTATTTGTACTCTATTATCATCTAAAGCATTTACTAAATTACGTTCTTTTTCGCCGTATCAATGATAAATAAGTAGTTATTTAATTTTTCGCAGAAATATTTTGTTTGTTGACATACATATTTTATCAGATGATCTCATAATGGGGTATCGTTTTATTGCTTCTGATGATATTTTATCAGATGATCTCATAATGGGGTATCGTTTTATTGCTTCTGATGATATTTTATCAGATGATCTCATAATGGGGTATCGTTTTATTGCTTCTGATGATATTTTATCAGATGATCTCATAATGGGGTATCGTTTTATTGCTTCTGATGATATTTTATCAGATGATCTCATAATGGGGTATCGTTTTATTGCTTCTGATGATATTTTCTCATACATAACACAAATTTAATAAAATGACTTGGCAATCGCTTTGTATCGCTAGCGTTATTTTCAATTAAAGGACTACCATTTGTAATATAACTCGCGTCAAATAAAAAGAGCGTTGAAGGGTGGCGCTACTTGTCCCTGCCAGGGTTGCGGGACTGTTCGAAAGAGATACCGCGGCCCCGGAACACAAAGGGCGATGAAGGAACATGGATGGGTTTTAGTCAGTAAAAGTCTGACACTCCCTCCTGCTCCGCCCAGAGCGGAAGGAGTTGATGATTTCCCATCCGAAAAAAAAAAAAAAAAGGGTGGCGCTACTTGTCTCCACCGAACACATAAAACAGTACAGAAAATGTTAGTTCCTATTTTGGCCACCGCTCTTTTTACGTGACGCCAAGTATAGTAGATTATTCTAAAAATATTATGTTACCGTGCGATGGGCAAGTCATTCTATTTATTAAAGAAAAAAACGCTGAAATATACCCACTTGGTGGACCGATGACCTGGTGAAGGTTGCGGGAATGCGCTGGATGCGAGTTGCATGGGACCGGTCAATGTGGCGACCCTTGGGGGAGACCTATGTCCACAGTGGACGTCTTATGGCTGAAATGATATCCGGAATTTTATTATTTTTAAATAACTTTTTCAATGTACTTCCTAAGTTTATCTTGGACATCACAGAGATCGTTGAAGGAAAACATTGTGAGGACACTTAGGGCTCATTTACGGAGACGCGGCGCGTTGCGCGGCGCATTGTGCGGCGCGGCCCGCTTAAAATTCAAACATAATTATGGCAATGTATGAAAGCGTTTACGGAGAGGCGTATTTACGCGCGTTTGCTGAAATGCAGCGTTGCCCGCCGCGTGCACCGCCGCGGTCAACGCGGCAGTGCGCGCGCAACTACAAACATATGACAGATGACATCGCCGCTGCACACGCCGCCTCTCCGTAAACGGAAAAACGCGCAACGCACCGCCCGACGCACCGCCTGACGCGCCGCTCAACGCGCCGCGCAACGCGTTGCGTGTCCAGAAATGAGCACTTAAACTTATAATCAACTAGCGACCCGCCCCGGCTTCGCTCGGGACCAATTTAAAACAAAAAATAAGTACGCTTACTGTAAAATTATATAGTAACTAAAAAAAAGGTGCCTTTATTTTACGATAAATCCATTTTGTTTTTTGGGTGGTCAAATCATCAAATAAAGCCCTGGGTGGAGCGGAAGGGACTGTCAGACTTATTGACTAAAAACCACCCTGTTCTTTCGGTTGCCCTTTGCGTTTCAGGGCCCCGGTACCCTGTTTAGACAGTCCCGCGACCCCGGCAGTTGCGATAACTCTTAGTAATTTAAATTGAATAGTGTTTAGCTGTTCTACTTCCTGAAATTGGCCAACCCCATATTAATACAGTGATTTCACATTAACGACCACGATGACACTTTTTAGTGGAAATTATAGCACAAGTGGTTAAATTGACATTGACTAGGCCTTTTTTTTTAGAATGGGAAATCATCAAATGTCTCTAGCAGGACTGCGGGAAAGAGATCGGGAGGAGTCTTTTGATGATTTGCCATCCGAAAAAAAGGGTGTCTTTGTCTTAGCATTTCAGAGACGACTTAAAAACAATGGCTCGTTAGATTTAGTTAGGCGCTTATGCTTGTTTCACTTAATAATTGCCAAGTTCAGATAGTAAAAAAATAGGAGGAAAAGTAGGAGGAGCCCGTGGCTAAATAATAACAGCCGCTCGGGTCGATCTTTAGGTTAAGCCGTGCTTGCCTAGGTTGGTCTGTGGATGGGTGACCACCCATTACATACCGGGTTTCCTCCGTGCCTCGGAAAGCACGTTAAGCCGTTGGTCCCGGCTGTCATTTGTAGATCTTTGACAGTCGTTACTGGTAGTCAGTGACCCAAAAAGTCTGACAACCAGTCTTACCAAGGGATATCGTATTACCCAGTACTAACTGGGTTGTGGAGGTCAGATAGGCAGTCGCTCCATGTAAAATACAGGTATTCAGCTGCATCCGGTTAGACTGGAATCCGACCCCAACATAGTTGGGAAAAGGCTAAGCAGATGATGATGATAGTAAAAAAATATGATGGTCTGCAAGCATTATTAATAGATTGTTATTAATTAGGTCGTCCCTTAAAAATAACTGGCGAAATGTGAGCACTATCGTGGCTCTTCCTCACCGGGAGCATTCCTAATGAACGAACGACGTATAGAATCGAATAGGCAGAGGTATACCTAATAGTACACCCACATACGTATATATCTCGTTATGTCTAAGCCACATGTAATAGGGTGCGAGCCTATTGCCATCAACCGGGCACAAATCCAGACTCCGTGGCTGCTACTGGGAAACGTGACCCCATGCTTAGCAGCTTGCGACCATTAAATCAACGAGGCAGTAACATGTGAAATAATTATGTCAGTATTTTAGGGTAGATTCCAAGATTCCAATCTCTAAAAACAAATACTTTATTTTGGGCCTGAAAACCCGATTTATTTTCAATTTATTGCCTAATTCGATTTTTTGTTGCTTTGAAATCAATAAATAGTTGAGTCATAGAGTTGATTCAACAGTGACGTCACAGTTTGCTATTGCCATACTTAATCTATGAGAGAACCGCGTTTTGACAGCTCTTAAAAAGTATCTTAATCAATCTTAATGGGGTGAGCAATTATGGAACTAAACAGCGTCATTGGTTGAAATCTGTCAATGTCATTTTATATTTAAAAATAGTTTGACCTCATTGGTCAGATTGGGTCTAAGCTAGCGCCATCTATAATCAGCTTTGACCAGCCTTCCCCATTGATTGATGTGTCATCTATCCCATTTTCATAATCAAAATTCAGCTGAAAGACGTCCACATCTTCATGCAGCTATCCTTCAAGCATTGTCTTCTCCATATGTAGTGAATTTTATAATCAATACTTGACCTAGCCCCTATCTATAGTCATATACTATTTTTTTTTGCATTCTACTTTCTTAGTGTTACGCTTAAGGTTTTCTATAATTGTTACCAGTTAAGATGACATTAGCGATCATTGACTCACCTACATTTATTAAAGTTCTTAGCTTTAAAAACCAAAAATAAGCCTGTTCAAGTCTTGAATCGTCATCTATAATCGTGACCTGCAAATTTTTTTCTAATGAAAAACGATACATGTTTCATTGTTTTGGTTCGTACGAAGATATATTAGAGGAAGGGTCGCTACTGTCATTTTAACTGGCAGCAACTCTAAAGGGCTTTTAAAACAGAAACTGCACTATGAAAATAGGTATGTACGTAAGTTGAGCGCTATAGCTTCTAAAGTTTCCAATTACATGGTTCAGTGACCAGCTAAGAGGCATTAAGTGAAATAAGTAAGAAGCCTCGTTAAGTGAGTAAACTTATCCAGTAGGATTACCGTCACGGTTCGTTTACACTCGTCTGGGGTAGGTCATGGGTAACTATTCGCAGCAATTGGTTAAAAGTCTTCTAAATTATGTTTCTTTTGGTTCAAGATTCATTTCCGGTTAATCCTTTTGTCTATGAGGGCTGCATTATAGGGACTTAAGACTGTCATTCTGGTCCTTATGGATACTAAAAAGGTGTAAAGCTTTCTTAAATTAAAGTAAAAAGTCTAGTTTTTCTTACCTTCTTATATTAGAATAGGTAGCTCCTACTGCGGTGTCTATACATATTGCTAAAACTGAAAACAAATCTTGACTCTAACACTGATGAGCCTAGAGCCACATGTTCTAGGGTAGTAATCTTAAGTAGGCCTATCTTAAAACTGCGAAAGCGACAGAGTTGATTGATTGATTCAAAATGGGTTTGATACAAGGGGTTTGATTTTGTTGGCCGGACTAACGTCCTCCGTTTTTTTTACAAAACGGCAGCCTCTCATAATACCTATTTATTAATCGGTAGCTGGTATCAATACGAACCAGTTTAATATTGGATCAAATGTTTTAAGTGTCACGTTTTCGAGATATGAGCTATCAAAGTTAAAGTCCATTCACTGATGGCATCTTTAGCACAACTTTGTTTTGATGTGCCACGCATTTTACCGACATTAAATAATTTTTATCAAATAGATTCTAACTTTCTTGATATTAAGTAGATTAACTTGTTTATATAATGGTGCTTCCTCACCGGAGCCTGGGACCTGTAATGTTACAGTTCAGATTAATTTGTTTCTGTACAAAATCGAAACTTGGACTGTAACATTACAGGCGAATGCTCGCGGTGAGGGAGAACCATTAGGTTTTATGAGTGACCGCTATTTAGAAAATAGAATCAAATGTCGGAAGGGCTCCAGCCCATCTCGTATCTTTCCCATTTCGACAACTAAACAAAAGACGTGCGAAACAAGTGGAAATGAGTGCCAACTCGTAACTACATATTTTAATCTTCATACAGGCTTCGTATAAAAACCTTCCAAATGCTTTGGCCAGAGAAGGCAAAACTCCGGGAGAGTTCGAAAGGAATAAGGAAGGCCTTTGCCCAGCAGTGGGAAAGAACAGGCAAAAAAAAAAAGTAGAGTACCTAATTGAAAATATATTCAGGGAAGTAGCATTTATTTTTTACAAAACCATTAAATTTTAGAACGGGAACCTTCTTTGGGTATTGACATTGTAGATAGTTTCGTAACTGAAAACAAAAAAAAACATATGTAACTATTGTATGTATGTATTTTTTCGCTAAACGTACACGTACGTGCGGTTTTACAAGATAAAAACTTCACCCTAAAACATACGGTTAGTATTATGCGTGATGATTGGTAGCTGGCTAGTATATTGCAACTATAATCCTGTTTGAAATAAACACGTAATTCTTTCTTTATCGCGTGGTTAGTGCCCAACCTGGTGTCAGAGTTTTTATGCCGCTCAAGGGCCTCTCACTTGGTTTTACATGCCGTCGAGAAATGTCTCTCAAGCATGCTGATATCCTCACGATGTTTTCCTTTACCGAAGCACGTGATAATTAACATGTACCTAATGCTAATGTGTGTTGAGCAGTGGCAGGTGGCCTATTGGTAAGTCCTAGATCCGAAAATTATAAGACTTCTGACATCAACCAATTCACACTGGGCCCAAGTGGTAGATACATCCTATCCCTCTCCCAAAAAGAAGGCGTGTCCCAGCTGTGGGAACAATATAAGCTGTTTATGCTATGCTCATGCTAATATGCTATCTAAAATTCACAAAAATGAAGTATTTACCTTGGTTTAGATAAACGTAAGCCACCTAGTGCCAATGTAGTTCCTCTACATCTGCCAAAGTTCATGTGTGTAAGTGAACTGCACGGGACTCCAAACAGGTGGCCCCTCATAGAGGCCGCAAACAACTCGTACGACCGGATGTGACTGCAGGAGTGGGAGAAACAGCCGGGTTGGTTGCTTCCACCGTTACCGTAGAAGTCTATATGTCCAAGTCTAGTTCCAATACCGTAAGCAGTTGGACCTGAACCATCCGTGTGCAGAATTTCGACGTAATGAGCGTCAGTATTCCCCAAGCGTTGGGAACTGCTCCCCCACTGTCTTCCAGATGGGTCCAACCCTAAAACCATGATAAAAAAGTGATTGGTGAACCAGTTGATCAATTGCGGCAAATAATAAAAAACGGTAAAAAACAGAGGAAACCACTGACCAGTTATTCTGCCTACTATTCCATGTGAAAGCCTCAGCTGTCTGCTAGCAATGCCTGCAATGTGAGCTCCGAGGCCAAACCCAACCAAGTGTATCCGTCTCATTTCCACCGCCCATCCATACAATCCTCTTAAAAAATCGCTGAGTTCATTAGCCACAATTGGTACATACAAAACTGCACTTGAGTAACTGCCGCCAGCTTCTCTTCCCCAGTCAACCACTATGATGTTATTTGCTCCATGAAATTGGAATATTTCTAAAATATAAATAAAGTTATTAGTTTGGACGGATCTGGGACTTTTGCGCGAAAGACATTTGCGCGAAAGACACTTGCGCGAACCCACTTGCTCGAAACATGCTCACATGGACTTTTGCGCGTTTGGATTTTTGCGCGAACGGAAATATGCGCGCATGGACACTTTGAGTAAACGATTAAACATACGCCTGTTATTAATACTGATAACGATAATGAGGTCAAAATGAAACTCCAAGATGGTGCCGAGGAAAGTTTTCGGTTTTTCCATCATAGAAGTCGTTTTTCCCATCTGATATTTTAATTTTGACCTCAGTTTCATTATCAGCGACCCCGAAAACCACAAAAACGACACCCATGACAGAAACACCGAAAATTTTCCTCGGCGCCATCTTGGATTTTAGTTTTAACCTCATTTTTGTTATTAGCGATCCCAAAAACCACGAAAACGACAACCATAACGGAAAAAAACAAAAAAAAAATCACCTTCAAGTAATAACAGGCGTGTTGGTATGTTTACTCTACACAGTAAACCTCAGTGGTCATTAAGTCGCGCAAAAGTCCTTTCGTGCAAAAGTCCATTCGCGCTAGTGTCCAAACGCGTAAATGTCTTTTCGCGCAAAAGGCCAGTCACGCAAAAGTCGATGCGCGCACATGTCTTTTCGCGCAAGTGGGTTCACGCAAGTGTTCTGTCCTGAAACCAGCTTAGGAATTGTGAACAAAATCAAAATCAAAATATTTTATTTCACATAGGCCTAGATGGGCACTTATAAAACGTCAAAAAAGGTGCACGTTTCGGGTTGGTCGTTTCCATGGAGAAGAACCGGCCAGAAACTGCATGGTCACTCTTTTCAAAGAACGGATTGCTGTCCGGTTACCAATTATTGCATTAGTTGGGATAATTATACGATGATCTACTTCTTTAACTTGAAGTCACGGTGGGTCACCTACCTTTAAATTCAGCTACTTAGACTTACCCCTCATGATTAGTGAATTGAATTCATGGCTCACTCCTCCTCCGTGCCCATGAATCAATACGATAGTATTGTCTTCTGGGTTTAACACATTTGGCCAGACGATCGTGTCGATGTTAGTGACATTGACCGGTACGTCCCGGTTAGACCTTAAAATAAATTCGAATGATTAGGTTAGGGAGGAACAGCAAGGAAACGATGGACTGATTGTGAGACGAATGATATGAAAGTAGATAAGTGATAGCGTGACAATTGATAGGGGGAACCTGGAAGAAACAAATGTGATGCGCCGACGCCAAGTAACATGGAACAAGGCCAGGGATGATGAGGTTTTGTTGGTTTTACTGAAACATGAAATGTTTACAAAACTAAAGCGACAGGTTATGATTAAGGCTGTGCCTGTTATTTTAGAGAATTTTTTTTCTAAAATATGTACTTACAATGTGTAGAGATATTGATACGAGCCTTGTACATGGCACACTGCAAAAGAAAAACGATTATAATTAGAATGGTGAAGAATCAAGACTAAATAGGGTTTATTGCCAAGAATGTATTCAGTAACAACTTGCTGCAATCACCAATCTGTTTGCATGCTGATAAAACATTACTGTACTCTCGTGCGCCTAGAGTTTACTATCAAAATATGACTTTGAATGACTTCAAATGGAATATTTTTTATTGAATGTCTGGTTGGTTTAGTGATCACAAGCATGATTGAGTTGAATTCTAAATCGGGCGATGGGTTATTGGGTTTTTATTCATAAATATCTCTGTAGCAACCAGGAGTCTGGATTTGGTAAGATCGCCCCGAAGTTAACAAACCTGGTGATGTGTAGGTGTTGATTACTATAGGTACACCCCTTTTTTTTCGCATGGGAAATCATCAAATGACTCCTCCCACTCTGGGCGTAGCAGGAGGGAGTGTCAGACTTTTACTGACTAAAACCCATCCATGTTCCTTCATCGCCCTTTGTGTTCCGGGGCCACGGTATCTCTTTCGAACAGTCCCGCAACCCCGGATAGGTACACCCCTGCCTAACCCTTTAAATATTAAAAAGCATGTACAAGAAAGTGGTGGTCATTTCAGGGTGTGATTCGGCCCATCAAACTGAACAACTTTCTCCCGAAAAAAATGGTTGTCTGAGTCGGTTTACGGACGATAATTTTACGTGATAACGTCTTTATTTTGATAAAGACGTATCATGTAAAAGTTTGCAATTTTTCATCATTGTTTTGACAATGATGAAAAATTGCACACTTTTATGAATTGAATTGAATTAATATTAATGAATTATCATTATTTATCTTCTAAGATGATATATCAAAAACGCTGATACATTAATTATTATTAATTACCAACCAAAAGGCGAAATACAAATTTTCATGATATTAGTGATTTCAACTTGAAAAACTAAATTTCATCCCCCTTTTCACCCCCTTAAGGATTGAAATTCTAACAACACCGTTGCGTTAGCTTCCAACCATCATCACCATCATCTGCCTAGCCTTTTCCCAACTGTGTTGGGGTCAGCTTTAAGTCTAACCGGATGCAGCTGAAATACCAGTATTTTACAAGCTTAGCTTCCAACCATACTCCTAGATAATAAAAAAATGTGATTTTTACTTCGAAAATTAACGACTGTCCATACACAACTTCATCCCCTTTTTAACCTTTTGGGGATGGAATTATCAAAAACGCTGAGACAAGTATAAATTAATTTACAATCGTCAGCCTAAACACAAAATTTTAAGATCCTAACTTTAAAACTAACGGACTCTCATACAAACTTTCATCCCCCCCTATTTAACTCCCTTTTAGGGTTGAATTTCGAAAAATCCTTCCTTGTTCCTTGTCTACAAAGGAAACCACTGTGCAAAATTTCAGTTTTTTAGGTCTAAGGCTGGGCGTTGATGAGTCAGGCGGAACATGTCTGGCGCGCGAAACGGTGTGACACTTTTTCGTGCGTGTAGCCGGTGTTCACCTATTTAGATGATGTTATCACGTCAAAAGTTCTCCTTACTAACTGCCATAGATTTATGTCTTGTTTTTTTTGCGATTTTAATGGTGGTCCCATGGACTACACCTTTCTGGTAGACGATGTATCTGGTACATTGGAGGTACACCTGAGAGGGGTCTCGTTAGGCAGTTGGTTCGAGGACTTGGCTTGAAAAGCTTGGTGGTAGACTTGTTTCGTATTGTTATAATAACAAAGAACGGAATTTTAATTGCAATAATTTAACTACGTAACTTCTTAAAGGACAAACTAGTTCTATGATAATAATAATAATGGGGTCCGCAAGGGCTGATGCCTGCCGGGGCTGCGGGACTGTGCGAAAGACATACCCGCGGCCCTGGAACACAAAGGGCGATGAAGGAACATGGATGGGTTTTAGTCAGTAAAAGTCTGACACTCCCTCCTGCGCCGCCCAGAGCAGGAGGAGTCATTTGATGATTTCCCATCCGAAAAAAAAGGAGATGCTAAGGATTATAAATATACAAACTTACCTGTCAAAGCAGCGAAAATAATTCCAAACTTCAACATGTTGTTTGGTCGATCGTTTTGTCACTGTTCATAATTTGTTATTTTGTTTGTTTTTATAATCAGATAACCGTCGTCGTCACAACAGATTACCAGATAAAAGAATTTGATTAAACGCTCTTTTTAACGAGAATATAAAATAAGTTTATAGAATGTGTATGTTGGTTGTGAATGTGTTCCTGTGATTGAGTAGTGGCAATAATCCGCAAATACCGGTAATTTTATTGTTGTGAAACATACAGTTTATTTTTATTATTAAGCATTTATTGCTGAAGAACTAAACACAAGTATAATTATAATAGTAACTGAAAAAAAAACTAACACATCGGGTTTTCTGGTTAAGTAATCAGCGTGTTCTGAGACACATAGGCCTCTTCACGCAGTCTCCACACCTTTCTGTCTCTAGCTTTTCTGGACCAGGTAGCGCCTCCAATTTTTCTTATGTCGTCTATCTCTCTCTTCCCCTTTTCCTTTTGCCATCGCGAGGTTGACACTCTGTTATAATTTTTGTCCATTTTAACCTATTATTTATCGTCATAATATGTCCTGTCCATCTCCATTTCAACTGTCTTACTTATTTATTATATCTTCTACTTTGGTTTTGGATCGTACTTCAACTGCCCCGCTGACATGATCAGTTTCATAAGGTGTTTTTGATTTAGGGCCCACCTTTGGCTCCCATACATCAGGCAAGGTAAGACGCACGAGTTTAGGACTTTTCGTTTAGCTGCCATGGAAAAGTATTTGCTTTTAAGTATCTCCTTGAGTGACCAATATATTTTAATCAGAACAAACGCTATCAGAGCAACTCTTCTAAATTCTATTTCCATGTTCGTTTGATCTCTGAATGATATTAACTGTCCCAGGTAAGTGTAGCTTTTCACGTATTCTATGCTTTTGCCATTTATTGTTATGTCTATTTCTTCCCTGTTTGTCATTAAGTTTGTTTAAGATTTATTCATGGTAAGACCAACTATCTACTAGCTTCTGTTAACTGTTGCAGCAAAATTATGTCGCAGTGTACTAGGGCTGTCAGTGATTAATACTAGGTCATCTGTGAACCTTTAATGGTTAAGTTCTTCCCCGTTAATTTTTATGCCTACATTATTCCACCCTATGTTCCTAAATTCACTTTCTAGGATTGCAGAAAAAAGTTTTGGGGACAACGGGTCTCCTTGTCTTGCGCCTTTTGCTAAAGGAAAAACTTCGCCGGTTGTTTCCAATTTTATTTGTGCCGTGCTGTTCTTGTATATATTTCTGATTATACGTAGGTATTTCTTGGAAATTCCTTGTTGAGTTAAAGCTTCCCAGAGTAACTCGTGCTTAATGTAATCGAACGCCTTACCTACATTGTTTTATTGTATTCTTTACACTTTTCTATTAACTGTTTTAATAGAGCTTTGCTTTTTTAATAAACAGTATTCCCTATTTGTATTAAGTTTACTAAATTTGAAACAATTTAAGCCTAACCACAGCTCTATAAACCTTATCGGGACCAAGATATGACCCTTCAAAGATAGTATGTTTTTTCTACACAGAAAGTTGACAATTTTAAGCTTTGCTCCCGTCCAATGATAAATATTGACAAATCGTTCGTCTATGGGTCAAGTCATCAATAATCGTAGTACATCTAATTTTCTTTCAAAGTAAGGTTTCGTAGTATCGTGACGAATGACAAGAAAATTATCATATTATATAGATTCTAATATGATAGCTCATAACTTGGAATAATACATTATTTTGTCTCATACAAAACTTGTTTGTATTGACACCAGCTATCGATTAATGAAGGTTTTATTAGTGGCCGCTATTTTGAAAATCAAATAAATGACGTAAGTAAGGCAGGCAGGCTTCATACAAAAATCTTCCAAGCCCTCTGGCCAGAGAAGACAAAACACCAGGAGAGTTGGAAAGGCATGAAGAAGGCCTTTGCAGTAGGACATAATAGGCTAATTAAAAAAAAGTCGAGGAATTTAAAATGTATTTTTAGGCTGGTAAGAAGAGTTTATTTTTTACAAAATCATTCAATTTTAGAACGGGAATCTTCTTTCGGTGTTGACATTGTAGATAGTTTCGTAACTGAAAACAAAAAAATCAAAATGTATATATTTTTTCCTGAACGTAAGCGTACGTGTGTGCGGTTTTACAAGATAAAAACTTAACATACGGTTAGTATTATGCCTAATGATTGGTAGTTGGCTGGTATGTTTGAACCTCTATTCCTGTTTGAAATAAACATGCAATTCTTTCTTAATCGTGTGGTTAGTGCCCAACCTGGTGTTACCTACAGTTTTTATGCCGCCCAAGGGCCTCTCACTTCCCTTTATGGGGCCCCGGTGTGGGCGCGTTCATTGAGGCTGCGAGCCGCTCACTATTTGAACGCGCCCCAAAAGGTAGTAGCCGTAAGGCTGGCCCGGGGGTACCGTACGATCTCCCGCGAGGCGGCGAGCCTCCTTGCCGGATTGCCGCCATGGGATCTAGAGGCGATAGTCCTCGCGCGCCTACATGAATGGCGCGCGGAGGCGCTACGCCGGGGGGAAACTCCGCTGCAGCGACAAATTGTCGCTCAGCGGACAGACTTCCGGCGGGATCTCATGGCGACATGGAGAGAGCGACTGTCGCAACCCCGTGCAGGGCACGCCACGATAGTGGCGATAAGTCCCCTCTTTGAGGAGTGGCTTGAGAGACGCCACGGCGTCCTCACCTTCCGCCTGACGCAGGTCCTCACCGGACACGGAGTGTTCGGGAGGTTCCTGCACCGAATCGGGCGGGAGGAAACGCCCGGGTGCTTCCATTGTGAGGATCGACCGGAGGACACGGTGGAACACACGGTGGAGGTGTGCCCCGCGTGGGCGGAGCACCGCCGTGTCCTCGAAGCGGCGATCGGCGGCGGCGACCTCTCGCGTCCGGCCCTGGTGCAAGCCATGGTCCGAAGCGAGACGGAATGGGACGCCGTCACCTCCTTCTGCGAAGCAGTAATGCTAGAGAAGGAGGTGGCGGAACGTGAGAGGGAGAGAACCTCTCAACGTCCCGGCCGCCGCGGGAGACGCCCCGGGCGTCGGGGGCCACCACCACGTGGCCCCCGGCCACCGTAGGCGCGGGCCTGTGGACGGTGAGCTATGGGCTAGCTCGCCGTCCGTCCGTCTCATGACGACAGGCCGTGTCGACGGCGCGTTCGTGTTCCACGCGCGCCTCAAAGAGAGTCAGCAAAAAGGAAGGGGTCCGCAAGGACCGATGCCTGCCGGGGTTGCGGGACTATTCGAAAGAGATACCGTGGCCCCGGAACACAAAGAACGATGAAGGAACATGGATGGGTTTTAGTCAGTAAAAGTCTGACACTCCCTCCTGCTCCGCCCAGAGCGGGAGGCGTTATTTGATGATTTCCCATCCGAAAAAAAAAAAATAAAGGGCCTCTCACTTAGTTTTACATGCTATCGAGAAATATCTCACAGGCATGCTGATATCCTCACGATGTTTTCCTTCACCGAAGCACGTGATAATTAACATGTAATGCTAATGTGTGTTGAGCAGTGGTGGCCTACTAGATCCAAAAAAATAAGACTTCTGACATCAACCAATTCGCACTGGGCCCACGTGGTAGATACATCCTATTCCTCTCACAGAGAGGAGCTCTGTGTCCCAGCTGTGGGAAAATTATAAGCTGTTCATGCTATTCTAATATGCTATCTAAAATTCACAAAAATGCAGTATTTACCTTGGTTTAGATAAACTTAAGCCACCTAGTGCCAATGTAGTTCCTCTACATCTGCCAAAGTTCATCTGTGTAAGTGAATTGCAAGGGACTCCAAGCAGGTGGCCCCGCATAGAGGCCGCAAACAACTCGTAGGACCGGATATGACTACAGAAGTGGGTCACACAGCCTGGTTGGCTGCTTCCACCGTTACCGTAGAAGTCTATATGTCCAAGTCTAGTTCCAATACCATAAGCAGTTGGACCTGAACCATCCGTGTGCAGAACTTCGACGTAATGAGCGTCAGTATTTTCCAAGCGTTGGGAACTGCTGCCCCACTGTCTTCCAGATGGGTCCAACCCTAAAACCATGAATAATATTGTTAAAAAAAGTGATTGTGAACCAGTCGATCAATTGCGGCAAATAATAATAAACGGCAAAAAACAGAGGAAAATAAACACTGACCAGTTATTCTGCCTACTATTCCGTATGAAAGTCTGAGCTGTCTACTAGCAATGCCTGCAATGTGAGCTCCGAGCCCAAACCCAACTAAGTGTACTTGTCTCAAGTCCACCCTCCAATATCCATACAACGATCCTAAGAAAGTGCTTAGTTCATTAGCCACAGTTGGTACATACGAAACTGCAGTAGAGTAACTGCCGCTAGCTTCTCTTCCCCAGTCAACCACTATGATGTTATTTGCTCCATGAAACTGGAATATTTCTAAAACAAAAAGAAAAATATTAGTTTGGACATTAGAAATCGTGAACGGATTGCTGTCGCGTTACCAATAAAATTGTACTTATTATTTGGGATAACTAAACGATGTTCTACTTTTTTAACTTCAAGTGCTTACCCCTCATGATTAGTGAATTGAATTCATGGCTCACTCCTCCTTCGTGCCCATGAATCAATACGATAGTATTGTCTTCTGGGTTTAACAAATGTGGCCAGAAGACGTTTTCGATATTAGTAACATTGACCGGTACTTCCCGGTTAGACCTTAAAATAAAATTACAAAAGATTAGGTTAGGGAGGAAAACAAGGAAACGATTGACTGATTGTGAGACGAGTGAAAAAGAAAGAACAAAGAGGAAAGTAAAGAAAGAAATGGAAAAAAAGAAAGATAAAGGAGTAAATGATAGCGTGATGGATGGGGGAGCCTGGAAGAAAAAAACGTGTTGCACCGACCCCAACAACATGGGATAAGGGCAAAGGATGATGAAGAGGGTTACTGAAACATGAAAAGTTTAAGAAACTGCAAGCGACAGGTTATGATTGAGTCTGCGTCTGTTATCTTAGAGAGATATTTCTATAATATGTATGTACTTACAATGTGTAGAGATATTGATACGAGCCTTGGACATGGCACACTGCAAAAGAAACGATTATCATTAGAATGGTGAAAAATCTAGATCAAATAGGGTTTATTGCTAAGAATGTACACAGTACCAACTTGCTGTGTTCACCACCGTTTGCATGCTGTTATAGTATTACCGTACCTTTGCCATAGAGTTCATTATCGAAGAATTTCGATGATTCATGAAAAATAACTTTGAAGGACTTCAAATGAATACTTATAATTATTATTGAATGTTTGGTTGATCACAAGCGTGATTGAATCGATATCCAAGTCGGGCGAAGTGTTATTGAGTTTTTCGTTATGAATATCTCTGTAGCAACCAGGAGTCTGGATTTGGGCAATAAGATTGCCACCTTTACAATGGTACGCGCTTATTACAATTCACTGAATTTAGTCGTCTTAATTCAGTCGTTACTGAATTTAGTCACGTATAATCGCATTCAGCATGCTATTTTACTTGATTATACTTTACTAAATTCAGTAACGACTGAATTAAGACAACTAAATTCAGTGAAGTGTCATAAGCGCTTTACGAAGGGTAAAGCGCTTATTACACTTCACTGAATTTGCATCACGAATGAACCGGTGTGATATTTTGTTATAAGAATGATTACTACAGTGTGTACCAGAAAGTTGTGTTCACATTTCAGGGTGTGAGTCAGACCATCAAACTAAACTTTTTTCTCCATTAGACTCGCGGAAAGAAAATTGCTGCAACTGTCAAGTACAAAACTTCAATCTCTCGACACAAATGTCAACCGCCGATTTTTATTCTATTCATTTTTTTCGCGATGTTGATCTCATGAACTAAGTACACTTTTCTGGTATACGCTGTGTCTGGTACACCTGAGAAGGTTCTCGTTAGGCAGTTGGTTTGTTAATTAGTTGTTGTTTATTAGTTGTTGATGAGTCAGGCGGTACGTGACTGGAGCGCGAAACGGTGTGACACTTTTTCGTGCGTGTAGCCAGTGTTCACCTATTTATATGACGTTATCACGTCAAAAGTTCTCCCTACTAACTGCCATAGATTTGTGTCGTGTTTTCTCGCGATTTTGATGGTGGTCCCATGGACTACACCTTTCTGGTAGACGATGTATCTGGTACATCGGAGGTACACCTGAGAAGGTTCTCGTTAGGCAGTTGGTTTGTTAATTCGTTGTTAGTACCTTTGACTTGTTTAGTATTGTTACAATAACCCTAGTTACCATCTAGCACCAAAGTACTATTCAAGACGGATCAAACGAGTCCATACCCGATGGGATTGTGTCGTCAAAGAACGGAATTTGACTTGCAGTAATTTACTTTGTAACTATTTATAGGATGAACTAGTTCTATGAGAAGAATATAAAGGAGATGCTAAGAATATTAAATAAACAAACTTACCTGCCAAAGCGGCGAAAATAATTCCAAGTTTCAACATGTTGTTTGGTCGATCGTTTCGTTACCTACTGTTCATAATTTGCTAATTCTTTTGTTTTTTATAATCAGATATCTGTCGTCGTCACAACCGATTACCAGATTAAAGAATTTGATTAATTGTTCTTTTGGACGAGAATTGAGAGATAAAATTATCCTTATTCTATAATTATACTTTGGGTTCGACAGAATTTCGTTATCATTTTCCGTTTCTTACATTCTGTTCAATATATCCTTATTCGGCAGTTTTCAATTTCATCAGAATAAAACTTGATATTTTTGACCACTGTAAAAAATGATTAAGTTAATACCTACCTACAAAATGAGTTCATAAGTGGAACTTTTTGCAAAAAATATACCGACTTCCAAGAAACCACAAAAAAGTTAACAATAACTTTACTATCGGAAGTCGGTGACTTGGTTTGTTTCATTGGCTTTTTCGCCACCAGCTTACAAAAGTAAAAGGCTTGGAAGATTTTTGTATGCCGGCCGTTTTTTTCGGATGGGAAATCATCAAATGACAGGAGTCATTTGATGATTTCCCCGCTCTGGGCGGAGCAGGAGGGAGTTTCAGACTTCTATTGACTAAAACCCATCCATGTTCCTTCATCGCCCTTTGTGTTCTGGGGCCACGGTATAACTTCCGATATTATAATGTTTTTTCAAAGTTGCGTATAAAACGTATAAACGTATACGTATAAAACCGAAATTAATCGATAGCTGGTATCAATACAAACAAGTTTTTAGGAAACAAAGTGTTCTAAAGTGTCACGTTTCCGAGATATAAGCTATCAAAGTTAAAGTCCATTCACTCATTTTATCTTCAGCACAACTTTGATTTGATCAGATTCGCTTAAAACGTGTACTAATAGGCTAGGCAAAAATATAAATAATCCGTCAATTAGATTTTCAAAAAATATTTGACCCGTATCTTTTCTTTTATTACGTAAACCAAAATTGACATTCTCAATTCGTCACGCCGTGGTATAATTTTTAGTGCGTTCTGACGTCACGAGCCGGGGACTCCCGAGTTTTGATGCGTTTTATCTTTGTCAATATTCTTAATTTACAAAAACAAAAAAATCGTGTTCATTCTTTTTCAATACTTTATTATCTGACGGAGTAAATAAATTTGCAATTTATTGTTGATGACACAACTATAGCCTATTATATTTTTAGTTGTCATCAATACAAACAAGTTTTGTCTGAGACAAAATGTTGTAAAGTGTCACATTCTTCACATTACTTAATTTTATATCGTAACTAGAAGTTGTTAAGGGACCATCATGTCATTATCATCAACATAGGCTAACGAGAAAAAAATATAGGTATTAGAGGAGCTAACTCATAAACTACTAAAAGCAAAGTAAATCTAATTTAAATTGGAATACCTGAACTACCTACTACTACTACTATACTAAATGAAAAAATCATGTTAAGAAAGAATCATGTAGGTAAATCGCGGCTTAGTAATAACGGAGTTATCGGTGTAAATACATGATAAAAAAACTGTTGGGATACATAACCTTCCCGTATTTTGAAGTTGGTTGAAAAGTGACAAGTTATTTTAAAAACGGTACAACATTACATACATACATATAATCACGCCTAAATAACATTATATTTTATAAAATCACGCCTGTTAATACCCGAAGATAGGCAGAGGAGTAACTAATCGTACGCCCAAATTTCGCCTGGCGAACCTATTGGCATCAACTACCACTCACTAATCTACATACTCCGTAATTGTTACTAAAAAAAATCTTGAAGGAAAAACCCAATAACACTAAGCTCAACCTGGGACTCGTACTCAGGACCTCATGCTCACCTAGACTAGGCAGTTCTCCTACACAACCTACAATAGATAAGAATTGATGATTGCGCAGTCCAAGTGTTCATAATATACAGTAGGTACTGCAAAGTAGGTATTGTGCATTGTCAAACATAGGAAACAATAGTTTTGTTCATTACAGAAACGATTGGTAAAAGTAATTTGATCCTTAAAAACACTAGGTTATTTTAATTTATACATCATCACCGTCAGCCTACGACAGTCCACTGCTGGACATATCTTTAATTGCACGCCTATTCCTAACACGATTCCAGCAATTTATCTCATACAGTTGCTACCAGCCATCCCGTGAAGATCATCGCTCTGTTCTCGGTCGGATCACCTGGTTCCAGATGCGATCCCTCAGAGAAACTCCATATAGCCCGTACCATAGCTCGCTGAGCGACCTTGAACTTAAGGACCAACCGTACCGTGAGAGTCCACGTTTCGGTCCTGTAAGTTATAAAAAAGGCAGGACGCACTGGTTGAAGACCTTAGCTTTTGAGCTCTGTAGAATACGCAGCGAGAATACACAATGAAGCATACCAAATGGTGCTCAGCCCCGTATGCTGCTTTCTAAGTTTTTCATAGTTGTTCTTACCGAACTGCAGAGTTTGCCCGAGGTAAACCTATTCTCGAACAACCTCGAGAGGACCGTCATTGACAACAATAGGTCCTGGGGTGACGAGTGTTCGTTGAAAATAACCTGGGTTTTATCCAAGTTTAACCTGAGACCAATGCGTATTGAAGAATCAATTAGGCCATCCAGTATCTGCTACAAGTCGTGCAGTGATTCAGCCAGACGATGTCATTTAGTAATGTTGCTAATTATTAAATTACAGATAAAATAAATTCAAGAACATTTGCGACTTCAACTTTGTCACAAACAAATAAATTTCTACGTAATTTTTACGAAAAGCAAGTTACTAAGCTTATACAAAGTTATCCAAATACAAATATTTATCCTGTACTGCAAAAATTTAATCGGTGCTCGCCTTATTTCATTGTCTGAGAGCAGTTTATTGAAAGATATACCTATGTATGTTACCAGGAAGCGAGGCGCTACCGAGTGACATGCCATTATTTAGACACAATTGTGATCGCTCATCCAGCATTTGCGGCGATAGATACGAAGTATTGAAAGGCGAAGATTGACGAGAAAATCCGTCTAAAGTAAGGTTTCGTGGTATCGTGACGAATGACAAGAAAATCTGCGGAAATAAGGCTTGACAGACTAAAATGTTGGTTGCAAGAGAATTTTTTATTTCTATATTCTATAGAAGTCTAGATCTATTCAGGGTGTGAGGGACACCGACGCGGCACAAACGGTTACCACGTATTTAGTATTTCTGTATGGTGTCGGACGTAAATAATAGCACCATCCTATATCTTCCCGTGGGTGTCGTAAGAGGCGACTAAGGGACTTACCAGAGAATGGGCAGCAGCGTTCTCTGTGCTTTTGTAACAACCGTCCTGCGATCGCCAACCCGCCTGCCAAGCGTGGCGATTATGGCAAAAACCCCCCTTTGGAGGAGGCCCATGTCCAGCAGTGGACGTCTTTCGGCTGAAACGACAGTATTTATCATTCTGAAATGCGGGGGGTGTTTTACTGAAGAAAAATTTATTTGTGGGCCAAATAAAATTATGTTCAGTAACTAATCAAAAAACTGATTTTTCATACAAATGTGCAATTGCACCTACACGGTCAGAATGTATAGAACAACAGATGATTTTTTTAATTACCGATGAAAAATTTCAATGTCACAGCATTGAAATTTTCAGGGTTCAGAATGATGTACTTACTGGACACGTGGTAACCGTTAGTGAGTCGGTTTACCTTCCAGTTTCCACCCTGTATAGCTTAGACATCGTTTTATCTACGAAAATTAGGTAGGCACACACTCACATTCTCATTACTCAAGTGCCACTAAAATAACTGATAAAAATGGCTAATTGCTTTAATTAAGCAAATCACAAATATAAACAATAAATCAATTAGAGCGATTCAGTATTAAATTATTGACGTTTGCGATAAAGTTTTGACAAAGTCACGGCCAAAAATGATAAAAATCATAAAAGATTTTAACTGTAAGATTTGCCCCAATCGTATTAGTAGGAACGTAATCATTTTGTACTTATCAGTGAATACTGATAAGTGTGACGGTGCGTAACCATTCGGGTTGTTTATAGATTTGTGAATTAGGATATAGAAAACAATGTGACAAACGCCAGAGAAACGTCATTATTTTTGAACATTGAAATACTAACAACTTCTAAAGTATGATGACCCTTCAAGTGTGCAGAACGCCAGAGAAACGTCATTATTTTTGAACATTCGAATAATAACAGCTCCTACAGTATAACCACTTTAACTGTGCAGAACGCCAGAGAAACGTCATTATTTTTGAACATTCAAATAATAGCAGCTCCTACAGTGTGACCACTTTAAGTGTGCAGTTCAAGGTGGCGTTGCTTGTCAAGAAAATTTGCATCGATATGTCAAACATGTTTCTCATTTAAATATTTGCATATTGTTAAAACAATATTATGTTGATAAAACACAAAAAAAAGTGTGGTAATGCTAGTATTTGTCCAGACAAGAACTAATAGAATTTTAAATGTCACAACATGATTTTAGCGGCAATCGTAGCAGGTTTTCATGACCTTAGATATGCCCATATTTAAATACATTATGCTTCTGAGTAAAACCTAGCAAAATTTTCAGAAAAGATTTAGTAAAACAATGATAATAATTGATTTGTGGTTTGATAATAATTAAAAGATACTTTCATATCATCACCATCATCATCATTATTTCAGCCGAAAGACGTCTACTGCCGGCAGACTCGACAGAGATAACGGCAAAATCGCTAAGTTTCGATTGCAAACTATTTACGAATAAATTCGGTTGCAATAATGATGCTTGCGAGTAACGCATCTTGGATGTATCCCTACATTAGCAATCGAAAGTTAGCGATTAGCGAAAGTTGTCGTTATCTTTGTCGAGACTGGCGGCCCACGTCGTGGGTGGATGCGATACTTTCATATACCTACATTTTCTTTATTAAAAACTATGATTTTGTCAATCAGCACGATAAGGGACGATATGATGGATAGATGAATTTTCTAAGAATTTTCGTAATGTGTGATGCTTTGAGACGTCACCTTTTGCCACTCGTGTTTGATGACGTTACAAGTGGGGACACAGCTCACACAAGTTGTAAGAAAACATTGCGACAAACGTGTTAAAAGTGATAAACGCTTCTTCTTTTATTTTAATGTCAATGTCATTATGATTTGCGGGCTCAAGTTGGCCACTGCAGATCTAATCCGGCCAGATGGACTATAACAGAACCATTACAAACACAATGTGAGTGTGGAGCCCTGACAAAGGAAATGCCACACCTTCTTTCAAGCCTGTCGTGCTCAAATATATGCAGTTGTGCACCCTCCATAACGTAATGAGGCTTGTGTCCTGAAATAATCTAATTAGTCCGTCAGTTAGATTATCAAAATATATTTGACACGTATTTTTTCTTTTGTTACGTAAACCAAAATTGACGATGATACGACGCTCATAAAATTCTCAACATGCCACGCCGCCCGTGCTATAATTTTTAGTGCGTTGTGACTCTCGAGTTTTGATGCGTTTATCTTTGTCAATTTTCAATATATTTTACAAAAATAAAAAATACGTATCCATTATTTTCCAATACTCTAACTGACGGACTAAATAGATTTTGCAATTTATTGATGGTGGGAACTACCCTACTGAAAGAGCTATGCAGGTTGCTACATGCAAACTAACTAAAATGGACAATTACTCAAAAGAAATTTTCTAAATATTGTGAATTATTTAATTGTAACTGCGCCAGTGAGCGGAGTTCGAGTGGCTTATTTTTGGGCCAAACACATTTGAACTTTTTGCCATCGATACGCTAAGAATAATTTTGTGCAATATAATTATGCCTAGTCTTTATAAACAAAGAACTATGAGGTTTGGATTTATACAGAAAGAAAGTACCTATATTTGATAATATCGCCAATATAATTGAAGAGGAGAAGAAGAAGTGTAAAGTAATACAGAAGCTGAAGTCTTGGTTACGGTCTGTGGTTACGGTTCTCGTGACATAAGGATCAGTAGGCCTAATAAGTATCTTTCTGATATCCAGTGAATATCAAGCTTCGGTTGTACACCGAACTTTGATGACAACCGAGAAAATAAAACATTGGTATTACGTATCGCACTGAGTGGATATCACTTTACGGTGATTAACAGCCCGGGTACGGTGTAACGTCTTTCACGAAAGCCACTTCAAACTTAGTTGTCATCAATTTGTTGTCGACTGTGCTTACATAATCGAAATAATATAAGTATCGATACGAAAGCGTCTGTCAAAATGAGTTACGGTGACTATCACCCACGATGACAACCAATGACGTCATATTTGATCGCGACTGGTCATACATCATACGAAACTAACCTTTTGACAGTTACTTGATGGACACTGAGCCCAGTTACTATCATTTTGAGCTGTCAACAGAGTAAACGTAATAGCCCTACAGATCAGTTAGAAGTGTTGAGAGAAATCCATTGTCTTTAATGTGAAGTCTAGGGGCTTCTCAGTCTGTGGTCCAAATAAACGTTTGACGACATCTCGCACACCACGCTGAAGAAGGAGGGACGAGCTTGCCTCCTAGTGGGAGTACTAGCACTAGTAAAGACTGAATTGTGTCCAAGAAGGTCCGAAAGTCCTTCCCAGTATTGAGAACATACAGGCAAGCTATATTAGAATATTAGGTTCAACATGACCTATGCCTTGCGGCCTATAGGTAGACATAGCACTGCATTGCAACATGCAGAGCTGATTGACTTAACATACATGGTGGAAGGGACTCCGTCGCTCAAAAAGCTGCTAAGTTTTCAGTACATCATTCTAACCCCCCCCCTACCCTCCCACATAGTTAGTGTCCTTAGATTTATTGACGACTAGCTGACGTCCCGCGGTTTCACCCGCGTAGTTCTCGTTCCCGTGGGAGTACGGGATTAAAATATAGCCTATAGCACTCACGAATAATGTAGCTTTCTACCAGTGAAAGAATTTTTAAAATTGGTTCATTACTTCCGGAGATTACCCCCTACATACAAACTTACAAACATACAAACTTACAAACAAATGTTACCTCTTTATAATAATAGTATAGAAAAGTCGAGGAAATTAAAACAAAATTATCAGATTGGTAAGTATAGTTTATTTTATTACAAAATCATTTAATCCTGGAACGGGTACCTTCTTCCGGTGCTGAGTTTGTAGAGAGTTTCGTAACTGAAAACATGAAAACAATAATTTAAATATTATGATATCATTATCTACTTTTTCAAAGTCAATCGTAGGGTTTTTCAAGGCATAAAACTAACCTTTTAATAACTTTTACAAGATTTAACTAACTTATCCTACTAGTTTTTAAGTTGTCTAGGTTCTTATTCACAAAAGGATTTTAATGATTTGGAAACAAATTATTATTTTAATATAGTGTTGATTTGCCGTCGACTATCTTTCGGTGCCTCTATTCTTGCTTAAAATAAATATATTGTGCTAATCAGTTAGCTAGAATCCACAAAAATGCTATATTTACCCTGGTTTAGTTAAATCTGTGCCACCAACAATCACTGGAGTTCCTCTACATGAGCCAAAGTTCAACTGTGTACTTGATCTGCATGAGGGCGCAGATAGATGGCCGTGCATAGATGCTGCAAACAGTTCGTAGGCCCGGTTATGACTACAGGAGTGGCCAAAGCAACCTGGTTGGTTTGATCCACCGTTAGCATGGATGTCTTTGTGTCCAAGTGAAGTTCCAATACCGTAAGCATTTGGACCTGAACCATCCGTGTGCAGAACCTCGACGTAATGTGCGTCAGTATTCCTTAAGCGCTCAGAACTGCTGCCCCAACTACTTCCAGATGGATCCAGCCCTAGAAAAGTAAATTGAAAAATAAGGTTTCAAAAAGGTGATTGTGAATCAAACGATCTGTTGCAGTAAAAAAGAGAGGAAACAGTTCACTTACCGCTTATTCTACCAACTACTCCAAGCGAAAGTCTTAGCTGTCTACTAGCAATGCCAGCAATGTGAGCTCCGAGGCCAAACCCAACCAAGTGCAGTTTGCTCACGTCCACCCCTGGGCTCACAGTCGTCCTATTAAGATCATTTTCAGGGCCGTCGGGAGTGGTATAATTCTCTTCTGATCCTGATCCGCCAGAGCCATCAGAGTTTCCATGTGCAACTAACCATCTTATGAATCCGCTTAGCTCATTAGCTACATATGGTACATATGAAACTGCGGTTGAATAACTATGGCGAGCTTCATTTTCCCAATCAACCACTATGACGTTAAATGCTCCTTGAAACTCGAATATTTCTAAAATAAAAATAAAACATGATTTTATAGGAGAGTCGATAGTAACAACAAAGGGCGATACCACGTAATAAACAGTGATTTTTGCTGTTTCAAGTTGAGACAAAAGAAATATTGAAGCGATTGCAGTTGCGTAACCAAAAGTGTTGTTAGAGATTTTTGTAAAAAGGTCATGGGAAAAAAAACATTGGTGTCGATTCTGTTGTGCACAAAGTAAACTTAATTTAGACTATTGTTATCTTTACTAAAAGGCCTTGCGAGAAAAGGACGGCTTTAGCTATGAACTATGTTAGGGATGTCAAACTAGTTTATGCCTTGTGCTTCACCGTGTTTTTAGTCGACATGTTTTTACGTGCACCCTTCATTTGTATGGAATTATTAGTTCTAACTAAATTTGACATCTCTAAATTGCGACCGTGTCTTTCTCGTTGTATTAGAAAGAAAAAGACAGCAATAGCCTATAATAATAATAATAATAATATATCACGTTGTATTGGGATCGACCTATCACCACTGACAGGACTGTTGTTGCCAATAGGCCTGACATTGTGGTGATAGATCGATTGGAGCGTCGCACAATGATTGTTGATATAACGATCCCGCATGACGAGAACCTCGTGAAAGCAGAGAAAGATAAACAATTCAAATATCTAGATCTGGCTCGCGAGGTTGTCGACATGTGGGACGTGGGTACAGCAGTCATTGTGCCGATAGTCGTGTCGGCCAATGGCTTAATAGCCAAGAGCCTCGACCAACATCTTAGGAGGCTCTCGCTTGGCAGCTGGATCAAGGGCTTGATTCAGAAAGCAGTACTTCTGGACACGGCACGTATCGTTAGGAGGTTCCTCTCTCAAGAGCCCTGACCACCGGCAGCTCGGATCCTGTTCCCAGCGCTGGTGGGCTACTGTTTTTTATATTTTTAAATGTTTTTTTTTATGTTGTTTTATTAAGAAATATTTAAAAATGTTAAAAATATGTATCTAAATGAATAAATGGAATAATAATAATAATATCTTTATTTGTATAGAATGCAGGTGTTACAATAATGGTGTTAGTTTCAAAAATATTCCCAGTACATTCTGCCTGTTGGCATACAAAAATATAGTGGTTAACTTACAGATATTTTAGAAACTAGGTAAGTACAAGTTTACTTAAATTCAAAATGAGAAACATGGATCAGCTAAGTCTAAGATTATTTACGTAATATATGAGATAAAGTGAAGCAATATTACAATTCATCATTTAGAAAATGGGTAACAGAGTAATAACATTTCTCTGTCAGCAACAACGACAGTAGTTTCTTGAATTTTATTAAGGGCTGATCTTTAATACAATTTGGCAATTTGTTAAAGATAATAGGTGCCATACCCATAACGTTTTTTTTAAGCAAAGCAGTGTTATATCTACCAGTACACAACAGACTCTGATATTTTGATCTCATGGCAGTAGATCGCATCCTCGTATCATTTAATGCAGGAAATAGATGCTTGTTAGTTCTAACGAATATAGATACTTCGAGAATGTAAAGACTAGGAAAAGTTAGTATTTTGTGTTTCTTGAAAAAAGGAATGCAACTATCTGTAACCTTGAGATTGAAAATGGATCTTATGCACCGTTTTTGGGCTTTAAATATAGACTCCCTTTCGGAACAATTACCCCAGAACACTACACCAAACCTTAGAACAGAGACCACCAAACCGTGATATGCAACCATTAATGTATCAATGTTTACTTTCTTGGACAGATTGTAGAGAGCGTACGCAGACGTGCTTAATCTTTTGCAGACTTCTTCAGCCTGCGGTTTCCAAGTTAATTTACTGTCAATCAATATACCCAGGAATTTAGCCACACTAACGCTATCAATAGTTTGTCCTTCATAATTAATTTTTAGATTTAAAGGGAGAATTTTTTGATAGAAATGCATTATATTTGTTTTATTGAGGTTTATGATAAGATTATTATCGTTGAGCCAGTTTATTATTAATTTTAGAGAATTATTTATTTCATCTTCATATAGCTCTTTCTTGAGGCAGTCTATTAGGATCGTACTATCATCGGCAAATAACACACAAGGGTAAGGGATGTGTCGGGGCAGATCATTTATATACAGCAAGAATAATAGTGGCCCTAGAACGCTGCCCTGCGGAACGCCATATTTTATTTTTCTAGGACTAGATAAATATTTAACCTCACGTTTAGATTTGACACATATTTTAGAGATTTCTGTATATTGAAGACGTCCACTTAGATACGATTTTATTAGACGTAGAGCATTCCCTCGTATGCCGTAAGCATCAAGTTTGACCAAAAGCGTTTCATGGTTAACGTAATCAAAAGCTTTGGTCATATCGGTAAAAATCGCACAAATTGGTATTTTTTTATCCACATTAACCATTATTTTATTTATTAGGTCGTATATGGCCATATTTATATTTTTACTTTTACGAAAACCTTTTTGTTCCTCACATAATATATTATATTTTGACAGAAATGAAAGAAATGACTCATAAATTACTTTTTCAAAGATTTTGGAAAATATGGGGATTAAAGCTACTGGCCTAAAGTTAGCCATGTCTTCTTTATTGTTCTTTTTATGGAGTGGTTTAACTATTGTGGTTTTAAGGCTATCGGGGAATGTTCCAGCGAATATGCTTGCGTTAATAATGTGGCTTAGAGGGTTAGCTATAATAGAACAGACAAATTTTATAACGTTTGTTGAAATGCCGTCATATCCATAACTCTTCTTGTTCTTTAATGATTTGATCACCCTTGTAATGTCTTGAGGGACAACAGGGGCCTAAATTATGTTTAGTTTGTGCACAACAGAATCGACACCATTGTGTGTGCTGGTGAATATTCCAGCACTTAGACTTACTTACCCCTTATGGTTAGTGTATTGAATTCGTGGCCCACTCCTCCACCATGCCCATGGATCAATATGATTGTTTTGTTTTCTTGGTTGAACTCATTCGGCAAAAAGCTGTCGGTCCGACTCATATTCACAGGTGCTTGTCGGTTAGCCCTATAAAAGATAAAATTAAGAGTCAGAGTTAACAGGAAAATGCATTGATTCTGTTCCGTCGTCTGTTAAAGTAAAAATAATTATGTACTTACACTGTGAATAGGCGATATTGTCTTTCTGCTTGTGCTCCATGAAACACTGCAAAAAAAGAAAAAAAATAGTGATGAAAAATCCAGGTTGATGAAGGTGTTGATAGACTCTGATGGGGTGTTATTGTCATGATTACCTACCGTTTTCTTATCTCGTAGCGTTAATAGGCTTGTGAACTGAAAAAATCTAATAAGTCCGTCAGTTAGATTATCAAAAAAAAAATTGACCCGTATTTTTTCTTTTGTTACGTAAACCAAAATTGACGAAGATACGATTCTTTTAAAATTCTCAATACGTCACGCCGTAGTAAAATTTTTAGTGCGTTCTGACGTCACGAGCCCCCACTCCCAAATTTTGATGCGTTTTATCTTTGTCAATTTTCATTGATTTACAAAAACAAGAAATACTTGTCCATTATTTTCCAATGCTTTAACTGATGGACTAAATAGATTTGCAATTTATTGATAGTGGAAACTAGGATATTATCGATAGAGATATGTCAATGTCCAATGAACTTTGATTTTAATGACTTTATATGAATACTTACCTAATTATTGTTATCTATTCATTATCTGTCTCTGGGCTCGATTCCCATTCGATCAGTCGTCAGACAAAGTGTTATTGGGTATTTTTTTTTTTATGAACATCTCAATAGCAAACCAGTCTGGATCGAGTCCGGTTGGTTCTCTCCCCTTTTAGCCAGTTTCCATTAGTAAACGGTGATGTACACTGATATGGTTGGTTTCTATAGTATGGTTGGTTGGTCGTACGGTTGTTTGGTACCAGTGGCAATAGCAGGGGCTGCCCAGGCGTCTCCATACTTTCTGGTGAGAATGCAGGAGGTAGGCCCTATTTACTTGGACTTTCCGATACCGTTGAGATTCTATTTTTTTATAACTTTAAATGTTTTACTTGAAATTATTTCACTATGTAACATATAAGTATTAATGTACTATCTCTGTGTTAGATATGTGCAATGACAATAACACCTAGATAACGGAGATGAAAAGGATTACCTATTAAATAAACTAACTTACCTGCCACAACAGCCAAAATAATGCCAAACTTCAACATTTTCCTTGATTGGCTGTTTCCGTACTGTTCATAATTTATAAAATCATTTGTTTTTATAATCAGTTGTGTATTATCGTCACAACAGATTATACCAGATAACACAGTGTGATTAACTACCCTTTTAATGAGAATTGAAAATACTTTTCATATCACAATAAAAAAAACTGTAGAACACGAGTTTTTCATTTAAATACGGATTAAGTTATCATTTTCAGTGGTAATGTTTTACACGAAGTTGGTAATTCCTTCGTATCGTTTTCATCTAATCAAAAAAATTCGTCTTTATGATTGGAAAAGTAAGCTTTATTGTGAGGAAGTTTTCCTTATATTATGTTCTACGTTCTTTTAAGGTCAAGAAAGTCTTCCCTATTGTTTATGACAATATTCGGATCAAGTATGTATACTTTTAAGAACGCTGGTGGAAGGTTTTCTTCTTGTCTTCTTTACGGGTCCAGAAGATGAGATTGACGCTGATGAGAGAAAGTGAAAGTCCAACAGTAATTATTATGTATGTGTCGGAGATTTATGATTAAGATCTTTTTGCTACAACGCCATTTGTGTGCAAGTCCGCTCTGATCTTAGAACATTTCTTCAAGTTTTGAAACTGATGAGGAGAATAACAGAATGTCATCAGCAGCGGAACTTTGCTAGCTGATGGCCGTTAATATAGTTTTGCCTCCAGACAGCTTGTTAAAACCTCCTACAATGCGCTTGTGAACAGCTTAAGTGAGAGTGGATCACCTTGTTTGAGACCGAACGACCGACCGTTGAATTTTGGACCAGAAATATGTAACTTAAAGTTTGATGAGGTACTTCGTCGGACGGTGGCAAACATGTCAGTGTTGGTATGCGGTACGTTTTTATAGACCTACCTTTTATAGACTTATACTCTACTAGCTGTTGCCCGCGACTTCGTCCGCGTGGTAGCCAACATCAGACATCGTAAAGGATACAAACCAATCACTCAAGATCATGGCTGTTTGATTCACTGACTAATCGATCAACTACTACTACTACAGCCCATAACGTCCACTGCTGGAAATAAGCCTCTCCCATGATGGGAGGAATTTGCCGTAATCTCCACGCTTGGCAGGCGGATTGGAGATCACAGTGATGAAAGACTAACAGAAAACGCTGCTGCCCATTCTCAGGTCTACGGAGGCGCGAGGTGTTCTGCCTCAGACATTCGTCGCCTTATACGACACCCGTGAGTGATTACACCAACCCATTAGGGTTGGTTCTATTCTACTCTGCCGGATACCACACGGCGGAGAATATCGATCAACGCAAAGCTAAAACTGCTGGGTCTAGAAGCATGAAATTTTATCCCCCTTTACACCCCCTTAAGGGTTGAAATTCTATCAACACCGTTGCGTTAGCTTCCAACCATAAGCCTAGATAATAAATTAAGTGATTTTCACCTCGAAAATTAAGGACTTTCCATACACAACTTCATCCCCCTTTTTAACCCTTAGGGGGTGGAATTATCAAAAACGCCGAGACACGTATAAGTTAATTTTCAATCGTCAGCCTTAATACAAAATTTGAAGATCCAAACTTCAAAGCTGACGGATTTTCATATAAACTTCCATCCCCTATTTTACCCCTTTAGGGGTGGAATTCCCAAAAACCCTTTCTTAGTGGATACTTACTCTTCACAAAAAACATACCCTCCAAGTTTCATGTCTCTAGAACCAGCGGTTTGGGCTGTGCGTTGATATGTCACCCAGTCAGTCAGTCAGTCAGTCAGTTTACCATTTTATAGAGAAAAAGAAAAAAAAACCGGCCAAGTGCGAGTCGGACTCTCGCACGAAGGGTTCCGTACCATTATTATCAAAAAAGGGGCAAAAAAATCACGTTTGTTGTATGGGAGCCCCCCTTAAATATTAATTTTATTCTGTTTTTAGTATTTGTTGTTATAGCGGCAACAGAAATACATCATCTGTGAAAATTTCAACTGTCTAGCTGTCACGGTTCATGAGATACAGCCTGGTGACAGACAGACGGACAGACGGACAGACAGCGAAGTCTTAGTAATAGGGTTCCGTTTTTACCCTTTGGGTACGGAACCCTCAAAAGGGTGTAAAACACCTCTTAACGAAGCTGAAAGGCACTTATTTTCCTCGTCATTGCGATCATTTTTTTGTTCTACACCATACCTGGGAACTTTCTAGTTACGGAGATATTGGGGGTCAAAGTTCCAACTTTTTGACAAGTTTTTTTAAATTCAAGTTTTTAATGTAAGATTTTTACTTTCAACACCTCCACGACCCCCGTACTATTCAATCCATCCATCACCACAATATTTTGAGTGTGTTACATTGAGTTCTACCACAAAATATGATTTTTAACCCCAAAAAAAAAAGTCGTTTCCCAGCAACAATTTTTGCATAAAGTTACACTTGGTTTGATGTACAGAATGCTTGGTTGACGGCTTCCTGATGAGGTCTTTTACACCCTGTATATATAGATGTATCTGTAGATACTCTTTGAAAGTAGCACTGTCAAGTCACTTTGTCAACAACAATGGTAAGTAAAATAGAAATAAGCAGAATATATTTTACGTGTTTTTACAAAACCAATCATCCATCACACCTCAACATAATCTACCTATCACATAATTTAGTTCCATGATAAAGATGGCCCCCAACGCCAACAGTGACCACGCTTTATCAAGCTCTATTCCTGTCCGATAATTGATTCAATAGCAGTCATCGATCAATATAATCGTTAATATTAATCTTTCCAATGACACATACAAACATAATTATTATTTTGCCCGTAATTGTTCAGTGAGGACATTTTGCACATTCAAGTGGAATCAAAGGTGAAATGAAAATAAGTAGTAAGAAAAAGTTTTTATTTCATTTTATTCATAGGACAATCCAATTTTAGAACGGGAAGTGCCTTCCAATGTTGATTCAACAAAACAAAATTTTCTTAAATGCGACACATTGTAATGCATTTTTTTGGACCAAGAAACTTTGCAGGCGTACTGAGTAGAACTCACCAAAGTTTTATTACAAAGGAATCAATGGTTTAGAGACGCTTATAGGAAAAACATACATTAATAAAATTAATTTTATTTAAATACCTAAAGCTAAAAACTATATAACATTGTGTATGTAGATAAAGATACGACAACGACACGACACGTGAAGGAATGTGAAAATTCAGCTGGCTGTAATTTTTGACAATGTGGAATGTGACAGTTAAACTAATGGCACTGTCACAGTAAGTTCCATGCATGTACCGGATCTGTTTTAAAGTAGTTTTATATTCTTCTTCTTTACGAGTCGATGAACTCAATCTGTGTTACACCAGTATATGTAGCCACCTGTAGGCCTATTACGTATCTTTTTGATCTCCAGTGACTATCAAGCTTCGGTTGTACACCGAACTTTGATGACAACCGAGAATGTCAAAATATTGGTATTACGTTTTACACAGAGTGGATATCACTTTACGGTGACTAACAGCCCGGGTACGGTGTAACGTCTTTCACGGAAGTCACTTCAAACTCAGTTGTCATCAATTTGATGTCCACTATGCTTCCATAATCGCAATATTAGAAGAATTGTTACGAAAGCGTCTGTTAAATGAGTTACGGTGACTACCAGCCACGATGGGCACCGATGACGTCATATTTGATTGGTCATCTTCTTCTAAATATATAAAAGAAGAAACTGACTGACTGACTGACTGACTGACTGACTGACTGACTGACTGATTGACTGACTGACTGACTGACTCATCTATCAACGCACAGCCCAAACCGCTAGGTCTACAGATTCCAAATTTGGCAAGTAGGTTCCTTAAGTGGTCTAGGTGTGCACTGAGAAAGGATTTTTCAAAATTCACCCCCTAAGGGGGTTAAACGGGGCTCCAAAGTTTGTATGGGGAAACAAGATTAGTTAGACTATTTTATTCGAAACTTCACAGGAGTGCTCCTATTGATAAATGAGTAGAAACGGGTTTCAGGGTTTTTCAGAATTCAACCCCTAAGAGGGGGAAATGGGGTGGCAAAGTATAAAAATCAATGCACAGCCCAAACCGCTGAGTCTAGAAATTCCAAATTTGGCAAGTAGGTTCCTTAGGTGGTCTAGGGGTGCACTAAGAAAGGATTTTTCAAAATTCACCCCCTAAGGGGGTTAAACGGGGCTCCAAAGTTTGTATGGGGAAACAAGATTAGTTAGACTATTTTATTCGAAACTGCACAGGAGTGCTCCTATTGATAAATGAGTAGAAACGGGTTTCAGGGTTTTTCAGAATTCAACCCCTAAGAGGGGGAAATGGGGTGGCAAAGTATAAAAATCAATGCACAGCCCAAATCGCTGAGTCTAGAGATTCCAAATTTGGCAAGTAGGTTCCTTATGTGGTCTAGGGTTGCACTAAGAAAGGATTTTTCAAAATTCAACCCCTAAGGGGGTTAAACAAGGCTCTAAAGTTTGTATGGGTAAAACAAGATTAGTTAGACTATTTTATTCGAAACTTCACAGGAGTGCTCCTATTGATAAATGAGTAGAAACGGGTTTCAGGTTTTTTCAGAATTCAACCCCTAAGAGGGGGAAATGGGGTGGCAAAGTATAAAAATCAATGCACAGCCCAAACCGCTAAGTCTAGAGATTCCAAATTTGGCAAGTAGGTTTCTTATGTGGTCTAGGGTTGCACTAAGAAAGGATTTTTCAAAATTCACCCCCTATGGGGGTTAAACAGGGCTCCAAAGTTTGTATGGGGAAACAAGATTAGTTAGACTATTTTATTCTAAACTTCACAGGAGTGCTCCTATTAATAAATGAGTAGAAACGGGTTTCAGGTTTTTTCAGAATTCAACCCCTAAGAGGGGCAAATGGGGTGGCAAAGTATAAAAATCAATGAACAGCCCAAACCGCTGAGTCTAGAGATTCCAAATTTGGCACAAAGGTTCTTTATGAGGTTTAGAGGTGCATTAAGAAAGGATTTTTCAAAATTAACCCCCTTAGGGGTTGGAACGGGAGTCCAAAGATTACATGGGGAAATAAGATTAGTTAGACTACTTTATTCGAAACTTAACAGGAGTACTCCAATCAATAAATGAGTTAACATTTGTGTTTCAGGTTTTTTCAGAATTCAACCCCTAAAGGGGGAAATGGGGTAACAAAGCCTAACAAATTCAACATAGGTATTGTTTTTTATGGTAAACTGGGTCGGGTGTAATACAAAAACAACGATTTTAAGATTTAGTGTGGCGGACCTGAAATACTATCATTCCCTGTTGGGGTGCGATGGGGTTGTAATGTCTAAAATCAATATGGGTGTCGATACCGAGATTATCAGGGGCGCTGATTACGAAAATGGCATTTATTTTGAGATCCAGATGATGGCGGATTCGACTTCTATACAGGGTTATTGTTGATTTATTGTGATGATTGTGATAATGGTGACGATGATTGTGATAATGATGCTGATGATTATGATGATGATGATTGTGATTACGATGAAGATTGTGATAATGATGATTGTGATTAAGATGATAATGATTGTGATTACGATGATAATGATTGTAGTAACGATGATGGTGATTGTGATAGTGATTTTGATGGTGATTGTGATGGTGATTGTGATGGTGATAGCAATGGTGATGGTGATTGTGATTATGACAGTGACGGTGATAATGATGAAGATGATTGTGATTACGATGATAATGATTGTGATAACGGGGATAGTGATTATGAGAGTGATTACGATGGTGATGGTGATGGTGATTGTGATTGTGACAGCAACAGTGATAATGATGAAGATGATTGTGATTACGATGATAATGATTGTGATAACGAGGATAGTGATTGCGAGAATGATTGTGATGGTGATTGTGATTGTTTTAACTTGATTTTGTGATAGTGACGGCGATTGTGATCATGATGATTGTAATTGAGATGATAATGATTGTTATTACGATGATAATGATTGTAATTACGACGGTAATTATTGTGAAAACGATGATGGTGATTGTGATAGTGATGTTGATGGTGATTGTATTGGTGACGGTGATTGTGATGGTGATAGTGATGGTGATGGTGATTGTGATTGTGACAGAGATGGTGATTGTGATAATGACCAAGTAGATTGTGATTACGATGATAATAATTGTGATAACGAGGATAGCGATTGTGAATGTGATGGTGGGTGTGATTGTGTTAATGATGGTGATTGTGATTGTGATAATGATTGTGGTTGTGATAGTGATGGAGATTGTAATCATGATGATTGTGATTACAATGATAATGATTGCGATTACGATGATAATGATTGTGATAACGATGATGGTGATTGTGATAGTGATAGTGATTGTGATAGTGATTGTGATAGTGATTGTGATAGTGATTGTGATAGTGATTGTGATAGTGATTGTGATAGTGATTGTGATAGTGATTGTGATAGTGATTGTGATAGTGATTGTGATAGTGATTGTGATAGTGATTGTGATAGTGATTGTGATAGTGATTGTGATAGTGATTGTGATAGTGATTGTGATAGTGATTGTGATAGTGATTGTGATAGTGATTGTGATAGTGATTGTGATAGTGATTGTGATAGTGATTGTGATAGAGATTGTGATTGTGATTGTGATAATGATAGTGATGGTGGTTGTGATAGTGATGGTGATTTTGATGATAATAATAAATTGTGATTATTATGAAATTTGGCACATACATAGTTTATAACCTGGAATAACATGTAGGATACTATTTATCCCTTTATTATGATTCAGTGGGACAATTACCGAACTTTACGCGGGCGAAGCCGCGGGCAACAGCTAGTCTTCTAAATATATAAAATAAGAAACTGACTGACTGACTGACTGACTGACTGACTGACTGACTGACTGACTCATCTATCAACGCACAGCCCAAACCGCTGGGTCTACAGATTCCAAATTTGGCAAGTAGGTTTCTTATGTGGTCTAGAGGTGCACTAAGAAAGGATTTTACAAAATTCACCCCCTAAGGGGGTTAAACGGGGCTCCAAAGTTTGTATGGGGAAACAAGATTAGTTAGACTATTTAATTCGAAACTTCACAGAAGTGCTCCTATTGATGAATGAGTAGAAACGGGTTTCAGGTTTTTTCAGAATTCAACCCCTAAGAGGGGGAAATGGGGTGGCAAAGTATAAAAATCAATGCATAGCCCAAACCGCTGAGCCTAGAGATTCCAAATTTCTCACATAGTTTCTTTATGAGGTTTAGGGGTGCATTTAGAAAGGATTTTACAAAATTCACCCCCTAAGGGGGTTAAACGGGGCTCCAAAGTTTGTACGGGGAAACAAGATTAGTTAGACTATTTTATTCTAAACTTCACAGGAGTGCTCCTATTGATAAATGAGTAGAAACGGGTTTCAGGTTTTTTCAGAATTCAAGGAAAATGGGAAAATGGGGAACAAAGCCTGAAATTCAACATAGGTATTGTTTGTATGGTGAATTGGGTTGGGTGTATTACAAAAACAACGATTTTAAGATTTAATGTGGCGGACCTGAAATACCATCATTCGCTGTTGGGGTGCGATGGGGTTGAAATGTCTAAAAATCAATATGGGTGTCAATACCGAGATTATCAGGGGTGCTGATTACGAAAATTGCATTTATTTTGAGATCCAGAAGATGGCGGATTCGACTTCTTTATAGGGTTATTGTCGATTTATTGTGATGATTGTGATAACGATGATGATGATTGTGATAATGATGATGATGATTGCGATGGTGATTTTGATTACGATGATAATGATTGTGATTACGATGATGAAGATTGTGATAATTGTAGTATATAAGAATAGTTGTAGGTAGTTTAGTACATAATAATAATGGGTGGTGGGTAGTTCTAGTTTTTGGCAGTTGGAATATACTGAGCACTCGCACCAGACATCCAGGCAGTTTCCTTTATTCCCAGCAAATATCTTACATTGGCGACGAGTTAAATTCAATTTTGTGCGTGCAGTAACAGAACCGTAATCACGAACAATGTCTATCGGTAAAATTCGTGAGTTTAACGTGACAACGGGATCGTGGCAGTCGTACGTGGACCGACTTGACATGTATTTCCAAGCTAATGGAATCAAGGAGGAGTTAAAAATGCCAACGTTGATCTCGTTGATGGGGGACGAGGCCTACGAGTTGCTGATGAACCTTGCAAGTCCGGAAAAACCAGCGGAGTTGACGTACATTGCGGCAAAGGAAATGTTGCGTAATCATCTTCAACCGACCCCGTCGTTGCTCGCGGAACGCTATAGATTTCGTCAGAGAAGGCAGCGAGCAGACGAGAGTGCTGGTGACTATGTGGCAGAGTTGAAAAAGCTGGCGCGGAATTGCAAATTCAAAGAAAGTTTAGAAGACAATTTGCGGGATCAATTTGTGTGCGGGTTGAAAAGTGACGTCATCAGGCAGCGATTGTTCGCGGAGGATGACAGTTTGACGTATGTAAAGGCGGTAAAACTAGCGATATCATTAGAAGCTGCGGAGCGCGATGCAGCTGCGGTAGAAGATAAGAGCCAGCAGGGATCCGCGGGAACTGTGGACGTGCACGCGTTGAAAGCGCGGGACCAGCGCTCGGGCCGAGCCGGGCGGGCGCGCGGAGGCAGCGCCGGCGCTCGGCACGGCGACTCACAGCAGAGGTCGGCGAAGCGCAGCGAGCCGCGGGGAAACTGTACGGGCTGCGGGGCGACGGGTCACGCCATCGGAGACTGTCGTTTCCGGGACTACGTGTGCAGCCGGTGCAAGCGACCGGGTCATCTACGACGTGTGTGCCCAAACGAGGGGGGACGGGACGGTCGGGGCTTCCATTACGGCCAGGCGGCTGATGATAGTGCGGAGTCGCAGGAAGACTCCGGAGAGGAAGTGTATCTACATCAATTGTGTTTGAGAGACTATAAGGCGGTGAGTTTGGCTATAAACATCGATAATGAAGTTATATATATGGAAGTAGATACCGGAACGCCAATATCATGTATTAGTAAAAGTACGTACGATTCCCATTTTAAACATATAAAAATTCAGCCTCACAAACTATGTTTAACATTTTATGATGGATCGAAAATTAGACCATTAGGGTTTATTAAGCCCACAGTCAAATATCAAGACAGGACAAAAGAGTTAGAACTGTTTGTGATCGAAGGAGGAACCACTTCTCTTTTAGGTAGACAGTGGCTTACAGAATTGAACATAGGAATTCCGACTCTTGAGTGTTTTAATATGGCCAATGATAACTTGAAAAATGTTCACATAAATGATGAGATTTGTATTATGTTGGATAGGTATAAGCAGCTGTTCGATGGCAGTCTGGGGAGGTTCACGGGCGGTAAGGCAACTTTGAGAGTGCGCCCGGGTGCGGCACCGGTGTTCCACCGCGCGCGGCCGCTGCCGTTCGCACTGCGCGAGCGCGTCGACGCCGAGCTGGACGCCATGCTGTGCGCCGGTATCATCGAACCTGTTGACTGCTCAGACTGGGCCTCGCCGCTTGTTCCCGTAAATAAATCTGATGGTACACTCAGGATCTGTGTAGACTACAAAGGTACACTAAATCCCGCTTTACTGGTCGATAGGTTCCCACTTCCGAGAATAGATGATGTGCTCGTAGCACTAAATGGGGCTCAATATTTTAGCAAAATTGATCTATCACAGTCGTATAATCAGATCGAGTTAGACGAATCAAAAAAATATACCGTTATAAATAGTCATAGGGGTCTGTTTAGGTATAACCGATTAGTATTTGGGTTGTCTTCTAGTCCGGGCATATTTCAACGAATCATGACTACGTTGATGAAAGATATACCGAATGTGGCAGTATTCATTGATGACATTATAATTGGCGGCCATTCAAAAAGGGAACATCTTAAAGCGTTAGAAATGGTTTTTAGACGATTAGTAGACAGTGGGTTAAGACTTAAAAAGTCAAAATGCGTATTTTTTGTACAAGAGGTATCCTACCTAGGTTATATTTTATCGAAGGACGGTATTAAGGCGGATCCTTCAAAGATAGAAGCTGTGACTAAAATTCCTAGACCACAAAATGTATCGGAATTAAGGTCATTTTTAGGTCTTGCTAATTTTTTTGCTAAGTTTGTAAATAATTTTAGTCAGAAGTTAGTGCCGTTATATAATCTTTTAAAGAAAGCAACAGAATGGAACTGGACGGGGGAATGTGAAAAAGTATTCAATAGTATTAAGAAAGACTTAGTAAGTTCAAAAGTTCTTGCACATTATGATCCAAACAAGCCGCTAGTAATGACGTGCGACGCGAGTCCGTGCGGGGTCGGGGGCGTCCTGTCGCAGCCAAGTGGGAGCGGTGCCGACGGGCCGGAGCGGCCGGTCGCGTTCGTGTCACGCACGCTCACGAGTGCTGAGAAAAATTATTCCCAGATCCATAGAGAAGCTTTAGCTATCATATTTTGCATGAAAAAGTTTCACCAATATGTTTTTGGAAGGCGATTGACACTTCGGACCGACCACAAACCCTTAGTGTCTATTTTCGGGCCAAATACTGGCATTCCTACCATGACGGCGAGTAGGATGCAAAGATGGGCGATTATATTATCCGCGTATACCTACGATATTGAGTATGTAAGAACAGACGATAACAGTGCGGACGGCTTGTCTCGCTTACCGTTGCCCGATAAGAAACCGGTTTCTTACTCGCTACCGGAACAAACGCATTTACATCATGCTCAAGAAGCGATGCTATTAGATTATAATGAAATTAAAAGTTGCACTGCTAAAGACCCAATCACGAGTAGGGTGTTAGGTTTTATTAGGAATGGTTGGCCTTCGGAATGCGAAATTATAGGATTACAGCCGTATTATAATAGACGTAATGAGCTGTACGAAGAGCTAGGTTGCGTTTTGTGGGGTCACCGGCTGATAATTCCGGATAGGTGTCGGCAGAGGGTCTTAGATATGTTACATGAACCCCACATGGGAATTGTAAAATCCAAAGCGTTAGCACGGAGTTATGTGTGGTGGGCCGGCATCGATGAAGCCATCGAAAACATGTGCCGCGCCTGTGCGACGTGCGCGGCGCAGGCGGACGCGCCGCCGCGGCAGGCGCCGCGACCGTGGCCCTGGCCGCGCCGCCCCTGGTCGAGGCTTCACCTGGATTTTTTAGGGCCTATTTTGGGTAAAACATATTTAGTAGTTGTGGACGCCATGTCCAAATGGCTGGAAATTTTTTGTGTGCCAAGTACGGCGTCGGCTAATGTCATTCCAAAGTTGAGAGAACTGTGGAGTAGGTGGGGCATACCTAAACAGTTAGTTACGGATAATGGACCACCCTTTACTGGTAGCGAGTTTGCAGCATTTCTCGGGGCCGACGGAATAGAACACATGTTTTCGGCGCCTTATCATCCCGCATCCAACGGGGCCGCGGAAAACGCAGTAAAAACATTAAAACGAGTTATCAGAAAGGCAGATTTTGAAAATAAAAACATTTTGGAAGCGTTACAAACATTTTTAATGTTCTACCGAAATATCGAACATACGTCAACGGGTCAAAGTCCCGCCATGCTAATGTTAGGTAGGCCGATGAGAACTCGTTTAGATGCATTGAAGCCAGATTTGGAGTCACGAATGAGCCGCGTGCAGCGACGACAGGTCGAATACGCGAGTGGCGCCGAGCGCACGGTCGAGACCGGAGACGAAGTGTGGTACCGACAGTATCACAAGGGGGAAAAGTGGATACCTGGAACAGTAGACAGAAAAGTAGGTTCTTCCAACTTCAAGGTTATAGGCGAAGGTGGGAATCAGGTTCATCGACACATTGACCAGATAAAGCGTAGGACTAGGAGTTCCATTGTCTTTCCGGATCCTGATGTAGATAAGGGGGAAGGGAGGGATGTAGCGGATGAGCCCGTTATAAATCCAAATAGTGATATCGTTCAGCGCACAAAGGATGACAGCGCGTCGGATCAGGCACAGTCACAGGTCACCATTACCACTTGCTCGGAGGAACCGAAGCCCGTCGAACCTCCCCCGGACCAGCCACCTAACAACCTGCCGCGGTCGCGGCCTATTCGTCAATGTCGACAAAATAAGCCGAACTATAATCAATAGTATCAATAGTTATAATAATATATGTACTAGGTACTTACCTACTAGTGTTATGTAATAGGTACTTTTATTGTTCGAAGTACAACCGCCTTCTTAATTATAATTGTGTTTTTTTTGTAGTTACTTATATTATAAGATTTGCTGTCTAAATTAAGTGTAGAGGAGTGTAGTATATAAGAATAGTTGTAGGTAGTTTAGTACATAATAATAATGGGTGGTGGGTAGTTCTAGTTTTTGGCAGTTGGAATATACTGAGCACTCGCACCAGACATCCAGGCAGTTTCCTTTATTCCCAGCAAATATCTTACAATAATGATGATTGTTGTAACGATGATAACGATTGTGATTACTATGATAATAACTTTGATAACGATGATGGTGATTTTGATAGTGATTGTGACAGTGATGGTGATTGTGATAATGACGGTGATTGTGATGGTGATAGCGATGGTTGTGATAACGGGGATGGAGATTGTGATGATGATGATGATTGTGATTAAGATGATAATGATTGTGATCACGATGATAATGATTGTGATAACGATGATGGTGATTGTGATAGTGATTTTGATGGTAATTGTGATGTTGATGGTGATTGTGATAGTGACGGTGATTGTGATGGTGATTGTGATTGTGATTATGATGGTGATTGTGATTGTGATTGTGATGGTGGTTGTGATGGAGATTGTGATGGTGATTGTGATGGTGATTGTGATTGTGATAGTGATTGTGATAGTGATGGTGATTGTGATAATGATTGTGATTACGATGATAATGGTTGTGTTTAGGATGATGGTGATTGTGATAGTGACTTTGATGGTGATTGAGATGGTGATTGTGATAATTGTGTGATAATGATGGTGGTTGTGATAGTGATGGTGATTGTGATAGTGATTTTGATGGTGATTGTGATGGTGATTGTGATAGTGATAGTGATTGTGATAGTGACGATGATTGTGATGGTAATAGCGATGGTAAAGGTGATTGTGATTGTGACAGTGATTGTGATTGTGATAATGATGAAGATGATTGTGATTACTATAACGATGATTGTGATAACGAGGTAAGTGATTGTGGTAGTGATTGCGATGGTGATTGTGATGATGATTGTGATTAAGATGATAATGATTGTGATGACGATGATAATGATTGTAGTAACGATGATGGTGATTGTGATAGTGATTTTGATGGTGATTGTGATGGTGATTGTGATGGTGATAGCAATGGTGATGGTGATTGTGATTATGACAGTGACGGTGATAATGATGAAGATGATTGTGATTACGATGATAATGATTGTGATAACGGGGATAGTGATTATGAGAGTGATTACGATGGTGATGGTGATGGTGATTGTGATTGTGTTAGTGATGGTCATTGTGATAGTGACGGTGATTGTGATAGTGATAGCGATGGTGATGGTGATTGTGATTGTGACAGCAACAGTGATAATGATGAAGATGATTGTGATTACGATGATAATGATTGTGATAACGAGGATAGTGATTGCGAGAATGATTGTGATGGTGATTGTGATTGTTTTAACTTGATTTTGTGATAGTGACGGCGATTGTGATCATGATGATTGTGATTGAGATGATAATGATTGTTATTACGATGATAATGATTGTAATTACGACGGTAATTATTGTGAAAACGATGATGGTGATTGTGATAGTGATGTTGATGGTGATTGTATTGGTGACGGTGATTGTGATGGTGATAGTGATGGTGATGGTGATTGTGATTGTGACAGAGATGGTGATTGTGATAATGACCAAGTAGATTGTGATTACGATGATAATAATTGTGATAACGAGGATAGCGATTGTGAATGTGATGGTGGGTGTGATTGTGTTAATGATGGTGATTGTGATTGTGATAATGATTGTGGTTGTGATAGTGATGGCGATTGTAATCATGATGATTGTGATTACAATGATAATGATTGCGATTACGATGATAATGATTGTGATAACGATGATGGTGATTGTGATAGTGATAGTGATTGTGATAGTGATTGTGATAGTGATTGTGATTGTGATAGTGATTGTGATAGTGATTGTGATAGTGATTGTGATAGTGATTGTGATAGTGATTGTGATAGTGATTGTGATAGTGATTGTGATAGTGATTGTGATAGTGATTGTGATAGTGATTGTGATAGTGATTGTGATAGTGATTGTGATAGTGATTGTGATAGTGATTGTGATAGTGATTGTGATAGTGATTGTGATAGTGATTGTGATAGTGATTGTGATAGTGATTGTGATAGTGATTGTGATAGTGATTGTGATAGTGATTGTGATAGTGATTGTGATAGTGATTGTGATAGTGATTGTGATAGTGATTGTGATAGTGATTGTGATAGTGATTGTGATAGTGATTGTGATAGTGATTGTGATAGTGATTGTGATAGTGATTGTGATAGTGATTGTGATAGTGATTGTGATAGTGATTGTGATAGTGATTGTGATAGTGATTGTGATTGTGATAGTGATTGTGATAGTGATTGTGATAGTGATTGTGATAGTGATTGTGATAGTGATTGTGATAGTGATTGTGATAGTGATTGTGATAGTGATTGTGATAGTGATTGTGATAGCGATTGTGATAGTGATCGTGATAGTGATAGTGATTGTGATAGTGATTGTGATTGTGATTGTGATTGTGATTGTGATTGTGATTGTGATTGTGATTGTGATTGTGAGAGTGATTGTGAGAGTGATAGTAAGAGTGATTGTGAGAGTGATAGTGAGTGATTGTGATAGTGATTGTGATAGTGATTGTGATAGTGATTGTGATAGTGATTGTTATAGTGTTTGTGATAGTGATTGTGATATTGATTGTGATAGTGATTGTGATAGTGATTGTGATAGTGATTGTGATAGCGATTGTGATAGTGATTGTGATAGTGATAGTGATTGTGATTGTGATTGTGATTGTGATTGTGATTGTGATAGTGATTGTAATAGTGATTGTGATTGTGATAGTGATTGTGAGAGTGATTGTGAGAGTGATAGTGATTGTGATAGTGATAGTGATTGTTCGAGCTAACGCCTGCTCGTTTGGAGAGAGCAACAATCAACGTTGCGTACTCATTAGTTTGTAGTTAGATGTAAGGATTTTCTGTACTTTCTTGTCATTTTGTCTTCCATTTTTGTTCTCCAACGAAGCAATACATAGTTTGACTAATTATCAGCATTTTTGAAGTTTCTTTGGAAAATCACCTGAAATTCCCCCACATTTTGGTCCATTACCGAGCCGGATTGGTAATACAATGAAGATTTGCTAAAAATCAGTGAATTTGTGTAAATATTACCCGGGAGATGTGCCGATGAGGTTATAAGCCGGCAACGTGATTGTGAACTTCAAGCTAATTTACGGTGTTAAGAAGAATATAGTTAAAATATCATCACCCAACACTCGGTCAGGTAATAAATAACCATAATTAGCGATGTTAAAAGGTTAGTATTTTATTTTCCTGAATATTGTTAAAAATAACTTATTTACCTTAGTACATTGTGAATAGTTTCTAGTACTTATCATTATTTTGTTTGATGATACTTTTGCTAATACAATTATACGTTCTTTCTAATTAATATAGTGGAAAGTTCAGTAGATATTTTGCTACATTTATAATTGTATTGTATAGCAGTATACCAGTTCTATTCATAGTAAATAGTTATTAGTGTGTAGTTTGGTGTTAGATGATGTTACAAGTCATAATTAGTTTTATTCAGTTATTTAAACCGTATTCGTCAATTTAGTTACTTATTAATTTGTTATTGTATTGCATATAGTTAAACGTTAGGTAATTAAGTGTTCAAGTTTTGAGGAATTTCTGTACCTAGCTTAAATCAAAGTCTAAATTAAAAATCCCATTCTGTATTGACATTGTTTACAACAGATAGAATTCATTATTTACAGTGTTAACATCCTTTGTTAAATTATTTTATTTACAATAGTAACTAGACGTAGGGTTCCTATCGTAATTTCAGTATTAATAAAATATATCTTAAGTTGTTATTGTATAAATTCCAGGTTGACTACATTCGATTCCCAGTATGTCCGAAGAAAGAGAACTAATTAAAAAACGAGGAAGCATAAAGGGACGCTTAACTGTATTTATCAATTACCTTGATGCATCCAGCGACAAGGAGTTGACTAGTTGTGAGGTCAAGGAGTTGCAGTTACGGATTGGAAGAATCGAGTCCTTGTATGAGCATTACGATGAGGTACAGTTGCGATTAGAATGTCTGGTAGATGATGATAAAGCTCAAGTCTCTGAGCGTACTGAATTCGATACACAGTATTACAAAGCACTGGCTAGGGCACAGGAGCTGTTATGTAAATATAACAGCGATAATGAGTCCATGATTAGTACAAAATGTACCCGTATTAGTCAACGTAAGCCTGTTAAGTTACCCACGATACAGCTACCTAAATTTAATGGGAGTTTTAGCAATTGGTTGGAGTTCCGCGACACTTTTACTAGCCTCATTCACTCTAACGATGAAATTGATCAAATTAATAAATTCCATTATTTGCGAGCGTCTCTGGAAGGATCTGCTGCTGTTGTAATCCATGGGATTGAGTTTTCCGCAAGTAATTACGATACAGCTTGGAAGTTAATTTGTGATCGCTTCGATAACAAAAGAATGTTAGTTCAAAATCATGTGTCGTCCTTATATTATTTGAATGCTATTACAAAGGAGTCCTCTGTGGCGTTGAAAGGATTGATTGATCAACTTAATAAAAATCTCCGTGCGTTGGAAGCGTTAGGTGAGCCCATCAAGCATTGGGATACTTTATTAATATTTATGGTGACTCAGAAGCTCGATCGGTCAACTTATCGTGAGTGGGAGGAGCACAAAGGTCGTATAGGCAAGGATAGCCCAATAACATTTGCTGCACTTATTCAATTTATTCGCTTTCGCGCTGACTTGTTAGAAACACTAGAAACAGCACGAAATAGCACTAATCCCACTCCCGGTAAGCCTAGTTCCCATTCTAATAAGATGAAATCTATGGTTGTGTCACAAGGTTCTAATAATTCCAGCACCGAATTAAGTAAGTTATGCCCGCACTGTAAAGCTGATCACGTGTTAAGTAGTTGTTCACAATTCCTTTCACTTAGCACCGACGCCCGACTTAAATTAATACCTAACTATAAAGTATGTTATAACTGTTTTCATGCAGGTCATTTTGCTAACCGATGCAAAAAGCCGGGATGCAAGTTATGTAAACGCCGACATAATACTTTGATTCATTCGTCGGAGAATAAAGGTACGGCGAATTCTTGCAATAATGATAACAAATCAAACGGTAGCTCGTCTCATTCCGTATCAACGTCATCACCCACTGACGCCGTGGCTAGCACTGATGTGAGTGCGAATAATTTAACTTTGTCTGCGGATCTCAGCTCGCTAAGTGGTGACTGTGGTGAGCGTAAACAACACGCTGTGTTATTGTCCACCGCTCTTATCAAGTTATGTGATCAGAATGATCGTGAGCACGTAGTGCGGGCCCTGCTTGATAGCGGAAGTACATCGTGTTTTATTACGGAACGGTTATGTACACGGCTTAACTTAAATACTAGTCAGATAAATGGATCGGTCTATGGCATTAATAACGTAAGTTCTCGCGTAGGCAAAACATGTCATGTAAAAATGACGTCATTAGATAATAGTTATGTTGCTAAGTTTTATTGTTTTGTTTTGCCATCGTTAACGACTGTTGTGCCTTGTCGTGAAGTCGACATTTCAGACCTAAATATTCCAAATAATATCTGTTTGGCTGACCCTAACTTTTACATGCCTTCAGAAGTAGATGTCTTAATAGGAGCGGATCTCTTCTGGGACTTGGTTGGTTCACAGAGAATTAGACTAGGAATAGGTAAGCCCGTGTTGTGTGAAACGCTGTTAGGCTGGATTGTTTCTGGCCCTGTTACTTATAATAATGGTAAGTTATTGTCGAATAATATTTCGTGCAATTTAACTCATACTGATTCCCCCAGTAACGGTGATTTAAATAAAATTCGCACCGATTTAGAGAAATTCTGGAATCTAGAAGAGATTAGTTCACAATCCTCGCATTATTTACCCGAGGAAAAGTTGTGTGAAGAGCATTTTGTCAAGAATACGACACGTTTAGACAGCGGACATTTTTGTGTTCGTATTCCTGTTAAGCAAAATCCTGCTATTTTAGGAGAATCCTTCAAAAGGGCTTCTAAGTGTCTATATTCCCTAGAACGCAGACTAAAGTCCAAGCCAGAGTTTGGTAAATTATATCGCGACTTTATGTCTGAATATGAGACTTTAGGACATATGACCGAAAATAAAAATAATGACAGTCCCAGTGGATATTTCATACCACACCACGGGGTACTGCGTGAATGTAGCACAACTACCAAACTTCGTGTTGTTTTTAATGCAAGTTGTGTTACTTCTTCAGGGGTATCCTTCAACGACGTGCAGATGGTGGGTCCTACAGTGCAGGACGATCTTATATCTATACTACTTTGGTTTCGACAACACAAATTCGTTTTATCAGCTGATGTTGCGAAAATGTATAGATGTATATACGTCCACCCATCTGATAGGTACCTCCAACAGGTTCTATGGCGTGATAATGCATGTGATCCTGTCAAGGTTTTCAAATTGAATACCGTCACATATGGTACGGCTAGTGCACCATTCCTTGCTACACGTTGCCTCAAGCAAATAGGGATGGATTATCAGTCCAATGACAGTAAAATCTCTTCGCGTTCAATGGGTGAGTCATCCTCAGGTAGCAGAAATAAGATTGCTGACGTCATCATGCATGATTTTTACGTTGATGACCTCTTGACAGGAAGTGATGATTTGAATGAGGTTATGTTTATCCGCACAGAGGTCACCAACGCACTAGCATCTGCTTGCATGCCACTTAGAAAGTGGAGATCCAACGTCCCTAGCCTAGTCTCCGGAGCTTCTCAGTCGTCATTAGATTTAGAAATGGGATCTAATGAACCTAATAAGTTATTAGGGCTTAACTGGTATTCTAGTTCCGACGAATTTGGGTTTTCAAGTTTAACGTTGCCATCTAAGGATTCTGTAACAAAGCGTGATGTACTTTCTGCCATAGCACGTATTTTTGACCCCTTAGGAATTTTATCTCCTTGCGTAGTCACAATGAAAATGTTGTGAGAGACGAGAGCTTGTCTAACCACATTTGTTGTGTGTTTCTACAACAAATGTGGTTAGACAAGCTCTCGTGGGATGAGCCATTATCCCCGCCACTTAATGCTAGTTGGAATGCTATTGTCAAAGCATTGCCGCTTATCAATAACTTTCGTGTTCCACGGCACGTTATATGTGATTCACATAATATACTGGAACTACATGTATTCACAGACGCATCAGAGCGTGCGTATGGTGCGTGCGTCTATGTACGTAGTGCCAATGATGAGGGTGAATACATGGTTCGTCTCTTAGCTGCTAAAAGTCGAGTGGCGCCGATTAAGCCGACCACCATTCCAAGATTGGAATTGTGTGGCGCAGTAGTCGGAGCTCGTTTATGCGAGAAGGTTGTGAGCTCAATGAGACTAAAGTTTAGTCATGTTTATTGCTGGACTGACTCCACCGTCGTGTTGGGATGGTTGCAGATGCTACCTTCTAAGCTTCAGCCATTTGTGCGCAATCGCGTTGCTGAAGTTTTAGACAAGACAGGGCACTGTACTTGGCGACACATCCCAACTGCCAAGAACCCTGCAGACCTAATATCACGAGGCGTGGATATTAGAATTCTGCAATCTTTGGACTTGTGGTGGAGTGGTCCCAGTTTTTTGAAGCAAGTCCAGTCTCATTGGCCGTCTCAACATAAATCATTAGAGCCAGACAAGCTGCCTGAAACTCGACCTCACGCTTTATTGAGCGCCAGTGTTAGTTGTAAAAATCAATGTGATACAATCATCGATTTTAATCGTTTTTCTAGTTATTTAAGGTTAATCCGTAGTGTAGCAACAGTTTTAAGATTCATAAAGTTGTGTAGAAAGCTTCCTTGTCCCAGTTTCCTATCACAAGACGAGTTGCAGGACGCATTAAATATTATAATAATTAGGAGTCAGATTGAATCATTTCCCGAGTACAAATTACTCATTAGTAATCAGAAGTTGCCTCATAAAAGCGCCCTAATAAAATTTAATGTATTTTTAGATGATAATAAAATCATGCGTGTCGGAGGACGCTTAGCAAATTCAACTTTTTCTTTTGATAAAAAGCACCCTATTCTTTTACAGTCCACTCATAAATTTACGAAATTACTATTCGAATTTGAACATAGAAAGCTTATGCATGCAGGTCCTCAGTTATTGCTGGCTTCAATCAGGGATTCATACTGGCCTATAGGTGGACGAAGCCTAGCAAAGAGTTGTTATCGTAATTGCGTGCGTTGTTGTCGCATGTCGGGTAGAACAGTTACTCCATTAATGGGTAATTTACCGCAGCAGCGTTTCCTTCCAGGTGGTTACCCTTTTGAGAGCACTGGTGTGGATTATGCTGGTCCCATCATGGCTGCTAGTAGGCAGGGTCGGGGATGTAGGCTGGTAAAAGTGTACATAGCCATTTTTGTGTGCTTCACCACGAAGGCTATCCACTTAGAGCTGGTGAGTGACTTAACCAGCAACAAGTATTTACTAGCTTTATTTAGATTTATCTCGCGACGGGGAAAACCCAGTGACATCTACTCCGACAACGGTACCTCATTCGTTGGTGCATGCAACGAACTTTCGAATTTTCTTAAATCTAATTGCAATTCCTTGGGCGAGCAATTGGCTAATGACGGAATTAAATTTCATTTTATACCCGCGTATACACCTCATTTTGGCGGACTCTGGGAAGCGGGTGTAAAATCAACTAAATATCATCTCAGGCGAGTGTTGGGAAATTGTTACTTAACCTTCGAAGAACTTAACACCACATTAGTCCAGATTGAAGCGATATTAAATTCACGTCCACTGACGCCGCTGTCATCCGATCCAGCGGATTGCACACCACTGACTCCGGGTCATTTTCTTGTTGGCCGACCGCTGACGTCAATCCCGCAGCAAGATTTAGAGAACCACTCCACTGCTTCATTGTCCCGTTTCCAACGAATCGAGCAGCTACGTCAGCATTTTTGGGCTCGTTGGAGTAAGGAATATGTGTCCGAGCTGCAGCACAGGACCAAGTGGCATACCAGCAAAGATATGCTCAAGTTGGGTTCCTTGGTCATCATAAAGGAGGACCATCTTCCTCCTCTTAAATGGAGATTGGGGAGAGTCGTCGCCGTTCACCCGGGATCAGATGGAATTGTTCGTGTGGCAGACGTCAAAACATCCACTGGAGTCGTCAGAAGAGCCTTCAATAGGATTTGCCCACTGCCCGTTGATTCTGCGCTTGGTTGAAAGCGCCTCTGCTGCTTCCAACGTCCGGGGGCATGTTCGAGCTAACGCCTGCTCGTTTGGAGAGAGCAACAATCAACGTTGCGTACTCATTAGTTTGTAGTTAGATGTAAGGATTTTCTGTACTTTCTTGTCATTTTGTCTTCCATTTTTGTTCTCCAACGAAGCAATACATAGTTTGACTAATTATCAGCATTTTTGAAGTTTCTTTGGAAAATCACCTGAAATTCCCCCACAGTGATTGTGATAGTGTGTGAGAGTGATTGTGATAGCGTGTGATAGTGATTGTGATAGTGATTGTGATTGTGATTGTGATTGTGATAGTGATTGTGATAGTGATAGTGATAGTGATGGTGGTTGTGATAGTGATAGTGATTGTGATAGTGATTGTGATTGTGATAGTGATTGTGATTGTGATAGTGATTGTGATAGTGATTGTGATATTGTGTGATAGTGATTGTGATAGAGATTGTGATTGTGATTGTGATAATGATAGTGATGGTGATTTTGATGATAATAATAAATTGTGATTATTATGAAAATTGGCACATACATAGTTTATAACCTGGAATAACATGTAGGATACTATTTATCCCTTTATTATGATTCAGTGGGACAATTACCGAACTTTACGCGGGCGAAGCCGCGGGCAACAGCTAGTCTTCTAAATATATAAAATAAGAAACTGACTGACTGACTGACTGACTGACTGACTGACTGACTGACTCATCTATCAACGCACAGCCCAAACCGCTGGGTCTACAGATTCCAAATTTGGCAAGTAGGTTCCTTATGTGGTCTAGAGGTGCACTAAGAAAGGATTTTACAAAATTCACCCCCTAAGGGGGTTAAACGGGGCTCCAAAGTTTGTATGGGGAAACAAGATTAGTTAGACTATTTAATTCGAAACTTCACAGAAGTGCTCCTATTGATGAATGAGTAGAAACGGGTTTCAGGTTTTTTCAGAATTCAACCCCTAAGAGGGGGAAATGGGGTGGCAAAGTATAAAAATCAATGCACAGCCCAAACCGCTGAGCCTAGAGATTCCAAATTTCTCACATAGTTTCTTTATGAGGTTTAGGGGTGCATTTAGAAAGGATTTTACAAAATTCACCCCCTAAGGGGGTTAAACGGGGCTCCAAAGTTTGTACGGGGAAACAAGATTAGTTAGACTATTTTATTCTAAACTTCACAGGAGTGCTCCTATTGATAAATGAGTAGAAACGGGTTTCAGGTTTTTTCAGAATTCAAGGAAAATGGGAAAATGGGGAACAAAGCCTGAAATTCAACATAGGTATTGTTTGTATGGTGAATTGGGTTGGGTGTATTACAAAAACAACGATTTTAAGATTTAATGTGGCGGACCTGAAATACCATCATTCGCTGTTGGGGTGCGATGGGGTTGAAATGTCTAAAAATCAATATGGGTGTCAATACCGAGATTATCAGGGGTGCTGATTACGAAAATTGCATTTATTTTGAGATCCAGAAGATGGCGGATTCGACTTCTTTATAGGGTTATTGTCGATTTATTGTGATGATTGTGATAACGATGATGATGATTGTGATAATGATGATGATGATTGCGATGGTGATTTTGATTACGATGATAATGATTGTGATTACGATGATGAAGATTGTGATAATGATGATTGTTGTAACGATGATAACGATTGTGATTACTATGATAATAACTTTGATAACGATGATGGTGATTTTGATAGTGATTGTGACAGTGATGGTGATTGTGATAGTGACGGTGATTGTGATGGTGATAGCGATGGTTGTGATAACGGGGATGGAGATTGTGATGATGATGATGATTGTGATTAAGATGATAATGATTGTGATCACGATGATAATGATTGTGATAACGATGATGGTGATTGTGATAGTGATTTTGATGGTAATTGTGATGTTGATGGTGATTGTGATAGTGACGGTGATTGTGATGGTGATTGTGATTGTGATTATGATGGTGATTGTGATTGTGATTGTGATGGTGGTTGTGATGGAGATTGTGATGGTGATTGTGATGGTGATTGTGATTGTGATAGTGATTGTGATAGTGATGGTGATTGTGATAATGATTGTGATTACGATGATAATGGTTGTGTTTAGGATGATGGTGATTGTGATAGTGACTTTGATGGTGATTAAGATGGTGATTGTGATAATTGTGTGATAATGATGGTGGTTGTGATAGTGATGGTGATTGTGATAGTGATTTTGATGGTGATTGTGATGGTGATTGTGATAGTGATTGTGATAGTGACGATGATTGTGATGGTAATAGCGATGGTAAAGGTGATTGTGATTGTGACAGTGATTGTGATTGTGATAATGATGAAGATGATTGTGATTACTATAACGATGATTGTGATAACGAGGTAAGTGATTGTGGTAGTGATTGCGATGGTGATTGTGATGATGATTGTGATTAAGATGATAATGATTGTGATTACGATGATAATGATTGTAGTAACGATGATGGTGATTGTGATAGTGATTTTGATGGTGATTGTGATGGTGATTGTGATGGTGATTGTGATGGTGATAGCAATGGTGATGGTGATTGTGATTATGACAGTGACGGTGATAATGATGAAGATGATTGTGATTACGATGATAATGATTGTGATAACGGGGATAGTGATTATGAGAGTGATTGTGATGGTGATGGTGATGGTGATTGTGATTGTGTTAGTGATGGTCATTGTGATAGTGACGGTGATTGTGATAGTGATAGCGATGGTGATGGTGATTGTGATTGTGACAGCAACAGTGATAATGATGAAGATGATTGTGATTACGATGATAATGATTGTGATAACGAGGATAGTGATTGCGAGAATGATTGTGATGGTGATTGTGATTGTTTTAACTTGATTTTGTGATAGTGACGGCGATTGTGATCATGATGATTGTGATTGAGATGATAATGATTGTTATTACGATGATAATGATTGTAATTACGACGGTAATTATTGTGAAAACGATGATGGTGATTGTGATAGTGATGTTGATGGTGATTGTATTGGTGACGGTGATTGTGATGGTGATAGTGATGGTGATGGTGATTGTGATTGTGACAGAGATGGTGATTGTGATAATGACCAAGTAGATTGTGATTACGATGATAATAATTGTGATAACGAGGATAGCGATTGTGAATGTGATGGTGGGTGTGATTGTGTTAATGATGGTGATTGTGATTGTGATAATGATTGTGGTTGTGATAGTGATGGCGATTGTAATCATGATGATTGTGATTACAATGATAATGATTGCGATTACGATGATAATGATTGTGATAACGATGATGGTGATTGTGATAGTGATTGTGATAGTGATAGTGATTGTGATAGTGATTGTGATAGTGATTGTGATAGTGATTGTGATAGTGATTGTGATAGTGATTGTGATAGTGATTGTGATAGTGATTGTGATAGTGATTGTGATAGTGATTGTGATAGTGATTGTGATAGTGATTGTGATAGTGATTGTGATAGTCATTGTGATAGTGATTGTGATAGTGATTGTGATAGTGATAGCGATTGTGATAGTGATCGTGATAGTGATAGTGATTGTGATAGTGATTGTGATTGTGATTGTGATTGTGATTGTGATTGTGATTGTGATTGTGATTGTGATTGTGATTGTGAGAGTGATAGTGAGTGATTGTGATAGTGATTGTGATAGTGATTGTGATAGTGATTGTGATAGTGATTGTTATAGTGTTTGTGATAGTGATTGTGATATTGATTGTGATAGTGATTGTGATAGTGATAGTGATTGTGAGAGTGATTGTGAGAGTGATAGTGATTGTGATAGTGATAGTGATTGTGATAGTGTGTGAGAGTGATTGTGATAGCGTGTGATAGTGATAGTGATTGTGATTGTGATTGTGATTGTGATAGTGATTGTGATAGTGATAGTGATTGTGATAGTGTGTGAGAGTGATTGTGATAGCGTGTGATAGTGATAGTGATAGTGATTGTGATAGTGATAGTGATTGTGATAGTGTGTGAGAGTGATTGTGATAGCGTGTGATAGTGATAGTGATTGTGATTGTGATTGTGATTGTGATTGTGATTGGGATTGTGATTGTGATAGTGATTGTGATAGTGATAGTGATAGTGATGGTGGTTGTGATAGTGATAGTGATTGTGATAGTGATTGTGATTGTGATAGTGATTGTGATTGTGATTGTGATTGTGATAGTGATAGTGATTGTGATAGTGATAGTGATAGTGATTGTGATAGTGATTGTGATATTGTGTGATAGTGATTGTGATAGAGATTGTGATTGTGATTGTGATAATGATAGTGATGGTGGTTGTGATAGTGATGGTGATTTTGATGATAATAATAAATTGTGATTATTATGAAATTTGGCACATACATAGTTTATAACCTGGAATAACATGTAGGATACTATTTATCCCTTTATTATGATTCAGTGGGACAATTACCGAACTTTACGCGGGCGAAGCCGCGGGTAACAGCTAGTCTTCTAAATATATAAAATAAGAAACTGACTGACTGACTGACTGACTGACTGACTGACTGACTGACTCATCTATCAACGCACAGCCCAAACCGCTGGGTCTACAGATTCCAAATTTGGCAAGTAGGTTCCTTATGTGGTCTAGAGGTGCACTAAGAAAGGATTTTACAAAATTCACCCCCTAAGGGGGTTAAACGGGGCTCCAAAGTTTGTATGGGGAAACAAGATTAGTTAGACTATTTAATTCGAAACTTCACAGAAGTGCTCCTATTGATGAATGAGTAGAAACGGGTTTCAGGTTTTTTCAGAATTCAACCCCTAAGAGGGGGAAATGGGGTGGCAAAGTATAAAAATCAATGCACAGCCCAAACCGCTGAGCCTAGAGATTCCAAATTTCTCACATAGTTTCTTTATGAGGTTTAGGGGTGCATTTAGAAAGGATTTTACAAAATTCACCCCCTAAGGGGGTTAAACGGGGCTCCAAAGTTTGTACGGGGAAACAAGATTAGTTAGACTATTTTATTCTAAACTTCACAGGAGTGCTCCTATTGATAAATGAGTAGAAACGGGTTTCAGGTTTTTTCAGAATTCAAGGAAAATGGGAAAATGGGGAACAAAGCCTGAAATTCAACATAGGTATTGTTTGTATGGTGAAGTGGGTTGGGTGTATTACAAAAACAACGATTTTAAGATTTAATGTGGCGGACCTGAAATACCATCATTCGCTGTTGGGGTGCGATGGGGTTGAAATGTCTAAAAATCAATATGGGTGTCAATACCGAGATTATCAGGGGTGCTGATTACGAAAATTGCATTTATTTTAAGATCCAGAAGATGGCGGATTCGACTTCTTTATAGGGTTATTGTCGATTTATTGTGATGATTGTGATAACGATGATGATGATTGTGATAATGATGATGATGATTGCGATGGTGATTTTGATTACGATGATAATGATTGTGATTACGATGATGAAGATTGTGATAATGATGATTGTTGTAACGACGATAACGATTGTGATTACTATGATAATAACTTTGATAACGATGATGGTGATTTTGATAGTGATTGTGACAGTGATGGTGATTGTGATAGTGACGGTGATTGTGATGGTGATAGCGATGGTTGTGATAACGGGGATGGAGATTGTGATGATGATGATGATTGTGATTAAGATGATAATGATTGTGATCACGATGATAATGATTGTGATAACGATGATGGTGATTGTGATAGTGATTTTGATGGTAATTGTGATGTTGATGGTGATTGTGATAGTGACGGTGATTGTGATGGTGATTGTGATTGTGATTATGATGGTGATTGTGATTGTGATTGTGATGGTGGTTGTGATGGAGATTGTGATGGTGATTGTGATGGTGATTGTGATTGTGATAGTGATTGTGATAGTGATGGTGATTGTGATAATGATTGTGATTACGATGATAATGGTTGTGTTAAGGATGATGGTGATTGTGATAGTGACTTTGATGGTGATTGAGATGGTGATTGTGATAATTGTGTGATAATGATGGTGGTTGTGATAGTGATGGTGATTGTGATAGTGATTTTGATTGTGATTGTGATTGTGATTGTGATGGTGATTGTGATAGTGATTGTGATAGTGATTGTGATAGTGACGATGATTGTGATGGTAATAGCGATGGTAAAGGTGATTGTGATTGTGACAGTGATTGTGATTGTGATAATGATGAAGATGATTGTGATTACTATAACGATGATTGTGATAACGAGGTAAGTGATTGTGGTAGTGATTGCGATGGTGATTGTGATGATGATTGTGATTGTGATTGTAATGGTGATTGTGATTGTGATAGCGATGGTGATTGTGATAGTGATGGTGATTGTGATGGTGATTGAATGGTGATTGTGATGCTGATGGTGATTGTGATGGTGATTGTGATGGTGATTGTGATTGTGATGGTGATGGTGATGGTGATGGTGATGGTGATTGTGATTGTGATGGTGATTGTGATAGTGATTGTGATTGTAATTGTGATTGTGATTGTGATCGTGATTGTAATAGTGATGGTGATTGTGATAATGATTGTGATTACGATGATAATGGTTGTGATAACGATGATGGTGATTGTGATAGTGATTTTGATGGTAATTGTGATGGTAATGGTGATTGTGATAGTGACGGTGATTGTGATGGTGATTGAAATGGTGATTGTGATAATGATTGTGATAATGATGGTGGTTGTGATAGTGATGGTGATTGTGATAATGATGGTGACTGTGATAGTGATGGTGATTGTGATAATGGTGGTGGTTGTGATAGTGATGGTGATTTTGATGATAATAAAAAGTGTGATAATTATAAAATTTGGCACATAGATAGTTTATAACTTGGATTAACATGTAGGACACTACTTATCCCTTTAGTATGATTCAGTGGGACAGTTACGGAACTGCACGCGGGCGAAGCCGCGGGCAACAGCTAGTCTTAAATATATAAAAGAAGAAACTGACTGACTCATCTATCAACGCACAGCCCAAACCACTGGGTCTACAGATTTCAAATTTGGCAAGTAGGTTCCTTATGTGGTCTTGGGGTGCACTAAGAAAGGATTTTTCAAAATTCATCCCCTAAGGGGGTTAAATAGGGCTCCAAAGTTTGTATGGAGAAACAAGATTAGTTAGACTATTTTATTCGAAACCTAACAGGAGTAATTCTATCTATAAATGAGTATACATTTGTGTTTCAGGTTTTTTCAGAATTCAACCCCTAATATGAAGAAATGGGGTGACAAAGTCTGAAAATCAACTCATAGCCCAAACACTGGGTCTAGAGATTCTAAATTTAGTACGCGTAGGTTTCTTATGAGGTCTAAGGGTGCACTAACAGTGGTTTTTCAAAATTTACCCCCTAAGGGGGTGACACGGGAGTCGAAACTTTGTTTGAGGAAACAAGATTAGTTAGACTGTTTTATTCGAAACTTCACAGGAGTACTATCGATATAAATAAGTAAATATTTGTGTTTCATGTTTTTTCAGAACTCAACCCCTAAAGGTAGATGGGGTGACAAAGTCTGAAAATCCACATGATTATTGTTTGTATGGTGTATCGGGTCGGGTGTATTACAAAAACAACTATTTTAAGATTTAGTATGGCGGACCTGAAATACCATCATCCCCTGTTGGGGTGCGATGGGGTTGAAATGTCTAAAAATCAATATGGGTGTCGATTCCGAGATTATCAGGGGTGCTAATTACAAATATAGCATTTATTTTGAGATCCAGAAGATGGCGGATTCGACTTCTATACAGGGTTATTGTTGATTTATTGTGATAACGATGATGATTGTGATGATGATGATTGTGATAGCGATGATGATGATTGTGTTCACGATGATGATGATGATTGTGATGATGATGATTGTGATAACGATGATGATGATGATTGTGATGATGATGATGATTGTGATGATGATGATGATTGTGATTACGATGATAATGATTGTGATAACGGTGAAGGTGATTGTGATAGTGATAGTCATTGTGATAGTGATTGTGATGGTGATTGTTATAGTGGTGGTGATTGTGATAGTGATCATGATTGTGATTGTGATAGTGACAGTGATAGTGGTGGCAATTGTGATGGTGATTGTGATAATGATCGTAATTGTGATAGTGATGGTGATTGTGATAGTGACGGTGATTGTGATGGTGATAGCGATGGTAATGGTGATTGTGATTGTGACAGTGATGGTGATTGTGACAATGATAAAGATGATTGTGATTACGTTAACAATGATTGTGATAACGAGGTAAGTGATTGTGATAGTGATTGTGATGGTGATGGTGATGGTGATGGTGATGGTGATGGTGATGGTGATTGTGATGGTGATTGTGATTGTGATGGTGATTGTGATTGTGATAGCGATGGTGTTGTGATAATGATAAAGATGATTGTGATAACGAGGTAAGTGATTGTGATAGTGATTGTGATGGTGTTGGTGATGGTGATTGTGATGGTGATGGTGATTGTGATTGTGATGGTGATTGTGATAGCGATGGTGATTGTGATAGTGACGGTGATTGTGATTGCGATAGCGGTGATAATGGTGATTGTGATTGTGACAGTGATGGTGATTCTGATAATGATAAAGATGATTGTGATTACGTTAAAAATGATTGTGATAACGAGGTAAGTGATTGTGATAGTGATTGTGATGGTGTTGGTGATTGTGATGGTGATGGTGATTGTGATGGTGATTGTGATTGTGATGGTGATTGTGATTGTGATAATGATAAAGATGATTGTGATTACGTTAACAATGATTGTGATAACGAGGTAAGTGATTGTGATAGTGATTGTGATGGTGATGGTGATGGTGATGGTGATTGTGATGGTGATGGAGATGGTGATTGTGATTGTGATGGTGATTGTGATAGCTATGGTGATTGTGATGGTGATGGTGATTGTGAATGTGATTGTGGTGGTGATTGTGATTTTGATAGTGATAGTGATAGTGATTGTGATAGTGATGGTGATTGTGATAATGATTGTGATTATGATGATAATGGCTGTGATAACGATGATGGTGATTGTGATAGTGATTTTGATGGTAATTATGAAGGTGATGGTGATTTTGATAGTGACGGTGATTGTAATAATGATAGTGATTACGATGATAATAGTTGTGATAACGATGATGGTGATTGTGATAGTGATTTTGATAGTGATTTTGACGGTGATGGTGATTGTGAAGTTACGGTGATTGTGATAATGGTGGTGGTTGTAATAGTGATGGTGATTGTGATAATGATTGTGATACTGATGGTGGTTGTGGTAGTGATGGTGATTGCGATGATAATAATAAATTGTAATGATTATGAAATTTGGCACATAAATAGTTTATAACTTGGATTAGCATGTAGGACACTATTTATCCCTGTAGTATGATTCAGTGGGACAGTTACCGAACTGCACGCGGGCGAAGCCGCGGGCAACAGCTAGTACATAATACGAAACTAACCTTTTGACAGTTATTTGATGGACACTGAGCCCAGTTACTATCATTTTGAGCTGTCAACAGAGATACGTAATAGCCCTGCTGAACAGCTCTATCATTTGCTTCGATTAGATCTTGATACGGGAATGCGGCTGCAGCTGAATACCATTATTTTACATGGAGCGACTGCCTATCTGACCTCCACAACCATGTTAGTACCGGTTAATACGGTACCCCTTGGTAAGACTGGTTGTCAGACTTTTTGGGCGTCTGAATACCTAACGACTGTGTCATTTGTAGATCTTTGATCTACAAATGACAACCAGGACCAACAATTTAACGTGCTTTCCAAGGCACGGAGGAAACTCGGTATGTAATGGGTGGTCACCCATCTACAGATCAACCTAGGCAAGCATGGCTTAACCTAACGATCGACCCGAGCGGCTGTTATTAATAAGCCACGAGCTCCTCTTTCTCTCACGAGCTTTGACCATGATTAAGCAATAAAAATACCTTGGCATTGGATAATATAAGATAATTCTATACTATTAAAATGCCTACGACAGTTTAAAATCAACTTACTAACAGCACCCTCCTGACAATTCCATTTGAGCGCCTATGAAACCATGCCGCACGGTAATTCCAAATGACAATTGATGCTGCCATTATCCTGGCCACCTCCACGTGCGAGAGAATCGCGGCGATATTATCGTCCTTGCCACGTTTTTTTATACACTCTTTTGGGCCGTCTCCAAGAGCGAGAGAATCGCGGCGATATTTTCGTATAGAAATACGTTGAATCACCGCGTACCGTAATACATAATACGTAATACATACGTAATCCCTACGTGGGGCGGCCCCTAGATGCAAGTTGCCCACGTATGTTTGATCATATATACGTAAACACAAAAAAGAAACATTACATACCCTCTTTTATATAATTAGTGCCACCTATGGACTTCCTCTACACAAGTTGAGGTTCATCTGCGTCATTGAGCTGCATGATTTTCCATATAAGTGGCCACGCATAGATGGTTCAAACAGCTGATACGCCCGGTTATGACTTAGGAGTGGCTGTAACAGCCTGGTTGGTTGCTTCCACCGTTAGCATAGAAGTTTATTTGTCCAATTGCAGTTCCGATACCGTTGGCAAGTGGACCTGAACCATCTGTGTGGATAACTTCAACGTACTGAGCATCATCAGCTCTCAAGCGTGGGGAATTGGTGCCCCATCCACTTCCAGATGGGTCCAATCCTAGAAAAGCAACATTATTTAATGCGTTCAAGATAGTGATTGTGAACTAATTAATTCTCGCGAAAACAGTTGCGCATCGTGCGCTTCAAACAATAATAATGGGTGTAAATGACCCCAAACGGAAGACACATGTTTTCTCCGTCATTTCATCATCGTCATTCTCGTCATTTGATCTTTTTTTTTGTTCCATGCCATACCTGGGAATCTTCTAGTTGCGGAGATATTGGGGGTCAAAGTTCCAACTTTTTCATCATCATCCGCCTAGCCTTTTCCCAACTCTGTTGGGGTCGGCTTCCAGTTTTACCGGATGCAGCCAACAAGTTCCAAGTTTTTCTCAAATTTTCATTATTATGACTTTACTTTAAAAACCTCCATGACCCTTGTACTATTCAGTGCTATCATTAGCACAATGTTTTGAGTGCGTTGTATTGAATTTTAACTTAAAAATAAAAATTCCGCACAAAAAAAAGTCATTCATTGATGATACATTGCAATGACTAATGCAGTGATACTGAATATTTTAGCCATTTATTTTACGTTTGTTACACCTAAACTTGTTAATGCGTAGTCCAGAGTCTTAATTGTAATTCATAGTCAATGTTTTAGTGCAACAAAGTACAAAATTTTATAATTTAATTAAGTAGTATTGAAAATGCGAAAGTGATTTGAATATTTGACCATCAAGGTTGTACTGATGGCGAAGTTTGTGACTTTTACAGTTTATTATCTCGGAACGTGTTGCTTGAAAAGATTTTATCACTTATAATACTTGATTATATTGATAACAGATATTGATTAAATAGTTTTTTACGTGTCTACTGTTTTTAAAATAACATAAAATGGTGGAAGTTAGGCAAGTCATTCAAACATATTCAAACCCCTTTTTGACAGATATAGGCGATATTGTCAACTTTCAGAATTCATCGCTTTATTCGTTGCTTACTCTAGCAGTTGCTCTACATTCTTTTGGCCGGAGTATTTTTTATTCGAAGTTATTAAATAGCATAAAACTGCTAACGAAATTATAACACCGTTTATATTGGTTTACTAACCTTAGGTATAATATGTACTAATTCGCATCTGGAAATAAAATTTGCGGAACGTACTAAGGTTTTAAAGTAGCAAGTTGGCAAATACTTTATACCGATGCGGGAATCGTTAACTTGTCGGTTTGATGGTGCAAGCCTATTAATTAACATCGTGTAGAAAATGTAGGTAATGAAAAATAATGTAGGTATGGTAATATATATATACCTTTACGCGTGAAAAAAATATATTTTTCTTTTGAAACGAGATGGGGTCTGTGTTTCCTGTCTGACTACTCTGAGAAGAAACAACCGGAATTACACAAAGGTAAAGTCTCTTTTAAAGTTCAAACAAATTCATATGAAAAGACTTCGATTGTTGATTATTAAAAATCACTTTTTATGTGAGAACTTAGCGTTATGTATTTGTAAAACTATGCGATTTGTCAAGAATGGTACCTACTGATAGCTAATAGTATTACCTATAAATTGGTTATTATTTTAGGTAGGTATTTTAAAAGGATTGCACTTCAAACAATATTATTTCACGGTAATTATTGACGTGATAACTGATAAAATTGTATTTCCACCAAAATGTAGGTATACAATAATCACTGGGAAGTACCATCTCCATCAGGAGAATCAGAAGTTACGGGCGGGACTAGAATTACTTACGAACGCCCATTTTAATAAATGCGACTCTTTTAACGCCTTAACCTTTAAGTATGGACGTCAAATATTTTTAACACTAGTGCGGACGTGGAACCTCTCAGGCTACTATATTCAGATGCAGCTTTTTTAAAGAAACTGATTCCGAACCACGTCAAAACCCTATCTATATTAGAATATGTAGGTCTATAATAAGAAAAAAATAGGTATTTGTAATCAATTTTCTTTATCACAGTTATAGAAAATATGAAAAATTAACAGTTATGCCACTTTTCCAGAATTTTCTGGCTTATCATTATAACCCATTATAAGTTACTAAATCTAGCAGTAGAACCAAAAATAAACTTCTTTATCCACTAATTTAAAATGCGAACGTAAGAAAAAACATAAAAGCTCCTTCTGGCAACAAAATCAGAAAATTCTGACAGCAGTCATATTATACGAAAATTACTGGCAGTCAGCGCATATAGGACGAGAACATTGCAGGCACACAGGCTTGCTGCAACCCACACAAACATAAGTGGTCATTCTATGCTTTTTCGCGGAACATATTCTACAAATGCTCTTCTAGTTCCTTGACTGACTGGTAGTGTCTCTGGACATCTTCAGTTACCATATCTTTATCCATCATCTGACTGATCCGAAGCCAACAATATAGAATTTAATTATTCTTCTAAAGATGGATCATTTAATCGTATTTCATTTTTTCCGAGGGTTTTTGAACTAAAACCACTTGCTTTACTATTTTCTGCCACTTTTTATTACAAAAATCTAAAACAAATACAAAAACGATCAAGATATTTTATATGGCATCAGAGAACGTGGAGTCTGACAGGCTCCAGCCAATATTTCAATGAATATTACTCACGTTTCATGCATCTAGGGATGCAACTTCCTCCCTCACTGTCATTTTTGATACTAGAAGTGAAGCTATGAGACACTCGGGTGCGGGTAACGTGGGGAAGTGTGTTTAACTAAGAACTTGAGAACCGAGCGGAGCCTGTGAGACTCCACGTCCATACTTAAAGGTTAAGTTGATAGCCGCTATAGTCTCCGCCAGATAAGTAAGAATTAAAGGTCGTTAACCCGCATACATTTATCCAAATACATATAATTCCAAAAACGGAAATAATGACATAAACTTGTCCCGGAACGACCTTTAACACGATCCTTGACTTTTCTAGTAATAAAAAACCGGCCAAGTGCGAGTCGGACTCGCGCACGAAGGGTTCCGTACCAATTATTATAAAAAAATCACGTTTGTTGTATGGGAGCCCCCCTTAAATATTAATTTTATTCTGTTTTTACCCGACTGCGCCAGAAGGAGGGTTATGTTTTTCGAGTGTATGTATGTATGTGGGTATATTTCTTTGGCACGCTCTGCAGCCTAAACGGCTTGATGGATTTTAACTTGAGAGGTGTCGTTAGATTCGTCTTAAACGTGAGAGTGTCACTGGGTACATAAAACTGGCCAAGTGCGAGTCGAACTCGCGTGCATAGGGTTCTGAACTAAAAATATTTTTTTTAAATCTCTCACATTCTATCAAGTGGGGTATCAAAATAAAGGATTTTAAAAATGGTTTACCAAAATATATATAACTTATATGTTTCAATTTAATTTGGACTGATAAATGCTAAAAACAACAAAATATTTTAAAACAAAAACCTAAGATAATAAATATACCAATATTGCCGAGCTTTTTACCCGACTGCGCCAGAAGGAGGGTTATGTTTTTCGAGAGTATGTATGTATGTATGTATGTACTTATGTATAATTGTTTGGCACGCTCTGTGGCCTGAACGGCTCGATGGATTTTAGCATGAGAGGTGTCGTTAGATTCGTATTTACTGTGAGAGTGACACTGGGTATATCAAAATAATAAAAAAACAAAATGGCGGATTTTTGGCGCCAAATTAAAATGTTTGGCACGCTCTGCAGCCTGAACGGCTTGATGGATTTTAGCTTGAGAGGTGTCGTTAGATTTTTATTTACTGTGAGAGTGACACTAGGTATATCAAAATAATAAAAAAACAAAATGGCGGATTTTTGGCGCCAAATTCAAATGTTTGGCACGCTCTGCAGCCTGGACGGCTCGATGGATTTTAGCTTGAGAGGTGTCGTTAGATTTGTATTTACTGTGAGAGTGACACTGGGAATATATATATATTAAAAAAAATGGCGGATTTCTGGCGCCAAATTCAAATGTTTGGCACGCTTTGCAGCCTGAACGGCTTGATAAAGGGCTCATCATAAGGATTTTAAAATGGTATATCTAAGTAACTAAAAAGTGTAAAATAAAAACAAAATAATTTAAAAAATTTAAAAACCCGACTGTGTAAAATATTATCTAATAATTTTAAATAAAAACTGAATAAAATAAAATAAGTTCAGGAGACAGGACATATTAACTGCAACAGTCGGGACCCATATTGGATAATGATTTTAGTCTAGATCATTTAATGGGTCCCGACTGTTGCAGTCAATATAACCTGTCTCCTGAACTTATTTTATTTTATTCAGTTTTTATTTAAAATTATTAGATATTTTTTTACGCAGTCGGGTTTTTTTTTTTTTTTTTTTTTTTTTTTAGTATTTGTTGTTATAGCGGCAACAGAAATACATCATCTGTGAAAATTTCAACTGTCTAGCTGTCACGGTTCATGAGATACAGCCTGGTGACAGACAGACGGACAGACGGACAGACAGACGGACAGACAGCGAAGTCTTAGTAATAGGGTTCCGTTTTTACCCTTTGGGTACGGAACCCTAAAAACGATTCATAATCATGACGCATTGTCGGGGTACCTAGCAGAGAAATTACGGAAAGAGCAATGACCTTTAATTCTTACTTATCTGGCGGAGACTATACGGTACGGCCGAGCGATGAGTGTTAGCTATGGTGCTCTGTTATGCTTTCACAGTACATACGATGCAAGGCAGCACATTTTGGGACCTATCACTGCTAGCCAAGCTTACCCTTAACAGAGTTACATAGAAGGCCTCCCCGTGGAAGAATATGGTAGTGTGAAATTAAGTGGCATTGAACATTAATTCTTCTCCGGGCCTTGTAGAGCTTCCTCCAATGATAACTCACCGACATCTTATTATCTTCAGTACACATAATTATTTGAAAAACCATACTTTTCTGATTTTCTCCTTTTTCTAGCAGGTTTTTTTTTATGGGTACCTACATTGTGTCATTACAGTAGTTCCAAACATCCTTATATGACTAACTAGCGGACGTCACGCGGTTTCACCCGCGTAGTTCCCGTTCCCGTGGGAGTACGGTGATAAAATATAGCCTATACGGATTCGGAAGAATCCCTCTAAGTAATGGTAAAAGAAATTTTGAAATCGGTCCAGTAGTTTTTGAGCCTATTCAATACAAACATACAAAAATACAAAAATACAAAGGTTTCCTCTTTATAATATTAGTATAGATATACTATATTCGCACTACTCTAATAGTGTTTCCAATCAAGAGCACGTCTACCCGAACTGTAATTTGTTCTACGGCTTAGAAGACCGTCCCATTGCCACTTCAGCTTACTTATTCTATGAGCTATGTGTGAACGACGTGATCCGACAGAGAACCAGAGTTGTCGAAATCTGGTTCTCTGTCAGATCACCTCGTTCTGGATGCGATCCCTCAGACAACTCTAATAGCCCGCAGAGAGAGTATAAAATGTGGATCGCGTTGACTGACAAGTTTGATTTTTTTACTGCTTCAAGGGGAAGCATACTTGAGTATTTGATATTAATTTCAGCTTGATTCGGATCCATGCGTTTGTTAGGGAAAGTCTTGACAGACGGACCGACAGACGGACAACAAAGTCATCCTAAAAGGCTTCCGTTTTTGCCGACAGCGGTACGGTATGTGTTAGGTCTGAGATTTAATTATTTAATTCAAGTACCTAATTTAGAAGGCTATTTACTCCAATTACTAAAATGTTGTAGGTTGGAGGAGCTCGTGGCTAAATAATAACAGCCGCTCGGGTCGATCTTTAGGTTAAGCCGTGCTTGCCTAGGTTGGTCTGTGGATGGGTGACCACCCATTACATACCGAGTTTCCTCCGTGCCTCGGAAAGCACGTTAAGCAGTTGGTCCTGGCTGTCATTTGTGATCTTTGGCAGTCGTTACAGGTAGTCAGTGGCCCAAAAAGTCTGACAACCAGTCTTACCAAGGGGTATCGTACTACCCAATACTAACTGGGTTATGGAGGTCAGATAGGCAGTCGCTCCATGTAAAATACTGGTATCAGCTGCATCCGGTTAGACTGGAAGCCGACCCCAATAAAACTTGGGAAAAGGCTAGGCAGATGATGATGACTAAAATGTTGTAGGTTATGTCAAGAAAAGTCAAGAAAAAAAGTAATTAGGTAGGTAAGAAACATTTGTTTATTTTTCAAAAAAAACAATCGATTTTATTAAAACGGCCAGATTCATCAGGTGTTGATTCTGTAGATAGAGGTTGCATTTATCCTGGAAAAAAAAGGAATTTTGTTACTCTTTTAATCAAATCAGTTCCGTAACTTTTTGCACGACAATAACTACGGGACGGATTTTAATCAAACTTTACAGTTACTATAGCATATAATATTTATCAGAATAACACATAAACTAGATAGGTGTAACGGTCCCTTCACGAAACGTTCAACCAACCATTCTGTACATCAAACTAAGTAACTATAACGCAAAAATTAATGCTGAGAAACGACTTTTTTGGGGTGTCTCAATGTAACGCTCTCAAAACATTGTGTTGATGGATGCACTGAATAGTAACGGGCCTTGGAGATATTTTAAGTAAAGTTATAACAAAATAAAAACTTGAGAAAAATTTGGGCTTTGACCCCCAATATATCCGTAACTATAAGGTTCCGGTAGCCGTGTGGTATCCGGCAGAGTAGAATAGAACCAACCCCTTACACTCACGGGTGTCCTATAAGGCGACTAATGTCTGAGGCAGAACAACTTGCGCCTCCGTAGACCAGAGAATGGGCAGCAGCGTTTTCTGTTAGTCTTTCATTACTGCGATCTCCAATCCGCCTGCCAAGCGTGGAGATTACGGCAAATTCCTCCCATCATGGGAGAGGCTTATGTCCAGCAGTGGAGGTTATGGGCTGTTGTTGTTGTTGTTTATAAGGTTCCAAAGGTATGGTAAAAAAAATCGCAATGACAGGGAGAAGATTCGTTAAGGGTTTTTTAACACCCATTGTATTAAAGATAATGGGGAAAAATTTTTTTTTTCAAGCCAGCAGACTTACTAATAACAATATTTTATCTACCAACTAGGATCAGGTATCAAAGAACAGCTCTCGTTGGTCCAGTGTTTGTAATAGCAACTGCTAAGCATAAGGTTCCGGGTTCGATTCGCAACAGCTAATGGGCTTTTCACTCTGGAATTTCTCAGTAGCATCCCCGGAGTCTGGATTTACGCCCAGTTGATGGCAATATACTCGCCCCCTAATACATGGGACGTAAATACAACTGGCGCATACTCTTTGGTACTCAAGACGAAAGTCTATGACCAGTGTGTGTTGCCAGTGATTACATACGGGACCAAAACGTGGTCGCTCACAATGGGCCTCATCAGAAAGCTTAAAGTCACCCAAAGGGCAATGGAGAGGGCTATGCTCGGAGTTTCCTTGCGCGATCGAATCAGAAATGAAGACATCCGCAAGAGAACAAAGGTAACCGACGTAGCCCGAAGAATTGCCAAACTTAAGTGGCAGTGGGCAGAGCACATTGCTCGCAGAACGGATGGCCGATGGGGCCGAAAAGTTCTGGAGTGGCGACCGCGAACCGGAAGACGTTGCGTTGGAAGGCCTCCCACTAGGTGGACCGATGACCTGGTGAAGGTTGCAGGAATCCGCTGGATGCGAGTCGCACGGGACCGGTCAATGTGGCGACACTTGGGGGAGGCCTATGTCCAGCAGTGGACGTTTTTCGGCTGAAATGATGATGATGATGATACTCTTTGGTACACTTCTGCCTTTCCCTTCGGGGATTACTGGCTTGATTTTATGTCAGGATCAGGTAAAAACAGTAAGTACTAGCTACATACCCGGTTATTTTATCTATGTTTGTGTCACCAACGAGTAAAGCATCTCCTGTACATTGATCCTGGTCCATTTGTGTCATTGTACTGCATGGATATCCTACTAGATCACTGTTGGACAAAGATGCTGCAAACAGCTCGTAGGCCCGGTTATGACCACAAGTGTGGCTGTAGCAGCCTGGTTGGTTGCTTCCCCCGTTGACATAGAAATTTACTTGACCAATTTCTGTTCCAATACCGAGACCTATACCAAGAAGTTCTAAACCATCTGTGTGGATAACTTCGACGTAATCAGCGTCACTTTGTGTCAAGCGCTCAGAAGTGCTCCCCCATCCATTGCCAGCTGGATCCAATCCTAGAAATCACATTACACGTGATTAATAAATAAAATAAGAAGTTGGAGTCGTTGTAAAACGAAGTACCTACATATATTAATGTATAATGAAGCAGGAAGGAATTTGTACCGTATTTATCATTATAGTTCTAAAAATATAGCATAAGGGGATTACAGGTGCTAAACACGAGTTTTATAATGCAAAAAAGCATATGATTCACTGCAATAAACAAAACCAGAAAAGTATATGATATTCTTCAGGATATATGATAATGTTTTGAAAACATAATACAACAAATTTTACTCGATAAAAAAAATCACGAACTTATCTCTAAATAAATCTTTTAACGTGTAAAAACCATACCAAAAAACATGCGATCAACAAGCTACAAGCAACATATTAGCATGATAGTGTTTTATTTTTTTAGTTCAATCAATAGATTTTTTTTGTAAATCGCAAAAAAAAACCCACTCATTTCGCACTATTCGGCCCGCAGTGATTGACGAAACAACCACTTTGTAGTGCAAGCTGATTACAACTTTATTCTAACAGTATTTCAAACAAATTTGAACCAAAACAAATAGAGTTGCTAATTTAGCTCCTGTAGTCACCTTAATTAGAATGTCAACTCTCAGCAAAAGTGACGACATAAAGTAATGCAGTTATTTCGAACACGAACATTTTATTTTTACAATAAATTGTTTAATTTAAAACATTACGCAGAATCATCATAGAAACAATAAAAAAACATACTGATTCAATTACAATCCAAAACTTCATTATTTAAGACGTTTCCACTGTCCTCAATATCGAGAGAAATCTGAATCTCTATAACAAACGAACAGATTGGCACAATTTTCAGGAATTAATTGAGGAGAAACTTGAACTCAAAATAGCTTTAAAAACTGAGGCCGACATTGATGATGCTACCAAAACAATAACTACCCTGATACAGCAATGTTGTTGGATCTGCACCCCGGTAACCATCGAGCGTCGACAACAACGTAATGCGTATTCGGATACCATAAGATTAGAAATACTAGAAAAACGAAGACTCCGTCGAACATGGCACACTAGGTCTAACACTTACAAAAGACACAAACCACTCACTATGGAGGGCATGCAAAAATTATAATCGGCCATCGCTCCACAAACCTCCACTCCGGACACGTGGTGGAAATCGGGCTAAGACCGCACAAGATAAGGCTAATGCATTTGCGAGTCATCTCAGCCAAGTTTTTAAACCAAACGCTGCTTGTCCGAACGTAGATGAATCAGACATAAGGTATATAGACCTTATGTCTGATTCATCTACGTTCGGACAAGCACTAGACCAGGACTATCAACTCGATCTACCACTGAAGACGGTAACACCGAGAGAAGTCTCCAGACATATCAAATCAATGGACAACAACAAGGCCCCGGGGTTTGATCTCATTGACAAGAAAGTCCTAGAAGATCTCCCGCGTAAGGCAATAGTTTATCTCACAACATTGTTTAACGCTATTTTACGGGTAGGATACTTCCCAGATCTGTGGAAGATCTCCCAAATTCTAATGCTACACAAACCAGGTAAACCTGCACATCTTCTTCTTAGCGTGTCGATGGCAATCTAAATTGAGTCGGCCCAGAACTGAGCCACTAGTTTGGCGCTTTCGGTTGCGTCCATCAGTTCCTGTAGTGAGCAAACAACAGGACACGCAGGACACGATAATAAGTGCCCCATCGTTTGTGGAACAGCACCACATTTACACTCCAGGCAAGAGTCATTGATGAATCTCCACCTAACCAGGTTTTCCTTGCTGCGGCCAACCTGGGTCCGGAGTCTATTTAAAGACTTCCAGGTCAGCCATGGCAACTCATGTCCAGGTTGGAGACCTGCACATGAAGTTACTTCTTACAGACCGATCAGCTTACTGCCGGTTATGTCTAAGCTATTTGAAAAAATCTTTCTGCAAAGACTCAACAATGTCCTGAAAGAAAAGTTAATCATTCCTGACCATCAATTTGGCTTTCGTAAAGAACATGCCACTACAGAACAGGTACATAGGGTGGCAAGAGTAATAAGGAAGGCATTTGAGAGTAAAGAAGTTAAGTTCATCAGCCTTCTTGGACATCCAGCAAGCTTTCAACAGGGTTTGGCACAAGGGGTTGTTATGCAAAATACAACACGTATTTTAGAACGCTGAAATCGTACTTAACCAACAGAATATTCCAAGTCAAAGAAAATGATTGCACATCAGACTTCTATGAAATGAGCGCAGGAGTGCCTCAAGGGCCTGTACTCGGGCCCGTCTTGTACTGTCTGTATACATCCGACGTACCAAAAAGCCAAGCGTTTACAGTCGCAACTGTTGCAGACGATACAGCTTTACTCGCCTCGGACCCATGTCCAGCTAAAGCATCTGAAATCCTACAGAGTGGACTCCATAAAATAGAGAAATGGATGGCCAAATGGAGAATTGCAGCTAGTGAGTCCAAATCAGTGCACGTAACCTTCACGCTCCGCAAAGAGGACTGCCCCCCAGTAACTCTAAATACAACTGCCTCATCAAAACTCGGTAAAATACCTGGGAATGCATTTAGATCGCAGACTCACTTGGAAGAAACATGTAAAGAGATCAGATCAACCTCAAGTACAAGGGTCTCTACTGGTTGCTGGGTAGGAACTCAAAACTGGCAATTGACAAAAAGGTTCTCATATACAATGTTTTGCTAAAGCCAATCTGGACCTATGGTATTAACCCTAGAAGCCTAATCTATTTCAGAAGTACACAAAGCCTTAACATACGTCTCAGAGGCGTACACATATAATTCATTTTTTTATGTAAAATAGCCTTATTTTTATTTTTTTTGTAGTGGAAATTTAAATTTGTTTTATAAGCTAAAATTAAAACAACACTGTTATGAATAATTACTATAATCACAGTTATTTATTACAAAAATAAAACTAGGTGAATAAATTCGAACAAAAAAATCAACTTCTTCAAAATCAACAGAAACATATTATTTTTTCATTGAAAATTTTCTTTTTTTTAACGCTAATTAGTTATTCTTAGACCAAATATTAAAACTAATCAGACTTCAAAAGACTAGGTAAACTTTAAGAGCAGTCTACACAAATATCAACATGGAGGTGGTGAAACACGGTCAGCGTCAGATGATGGACCATCTTCTGTAACAGGGGCTGGGTTGGTTTCTTCAAAAGAAGCAGGTTCTTGTAAAGACGAAACATACTCAGTCACATAACTATTTTCATCTTCGCTTTGAACGTCGTCGATAACCTGGTCATCCTCAACTTCGGAATCCGAATCTTCCAAAGAAGGATCATCTTCCTCGTTTAGGATTGCTAAAATATCGACTCCGTCTAATCTTCGAGACCGTCACATATTTTATATTATCTGAAACAACGCCGAAAATATAAAATATACGAAAAACGAACAAAAGTAAAATCACATAAACCTAGTTAAAAGTTACGCAAAGCCTAAACATACGTCTCGCAGGCGTGCAATACTTCGATAAATCAAAAATGGCGGGACTTACCTTAACGATACGGCCCCGTAAGCTAGCTCCCGGCGGCCACTGAGTTGGCGAAAGAGCACGACGCGCTAGCTTCAATCGTTACAAAGAGACAAACGATATTCGGTTTCGTGTACGCCTCGCAGACGTAGATTAGGCTTCTAGGGTTAAACTATGGGGCACAGCATGTAGCACCAATATAACAATAATACAAAGGGCGCAAAACTACATCCTGAGGCAAATATCAAATGCGCCATGGTTCATCAAAACAAAGGAGATCCATGAAATTCTTAACCTGCCAATGGTTAAAGAAGTGATTGACTATTATGGCTCCAGCTACAAGTCACGACTACAAAAACATCCAAATCAGCTTGCAGGACAGCTTACTATCCCTGAAACAATTCGTCGACTGAAGAAACGACGAGATCTCTTTGACGACAATAGTCACTGAACGTTGACTATAAAAAACGAAGGGTGGGCTCCGCTGGGAGTACTCTAGCACCCTACACATCATTTCATCTACACCCCATCTGCTTATAGTCCAGACAAGACTGATTGCAAGATAAGAAAAGAGAAAAAAAAAATTAAGACGTCCTTACAAATTAGGGTCACGTTGTAAAAACTTTAGAAATGAGACCAATCCGTAAATGTAAATACATAAATAGATGCAAATTAAATTCATTTTAAAAATTGTTCATGAAAGAGAGATGCCATTCCAAGAAAAAAAAAACCGTTCTAGCAATTCTGGTTTTGATGATGATCATGATACTGATTTATTTATAATATGATCATTTTTAATATGTTGGGATCTGGCTAATAGATCTTCTGAGAATGATCTTTCTCAGTAGATTCATATCTTGGAATCAGGATCCAATGAGAAAAACAATTCTCACTAGATCCATCATGGATCTGGCCAATGGATCTTCTGAGAATGATCCTTCTCAGTAGATCCATTTTTTGAAATCAGGATCTAATGAGAAAAACAATTCTCACTAGATCCATCATGGATCTGGCCAATGGATCTTCTGAGAATGATCGTGCTATTTGAATCTACCACACACTTGAGACATACACCGACATACTTGAGATTTTATTTTTACCGATCACTTGTTTATAGCATTTTACCTTTTGGTAGTTGAGAAAAAAAACGATCCGTTTTCATATCATTAGGTCTGATTTTTTTATATTTTTTTACTATTAAACTCTTCTCATACAACATCGTTTTATTTTCTTATCTGCACGCCAGTTCATAAAGTCATTGTATATATTTAAGTTTCTACTGTATTTGCATCGTCTTTATCTGAATCTGGGGTCAACATTTCAGAATCACTTGGACTCATTTTTAATAAGATATTAGTCTAAATTTAAACCGAAATTTCGATACAGCTTACAGAGTTAGTATCCCGCCAAATTATACAGGGTGTAAAAGACCTCATCACGAAGCCGTCAACCAAGCATTCTGTACATCAAACTAAGTAACTTTACGCAAAAATTATTGCTGGGAAACGACTTTATTTTTTGGGGTGAAAAATCATGTTTTGTCGTAGAACTCAATGTAACGCATTCAACACATTGTGCTGATGGATGGATTGAATAGTTCGGGGGTCGTGGATGTGTTCAAAGTAAAAATCTTACATAAATCTTGTATTTTAAAAAAAAACTTGTCAAAAAGTTGGAACTTTGACTTTGCTGGGATACGACTTGATTTGTTGGGTAAAAAATCACGTGGTACGGACTCAATGCAACGCACTCAAAACATGCATGATGGATAGATTGAATAGTAGTAGTCGTGGCGGTGTTTAAAAATAAAAATCTTACATCTAAACAATGTATATAAAAAACTTAAAAAAAAAGGAATGTTGACCCCCACTAGGGTATGGTCTAGATTAGAACAAAAAAAAGATCGCAATGAGGGACAAACAAATGGAAAAAATGTTTTTCGGCCACGTTAAGGATCTTGACACAACCTTTATATAAAAGAAAGGCACCACTTACCAGTGATTCTACCAACTCTTTCTTCTAGTTGTCTGCTAGCCATGCCGGCAACATGAGCTCCAAGACCAAAACCAACCAGGTGAAATCTTTTCACATCGGCCTCTGCGGTGTTCCAATCATTTACTATCCCGTAATTTAACCTTGATAAGAACGTGGCCAATTCAGTAGCTATTGATTGAACTGTTCCTGATGCTAACGCGTAATCTGGACTAGCGTCATTTTCCCAGTCAACCTCTATGATCTGAACTTGTTGTCGATGGGTTAAAATTTCTGAAAGAAATCGTCACACTTGCATTTTAATAATGGTAAGGCACACGGCGTATTTTAAACGCGCAGACGATGCTCAATGACGCGCGTATACGCGTTTCAAACGAGATTTGAACACAACCTTGTAACCTAATCACACGGGGTGTATACGCGCAGATACAGCGATACAGACGCGCTGTTGTCGCTCGTAGCTTCCATGTTTTGGTCAGAGAATCCGCGTCAGTTGTACAATAACGTCGGTTGAGACAACACTGCTTACGCTGACTTTGACCCTTTGTACGAGCTTCAAACGAGTTACGAATGCGCTTCACACGCGCGTTTGTATCGCGTTTTACGCGCGTTCGAATCTATGTATAAAAACGCAAAAATGCGTCTACGGCGCAGAAAACACGCGTTCCTGAAACGCGCGTCGTCTGCGCGTTTAAAATACGCCGTTTGCTAGGGCTCTAAGGATTAGGTTAGATGTTTATCAACACAATCAGAAAACAGTGTGCAATTTAAGTTTAAGTAAGCTGTTTAGGCCCAGGGTCGTCACGCAGTGGGTGCCAGAAGACGGGCGTCGTCGACGAGGGAGGCCTAGAAAACGCTGGCGTGACGACTTAGATTGGTTTGTGCAAGATTGGCTGGAGAAAACCGCACGAAGAGAAGAATGGAAGGCTATGGGGGAGGCCTTTGACCCAGCAGTGGAACAATTTATGCCAAAGAAAAAAAACTGTTTAGATGATGAAATAGTACTTACCGTTTCTGATTAGTAAATTGAAATCGTCCGACGGCCTTCCAAGGTGCCCATGGATCAAAATAATTGTGTTGCTATCAGCACTGTCCAAGATGGCGTTGACTGTTATGTCTCTTCCTAGTGGGTTAGCCCTTAACAGACACGAAATTATTTTTAGGTTATTTTACAATGATACACACATCAAAAGTGTCTAGGGATCAAGCATTTTTATGCGGATTTCTTGAGATTGAGATGTGGCTTTGTAATAAATTTATGATTTTATAAATTTATATGGATCCTTTTTGGTGCATTTCATAATTTGAATCAGGAACTCTCAATAAAATTCGAGTAAAAGATGAAAATAAGCTGTCAATATTTTCCCTATAAAAACATACAACGCATTGAAGACATTATTAGTGCTACTGTTTCCCTACTACTGATTAAAACCAACGTTATTATGGAGCGGCGACGTCATTTAAGCAGGGAAGAAATGCTCAGAGCCGTGGGAATGATAGAAGCTGGTTCCCGGCAACGTACTGTAGCTTTAGCTCTGAATACAAGTCAGAGTGTTATCAGTCGACTTTGGACACGTTACCGAAGCACTGGTAACGTGGCTGAGCGCCATGGAGGACGGTATCGCTGCACCACACGGAGACAAGACCGATACATTCAAATCTTAACTCGAAGAGCTCCAACAATAACCGCCATGATGTTAGCCGTGAGGCTTCATCACTCTTCAGGGAACTTAATTAGCGACCAAACAGTCAGAAACCGCTTGCATGAAGTGAACCTTCATTCCCGAAGACCGCTACGGGTACCACCTATAGCAATGCACAATCGTAGGATTCGATATTGGTGGAAATAATTCTTTCAAATTCAAAATCCGAAAAACTATTTTTCACCACGCGGGTGCTGGATCTGATAAATTCTCAAAATTTCTGCGGAGAACGAAGGGAGGTTCACAAAATATAAGGCCAGGAGAAATAATTCAGTTTTCATGCAAATTGGTTGTACATACCAACGTAACGCCTTCAGCGGGACTCCCACAATCTGGTGCGACCTCGGGATGGCGGGTCACAATTTTCCGTGGTCCAGGTATCACCAAATCACACAAGCACACAACGTTCAGAGGTCTATCCCCTACTCTTATAGGGTGCGCGCGCGCAATAATCAGAGTTATTTTGCAAATAATTGTAAAGGTGAAGGACGAGCGTCTATTGTCCTTCATGTGCGGCGTAGAACTGAAGCAGCGGCCCATTCAAGGGCACGTTGAGGTCGCGCACGCAGCGTCGCAGCAGCGGTCGCCAGCGCGTCGCGCGTACATCGATATACACATACCAATTTACACAAAAAAAAAGAACCATCCCCCCGGCCTTCAGGAGTTTGAAGAAGTCCTGAACCAAAGAGTCAGGGAGAGCTATAGCGAAGCGAGATCGGGATAAAGCGGAAGTACATCCAGTTAGCTTAAATGGATGACTTTTATAAGAAAACGGAAAAATAATGATTAAACTAAGGCATATAACTAAGGGGAGCCTAGATGGCTTATGTAATACTATTTATTAAACTATTATTGAGAGGGTAAAACGCAGAGTTTTACTACAGGTCGAACATAGGTGCCATTTCGTGTGCGTACAGTAGCGACTCTGACTACTCCATCTGAGGAAGGTTTGACGTCATCGATAACACCTATGGGCCATTGTAAAGGCGGAGAGTTTTCTGTTTTTATAAGAACTATAGTACCTTTGGTTACCGGATTAGATTTGGTGTTCCACTTAACACGAGATTGTAAAGTGTTTAGATACTCACGCCTCCACCTATTCCAATATCTCTGAACTATGGCATCAAGTAGGCGTTTGTTGCGGATCAAATCTACCGAATCTAAGCGCGGGTCGGAATGAAATGAGTCTAGCGGACCAAAGGTCAAAAAATGCGCGGGTGTAAGAGCTTCGGGCTCTGCGGGGTCTGAACTAAGCACGGTTAGCGGTCTAGAATTGATCATTGCCTCAACTTGTGTGAGGACAGTAAGTAGCTCCTCGTAGGTGAGGAGAACGTCGCCTATAGTGCGGCGGAGATGATTTTTTACAACGCGGATTTGACTTTCCCAGCAACCACCGAAGTGGCTAGCTGTAGGCGGATTCAGATTCCAGGTTATACCTTGATATAGTGTTTCCTGTTCAAAGGAATCACGGAAGGCTCTAGATTTAAGAAATCCATTTAACTCATCAAGCTGAGCTTTCGCTCCAATAAAATTAGTTCCATTATCGGAAAATAAGGAAACAATTTTGCCACGACGGGATAGGAAGCGTCGTAAGGCGCGAATATAGGACATCGAATCCAATCCGACTGCAACCTCGATATGGCAAGCTCGAGTTACAAAGCAGGTAAAAAGGCATATGTAAGCCTTTTCCTTACGAGCACCACGATACCTACTTATTAGACAATTAATTGGTCCCGCATAATCCACTCCGCAATAAAGAAAAGGCTTAGCTTCATTGACGCGGGGTGCGGGAAGAGCTGCCATAAAGGGTGCTTCTGTGCGGGGATTAGTCTTGAAGCAGCGGTTACACAAGCGGAAGCGTTGTTTCACCGTGCTGCGTCCAGAGATAATCCAAAACTTTTGTCGTAACAGCGAAAGTAATAATTGTGGACCAGCGTGTAGGTATTTTCGGTGGTAGTAATCAATTATCAAATTTACAATATGATCCCTTTTGGGAAGCAAAATTGGATGCTTGCTATCAAACTCCAGCGAAGATTTTTCTAACCGGCCACCAACGCGAAGAATGTCGTTTTCCAGGAAAGGAGAAAGCGGGAGAAGCGACTTAGACACCCTGTGGCTTTTAGAAAGCGCGTTGATGTCGCTTGCGAAATATTGTTGTTGGAGTGCCTTTATAACGGCAGTCTCCGCAAAATCCAGATGTGAAAGCATCATCCTATTGGAACGCGGGAGCTTTCCCAAAAAACGGTAGATATATACTATAATGCGAAGAAATTTAGACCAAGAAGATACGCGTTTAGATATTGTGCAGAGAAAAGGTTCCGGTACATCAGTAGTGATAAAAACATTTGATTGTTTTTTGAGCTCTAAAAGCTTTTCGTCCTGCGCGGGGTCAAAGGTGAATCGGCTAATTGGCCAAGTGTGCACTGGGTCACGAGCCCACGTGGGGCCGTGGAGCCATAGTGGATGGTCTAACAATTGAGCGGGAGTAAGCCCACGACTTATGCAGTCGCTGGGGTTCTGCGCGCTTTCACAATGATAAAAGTGTTTAGAACTAAGATTGTCCTGTATTTGAGCGATGCGGTTCGCAACGAAAGTATCGAAGCGATGCGGAGATGAATGAACCCAGTGGAGGGCCACCGTCGAATCAGTAAAAGCGAATATTTCGTCTATATGACAGCGGGAAGAAATGATATCGATTACAAATCGAAACAGTTTCGATAACAATAAAAGAGCGGAAAGCTCCAGGCGAGCTAAAGTTATATTACGCAGGGGAGCTACCTTGCTTTTGGCGCCAATCAAGTTGACCTCGTTTGGTCCGGAAGCGGGATGTGCACAGAGGTACACGGCAGCACCCATTGCTTTTTCGGATGCGTCCGCGAACCCAATCAGAATAATACGGGATTCGGGCACAACGCCGAGAAAGCGCGGTATTTTAAAGCTTTGTAAAGCAGGAAGCTCAGTGAGGAAACGATTCCACGCCATGCAGATGTCACGTGGTGGTGTATCATCCCAATCGATTTTTGGTATCGCGGCCCAAAGAGCTTTTATCAAAAGTTTTGCGTGTAAAATTACGGGAGCACAAAAGCCATTAATATCCCATAACCTAGCGATCGTGGAAAGCATAAGTCGCTTAGTACATTTAGACTGCGGATTAAATTTAATAGCGATCGAAAATTCATCTTCAGTCGGAGACCAAATTAGGCCTAACAACTTCAGGTTGTCCTCTTTGTCAAATTCAATATTTGAAGACAAGCGGTTGTTTATTGGAATCGATTTCAACACCTCCGACGAGTTACTCACGAATTTGACTAAGTCGAAATTGCCACGTTTGAATAGCTCAATCAAGTCTAGGGCGAGCTGAGTCCCATCTTCGGCGGAGGCCACGGACACCCCCAAATCGTCCATATACAAATTATTAATAGCGATTTCCGAAGCGAGTGGTAAATCAGTTTCATCTTGAGCTAATTGCTTTACTGTTCTCATGGCAAGGTACGGCGAACAACGTAAACCAAAGCAAACACGGTTAAAATGATACAATTGTGCACTTGCGTCCTCGTCAAATTTATAAAGAATGTTCAAAAACCGGCGGTCTTCTTCGCGAATTCCGATGGCTAAAAACATTTGTTTAATGTCAGCGGTCAGAGCAACAGGAAATAGTCGAAACTTTAAAATCATCGCGGTTAAATTAGCTTGTAAATTCGCGCCAGAATGTAAACAATCATTTAACGATATATTAGAATCGACGCACTTCTGAGACGCGTTCAAAACAATTCGCACCGGCTTGTCCGGTCGCGTAACTGCATGATGCGGTATGACGTAATAGTCATTATCAGTTGTCGAAGCGGGAGCGGGTGAAATTATGTTACGTTCGAGATAGTCTCTCATCACGTTATCATATTCTATTTTTAAAGCGGTATTTGTCTGAAACCGACGTTCTAGACTATTATAGCGGCGAGAGGCGATAGTTAAAGAATCGCCTAGCAACGACGTTGGTTGCGAAAAGGGCAAAGCAGTGACGTAACGTCCGGATTCATTGTCGCGGTGTGTGTTCGACACATAAAAATCCTCACATTCTTGTTCGGGTTTAGAAATGTGAGTTTTACTAGGTATTGACTCGAGTTGCAAAAAGTTTGCAACTAAAGTTTCAATTGATTCCTCACTAGATGAAAAAAACGCCTGGCTAATCGGTGGGCTATTATAGTGACAAGGTAGTGAGGCGATCGACCCGAAAACTAAATAACCGAAGGCAGATTCCAGTACATCCGGTTTTCCAGGTGGACCTAATAATCTTCCAGGTCGCAAGATCTCCATGAAAGTATCAGCGCCTAACAAAAGGTCTATGTCGGCGGGAGTCTGGAAGTTAGGATCGGCGAGCTGTAGGTTGTCTAAATAGGTCAAAGACGAAATGTCAAATTGACAGCTCGGCAAATCACTTGAAATCGTTTTAAGAACTAGCGGTTGAATCGGCAAGCTAAAGGTTTCATCATATTTTGAGTATAAAGTAATGTTAGCGATGCCGGAAATAGTCTGAGTGCAGTTGCCTAATCCGTTCACTGACCTGTCAGAACAATCATTAAATATGCGAATACCTAATCGTTTACAAGCGCGGCGGGTTATAAAATGGTTTTGAGAACCATTATCAATCAAAATTCGAACTTGAGCAATCGATCCGTCCCTGCACTTGACGTCAGCGAGGGCGGTGCTTAACAAAACGTTATTTGTTTTTCGCGGGTTTTTATTGCTTATACTCATGCTGCAAAGGGCTACTGTGTTGTCTACTTGTTTATTGGAAACCGAGTTCGAAGACGAGTTGGAAGACGCGTTATGTATCGGATCCGTAGATACTGCACTACCCGATGCGTTATCGCTTGAGGTCAATGACTCATTCGACTCCGGGAAGTGCAATAAAGAGTGGTGGAATTTCGAACCACACTGTTTACATGTCGACTTCGACCCACAAGAACGTGTGTGATGTTGTAAACTCAAGCAATTAACACACGCGCGAAGTTTTTTAATGTAATTAAAACGTTCGCGAGGAGCGAGTGATTTGAATTTAGGACATGAATAAAGTCGATCATGGTCCGACTTTTCACATAATTGACAAGTAGTTTTGTTATTGTTTACTACAAAAGAGCGCGCGGTGCCTTTATTCGATGAGCTACTTGACGCGTTTTTATTACCTTTCACAGACGAGGTATTTGTGTTCGTGTTGTTGTCACCTGTCCGATTTAGAACTTTTATACGGTCACGGACAAAAGAAATTAAGCTATCGAGTGTAGGTATATCTTTACCTCGGTTCTCCATCTCAAACAGCTGCGTGGTTTCTTTGTCTAAGCGCTGAGACAAAGCGTGTAATATTATGAAGTCACACAAGTTAGGTAATTTTAAATTATTTAATGCGAGATACGAGTTCGAAAATTGATCAATTAAAATCTCTAAATTATCAGCGGTAGCGGAAAGAACAGGTTTTAATAAAAACATCTGATCCAGATAAGTGACAGCTAAGTTTCTTTTATCTTGATACCTATCTATGAGTGCGGAATAGATCGTACGGTAGTTTTCCGCTGATGGAATAAATCCAGCGTAAACAGATTTCGCTTTACCAGTAAGTTTACTGGCCAGATAAAACATGCGTTCTGTGTCATTAAGCGACGTGTTTAAATGCACAGCGCTTTGAAATGTAGCATAAAAAAGCGGCCAATCTTTAGAACTACCATCAAACTCGGGAATTTCGATGCGAGCTAACCTTACGTTAGGTGCCGAGCTATCGTTGTTTACATCATGTTTAGTCATACTCGAGCTCGACTTGGGTTCTAACTGAGAATGTTTGCGTTTGACGCGACAATATAAATCCTCAAATGCAAGCCATTTATTAAAGTCAGGTTCGGATTCTTTATCAATTTTCAACGAAAGCGCGTTAATGTCAGATATGCATTGTTGAAAATTACTACGAACCTCATCTAGGGTCACAAATGAACAAAGAAAACTATCTAATGCACTAGGATCGTTCAAATTACGCGAAAGATCGTATACATTTTGCATACGTTCGAAAAATAACTGTCGTTGGCATTCTAATAGTTTTAACTTCTGTTCATTAGACGACATTATTACTTATTAGCGAGCGGATAGATATCAAAATAATGTGGGTAGGTGGTTTAGAGATAGCGAAATGCGTTGAAATGCGATGTGAAAACTATAAAATATGTGATGAAAATTAAATGTTTTTAAAGCGGTAAACCAAAGGAGTTCTACTATTATTATCTTTGGTATGTAAAAATGAGAAATACGACGCGCGACACGCGACACACAAAGTGGCTGCCTACCTTCGCAGTATAAAAAATGCGGATTTTGATGCGGATTGGTAAAATATGATAAGAAAAGATGAAAATTATCAAAATCCGGGCCTCGAAGGACCATTAAATGGTGGAAATAATTCTTTCAAATTCAAAATCCGAAAAACTATTTTTCACCACGCGGGTGCTGGATCTGATAAATTCTCAAAATTTCTGCGGAGAACGAAGGGAGGTTCACAAAATATAAGGCCAGGAGAAATAATTCAGTTTTCATGCAAATTGGTTGTACATACCAACGTAACGCCTTCAGCGGGACTCCCACAATCTGGTGCGACCTCGGGATGGCGGGTCACAATTTTCCGTGGTCCAGGTATCACCAAATCACACAAGCACACAACGTTCAGAGGTCTATCCCCTACTCTTATAGGGTGCGCGCGCGCAATAATCAGAGTTATTTTGCAAATAATTGTAAAGGTGAAGGACGAGCGTCTATTGTCCTTCATGTGCGGCGTAGAACTGAAGCAGCGGCCCATTCAAGGGCACGTTGAGGTCGCGCACGCAGCGTCGCAGCAGCGGTCGCCAGCGCGTCGCGCGTACATCGATATACACATACCAATTTACACAAAAAAAAAGAACCAGATATCAATGGGCTCTTGAACACAGAAATTGGGCAGAAGAACAATGGCGTTTCGTGTGCTTTTCTGATGAGTCTCGTTTTGGTATGAGACCGGATACAAGACGTATACGACACTGGAGAACCCCTGGACGCCAACAGCGATTAAAATCCTGCCAGGAAGTCCATCCTTATAGTGGTGGAACCATCATGGTATGGGCGGGTATTTGGATCGGCGGAAGAACTGAGTTGATTTGGATCAGAGGCAACCTCAACGCTCAAATTTATGCTGAGACGATTGTATCAGACGTCATCGTTCCTCTACAAGTGCAAATCGGTCCCTTATTTCAGTTAATGCATGATAATGCACGACCGCACACCGCAAGAGTTGTAAGACAGACTCTCGCCGCAGCTAACATCAATGTCCTGCCCTGGCCTGCTCAGTCGCCAGACTTGAACCCGATTGAGCATGCATGGGATATGCTACAGAGAAGAGCTCTGCCGAATATGGAGGGTATCCAGTCGCAAGAAGACCTTTTTTTGTTGTTGCAACGAACATGGGCGGCCATTCCACAGCGTGATTTGGATGAACTCATTTTGAGTATGCCAAACCGATGTTCTTGTGTTGTTAGTGTTCGCGGTAGAAACACGGATTATTAATTGTTTAAGTTACCCAATAAAATTTTAAAGAAAACTGTGTTTTCAGTCATTTTTTCGAACTTTAATGTTAGTGGTTCAAATGTCAAAAACCCCTTTATTAGGAAAATGGCAAATTTCTTTATTAATGCAAAGGTGACTTGGTTTATCGTTACTGTGACAAACGAAAACACTTTATTTGATGAATCCTTAAAGAAAATTTTAATTAATATCAATCAGGAGAAAAGTTATTGCAAAAATATATGTTGATCCCTAGATACTTTTGATGTGTGTATTTTAGGCAACGATTTAAGCGTCGACTAGTGTAAGTGAAAACTGGTATAAAAAATGAGTTCCAGCAGTGATGACTTGAAAAAAGTAGGAACTTTTTATTAATTTGGCCAATGTTTATTAACACGGGATACAACGCTCTGAATGATCATGAACGGGAAGTTCACAAGTTGTCATCATAATAATAGTAAAAATGTGAAATTGAGGCATTTTTTTTTGTTTTCGTTTAAGCATGTTACTTAGCAGGTTACTTACTGGCTGAATATTTTATATGAAGTCCGCTGTCCATAACACACTGAAACAATTAATTAAAATAATTAATTACATACATTCATGGAGATTAACACAAAATGCGTGTCAATGGCAATCTAAATTTATTCGGTTTGGTTGGTTGGTTGAATCGATTTCCAAGTCGGGTGAAGTGTTATTAGGTTCCTCCTCATGAATACAAAACTTGCACATCTACTCGTCGCAAATGTATGGGACAGCAGATTTTTTTTTTCGCGAATCTGATGTTGGTATCATGGAGAAATTTGTCCAGTTTGATGGCCAGAACCACACCCTGAAATATGACCAACCTTTCTGGTGCAAGCTGTATATAGTACAGCAGACAGGTACGCCTGAGAAGGTTCTCATTAGGCAGTTAGTGCAAGGACTTGGTTTGGAAAGCTTCGTACTTAGTATCTCGTAGTATCTCATGACTTGTTTCGTATAGAACTGAATTTTACTTGCAATAATTTAACTATGTATGTTACTGTTTAGAGGTTCTAGTTGCGTGATAGGAACAATGAATACCTGAATATAGGAAATGATAATGATATAAAATTAACAAACTTACCTGCCAAAGCGGCGAAAATAATTCCTAGCTTTAACATGGTGTTTGGTCGATCGTTTCGTATAACTGTTCATAATTTGCTAATTCGTTTGTTTTTATAGTCAGTTATCTATCGTCGTCATAACCGATTACCAGATGAAACAATTTGATAAACTTCTTTTTTGAACGAGAATTGAGAGATAAAATCTTATAATTTATGATTAAACGTCCGACAGAATATCCATATCGTTTTCCGCTTCTTACAATTTCTGGTTGATATTATATCCTTGACTAAATAAAAAAAATTAAGGGGATTGCCCTGGAACAGTACTCTTGATTAAACAAGACATATTTAGAGTTATAGGATAGTTTTTTGAACAATAATTCGTACTTTTAGGTTACCGACTATAAAGTACGCCATTTTTAACCGACTTCAAAAAGGAGGAGGTTCTCAATTCGTCGGAACCTTTTTTTATGTATGTTCCCGGATTACTCGAAGATGGCTGGACCAATTAGGATTTTTTTTTGTTTGAAATGGTATACTTCCCAGGTGGTCCCATGATCATAAAGTCAGGATCTGATTATGGGATCCTGGAGAAATAGAGAGAACTCTTAAAATTTTATAGGCACACTTGAAGCGATTTGGGTAGTTTTTGGAAGAGTACTTTCTTGGAGTGGTCCCATACCAATTTGGTGGATATCTGATGAAGAACTTCAGAGGCAACGGAACTTTTCAATAAATGATAGCAAATGGACTGGGATTGCTGACATCTCGTGTTTTTGTATATTATTTACACCAGTTCATAACATAACAACCCGGTCCATAACATACCACGCCGGTACGCTGTGAAGGTGTAAGCACATGTCAACCACTAAAAAGTTAAAAATAAAAACTTTTTTGCAAAAAATAAAACCGACTTCCAAAAACACGAAAAAAGTGAAAAATAATGTTTACTTCAGAATTCGGTGACAATAAAACTAAATCAATCAAACAAAGGTCACCGATTTCTGAATGTCCATTCTTTCTATTGCGGGTTATATGCCTACCCCTACATAAAATAAAATAAAATCGATTTTGTATTGATTGTTCAATATAATATTGTAAATTACTATCAGAGTTCTAATACACATGTACTTGCTGGTATTTCTAATACCAGTGGTGGTCAAAGGTGGCATAGCCTCCAAGCCAGTGGTATTCGTGAAATATCACTGGCTGGTTTGCGGAAATAGATCAAACATCGATGTTTCATCAGTACGGGTACAACCTTATTTGGCATTTATTGCTTGTCTGTCATACTTTTGCAATACAGTATGACAGTATGTTATTTCTGCTGGTTTGGTACGTTGTACCAACGTTGGAGTTGGAGTTGGAGAGCAGCGGTGGCCCAGTGGTGGTGGCCCCGACTTACGAACAGTAAGTCGTGCGTTCGAACCCAGGCAGGCGCATTACTTTGTGTAATTTATTTCATCACCGCTGCTCTCAAAACGGTGAAGGAAAACATCGTGAGGTAACCGGCATGTCCTAGAACCAAAAAATTCGATGACATGTGACATCTACCAATCTGCACTGGGCTCGCGTGGTGGATTATAGCCCATTCCCTCTCATAGGGAGGAGGCCTGTGTCCCAGCAGTGGGAACATTAATAGGCTGTTGATGATGATGATGATGCGTCGAGTTGAGCCTTTTAGTTCCTCGGTTACTGCCTCCAACCCATTGAAAATAAACATACCTACCTACATCCAACGCCGCTGCACACCACATACACACACCTGCATAGAGAAGCTCGTGGCTAAATAATAACAGCCGCTCGGGTCGATCGTTAGGTTAAGCCGTGCTTGCCTAGGTTGGTCTGTGGATGGGTGACCGCCCATTACATACCGAGTTTCCTCCGTGCTGTAGCCGTTGGTCCCGGCTGTCATTTGTAGATCTTTGACAGTCGTTAGGTAGTCAGAGGCCCAAAAAGTCTGACAACCAGTCTTACCAAGGGGTATCGTATAACCCGGTACTAACTGGGTTGTGGAGGTCAGATAGGCAGTCGCTCCATGTAAAATACTGGTATTCAGCTGCATCCGGTAAAACTGGAAGCCGACCCCAACAAAGTTGGGAAAAGGCTAGACAGATGATGATCCAACGCCGCTGCACCTTGTGTTGTTTATTACTAAAGACAGTACTTTTTGTGTTGTGATTATGGGGAGTGCGACTGTGGTGCGATGTCTCAACTGCTCTTTGATATTAATGCTACTTATGCACAGACTCATGTTGTTGGAGATTTCGAATAACATCATTAAAATTTTACGAGTCTGGATCTCACCAACGCCGGTGATAGTAATGATAATGATTTCTTCCATGCTTTGCAATTTCATGAATCGCGGGAATATGGTTTTAAAGCACGAAGATGTGCAAAGTCTAAATCAGTAAGACTTGACCTTACAGGTGGTCACCAGTAACTGGCCACGTAGCAAAACCGTTACAGCTTTTACACAAATGTGCTTTAAAGGCACAAAACTCACCCGTAAACCCATTCAGACCCTTTCAAATAACTTTTTTTAACTAGTTTTTGGTCGAACATAAAGTAATTTAATTTTAGTAAATATCTAGAAAATTAAATTAAATTTTAATTAAATTCTGTTTAATCTTTTGATGTAGTATTTAGACATGTCATCGATTTTTTATAATTAGGCCATCCAGCATCTGTTGCTAGTCGTTCAGCTATTCAGCCAGTATGACGGTGTCATCTATTATTAGGCCTCATTCACGAAGTCAGCGGCGGCGGCGGCGGCGGCGCGGGCGCGGTGCGGGCGCAGCGCGGGCAGCGGCGCAGCGGCACTGTAGTGTTCACGAAGTCAGCGGGCAGATCGCGCGGTGCTAGAGCGGCGTAGTGTTGTGTTACGAGAAATTAATATCTTTATTCGCGAACGAAATGTCTAAACAGCGCCGACAACACCTTTTTGATTCTAATTCCTTCCTAAATTTGGATTTATTGTGGGCAAAAGAAGATATAAATTCCTACAACCAAGCAAAAAGTCGAGTTTCATCGGAGTTACGAAGAATAGACAAAATCCCGATTAATTCTTTGACTATACCAGAATGAGTACAAAAACATTTGATTATTTTCTTGAAGCTCTCAAAGTGCGATTTAGAATCTGTCATTACAATTTTTTTACAAATCCAAAATCATACATATTAATTGCTCCAACACGTCGTCGGCGGGCATTTTAAAATTTTGGTCGAGAATTTATTCTGCACAACACTACGTCAATGCAGTCTCGAGGGCAACGCTCGTTTGCCGCTCGCCGCTCGTACGCCGCTCGACGCCCGCTGCCCGCGCCGCCGCCGCGCCGCTGACTTCGTGATCAGCTCCATTTAAATGTATGCATTGGAACGCCCCGCACCCACGCCGCTCCCGCGCCGCCGCCGCCACCGCTGACTTCGTGAATGAGGCTTTATTGTTACTAATTTATTAAACAAAGATCAATTTAATTTAAAAACACTAGCGATATCAACTTTATCACAAACAAATAAATGTCAACATCATTTCTAAGAAAAGCAAGTTCTGTGCCAAGCGGATAATTTAACTCAGGTAGTTTCTTTGTATGTGCTAGGTCAAATTAAGTTAGGCTGAGATTTAATTCAAGTAATTTAGAAGGCTATACACTCCAATAACTTAATGATGTAGGTAAAGTAAAGATAATAAGCAATTAGGTAGGTATGAAAAATTTGTTTATTTCTTTAAAAAAACAATCGATTCTTAAAACGGCCAGCTTCGTCCGGTGTTGATTCTGTAGACAGAAGATGCAGTTATCCTGAAAACAAAAACGGGTTTTTGTTACTCTATTCATCAAATCAGTTTATAAAGTTTTTGCACGTCAGGTAAAAACAGTAAGTACTAGTTACATACCCGGTTGTTTTATCTATTTTTGTGTCACCAACGAGTAAAGCATCTCCTGTACATTGATCCTGGTTCATTTGTGTTATTGAACTGCATGGATATCCAACTAGATTACTGTTGGACAAAGATGCTGCAAACAGCTCGTAGGCTCGGTTATGACTACAAGAGTTGCTGTAGCAGCCTGGTTGGTTGCTTCCCCCGTTGACATAGAAATTTACTTGACCAATTTCTGTTCCAATACCGAGACCTAGACCAAGAAGATCTAAACCATCACTGTGGATAACTTCAACGTAATCAGCGTCACTTTGTGTCAAGCGCCCAGAAGTGGTCCCCCATCCATTGCCAGCTGGATCCAATCCTAGAAATCACAGTACACGTGATTAATAAGTAAAAAGGATTTGGGTAGTTGTACAACAAAGTATTATGTATAATGAGGCAGGAAGGAATTTGTACCGTATTTATCATAATAGTTCTAAAAATATAGCTTAACTAGTATTTGCGTTGTGCGTGAGCTGCGTGCAGCTCACGGTATCGTCGTGTTTTTAAAAAGTATTCCTTAACCTTATAAAATTTTGAGAATCCCTAAGAATCCTTAAACTAATTGGAAAATCCATTTAGAGTCCTTAGAAGATTTTTTAATTTTATAAAATCTTTTAAATATTTTGAAAACGTATGAAAACCCTTAAAAAACCCCTAAAACATTCTAAAAACGAATCAAATAAAAATTAAGTAAAAAAAATAAGTACCTAATAAAATTAAAGTAAAAACCTTATTTAAAAACTCAGACCTTTTCCCATAAAAAAAAAAAACATATCCCAAAAGTTTGCTTGTCGTGGGCCGTGAGTTACGCTTCATCCAGAACCTACCTACCACCAGACAGGTTTGACGCCTACTATAATATTTGTTCAAACACCTACCGGCTATCTCTAACCGCTACGAAGTTACAGCCCTTTCAATTTTAGGGGAGGTTGGGGAGGGAAGGGGAGGGTATACATATTTTATCGCCCCTTAATAATAAAGTATAATAAAAATCAAAAAGCCGCTACATGTCCTAGTTTCCGAAATACGATTGGGGAAGGGGTGAAGGGGGGGAGAAGGGGAGTTTTGAAAAATGATTTTGACCAACTCTGATTTTGATCAACTTTTTACGAATCTGAAAAAAAATGTTTTAAGTCTCTCAACTTTCGAGATCTGCCTAAAGGGGGGAGAAGGGGGGCAAGGGAGGCAACTTTGAAAAAACTGGTTTTTACTTTTCCAAGTCTATACAAATCCGTAATAAAAACAAAACATGGGTCTCTTAGTTGCCGAGATACGATAGGGAGGGGTAGGAAGGGGGGCGAAAAGGGAAGGTTTGGCACTTTTCCCATATTTGCGAGAGTTTCAAAATATATGCCCCTCCCCATCATCTGGGAGAACAATTATTTCAGTCAGTGAGTCAGTGGTAATCGAGCTTTATATAGTATAACAGTAATAATAAGATGTGAACTCTAAGCAAAAGTGACGACATCAAGTTATGCACTTATTTTGAACACGAACATTTTCTTTTACAATACATTGTTTAATATAAAACATTACACAGAATCGTCTTTAAAACAATAAAAAAAACATACTGATTCATAGACATTAACTTAATTATTTAGTATGTCCTTACAAGTTAGCGTAACGTTGCAAAAACTTTAGAAATGAGACCAATCCGTAAATTTAAATACAAATAGATGCAAATTAAATTAATAAAAAAAAAACATGAAAAAAACTATACCCATTCCAAGAAAAAAAAAAAACATTCTAGTAATTGTGGTGTTGATGATGATTACGATACTGATTTACTTACAATGTAACTTAGATTTAAATTGTAAAATATAATGTAATAACCTAATGTCTATAGTGAATAATACATTGACCATATGAAAATATCCTTCAAATTAATTATATGTAACTATTGATCTGGTGGTTTTCCATGACGTCTCAAAGCAGGATTGTTTCAATCTTAGGAATAAGAAAAACAAAAAGAAAAGTGAAAAACTAAGTGTGGGTAAGAGACGGATCTATACGTATACAGGGTTAGTTTTCAATAACTGGCCAAATTTTCAGAGATGGTTTAGAATCGAAAATATTTTCGATATAATGCAAAATATTATTTCTTTCTTTCTTTTCTTTTCTTTCAAAAAAAAAAACATTTTTAAAATAAAATATCATTCCTGTCCACCACTAAAAAGCGAACGTGTGAATATTGCAACAACACAATTTAGTTCAACAACCTAGATAGGTAGCAGTTAATAGCACACACATAAAATTGGCGGTGCATGCACGCACACAAGTTCTTTGATTCCCACTAGGTTTATGATTAAGGACATTTTCAAATGAATGCTCTGATTTTATTTAATTTTTTTCGACAATAATATTTAAAATGCACTTTTGGTTTGGTTAGGGGTCCACGGTATTCTTAGTTATGCTAAAAAATAATAGATATATTAATAGTGGTGTTATGACTCAAATGTGCTGAATATTCACTGCAAAACTATGATAGATTACCAAAATATAGGGTGTAAACGGACGCTCCACGAAGCCGTCGACAAAGCATTATGTAGAACTTACATCAAACTAAGTAACTTAACGTGAAAAGGGCTCCATGTAACGCACTAAAAACATAGTTCTGGTGGATGGATTGAATAGAAGTAGTCGTGTATGTGTTTAAAATAAAAATCTGACAATAAAACAATGAATTCAACAAAAAAACTTATGAAAAAAAACTTTGACCCATAATAAGGTCTAGGACAAAAAAGAATCGCAATGACGGGGAGGACATGTGGTTTTCGGCTTCGTTAAGGGTCTTGTTACACCGTTTATAAAAGAAAAGTACCACTTACCAGTGATTCTACCAACTGTTTCTTCTAGTTGTCTGCTAGCCATGCCGGCAACATGAGCTCCAAGGCCAAAGCCAACCAAGTGAAATCTTTTCACGTCGGCTTTCGGGGTGTTCCAATTATTGTAGTGTACCCTTAACAGTGACATAAACGTGGCCAATTCAGTAGCCATTAATTGAACTGTTCCTGATGCTAACACGTAATTTGGACTAGCGTAGTCTTTCCAGTCAACCTCTACGATCTGATCTTGTCGTCGATGGGTTAAAATTTCTGAAAGAAATAGTCACACTCGCATTTTAATAATGGTATGAGTTAAGTTAGATGTTTAGCAATACAATCAGAAATCAGTGTGCAAGTTAAGTTTATGTAAGCTGTTTAGGGCCAGGGTCGTCACGCATTGGGTGCCAGAAGACGGGCGTCGTCGACGAGGGAGGCCTAGAAAACGCTGGCGTGACGACTTACATTCGTTTGTGTGCGAGATTGGCCGGAATAAACTTCACGAAGACAAGAGTGGAAGGCTATGGGGAAGGCCTTTGCCCAGCAGTGGGATAATATTCGCCAAACAAAAAAAAAATGATGAAATAGTACTTACCGTTTCTGATTAGTAAATTGAAAGCGTCCGACGGCCTTCCAAGGTGCCCATGGATCAGTATAATTGTATCGCCACCAGTATCGTCCAACATGGCGGTGGCTGTAATGTCTCTTCCCAGTGGGTTAGCCCTTAACAGACAAGAATTTATTTGTAAATGACTTTACACGATACAGGAATACGTATAAATAATGACCTATGAATGATCATGAATTATTAAATTTTTATACATTTATACATATTTAAAAAAAAATATAAAAAATGTAAAAATTAAGTATATTTTTTTTGTTTTTAATTATGCAGATGCATAGCAGGTTACTTACTGGTTGAATAGTTTATATGAAGTCCGCTGTCCATAACACACTGGAACATTGAATTAAAATAATTAATTATATATCTACATTCATGGAGATTAACACACAAAAATCCCTTCGGCAAGCCGCAGCCGCAGCCGCTTCGACAATAAAAATGTTTTTCTCACTAAAACCGTTTCGGAGATATAATTTTTTTTTCAAAAATTTTGGAAATTTCAACCCCCTCTCCAAGTTAGGGGTTGCATCAAAAAAGTTTAAATTTAAAAGTTATCCGTATTATTATACGAAATGATGAAATTTTCGGAAAACTCGACTTTAGGTGCAAGACCAATAGGTGGATTTTTTCTAACGAAATATACCTAAAATAGATTAACTGCAATCTAAATTGATTTGGTTTGGTTGGTTGGTTGAATCGATTTAAAAGTCGGGTGAAGTGTTATTGGGTTCTTCGTCATGAATATCCCTGAGTAGCAACCACGAGTCTAGATTTGGGCAATAAGATCGCAACTTTTACATGGTACTTTAACATAGCTGGCGATATGTAGGTGTAGAGTTCTAAAAGTCAGGTGTACTTTTTATATAATGTGTACAAGAAAGTTGTGGTCATATTTCCGGGTGTGATTCAGACCATCAAACTGAACAACCTTTTCTATGGGACCATCATCATAATCGCGGCAAAAAAAACTCGTCGCAAATGTATGGGACAGCTGATTTTTTTCTGCGAATTTGATGTTGGTATCATGAAGAAAGTTGTTCTGTTTGATGGCCAGAACCACACCCTGACATATGATCAACCTTTCTGGTACACGCTGTTATAGTACACCAGAGGTGTACACCCGAGAAGGTTCTCGTTAGACAGTTGGTTCGAGGACTTGGTTTGGAAAGCTTTATAGTATCTCATGACTTGTTCCGTATTGTTACAAAGAACAGAATTTTACTTGCAATAATTTAACTGCCGTAAAACGGGGGCTATTTGGGTTTTGAGGGCTATTTGGGACGACCCAGAATTTTGAACAAAAATATCGATAACTGTCCGTTGGTGTGGTAGAAGTTATTTTACATACTCTAGCAACACTTTGATTGGCTGTTACTGAGAAATTCCTGATGGAAAACGCACTAACATTTTGGTATTTAAGTCGCAGCCAACTAGCTTAGTTAGCCGTTCAATCAACAGCCTAGCCTCTTTACTAAACAGCGGCCGTTTAATTAGCGGCCTGAAAAAAACAACATTTAAGTTCGGGACTTGGGGCACCCCGATGTTAGGTTAGTTAGGTTCCTTTAAACCCTGCGGACAAAAATAGGAGCCCCGCGAAGCGAAGCTACATCGACTATGCTTTTTAGGCGAATATAAAGTGTTTTGATGGCACCCCGACGTTAGGTTAGTTAGTTTTCTTTAAAGTAAAGAGGTTGGCCGGTTGATTGAACGCCTAATTATTAAGCTAGTTGGCTGCGACATATATACCAAAAATGGTGTTATGGTACCAAATAGCCCGTTTTACGGTAGTTAAAATATTCACTGTTTTAGACTTTCACGGTTTTTTACTACACTTAAAGTACTGACAACCCGTAAGTACTTTATGTATAGTTAAAATATTGTTAAAACGTAACATACAGTATGTCATTTTATAACAATATTTTTTACAAAAAATTAAATAGTATATGTATGTTACTTATAAGAGGACGAACTTGTTTTGTGATAGGAACAATGAATACCTGATTATAGGGATGTTATGGATATTAAATTAACAAACATACCTGCCAAAGCGGCGAAAATAATTCCTAATTTCAACATGGTAATTGGTCGATCGTTTCGTTACTGTTCATAATTTGCTAATTCATGTGTTTTTATAGAGTCAGTTATCTATCGTCGTCATAACCGATTACCAGATGAAACGATATGATAAACTACTCTTTTGAACGACAATTGAGAGATAAAATCTTTTAATTTATGATTAAACGTCCGACAGAATTTCGTTATCGTTTTCCGCTTGGCGTTGGAACAAAACTTGAAATTTTGACCCCTGCTGAAAATAATTAAGTTAATACTTACAGAATGAGTACCTACCTAAGAGAAAGTCTGTAAGTGGTGGATGTAACTGTTGACAAGTTGTGTAGCAATCGGTTGTCCTGGTATGGTCACGTGATGCGTAGGATTGAGGAAAATGTCGTTGGGACTATTTTGAGTATGAATGTAGACGGGTATAAATAATAATAAATATAAACAAAAACGGAATTATCAATTAGGCCATTCAGCATCTGTTGCAAGTCATTCAGTGATTCAGCCAGTAAGACGATGTCATTTATTAATGTTACATAATTTTTGAACAAAGATCAATTTAATTTAAAAACACTAGCGATTTCAACTTTATCACAATCAAATAAATTAATGTCAACGTCATTTCTAAGAAAAGCAAGTTAGACACTAAGCGTATATAAAGTTAGTCAAAGCCAATTATTATTTTTATTTTATACTACTGTACTGCAAACATTTTATCGGCGCTCGCTTTATTTCATTGTCGTTGTGTGTAATTTTACTGCTGTTAATTTACCGATGAAAAATTTTTTTGTGGGGCAGATCAGAATGATGTAGGTACAGGACACGTGGTAAACTTTTCTGCGTCGGTGTCCCGTCCACGCTGTTTAGCTTAGACATTATTTTGTCTACGAGAATTAGGTAGGCACATATTCACTTGCTCATTACTCATGTGGCACTAAAAGAACTGATAAAAATGGCTTATTGCTTTAAACAAATCAAAAAAGTCAATCAGAGATTCAGTATTAAATCATTGACATGTTTGCGATAAAAGTTTGATAAAATCACAAAAAACCGGCCAAGTGCGAGTCGGACTCGCACACGAAGGGTTCCGTACCATTGACTATATTTATATTTGTTGTTATAGCGGCAACAGAAATACATCATCTGTGAAAATTTCAACTGTCTAGCTGTCACGGTTCATGAGATACAGCCTGGTGACAGACAGACGGACAGACGGACAGACGGACGGACAGACGGACAGACAGCGAAGTCTTAGTAATAGGGTTTCGTTTTTACCCCTGAGGGTACGGAACCCTAAAAATGATTAAAATCATAAAAGATTGTAATTGTAAGATTTGCCTCAATCGTACTTATAGGAACATGATCATTTCGTCCTTATCAGTCGCTACTTATAAGAGTGATGGCGCATCGTAAGGTCATAGAAACGAAAATAAAATAAAAATTACAAACGCCAGAGAGACCTACTGCAGGTCCATAAACTGTTTACCTGTTAGTACCTATATGAACTCAGTGTGTCATCAAAATTTCATTACCTATTAAATAGGTAGTGTACTTGAATCAGTTTGTTTTAGTACCTTCAATACAAGTTAAATTATTATCTTTAACTTAGGTAGTTTCTTTGTATGTGCTAGGTCAAATTAGGTGAGGCTGAGATTTAATTCAAGTAATCTAGAAGGCTATATACTCCAATAACTTAATGATGTAGGTAAAGTCAAGGAAAGCCAAGAAAATAAGTAATTAGGTAAGTAATAAAATTTGTTTATTTCTTCAAAAAACAATCGATTTTATTAAAACGGCCAGATTCGTCCGGAGTTGATTCTGTAGACTGAGGATACAGTTATCCTGAAAAAAAAAACGTACTTTAGTTACTCTTTTTATCAAATCAGTTCAAGCCAGAATCGACAGTGGCGACCACCAGAAAAGTGCCGAGACAATGAAGCTCGACGAAGTCCCAAAGAATGAATTTAACTGTCTTGGATCCCGCAACGAAATTAATCAGAAAAGTATAGTGGAGGAGTAGGAAAAAACCGCAATTTCCACTTCCCTCCATATCAGCAGGAGACAGAACGAAACAAGGCCAATAGGCACAAAGGGACGTTTACAGCTGGCATAGGCCCAGTTGCCTAGCACCACGGATAAATATTAACATTAATGGGTCCTAAGTTGTGATTTGTTATATTTGATTCCAATAATAGGTATGGCAAAAACGCTTGAACGCACGGAAATTTGCTCTAGTTTCTACAAGGTCTGTATAGTAAATTACTCCGGATGTAACCTGTACACTATCCAACATAATATTGAGTTCGTTTTGCCAAAGACTGCACTCCCATAAAATTTGATGTGCTGATTGTTTATATTCGCAGTCACATGTGGAACATTGACAAAAAGGCGAGTCAACAAGCTTGAAGGAAAATAATTTACTCTTAAAGTTACCATGACCGGTGAGAAATTGGGCAACACAGTAATCAACCTCCAACCATGTCCTGGCCAGCCGCTCACGAACGGATAGAAAGAACTGGTGGAGGTGTTAAATAAATACTTGTAAAATTTTAGAATTTTGACCCTCAAAAGATTCCAAAGGTTTGGTCTAAAACAAAAAATGATCTTTGTTATGGGTTCTTTTACACCCATTGCAATGTAAAAAGAACATCCCCGGAATCTGGATTTAATTCCAGATGATGGCAATATACTCGCCACTTAGTACATGGGACGTAAACATCACTGGCGAAATGTGGGTGTACTGTTAGGTACACTTCTGCATAACCCTTCAGGGATTACAGGCGTGATGTTATATTAGGATCAAGCCTCGTATCCACTAAGCAACAATTGACGCGCAACACGTGACGCTCAACATGTTCGGCAGCGTTGCACAACATCGCTCGACGTTGCCAGCTGGCGCGCAACATCACACAACAAAACAAAAGTTGCTAAACAAAAGTTCCGCGCTGACTTTCAACACGTTAAGCAACATGTTGTACAACATGTCGTGCGCCAAATGTTGCCTAGTGGATACGCGGCTTCAGGTAAAAACAGTAAGTACTAGTTACATACCCGTTTGTTTTATCTATGTTTGTGTCACCAACGAGTAAAGCATCTCCTGTACATTGATTCAGGTTCATTTGTGTTAATGAACTGCATGGATATCCTACTAGATTACTGTTGGACAAAGATGCTGCAAACAGCTCGTAGGCTCGGTTATGGCTACAAGAGTGGCTGTAGCAGCCTGGTTGGTTGCTTCCCCCGTTGACATAGAAATTTACTTGACCAATTTCTGTTCCAATACCGAGACCTATACCAAGAAGATCTAAACCATCTGTGTGGATAACTTCGACGTAATCAGCGTCACTTTGTGTCAAGCCCCCAGAAGTGATCCCCCATCCATTGCCGGCTGGATCCAATCCTAGAAATCACAGTACACGTGGTTAATAAGTAAAAAGTTTTGAGTAGTTGTACAACAAGTATATGTATGAAGGCCAGGAAGGAGTTTGTACCGTATTTATCAATATAGTTCTAAAAATAAAGCTTAATAACCATAATGTGAACTCTCAGCAAAAGTGACGACTTCAAGATAAGCACTTATTGTATTTCGAATACGAACATTTTTGTTTTACAATACATTGTTTTATTTATAACATTACCCTTTAATCGTCTTTAAAACAATAAAAAAAAATACTGATTCATGGACATAAAAATAAACTTCATTATTTAGGATGTCCTTACAAGTTAGTATCACGTTGCAAAAACTTTAGAAATGAGTCCAACTCCTAATAAATGTAAATACTTATATAGATGCAAATTAAATTCATTTTAAAAATTGTTCAAGACAGAGTACCTATTCCCATTCCAAGATAAAACCATTCTAGCGATTTGAGGTTGATAACAATACTGACTTACAATGTAACTTATATTTAAATTGTAAAATAAGGTGTTAAATACATTGACTATGAAAATATATTTTGAATTAATTATAACTAATTGATCTGGTGGCTTTTCATGACGTCTTAAAGCAGGGTTGTTTCAATTCCAGTGTGGGTAAGAGATGGAGCTATAGAAGACGTCTAGCGCCATCTCCTTCCCAGTCTGGAATAAAATTAAGACAATCCTGCTTCATCAGATAAGTACTGTATCAGCAAAAGTCACAATAATTGTTTTGATAGTTGTCATTTTAATCGAGCTGTTTTACGGATGTTATGCCACATCAGTGGACCACATATTTAGTGGTTATGCTAAAAAATAATATAAGAATAGTGTGTTATGACTCAAATGTGCCAAATATTCACTGCAAAACTATGATATATTACCAAAATACTGGGTGTAAACGGACGCTCCACAAAGCCATCGACAAAGCATTATGTACTTACATCAAACCAAGTATCTTTACATATATATTATTGCTAGGAAACGACTTGTTTTGTTGGGTGAAAATCACGTGGCACGGTAGGACTCAATGTATCGCACTAAAAACATTGTTCTGATGGATGGATTGAAAACTAGTAGTCATGGAGGTGTTTAAAATAAAATAAAATATTAACATTGAAACAATGTATTCAACAAAAAAACTTGTGAAAAAGATGAAACTTTGACCCCATTAAGGTCTAGGACAAAAAAAATTATCGCAATAACGGGAAGCACAAGTGCCTTTCGGGTTCTTGATAGACTCTTTATTAAAGAAAAGTACCACTTACCAGTGATTCTACCAATTGTTTCTTCTAGTTGTCTGCTAGCCATGCCGGCAACATGAGCTCCAAGGCCAAAGCCAACCAAGTGAAATCTTGACTTATCGGCTACCCAATCATGGTATTGTACCCTTAACCGTGTCATAAACGTGGCAAATTCAGTAGCTATTAATTGAACTCTTCCTGCTGCTAACGCGTAATCTGTACTAGCGTAGTCTTCCCAGTCAACCTCTATGATCTGATCTTGTTGTCGATGGGTTAAAATTTCTAAAATAAATCGTCACACTCGCATTTTAATAATGTAGTGGGATAATATAGGCCAAAGGGAAAAAACTATTTAGATGATGAAATAGTACTTACCGTTTCTGATTAGTAAATTGAAAGCGTCCGACGGCCTTCCAAGGTGCCCATGGATCAATATAATTGTATCGCCACCAGCATTGTCCAACATGGCGCTGGCTGTTATGTCTCTTCCAAGTGGGTTCCACCTTAATAGAAACGAATTTATATATAGGTTATTTTACAATGACTTTACATTTATTAAGGCAACGACTTAGGCGTCGACTAGTGTAAATGAAGATGGGTATTAAAATGAGTTCCAGCAGTGGTGATTTGGAAAAAGGAGAACCTATTTATTAATTTGACAGGGTACAAAACTCTAAATAATCATGAATGGGAAAGTTCACAAGTGAAATATTTATTTGTATACTTTTAAACATCTATAAAAAAATGAAGCATTTTTTTTGTTTTTGTCCATGCATGAACAATGTTAAAAATACGGTGGGGCCAACGGGATTTTATTTTTATTCTTCCTAAGATTTTTCTACATGATGTTACTCAAATTTGAAATTCGACGGCATTTTTTTTTTATTGTACGAGCGGGACCAATCTACTAAAGAAAATGACTTAAAAATGATAATTTAGTAAACTGATCCCGCGAGATCCAAATGAGCGGGATCAATTTACTAAAGAGCCATTGATGCATAGCAGGTTACTTACTGGTTGAATAGTTTATATGAAGTCCGCTGTCCATAACACACTGGAACATTGAATTAAAATAATTAATTACAAACATTCATGGGGATTAACACAAATATAGATTAACTGCACCTTATTGATTGATTCGGTTTAGTTTGTTGGTTGAATCGATTTCCAAGTCAGGTGAAGTGTTATTGGGTTCTTCGTCAAATCTCTGTGATATGTATCTCTGTGAATATCTCTGTAGCAACCAGGAGTCTAGATTTGGGCAATAAGATCGCCACTTTTACATGGTACGTTAAGATAGCTGGCGATATGTTGGTGTAGAGTTCTAAAAGTCAGGTGTACTTTTAGTACTCTACACCTACTTATCGCCACCTAACCTAGCCCTGCAACCGGTGTGATATTTTGTTAAGATAATTATTATATTATACAGTGTTTACCAGAAAGTTGTAGTCATATTTCAGGGTGTCACAAACCTTTCTGGCAAACGCTGTATATAGTACAGCAGACAGGTACACCTGAGAAGGTTCTCGTTAGGCAGTAGGTTCGAGGCAAGTCCTCGAACCTACTGCCTAACGAGAACCTTCTTGGAAAGTTTGGAAAGTTCCATAGTATCTCATGAATTGTTCCGTATTGTTACACAAAATAGAATTTTATTTTACCTGCAATAATTTAAGTACAGTAAAATGGGGCTATTTGGGTTTTGAGGGCTGTTCGGGACGACCCAGAATTTTGAACAATAATATCGATAACTGTCCGTTGGTGTATATGGTAGACGTTATTTTACTAACTAGAGTTTAGCAATACATTGATTGGCTGTTACTGAGAAACTCCTGATGGAAAAACCCAATAATTAATTGTTTTTTTTGGTAAATATACCAAAAATGGTGTTAGGTACCAAATAGCCCCTAGACACCCAAATAACCCCGTTTTACTGTATGTTACTTTTAAGAGGACGAACCCGTTGTGTGATAGGAACAATGAATACCTGATTATAGGAAATGATTAGGATATTAAATTAACAAACTTACCTGCCAAAGCGGCGAAAATAATTCCTAACTTTAACATGGTGTTTAGTCGATCGTTTCGTTACTGTTCATTATTTGCTAATTCGTGTGTTTTTATAGTCAGTTATCTATCGTCGTCATAACCGATTACCAGATGAAACGATTTGATAAACTGCTCTTTTGAACGAGAATTGAGAGATAAAATCTTATATTTTATTATTAAACGTCCGCCATAATTTCGTTATCGTTTTCCGCTTGGCATTGGAAAAAAAAAAAAACTGGATAGATATTTTGACCCCTGCTGAAAATAATTAAGTTAATACTTACAGAATGAGAACCTACATAAGAGGAAGTCTGAAAGTGGCGCCGGTGACTGACAAGTTGTGTGGTAATCGGTTGTCGTGTTAAGGTCATATACCTACATAGGAGGGGTATCCATCGGCGTCGAGTCGACTTTGAAGTACCTAGGACTCGTCCTCGACAGCCGGTGGAACTTCGTGGAGCACTTCCGACGTTTGGCCCCCAAACTGGAACGGACTGGGGCTGCCTTCAGGCGGCTCCTGCCCAACCTGGGGGGGCCGAACGCCTCCTGCCGGAGGCTCTACGCGGGAGTCGTGCGGTCCATGGCTCTTTACGGGGCCCCGGTGTGGGCGCGTTCATTGAGGCGGCGAGCCGCCCACTATCTGAACGCGCCCCAAAAGGTGGTAGCCGTGAGGCTGGCCCGGGCGTACCGCACGATCTCCCGCGAAGCGGCGAGCCTCCTTGCCGGATTGCCGCCATGTAATCTGGAGGCGATAGTCCTCGCGCGCCTGCATGAATGGCGCGCGGAGGCGCTACGCCCCGGGGGGAAACTCCGCTGCACAGACTTCCGGCGGGATCTCATGGCAACATGGAGAGAGCGACTGTCGCAACCCCGTGCAGGGCACGCCACGATAGTGGTGATAAGTCCCCTCTTTGAGGAGTGGCTTGAGAGACGCCAGGACGTCCTCACCTTCCGCCTGACGCAGGTCCTCACCGGACACGGAATTTTCGGGAGGTTCCTGCACCGAATCGGGCGGGAGGAGACGCCCGGGTGCTTCCATTGTGAGGATCGACCGGAGGACACGGTGGAACACACGGTGGAGGTGTGCCCCGCTTGGGCGGAGCACCGCTGTGTCCTCGAAGCGGCGATCGGCGGCGGCGACGTCTCGCGTCCGGCCCTGGTGCAAGCCATGGGCCGGAGCGAGACGGAATGGGACGCCGTCACCTCCTTCTGCGAAGCAGTAATGCTAGAGAAGGAGGTGGCGGAACGTGAGAGGGAGAGAACCTCTCAACGTCTCGGCCGCCGCGGGAGACGCCCCAGGCGTCGGGGGCCACCACCACGTGGCCCCCGGCCACCGTAGGCGCGGGCCTGTGGACGGTGGGCTATAGGCTAGCTCGCCGTCCGTCCGTCTCATGACGACAGGCCGTGTCGACGGCGCATTCGTGTTCCACGCGCGCCTCAAAGAGAGTAAGAGAAAAAGGAAGGGGTCCGTAAGGACCGATGCCTGCCGGGGTTGCGGGACAGTTCGAAAGAGATACCGCGGCCCCGGAACACAAAGGGCACATAGTTTTGAGGTATGATTGTGGATGGGTATAAATAATAATAAATAAAGAGCAAAATGGAAGAAGAAGACATGCTGCTCCGACTTCGTATAAATTGGGATAAGGGCAGGAAAATAATGATAATTTCCAAATATTTTTTTCATAATAAAATCCATCGTTACGGCAAACAAAAAAAACACAATTACAGAGAAAATGTAGAGAAATTGAACGTTTTCCCGCTTAAAAGATGTGATTGTAAATCGAAAAATCTTTATAGCTAAAATATACCGACTTTCAAAAAACACAAAAAGTTTACAATAGCTTTAGTTTGGGAAGTCCGAGGGCGTCCCACCTTGCAGTCTCCACTCAAGAACACAACGACACGTCATCGGTTCTACGCTAACATGGTCGTCCCATTGTAACTTTAGCATACTTATTCAGAGGGCTATATCGACAACCTTGGATCTCTGTCGGATCACCTCATTCTGGATGTAATTCCTCAGAGAGACTCCATGTAGCCCGTTTCATAGCTCGCTGAGCGTTCTTAAAATGGAAACATGGTCCACGTTTCGGCCCCGTAAGTCATAACAGGCAGGACGCACGGAAGACCTTAGTCTTTAGTGGGTCCTGCCTAGTCTTTAGGCTTTGTGGAATACGTGGTAAGAAGATCCAACACAGCTTCTCAAATACTGCCCAGCCAAGCTGAATTCTTCTGTTAGCTTCCCATTCTAAGTTTCTCAAAGTTGTTATTACCAAACTACAGAGTTAGCCCGAGGTAAACTTATCCCTTGAATAACCTCGAGAGTCGAGATTGCCATTGACAACAATATATCATGGGGTAACGTGTTCGTTGAAAATAACCTGGGTTTTGTCCAAGTTTAACCTGAGACTAATGCGTATTAGAGAATCAATTAGGCCATCCAACATCTATTGCAAGTCTTTCAGCGATTCAGCCAGTATGACGATGATATTTCAACTTTATCACAAACAAATAAATGTCAAAGTCATTTTTAGGAAAAGCAAGTTAGGTGTTAAATGTACGCAAAGTTAGCCAAAGCCAAATATTATTTTTTTCTTTTACTACTGTACTGCAAAAATTTAATCAGCGGCGGCACTCGCTTTATCTGGGGGCACGGTAGTGGCCCCGCCAAGACGAGTCAAGTGAAGCACAAGGGCACTACCTACCTTTTCTCGAAGTGCTTCGTCATTTCGGTTTGGATTGTACCAGATAAACAAAATTCTCGAGATATATTGCCAATAGCGAATTTATTAAGCGTATTAAGTTTTAATTGCATAGCTCTTATACTTTAGATTTTATTGATGTATAAAAAACCCTGATTTCGTCACTAATGATCATCAAAATATATATGGTACATTCCAATGTCCTAGAAAGCTGAAATTTGGTTTGCAGCTATAATTAGTACACAAACAACAACAAAAATATAAAACTAAAAAAAAAAACAAAAGTGATTTACAAAAAGTAATGAAATCCCACCAAAAACATTTTCATGTAAAATGTTGCCAAGACAAGACAATTTATGACTCGCACAGTCGCACTGTCAAAAAGTTATCAGAGGGCTTAGTGCGAGTTTCATAATAAAATTCGAGTAATGTTTCGATCGCGTAAAACGAGTTTACGTTAACATTTACGTTGTCTGTAATGACAATAGAATGCCTTTATGAAAGTGAGATCCGTTTGGAGCACATCGCTAACGTTTGCATGTTTATCGCGAGTGTAAGTTATAATTTTGACAGTTTTGACAGCTCGAATACGAAACGCGAGCGTGAAAAGTTGTCACTTAAGATTTTGTGGTGAGAACATCATGAGAGTGGTGAAATAACAAAGTAATTTAATTTAATTTCAAATTGTGAATGAAACTTACCATGGAATCTCGTATAATTTCGTTTGGAGAATGTTTGACACCGCAAAAGCACAAGATAACCGTAATTTAACGCCACAAAAACGTAAACAAGGTTACGTAAACAAAGATATAGTGCTCCACCACAAACAACTCGGGCATTATATATTATTATTAGCATTTGCTTAGATCTCCATGCCTAAAAAGTAACAAACTTAGTTTTACAAACTTCACAGATGGATCACTCACTACACACCAAAATATATAAATTACACTAACTGCTCCATTTATGTCACCAGCATTTCAAATAAGGACGAGCTAGTCTTTATTTTTAACAATAATATTCAAAACTGTAACACAAACTTTTGTAAACACAAACAAAACTAATGACCATTGACCACAGATAAGGAATGTCGTCTAACTTCGTTCTATAACCACCACTAATTGAATAATCGCTTCTATTATGAACACAAAATACGAATGTCAGTTTATTTTGGCCGGTTATTAATGTACGCAACACTCGTCTTGGTGAATTAACGCGAAACGAATGAATGTATTCTAGGATCGCACACTCGCAAGCTAACGATTGTCGATGCGGCACCGGCACTAAGTAGTTCTGACATATTACGCTAGATGGCGCTTGCCCAGCGCCATACAAATTTGCTTAAACGTTAACGCGCTCGGATGCGGTGAACTAAAAAAACAAAACTCGCACTAAGCACACAGATCTCATGTAGAGCCAAGCATTTAACTCTACATGCCTTGACCTTGACCCCCCTTGACCCTTGACCTTTCTCTAGACCTTGGTCTAACTTCACAAACTCTACACCTTGTAGTCAATTATGTGGCTTGGTCATTTCGGTACATTCACGGCGTAAGGTAAAATAAATATTCACTTTTCTGTTACACAATTTCTTAGTAACGAAACGACCAAGCCACATATTTTGACTATAAGGTGTAGAGTTTGTGAAGTTAGACCTTGTAGAGTTAAAAGCTTGGCTCTACTTGAGATCTGATAACTTTTTGATAGTGCGAGTCATATGGTCTCGTCTTGGCAACATTTTACATGAAAATGTTTTTGGTGGGATTTCAATGTCTGATAGCAGTTTACTGAAAGGTATATGTAGGTTACCAGGAAGCGAGGCGCTACCGAGTAACATTCCATTATTTAGACACAATTGTGATCGCTCATCCAGCATTTGCTGCAATTGATACGAACCATTGACAAGCGAAGTTTGACGAGAAAATCCGTCCAAAGTAAAGTTTCGTGATATCGTGACGAATGACAAGAAAATCCGCAATTTTCCGCTAATTTTCTGCTGTTAATTTACCGATGAATTTTTTTTGTGGGGCAGATCAGAATGATGTACAGGACACGTGGTAAACTTTTCTGCATCGGTGTCCCGTCCACCCTGTTTAGCTTAGACATTATTTTTGGTAGAGTAAGATCACTGAGTAGCTTGGTGATTTTAGCACCTGAAAGAAATTTGTTCCTAACTATGTATTAACCTACCATGTTAAAATTGTAAAAGTATCTGATTTCCTAAATTTGAGTTTTCAAACCGTCGAGGGTAGGTTGAATATGGATTCATAAATAAATTGGTAGGTAGTAGAAATAATTAATTATGAGTTATGACTAAGCTCAAATGATCGTTCGCTAAGTTCATTTCGATTACCTCGTTTGAGTACCTTTTATTTAGCTTTTACTTTTATTCAGGTGAATTACTTATTTTTCCAAAATAAGTAGTTTCTTTATCATGTTGTAAAATTGATTTCGTTACCTAAACTCAAATAATTACTTTGCATAATCACGGCAAAATCTTGACAGACATAGCCAGGGAGAACGGTGTTAACGTAGGTAGTTTGATTGTACACTTTTATATAAAAACATAGGTACTAATCATTAGTGCGTATTATATTAGTATTATTTATTTCTGTTTTATTGTTGTAGTGAAAAACAGTTGTTCCATAGGTACAGCGATTTGAAGAGGAGAGTTCTTTGCAACACCATCAAAGAACTGGTAGACCACGACTTGTGACACATCGCAGCGTCTAACCATTGTAATGGAGTAGGAAGAAAATGGATTTCAGCCGACGAACCACTATACCGGTATATTTGAGACAAGTGTTGACACTGTCCGTCGTGCTCTTTATAGTGAAGGGCTGCGTTATCGGAGGCATGCTGTGAAATCCTTGCTCACGGGAAACCATAAAAGGAAATTTTGGGTACATGTTTAATTACAGTACTTCCAAACATCCTCATATGACTAATATATTCGTACTGCTCGTATGGTGCTTTATTATTTCATCATCAGCCTACAGCAGTCCACTGCTCTGGATATAGGCCTCCTCAATCGCACGCGACTCAACTCGATTCTCAGCAACTCTCATCAAGTTGCTTGAACACGAGTCTTTTAGCGCTACGTTAAATCGGGGTTGCCAATTAATAAAAAAACTATTATTTAGTAGAAATTGATCCACCTACACCATCATCCGAAAAACAAGAAGTTAAGACTGGCCCTTTTTCAAGATTTCAAATATGGACTACCTAGAAAATATAACAGTTCGTCGTACGCGCGTTCGAACCAATTCGGACCCTGCTCCAGACGACAATGACTCAACATCACATATAATCGAGTGCACTGCTAGTAGCATGCCTGCCTTATCATTTGACGACGACTATGATCAAGTACAAGCTTTAAAGGAGGAAATTCAAAAACTTGTATCTCAATTAGATAGTGCTCACAAGGAGATAGATATATTGAATCTAGAAAATAGTAAACTTAAGTGCACAAATGAAGACTTGATTAAGAAAAACCAATTATACAAAAAAGTAACAACAATTAGCCCAATTAAAATAAACCAAAGTACTCCAAAGCGAAATCCTCATCTTACAAACTGTAAAACAAAACAAACACAAACTGATGTACAGCTATATATACCCAAAAGCACCCAACAGAGTTTTGTTCAACAAATTAAAATAAATAAACCGCCATCTGAAGGCTCTTACTTACCAGACAAGGAACCTAAGGTTGTCTACAATGTTCTGCCATCACACATAACTACAGAGGGCACCACGACTACAGAGCACGCAATGGGATCGACGACTCAACATAAACTAATTTTGGAAAACACATTTTTCAATAAAGTATGTATAATTAGTGCTAATAATGTAAATAATATATTAGGAATAGCCGAAAACACTTTCCCGAACGCCAAAATCTGTCACTACTGTATGCCCAATGCGGGTACAGCAGAGCTCCTCGCATCATTGGACAAGAAATTAGTAGATTATACTTTAAATGACTTTTGTATAGTCCTCCTCGGCGAAAAAGACTTTTTAGAATCCAATAATTATGAAAAATTGGTCAATCACATAAAATGTAAAATCGAAAATGTAATGCATACTAATGTTATTCTATGTTCTCCTAATTTTAAACTTAATTGGAATGTTAACTTATTTAATACTAGAATAGAAGCTTTCAATCGACTTTTGAACCAAAGTAATCAGACTTTTAAATATGCGTGTTTGTTTGATACCAACAAACACCTGGAATATAATTATAAAATGTTTTCTAAACATACAGGCAAAGTTAACAATAGGGCTATTGTAAATATCTTTCAGAACTTAAATCGCTACATACAGCTATCAGTAGACTCTGAATATGAAAATAACCGTGATAGTTTAAGTATAGTTGATAAGCACGAAATCAATAAAATCGACCAGTTACAACCTGGTACCATTCCCTACTACTTTAAAAAAAAGATAATGGTGGATAGAGATACATTTTTTCGTGGATAAACATCTGTCATCTGTAGCACATCTAAACGAGTCTGTAGATAGTTCAGTGTCGAATCGTTTAAACATTTTTCATCAAAATATGTGTGGCCTGAATAATAAAAAAGATGTGTCAGAAATATATCTAGATAGCTTGAGTAGCCCCTCGAATTACTTGTGTATTAGTGAGCATTTTCTTAACGAAGACCTAGTTAATTTGTTAAATCTTCCAAAGTACAATGTTGCATCGTATAATACCAGAGTAAATAAACTGAGAGGAGGGACTATCATCCTAGCAGAAACGGATAGGGAATTCGAGGAACTGCCCATTGCCAAAAAAATATATAAAACGGACTGTTTTGAAATATGCTGTGTCAAGGATGTTTCAACTGGCCTGTCTGTGTGTTGTTGTTATCGTACGCCTTATGATAAAAACTTAGACACTTTTATGGTAAGGCTCGAAAAACTATTAGAACATTTCTTTAACAAGAACTGTGTTATTTGCGGTGATTTTAATATTGACTTATCAACTGACAATAAAAAAAGAAACGACTTATTAAATCTATTGACATGTTACAATTTTAGACCTCTAATTAGTACAACTACATTTATTCGAAATGACTCACGATCTTGTATAGACAATATCTTCACCAATCTGTCAGATGAACGCGTTATAAGTTGCGAAGTTGACCACAATGGCTTGGCAGATGGACATGCAGGACTACTATGCAGTACAGCATTCAGAAGTAGCGAAGTAAGTAGGAATACAAAAACCAGTAGTGTTCAAATCACCAAACGGATTTTTAATGCAAATACAAGGAGCAACTTTAGAAATTTGCTATTAAATCACGACTGGAGTGATTTCGGAATAAACTCATTTTTAAAGCAATTCGAAGAAATGTTTACACGCTGTTTTAAGAAAAGAAAACTACAGGTACACTTAACGCGTAACACGCAGGTGCGCTGGATCACTAAGGGTGTAAAGGTCTCTAGTAAGATGAAACGATTTTTAAATTCTGGAATGGGGAATAGACAAAATGTCACTCTGATTGACTATAGGCAAAAATACTTAACTCTGTACAGGAAAGTAATAAATATGGCCAAAAAGCTATCAGTACTGTCTGAATTATTAAAATCTACGAATATTTCAAAAGATGATGTTTGGAAAGTTATAAACAAACATAGAAACAAGAGTGCCAAAAACAATACAAAACTAATTTTAAAATCAAATAATATGATTGTGTCAGAACCATCTGATATTGTGAATATCCTTGCCCAGCAGTTCCAACTTAGGCCATCAGCTACTACATGCACAGGGGCTGCCATGGATATTCTACGTAAAAGTGCAAAAAGAGTTACTAATGACCTTATTCTAGACCCTGTCACCCCCCTTGAAATATTCAAAATAGTGCAAAAAATGGACGACAAAAAATCTTGTGGCTATGATGACATAAATATAACAGTAATTAAGGACAATATAGATGTATTAGCGGAACCTTTAAGCAATTTTTTATAATAAGTGTTTTGATGAAGGAATTTTTCCAGATCAACTGAAGATAGCCAAAATAATACCTGTACACAAAAAAGGTTGTAAAACAGACCCTAAGATGTACAGACCAATCTCATTACTACCCATTCTCTCAAAAATTCTTGAAAAGCTAATTAAAACTAGATTACTCAGACATTGCAATCAGAATGGAGTGTTAAGTAGAAGACAATTTGGTTACCAGAAAAACGTTGGGACACAAGACGCAATTTCGACTTTAATTAAGGACGTAGTTAGCAGATTAGACGACAAGCAGAAAGTAGCTGGGCTTTTCCTAGATTTAAGTTCAGCATTTGACACGGTGGATCACAATCTACTGCTTGAAAAACTTGAGCACTACGGTGTCAGGGGCAAAGTATTGACACTTCTCACGTCATATTTAAAAACAGGAAGATGTTCGTGGAGATCAAAGCCGTGGTGTCACGGACAAATTCCTCAGGAAAAAGTTGTTCAAGTGAAGAAACTTACAGGTCTCAATTGTCTCCGGTGCACACTGGCGTACCACAAGGCTCCATATTAGGCCCGATATTTTTTATTGTGTTTATAAATGATCTCATACAACACATGCGGGAAGAAGCTGCGGGATCTATCCAGCTTGTGGTGTTTGCCGATGATACCAATGCCGTTGTCTCGGCTGACAATATACACAATCTTAATTCCATTGTTAATGTAACCTTAGATATTTTCCACAGCTGGTTTGCTGTTAACGGTCTTAAACTTAATGCCAGTAAAACTAATGTTATGCTTTTTCGTTCCACTTCCAATAATAAGGATAGCATCAACTGCGTCATAAATGGAGAAATAGTGAACGTGGTCCAGGTGGTTAAGTTTCTAGGAGTTTATATCGATAGCCAGTTAAAGTGGAAACAAGAGCTAACACACCTGGAGAAAGCAATTAGTTCTGCCTGTTACGTATTAAGAAGTCTAAGAAACGAGGTAACCATAAAACATTTGAAAATGGTCTATTACGCATTAGTTGAGCCAAAACTGAGATACAGCATACTTTTTTGGGGAGGAAGTTATGATTACAATACTCAAAAAGCTTTTGTGATTCAGAAAAGAGCAGTCAAAACCATAGTTAGGATTCAACAGCAAGAATCATGCAAGCCTCATTTTAATGAGTTAAATATATTGACTGTCCCAAGTTTGTACGTTTTGGTCCTGCTTAGCCACTTATCAAAGTACATCTTTGAATATGAAACTGAAGATGAAAGGCAAAAAAGAGAGAGTACAAGAAGAAAGGATCTACAGATGAAGCAAGTGCCTCACCTGAATGTTGCAAAGCATACCACAAGTCTATAAAAATTTTCAATAAACTGCCGACAGAAATAAAAAGTCAAGTGTATACAAGTGGGTTTCAGAGTACGCTTAAACGGTTTTTGTTAAACAAGTGTCTATATGTTATTGATGAATTATGAAATAATACAACATTCGAAAGTATAATTTACTGACTTGAAATGGACATTTTTATTGTATTTTATGAATTGACACCATGTGACATGACATTAATTTTAAATTTTGTATAATTCTTTTTTTTTAATTATTATTCTTATTATTATTCCGATTTTATTTTAAATTAATTTGGTTAATTTGATTGTAATTATTTTAATATGAATTGCATGTATATTGTTTGATGTTTTGTTTGATGTTCATTATACATAATTTACAGACATTCAGACACGATGTAAAAGGCAGGCTTTTCCAGGGCATCGCAGAGGTTCCAGGAGAAGTCAGCAGCACTGTGATCCTTGAGGTGTTGAGCAAGAAGCTGTCCCTTACAACTATCACAGCATCCTCCATAAAGGTCTGCCACAGACTTGGCATGGCCAAAAAGGATCACCATAGGCCCATTCTAGTCAAGTTCTCGAGATATGACGACAGATCTGCGGTTTGGAGAGCAAAGACAGGGCTGAAGGGGTCATCCATCTCTGTCAAGGAGTTTCTGACTAAGTCCCGACAATCCATCTTTGGGAAGGCGCGGCACCACTTCACCATGCGGTCGTGTTGGACTCAGGACGGTGTCATCGTTATTAAAGCCCCTGATGGGACCAACCATAAGGTGACATCATTCGAAGAACTGAACCCGCTGCTGGTGAAGTATCCCGGGGTTCCAACGTCTGGAGATGGCCTGAAAAACAAGACGCGTTAGTTACGGTATTACTTCTCAATTATTATTAAATTCAGCACTCACGCAATAGATGCCCATTTAGTAATTAGTACTTTCTTACCGCTTAATTCGTTAACTTCCATTGTTTGTCTTAACCTGTATTTATTTTAATCTAGTAATATTGCATTGTAGTTCTGTATTAGTCTTTGTTCTCTTTCTACTCGCACGTCTCTGAGTTTACGTAACTAACTCTTGTAATTTCACCCTCAATAGGTCTTGTAGGTATTTTCACTTTATTTTGTTTTTCTTTTTACTTTACGTTTTAATGACAACAAACTATTGTCGTCGTGACAACAACTGACAAGCCGTGTTGTCAGTCAGAGTAAACGTCATAAGTGACGTTTACTTGGTTCGGATACGTTCACGAAATTATAACGTCTGTTGGTACAATGCTTGTAGAGGGACGTTCCGAATCTTTAATTCTTGTTTGTTGATGTAACGTTTCTTTAATTTATTTCTTAATTGTATGTGTGTCCACTGTAATTTGTAATGTTGATGTTAGCTGGCGGGTGGTGCAGAGATGCAAACGTCCTACCAGTATTCCGTGTAGTTTTCTTCATAATATTTATTTATATTAATTTTTATTTTGTTTTATTTTTAGCTGTTTTTATTGTATTTATTCATAACAATGACAACTTTTTCTGATCACGATTCTTTTTTCTCTGCCAACGAATCGACTGCCTCTTCTTGTGATGATAGCTTTTGTTCTGTTACTGAAACACTTAGTGAACTATTACGTCATAAATTCAACCAAAATACCGACCGACTGTTTAATGCTTGTCATATAAATGCTCAAAGCATTCCAAGCCATTACAATGAGCTCTGTGAAACTTTCTCGAATAACGACGTCCACGCTGTCCTGATCTCTGAAACTTGGCTAAAACCTGAACTTTTATCCACCACTTACCCTCTCCCAGGATTCGTTCTGTTACGGAATGACAGAGTCGGTAAGAGAGGGGGTGGGGTAGCTATTTATCTTCGTGCAGACTTTCCTTTTAAAATTCTCTCTACTTCTTCATGTAACGATTCAGCCGAGTTTCTTTTCTTGGAGGTTTGTGTCAAAGGATCAAAAGCCGTTCTTGGTGTTGTGTATTGTCCCCCGTCACTTGATTATTTCACCGAATTCGAATCGGTCCTAGAATCTTTGGGTTCGGAGTATGCACATCACATCGTCATGGGGGATTTCAACACAAATCTCCTTGCCCACAACTCCCATCGATCCCGTAAACTTCTCCATCTGGTCGAGTCAGCTAGTCTGCATCTGTTACCTCTCCAACCAACTCATCACAATACTACCGGTGATGATACTTGGCTCGACTTGATCCTAACCTAAAATCCTTCCCTAGTCTCCTCACATGGTCAATTTGACGCTCCTGGTTTTTCCCATCATGACCTTATTTTCCTGTCCTATGTCCTTAAACCTCCTAAACCCAAACCTGCATTCCAGTACAGGCGTGCCTTTGCGCGGATGAACAGTGAAAGGCTTTTACAAGACGCTTCTAATATTGATTGGACACCCCTAGAGGAAGCCACTACAGTCAACGATAAAGTCACTTTTTTCAACAATGTTGTAGTAAAGCTGTACGACACCCACGCTCCTATCAAAAGAGTCAAGCTGAAGCGCCCACCTGCGCCATGGATGAATAGGGGAGTTCGGATGGCGATGCGACGAAGGGATCGCGCGTTTCGGAGGTTTAAGAAGGATCGGTCGGAAGAGAATTGGACCCTCTTCAAAACTGCTCGCAATCGTTGTAATCAGATGATACGCAACGCTACACGCCGCCACATTCTTGATAATATCACTTCTGCTTCTCCTGCTGATATTTGGAAATTCCTTGGAACTCTAGGTATCGGCAGATCGCGGCATTCAGACGTTCCTAACACATTTGGCTTAGACGATCTGAATCGTCATTTCTCCACTGTTCCCACCCTTGATAGTCTAACCAAATGTCAAACTCTTGATTACCTTGCTGGTCTGACGCGACCCAATATTACTCCCTTTGCCTTCACCCCAGTCGATTCGGGAGAGATCAACAAGATTATCCTATCCATTAAATCCAAAGCCGTGGGCTGTGATAACATCAGTCGACACATGATCGTGACAGCTCTTGATCAGCTCCTTCCTGCCATTTCCCATATAGTTAACTTCTCCCTTTACTCCGGTGTTTTCCCTACCCTGTGGCGGAAAGCTCATGTTCGACCACTACCTAAGATCCCTAATCCCACACATCCCAGTCACTTTCGTCCAATTTCCATTCTACCCTTTTTATCCAAAGTACTCGAGGCCTGTGTACACAAACAATTCTCCCACTTCATTCACAAAAACTCCCTCATCAGTCCTTTCCAATCCGGGTTCAGGCCCGGGCACAGTACAGTTTCTGCTCTCCTTAAAGTGACTGACGATATAAGGCGAGGCATGGAAGACACTAAAGTTACGGTCTTAGTGCTGATCGATTTTTCAAATGCCTTCAATACCGACAGTCACGAAGTCCTTTTATCCATCCTCTCCTATCTCATGGTCTCTCCCGAGGCGTTGGAATGGTTTTCTTCCTATCTTCAGGGGCGTCAGCAGTCAGTTCTTGCTGGTGAGTCTAACTCCAGCTGGTGTAATCTTGAAACTGGCGTCCCTCAAGGCGGTATTTTATCTCCACTTTTGTTTTCTATTTTTATTGATCTCATAACTACCGAACTTCAGTGTGCGTATCATCTCTACGCTGATGACTTACAGCTTTACTGTCAGGCGGGTGTTGACAGCCTACCCGGTGCGGTCGAGGAGCTAAACCGGGATTTACGCGTAGTTAAAAACTGGTCTGATCGTTTCGGTGTGGCGGTTAACCCAACCAAGTGCCAGGCCATCATTGTAGGGAGCCCCTGTTAAAGTGGAGCGCTTATTGAAACCACCATAGCTGAGCAATCACTGATATTTATTCCTTTTGTAGGTACATGCATATATATTATTTTATTGCTACCCTCACATCTCCCTTCTTAACAAATTGAAAATATAATTATTTCACAAATTTTAGGTTTATCCAAAATCTTACTTTTATAAATTTCATGCAATGTATTTTAAGAGTACATTATTATTAAGAACTTACACCTAATTAAATTATACGACAATATAATATCATTTCATCCTTTCTTCACAAAGAAAGATAAAAGATATAAATGTAATTAATTAAGCATGCATAATGAGATACTTAGCATTTAGAATATATAACTAATTTTGTAAAAAAAAATACTTGTATAATAACATTTTTACTGTAAGTGTATTTAGATGTATTATTATGTATATATATTATATTTTATTACATTATTATCCTTTTTTTTTTAATTTTTAATTTATTTATTTAATATTAGATTATTTTCCAAATTGTAACTAAACTAAATTGGTCTTAGTGAATATACTAAAACACTATATAACATTATAAAATAAAAACAATTCATGCATAATTAATACTTAAGATAACAGGCGTACGAGGCAGCAGGGCAGGTAAGTATTTATGCAGACTCAGCTGGACTGCGGAATGCCCCATCTAATCGGCGGCCTCACTATCCTGCCAGAACGAGTTACATAATTATTATTATTATTGTTTACATTTTCGTTAATATTTACATCATTTTGAGTGCATTCTGTTGGTAGCTGTATGTCATCATAATAAAAATTGTATGTAGGCGTATCATGTCGGTTTTGTGAATCTTTAATTATGTGCCGACGGTTTCTTATCAGTTTTCTACCCGATAGTAATTGTATTTCATACGACCGGCCAGTTACTACTCGCGTTATTGTTCCAGGTTTCCAGCGCCTTTTATTTAATAATGTCGTATCTAGTATTTTAACCTTTTGTCCGACTTTCAATGTTTGAAGATTTTTTGCATTTTTGTCATAATAATATTTTTGTCTGTTTACTAATTTACTACGAACATTTTCTTGTAATTTTGGCTTTAATCTTTCATTGAAAATCGGGACAACACTACGTAATTTCCTACTTTGTAGCAGTTCAGCAGGAGACGGCAAGTCATTATCTAAGGGCGTATTTAAACACTCCAATAAGGCTAGGCGGTAATCCGAACTATCTTCGCTACTCTTTGAAATAATATTTTTTACAGTTTGTACTGTTCGCTCAATCATCCCATTCGATTGTGGGTAATGCGGTGATGACGTAACATGAATAAAATTCCATTCATTGGCAAAGTCTTTGAAACCAGCCGATATGAATTGTGGACCACAATCACTATTCACTATATTAGGTATCCCTTGACGACTAAATATATTTTTCATACAATTTATTACATATTGTGAATCAGTTTGCTTTAGTTCACTTATTTCAAAAAATTTACTGAAATAGTCCACCAACAGCAAGTAATTTAACCCTTTTAGCTGAAATAAGTCAACACCTACTTTCGACCAAGGTCGCTCCGGAACTTCATGTGGTTGTAGTTTTTCTTTTTGGTTATTTTTTCTGTACGTTAAACAAATATCACAGTTCGTGATTAAATTTTGTAATTCATTATTTATTGTGGGCCAAAAAACAGTTTCCCTTGCCCTTAACTTGCATTTTTCTAATCCTACGTGCCCTATATGTATTTTTTTTAATAAGTCTGATCTTAATTTTTTAGGTATTATCACTCTTTCGCCCTTCCAAATCAAGCCATATGCCACAGACAACTCCTCCTTATAATTCCAATAGGGTAAAACCACCTCCGGCATTTTATTTTTATCACTAGGCCATCCATTCAAAATGTATTGTTTTAAGTTAATGAGCTCTTCGTCATTTTCCGTTTGTTTTTGTAATTTAATGAAATATCTGTCGTCTATGTACTGATACTGAGAAGCGAGCTGTAATGTGTAGTTTTCGCTCTCGCGCGTAATCGCACAGACCTCGCCGTCGAACAATGCCGCGGTCTCGTGCAGCGCGCTGGCCGGCTCATAAGCACGTGACAACGCGTCAGCAATAAACAGGTGTTTACCGGGCTTGTAAACCAATTTAAAATAATATTTTTGCAGTCTCATTAACATTCGTTGTAACCGAGCAGGAGAATCTACTATTGGTTTTTTAATTATACTAATCAGTGGCTTATGGTCGGTTTCTATTGTAACATCGGGCCTCCCGTAAATATAGGCATGAAATCTCTCGCAAGCAAACACACACGCATACAATTCTTTTTCTATCTGCGCGTAGCGCTGTTCCGTATGAGTTAGTGATTTAGACGCGTAACAAACGGGTAACCCATTCTGCATGAGACAAGCACCTAACCCACTTTTACTTGCGTCTACTGATATAATTATGGGATCGGTCATGTTATAGTACTGCAGCACTGGTGCGGCAATTAAACAATTCTTTATTTCCTGAAAACAATTATCGTGTCTTTCATTCCAATGCCATTATGTTTCTTTCTTTAGTAACTCTCTAAGCGGTAAGGTTTTATCAGATAGATTTGGTATGAACGTTCCCACATAAGTAATTAACCCTAATAATCGTTCTATGTCTTTTTTATTCTGTGGCTTTGGCATGTTAATTATTGCTGTTAGATGACTTTCATCGGGGCACAGACCGTTTTTAGTAATTTTATGACCTAAGTACTTTATTTCTTGCAGACCAAACTTACATTTGCTTTTGTTTAATTTTAAATTTATTTTCCTACACCTATCTAGTACTTTCTTTAATCTGCTGTCATGTTGTTCTTTTGTATCTCCGTAAATTAATAAATCATCTATATACATGCAAACACCCTCAATATCATCAAAATTTTCGTATATTTTCTTATGAAATACCTCAGATGCTGAGCATATTCCATAAGGCATTCTCAGGAATTTGTATCTGCCAAAAGGCGTATTAAACGTGCAATAATCAGATGAGCTATCTAACTTTATATTCCAAAAACCAAATGAAGCATCTAAAGTGCTAAAATATTTCGCTCCAGACAGCTTTGACACTATTTCATCAAGTGTTGGTAACCTAAAATGTTCCCTTTTGATAGCTTGATTAAGCTCTTTTGGGTCCAAGCATATACGTAAGTCACCATTTGATTTTTTAACCACTGTTATACTGCTCACCCAGTCTGACGGCCCTTCTACTTTTGAAATAATACCCTGCGTTTCCATCTCATCTAATTTTTTCTTTACATCATCTTTTATAGCAAAAGGCAATTTTCGTGGGGCGTGGACCACTGGAACAACATTATCTTTTAGCTGAATTTTGTATTCTCCTGGCAAACAACCGACTCCTTCAAATACGTCTTTATATCGATGAATTAATACCGGATATTCTTTCTGATCACTATTTTCTCGCACCGACATAACACGTCTCACTACGTCCAGCTCCATACAAGCGTAACGACCTAAGATTGGTACTGACTGTACATCTGCTACTTTAAATTCTAGTAAATACATTTTATTTTTGTACTATGCTGGTAAATTAATTTTTCCTAAAACCCTTATCGTTGCCCCTGAATAACCATTTAATTTGGTATTTGTTTCTAACAAATCACTGGTATCTATCCCTAATTGTGACAAATAACAAGCTGGCAAAACATTTACATCTGCACCTGTGTCTAATTTAAAGCGCACTGTATTTTCATTTATTTCTAAATCTAAGTTCCAATCATTTTTACCATTAATTGAATGTATTACCTGGTCCTCTGATTCTTTAACGTAGAATACGCCACAAACGCGTGCAAAATGGTTCATTTTCGAACATCGTAAACACACTTTTCCGTAAGCCGGACATTCAAATTTTTTATGCACGTTTCCACATTGACCGCACTGTACACTTTTATTATTCCGTTGCGTTGATCCGCGCGCTCCATAGGTACGCGCGCCATCTGTTGACTCTGACCTCACGCCAGAGGGCGCTGGCGGCGGCGGCGGCGGCGCGCGCGCGCCTTTCCAGCACGTTCCACCTGCATGACCTGCACCACGGCCTCTGCCTCGTATTTCACCACGACCTCGCCATGACGTCACACCCCGTCGTAAAGAAAACACTCCATTATTTTCTTGAACACGCCCCTCAATTTCATACAAGTGCTCATTTTCTCGTCTTATGTTCTCTGAATACACTCTTGATACAACAGCAACTCGACATATCTCCAGCGCTTTTTTAAGATCCAAATCCTCTTCACGTAATAATCTTTCTCGTATCGCCGTACTTTTTACACCACACACCAACCTGTCTTTTATTAATTGTTCGTTCAATGTTTGAAACTCACAGGTTGAAGATAATCGCCGCAATTCAAAAACATATTGCTCAATAGTTTCATTTTCTTTTTGATTCCTTGTGAAAAATCTATGCCGCTCCACAGTGACATTCTTCTTTGTCTTAAAATGCTCGTCTAATCCTTCCAATATCTCTTTTGCCGTCTTGAATTTAGCGTTTAATTGCTCCAAAATTTCTCGACATTGGTCTCCAATGACATGTAAGAGAATATTTATCTGTATTTCCTCCGATTTCTTGTCTATTTCACAAGCTTTAATGTATATTTCGTAACCTTTCCTCCATTTTGACCATCTTTGACTCAGCGCCCCAGACGCCAAGTCCAGTGAATTTCCGTCGAATTGAAACGGTGACGGCGGCGACAAAACGCTATCCATATTTGTTTAATGGTTAATTAACAAACACTTCGCGACTGAAATTACTTTTTAAATCGAATTAATTAACCGGCTGCGCCATGTTAAAGTGGAGCGCTTATTGAAACCACCATAGCTGAGCAATCACTGATATTTATTCCTTTTGTAGGTACATGCATATATGTTGAGAAGCACAGCCATTTGAAAATTAATTTGTTTAATTTGTTTAAATAACATCGTAGTTTTAAGATTACCTAGCTTGAATAGATACCCTATGACCTACGTCATCTCAGAATAATAGGATAATAACATTATGTAAAACAGCAATAACATATAATAACTATTTGTAGGTAGTTAAACATGTACAAATTCAGGTTAGCTGATTGGCTAAAGGAAGTCCTCTTAGTATTTTATATCTAGCCAATCAAAGTTAAGTAGGTCACAGGGGTGAGGAAAGGGGAGTCGAGGGACGGGAAATGCCGGCTTCCACGCTACCGATAGGAAAATGGATATAAACCAAGTATTAGGTCAGCCACTACTTGCGCTATTAAAAATGTAAATAAAATAGGCGACTTTTTTGAGCATAGCCAGTCTTCAGTCAGCAGTCCTCAGTGTTTCTTATAACTTACTAGTGTAAAAGTCGTCGTAAATTCTGTGCAAATTGGGTAAAAGTATTGAACTATATTAACTGTGTACTCTCTATAAACTGTATTTTCTATGTGATTGCAAACTTTTATTGATAATTGTGTGTTTCTGTGTCTTTATAAAAACTATTTCAAATCAGTGTAATTAATCTAGTAAATCAATATACAGTGTTTAAATCAGTTCATCTTCTGTGGTTTTCTCTTGTAATCAACCCGTGCGGCCTGAGATCCTTTACAATTTGGTCCTGTCGAGCCGGATCTGTTGAGCTCGCTAAAGAAGATGAGCACAGTTACGACGAGAAGTAAGTTGCGTAAATTAGAGGCAGACATGAACAAGCGGCGAGAATTAGAAGCTGACTCTGGGGTGCCATCCGAAAGGGCACACGGCTCGCCTTCAGTCGCACCTACATCAATGTCTATACCTATACCTGTGATCCCAGGGGCGGGAGGTCGAGTTTATGACCACAGAGACACGTTCACGCCAATGAGATCGGAGAGGTCACACAGGGCAAGGTCAGGGGCAAGCCACGTCTCCTCGAAGAGCGGTCACAGAAGTGCCGATTTCCTTCGTCGGAGGGTCGAATACGAGGCAGAAAGAGAGTTGGTGCGCATGAAAGAGCATTTAGTCAAGAAGAAGCTTGAGGTCGATCTCGCTGAGATAGACGCCGCTGCTGACGAAGATTCAGGGTCAGAGGACGAGGGAACAACGCGTCGAGTGGAAGAATGGGTGACAGAGACAGCACCCGGTGATAGAGAAACTCTCGCGTCCACTATAAGTCGCGAGCCGCCGCCGCCGCCGCGTCCAGTGCCCGCGCCCTCCCGCGAAGTGTACGTGCCCTCTCGCGAAGTTACCGCGCCCTCCCGAGAGGTAGTAGCGCCCGCGCCGCCGTCTGAATATATACCTGCGCCCCCACAGTGTGCGCCCGCGTCCGTACAGTTTCGCGAACCGCCGTACCTAGGGAATGTTACAACCCCAGCTACAACCAGTGCCCCGCGAGTGAGAGAACAGGCTCGAGAAGTGCCTGAGTGGAGCAACACGTTCGCTGACGACGCAGACAGAAGCAGGTCACGAGATAGGAAGATAGATCAGCTGGCGGACGCTATAACTAGCTTAGCACGTCCGCGACCGGTACCAAGACAAGCATACGAGTTGCCGTTTTTCAAAGGCGACCCAGCAGAGTGGTTGTCGTACAAAAATATGTACCATGACACAACAGTTATGTACGAGTTCAAGCCGCACGAGAACCTAGCGCGCTTGAAAACATCGCTGCAAGGCGACGCAAAGATAGCTGTGGAGGATTTATTACGAACCTCTACTAATCCAGCTGAAATCATGAAAACACTTGATGAAGAATTTGGGCACCCAAATCTAGTGCTTGAGTGTGCCCTAAATAAAGTGCGTGCATTGCCTAAGGTAACTGAGAGTGGTCGTGAACTTAGAAAGTTTTCAACAACAGTAAGAAATTGTGTGTCGCTCCTGAAAAGTGTTCGAGCTAACGGTTATCTAAATAATCCTCAACTGGTGAGTGAACTTTTAAATAAGCTTACAGCTGTACAGCGCGCTCAATACGGTGATTTTGCAATGGGCATGGCAACCAACCAGGGCATAGATGTGCGAGTTTCACCAAGCCTAGAAATACTCGCAGAATTCCTAAGTCATCTAGCCCGAGCCACATCCTATTATGTACAAATGGAAATGAACACTAACGCCGCTAAGAACCGACCCAATGTACAGTTTGTAAAGCAGCAATCTAAAAATATTCAACGTGTACACGTCCACTCAGACAATGAACAGTCAGTCAAGGAAACAGAGGAGCTATGTACTTTATGTGGAGAAAAACATAAGCTACCTAAGTGTGAGAAGTTTTCTAAATTAAGTGTTAACGACAGATGGCAGCACGTCAAGCAAAATAAATTATGTTTTAAGTGCATTGTAAAGAAACATGGAAAGAATTTCTGTCGTGCAAGTAGGTGCGCGTCGTGTAATTACGCCCACCACACATTGTTACATGCCGACAAGAAGAACGAGAGCGAGAGCGTCACGAATGTTAGTGATTACACTGGGAAAGCGTTATTGAAGATAATGCCTGTGTGTGTAACAGTGAACGGTGTTGACAAGCATTGTTATGCCCTATTGGATGACGGGGCAACCGTATCATTGATAGACGACTCGTTAGCCAAAAATATAAATGGAAAGCAAGTACCATTGACTCTACACAGTGCGCGCGGCCAAGAGATTGTAGATGAAACATCAAGAATAATTAGTGTGTCAGTGCGTGGACCTAACGGGCAAGCACATGAAGTGAAGTGTCGCACACTGAAAAGCCTGGACTTACCCGCGCAAACAGTGCCAGCCGCAGTCATAAATGAGCACGCCCACATCCGCGACTTGGGCTGCGAGGAGATGAGAGGAGCCAGACCGCTGCTATTGCTGGGTCAAGACAACTGGGAGCTGCTGACCAGCCAGGAGACTCGCCGAGGGAAATCCGGTAAGCCAGTTGCCTCTTTGACCAGTTTAGGGTGGGTTGTGCACGGACCTGTAGGTAGCTATTTAGATACTAGTGAACATTCATTGAACTGTGTAGTAGAATCAACTATTGACTTACACGAGATAGTTAAAAAACAATTTGAGCTAGAAGCTATAGGTATTTCGGAAGTGCCTAGAACACACAAAGACGTAGAGAGAGCTAAAGCTATTCTAGATTCCACTAGCCGTCAAACAGAGAGCGGCGCGTGGGAAATAGGATTATTGTGGCGTCGGGATGACATTCAGTTACCTGACAATTATAAATATGCACGTCAACGACTGGCGGGAATTGAGCGTCGTTTATGTAAAGACGCTGTGTATGCATCAGCCTATGCAGCACAAATAGATAGGTTGATAGCTGAAGGGTACGCGAGTAAGGTGGACGGCGGTATCAAATCCGATTCGGTGTGGTATTTACCCCACTTCGGAGTAACGAATCCTAACAAGCCGGGAAAATTAAGATTGGTATTTGATGCCGCGGCCAGCTACAATGGGACCTCTTTGAATGATAATTTATTATCTGGGCCTGACTTGCTCAACTCCCTGTTAGGCGTGTTATTTAAATTTAGATTAGGGCCTGTTGCCTTCACTGGTGACATAGCCGATATGTTCTTACGTGTTTTGATTAGAGAACAAGATAGAGGGGCACAACTTTTCCTTTGGAAATGTAATAGGAATAACGAGCCTGACGTGTACGTGATGAACTCTATGATATTCGGGGCTGTGTCTTCACCGACATCAGCAATTTATATACTCAACAAAAATGCTAACCAACATAAAGAAATATACCCCGACGCGGTAGCCGCCATACATGAAAAACACTATATGGACGACTACCTAGATAGTACTTGGTCGGCCGCACAAGCCAACAATTTAATTGAGGAGGTGACTCACGTCCACGCCAGTGGCGGGTTTAATATACGGGGGTGGGTGACCAACTCTCCAGAGTTGCGCGATAAATTGAAAACAGAAATGCCTGACCGAGTTTCACTTGATAAAGGTGAAGGTGCTACGGAACGCACACTGGGAATGATTTGGTCACCGAACACAGATCAGTTGGCCTTTGACCTATCATTTAAGCGGCTACCTAAAGCCATAGTAGAAGGTCACGTTGTTCCAACAAAAAGAGAATTTCTTCGGTTCATCATGTCGATCTTTGACCCCTTAGGTTTCTTGTATCCATGTGTCATACAGTCGCGCATCCTTATGAAACGGATATGGCACACGGGTATTCAATGGGATGAAAAATTGAAACAGGCAGAAGCCAAAATATGGTTTGAATGGCTTCATAACCTACATCACCTTAAAGAGGTATCTATACCTAGGTGGTACGGTTTACAGTTAGAGCACCTAGAACTACATGTATTCGGTGACGCGAGCGAGTCCGCCTACGCGGCGGTAGCTTACATAGTAGGAATAAATACAGAGGGGAATAGGGATGTCGCCATAGTAATAGGTAAAGCAAGAGTAGCGCCACAAAAGGTAACATCTATCCCACGACTAGAGTTGCAAGCAGCTGTACTAGCTTGCAGACTAGCCGACACAGTTGTTAAAGATTTAGGAACAAAAATTAGTAGTGTACATTTATGGACAGATAGTAAAACTGTTCTTAAGTGGATAAATTCAGACGCATTAGAATTTCAAAGGTACGTGTCACACCGTTTAGCTGAGATAGATAGGAGGTCAGAGAGAACAAGCTGGCGCTGGGTTCCGTCGGCGATGAACCCAGCTGACAAGGCCACCCGGATGGACTGGCCTAGTAATAGTAATGAGTGGTTGGCGGGTCCCTCTTTTCTTCGCTGTCCACAGGAGCAGTGGCCGGTTGACATCGACCTCGACGCAGTGGCAGAGCAAGATTTGGAGAGAGTGCAGCGAGTGCACACTGTTGCAGCACAGGCCGACCCACTGCTACGGTACGAGCGGCTGCCCACATGGACACGCGCTGTTAATGTTATGGCACGTGTACATATTTTCACAGAACGATGCCGCAAGAGGCGTCAGACAACCACACCGTCAACAGACGACCTGCACGAGGCCAAGTTGCGCCTCTTACGTCTGGCGCAAGCAGAGAGCTACGCAGCCGACATAGCAGCACTACGAGAAGCTCGCCCACTGCCTCACAACAGCAAGCTACGAGCACTAGATCCTATGCTGTTTGACGACGGGCTGGTGCGAGTGCGCGGCAGGCTGGGCGCCTGCAGCGAGCTCAACTTCGGGGAGCGCCATCCTGTCATTCTAGATGGGAAGCATGCGCTCACGCGGCGCCTTTTACTCAAGTACCACGTGGAGGCGCTGCACGCAAACCAAGAGACTGTGGTAAACAGAGTCCGAGAGAAGTATTGGGTAACCAATCTACGGTCAACAGTTAAAGCCGTCACTGCAACCTGCCAGCGGTGCCGGCTAGAAAGAGCCAAGCCGGTGACACCCAAGATGGGTGACCTTCCAGCAGCAAGACTGGAGGTCACAAGAAGAGCCTTCGTGCACTGTGGGGTCGATTATTTTGGCCCCATGGAAGTCGCCATCGGTCGGCGCAGGGAGAAGAGGTGGGGTGTGCTATTCACTTGCCTCACCACCCGCGCCGTCCACCTGGAGCTGGCGGCATCACTGAGTGCCGACTCAGCCATTCTGGCCCTGAGGCGCTTGATTGCGCGCCGCGGGCGACCATCAAACATGTACTCCGACCGTGGCACAAATTTTGTCGGTGCACACACCGAGCTGCGCGCGGCTCTGCGCGACATGGACCACGACAAGCTGAGCAGCGAAGTCACCGGGCGTGGGATTGCCTGGCACTTCAACCCCCCGGCCTCCCCACACATGGGCGGGTGCTGGGAACGACTGGTGCGCTCTATCAAGAACGCACTAAAGGCGACGCTACGAGAGCGTGCCCCCCGCGAGGAGGTCCTCTACACCCTCCTTGCCGAGGCCGAGCTGATTGTCAACAGCCGGCCTCTCACGTACGTGAGCAGCGACATCGAGCACCCAGTGGTGCTGACTCCAAACCATCTCCTGCTGGGCACTGCCGCGGGAGATGCCCCGTGCACACGTCGACATCCAGCCGACCTGGACTCCCGCCGCATGTGGCGACGGGTGAACGCGCTGGCCGATCTCTTCTGGAGACGCTGGCTGCGCGAGTACCTGCCGACGCTACAACGACGCAGCAAGTGGTCAAGTGACATTCCAAATGTGAAAGTGGGTGACGTGGTAGTGATTACTGATGATAGTAAACCACGAAATCAGTGGACCAAAGGGGTCATTAAAAGTGTTTATCCAGGTGCGGACTCTATAATAAGAGTGGTAGATATAAGAACGAATCATGGGGTCTTGCGCCGACCCGTTGTGAAGGTGGTTGTGCTTCCTACAGACGGAAGTGTAGTCGGTTGAACCCTTCTACAGGGGGTGGAATTGTTGAGAAGCACAGCCATTTGAAAATTAATTTGTTTAATTTGTTTAAATAACATCGTAGTTTTAAGATTACCTAGCTTGAATAGATACCCTATGACCTACGTCATCTCAGAATAATAGGATAATAACATTATGTAAAACAGCAATAACATATAATAACTATTTGTAGGTAGTTAAACATGTACAAATTCAGGTTAGCTGATTGGCTAAAGGAAGTCCTCTTAGTATTTTATATCTAGCCAATCAAAGTTAAGTAGGTCACAGGGGTGAGGAAAGGGGAGTCGAGGGACGGGAAATGCCGGCTTCCACGCAACCGATAGGAAAATGGATATAAACCAAGTATTAGGTCAGCCACTACTTGCGCTATTAAAAATGTAAATAAAATAGGCGACTTTTTTGAGCATAGCCAGTCTTCAGTCAGCAGTCCTCAGTGTTTCTTATAACTTACTAGTGTAAAAGTCGTCGTAAATTCTGTGCAAATTGGGTAAAAGTATTGAACTATATTAACTGTGTACTCTCTATAAACTGTATTTTCTATGTGATTGCAAACTTTTATTGATAATTGTGTGTTTCTGTGTCTTTATAAAAACTATTTCAAATCAGTGTAATTAATCTAGTAAATCAATATACAGTGTTTAAATCAGTTCATCTTCTGTGGTTTTCTCTTGTAATCAACCCGTGCGGCCTGAGATCCTTTACAATATATATTATTTTATTGCTACCCTTACAGCCCCCATAGCCTGAGAAGGCTGAATGGTTTAACGGTGCCACCGGTTACCTTTGACGGAACAGTAATCCCGTTTAGCTCTGACGTCAAGGATTTAGGTTTGCATGTGGACACTTGTCTTGACTGGCGTAAGCAGGTTGCGATGGTGAGCAAGAAAGTCACCGGATCATTGCGGTCGCTCTATCGGCTGAAAAATATTCTCCCATCACACATCAAGGCTATGCTTGTACAGTCCCTAATCTTCCCCATGATTGGCTATGGTGATGTGTGCCCTGAATGCAGAACTCCTCAATAAACTTGACCGACTTCTTAATAACTGTATTCGATTCGTCTTCAATCTTCGCAAGTATGATCATGTATCTGCACATCGATCGCTGTTAAGGTGGCTGCCCATCCGGCAACGCAGAGCATTGAGGGCTTTGACAACCCTGTTTTCTCTTCTTCACAAACCCACTTCTCCTTCTTATCTGACTTCTCATTTTCAATATTTATGCTCTGCGCACACCAAAAATCTTCGTTCTTCCAATAACCGTCTTCTACGCTGTCCTTCTCACCGATCTGGCTTTATAAAATCTTCTTTCTTTGTCCAGGCGGTCTTTCTTTGGAATGCACTCCCCCAGAGTATCAGGACGTTGACTAGTCGTTTCACCTTCAAAGTGAAAGCTCGACAGCATATTCACAAGAAGTTGGCAGATTCGTCTCAGAACTAAGTTGTTAGTTTTTATTTTTCTTGTTTATCTCTCTTCACTTTTTATATTAATTTATATATATATATATATATATTTTGTTATATGTATGTATATATGTATTTATTCTTATGTTTTAGTTATAAATTTATAAATATTTTCTAGTCTTTTTTCTGTTATTGCACCTACTGTGTACTATCTCTGCATCACCCTAAGGTAGACTGGTAGAAAATGCCCAAGGCATTAAGTCCGCCTTTGTACAGTTTTTTTACTTGTGCATAAACTTTTAATAAATAAATAAATAAAATAAATGTAAAAGTCGTTATTGAATAAATGAATTGAATTGAATTGAATTGAATTGAAGTTGCTACCAACCACCCTGCGAAGATCTTCACTCCACCGAGCCTGAGGGCGTCCCACCTTACGTTGTCGACTCGCGGTCTCAAATCAAGAGCGCGTCTACCCCAAAAGTCATCAGTTCTATGTCTTACATGACCGGCCCATTGCCACTTCAGCTAAATTTCATTACCTATTACATAGATAGTTTATTATGTATTTAGGTAGTTCAATTGAATCTGTTTAGTACCTTCAATACAAGTTGAATTCTCTATAACTTAGGTAGTTTCTTTGTATGTGCTAGGTCAAATTAAGTGAGGCTGAGATTTAATTCAAGTAATTAAGAAGGCTATATTACACACACATCTATTATTTATTACATCTTTAAGTTATTGGAATATATTCCAATAACTTAAAGATGTAGGTAAAGTAAAGGAAAATCAAGAAAATAAGTAATATGGTAGGTGAGAAAATTTGTTTATTTCTTAAAAAAACAATCAATTTTATTAAAACGGCCAGGTTCGTCCAGTGTTGATTCTGTAGACAGAGGACACAGTTATCCTGAAAAAAAACGTACTTTTGTTACTCTTTTTATCAAAAAAGTTCAGTAAGTTTTTGCACGACAATAACTACTGGATAGATTTTTTTCATCCCACCTATTCGAAAAGGACGACTTGGTTCGCCTTTAAGTGCACCCAAAGGTGGTGTTTTCTATAATAAACTTTTAGCGGGCAGTAATGAGTTTTTATTCCTCTTTATAAGTGCGCCGCAATTATCTTTGCGGCGCACTTTTTGAATTTGGAACATCTTAGTGTTCAGCGCTGAAAGAAATCGAACGCAAATATTGTTTGAATAAAGACTGGCTGGTACGACGCGGCTCATAGTCGCGCCCGCCGCCACGCTGGCTGATTTAAAAAAAAAAACGCGCGAACTACAAACCGCGTTTTCGTCAATTTTCATGAATTGTTAGAAATTCATGGTTTTGTTTTGAAAAATTAGTTCTTCAAGTGACAGTGAATAAAAAACACAAAATAAAGTGAAAAATAACTTTAGATCTTCAGAAGCTGGTCACCTTTGTTTGATTCATTTAGTTTTTTTTTTGTCACCGACTTCTGAAGCTAAAGTTATTTAAACGTTTTTGTGTTTTGTGTTTTGTGAAGTCGGTTTTATATATTGCAAAAAAGTTTTTTTTTATTTTTCCATTTTTAGTTGTAATATCCTATCCAAATATAAGATATGCATTTATTTTACATGTTGAAATTAGACCACACGACTGAAGTAAAAATGTTCATAAAATGAAAACTACTGGGCCAAACTATGTTAAATTTTTATAGGACCAAATGGCAACTATTTCGTATCAAACTAAAGAATAATCACGTCAATCGGCTCATTAATATCAGCGTAATCGGTGTAAAAACATTTAAAAAAAAAAACAGTAGAATTGAGCTCCTTCTCCTTTTTGAAGTCGGTTAAAATTATGAGGCGCCTTTTATTTTCTCATAGTGGGTGATGAAAAGTAGAGTGTATCACTCGGGCGCAAAATATTTTTTTGGCTCGGGCGACGTACTTTGAATCCCTCGCTACGTTCAGGATTCTATTAAAGAATCCCTCGCTATGCTCGGGATTCTACTCTAGAATCCCTCACTTCGCTCTGGATTAAAAAAAGCGCCCTCGCCGTAAAAATATTATTTTGCTCCCTTATGATACAATCTACTATTACATATTTTATCAGAATAACACTTCTCAATATATTTTAATAAAAACTTGGAATTTTGTTCCCCAATTTCTCCGTAAGTACGTTTAAGGTTCCAAAGGTTGGTCTAAAACAAAAAAGATATTTGCTAAGGGTTTTTACATCCATTACAAGTTATAAAGATATAGGGAAAAAGTAATAATATTTGAAGCCAGTAGACATAAAAAAAAACAATATTTTATCTTCCAACTAGGATCAGGTATCATAGATCAGTAGGCCTATTACCTATCTTTCTGATATCCAGTGGCTATCAAGCTACGGTTGTACACCCAACTTCAATGACAACCGAGAATGTCATAATATTGGTATTACGTATAGCACTGAGTGGATATCACTTAACGATGACTAACAGCCCGGGTACGGTGTAACGTCTTTCACGAAAGCCACTTCAAACTCAGTTGTCATCAGTTTGTTGTCCACTATGCTTACATAATCGAAATAATATAAGTATCGATACGAAAGCGTCTGTCAAAACGAGTTACGGTCACTATTAGCCACGATGACAACCAATGGCGTAATATTTGATTGCGACTGGTGATACATAATACGAAACTAACCTTTTGACAGTTAATTGATGGACACTGAGCCCAGTTACTATCACTTCGAGCTGTCAATAGAGATACGTAATAGCTCTACTGGTCTCGTTGGTCCAGTGGTCGTAATCGCGACTGCTGAGCATAAGGTCCCGGGATCAATTCCCGGGTCGGGAAAATTATTATTGGGTTTTTCACTCAGGAATTTCTCAGAGCATTCCCGGAGTCTGGATTTAGTCCCAGATGATGGAAAGGCGTGATTTTATGTAAGGATCAGGTAAAAACAGTAAGTACTAGTTACATACCCGTTTGTTTTATCTATGTTTGTGTCACCAACGAGTAAAGCATCTCCTGTACATTGATCCTGGTTCACTTGTGTTATTGAACTGCATGGATATCCAACTAGATTACTGTTGGACAAAGATGCTGCAAACAGCTCGTAGGCTCGGTTATGACTACAAGAGTTGCTGTAGCAGCCTGGTTGGTTGCTTCCCCCGTTGACATAGAAATTTACTTGACCAATTTCTGTTCCAATACCGAGACCTATACCAAGAAGATCTAAACCATCACTGTGGATAACTTCGACGTAATCAGCGTCACTTTGTGTCAAGCCCCCAGAAGTGATCCCCCATCCATTGCCAGCTGGATCCAATCCTAGAAATCACAGTACACGTGGTTAATAAGTAAAAAGTTTTGAGTAGTTGAACAACGAAGTATATGTATAATGAGCCAGGAAGGAATTTGCACCGTATTTATCATTTTAGTTCTAAAAATATAGCTTGATTAGAATGTCAACTCTCAGCAACAGTGACGACATTAAGTTATGCACTTATTTAGAACACGAGCATTTTGTTTTACAATACCTACGTTGTTTTATGTAAAATACAAATCACGTGGTACGGACTCAATGAAACGTACTCAAAATATTGTGTTGATGGATAGGTTGAATAGTAGTAGTCGTGGAGGTGTTTTAAATAAATCTTACGTTAAAACATTGTATAAAAATCTTGTAAAAAGATGGAACATTGACCCCCAATAAGGCATGATCTAGATTCTAGACAATACCTTATTACCTAGACTCTACAACAAAAAAAATGATCGTAATGACGGGGAGAACAAGTGCCTTTCGGGTTCTTGATACACCCTTTATTAAAGAAAAGTACCACTTACCAGTGATTCTACCAACTGTTTCTTCTAGTTGTCTACTTGCCATGCCGGCAACATGAGCTCCAAGGCCAAAGCCAACCAAGTGAAATCTTTTCACATTGGCCTTCGGGATGTCCCAATCATTGAAATGTACCCTTAACTCTGATATAAACGTGGCCAATTCAGTAGCTATTAATTGAACTGTTCCTGATGCTAACGCGTAATTTCTACTAGCGTAGTCTTTCCAGTCAACCTCTACGATCTGATCTCGATGTCGATGTGTTAAAATTTCTGAAAGAAATCGTTAAATAAAATTAATATGCAATAAATGACATGAAAATTTATCACACTATTAAAATGTTTATCAACACAATCAAAAATCAGTGTGTAAGTTAAGTTTAAGTAAGCTATTTATGGCCAGGGTCAATACGCAGTGGGTGCCAGAAGACGGGCGTCGTCGACGACAGAGGCCTAGAAAACGCTGGCGTGGCGACTTAAATTCGTTTGTGCGAGATTGGCTGGAGTAAACCACACGAAGGAATGGAAGGCTATGGGGAGGCCTTTGGCCCAGCAGTGGGACAATATTGGCCAAAGAAAAAAAAAACTGTTTAAATGATGGAATAGTACTTACCGTTTCTGATTAGTAAATTGAAAGCGTCCGACGGCCTTCCAAGATGCCCATGGATCAGTATAATTGTATCGCCACCAGTATCGTCCAAGATGGCGTTGGCTGTTATGTCTCTTCCTAGTGGGCTAGCCCTTAACAGACAAGAACTTATTTGTAGGTTATCTCGCAATGACTTCACACTTATACCTTATCGTTTCCAAATCTTTACCAAATCCTTCTTATGTAGGCAATGATTTAGGCCTGCGTCGCCTAGTGTAAGTGAAAACGGTTATAAATAAAAATTAAAAATGATTTCCAGCAGTGTGGTGGTTTGAAAAAAGTAGGAACTTTTTATTTATTTCGCCAATGTTTATAAATAAACACAGGGTACAAGGCTCTGAATGATCACGTCTTGGAAGTCTACAAGTCGTCATCATTGTCATCATCATTCCAGCTGAAAGACGTGTACTGCTGGACATAGGCTTCCCCCAGGTGTCGCCACATTGTCCACAAGTAAAACGAAATTATATAGTTATTTTTATACATATTATAAACATAATGGCATGAAGCATTTTTTTGTTTTTGTCTATGCATAGATGTATCGCAGGCTACTTACTGGTTGAATAGTTTATATGAAGTCCGCTGTCCATAACACACTGGAACATAAAATATTTAATTACATACATTCATAGGGATAACACAAAAAATAGATTAGCCGCACTTTTTTCTTCTTAGCGTGTCGATGGTTATCTAAATTTTTCATTCACCCCAAAATTTGGCAATGGATTTGACACTTTCAGTAGCGTGTATATCCAGTTACTGGGTTGTGGAGGTCGGATAGGCAGTCGTTCCATGTATATGGCTGCCTCCGGTTGGACTGAAAGCCGACCTCAACATAAGTACTGGGTAATACGATACCCCTTCCCCGACAGCTGGGTCCACAGGCTTTACGTGCTTTCCGAGGTATGGAGGAAACTAGGTATGGTATGGGCGGTCACCCACCCACGGACCAACCTAGGTAAGCGCGGCTTAATCTCAAGATCGACCCAACCGGCTGTTATTATTTAGCCACGAGCTCCTCTAAAGAAAACAGTGATAACAAACGAAATTAAATAAACAGATCACCAAATGCGAAATGCGCGTGTATTCTATAATACACGCGCATTTCGCATTTACTAAGAAGAAAAGGCAGAAGCATGCCTCTATAGGCATGCTACTGCCTTATCCCTCGAAAATTACAGGAATGATATTATTTCATATATGAAATTAACTTACCTGCTAGAACAGTCAGAAGAATGGCGAACTTCAACATATTGCTTGGTCGATCGTTCCCTTACTGTACAATATTTGCGAATTCGTTTGTGTTTATACTGATCCAAAAACTATTGTCAAATCAGATTATCAACATAATAAGCTTTTTGCGTAATCAAATCTTATTTTTTTTATCATCAAACTCTCCATCAGTCTTAATCATTAGATTATTTGGTAGGTCTAGAATATTATTATAATACTTAATGAATATAAAATTAATGTTAAAAACAAGTACAACACACGTAGGGTTAGAAAGAACAGACTGGTTCAAACGTAAATATCAAATTATGATGGTTAGAAAACTTTTAGGTTCAGTGCTTAACAAAGTAGAGAAAAAAAGTAAAAGTTATTAAAGGAACACTTATGACAAAATTAAAAATCTCTAAACAGTATAGCAAACAAGACTTAAACATAACAGTATAATATACATAATATTTAAGTATTTAATTAGCATTCAAATTCATTTATTTAACACGGACTAATATTTACATTATTTACACACTGGAACTCTATAACGTACCTAATAAAAATGTGTACAAGTATCAGTATTGCCACGTTGGATAGCAATGCTGATTCTTTGGCCAAAAAATAGGCCCGCCCTCTTGTCACGTGAACAGTCGACCAACCGCTTGGCGACTTCCCGAAATACTAGATGGGCACTCGAACCCCATGGCCTTAGTATTTCAACCCCAAACGGCTCAAACACTTAATAAATTGCCAGTTAAATTATTGTATTTGCGCCGTTTGAGGTTTTCAGCACCTGCAGCAGCCGCACCAGCGCAGCTCACTGTGCTAGGAAAATGTGAGATGGCGCAAGGGTGTCAAGCAAGCTTCGTCCCACACCAAACGCCTACCCAACTTCCATGGCATTATGGTCATACCATCTGGTCTCTTCCCATCGACGTGTGCCATACCATTAGGTTCTAAAGTTCTGAGACAGCTGGCACCCCAGCGGTGGCAAGAGCACGTCGGATAAGATCATTAATGCTAGCGTGCCGCGCAATCCGACCTGCACTCTTACTGCATGAAAGGCCATGGTGTCCGAGGCAGTCGATTGCTTCACCTCATTGGCAGTGATGTGGAGCCCAATGTTTATTATACAATATTAATTCCATTCTATGAACAAGAGAATGGAGGGCTCAAAAATGGTACGGCACTATGGCAAAACACCACAAAGAATAGTGGGCGTAAAGTACTTCTCTTGGTATACTGCTCGTTGCTACCTCTGGGGCTCTGTGGTGACGTGAACAGGTCATTCGCAACAGTGAGCGATTTTATAAACTGGTAAGTACGTAACTACTGTGCTTCTAGAGTTTATTTAGCGCTAGCTGTTAAATTGGATAACCTAGGATTCGTGATATATAAATATGTTTTACAGGAGAATCATCCAAACCTCAAGTTGGCCAATTTAATAGCCAGCGGTAAAAAAACTGTGAACTATAAAATATGTTCAAAAAACTGTGAAATGAATCAAAATCAAAAAATCAAAATCAAAGCATTTATTTCAAGTAGGCCAGTTACAGGCACTTTTGAATTATCGAAACAAATATGAAAATTAAATGTAGCTACAGTCCCAGTCACAAGACATAAAAACTGTGAAAGTACTGTAGTTGCCCATTCCCTAGCGTAGATCTCTATGGAGAAGAACGGACAAGAAACTCCATGGACACTCTTTTAAATCAGAAATATTTTTACAAAATCTTGGTTACATCATTAATGTTGAGATTGTACATTATGTGAGAACAATGTAGCAAGATGTACACGTTAAAGGTGTCCATAGTAAAAACAAAACAAAAACAATTCAAAAATAAAATTATTAAATTCAAATAAGCCGTGGCAACCAAGAGCTGACCAGTCCCAACCGACAGCGCTCGTTCACGAACATGACGCATGTATCAGCACCATTCAACTCAACCATTTTGAAGGGAACTAAATGATCCGACACACGCGTCACCATCAGCGAGACATTTGAGTGAGCATGACATATCTCCTAACCGCCACGGCACATTCAAGTCAAGGAAAAACGTAGGTTTCCAGCGACTAATAGCATTCTAGTACATAGCACTCACAAAATATGCGATATGCGGTTATATAATAATAAAGATATTGAATTTATACAATACAAAGATAGTTGTACAATCTTCAGCAGCTCCAACAATACAATTAGTGCTATCCATTAATGCGCCCCTGTCCTTGTGGAGCAGGACCAGCATTGAGCGAAGCATTTTTATCAGCGATATAATCGTCCAATTTGTAATATGCTTGCTTACAAAGTGTGCGTTTAATACATGTTTTAAATTTTGTTTCATTCAGTTCAAGAATGCTTTGTGGAATTTTATTATAGCATCTCAAACAGTACCCCATGAAAGACGAGTCTACTTTAGCGAGTCTGAAGCCTGGCTGAACTAATTGGTCCCTATTTCTAGTACTGTAATTGTGTCTGTCACCTCTTTTACCAAAAAGACGTAGATTTTTTCTTACGTACATTATGTTTTCGTATCGAATATACAATATGTTTCAAAAACTGAAAGGACTATACAATATGTTCAAAAAACCCTGTCCGATCCGAAAAGGACATTAAGACCCTTCTAACCCTAAAATTAGCCACTTTATTTGTGGTGGTTCAAACTTCGTTTGAAATACTGTTAGAATAAAGATCTAATCAGCTTGCACTACAAAGTGGTTGTTACGTCAGTCACTGCGGCCGAAAAGTGCGAAATGAGTGGTTTTTTGCGATTACAAAAAATCTATTGATTGGACTAAAAAAAAAAAACACATAAGACCTGCTTTATAGTTAGTTCAGTTAGTATGCAAAGTTTCACGATCTAATTTGAAGTACTTTTTGAATACCAGCGGTTTATTGTTCGATTTGGAGGTGACTTTGGATTTTTTTTCTATCGAGAAAAGTTTATGGAATCGCGTTTTCGTCACACATAGTACTTAGAATTAATTCTCAACTTTAGCCTATATTTATTTCAAAATTAATGCTGCAGTATTTTAGGCGTAACGGAAGATCATGCTAAGCCATTTGAGGGAGTATAGGCCCTTGAGGTAATCCAATCACGTTCATCATCATCTTTCTGCCCTTGTCCCAATGTTCCTTGGGGTAAAAAAAAACCTGCCACTCGGGTCACAAGTTAAGCCGCGTTTGCCTAGGTTGTTCCATGGATGGGTGACCACCCGTCACATGCCCAGTTTCGGACGCTCTTAGTGTGCACGTCTTTATACATCGTTCTCACATAAATAATATGTTTGTATGTCATTCATGTTGAGATTATATACCTACATACCTATGTATATAATCTCAACATGAATGATGTAACCAAGATTTTGTGTAACAATATTTTTATTTAAAAGAGTGTCCATGGAGTTTCTTGCTCGTTCTTCTCCATGGAGATCTACGACTGTACTGTGACTAGCTACACAAAATGTTCGCGTTCAAATGTGTGGCACATATATTATACGGCGCACAGTTTTTGGTGGAATCGCACCGTAATAGATGAATCATTTAATAGAAAAGGGATGAATGTATAAATGAATAAGAAAAAGGTTAACTATGGCGTTTGAAAGAGAAGAAGATGTAGCGAAAAACGACTAGACTAACAAAAGGTAAAAAGGTAAAGGTGTTTGTAAATACAAAGGCAGATGTGAGGGGGAACGCCGAAACACACTAGAAGGACTTAAAAAACAAGTCAAATTGATTAACTCAATGTTTATTTTTTAAATTGATAAAGTTACAATGTGGTATGAAAACATTTTTACCCACTGAAAAGTTTATTTCTTTTCACTAAACAATGTCTTAGAACGGGTATGTTCTGCCGGTGTTGATTCTGAGGATTTGGTTGGATCTGAAAACGAAAATTTTTGAATATCAGTTCAACACGTAAATCGTAATTTTCAGAAACCAGACGTGCTATGACTACGATCATCAATCAATAAGGCGATTCTCACACGACACCGCTCGTCCACGCGGTCGGGCGGTAGAGCGGATCTCAAGTCGCATTGGCTTGTAAGAAATCCGTTGATGGCTAGCACACACTTATGTAATGAGCTCAGACGAAATCTCACCACCAATACGACTCTTTTTGCTTGCAGCATTCGGCCGCTATTGAAGCGCTCATCAACCAATAGCATCGCAGCATATGATCCCTTATTTTTGTTAATGGAAAAAAGGCTCGAAAAAAATATATATAAAAAATATATAATAAAATATTTATAAAAAAAAAATGAATATATAATAGATCTTCTTCTTCTTCGTGTCGATGATTCGTTAAGGGTGGTAAACAGATGTGGAGATCCTGTGCACGGGATTTTGTTTTAAAAATGAGCAGATTTCGTCCGAGCTCTTACACCGCCCGACCGCGTGGACAAACGGCGAACGCTCGCCGCTTCACCGCGCCCCCACCATACAAAATCATCACCACCTGCACCCGACCGTGCGGATAAGCGGTGACGCGTTAGAATCGCCTTACGTGGGATGGTGATGGTATTCTATTTTCCTTTGCTAATTGCTACTATTGGTGTAAAATTTTCCAGAACCTATGAAAATTGCATTTATTTACCTATCTTTAATTACATCTGTGCCACCCAATGACACTCGAGTTCCTCTACACAAGTTAAGGTTCATCTGCGACATTGAGCCGCATGAGTTTCCATATAAGTGGCCACGTATAGATGCTGCAAACAGCTCATACGCCCGGTTATGACTACAGTAGTGGCTGAAACAGCCTGGTTGGTTGCTTCCACCATTAGCATAGAAGTCTTTATTTCCAATTGCCGATCCAATACCGTTGGCAAGTGGACCTGAACCATCTGTGTGGATAATTTCGACGTACTCAGCGTCACCTTTTCTCAATCGTTCGGATCTGCTGTCCCATCCACTTCCAGATGGGTCTAACCCTAGAAAAGTAAGAAATTATTTTAGTGTTTGTAAACCGGGCGATCTATTGCGGCAAATAAGGATACGAAAAAAGCTACCTACCAGTTATTCTACCAACACTTGCAAGTGAAGGATTCAGTAGTCTACTAGCAATACCCGCAACGTGAGCTCCGAGGCCAAACCCGACCATGTGCACTTCAGGCAGTTCGATCCCAATGCTAGGAGGGTTAGTGACAGTTGCTACAGTAGTAGGAGTTTCCAGATCAGCGCCAGATAACCATCTTAAGAATTCTCTTAGTTCCAAAGCTACACCTCGTACATTTGATCTTGCAGTCGAGTAACTACCGCTTGCTTGTCTTGCCCAGTCAACCACTATGACGTTGTATGTTCCCCGGTCTAATATTTCTGAAACAAAAATCCAAATTATTTCATTTTAGTCATTTACTTAAATAAAAATTTGTCAACTGAAGGGATAAAAACTTTTTTGCAAAAAAACTGAATTTGGAAAAAAAGTGAATGAAACAAATAAAGGCACCAACTTCCGAAAATAAAGTTATTTAAGACTTTAAATTGTTATTTTGGAAGTTGTTTTTTGTTTTGTTGTTTTACTGTTTTAGTTGTAGTATCCCACATAAATTCTTGTCATAAATAAATAAATAAATAAATATCGCTGGACATTACACACTGCGCCATCTAGTGCCACACTAAGCAACGAGGCTTGTGTCGTGGACACCAGATAGTTGATATACTACATAAATACTTTTTCGTTTGTAAATACATACTTATTATACATATAAACATCCATGACTCGGAAACAAATGTCCATGCTCATCACACAAACATTTGCTCCGTCCGGGATTCGAACCCGGGACCCTAAGAACGTAAGGCAGCCTCACTACCGCTGCGCCATTCGGGTCGTCATGGATTCTCATTCTTATTTTAATATACATAGAAATTGCCCTAATAAAGCTTGTGTACCTACAATGGCGAGTATAACCCAGAATTGGGTTTTCTTACAGCAAATTGAATTTCGATTACTAAATTTGCAAAAGAGGTGAATAAACCTATGTGCATTAACAGAAACACTTTAGAATTCATTTTACTTTGACTAGAAAGTTATTGAGGGACCATCATGTCATCAACGTAATCCCAGAAGAAAAAATACATAGTTAATTACGAAGTCATCGATGTACCTACATAATATGTAAAAAAACCGGCAAAGAGCCAGTCGGAATCGCGCACCGAGGGTTCACTACAAACTTTTTAAAGCACAAACTTAACTTTGCTGTTCGATCCCATGAAACGGCTATTGCATCAACCGCAAATAATAAGTTTGTAATAGTAAAATCACTTTTTTTGTTATTAAACAACATATTTACGGTTTTCAGTTTTTACCTACAGTTTATACTTTTGTGCTGTAAGACATTGCTTCTCGCTAAATTTCGTGATTCTAGGTCAAAGGGAACTACCATATAGGTTCGACCCAAAACCAATAGGGTACTTCCAGTTGACCTAGAATTGTCAATTTTGGTTAGAAACAAGGTCATAAAGAAAAAGAAAGGAAAGTCGTAAAGGGAAAATTCCGAAAAATAAAAAGTTGAAAATGGAGGTAAACTTTGGTACCTACTTACAAGTTTTCGCGAAAATCTAAATTTGCCCATATCTTTTTTTCGTATTGAATCAGGACCTTGAGTTCTATACACCTAATAAGGACTATAGACTTCAATATCTGATATAAATTTCAACTTGCTAGGTTGACCCGTTCCTGAGAAAATCGGTGGTGACAGACGGACAGACAGACGGACAAGAAAGTGATCCTTAAGGGTTCCGCTTTTTTCCTTTTGAGGTACGGAACCCTAAAAAAGATGCCGGTGGAATACATAACCCCCTTTTTGATAAGTAGGTTAAAACGTCATTATCGCAGCATGAACTTTATACACTAGAAATAGTGAAAAGATTGCTGTTGTTGAGTTGCCAATAGTGATGTTTAGAATTTGCGCATATAAAAAAACCTACGTATTTTTGAGTACACCACAGAACGATTAAATTCCAATGGCGGTAAGTTATATCCCGATTATTTTACTTACCCCTCCTAGTAAGTATATTGAAGTCGTGGGTCAAACTTCCATCGTGTCCATGGATCAACATGATTGTTTTGTCGAGTACATTAAACTCAATGGGCAAGAAGCCGCCTCGGGTCATATTCACAGGTCTGTCCGGATTAGCCCTATAAAACGAAAAGAAGTAAATTAGGTTATTGCGGATAAGCAGTCATGTAACTTTTTTAAATATGTATAATTACCTTGTAAATAGGCGATATTGATTGTCCGCTTGACCATAGCACACTGCAAAAAAGTATGTAATAATGAGAGCGATGAAAAATTTATTACCTTCCTGATGTTTCATTTGCTGGAATTTACGAAACGATCGATGACTAAAAAGAGTGACTATGAATGGATGGAGTTACTACCAAATAAATGTATTGACTATGTCTCCTTGGTGTAGTGAACGCAATCCCGGGTTCGATTGCCAGGTCAGGCAAAGTGTAATTCAGTTTTTCATATAAATTTATTATTGTGTTTGATTTTGTCGAAAAACACAATGCCTATGCATGTAGCTACCAATAACAGAGGTGTACCTCTGCCTACCCTCCTTGCAAGAAGTGAACAGGCGTGATATTATAAACTGTATCTTTTTTTTTGCATACATCCTTAACTATATTTACGTCAGATAAATGCAACTTAAAGATATTTTAAGAAACCCCGTTTATTTAAGGCGCGGGACAAATATAAGAGGCGACGGGTGGAGGTTTGGCGCGGGCGAGGTGCGGGCGCAACGCGGCGCGTGCGTGGCGTCGGTGCAGCGCAGAACAGGCGCGCTAACGGCACAATATAAAAATGTACAGTAGGGAAACTGCCTACATTACGCTCGATACCGCACACTCACACAAACATGCGCATCGACGGGGCCCCCGAGCGGACGTTGCGGTGCTGCCAGTAGCGCGTGCCGCGCCGAGACGAGTGGTCATGCAGAAATTTTATTCCCAATCTTTTTAAAAATGCCACGAACGTATTGCGCGGTATACGGCTGTTTGAATTTTTAACACAAAATTCAATCATATAGAATTTCGAACGTGTCGTAGCAGAAGAAAGTATTTTTCTGTAAATAATTTGTAATAACGAAGATATTTTTTTAAGTACTATAGGTATTTTTTCATGTTATAGTTTTTTAATTCCTAGGTATCACACGCATTTTCGGGTTGAAACGCGGTACGGTTCGCATAAACTGTTTTCCGTGTTTAAACTATCGCCTTTCGTTGATATTAACCGACGCCATAGGATAACTACGCCATAATACTATTTAAATTGTATTTGTAAGCTAGTGACATATTTCAATTAGATCGATTGATCACAACAGAATAAAAATATTTAATAATAAAAAACAATAACAACAACATTAAAAGGGACAACCCTATGGCTTCAATGGAGTGTAGGTAATTATTGCATCAACTAGGCTTAGTTTCGCTACTGTCCATTTTTATATTGTGCTAACGGTGTCGGAAAGGCGAGGCGCAGGTGAAAACAAGGATGCATTTGGGGAATTCTAGTGTTTAAAATTCTATATCGTCACGCATTTTCGCCATCTAGTTCACCCCTGTGTACACTGTCGGCATGCCACTGCTAACTGCAGGTGCGCCGAGGGTGAGGAAGAGGCGCCCGCGCCACGCCCGCGCCGCGCCGTCTATGTCTCGCTCCTCACCTCTTCTACACATTTTGTATGAAATATTAAAGAAGTCGCTTCTTGTATTTGTCCCGCGCCTAAAGAACAGACGGTTTTATATGTTGTAGATCAAAACAAAAATGAAGAGACAAAAAAGATGTCGGTTGGATAATAAAAATTGGGAACGGGTCTATAGTAGGCTGCCCATCGATATCTTGTAATTACTTTCCAGCATTTGCTGATGTTTCATTATCATAGTATTTAGGCATATTTAAGGTTATGTGTAATGAATATCTTTTTAAATGGAATATAAAGGGGGAAAATACAATGTACCTAAAATATCAATTGATCACCAAATTTAGTAAATTGAGCACCAAATTTGAATGAGGTGGTTGATGACAAACTAGTTTTGCCTAGGCTGACTTGGGGCACCCCGACACGGATAGATTAGGTTAGAAGGGTATGCCATACAGAAGTAGCAACAGCATAACAGTTCAATTTCTGGTGGTCATTAACTAAAAAATAAATTTTTGGTTCTAATTTCACGATAAAATGGGGATTAATTTATTTTGGTGATCATTTACTAATTTTGTCAATCAATAGTGATTTTTTTGCCGTTACATTTTGTTAAATCTGGTGGTTTGTTAATTGTTTAACATAATAAAGTAAAATTACTTAACTTACCTGCCACAGCAGCTAAAAGAATGGCGAACTTCAACATATTGCTTGATCGATCGTTCCCTTACTGTACAATATTTGCAAATTCGTTTGTTTTTATACTAATCCAACAACTATTGTCAAACCAGATTATCAATATGATAAGCTAACCTTTTGCGTGATCAGACCTTAATTTTTATCATCAAAGGTCATTTATTTTTTTGCCGACAGATGTCGATAGCTGATCGTTATAAAATGGATGCAATGATAAGATGATAATCTCTGTTATTGAATATTTTTGTAATTTTTCGAGGATCGTAGTAAGATTATCTTATTTTGCAATCAATATCTAAAACTGCGTCAAAGGGTGTATTTCCACACACATTCGTGATTTAGCTCCCAGAATTTTACTGCATTTTGCCAAGCAATTTGTATATTCACAAGTATTTTTAAAGGATATGTTTACTTTTAGCAAACAATGGTTATTTTTGAGTAGCACGTTAATAGAAAATTTTGATATGAGTGTGGGAAGGAAAACTTTGTTATTGTATTCGAGGCAAAATTCACACCCAAGCCACCAGGTGGGGTTGTTATGGAGCCGAAAACGTACGAACGTACGTTATGGAACGAGAGAGTAACAAATGCCCACGTATATCAAAAGATGTTCTCCAATACACTTTCGAAGAAATAAAACAATAGAACAAAAAGTATTTTTGTTATGAATAGTTATGAAATTATGATTTAACTAGCTGACCCGCGCAACTTCGTCTGTGTCACATGAGAGAGAGAGGGTTAGAGAGAGTGTGAGTCAACCTTAAAAGATAGACATAATGCTATCTCGATTTTTTTTTAGAACATTTTAAAACGAACAATTCTCTAATACATGATTGTTTGTTGCGTAACATTAACCGTTTATGCAGCGCCCGCAAAGGAAGCTCTCAAAAGAAATAAATTTTCCTTGTTTTTGCAACATTTATCATTGATGCTCCGCTCCTTTTAATTATAGCGTGATGTTAGATAACCTATACTTAGCCATCCTCGATAACTATTCAACACTAAAAGTTTTTTTTTTTAATTCGAACCAGTAGTTCCTGTAATTAGCGCGTTCAACCAACCTAACAAACTCTTTAGCTTTATAATATTAGTAGATATTGATCCAAGTGGGTAATGATTTAATTTCTTTGATATATTTGCATTAATCGCTAAAATAATCTACTTATGTTTTTGCAAAAAAGGGCTTGCCACGACAGCCTTTTTTTTTCGGATCGGAAATCATCAAATGACTCCTCCCGCTCTGGGCGGAGCAGGAGGGAGTGTCAAACTTTTACTGACTAAAACCCATCCATGTTCCTTCATCGGCCTTTGTGTTCCGGGGCCACGGTATCTCTTTCGAACAGCCCCGCAACCCCAGCAGGCATCGGTCCTTACGGACCCCTTCCTTTTTGCTGAATGCTGACTCTCTTTGAGGCGCCTGTGGAACACGAACGCGCCGTCGACACGGCCTGTGGTCATGAGACGAACGGACGGCGAGCTAGCCCATAGCCCACCGTCCACAGGCCCGCGCCTACGATGGCCGGGGACCACGTGGTGGTCCCCGACGCCCGGGGCGTCTCCCGCGGTGGCCGGAACGCTGTGAGGTTCTCTCCCTCTCACGTTCCGCCACCTCCTTCTCTAGCATTACTGCTTCGCAGAAGTAGGTGACGGCATCCCATTCCATCTCGCTCCAGACCATGGCTTGAACCAGGGCCGGATGCGAGAGGTCGCCGCCGCCAATCGCCGCTTCGAGGACACGGCGGTGCTCCGCCCATTGCCTTGATAGCCTTACGTCTTCATCCTTAGGCACTCAATGACAGTCATACTTCAGCTACGTCGAAAGTTCTCATCAAAGGTGCAAGAAATTAGCCCAAACACGATTTTTCAATTATAAATGGTATCAACTTTGAGACGTACCTACGCTTTTCACAAAAAAAGGACCATGTACGGACTTCTCTGTAAAACTTATCCGTTGTCATATACAAAAAAAAATGCGCGTCGAATTGAGAACTTCCTTCTTTTTGTTTCGTCGGTTAAAAAAAAAAAAACTTGAGGCAACTGACACGGGCGAGGGTCATTCGATTCAGAAAATAGAGTGAAATGATCATAGCCATCTATCAACCAAATGTTAAACTGCTAAAGTATATTATGCTATGTATTTTTTTTAAAGCCGGTCAGTAGATTTAAAAGTTACGTGGTGAGCACATTTTTAGTCATTGGTATCATTTTAGTTCAACAGATGTCGCTGCATGTATGTATCTTACATTAAATGATTAATTCTTCTTGAAAACTTTAAGTTCATATTTCTTTTGATAGAATTAACCGATTTCAATGAAACAAACACTAAATCATACCCCAAATTACACACAATGTTTTTGTATAAAAGTTATCTACATTGGTTTTGTAAATTATACGTGATGCTTGATCATCGAAACAGACAAACAGACAAAAATTCCAAAAATGCTGGAAATGTGTTCTGTTGCTTATCCTTTAATACTCTGGCAATTTTTTTTTTCTAAATATTTTCGATGTACAAAAACGATTTTTCTATAGATTTATTATATGTATAAAATAAATAAAAATAATAATAATATAGATATAGAAGAACAAGATGTGCTTTGTTTTCGCCAGGTTGAAGGAGAATCAAAGGTATGAAGCCGCTAAAAAGTTAGGCTGTTTTTGAAAAACTAAAAAAATCAAATATATTTGAATTTAGAACACATTTACATGACGTTAATTTGTTCATTAAAATTAAGAAAATAATAACAAAATTAAAAAATATGAGGTACAACGTTTAAAGTGTTTCTTAAATCTATGTCATGTTCACCCTATAGTATTATGCTATACTTACGCTTCATATTCACCATTCATAATACTATTTATCATGCATTTTATTTGTTTATATATCTACACTCAGCAAATCGATTTAAATACGATTCTTTAACTTGGAAATAGCTGAAATAAAATATTATTATAATTTTCATGTTGTTATATTTACGTCAAGCGTCAAATTTTCAAACTGTCAGTTAGTTTTTTAATTCTCTTTCTGCTCAGTCTATGGTCTAGCTCTATGATTTCTCTTTTTGGTTTGTATAATTTAAATTATTTTTATCAATATGCTTAGCCAATGTATTTTATAAATTATAGCTGTTGCCCGCGGCTTCGCCCGCGTGAAGTTCGGTTACTGTCCCAAGGGATCATACTAAAGGGATAATAGTGTCCTACATGTTAATCCAGGTTATAAACTATCTATGTGCCAAATTTAATAATCATCACAATTATTATCATCACAATCACCATCACTATCACAACCATCATCATTATCACAATCACCATCACTATCACAGTCACAGTCACCATCATTATCACCAATCACCATCACTATCACAACCACTATAATTACCACAATCATTATCACAATCACCATCACAATCCCCATCACTATCGATATCACCATCACAATCACCGTCACTATCACAATCACAATCACCATCACAATTAATATCAAAATAACTATCACAATCACCATCACAATTAATATCAAAATAACTATCACAATCACAATCCCCATCACTATCGCTATCATCGTAATCACAGTCATTATCACAATCACCATCACTATCTCAATCACCATCACAATCACCATCACAATCACCATCACAATCACCATCACAATCACCATCACAATCACCGCCACTCTCACAATAACTAACACAATCACCATCACCATCACAATCACTATCGAAATCACTATCACAATCACCATCATCGTTATCACAATCATTATCATCGTAATCACAATCGCTATCATCATTATCACAATCATTATCATCGCAATCACAACCATTATCATCGTAATCACAATCACTATCATCTTAATCACATTCATCATAATCACAATCGCCATCACTATCACAACCACAATCATTATCACAATCACCATCATTATCACAATCACAATCACCATCACCATCACAATCACCATCACAATCACTTCCTCGTTATCACAATCATTATCATAGTAGGTAATCACAATCATCTTCATCATTATCACAATCACCATCGCTATCACCATCACAATCACCGCCACTTTCACAATCACCATCACAATCACCATCAAAATCGCTATCACAATCACCATCATCGTTATCACAATCATTATCATCGTAATCACAATCATCATCATCACAATCTCTATCCTCGTTATCACAACCATCGCTATCATCATCACAATCACCGTCACTATCACAATCACCATCACTGTCACAATCACCATCACAACCACAATCACTATCACCATCACAATCACCGTCACTATCACAATCACCATCACTGTCACAATCACCATCACAACCACAATGACTATCACAATCACCATAATCGTTATCACACTTATTATCATCGTAATCACAATCATTATCATCGTTATCACAATCATCATCATCACAATCATCATCATCGAAATCACAATCATTATCATCGTAATCAAAATCATCATCATCACAATCATCATGATCGTAATCACAATCATTATCATTTGGATCTCAAAATAAAGGCCATTTTCGTAATCAGCACCCCTGATAATCTCGGTATCGACATCCATATTGATTTTTAGGCATTTCCACCCCATCGCACCCCAACAGGGAATGGTAGTATTTCAGGTCTGCCACATTAAATCTTTAACCCGGCGGGAGTGTGGTGGGGTGTGACATACCCCAGTGTTCGTTTGTATCGATATATGATTTGATTCTTCTATGCGACGCTTACACGGCTTCGTGTAGCTGGAGGTAAGGCAGTGTAGGGGGGAATAGTGACGTGATGTCAGCTTTACGTCCGCCGGCGTTGGAGATCCACGTGCGCAAACGTAATTGGGGTAAGTGACACCCCGCCACATAGTTCGTGTGTGCTATTATATACACTATTTATACTGTTTATGTAATTTTATTTTATTCTTTTTTAGATTTTCGTCAAACATGGGTGAAGACAGTGGTGAAAGAAGACTTAGGTCTTTGTTACGCGAAGTGTCAGAGAATTCTGAGAAGCTGTGGAGTAGCCATTTGTCTTGAACACGCAATTTTTTCCTGCAAAAATTGTGCTCATTTTGAATCTAGTTCCTAAAGTGTTCCTATATTATAATTTCATTTGTATTTTGTTTATTCCATTAAGAATCTCATGTTCTTTAAGTTTTAAGAGCTTTTTTTTCGTTAAAGGAAAATTTGTTTAGTTTGTTGCGACTTTAGAATGACCGTTATGATTTTGTAACCAAAAATTTGTGCCTTAACAAGTTTTTAATTAAAATTATTAAAATGTATTAATAATATCTATTTTTTTATTAAAACAATATTGATGGTACCTAAATAAATAAAGAATACAATAATTTGACATAATTTTAATAACAACAATGATATACTGGCAGTTTTGTTTTGGGGTATATCATACCCCGCCACATACTTGATGTAATATTTTGTCACCACACTCCCGCCGGGTTAAATCGTTGTTTTTGTAATACACCCGACCCAATTCACTATAAAAAAAATACCTATGTTGAATTTCAGGCTTTGTTACCCTGTTTCCCCCTTTAGGGGTTGAATTCTGAAAAAACCTGAAATACAAATGTTAACTCATTTATCGATGGGAGTACTCCTGTTAAGTTTCGAATAAAGTAGTCTAACTAATCCTATTTCCCCTTGTAATCTTTGGACCCCCGTTTCAACCCCAGGGGTTGAATTTTGAAACATCTATTCTTAATGCACCCCTAAACCTCATAAAGAATCTATAAGCCAAATTTGGAATCTCTAGACTCAGCGGTTTGGGCTGTGCATTGATTTTTATACTTTTCCACCCCATTTCCCACTCTTAGGGGTTGAATTTCGAAAAAACGTGAAATCCGTTTCTACTCATTTATCCATAGGAGCACTCCTGTGAAGTTTCGAATAAAATAGTCTAACTAATCTTGTTTCCCCATACAAACTTTGGATCCCCGTTTAACCCCCCTTAAGGGGTGAATTTTGGAAAATCCTTTCTTAGTGCTCCCTAGGAGCACATGAGGAACCAATGTGCCAAATTTGGAATCTCTACACTCAGCGGTTTGGGCTGTGCATTGATTTTTGGAATTTGTTACCCCATTTCCCCCTCTTAGGGGTTGAATTCTGAAAAAACCTGAAACCCGTTTCTACTCATTTATTAATAGGAGCACTCTTGTGAAGTTTCGAATAAAATAGTCTAACTAATCTTGTTTCCCCATACAAACTTTGGAGCCCCGTTTAACCCCCTTAGGGGGTGAATTTTGAAAAATCCTTTCTTAGTGCACCCCTAGACCACATAAGAAACCTACTTGCCAAATTTGAAATCTGTAGACCCAGCGGTTTGGGCTGTGCGTTGATTTTTGGACTTTGTTACCCCATTTCCCCCTCTTAGGGGTTGAATTCTGAAAAAACCTGAAACCCGTTTCTACTCATTTATAAATAGGAGCACTCTTGTGAAGTTTCGAATAAAATAGTCTAACTAATCTTGTTTCCCCATACAAACTTTGGAGCCCCGTTTAACCCCCTTAGGGGGTGAATTTTGAAAAATCCTTTCTTAGTGCACCCCTAAACCACATAAGAAACCTACTTGCCAAATTTGAAATCTGTAGACCCAGCGGTTTGGGCTGTGCGTTGATAGATGAGTCAGTCAGTCAGTCAGTCAGTCAGTCAGTTTCTTCTTTTATATATTTAGACTAGCTGTTGCCCGCGGCTTCGCCCGCGTATAGTTCGGTAATTGTTGTTGTAATCACAATCACAATCACTATCACTATCACTATCACAATCACTATCACAATCACTATCACAATCACAATCACTATCACAATCACTATCACAATCACTATCACAATCACTATCACAATCACTATCACAATCACTATCACAATCACTATCACAATCACAATCACTATCACAATCACTATCACAATCACTATCACAATCACTATCACAATCACTATCACAATCACTATCACAATCACTATCACAATCACTATCACAATCACTATCACAATCACTATCACAATCACTATCACAATCACTATCACTATCACAATCACTATCACAATCACTATCACAATCACTATCACAATCACTATCACAGTCACTATCACAATCACTATCACAATCACTATCACAATCACTATCACAATCACTATCACAATCACTATCACAATCACTATCACTATCACTATCACAATCACTATCACAATCACTATCACAATCACTATCACAATCACTATCACAATCACTATCACAATCACTATCACTATCACAATCATTATCATCGTAATCGCCATCATTATCATTGTAATCACAATCATCATGATTACAATCGCCATCACTATCACAACCACAATCCTTATCACAATCACCATCACTATCACAATCACCATCACATTCACAATCGCTATCCTCGTTATCACAATCATTATCATCGTAATCACAATCATCTTCGTCATTATTACAATCACCATCTCTGTCACAATTATAATCACAATCACCATCAAAATCACTATCACAATCACCATCATCGTTTTCACAATAATTATCGTCGTAATTACAATCATTATCATCGTAATAACAATCATTATCATCTCAATCACAATCATCATGATCACAATCGCCGTCACTATCACAAAATCAAGTTAAAACAATCACAATCACCATCACAATCATTCTCGCAATCACTATCCTCGTTATCACAATAATTATCATCATAATCACAATCATCTTCATCATTATCACCGTTGCTGTCACAATTACCATCACCATCGCTATCACTATCACAATCACCGTCACTATCACAATGACCATCACTAACACAATCACCATACCATCACAATCACTCTCACAATCACTATCCTCGTTATCACAATCATTATCATCGTAATCACAATCATCTTCATCATTATCACCGTCACTGTCATAATCACAATCACCATCACCATCGCTATCACCATCACAATCACCATCAAAATCACTATCACAATCACCATCATCGTTACTACAATCATTATCATCGTAATCACAATCATTATCATCTTAATCACAATCATCATTATCATTATCTTCATCGTAATCACAATCATCATCATCATAATCATCAGCATCATTATCACAATCATCGTCATCGTTATCACAATCATCAGATTAAATCAACAATAACCCTGTATAGAAGTCGAATCCGCCATCTTCTGGATCTCAAAATAAATGCCATTTTCGTAATCAGCGCCCCTGATAATCTCGGTATCGACACCCATATTGATTTTTAGACATTTCAACCCCATCGCACCCCAACAGGGAATGATTGTATTTCAGGTCCGCCACACTAAATCTTAAAATCGTTGTTTTTGTATTACACCCGACCCAGTTTACCATGAAAACAATACCTATGTTGAATTTCAGGCTTTGTTACCCCATTTCCCCCTTTAGGGGTTGAATTCTGAAAAAACCTGAAACACAAATGTTAACTCATTTATTGATTGGAGTGCTCCTGTTAAGTTTCGAATAAAGTAGTCTAACTAATCTTATTTCCCCATATAATCTTTGGACTCCCGTTCCAACCCCTAAAGGGGTTAATTTTGAAAAATCCTTTCTTAATGCACCCCTAAACCTCATAAAGAACCTTTGTGCCAAATTTGGAATCTCTAGACTCAGCGGTTTGGGTTGTGCATTGATTTTTATACTTTGCCACCCCATTTCCCCCTCTTAGGGGTTGAATTCTGAAAAAACCTGAAACCCGTTTCTACTCATTTATCAATAGGAGCACTCCTGTGAAGTTTCGAATAAAATAGTCTAACTAATCTTGTTTCCCCATACAAACTTTGGAGCCCCGTTTAACCCCCATAGGGGGTGAATTTTGAAAAATCCTTTCTTAGTGCTCCCTTAGACCACATAAGGAACCTACTTGCCAAATTTGCAATCTCTAGACTCAGCGGTTTGGGCTGTGCATTGATTTTTATACTGTGCCACCCCATTTCCCCCTCTTAGGGGTTGCATTCTGAAAAAACCTGAAACCCGTTTCTACTCATTTATCAATAGGAGCACTCCTGTGAAGTTTCGAATAAAATAGTGTAACTAATCTTGTTTTACCCATACAAACTTTGGAGCCCCATTTGACCCCCTTAGGGGTTGAATTTAGAAAAAGCCTTTCTTAGTGCAACCCTAGACCACATAAGGAACCTACTTGCCAAATTTGGAATCTTTAGACTCAGCGGTTTGGGCTGTGCATTGATTTTTATACTTTGCCACCCCATTTCCCCCTCTTAGGGGTTGAATTCTGAAAAACCCTGAAACCCGTTTCTACTCATTTATCAATAGGAGCACTCCTGTGAAGTTTCGAATAAAATAGTCTAACTAATCTTGTTTCCCCATACAAACTTTGGAGCCCCGTTTAACCCCCTTAGGGGGTGAACTTTGAAAAATCCTTTCTTAGTGCCCCCCTAGACCACCTAAGGAACCTACTTGCCAAATTTGGAATCTATAGACCCAGCGGTTTGGGCTGTGCGTTGATAGATGAGTCAGTCAGTCAGTCAGTCAGTCAGTCAGTCAGTCAATCAGTCAGTCAGTCAGTTTCTTCTTTTATATATTTAGATTACGATTGTTTAATAACTTAATATTAAATGATTATATTTATAAAATTCTTAACGCACTCATGGATATGTCCTGGCCGACTACACTTGTCAGATGAGATGATAGCGGCACTAAGAAAACTAAGATTTGAAAAAGGAAGACTACTTTGGAGAAACGAGCTGACGGACGGCTAAAAAAAAGGTGGACGATTGGATCTGATTTGATGAGTATCAGAGAGCAGCTTGGTTTTCGCTGTGGGATTCTAAAACTGCCCAGGGGATCCCGCTAAAGATTCCCCTGGGACTTCTACTCCCGATGTTCGGAGGCTTACTACGTGCCTGTCTGTCTACTGGTCTCGCAGGGCTGTCCTACGTCTGGCCCTGAGTTCTGCACTGCCTTGCTGTTGAGCTGTCCTGGTGAACTCTAAGATCTGCGCTGCCGCCGTTTCTACTGCTTAAGAGCTGAACTTCAAGGTTGCTCCGGTATCGACCTGCTACTCTGACGCCTGCTCCCGTGATTTCTAACTGTGAACTATAAAACTATAGAGTGCGTGGTAGGTAGTTTTTTTTTATATAACTAGCTGTATTTTTTTTCCCTAAATTAAATTTAATTGAACAAGTCTGCTTATCCTTTTAGACTATAGGAGCAAGTAGATTTGTTACAACCCATGGTTTGTGCCTGAACTAGGTAATCCTGTGTTTCAGGCGATTGGAGGTAATATTCATTGATTTAATAATCACATCAATCATATTCAATATACTCTTATTAGTACCAGCGTAAAAAGATAAACAATATAGTATCTTAACTTAGCTGACTAATTAAAAAAAACACAATAATACGAACAATATTTACTTTAGCACAAGTAATTACTTATTAATATGACATAGTTTTCATTTAGCCTGTTATAGAGTAGTGGTCCGAGGTACAGTAAGCGTTGATAAGTGCAGAGGCACGCTAAGGATTGTATTGCTGTGAACGCACGGTCGAGCGTCCGTGCGTCTGTATGTGTAAGTGGTCTCAATACAGTACGCACACCACAGCCACAGAGTTCGCCCAATCGCATGTCGCGCGTCACACTCCACGAAACATAAGAATATATTTCCGTTTCTTTTATTATACACGCAGCAAACCTTATTTGTGTAGCGACCTGTTCTTACCATTGGATAGCTAAAATTCACATCTTTTTACCATGTGTTGATAGCTGTTGGGGTAATCAGTAGGATTCACGATCAAAGAGATCCGAGTTCGAATCCTGTTAACAACGTGGGGTTTTTGTTTCTTGGTAACATTAGTTATTGGTTCATTATTTATTTATTATAAGAATAAGTTAAATATTAGTAAAAAAAAATATAGTATTATTATTCAAGTATTTATTTATTATTTTAGCTGTTCGGTGTTGGAAGGTGGAAATAAAAAAGTCGTGGTGAATGATAACAAAAATGTTTATTCGTTTTATTTATTTATAAAATTAACAAACTTTCATGATAATTGTAACGTCACATTCCTACCTAGATGTAAAAAAGTTCTCTTGTAACCGATCATAAGATTTTTTATTGTATACGGTATACCCACTTACTTTCAATTCATAATAACATACTTAAGTAACAAGGAAAGGATATTCTAATCACACAAATATAACATATAGTTGATACTCACTTATTATAGGTATCGGTAATCAGCAGAGTTTATTGAAAACTAATATAAATAATTTAGACTTTATGAATATTTTTTTTTTGTGACGTCACAATAAATGTAACTAGTATTGAGGTTATAGTTTAAGTGTTCATTTTCCCGAAGAAAAGAAGATTGAAACTAAACCTCAATTTAAGATCATTAATATAATTACGGATAAGTTAAAATTCACTAAATATTTTGTTACACATAGGTATAATTAAAACTAAAGCATCTAGGGATTAATTTTGTAGCATGACATCTTCTAATACTTCTACATAATTAAGTAGAACTGTTGGCGCGTGGAGGAATAAAAGCCAGTTCTCCTGGCCCTGCTGCACTTACCCATCCCCACATGATCCCCACATATTAACCATAATTCGACATGAGTCTGTATTAGGGATTATGTTTTTGTCAGACCAGCAGAGTGTTATTCTTGCGCCATAAATGAAGCCTACCCTTTTGACTTTATTTAAAAAGTCAGTTTTTTTAGTCTTCTCATGGAAGTATTCCAGTAAAAATCTAAATAATCCCGTGCGAAACGTAATCGTTCTTCTATAACTCTTTCTGTCAAGAAGGGCTTCTTAGCTGGTTTTCGTGATACAAGCCTTCAGCGTGGAGGGCACGGCGAACAGTTTGCGATGAGGTGTCAAATAATTCCACAAAGTGTCTCGTAGGTGTGAAACCATTTGTTTCTTATTCGCCAACCATATATATTATTATGTCGTCGCTGCGCATCGATAATAAGCGACGGCTTTCCACTTCATTGTCGACTAGCAAGGCCTTTTGATCTGACTCACAGTATTCCTCTAAAACAAAAAACAAAAAAATAATGTTAGGCAGCTATAATAAAATACTGAAGTTATCATTCACTCTGCATTTATAAATCCAATAATTAACACTAATTATTTATCTTTTATGCCTCATGATGGATTTAAAATCAATTTATTAATCCCTAAGTCACCAAGTAAATAAACAATAACAAAGTAGGCTTTAATTTTTAATAAAAAATTGTTACAATAATTCATAAATATAATACTCACATTAGTCCGGTTTCTTCAGATATTTGTGTTCTATTAAGACCACTTTTATGCAGCACGATAATATTAGTCACCCTCGCCTCAATATCAATATTTGCCTGCATTTTGAGAAATACCAACAACAATACCGCTATCTATTAAACCACACGTCACTAACCAAATTTAACACAACTAAACGACAACGTTCATTTCGATCAAGTAAAATATTCATAAAACTCAGGTTTACCTCACAGAAATATAAATTCTTGACTTATTTTTCTATGATCTACCTTCTTCTAACTTTATGAAATGTGTGAACAAAGCGAGAATATTTTTCTGTCCCATTACTTCCAATCGAGTAAACACTTACAAAAAGTCTAAAAGTAACAACGTGAGATTTGAACTCACGGCTTACTGATTCACTCTTAGATGTGGACGCGCCTAACCACTGGGCCATCTGGACTTATATTTCAATGTTGAAATTTTGGACTACATTTACTTGTAGATGACAATGTCTATTTTCTTGAAAGTAGAAGGTCGTAAGTCAAACTAAACGTCAAGCTATTGCTTTGTGAGATTGCCTATCGACTTTTGGTCGACACTGTACCTATATAAAACTTGGCTGTGAAAGCATGTTTTGTACTTTTTTGAGGGCAAACTATATCTTTTCGTATTTTTTAGTAAAATTAGTACCGTACCGTAAACAACACGCAGTACTTCCAAGTACTGCGTGTTGTTTTAAAAGTACTTACTAATAGTATTTCACAAGATTTAAACAGGAGGTTAGTGGGGAAGAGGAAAGGGTCGTGTATGTGAAGGAAAGGGGTATGTGGTCGGCATGTCTGCGCTTCAAGACTCCTGGAGTTCTAACCACATAAGAATACCTGTGTTTTCTTTCCTCAATGATAGCCGGTTTCCACTTATTTTCCAGTTTGGTTCAGATGTACACTGCTTCCTCATATTGGAAGTTCGGCGTCTTTTGCTCAGATTGAATATTCGCTTATATGTTTTTATATCGCAATGCCCTTCTCATATTTGACTTCACATTATCCAGTGAGCAGTTTAGCTGTCTACCGAACATCATTTGGGCTGGCGACTTTCCTGTGGTAGTATGCGATGTGTTGCGATAAGAAAAGAGAAAGTTTTGAAGCCTCTGTTTTAGGTTGACTCTGTCTGCTTCACTTGACGCCATTCTGGATTTTAAAGTTCGCACGAGTCGTTCGGCCAATCTATTGCAATCCAAATATAGTAAAAATGCCATCTAGTATCTAGCATAACGTTCTGGTGGTTATCTTTGCCATAGATTTAACTTCTATCCATTTTGATAAGGCATCTGCCAGCACTAGCAAATACTTGCCTTCAAAACGTCCGTCGACGTGAACTCTTTCCCATAACTTTTTTGGGATCGACCAAGAGTATACAGGAAGTTCTGAAGTTCTGAGTTGTTGGAGTCTTTCCTGGCATTCTTGGATTTTTTTTTACAAAATTGTCAATGTCTTCTTCAAGTGTTGGCCACCAAACATAGAAGCGCCCAAGAGCTCTCATTGCAGAAGTTCCAGGATGGCCATTATGCAAATAACGCAGAACTGTACTTCTTAATGTACTAGGTATAACAACTCTACCTTGTCACATGATGATCTTGTTCTCTATAGACAGTTCACTGCGTTTTCTGATAAACTGTTTCATATCAGTCTGTGAACAGTCAAACCAGTCGGTTTTGATTAATTGCAGGACTTGCTTTAGTGTGGCATCGTGTTTCGTTTCTTCTCTAATATGCTTTTCACATAAGGTCAAGTCGTTAATTTTATTATACTGTATCAAATCAGTGATTTTGCATATCGAAACCTCTGGACAATTTGGCTGTTCAGTGCTATTTGGCATTCTGAATAGGATTACCTATTCAGAATGCCAAATAGCACTGAACAGCCGAATTGTCCAGAGGCTGATTACAGCAATGATGTTATCTTCCCCTTTCTATAAATTATGTCATAATCATAATTTCCAATCACGAGTGCCCACCTCACTAGTCTATTATTGGCAATTTTTGGGAGATTTCGCTGTGGGCCATTGGGCCCACAGCGAAATCTCCCAAAAATTCCACACCAAAAAACCACAAACCACCTCACATATTGATGTGAGGTGGTTTGTGGTCAGTTACAAGTGTGAACTTTGTACCTCTGAGATATTGGTCGAAATTTTGAATGCCATAGAATATTGATAATGCCTCGCGGTCTATAACGGAATATTTGCTTTCAGCCGGTTTAAGTTTTCTTGACCCGAATGCAATAGGTTGTTCGATTTCTTTATCCTTGTGGTATAAGACTGCGCCTACTCCTTTCTCTGAGGCGTCGCAGGAGAGGCAAAGGGGTCGACATTCGTCAAACGCGACAAGTGATTTAGATCTTTTTATTAATCTCTTAGTTTTAATAAATATTTCGTTCTCATGATTAGTCCATTGCCATTTTCGGCGGTCACCGGTTAGTTCATGTAAATCGGTGCATTCGCTCTGTAGGTGTGGTTTTTCATAAAAGTTATGAGTCCTAAAAACGCCCTAAGTTCTTTGGTATTTGTTAGGTGGTGCCTTCGACTTCGTTTGATGTGGATGTTCACTTGATAATTCTTTACCTTACCTAATTTATTGTCAAATAGGTCATTGTAGGCAGCTAGCACGACATCCAGTGATGTGGCTGTGGTACGTTTGATAGAATAAATAGGTTTCGGAAACGTCATTTCGTACATTTCGCTCCATTGTAAGCCCAAAAAAGTTATAGGATCTGCTTTGTCCATGACGACAACAGGTAATATTTTTTGTATGTTGTCTAGTTCAACTGTTACGTCTGTTATACCTTTCGGTTTCAGTTTAAAATTGCAATAGGCTTGGAGTTTCGGTGCCTTTGACAATGCTGGGGCTCCAATCTTTTTCCACATTTTAGTAGAAATTATTGAGTAGATTGATCCAGGGTCCCAGTCCATCGTGCATTTTACACAGATGTTTTCTTGTTAATGATGTAGACAGGGTTGGTCTCGCTATCACTTTCTTCCGCGGAGCAGTCCGCGTATGACGATGTCGTTGATGAGACCTCTGATGTCTCCGTACGATTGTTAAGCTTCTGCATCTTGTTGTTTTTGTCTGTCTTGTTTTTGCGTTGAGAGTCTCTGGGTTGTGATAACAAATATGCTCTACCTGATTTAATACATACACTTTCGCTATGTCCTGTCATCTCACATGCTTGACATTGGTGGTTTTTTGCTGTACAGTGCTTGTAGTCATGTATTTCACGGTTATCGCATCGTCTGCATTGGTCTGGTCGTAACTTCCTGGGTGTTTCGTTGTTGACCGTAGTAACAGTGCGTTTCCCTTGTCTCTTCAGTTTGATTCTGTTAATATAGTCATTGTGTTTGTTACTTTCGGTGCTATTGTCGTTTTCTGCGACTTCGCGTGACTGGGCAACTGTAAATATTTCTGCGAATTTTATCTCTCTTGTTTTGCCATCACCTGTGACTTCGCGTAGTTCTGGCCATCTTTGTTTTAAATCTATCTCCAGTTGTGTGTGGTTCAAACCGGTTGCAAACCGATCACGGAGTTGTCTCTCCAACAAGGATCCTTCATAGCCGCAGTTTTTTTGAAAGTTCTTTTAGTCTATTAAAATAATGTTCCATTGTTTCGTCGGTTTCTCTGGTAGAGTTCCAAATATCAATTAAGGCTTTGTATCGCGTTGTCTTTGTTCTATACAAATCCAAAAATTTCATTATTATATCGTCGTATGTCGCTGTGTCAAAGTCATGAGTTAACGCTACTTTCAGCTCGTGATAATTATATTTCCGGTGTAATGCAGTTTATGAGTAGGTCTTTTTGAATACTAACAGACTTTTCACCTCATATCCGGCATTTCGCTTCAAATAGGTCCACAAGGTTTTTTGCAGTGGTTGTGGCGGGGTTAAACTTGTCGCACTTGAAGTGTTGTACGAGTTGTTGTAGAAGGACTGTTAGTACCTATTGTTGTTCCTGTTGTGCGGTAAGGAAGTCCGCGAATTGTTCAGTATTCACGTTGTTTGATTACTGACAACACAATTTTCCTCGTCGCCAATAAAATAAAGTTATTTGTTAAACATTAAGTTGTATTTTTATTTCAATTCTCTACAAGATAGAAGTCAGATAAAAAAACTGATGACATTTAGTTTTTAAACAACACATATAAATCTATGATAACAAAGCAGTTTGTAAGGCTGAATTTCAGCTTACATCAATCCAGCTTTACCCAGCGGTTATCGCATGAGACTAGGGAATAACGCCTGTAGGAAAATCATGAATGAAACAAAAGCATTGCGGTCATACAAAGGTCTTTAATTGTAATGTGAGCTTACTGATTATTGATTACAGTCCTCTTCTGAACCCAGCTGTTGTGAATACAAAATTACAGGTTCACACTTACTTTATAAGAAATACTAGCGGACGTCACGCGGTTTCACCCGCGTAGTTCCCGTTCCCGTGGGAGTACGGGGATAAAATATAGCCTATACGGATTCGGAAGAATCCCTCTAAGTAATGGTAAAAGAAATTTTGAAATCGGTCCAGTAGTTTTTGAGCCTATTCAATACAAACATACAAAAATACAAAGGTTTCCTCTTTATAATATTAGTATAGATTACCATGCTGTTTCATCACATGGAACACAGATGCACTCAGTATTGTTGCCCGTATGTGATGCTCAGTGAAGCTTCACGTAAAGTTACAGCAGGTCAGCAGGTCAGCTTAAACGGTTCAGCAACCGTACATGTAATCTCGTAACCGATGAACTTGCCCTCACATCATGTCCTCAATGTATGACCATTTTATGTTAATTTTTCCATATTATTCCGACGTCATCGCGTCGTAAATTAAATGTACATTCGAGCCAGTGTAGATATTTGATGCGCTTTTACTGAGATCAATAAACCATACGCTGGCTCTCAATGTTATGTAAACCACATAGTGATCTGTGCAGGGTGTGGATAACTTTTAATAATTTCTTTCTCTAGCTTTCCTCAACAGTGCAGCCTTTTCACCAAAAAGGACGCCACGTAAAAGACAATGTTGCTATCTCCAAAAGTCAAGCGTCAATCCTATTTTGACTGAAGGCCACACTGAAACCGAGCCTTTTATCAGCTCGCTCCCATTAAATTATTTTAATTAGCTATTTGTAATTAAATGTTGATTTTTTTATTGATTAGTTAATATATTGTAAATAACAATAGTGTTTTCCTAAAGATGAATTAATTTTGTGTACTTGACAATAGCGCCATCTAGGCACATTTTTAGGAAAGCACGTATTGATTCAGTCTTATTTTACACCGGAGGTCGCTACCTACCTCTAAACCGGCAATGTAGTTTTTTAATTGTTACAAGTTTGTAACAGCGACGTATTGGTGGTAGAACGGATGGCAGAAGTTCTGGAGTGGCGAGTGCTACCGGAAGACGTTGCATTAGAAGGTCTCTCACTGTGTGGACCGATGACCTGGTGAAGGTTGCGGGGAACCGCTGGATGCGAGACGCACGCGACCGGTCAATGTGCGATACTTGGGGGAGACCTATGTCCAGCCGTGGACGTCTATCGGCTGATATGATAATATATTAAAAAATATCAGTCTAAGCCTTGACTTTGGTTCATAAGAAAAAGTAGAAATTGCAGATCATGTTTAGTGCAGGTCAAGTGCAATGGCGCAGGTACTGGTATAAACAAAATATAAGTACTTACATTAAGGCAAAAATAAGATTTTTGGGAATTATATATTTAAAAAATGCAATTTTATTTTAATATAATCATTTGTTTAATGCAAAATATTCCTACATATCTTATTTTTTTTTTTTTGCATTTTTTTTTTTTTCTTTTTTAAAGAAAATGGGTAGGTTAGGTAAGGTTAAAACTGTGACTTCCTACTGCCAGACACGACTTGCATTAATAGAAAAAAGAGATTGTTTTAGTAGGTTACCCGGAACTGAACTATTTAGATTAGGATAAATACGTACTTATTAAAAAAAAATGGCGATACTAAATATTTGGCTTATTTGATTTTGCGTAAAAACTGTTATTCCAACTGAAATATTTGACTAAATAAAAAATGTTAAAAGTACTAGTTGGTAAACAAGTTATAGTTTAAACGTTCATTTCCCAATCATTAGGTTTGCGTTACAATTTTTTGTGAATAGATATTTTGCTAAGTAATAATTTGGCAAATGAAATTATGCAAAAAATTTTTTTGGGAAGTGAAAATTTGCCAAATTCCTTTCGGTCAAACAAGGGAGACCCAATATAGATTCGAGTAGGTAGCAATTTAAACACTGTTTTAAGCTTTCACGGTTCATAACTATACTTAAAATGTCACTTATGGGAGATATACCGTGATTATATCACAAGGTGCAGCATTAAATAAGTCAGGACACGATAAAGCTGTTGTAAACTGTAGCGGACCTCTTGCTACTGCCTTCCGTCTCCATCATCAGACCTTCGATGACAGTCATACTCCAGGCAGGTCTAAAGTTCTCATGAAAGAGCATAACATTATTGCTGCTATAAACTGTTGAGAACCTCTTGCCTTTCGTGTCCATCGTCAGACCTTCTATGACCAGCTAGGTCGAAAGCTCTCTTCAAGGTGCATGAAATATAGACTTATTTCGGCTAGCTGGCCGGCAAAGCCGCTCAAAACGCGCGCGCGCGCGCGGCATAGCTCAGCAGCGGCGGTGAATATTAGACACATCTGCGACGAAAAGCTCGCGTGGGACCGCCAGAGCCCCGCAGCGCGGGAGCGATGACAGAAACCATGCCTGCTGCATGTTGCTTGCTTGTTTGCATGCTGCATGCTTGCTGCATGTTTTCATGCTTCTTACGGGGAAATATCAACCACACATGTTCATAATCAACTGTTTTGTAATGATTGACGCTTTGATTGATTGATTTTCTGCCTTTTAATGACTATCGATGTGAAATGCATGCCAAAAGAAGATTCAGACTGTGAATTTTCATTGCACTTGTACTGAACTAGCATTGTTGTGCTAGTATGGACAAATGTTTTTTTTTTTTTTTTTTTATCTTGTAACGCGCTCATCCCTGCTATAATAAAGTGTAGGGCCCGCGCGGGTGGGAAGCCTGCGGGAGGGGCGGAAACGCCTACACCCCGAGCGCGGTGGTGTGATGCGTTCGCGCCAGTCGCCTGTGCGAAGGGCTCGGAATGCTGCATGCATTCATGTGCTGCTCGCGTCTTCGCGCTGTAATTGTTTAACATTGTATCTAATAACATATTGACATTTTACTAAGATAAATAATAAACTCGAGGTTATAAAGGTGCAACGTGTTTTCTTCAAACACCGATCGTTATAAGTGGCGCTTCCAACTAGTGGTCTCGAATCCAGTATAAACCGGTTTGTGCCCGACGCACGCCCGTTGAAAATCCGTTGTGTTCGTGATCCTGCTTCGTACGTACCGAAGAATACAGTGAAGAAGATGCCACCACGAAAAGTACGTACGGCTACGGACGCTAATGTGAGTGAGGCACAATCCAGCTCGGAAGATGAAGCAGCGAGACCTTCGCCAGTACTCATGTCTGGGGACCAGTTGACTTCATTCCTTACCGCCTTCGCAAAGACTCAGGCGGAAGGGAATCGGCAGCTTGTCGAATCCCTCATGGCATCGTACGCGAGAGGTGAGCCATCAGCACCCCTCGCAGGCTCCGGCGCTGTGACCGCGTCAGCCTCACCGTCACCGTCGTTGTCAACTAGTAAGTGAGGAAACATGTCTAAGTGTACGTCACGCTTCGATGGTCAGAGCCGAGACCCTGAAGTCGTAGAGACGTTCATCGACTCTGTGGAGATATTTAAAGAGTGTTCGTCGGTCAGCGATGACCTTGCACTACGTGGTGTACCCATGCTGCTCCACGGCGAGGCTGCAGTATGGTGGAGAGGGGTCCGGACCGAGGTGTCCTCGTGGCCTGAAGCCGTCAAAAGACTACGATGTATGTATGGTGTTCCACGTCCTGGCTACAAGATCTTCCGTAACATATTCGCTGACGAGCAAAATGCAGAGCTCGCGGATACATTTATTGTTAAAATACGTGGTATGTTATCTAAATTACCGTATTTGTTGCCCGAAGAAGCGAAGTTGGACATGATATACGGCTTATTACATAACGTATTCGCAAACATCTTACACGGGATGCCGTGGATAGTATCGAATCCCTGATCGATAAAGCACGATCAATAGAAGAATCGCTCATGGAAAATTCTAGTACGCAGTCGGCGCATGCGCGATCGTCGCGTCCTATGCAGCCGCCCGCGCCCGGCTCACGCGTTGCATCGGAGAGCGCGAATTCGGCGGGAAACGCTGGGTCAACGTCCGGCGAGCCTCTTCCGCGAAATACCGCGGGAGCTCAGCGGTCGCATGTTCAGTCTCCGCATCGTTCGTCGTCGCCTTCGATTCCAAACAGTGCGGATAAAAATCAGTGCGCGAGTAAAGTGAAAAGTGATAAAAAGCAATTTTGTGTCTATTGTAAGTCCCGCGGTCATACTCGTGATTCATGCTCGAAAAAAGACTCTAAAGACTCGGTGAATAGTAATAAGTCTAACTTGCATTGCTATGGTTGTGGCGAGAAGGGTTATATTCGAGCTAATTGTCCTAAATGTAAAAATAATATTTCGACTTGCGATGTTATAGATTTAAATACGCCACAATCACAAAATAATGTGTTTTACTCACTCAATACGATATGTAATGTTAAGTGTAACGACAACAACATTAATGTAACTCAAGGCCGACCTATTTTAAATATTGAGATTTGTGGTTACAATGGTACAGCGCTTATAGATACCGCCGCCCGGCGCAGTATCGCAGGTTCAACGCTGTACTCACTTTTGTTGTGTTTAGGTATTCAATTTAATTCGCAAATAATGTCGGTTAAGCTTGCTGATGGTAGCATACGTACTAATAATGTTTTGTTAGCATGTGTTAATGTCAATTGTATGTCTATGTGTGTACCTATAGAATTTGTCATGTTCCCTGACGCCTCAAATAACGAGACTCTTTTAGAGATAGATTTAATTACGAAGTTTAAGTTAGTTTTGAACTTTTCGTCTATGACATGGTTCACAGCTGATCGGCCTCAGGTCACTCACCCCCTGCTAACAGAGAGTTCACGCGACGTGGTGGAGTGCGCCTCTGTCAACCTATTGAGGGAAGACGAGGGCACTTTGTTGACTCAGGAGGAGCGTTCCAGCTTAGAAGATCTACTCGGTGAGTATTCTGATATTTTTGACTTAGTTGGGGATCCGACGCCATTCGCCGAACATCACATAGATACGGGTGACCATCCTCCTATTGCTGTTCCACCATATCGAGTCACGCCAGCGAAGAAGGAAATTATTCGTGAGGAACTCGATCAGATGTTAAAAGAGGGAATCATTGAGGAATGCGAGTCTGCCTGGTCTGCACCAACTGTTCTGCTACCAAAGGCTAATGGTGGGTATAGGTTTTGTGTGGACTACAGGAGGCTCAATGCTGTGACAAGAAGTGATGCGTATCCTATGCCACGCATTGACGAGTTGCTGCAGTCAACGAAGAAGGGTTGCGTGATGAGCTCCTGCGACCTTAGAAGTGGTTACTGGCAGTGTAGCATCAAGGATCAGGATAAAACAGCCTTTGTTACGCCGTTCGGTACGTATCGCTTTAAACGTATGCCGTTTGGCCTTAAAAATGCGCCGGCTACGTTCCAGAGGCTTATTGACAGGTTTCGTTCGGGGTCCTCACTTAAAGATGTTACCGTGCTAACGTACCTTGATGATATACTTGTGATATCGGAGTCGTATACCCATCACCTTTCCGATCTCCGTGCGGTATTCGACCGTCTCCGCTTGTTTAAGCTCCGTGCGAATCGAGAGAAGTGCGTTTTCGCCAGGGACAAGGTTAAGTACTTGGGTCACGTGATCTCTCAGGAATGTATATCACCGGATGAGGACAAGGTACGTGCGGTTCTGAATATGAAGGAGCCTACGTGTCTTCAGCAGTTGCGTACTTTTCTTCAAACATGCTCTTGGTTCCGCAAATTCATACCAGACTTTGCGAAAGTAGCTGAACCACTCACGCGCTTAACCCGGAAATCGCACGTGTGGGAATGGAGTTTGGAGCAAGGTAAGGCTTTTGAAGCTCTTAAGAAGCTGTTGACCACGTCTCCTATTCTGGTCCAAGCGGATTACACGAAACCATTTCTACTGAGGACTGACTCAAGTAATTATGCTTTGGGTGCAGCTTTACTCCAGGGGGAGTCACCCCATGATGAACATCCAATAGAATACGCTAGCCGTCTGCTTACTCAAGCCGAGCAAAACTACTCAACTACTGAGAGAGAGGCTCTCGCGGTAGTCTGGGCTGTCGAGCGGTTCCGCGGCTATATTGATGGTCATCAAGTCCGGGTGATGACTGACCACCAACCCTTGAAGTGGTTGTTTTTTCTCAAGTCACCAAGCGGCAGGTTGGTTCGCTGGGCCATGAAGCTGCAAGCTTTTGACTTACGCATCGACTATACGCCAGGTAAGGCTAATGTACTAGCCGATACTCTTAGTCGACCCGTGACTGAAGGTGGTGTGCCACCGCGATGTGATATCTGTCCGGTTGTCGTGGACGTACCACACTGGGATGCAACTTCGACCCGGGAAGCTCAGTTGGCTGATCCGGAAGTGGCCAAGATTATCCAGGATTTAGAAGGAAAGGATGAACTTGCTGTTACACGCTGGAGTGAGAGAGGTTATCTCTTGAATCAAGCTGTTCTGTATAGGTATGTGCCTGATACTGATTCCGAGGAGCCTCAACTCGTCATACCAGAAAGCCTGCGAGGTAAAGTCATGTTAGAATGCCATGACTCACCCACGGCCGCTCATGGTGGTATCGATAGAACATTGCATCGTATCGCGCAACGGTTTATTTCCCTGGTATGAGACGGTTTGTAACTCAATATCTTAAAACCTGTGTAGAGTGTCAGCGGTACAAGCCGTCCAACATTAAGCCAGCTGGACTGCTGCAGACTCCAGTCCCAGCTCAGAGATTCGAAACCATTGCAACTGACCTCTTTGGTCCGTTGCCTGGAGGACCGCAAGGTGAGAGATGGATCCTCATTGTGGAGGACACTGCCAGTAAGTGGGTAGAAGTCTTCGCTCTCACGGAAGCTACGGCAGAGACATGTGCTAAGACTCTGGTCAATGAGGTATTTATGAGATTTGGTCTCCCTCGGCGCTTGATCTCTGATAACGGGGTGCAATTTGTAGCAGATGTCATGCAGAAGGCCATGTTTGTTTTAGGTATAAAGCAGAGCCTGGTACCTTTATATCACCCGGAGTCAAATCCGGTTGAGCGAAAGAATCGGGACCTCAAGGCTCAGCTAGCCATCTTGGTTGAAGGTCGTCACCAAAACTGGCCAGAGGTATTACCATTTGTGCGGTTTGCTTTTAATAGTTCTCTCACCAGGTCTACAGAGCACACGCCTGCTTACCTGACTTTCGGTCGTGAGCTGCGGTCCCCTTTGACTGTCCAGGCGGATCTAAGAGCGGTCGTAGAGTCCGAAAATTTTGTACCTCAGATTACACCATACTTGCTCAAGCTCGCAGATACCATCTCGACAGCCAAGGAGAACCTTGAGCGTCACCAGGATGCTCGCAAGGTTTACGCTGATCAGGGCCGGTCGTCTCCTGAGGAGTATATTGAAGGTGACTTGGTGTTAATGAAGACCCATGTGCTCAGTAACGCCGCAAAGGGTGTCACTGCCAAGTTCAACCCGAAACGTGATGGACCGTACGTCATCTCTAAAAAGGTGAGTCCAACTACGTACCTATTAGCCCATCAGTCTGGCGAAGTTTTTGGTAAGTACCACGTCTCGGACTTAAGGCGCTATCATGCCAGAGAGGGTGAGTGTCCTGAGCCGGTCATTCCGAAGCGTGGCAGAGGTCGCCCGCGTAAGGCTATTGTCTAAGTGTTAGATCTCGTTATTTGTGGTTGTTTGACCAGGCGGGAGACCCTCGCCTGATCAAAAGGGGGAGTGTGTAACGCGCTCATCTCTGCTATAATAAAGTGTAGGGCCCGCGCGGGTGGGAAGCCTGCGGGAGGGGCGGAAACGCCTACACCCCGAGCGCGGTGGTGTGATGCGTTCGCGCCAGTCGCCTGTCGCTCGGAAGGCTGCATGCATTCATGTGCTGCTCGCGTCTTCGCGCTGTAATTGTTTAACATTGTATCTAATAACATAATGACATTTTACTAAGATAAATAATAAACTCGAGGTTATAAAGGTGCAACGTGTTTTCTTCAAACACCGATCGTTATAATCTTTATTTAAGGGGACTCGATCTCCTGCCGGGGTTGCGGGACTATTCGAAAGAGATACCGTGGCCCCGGAACACAAAGGGCGATGAAGGAACATGGATGGGTTTTAGTCAGTAAAAGTCTGACACTCCCTCCTGCTCCGCCCAGAGCGGGAGGGGTTATTTGATGATTTCCCATCCGAAAAAAAAAAAAAAGAAAAAAAGGGGACTCGATCAACAATGACGATGTCGCCCCGTAATTCTAATTATACTATAACTCTAATGGCTAGATACATCTTAACTTTTCAAAATCTTATCCAAATCTTGACAAGTGAATATTATGGTAAATATGTATGTATTATGTTATGGAAAACGACATTATTGAAAATGAAAAATATAGCAAATAAGTTTATGGAATTATTATGACACTTGATCGATTATGACCAATGAAATTAGTGAAAATGATTTTATGTAATTTCACGGTAATGGCAACTGAAGCGTTATTTCTAATGAAATTATGGCAAATACAAGTATGGCTTAAAACTATTGCATTTTAAATTATGGCAAACATTAGTAAACCAAATATTTCCATATCTATACGAATGTACTACAGGTTCATCAGCAGCATTAGCCAGTTCTTTTTAGCCATGGACAGCGGAGTGAGTCTCCTGCCCACTGCTAAAGAAAACTACGACCACATCTTGGTATATGCCCACGTCGGCTTTTAGAACATAATATTCTCTGAGCTGCACACCTCGTGGTTGTGAAGGGTTTTCTCATTTTAAAAGCCTAGACCACCGCACTTCCGTGGGATGTACAGTCTCATCACCGATGATTGTGGGTGAAGCGTTACGGATTGCGTTCATATATTATTATGATTATAAGCCTATACTGTCCCACTGCAAGACAAAAGCCTCCCTTCCCTTCTTCCACTTTCCTGTTCATGTATCAAGATTCCTAAACATAGGTAGCCTATTTTTCATTGAGGTAAACAGATAGGAGAAAGTCGACTTACTGCAGGATGTCAGAATAAAGGTAGGTGTTGACGAAATGAGGTGGTCACTTGTTGAGTCTATGAATATAAACGTAGTTCATCACAGTCCTAGGTACCAATCAGTATTTCTATACAACAAGCTTCCCTTAGAATTTAAAATCCATAGTAGCGCAAACTTTTTTAAAGTAAATTGAAGACTTAATTTTTAGCACTTTTTAACACAATTTAATTTTTATTTTATTGCATTATTCTTATTAAATTATATTTCATAAGTCATTGAGACTAATTTGATTTTCGTTTTTCCACTATCTTTTAACACTAATTTGATTTTCGTTTTTCCTTTTTATTTGACCATTTGTTTTATTGTATGGTTGGGAAGAAATGAGGTCTTACGAAGTAGACCGTATAGGGTATAGGGTATATATAGGGTAAACAGTATAGTTATTGGCCAGTTAAGCCACCTCAAGACACTATTTATAATATATAAAAATATAAAACGGGTAGATGTAAATGAAATAATTTTTAAAATATATAACATTAACGTATTTATTCAATGGTATGGCTTACATACTCTTTTACCATACACGTTTTTAATAAAGTCAACATAAAGATACAAATATTGAATTATCGGTTATTGGCCACCATAATCACATTAATTGGCCATGTAATGTTACAGTTATTGGCCATAGAAAACAAAATAATAAAATTAAATTATAAAATAAAAACTTTAACAAAAATTCAATAACCCAGCGAGGGTTATTGGATTAAAAAATGTTGTCATCATCAGATGGCTCGGAATCATCGTTAATTACGTAACATTTGTGGCATATAAAATCTACTAATTCGTCATCATCATCAACAAACAGTGAGTATCTAGTTTCATATAATTATTTTGATATGATGCTAATGAGATATTAATGAGATTAAGGTCTTATTTGAAAGGTAATATAATCTAGTTTATTTTGAAATAAATAAAAATAGTAAAAAAGTTAATAGTTTTTCCACAAATTAATAATTTATTAGCAAAATGTCCGTTTTTATCGCTGGTTTCAAGTTCTACATTATTTTTAGGGTATCAAATTATAATTATTTATCTTTATTTTTGGTTAAATAGGTTCCATATCTATTCAGCTATTCATTGTAGAGTTTATATAGCTATATCTTTTGTAGTTTGCGATCGTCAAGTGTTTTTATAGAATTGCGAATTTTTGCGAATAATTCGCAAATCGTTAGCGCGGTCGGCGCGGTTCGTTGCAAAAAATATACGCTTTTAGCGCTATTGACGTTGTTCAATGGATAAGCATGAGTGATTTTGTGCAAACTAAAAATAAAAAATATTATAGTTATTGGCCTCCTTTTTTGTATAGAAAATTATTCCAGACTTCATAGTACTTGGCCTATGCCAATAACTATTTACACAGCCCTAAAATGAGTGACAAACGAATATAATGCATAGTATAACAGACAGTAGAGTTTTTTATCACTATAAACGCATTTTGTTTTGGGTGAAATTAATATAGTAATTGACATAGGGGGCCATTTACTGTAAATGTTATTTAAATTATTGACAGTAATTGGCCACTACATTTTTTTAAGGTTATGTTATGATTTTGTCGTTTTTCACTTCAAATACGCCTACTATGCATATCACTCTATATATTGTACGGATTTTAAATCACTGAACTTTGTGAATTAATTTCAGAATATGATATTCTAAAATTTATATGATCTTAACATTTATTAAACAAACTTACCTATTTTCGATACCGGCACGGAAAAACCACAGACTAAAAAAGAACGAGTTCACCTAGCGGTGTTTTACCGAAACATTTTGACAGTTAACAATTGTGTTGCCATAGTGCATTTTAAAATTTACCATGTAGTAATGTGGGTTGCTAGTTTTTCAATACCGATGTTGAAATGGCTAATAACTATGTAGGGGCCAATAACTATACTGTTCCCCCTATTATGAAGAAATGAGGTTGTACGCAGCACATGTTACTACAACACTAATTTGATTTTCGTTTTTCCTTTTTATTTGACCATTTGTTTTATTGTATTGTTGGGAAAAAATGAGGTCATACGAAGTATTATGAAGAAATGAGGTTGTACGCAGCACATGTTACTTCTATGGAAAGAAGTAACACTGACAGAGGACATTCATGGTGTGACTGGTCGCGAGAGACTCCGGTTGAAAAAATATAGCTGAAAGGGCTGTGAGATTTATAATTTCCTATTTTGTGTACCTACTCGCTATTTTTCTAAACAATTACATGTTGATTGAGTTCGTTATGAAGTATGGCGGTTTAAGTCAGTTTCAGTGGTTGATATTTTGTTCCAAGTTAGAATAAACGGTTGTATTCGTTATTCTGTGGACCTCGTTGTCTTATTTTAAACATCATCACTTCTGGATGCTTAATGTATTATTAATTATTTTAAATTGAATGTGGATTATTATCGGTTTGAATTTGTTATTTTTATTATCTTAGACATGTTTTTTTTTCCGATTGTTGTTTGAATGGTACTGTTTTATTTTACAGAATGTATATTGTTTTGAAATAAATGACTTATAACTTATGTATACTATAAAAAAATAATTAAATGTAATCTAGGTCAGTCTATTGCATTGTAACGTTACATTTTCCTGGATAGGATCCACAAAACTGTAAGGTCACTCTGAGCACTCACCTACCTAACTTTCAGTCTGGAGGGGAGCACTATTAAAAGAAATAAAGGGGACGAGTTATAAGAATTTATTAACAAAGATCTTAATCTAAAGGCTGGAGCTACTTAATTACTAAAGCCAGTGAAGCTGGCGGAAAGTACTGAAGATGAGCGCAGAATGAAATAAATGACTGAAAAACTTCCGTCTACAGACTGTGGAGGAGGACCGAGGAACCATCAACTCTCCGGCCGTAGAGAAGGGCCGAGGGCATCCGTCTTCAGACGGTGGTGGACGGCCAAGAAACGTCAATCCGCCGGCCGTAGGAGGAGGCCGAGGACATCTGTCTTCAGACGGTGGTGGAGGGCCGAGGAGCATCAAATCTTCATCATTAGGCTTGTGCAGCTCAAGCATCAAGGTTTCCAGGTGTTCTAGGTGAGGGTGCGGCACGGAGAAAGGCCGACTTAAAACAGAAGAATAAGGGTAACTGCCCTTTAAATATACTTTTATAGAGCTTCTCAGATGTCTTCCTGCTCTCAGCTCTGAACGTAGACTGCCCATTCTACCACCAGGCTCCTGTCAACTCCAGATAATTGACATTTTAAAATTTGAATAAATTAAAAAAACAATCTAATGAGGTCTATGTGATTTACCTATACAACCTACAACTAGCTCCAGCAATAAATTAAAAATAAAACTAGGGTTGCCACTACCTGACATCACAAAAGTAAACAAAGATTTAATAAAGATAAAAACTTAAATAACATGAATTACAAGGTAAAAAGGCCAAAGCCGTTGCTAAGCCTCCAATAAATGACCATGAAGCTACCTAGGGAGGACGAATGCTTAAATTTTCAAGTTAATAATATCCAAAAATGTAAGTAAAAACCATGTAAAAGACATACACATTACAGCATGTCAGCCTTGGCCTGAAACCTTCTTTTTAAATATGGGTACATGTAAAACCTAAAATAATTCGAAAACATTTTTCAATTAAAATAACTACGAAAATTTTTGAATACAATGAAAAAAATTTCTTATTTAGCATTAAGAGAGCATTAATCAACAGAAATTAAGCTAAGTGAGTATTTACAGTGATAAAGTAAGTTTAAAATCAATTAAAACTAAAATTCCCCATAACCCCAGAAATTATTAACTAGAAAAATTTCGAGGTTGTAAATAAGACCTTGATCTTTCATACACCTTTCATCAACCTACCCTACACACTTCCTCAATCATACATCACCAGCATACTTAGGGGATATGGTTCACATTCAATGACGCATACTCCACAAGGAATTATTTTTAAGGTTTACGAAGGCTTATTTATTTAATTTAGGTGTCGTAATCCGCACCTGTTCTAAAACCCGTTAAAATTAAAATAAATTATTTACAAAGTTTTTCTGCTTGTGAAAAACAGCCAAGGTTTAAGAGCATAAAGTGCTTAAGAGAAGCCTTCAAGCTTTAAGTCAAGGGTCAAGGAGGGTCAAGGATAAAAAAATATTATCTAAGTTTAAAAAAAGTACACTAAGGCTTATTTTACGAGTTAATGCGACCGCTCGACACAACGGCTTATTTAATGAGTTGTGCACCGCTCAACACAATGGCTTATTTAAAGAGTTGTGCACCGCTCTACAAAATAAAAAGAGGGATAAAAATAAGCCAAAAGTTTTAGGGAAGGTAGACCTTGTGGAGTATTTACAAAACTTAACATCTAAATGGTTTTTACAAGGAATGAGTTAGAGAGGCTAGGCATTGAAGTTATAAAATAATAAAAACCTTAAAAAAACTCCAGACAGAAAATAAGGCGATAGCAAATTCAAAAGTAAAAAGTATCGAAAAAAAATATAAATAAATAAAATATTATGAAAGTGATAAAATAAATTTAAAAAAAAATATCTACGGAGGCCGAGTGTTTGAGAGGGACTCAAATTCAAGGGAGCGTTCGAGAGAGAACTCAAGTCCAAGAGAGCGTTTGAGAGGGAACTCAAGTCCAAGAGAGCGTTTGAGAGGGAACTCAAGTCCAAGAGAGCGTTTAAGAGGGAACTCAAGTCCAAGAGAGCGTTTAAGACGGAACTCAAGTCTAAGAGAGCACTCACAATTAATAGTGTTTAGGATTCGCCCTTAAGAGTGTGGACCCGTGTTTAGGACCCGCACTTGAGAGTGTGGACTCGTGTTTAAGAGGAGAAGGAGGGAAAGTGGGATCAGGTCAGGACCGTAACACCGTATTCAGTAAACTGAGTAAACGTCAGGGCAGCTCCCGTAATACAGTAGTCGGGTAAGCTCCGAATAAAACATTAAGAGGGTCTGAGTACTTGAGAGGGCCCAAGAATGTTTAAAAATTTATAAGACACAGAGGGTCCAAAGAGGTATAGTATTATGCTATACTTACGCTTCATATTCACCATTCATAATACTATTTATCATGCATTTTATTTGTTTATATATCTACACTCAGCAAATCGATTTAAATACGATTCTTTAACTTGGAAATAGCTGAAATAAAATATTATTATAATTTTCATGTTGTGATATTTACGTCAAGCGTCAAATTGTCAAACTGTCAGTTAGTTTTTTAATTCTCTTTCTGCTCAGTCTATGGTCTAGCTCTATGATTTCTCTTTTTGGTTTGTATAATTTAAATTATTTTTATCAATATGCTTAGCCAATGTATTTTATAAATTATTACGATTGTTTAATAACTTAATATTAAATGATTATATTTATAAAATTCTTTACGCACTCATGGATATGTCCTGGCCGATTACACTTGTCAGTTGAGATAATTGGCGCCTCCCGTAAAATCAACTCGAACCCACTCATTTATTTTCAAAATTCAAAAAAAAAACTAACACTAGTATTTCTTTTTGGACTCCTTATTTGGCTTAATCTTTTGAACATTAACTAACTTATTTTTCTTCTTCAGCTCTCCTATTGAAGACTCTCCTATATTCGACTCAACTCTTCTACAACTAAACATCATCTAGGTATTCTTCACCCCTACACACATACCGTTATTGAAAGATTATTGGCACCCTTTCGGCCTCTTGGGAGTGTTAACCCACTTGTGAGTACTAACAAGGTTGGAGACTGAGACACTTTATCGCAATGACGAGGAGAACAAGTGCCTTTCGGCTTCGTTCGGTGCATAGAAACAGGAGAATATCCTGTAGACGTTTTTACAAACCTATACATCTACGTAACTCCTATTACAAATACTTCACTATCCTTCTACACACTTATTATATATATTTATACATACATATTTCATCTGGAAATCATACCGAAGTAAGTTTAGCATCATGGGCTCTCAAAATATTTTTCAAGTTGTTATTTGTCATTGGTTGCTAGGTAACAGGTCATGGAGTATTATGGGCATGGAGTACTAGTCTTTTTTGCGCGGTGGCAAAACTAGGTACTAGGTCATCAAACTTTGCGGTGGCAATCATATGTACTAAACTTTATGCTTTAGTTCCGAATTTCACCACCAACTGAAATATTTTTTTTTTTTTGTATAGATTAAATCGACCTCCTTTAGGTGTCTTACTGTTAAATTTTTAAACACTTTTGGACCGTGTCCAACAATCAGATCCTCTTGACGTTTAACTCGGAGCTTACCGACTACTGTATAACGGGAACTGCCCTGACGTTTACTCGGAGTTTACTGTCTGCGGTGTTGTGGTTCTGACCTGACCCCTCTTTCCCTCCTTCTCTCTTAAACTCCATAGGTAGTTGAATCCCTTTATCCACTACAAGTAGGCTACTTTAGAATCCTATTTCAGAACTCAGATCCTATATACTCCAAGTTTATGTTCTTTTACACTGTTTTGCTATCCCTATACTCGTACTTTTGCTATTTTCTTATTATTTTTACGACTCATATCTTTCTTCTTTCCTTCTTCTATAATAGAGTTATTTTCGGTGTATTAAAACTCTATATATTTTTTTTTTATTTTAATCCTCCCTTAGATCTATTTTTAATTTCTTTTCTACAAGTTAGTATGTTTAATTTGGTTCTTACTATCGACTCTAACAGTTGATTAGGGGCGGATTACTACTCCATTAAAAAAATAAGCCCTTGTTAACTATCGACTCTAAAAGTCAACTAACTATCAACTAAAGTTGATTAGGAGCGGATGATAACTCCGTTAAAAATAAGCCCTTGTTAACTATCGATTCTAAAAGTTGATTGGAGCGGATGACAACTCCATAAAAATAAGCCCTTGTTAACTATCGACTCTAAAAGTTGATTGGAGCGGATGACAACTCCATAAAAATAAGCCCTTGTTAACTATTGACTCTAAAAGTCAACTTAATATCAACTAAAGTTGATTAGGAGCGGATGACAACTCCGTTAAAAATAAGCCTTTGTTAAAATCTTTCTATTTCACCTCATTAGTGGTTTTAGACGCGAGCGGATTACAACTCCTAAAATAAGCCTTAAAGTTATTGATTTATCAGGTTGAGTAGTGATCATTGAATGTGAATCCTACCTGACCTAACTTCGTAAGATGTCGGTGTGTTTGAATGAGTTATGTAAGTTTTGTGAATGCTGTAATACTTTAACTTAAGCAAATTTTTTATTCTAGGCCAAAAATTTTCTCGGGGTCGTTGGGGAAATATAGTATTATGCTATACTTACGCTTCATATTCACCATTCATAATACTATTTATCATGCATTTTATTTGTTTATATATCTACACTCAGCAAATCGATTTAAATACGATTCTTTAACTTGGAAATAGCTGAAATAAAATATTATTATAATTTTCATGTTGTGATATTTACATCAAGCGTCAAACTGTCAGTTAGTTTTTAGGGTTCCGTACCCAAAGGGTAAAAACGGAACCCTATTACTAAGACTTCGCTGTCTGTCCATCTGTCCGTCTGTCCGTCTGTCCGTCTGTCTGTCACCAGGCTGTATCTCATGAACCGTGACAGCTAGACAGTTGAAATTTTCACAGATGATGTATTTCTGTTGCCGCTATAACAACAAATACTAAAAACATAATAAAATTAATATTTAAGGGGGGCTCCCATACAACAAACGTGATTTTTTATAATAATTGGTACGGAACCCTTCGTGCGCGAGTCCGACTCGCACTTGGCCGGTTTTTTAATTCTCTTTCTGCTCAGTCTATGGTCTAGCTCTATGATTTCTCTTTTTGGTTTGTATAATTTAAATTATTTTTATCAATATGCTTAGCCAATGTATTTTATAAATTATTACGATTGTTTAATAACTTAATATTAAATGATTATATTTATAAAATTCTTTACGCACTCATGGATATGTCCTGGCCGACTAAACTTGTCAGTTGAGATGATGGCGACACTAAGAAAACTAAGATTTGGAAAAGGAAGACTACTTTGGAGAAACGAGCTGACGGACGGCTAAAAAAAAGGTGGACTATTGGATCTGATTTGAGGAGTATCAGAGAGCAGCTTGGTTTTCGCTATGAGATTCTTAAACTGCCCAGGGGATCCAGCTAAAGATTCTCCTGGGACTTCTACTCCCGATGTTCGGAGGCTAACTACGTGCCTGTCCGTCTACTGGTCTCGCAGGGCTGTCCTACGTCTGGCCCTGAGTTCTGCACTGTCTTGCTGCTGAGCTGTCCTGGTGAACTCTGAGATCTGCGCTGCCGCCGTTTCTACTGCTTCAGAGCTGAACTTCAAGGTTACTCCGGTATCGACCTGCTACCCTGACGCCTGCTCCCGTGATTCCTAACTGTGAACTATAAAACTATAGAGTGCGTGGTAGGTAGTTTTTTTATATAACTAGCTGTTTTCTTTTCCCTAAATTAAATTTAATTGAACAAGTCTGCTTATCCTTTTAGACAATAGGAGCAAGTAGATTTGTTACAGAGGTTCGATTAAAAAATAATATTAAGGTGACACAGCTCACAGGCTCGAACTCATTGGTGGGCGTGACCAAAAAGCACGCTGTCTCACCTGGCATCGTGCCCGACAGAGATAGTATCAGTGATGAGCAGTTAGACGCTAGTCTTCACGCACGTCTAGTTCGTACATACACACACAGCGTTCCGAACCGTTCCGAACAAAAACGAAGTTACACGATGCACACAATTGATATGAAAAAACAGTAGCGTTTGTCTTTCTTGAGCGTATATACTGCTCTGCTAGAGAGTATGCTCTCCAGCAGAGCCACAATCAAGGTCTATTTTATTATTACCTAATGCACGTAGGTACACACGCACGTACGTTAGCCGTGGGGTATCCGGCAGAGTAGAATAGAACCAACCCATTACACTCACGGGTGTCGTATAAGGCGACTAATGTCTGAGGCAGAACACCTTGTGCCTCCGTAGACCTGAGAATGGGCAGCAGCGTTTTCTGTTAGTCTTACATCACTGCGATCTCCAATCCGCCTGCCAAGCGTGGAGATTACGGCAAATTCCTCTCATCATGGGAGAGGCTTATGTCCAGCAGTGGACGTTGTGGGCTGTTGTTGTTGTTTCACGTACAGCGATAACGATATACGTTGATACGTTGATGTACGTTTGACGTACATCATTTTAAGATATAATTGATCGATTTCTAAGATAGTGGCTCCGTGGCACAGCATGACACCATTCGACGCCAGCTCGAATCGCCGAGAAATCATCAAGTAAGTATCTACAAACTCGTACTAAAGTAGTAGGCGCTGCGTCATCGTTTTATACCTGTATGGCTCTCTAAGAACCTAATATAGATTGCTTATTATGTTTAGTTTTCCCCGGGTGGTCATGCAGCGATCGCCTCAAGAGTTTACGACGCTGCCGCCGCGACGACGCATGCTTACTTGAAAGTTCATCGCAGTTTATGTCCGATTGCAGCAGCATAACCAGCCTATAATGCTCCCACTGCTGGGACACAGAGCTCCTCTCTGTGAGAGGGAATGCGGGCCCAGTGCGGGTTGGTCTTATGTCAGAGTGGATACCTAATAATTGTAATTAGTTCTGCCTACTGTAACAAATCTACTTGCTCCTATTTAAAATAAAAGGATAAGCAGACTTGTTCAAATACAATTTTAATTTAGGAAAGATAAAAAATACAGCTAGTTATAAAAAACTACCTAGCACGCACTCAGTTTTAAAGTTTATGCACTTAGATGGACAATAATGAGTTTACCACACTGTAAGAACGGGAACAGGCGTTAGGGTAGCAGGTCGATACCGGAGTAACCTTGAAGTTGTGCTCTGTAGCAGTAGAAACGGCGGCAGCGCAGATCTCAGAGTTTACTAGGACAGCTCAGCAGCAAGACAGTGCAGAACTCAGGGCCAGACGTAGGACAGCCCTGCGAGACCAGTAGACGGACAGGCACGTAGTGGGAGTGGGGTACGTGGGAGTAGAAGTCCCAGGAGAAACTTTCGTTGGATCCCCTGGACAGTTTAAGAATCTCACCGCCAAAACCAAGCTGCTCTCTGATACCCTCAAATCAGATTCCAGAGTACCTTTCAGCCGTCCGTCAGCTCGTTTCTCCCAAAGTAGTCTTCCTTTTTCAAATCTTAGTTTTCTTAGTGTCGCCATCATCTCAACTGACAAGTGTAGTCGGCCAGGACATATCCATGAGTGCGTAAATAATTTTATAATAGAATTTAATATTAAGTTATTTAGTAAACAATCGTAATAATCTACAAAATATAATGGCTAAACACATATTGATAAAAATAATTTAAATTATACAAACCAAAAAGAGAAATCATAGAGCTAGACCATAGACTGAGCAGAAAGAGAATTAAAAAACTAACTGACAGTTTGACAATTTGACGCTTGACGTAAATATCACAACATGAAAATTATGATAATATTTTATTTCAGCTATATTTCCAAGTTAAAGAATCGTATTTAAATCGATTTGCTGAGTGTAGATATATAAACAAATAAAATGCATGATAAATAGTATTATGAATGGTGAATATGAAACGTAAGTATAGCATAATACTATACTACATAAATTGTTTTACAAAAATACTTACACTTTTTTTTTAGGTTTATATTTATGCTCAATATCACTAAATGTAAACACATGTTTTCATCAAGACAAATAACAAATCAAGATTTGTTTCTTAGTATTTACATTTTAGAGTCCATGACAAAAATAATAGTCAATTTAGTCAGACGGACAGACAGACAGATGGACGGACTGACAGACGAACAGACAGGTGGATAGACAGACGAACCGACAGACGGACAGACAGATGGACAGCGGAGCCTTAGTAATAGGGTGCCGTTTTTACCCTCTGCAGTTTGTCTATGTCACATGAAGGAAATTAAAAAAGCTATTGGCATACTTTTAGAGCATGAGAAGTGAAAACTACATTAAATATGTATAGAAAACTATTATAGAATAATTTAATGCCCAAAAAGTATACATATTTTCATTAGTCAATTTAGTCAGACGGCCAGACAGACAGATGGACAGCCAGACGGACAGACAGACAGACAGATAGACAGACAGACGGACAGATATACAGACGGACAGACAGATGGACAGCGGAGTCTTAGTAATAGGGTCCCTTTTTACCCTTTGGAGTTTGTCTATGTCACATGAAGGAAATTAAAAAAAAACTAATTACTTTCACTCCCTAGAGACTAAAAGGGTCACTTTAGTCCCACTTCGTAGGGCTATAATGGCGTACTTTTAGAGCGTGAGAAGTGAAATCTACAATGTATAGAAATCGAATAAAGAATAATTGAATGCCCAAAAAGTATACATATTTTTGTTATTAAAAATATATATTTTTTTAGTTAGCCTATTCTATCCCACTGCTGGACAAAGGCCTCTCACATTCCTTTCCAACTCTCCCGGTGTTTTGCCTCCTCCGGCCAATCAGTCAGGAACGAGTCCGTAAAAAAATTATTATTATACATAAATATTTAAAATGTAATAAATTTACATTTTTAATTCTTTAGTAACAAAACTATAAATAAAATTAAAAGCATATAAAATAGGTAGCCCGCCAGCATCGGGAACAGGGTCCAAGCTGCTGGTGGTTAGGGCTCTTGAGAGAGGAACTTACTAACAATACGCGCCGTGTCCAGAACTGCTTTCTGAATCAAGCGCTTGATCCAGCTGCCTAGCGAGGGTCACCTCAGATGTTAGTTGAGGCTCTTGTCCAATTAAATTATTATTATTATGGAATTAATAACACAATTACTGACATTGTTTCTTTTTACGTCTGCGGTTTGTAATTACCGCCACTATAGCTCAAAATAAGTGATTCCTAATAAACAGAAAAATAGTAAGGTATTTATGGTACTAGCCGTGCCGTGTGGTATCCGGCAGAGTAGAATAGAACCAACCCATTACACTCACGGGTGTCGTATAAGGCGACTAATGTCTGAGGCAGAACACCTTGCGCCTCCGTAGACCAGAGAATGGGCAGCAGCGTTTTCTGTTAGTCTTTCATCACTGCGATCTCCAATCCGCCTGCCAAGCGTGGAGATAACGGCAAATTCCTCCCATAATGGGAGAGGCTTATGTCCAGCAGTGGACGTTATGGGCTTTTGTTGTTGTTGTATGGTACTAGTGTGGAAAGTTGGTTTTTACAAACGAGTAGACGAATGTAACCGTAATTTACGCACGTGTACATTGTAATACAAGGAGCTAAAATGACCCATTATACACGAGGTAGTGAATAGGAACCGAGTTATAATGGGATTTTAGAACGAGTTATAATGGGATATTAGTGTGTCACACTGTAATTTTTACTTTGAGTGGAAGAAAAATTGTCAATTTAGTCAGACGGACAGACGGACGGACAGACAGGCGGACAGACAGACTGACAGACAGACGAACAGACAGACGGACGGACAGACAGACTGACATACAGACAGACGGACAGACAGATGGACAGCGGATTCTTAGTAATAGGGTTCCGTTTTGAAAGCCATAGCTCTTATAATGGGATTTTAGTGTTACACTGTACTTTTCACTTTGAGAGCGAGAAAAATAGTCAATTTAGTCAGACGGACAGACAGATGGATGGGCAGAGCGATGGACAGACAGACGGACATACAGACAGACAGATGGACAGCGGAGTCTTAGTAAATAGGGTAACGTTTTTAATGCTATAGCTCTTATAATAATTTTCTATAGCACATACATATTTTCCCTATTTGTCTTAGTTTATTTCAATAATTTCGCAGTACTGCATTCTATTTTTCTTACATATGTGAACATTAGGACCATACACCATTGCGTCTCTTAGAGCGTTTATTACACTGCTATCTCCATCACTAATTACCTTAGTATACATGAGCCCGTGCAACTGCATGCTTACTTTGCATCCATCTACACCTGACAAGTTTTTTTTTAAATACAATTTTTTAATGTATGATTACACCTCCACAACCCCCGTACTATTAAATTCAATCCATACATCAGCACAATGTTTTGAATGCGTTACATTGAGTTGTAACACAAAACATGATTTTTCACACCAAAAAAAAAAATCGTTTGATGTACAGAATGCTTGGTTGACTGACGGCTTCGTGAGGAGGTCTTTTGCAACCTGTATTCATGACGTGTCATCAATTCTTACTGCGTGGTCCTGTAAACGTATAACTCAATTAGAATATGCAAAAACTAACAAAATAGTACATTGTAAACATAGTCAATTTAGTCTGACGGACAGACAGTTGGACAGACAGACGGACATACAGACGGCTAGACAGACAGATGGACAGACAGACAGATAGACAGACAGATGAGCAGACAGACGGACAAACAAACAGACGGACATACAGACGAATAGACAACAGATGGACAGACAGACAGACGGACAGACAGAGGGATAGACAGATAGTTGGCCTGACAGACAGACAGTTGGACAGACAGACGGACATACAGACGGCTAGACAGACAGATGGACAGACAGACAGATAGACAGACAGATGGGCAGACAGACGGACAAACAAACAGACGGACAAACAGACGGATAGACAACAGATGGACAGACAGACAGATGGACAGACAGACATGGGCAGACAGACAGAATGGTGGATAGAAAGAAAGATGGATAGACAGACAGACGGATAGACAGACGCACAGACAGACGGATAGACAGACATGGACAGACAGACGGATAGGCAGCGGAGTCTTAGTAATCATAGGGTACTGTTTTTACCCTTTGGAGTTTGTCTATGTCACATGAAAGAAATTAAAAAAAAAAAAAAAAACTTTTACTCTCTAGAGACTAAAAAGGTTACTTTAGTCCCTGATGGACTAAAGATGACTAGCGATAGCATAAATTATTATTCACAGAAAACACGTTTCAGTTTTAAGACATTTTATTGAGAACTGTTGAGAACTGTTGTCATGCCTACAAACAAAGTCACTATGTGACAGATTATATACCATGAAGGTATCAACCTCCAACAGTCCCGCTTCGTAGGGCTATATTGGCGTACTTTTAGAGCATGCGAAGTGAAATAATAGATTGTACATCAAGTGCATAAAATGCACCATTTTATGAGACGTTTTTTTTTTTGTTAAATAGAGTGTAAGGGTGCGTACAGACTATATAACATAACATTGCTATATAACATGTTTCAGATAATGTAGACAATGAATGTTATAAATGTCAATGTCAATTTCATAATGTGGACGTGTTATAAAACACAAGTTATATAATATGTTATATAGTCTGTACGCACCCTTAGGTGTGGTCAGTACATGAGGAATATCGGAACTAATCTATTCACATTGTGCAGACATTGCTTCATGTGCTTCTGCTGCACAGGTATCTTGCCCGAAATCTCGTGTTGATCTAAAAAAAAAAATGGATTACACAGGGTCAAATTAAATGAGTTAGCGAAACTCCGCACATAAAAATCAAAAGCTGTTTTTTTCGGGTCAACGATACACACAGCACAGTGGGTCTAAAATAGCCGCTATAGCAGAATCTACGCAGAATCTTAGCATGAATCACGTTAAAAAAATTTAAATTCTTAAAATGGACTTTATGTCAATAACTATAAAGCCCATTTTAAGAATTTTAAATTTTTAACGTGATTCACAAAACGATTCTGCTAAAGCGGCCATTTTAGACCCCCGGTACAGATTTCATAAGTTTTTACCGTGCCGGAAGTGCCAGAGGTTGGTTTTATATATGTATAGGCACCAAGAGCAGCGACCGGTGGCCCAGTGGTGGCGGCCCCGACTTACGAACAGTAAGTCATGGGTTCGAACCTAGACAGGCGCATTACTTTGTATAATTTATTTCAACACCACTGCTCTCAAAGCGGAGAAGGAAAACATCGTGAGGAAACCGGAATGTCCTACAACCAAAAATTCGAAGACATGTGACATCTACTAACCCGCACTGGCCCGCGTGGTGGATTATAGCCCATTACCTCTCATAGAGAGGAGGCCTGTGTCCCAGCAGTGGGAACATTAATAGGCTGATGATGAGGCACCTACTATTTGCGCAACCATTTCCATTTACATACTGATACTGATACTGTTAGCCTGCGTCATCCCACTGCTGGGCAAAAGCCTCTCTCCATTTACATAAACATACAAAATAAAAGTCACTAGCGCATTGCACTGTCTGTCTTGCCTACATAGGGTGCCCGCGCCGCCGGCCACCATGGGTAAAGTAAGCCTGCGGCGCTGTGTGTAGAGAATAGCACTAATGGTTGAAGTCACCATCGACACGTGCCTCTGATGTCGATGCCGCGTGTCGCCCGTGTGTAAGAACACTAAATAGATTAGGTGCAACAAATTATATGACTTACCCATTGTTAATTTGTAGTTATTCACACCTGTTCTTCAATGAACCAACACAATATCACTCGCACAGCGTGAACAGCGTCCACTCAAATCAAAAATTATTTTTTTTATCAAAAATCCGGAGTCCAAACAGTTATACGTCAAACGTCACACGAATGACATAGGCTTTAGAAGCAGATTCGAAATTTCGAATATAACTGGAATAGGGTGGAGTCTCCTAGTATCAGCCTCCTCCTAAAATCGGCCTTTTCTAGAAAAAGTAACATAACTATAAAAATAGCTAAAATCATAATACTTTTCATGCAAAAACGACTCTAGTTCCATACACATAACCTCCCATACCATAAATACATTTCATTTTAAAATCTTCATGATGAGAAACATTTGAAATTTATTTATTCTTTTATACTATCTGTCATTTCGAATTACATTCAAACGTTGAATACATTTTTGTAATCATCTTTCAAAACCCTTCATTTTGATACCCCACTCGATGGTATTAGAAGAAAAAAAAATTCGAAGTCTACAATATGGCACCCCAAATCCACGATTTTTTTTTTTTGCAAGAAATCAAAAGCACTTAAAAATTACAAGTAGTCAAAGTTCAAAAAAAGTTGACACGGTCGATAATTGGTACCACCACCCTACGCGCGTATGACATATTGTTAATGTGTGCGTGAACGTCGTCGTCGTCCTCCCGCACCGCGCACCGCAGCGGGGGAAACATTGTTCAGTGAGATGCACGATAAGTCTAGTAAAAGGCGCGCGTAAAAAAATACGAAAAGGCCTTTGGAAAATCGGGTTTTATGAAAAAACCACTGCATAAATCAATTACAAGTAAAATTTATTGAATTCTTCGATAATTGTGCTGTGTCGGTACCGACTTTGTTTTGGAAATTTGACACTTCTTTTATTACTAATTTACGCCCAAAGTTACGTTAAAATTGGCAATAAAAATGAATCTTAGGTAGCTCGTAACTTTTTAATGGCTTTTTATTTTACTATTCTGTTTCCGTACAGACACAATTAATAATGAGACAAAACGATATCATGTTTAACTTTAGTTGTACCATGACAAACAGTGGAGTAATAGCCCCCCGAAATTTGTATGGAAAATATGTTGCGCAGATCAACCTTGAGTACGACACAGAGGGTGCAAAGAGGTTTGATTAAAAAATATCGTAAACCAATAAAAACTGTATGGTGGTAAAATTTGGAACTAATGCATAAAAAGTTTAATATTATTTTTAGTACCTATTTTAGCCACCGCAAAGTTTGATAAAAACTTTTTGCTACTGCAAAAGGATTAGTTCTCTATGGGCTTGTTACCTAGCAACGCGTGACAAATAACAAGTCAACCCAAAATAATTTTATGCAATTTTACCCGACTAGGGCGAAACTGTCTGTACTGTATAGTCTAGGATCAAGTAATTTTTCAGTGAAATTTATAGGTTGCACTAGCCGTGTTATCAAATCAAAAATGTCGAAGTAGTGTGTAGTTTTAAAGTGTTTGTAGTTCAGAATATATAAGTGAAGTATTTGTAATGGGTGTAACGTGGTATTTTAGGGTTGTATAAACGTCCACAGGATATTCTCCTGTTTCAGTCGTGAAGTGTCCCAACGACCCACTTGGGAGTGTCCACGAATGGATTAACACATCAAGCGACCATTGGGTACGAATACCAGAGGGTATACGTAGTGGTGTGCAAGTCTGTGGGATGCAGTATAGCGATGTTTTGGTAGAGAGTAAGTATAATATGAGATAAACGATTACGGGATATTGTCCAATAACCGTTGTAGAGTAACCAATCTCCAACCTTGGTAATGCCCCACGTTGGGCGCCAGTCTGTAACGTTACATTTTCCTGGATAGGATCCACAAAACTGTAAGGTCACTCTGAGCACTCACCTACCTAACTTTCAGTCTGGAGGGGAGCACTATTAAAAGAAATAAAGGGGACGAGTTATAAGAATTTATTAACAAAGATCTTAATCTAAAGGCTGGAGCTACTTAATTACTAAAGCCAGTGAAGCTGGCGGAAAGTACTGAAGATGAGCGCAGAATGAAATAAATGACTGAAAAACTTCCGTCTACAGACTGTGGAGGAGGAACCATCAACTCTCCGGCCGTAGAGAAGGGCCGAGGGCATCCGTCTTCAGACGGTGGTGGACGGCCAAGAAACGTCAATCCGCCGGCCGTAGGAGGAGGCCGAGGACATCTGTCTTCAGACGGTGGTGGAGGGCCGAGGAGCATCAAATCTTCATCATCAGGCTTGTGCAGCTCAAGCATCAAGGTTTCCAGGTGTTCTAGGTGAGGGTGCGGCACGGAGAGAGGCCGACTTAAAACAGAAGAATAAGGGTAACTGCCCTTTAAATATACTTTTATAGAGCTTCTCAGATGTCTTTCTGCTCTCAGCTCTGAACGTAGACTGTCCATTCCACCACCAGGCTCCTATCAACTCCAGATAATTGACATTTTAAAATTTGAATAAATTAAAAAAACAATCTAATGAGGTCGATGTGATTTACCTATACAACCTACAACTAGCTCCAGCAATAAATTAAAAATAAAACTAGGGTTGCCACTACCTGACATCACAAAAGTAAACAAAGATTTAATAAAGATAAAAACCTTAATAACATGAATTACAAGGTAAAAAGGCCAAAGCCGTTGCTAAGCCTCCAATAAATGACCATGAAGCTACCTAGGGAGGACGAATACTTAAATTTTCAAGTTAATAATATCCAAAAATGTAAGTAAAAACCATGTAAAAGACATACACATTACAGCATGTCAGCCTTGGCCTGAAACCTTCTTTTTAAATATGGGTACATGTAAAACCTAAAATAATTCGAAAACATTTTTCAATTAAAATAACTGAAGTTAGTGTTTTAGAAATCAGAATAACCAAACCTATCGATTTTATAAGGTTTTGATCGCAAAACGTGTAGGCTCACACTGTACACGAACAAAAGTTACTCACAGCTTTGCCGGTGGAAACGGTTCTACAGCTAGTGAGCAAACATTTTTGGTGGTGTTTGAAAGAGAAGAAGATGTAGGGAAAAGTCACTAGACTAACAAAAGGTAGGCAGATGTAAGTGGTAACGACAGAACGAACTGTTAGGATGGCGCTCCGTGGGTCCCTTTTAATTGAAACACTTTGACTTCTGCTACACTGAATTTATTTAAACTTGCACACAAAAAATTACATTAAGTCGGAAAATTGTGAATTGATTGAATTTGGTAGGTCGACTGCACTGCGCGTGCATGGCGAGCAGTTTTATATAATGCATGAATTCACAAATCAGCAATTTTAAAGTAATGCATTTGGAATTTATTTATAACATCTCCCCCCTTAAGACGGAGCTTTAAAATACATGAATTAAGCGAAGGATAAAATGCAAGAATTGAATTGCTCCAAATGGAAAAGAAAGGGATTTCACAAATTAAAAGTAAATTTAAACATTACAAAATCATTAAAATTATGTCATTAAAGGTAAACATACAGTAAATTTAAACATTACAAAATAATTAAAATTATGTCACAAAGTAAAGGTAAACATAGAGAAAATTTAAACATTACAAAATAATTAAATAACACAAATAGGTACAAAACAGGAAAACACATACAAATAAAGGGTGTAAAACAAAGGTAATTAAATTTGAATCGAAAAAATAATTATTAATAGTGGCTAATATAGAGGGTAAAAGGCCATATACAGTCATAATTAACATTATTACATTAACTTAAACTATTTAGTAATACCTATAACTTAATATAATATCAAATAATTAAAGAAATATTATAACATAGTGGGATGAATGAGGACATACGTTTATAAATTATTCGCATCCTGTGGTATGAGTAGCGGTATTTTTTTTATCAAATAGATGCTAGGTATATAAATAACTGGATTGATGAGAGGTATTTCGATAACAAACACTATTGAAGTCGACTTAAATAAGACTATATTACTGTGAATGTTAGGTAACGATAATAAGAAGGGAAAATCTAAATTTTTAATTTTAGAAAATCCTTGAAATAAATTTGGTAGGATTAAACATAGGATGTAGGATATTCGATTTTGAAAATAAAGTAAAATTTAAATAGTGTATAAAATATTGGAAATAGACAACAATGAACTTTCAATCAGATATAATCAGACTGGTTTTATTTCGTTGACGTGGTATTTTATGCGCTTTCTGTTAACACATAGGGTGACGTTAGTTTTGCCGTGTGTTTTCATAATTTTGTAAGGTCCCTTCCAGATTGGGGACAAAGCTTTACGCAGTCTATGATGCTGTTTTAAATATACCATATCTCCAGTTTTGTAATTCTTTGCTTTAGCAGATACATCATAATACTTTTTTGATTGTTCTTTGCTTTTGTTGATATTTTCCAAAGCTCTTTCTCGCGAGTATTTCATTCTATACTGTAAAGCGCGGATATACTCGTGGTAAGTGACATTATCATAAGATTCAAAACTGCTAGGAATAGACGGCTTATACCCGTATAATAGTTCATAAGGAGTAAATTCAGTGGTACAATGGGGTGTTGTATTATATGATAAAATTGCGGTTGCAAGATAGCAATGCCAGTCATCGTGATCGTCGTTGACGAAAGATTTTAGGTATTCCTTGAGAGTTGCATGACTACGCTCTAGTGCTCCATTTGTTTGAGGATGATAAGGGGTAGAAAATATTTTTTTTATTTTAAGAATTTCAGTCAATTGCCGGAACAACTCGGATGTAAAACATGTACCTTGATCGGTGAGAACCATCTTTGGAAACCCGAATAGAGAAATGAAATGAATTAAGCTACGTGCAACTTCATCTGTTGTTGAGGTAATCATAGGGTATGCACATGAGAATTTAGTTAGGTCGTCTTGGAGAGTTAAAATGTACTTAAATTTCTGAAGACCAGATTCAGGTAAAGGACCAACAATATCTAATGCTAATCTTTCGAATGGTTTAGTACTTGAGGAAGTTATAACCATAGGAGCCTTATTAGAACCACGCAATGGCTTATTCACTTGGCAGAGTTTGCAATCTTTAACAAAACGTTCAATGTCAGATCGCATATTTTTCCAATAATATGACGTTTTAATCCTGTTAAACATTCTTTTGAAACCTGGGTGACCAGCTACGGTAGTTCCATGGTTTTCTTGAAGGATATTTTGAACTTCAGCAGGATTTGGATATCGAATTTGGTTTTTATAAACATGAATTTTAATGTTAGTGCCGTGGAAAATATATGATATCATGTTATATATTTTTAAATAAACTAATTTAGTAAAAGGTTCTGTAAAATCTGAAACAGATAACTCTTCAATTTCCCTTTTTGTAATAATTTGATCCCTTAATTTTAGTAATAAATTGTAAATTGTTTTGTAGGAAGTTTCATCATAATGATGAACTTTAGTAAATAAGAAATAGAGCATTTTATTGTTTGCATCGACCGACTGTATAGTTTCAAGTTCGCGCTCAGCTGATTGCAACTCAGCGGAATTTGGTATCATTGACAACAGCTGTTTGCAGTGCGGCATAGTGTTATCGAAGTCAAGTGAAACGGGACACGCAATAATTTTTTGTTTCGATAAATGTAAACTTTGATTGTGTTCTTCAATCTTCGTATCATTAGAGATGGTTTTAGTAAGTAGTTTTTTTAGATATTCTTCATAAGTAGTTTTATTTAAGTTAGAATGAACAATTGAATTGACTGGATAACGAGATAAGGCATCTGCATTTGAATTTACTCGACCAGGCTTGTACACAATCTCGTAGTCGTATTCTTCTAATTTTAGTCGCCATCTTAATAAACGTCCACCTGGATCTTTTGCATTAAATAACCATGTCAAAGGTCGATGATCTGTTACGATTTTGAACTTATAACCGTAGAGATAGGGTCGGAATGTGTTAACAGCGAAAAGAATAGCAAGGAGCTCTTTTTCAGTTGTTGAATAGTTCCCTTCTTGTTTATTTAAAGTCCGAGAAGCATATGAAATGGGCTTGTCTTTGCCAATCTCGCCTTGGGATAAAACTGCTCCGACGGCATAATTGGAGGAATCCGTCGTAACTATAAAAGGCTGTGAAAAATCTGGATACTGTAACAAGGGAGCGGAGATGAGCTTTTGTTTAAGTGTGTTGAAAGCTTGCTCTTGTTCGTGAGACCAGTGGAAGCTAACATCTTTTTTTAATAAAGATGTCAGAGGCTTTGTAATATGAGAGAAATTCTCAATAAAACGACGATAATAACCCGTTAAGCCAAGAAAAGATTTTACATCTTTAGGGGTTTTCAGTGTAGGGAATTGAGAGATAGCCTTCACTTTATCTGGATTTGGCGAAACACCGCTATCTGTGATAACATGTCCTAGGTAAGCAACTTCTCGTCGCAAAAATTCGCATTTATCGGGTTGTAATTTTAAGTTTGCCTCTCTGAGTTTGGAGAATACAGCTTCAAGCTTCTGAATATGAGATTCAAGGTCATGGGAGTAGACGATACAATCATCTAAATATATATAACAGTGGAGACCTTGTAATCCTGAAAGGACTAGATTCATCATTCTCTGAAATGTAGAGGGGGCATTTTTTAGTCCGAAAGGCATTCTCGTAAATTCAAATTGACCTGAAATGCTATTAGTTGTAACACTGAATGCAGTTTTTTCAGTGTCTTTTGAGTCCAACAATAATTGATGAAACCCTGATGCTAGATCCAGTGTGCTGAAATATTTTGAGTGACCTAACTGGTCTAATATGTCAGTAATGAGAGGGAGAGGGTAAATCTCTGAAACAGTGACATCGTTCAGACGTCTATAGTCTATGACAATTCGCCATTTTTGTTTACCGGAAGCATCAAGTTTTTTCGGGACTACCCATACAGGTGCATTCCAAGGGGAAGTTGAAGGGCGAATAATATTCTGATCAAGCATTTTCTTGATTTGCTTCTCAACTTCGTCTTTATGTACTTCAGGGAAACGATACGACTTAACGTGAATAGGGGCTGCATCCTTAGTATTAATAGAATGCTTGATCACATTGGTATAAGTTAAAAATTCACCATCGAGATGAAATATGTCTGTATATTTAGAAAGACAGTTAATCAAAGCTTTCTTTTCTTGCGGATTTAAATGGGAGCACCTAATCTGCTCAATAACTTTTTGAGACCGGTCAATAACTAAGGAATCTAATTGATGAATGAATTCCTGTTGAGTATCATCTAATTTGGAAGGTGGGAATTTAAATGGAGTTACTTGAACTTGAAAATTATCAATTTCAACTTCAGTTTCGGTGGTGTTAAGAACAGAAACGTTAACTCTGTTATTTGACTTTAAGTGAACTATGCAGTTTGCTAAGAATACACCTTCACTTATTTTATGATCTAGTATCAAAGCTTCTTTTAGATCGGTAATCTCTGATAAATTGGAAACCGGACACTCAATGACCATTTCTGACCGCGGAGGTATGACATATGATGGCTTACTACAACAAATAGGTATTTCGTAACCCTCTAATCTAAGGGTGTTGGTTGAATATTGAATATCTATTTTAAAATGTTGTATAAAATCACTACCAATAATACCATCGTAGTGTAAGTTGATCGTGTCGTCAATCGCGTGAAACAAATAGTCAAATATTATTTTACTTTTTGACGAAACGCGATAATTAAAATGGACTTTAATAGACCCCAAAGATTCACAGTAGGAATCGTTATCACTTAGACCTTTGAGTTTTATAATTACAGGATCAAGAACTGGTTTATTATGCAAACTGGAGTGTTTGACAATAGAAATTGTAGAACCAGTGTCGATCAAAAAGCACAACGGTTTATCGTTATAGCTTGTTTTTAAATATACGTGAGGTAAAGAAACTCTGTCATTAATGTAGTTTATAGTAAATGTTTTCTCACGTAAATAATCCCTAGAAGAAAGATTCGATTTTTCGAGAGATGAACTGTTTTTAAAATGTGAATTAGGACACTTGGGAGTCTCTTTAAGTGCACTAACCTGTGTTTGAGAAAATTTAGGAACACAGTTTGAAGGACTTTTATTACCTTTAGTTGCACTAACCTGTGTTTGAGAAAATTTAGGAACACAGTTTGAAGGACTTTTATTACCTATAGTTGCACTAACCTGTGTTTGAGAAAATTTAGGAACACAGTTTGAAGGACTTTTATTACCTTTAGTTGCACTAACCTGTGTTTGAGAAAAATTAGAAACACAGGATTTAATAAAAACGTCTTTTGTGTCATTTAAATTGTTAACATTAGGTTTCGGCAGACACGGAACCGAAACCCTGTTTAGTTTAAAGTATCATTTTTAATAGAAGTGTCGACATGATGCACATTAGAGTGATTATTGCTCGACACGTTATTTGAACTCGGTGCAGTTGCACTTGATAGTGTAGAGTTACGTGGATCGTTCCGCAAATTGTTATAGTTTTTCGCTTTAAGTTTACGACATTCGCTTATTAAATGACCACGTTTTTTACAATAAGCACAAAATTTATTTGGATCAAAATTAGAATTAAAATATTGATTAGTGTTAGAATTATCTTGTTTATTATTATTTTCTGTGTTTACATGATAGAAATTAGGAGAAGAGCGCTTATTTTTATTTTTATAACACTCTGAAGCGACATGGCCGCTCATATTACATGTTGTGCATTGTTTATTAGAACGAGTTGAAAGTTTTGATAAATTGAATATTTTTTCTTCTTCAATGGCATTTGTTATCGCTTCTGATAAAGTCTTAGAATTCCTGCACCGCACAATATGGGAAAAATTAGAGTTCAGCCCTAACAAGAACGTATTGAGAGCCAAATCTTCCATTGCGGCTATACGACCTATAAGTTCTTTATCATTTTCGCAGCTATAATGGATGTCAGCTTGTAGTCGTGTTAAACATGATTCAATGCGGATAGAAAATTGCGTCACGTCTTCGGAAGGCAACTGTTTGCATTGTTGTAAATCGACTAATAAGTGAGTGGAGTGCTTTTTCTCTCCAAAAGTGGTTCTTAGAAATTGTTTAATATCTGACCAACTATTAAATTGTTTTAAACAACAAGCTAATTGGGCTTTGCCTTCCAACTGCGAGATGATATATTTACATAAGACCTTCTGCTGTTCTGTAGTTGCTAGACTAATTGCATTTTCGCAGTTTGTTAAAAACGCGGGCAATGACTCACGGTCCCCATTATAGGGTTTGATGAATTTTGTGAGGAAAGAGAGGGTAATTTTGTCTGCCATTTTAATTGCTTTTAGTTTTGGTGTTGGAATGTCCTCTGAAGAATCTGAATGAGATGAAGATGCAATTTCTTCGGAATTCTCCTTTTTTAGAGGCATTAAAATGCTGATGATATAATTATCGTAATAGAGCACTACAGAACATCAGACACACATAAATATGCAAAAAATTATAAATACAAAATTGTGTAAAATAACTTGAACTTAAAAGGTGTAAAATAGGATAAATCTAATTTAAAGAGAGTCCTAGGAAAATTAAGTTATCTTGAAAATTTGGGAAAATTCACTTAAAAAAAAAAGACTTGAGATCACTTTCACTAGATAAAAAGATAGGAAAACTCACAGTAATAATGATATGGCAGCAGTACACGCGAACATTCTGGAACGATGACGTCACACACACGTAGTGTGGCGAGACACGGCGCGCGACGCGACGTGGCGACCTGGCGATTCAGCGAATCGTATAAACGGGTCGTCGACACGACACGTTGCGTTCTGCTTGCACGTGGTGCGACCACGTAGCTGATGATGGATGATGTGCAGTTGAAGGTCTTCAGCGAGACCTCGACGGAGGGTCCTTTTGTGATGCGAGCTCGCACTCGAAAGTGGAGACTGACCGTTGACCACAAGGCAGCAGGAGATTTTCCGGGGTGATGCGGGCTCACGCTCTATAGCGGAGGCTGATCGTCGATCACGGGCAGCAGGAGGTGTTCCGGTGTGATGCGGGCTCACGCACAATAGCGGAGGCTGATCGTCGATCACGGGTAGCAGGAGGTGTTTCGGGGTGATGCGGGCTCACGCTCAATAGCGGAGGCTGATCGTCGATCACGTGGATGCAGTAGCGCGGGCTTAGGCTTTTGAGGAACCCAAGGCTTATCGTCGACCACTTACCGAAGGACTACTAGGCCACGGAGCCAACAATTATTAGGTTGCAGACGAGTGGCAACGAATTGACGACGTCTACACCTTTGGATCCCAGTACTCGATGATTTTCCTGAGAACCTTTCCACTTCTGACACCAGTTTGTTAGGATGGCGCTCCGTGGGTCCCTTTTAATTGAAACACTTTGACTTCTGCTACACTGAATTTATTTAAACTTGCACACAAAAAATTACATTAAGTCGGAAAATTGTGAATTGATTGAATTTGGTAGGTCGACTGCACTGCGCGTGCATGGCGAGCAGTTTTATATAATGCATGAATTCACAAATCAGCAATTTTAAAGTAATGCATTTGGAATTTATTTATAACAGAACTTAAAAAAAGTCAAATTTATTTAATTATAACTTAATTTATTGAGATAATGTAGTATTTTTTCAGGCAAGGAAAAATTTATTTATTTTTCACAAAACCATTTCTTAGAACGGGAATATTCTGCCGGTGTTGATTCTGAGAATTTGGTTCGATCTGAAAACAAACATTTTCGAATGTCAGTACATCACGTAAATCATAAGTTTGTGAAGCTAGACATACTATGACTATGTATAAATCATCAAACAATAAGGCGATTTTCACATGACACCGCTCGCTCATCCTGAAGTTTGAACTACGAACGGTACTCTATTACTTTCTATGTTCCATTCGATAATAATTGCTACTGTCTATTGATGAAACATTTTCCAGAACCTATCGAAAATTTAAATTTATTTACCTATCTTTAAACATATCTGTGCCACCCATTGACACTCGAGTTCCTCTGCACAAGTTGAGGTTCATCTGCGTCTTTGAGCTGCATGATTTTCCAAATAGGTGGCCCCGCATAGATGCTGCAAACAGCTGATACGCCCGGTTATGACTACAGTAGTGGCTGAAACAGCCTGGTTGGTTGCTTCCACCGTTAGCATAGAAGTCTTTATCTCCAATTGCAGATCCAATACCGTTGGCAAGTAGGCCTAAACTATCTGTGTGGATAACTTCGACGTACTCAGCGTCACCTTTTCTCAATCGTTCGGATCTGCTGTCCCATCCACTTCCAGATGGGTCCAACCCTAGAAAAGTAATAAATTATTTCAAGAAAGTGTTTGTAAACCAGGCGATCTATTGCAGCAAATAAGGATACGAAAAAAGCCACCTACCAGTTATTCTACCAACACTTGCAAGTGAAGGATTTAGTAGTCTACTAGCAATACCCGCAACGTGAGCTCCGAGGCCAAACCCGACCAAATGCACTTCAGGCAGTTCGATCCCAATGCTAGGAGGGTTAGTGACAGTTGCTACAGTAGTAGTAGGAGTTTCCAGATCAGCGCCAGATAACCATCTTAAGAATTCTCTTAGTTCCAAAGCTACACCTCGTACATTTGATCTTGCCGACGAGTAACTCCCGCTTGCTTGTCTTGCCCAGTCAACCACTATGATGTTGTATGGTCCTCGCACTAATATTTCTAAAATAAAAATAATATGTAATACATTTTATTTAATACTAATTAATTAATTAAATAACAATATGTGTACCGAAATCACGAGAAAGCAATTTTTAGCAAAAAAAAAAACGATTTTCGACAAAACTCAATGTAACAAATAATAAAGTCACCGACTTCCGAAAGTAAAGTTATTTTGGACTATTTAGTATTTTTTGGAAGTTTATTTTTTATTTTTATTTTACTGTTTTTAGTTGTAGAGTATCCCACACCAATTCTTGTTATGTTATCTTATTCTTTATTTCACACAAAATAGAAAATATACAATGGTACAAATTGCATTAACATAGCTTATGTACAGTCAACAAACCGATGGATGTTTTCGAATTAAATTAAATCGACGGCAGCAAAGAACAAACACAAGAATCTACAAAATCACAAGTTTCCAGTAAAGCGTTTTAATACGAAAATATAATAACTTCTACAAGAACAAAGCTGGCTTCTTCAAATTTGCAACTTTAATTAGTATGGCATTTCAAAGAAAATAGTGAAGGTCAGTTACATTATAAACTTTTTTTTTTCGAAATTAGCACACTGTCTTTATCTACTTCGCACAAAATAAATAACTAATTGAGTCAACTGCCATATGTTAACATTGCAACCGGAACCTTCGGTACAGGACGGTTAATTGCTCATTTTGGCTCCGTTATAGTTTAGATTCCCAAATAGGTACGAGTCCACCCGTCTGGTACAAAAGTAATCGTGCTAAAATAAAAGTCAAGAAAAATCAATAAGTATGGTTCTCGTACAGTTGTGAACTTCTATTATATTACATGGTTTGAAGGCTGATTTTTTTAAAACGTAATGGGTTTACTATAGTGAATCCATTTTTTATACGTTTCGTTGCTGGGAATCTGGGCTTTTTTTCTATGAACTTTTGGCCAAAGCCTTTGTTAATATAATTAAATTTCATCTGAAGACTTGAAATAGTTTCTAAAAAAACTGCAACTTTAACTTGCGTCCTAAACCCAGAATTGGGGTTTCTTACAGCAAACTAAATTTCGATTACGAGATAAGCAGAATAGGATATATGCATGTGCGTTTATTTTTTTTTAGAATTAATTTTACTTTGTAACTAGAAGATAATACTATATATTTATAATATAGGCTTCATAGTATAGGTACCATCATGTCATCAAAGTAATCCACTCCACTCTTATACTCCAGCAAAAGTCACGTAAATCGCCCGAGTAATCACGAATCAGTGTACAATGTGTGAAAAAAATATGCCAGTGGAATAAATAACCGCCTTTTTAGAAGTCATTTAAAATACGTATACATATATATACGTTTTTTTAAGTACATCACAGAACGATGTGCTGTTAAATCTTGTTTTTTGTACTTACCTCTCCTGGTAAGTATATTGAAGTCGTCGGTCAAACTTCCAGCATGTCCATGGATCAACATGATTGTTTTGTCTAATACATTGAACTCATTGGGCAAGTTGCTGTCAGCTCGACTCATATTCACAGGTCTGTCCGGGTTAGCCCTACAAAACGAAATAAATTTAATTAGATCATGTTGGGTTAGCAGAGTCATGTAACTTTTCTGAACAAGTATATATTTACCTTGTGAATAGGCGATATTGATTGTCCGCTTGACCATAGCACACTGCAAAAAAGTATGTAATAATGAGAGCGATGAAAAATTTATTACCTTACTGATGTTGTAGTTGATGGAATTCACGAATGTGTCGATGACTAATAAGAGTAACTTTGAATGGTTTTTAGTAACAACCCAATAAATGTATTGACTATGTCTACTTGGTCTAGTGAACGCAATGGGATTGCGTTTTTGTTGTTGATTGGTTTGACTGCCAGGTCACAGGCAAAGTGTGATTGAATTTTTCAAATATATATTTATACTGTGTTTGATCTCTTTGATTTTATCGAAAACACAATGCAGATCGTACCTGTGCATATATCTACCAATAACAGAGGTATGCCTCTGACTAACCCTCATTGCAGGTAAACACTGAATTAACGAACTCTCTGAACTGTATCATTGTTTTTTTTGTATGAATACACATCTATATTTTCGTCAAATAAATTAAATAAACTCAAACTCAAAACTCGAACTCAAAGCATTTATTTCAATTAGACCATTACGGCATTTTCGAATGTCAAAAATACAACAAAAAAAACAAAGCTACAGTCCCAGTCACAAGACATAATAACTTGAGAAAGTACTGTAGTTGCCCATTCCCTAGCGTAGATCTCTATGGAGAATAACGGGCAAGAAGAAGAAAAAGACACTCTATTTATATTAAGAAATATGTTTAAGAAATCACGTTTATTTAAGGAACATACAGTTTTTTTTAAGTTGTAGCTCAAAACTAAAATTTTGAGACAAAAAGATTGGTTGGTGATTGGTGGACCGGTTGGATAATAAAAATTGGGAACGCGTCTACAGTAGGTTGTCGATCTCTTATAATTATTTTCCAGCATTTGCTGATGTTTCATTATCATAGTATTTAGGTATATTTAAGGATATGTGTAATGATTATATCTTTTTAAATGGAATAATAAAGTAAATTAAATAACTTAACTTACCTGCCACAGCAGCTAAAAGAATGGCTAACTTCAACATATTGCTTGATCGATCGTTCCCTTACTGTACAATTTTTGCGAATTCGTTTGTTTTTATACTAATCCAACACCTATTTTCAAACCAAATTATCAATATGATAAGCTCACCCAGACCTTAATTATTATCACCGAAGGTCATTTATTTTTTTGCAGAAAAATGTCGATAGCTGATCGTTATAAAATGGATGCAATAATAAGATTTGTCAAGGATCGTAGTAAGATTAACTTGTTTTGCAATCTATATCTAAAACTGCACCAAAGGGTGTTATTGCACACACATTCATGACGCTTCCTATTTACCTAATTATTACTGCAGAAAGTTCCACATTCTTCCACTAGTTCAGCAGAGAAAAATTGCTGACATGGTATTCTTGTTCAATTTAGCTAATGGTTCAACTGACTGTTCCGAACTGCTGGGTAAAATTGGGCTGCGTGTTCCATCCTTCACTTGTAAGGAATCATCAACCTCTGTATGTTCCCCCTGTGCGGTGCATTTATCGACAAAACTCTTATATGATAAGAGCTAGCAGGGCATACAACTCGATGTGTCAGAGTGTTGATGGTCTTGATTTAATCTCCACCAGTGTTCCTAAACTTAAAAAAAAATAATGTGTAAAAACTTCTTTGAAGTTCACTAAAATCTATTCAACTTTTTCTTAATTCTCTCTGAATGCTTATATACTTCTTATTTTCTCTTGCCTGTCTACTGTTTCTTGTGCAACCCTTATAATGTCAGTGAAAACTTTTAATTGACCTTCTTTCACTAACTGTTAACTATCTGTATCCTAGCTGTAAGTTTTCTTATGAAATAAAATAAAAATAAAATAAATAGAATGTTACTGCATTGCCAAGCAAATTGTAGATTCACAAGTAATACCAGCCTATAACTGTCCCACTGCTGGGCAAAGGCCTCTCCTCAACAGAGAAGGCACGAGCATTGATCACCACGCTTCCTCCTGTCTTGAGGAAGCGTGGTGATCAATGCTCGTGCCTTGGCGATTTCAGACTTATATTAATTATAAGTCCAGGTTTCCTCATGATTTTTTCGTTCACCAATGTCTGTGATGTACAAAATGATTGTTGACAAAAGTGTTTTTTTTTTTTAATATATTTACTCTTAGCAAACAACGGTGATTTTTGAATAGCACGTTAAAACATTTTAAAACACAAGACAGGCCCACAAGTACAACTTGGGCTCGTAATCGGAAGTAATCGTAAATCTCGCTTCGTCGGAACACTCCGTTCCGATGAAGCAAAGTGCGATTGTGGAGTGCCCATCCCAAACCATGGCCTACCTCCTGACCTGTTATTTGTGCAACTCCACCTTTACTTTAAGGGACCTGTCCGAAGCCACTACCAACACCGTCGATGTGGCTGGGTTCTGGTAGAAACTTATTTAATTAAATAAATTCGTTACACATCGATGAGACTTTTCATAAAAGTATGAGTTCCAAGATCCTCGTAACACCTTATATTTTGAATAAGTTTACACCTTATAAACGTTTTCTAATAATATTTTTAAGATATTGAGGTACTACAACAAAAGCGTGCCAAATATCAATTCAAAAGGGCGCCGATCCCGTGCTCACGTCTCGTATATAACCATCAAAGCCATTACTTATGCCACCATGGGCCATCTAATGAGTTACCTGTAGAAGCCGGTTGTGGTTGAAGCCCTGTGAAAGGGTCGCGACCCTCAAGCAATTTAACCTCATGACACCAGAAAGGGTGTAAGTCGACCCAACGGTAATTGCACATAGTAAAATTAACAGTAGCATTCCTGGTTCCTTATTGTTTCAGAATGTGTTCAGCGATTTTCGAGAGGCAATTTGATGACCTAATTTTTTTTTAAAAACAATACTTATATTAATCCCCGGTTAAGCCACAACTCTCGGTTATGCAAATTAAGCCATTATACGTCACTATTTCATATAGACACATAATATGCCGTTAAAATGAGGGACTATTTTGGATATCCTCCCGTTGTAGGTCAGTTCGGATTGACGCATACAGCAAGAAACTTGGCAGTCTCTTCGTGTAGCTCTTCCAAGTGGTATAAGTTATGAGGGCCACTCACTTGCTGACCCAAAATTACTTGGCAGACAGTAGGGCTGCTTGCAGACGGCTTTGCGAATAAGGATAAATACGTGTATGGAACGTTTATGTATCAACTAGCTTAGGCCCGCGGTTTTGGTAATAGGGAAGATGCATAAATTTTCTTTTGTTTATTTCGATACGGAATGTTAAAGTACTATAAAAATAATGACAAAAAGCGAAAACAAAACATAATCAGCCAAACAACATAAAAGTTATAACCATTTAAACTTTTGTTTCTATCTCTTTCTAGATAAACGGAATTTAGTATGGATTTTGTACGTCGATGCAGAGAATGACGTCATTCGTTGTATCGGATCTCTCTGTCTAATCAGCAGTTTCAAATGCTTATAACTTAGTATTTTTAATAGATATTTAAAAAATAATTTCACTTGGCTATTTCTGTGATAAAAAAAAAACATGCATCTACCCTATTGTCCCATGGGATCGTACTACTGGGATAAAAAGTGTATCCTATGTGTTATCCAGGTTATAAAGTATGTGTGCCAAATTTTATGCAAATCCGTTGAGTAGTTTTTGCGCGAAAGAGTAAGAAACATCCTTCCATCTTCACACTCTTTCGCATTCATGCTTGGTAGTAAAGACAATGCCAGGTCTATTAGATTTTCATGAAAATGTAAGGTTCAGGTTAGATTCAGGATTCAATTTGGTACTTCACTGGCTTTTTTCCCCAATTCCCTTTGTGTTAAAAATATAATAATTATAGCACTCTGTACTAATCTTAGTTTCCATGAATATACATATAATTTTTTTAAATCGGTGGAGTAGTTTAGGAGATTACCTCTAACATCCACACTTACGAACGTTATCTATTTAGAATAGTTTAGATACCTGTTGTTTCTAACAATATTTTTATTTGAAAAGATCAATCATATCATAAGGTTGGAGTGTCCTTAACACATATGTGACAATCAGAATCTACATTTTGTCAAGGAAACTGAAGATAATAAGTACCTAGATACCTAAATACTGTTTAGGAGATTACCTCTAACATCCACACTTACAAACGATATCTATTTAGAATAGTTTAGATACCTGTTGTTTCTAACAATGTTTTTATTTGAAAAGATCAATTATTTCATAAGGTTGGAGTGTCCCTAACACATATGTGACAATCAGGATCTACATTTTGTCAAGGAAACTGAAGATAATAAGTACCTAGATACCTAAATACTTTTATAGCTACTAAGTATTAAAATTTACATCTGATTAAATTACATTATTTTTAAGTTAAAATAAAACCTTCGATTGAGTATGTGCGTTATTTAGGGAATCAATCAATCGATAGCCATATTTTTATCAAAAGCTTGACGATCGTTAAATATCAAAAATATGTTGAGACAAGACAATGAAAATCGAAATCCAACACTTGTTCCTACTTTGTAACAAGTCAATATTTCTAGCGTCATACGCTTGTCCTGGTACCATTCGTGTGTCAAAATCGAAAAGTTCGCGATGAAAATTTTGGATGACAGTATTTACAATCTCCTCTTTATGACTCTTTTCGATCTTTTTGATAAATATAATAACACATCTAGAAATACATAATAATACATAAGTATTAAAAGGAATTTGGTGAACTGTTAAAGCTACTGAGAGCCTAGTGGCGACCGCTTTCAAAGGTTTTCGTATTTCTATAAATTTCAACAGGATTATTTATATTTTCTGGACTTGATTCAATCAAAAATAATGAAATTCATCATTAATATTCTAAAGTATATTTTCAAGGCCCTCTAGACTACTTTGCTTCGAGTTTTGAGTTATGTAATTTCGGAAATAAAATCTGTGAATTATTTGATTGGCAGTACAAATAAACCAAGTTCAAAATTGTCGTGTTAAACTTAACTTTAACTTCTAAACGTTGAAAATATAATGCGCATGCACTGTGCAAATAGATCATAACTGTGAGTACCTACGTCACATATTGTGACCCCGTATTGCGAACTCTTCTTCAGATGATTGACCGACATGATTTTCAGAATCATTACAATTGTTTTATTTCAAAGTATGTTTGTTTTTATCAACGATACTAAAATGACCTTATCTTTTCATTCACCGTTCTATTTTTTTTTCTATGAAAGATAATTTATGATGTGCTCTTTAGATAAGCAGGTGACTTTGTCTAGCTCTAGCCTAACAATCAGTAACACTTGTCTAATAGACGTAGATATAATCTAGTGTTAATGTGCTATTTAATTACAAACAAACATATGAATATTTAACAGTGAAAACCACTCAACGGCGCTAGGGAAATACAAATGCCAATCTTCTTTCTTCGTATTTGTTATTAATAATTAGTATTGTTTGTGTTTGGGCCCTCTTAATTTCAAAAGCGTTGAAAGTATGCACATTATTTGAACCAATTACTTTTTCACTCCATACAATGTCTTACAGCACATGTAAAGGAAAAAAATCTGAGAAAACCGTAATTATGTAGTATAATAACAAAATACCTACAAGATAATACGGAACCCTCGGTGCGCGAGTCCAACTCGCACTTGGACGGCTTTTTACAAGAGTGCTCTGTTGGTAAACATTTGAGAAATATATTGAAAATATAAGATGGCGGCGTTTGTTCTAATTTTGCCTACGCGACAAGTATATTTATAAAATAACATGTTACTCTAGCAAAATCCAACATTAAAAATTATGCTTTGATAACCTTTTATCTTAATTTGACCGTGACTAATGTTTTGAGAATATTTTTACGAATGTACGCGTGCTCTACGTGCGTACCCCAGATAGCGTGGCCGTTTTCCTTTATTATTTCGAGAAAGCAATTCATATTTTTTCAACAATACCCGGGTAAGAACATGGAATACTTCCATCGCTGAACCTTCCGTAAAAAAATGGCCTACCTTTCAATAACAAACTTTCTCCACTTGTATCAAAATGCACTATTTTTGGTTTTATAAAAATACGAAATATATTTGGTTGACCGTACTTTCCCAATACTTAACTTTGTTTTTGTTTCTTGTGGTCCCAAAATACCATTCAATCAAATCAGGGGGAATCCGTCAGTAATTTGGCCTTCCAGACAAAATCAGAGAAGAACACAAAGTTGGTTAATTAAAAACAAAAGACCATCACCACTGCTCTCTAAACGGTGAAAGAAAAGGAAAGAAACTGGCATGTCCCAGAACCAAAATGTCGAACTCATGACATCTACCAACCCGCACTGGGCCCGCGTGGTATAATAGAGACCATTCCCTTCCCTCTTAGGGCTCATTTACGGAGAGGCGTCGCGCGTCGCGTCGGGTGGCGCGGGCCGCTTAAAATTCAAACATATGGCAATGTATGACAGTGTTTACGGAGAAGCGTTTTTACGCGCGTTTGCTTGAGGTGCAGTTTCGAACGCCGCGTCGGACGCGGCGGTGCACGAGGCGTCCAACGCTGCGTCCATCGCGGCGAGCAACGTGGCGGGCATACACACATAAACACTAGATAATAATGTTATTGTGTAATGTTACATCCGTGACGTGACATGATGACATATGGCCGCGTGCACCGTGGCGTCCAACGCGGCGTGGAACGCCGCGGGCAACGCGCCGCAGCACGCGCCGCGTCTCCGTCAACAGCATCGCCGTTGTCATAAATATGTTTGTGTTTGGGCGTGTGATAACGCGGGCCGCTGCACGCGCCGCCCGACGCGCCGCTCCTCCAGAAATGAGCACTTACGGAGATATGAGGCCTTTGTCCTAGTAGTGGGAACCTTTTTTATAAGACTAAATGTCTTGCATTTTGCTGCAACTTGCTTGATGTAAAGCGATGACGTGGCCTAGGGTGGAGCATGCTTGCATAGAAGAAACCGAGTCACTTGAAGAGTTTTGAATTGTAATTATCGGAAAACAGTGAAGCAGCCAATGAATTTTTCTATGCACGCTTTATCTTCTTAAGTTGACGCGAACAGATGTTAAATTAATTCCGTGTACTAAGTCGAGAAGCTAAGTTTAATATTTAAGTATAATAGTCTTTAAATTGTTAAAAGTTACGAGACAGTGAGGGTTCATATTACGAACAGATTTCAAAGAAGCCTGTATGGTTCTGAAGACTAACTTCAGTAAAGTTTCGCGGGTAGTTGTGGCTTGTGGCACATGGTTTAATGCTACGTGTAGTAGATACTTGTATACTTACGAAATATAAATTAAATATTGCTGTTTTTCTATCACTTAAAATTATTAATTTACACAGTACTTACTGTAGTACTACAGACTGGCATAGGGAAACAATAGAGTTTTAGTGATATTAGAGGACAGCCTATTCTGATTAGGGCAGACGAACCGGATTTTTCCCGATTCTCAAAAACCCGGTGATTCCCGGGTTTGTTAGTTTGTAAAAAAAAACCGGTTTCATCGTTTAAAAACCCGGGTTTTCGGGATTTTCGGTCTTTTTCGTAACCGATCATTATTGATCTGTGAACTTCGCAGACACGCAACACGTCGTAGGTCGTTTAAAATGTAGAAATATGAATAAGTTAAATTTTAAATCCCCGAGTTATACATCTAATTTATAATTTATTCTCAAAAATACGCTACAGGGTTTCTTGGGTTGTGGAATTGGTAAAATTCTTATTCGATAGTAGACGTTGTATATTTTTTTGTCTTAAATTTATTGTGTATTTATTCTTCTGAGATACTTAATTTTACATTTGTATTTTTTTAAACAAAAGTATCTGATCACCTCGTTCCCGATGCGATCCTTCAGGAAGACTTCAATCATAGTCCGCTCCATAGCTCGCTAAGCGACCTTGAATTTATGGACCAGCCGTACCGTGAGTGTCTACGTTTCGGCCCCGTAAGTCATAACAGACAGAACGCACTCGTTGAAGACCTTAGTTTTTAGGCTCTGTAGAATACGCAACGACAAGATCCGAAGAAGTTTTTCAAATGCTGCCTAGCCCAGCTTCTTCTGGTAACCTTCCTCTCAAAGTTGTTCTTACCAAACTGTCCAGTTTGCCCGAGGTAAATATGTTCTCGAACAACCTCGAGAGGACCACAACAAGAGGTTCTGGGTCGACGTGTTCGTAAAATATAATCTGGGTTTTGTCTAAGTTTATCCTGAGACCAATGCGTATTGAAGAATCTACTAGGTCATCCAGCAATTGCTTCAAGTCGTGTAGTGATACAACCAGTATGACGATATCATCTACAAATCTTAAGCTGTAGTCGCCATTGATGTTAATGCCACGTCCTTCCCAGTTCAGCGTCTTAAATACATCCTCCAGTGTGTTGGTGAACTATTTCGGGGGACTTACGTACCCTTGCCTCAGCCCCCGACGCAATGGGATGTGCTATATTTGCTGGTTCTCAGCACAGATGTATCGCTACTCTACTTGGCACCGATGCAGAGAGAGAACCAATAACCTTCTCATAGTCCAAAAATGCAAGACACAGAGGCCAATTATACTCTTTGGACTGTATAATCTGCCGCACTGTGTGGATGTGGTATAAGGTGCTGAATCCTGCTTGAAACTCGGCTTGCTCCGTTGGCTGGAAGTCGACGAGTTTTCGCGCTAGACGATTCGTGACGTCTCTTAAAACCAGCTTGAACATGTGGCTAAGGAGCGAAATGAATATGTAATTCTTTAAATGGTCTTTTTCCCCTTTTTAAATAAAAGACCGACCACGCTCCTTCTCCACGCTTCTGCAGTTTTTCCAGAGAACAGGACAGAGTTGAAAAGCTCTCTTAATAGAGGATTTACTCCCACTTTCAGAAGCTCAGTCGTTATCCCATCCTCATCAGGGGCTTTTCGATTTTTCAGCTGTTTATGAGCCGCCTCAATTTTATCTTGGCTGACTCCCTTCAGGTCTTCTGTGAAATGGCGGTTGGTTGCTCTGGAATTCTCATTTTCGGGATCGGGTCCAGATGCGTACAACTGGCCGTATAAGATTTTGACTTCCAAAAGAATCTCCGGCTTCGAAACGACGATATCCCCATTCCCCACTAGATTTGGTCAACTTTGTCAGGTGGCTTCTCCCGAGTAATTAGACGGACACATTCGATCCTCAGTTTTGCTCAATTGCTTTTTTTATTGAGCGTGTGTTGGAGCATCGAAGATCGCGTCATACCAATTTTATAATTATTTGTTGAGTGCCTGCAGTTCTGTCGATTGATGAGTGGGTTTTCACGTCGTTCCGTCATAAGCTCCAGAGTCTACTCCAAAAGTTTGGACTTCCTGCCCGTACGCCGCATTTAGCAAAAACGCGTCTAGAGCTTCCTCCCTGAAGATTTCCGCCATTTGGTCGAGCGCCTGGTCAATATAATAACCTTTGTAATTGTTCATTAATAAATAGAGCAAGAGCATTTTGTAATAATGAAAAAACCCGAAAATACTTGAAAAACCCGGGTACCCGATTTTAGAACAAAAACCCGAAACCGAAAAACCGGTTCTGAAAAATGGCCAGTTTTCGATACCCTAATTCTGATGTTATAACTTTGTTGATCAATGGTGTTGATTCTGTTGTGCACAAACTAAACTTAATTTAGCCTATTGCCATCTTTTTCTCTTTAATAAAACGAGAAAGAGACGTGCGTAATTTAGAGCTATCAAATTATAGGAAATATTATTAATATTTCCATACAAATGAAGGGTGCACGTAAAAACATGTCGACTAAAATCACGGTGAAGCACAAGGCATAAACTAGTTTGTCATCTCAAACTTAGTTCATAGCTACTTTTCTCGCACTGCCTTTTTAGTAAAAGAAAGCAATAGCCTGAATTAAATTAAATTTGTACACAACAGAATCGACACCATTGTTTTCCATAAACTAAATGTCATGTCAGCTTTCTTAGCGTATCGATGGCAAAAATGTCAAATGTGTCAAGCCCAAAACTCGAACGAAACGCAAACCCTGCACACTGATGCAGTAAATAGATCATCATATGCGCAGGTGATGACATGTGGTGCAAGAATGACTGTGGGCCATTGTGTGTGGGAGTGAGGCCGTTGCTAACGTCTGAGCCCTCCATACAGTCTGCAGTTTTAGTACCTATCTACTCACATCGACGATTAGATTTTGTAACTTTTAGTACTTAGTACCTTTTCCTAAAACCTAACTATAGTGACGTATTTCTTACTTTATTATGTATGTTAAACTAAGCTGTCATCCCAACCTACTGATAAAGTGATCGATCACCATCGTTTATCATCATCAGCCTATAGCACAGTCTGTAGGCTGATGATGATATGCTTGATAAAGAGGCCTATGTCCACTGCTGGACATAGGCCTCGTTGCACGCAAAGCACTGAACTTGATTATCGGCCACTCTCTCCAGTTGCACCAGCCACCCTGCGGAGAACGTTGCTCCAACTTGTTTTTTCTCGATGTGGAAACCCTCTATACCTCCGCCCTGGTGAGAGTAGAGGGGTCCGTCAAGGCTCGTACTGACTAAAAACCTGAAACATGGCTGTTCCCTCGCACACTTGCGTTGGCGACTTCCGCTCCCCCCGGACTAGAGCCGCACCGCTTGACCTGCGGGCTTCATCCCGGGATCGTTGCTCTACCTAGCCTGAGGTTGTCCCACCTTACGCTTGCCGATTCGCGGTCTCCACTCTAGAACACGTCTACCCCAATAGCCAACAACGGCCATCGCTTGGACATCTGCAATTAACCAGAACCTTCTAAACCTCCAGACAGAAACAATGATTGTGAAAGGGTACGGTGGCTGTCCTACCTTGTACCCAAAGAGTATACAATAAATAACATGTATTTAAATGTCATTTTCATGTCAAACTAAAGTCATGTTCGTGTCAACGGTCACTGATATCAGTCTAAGTTCAACTTCAAAACACCGATATCATTTTATTTAGAAATTCTTTCTTTAATACCTGTATTGTAGGATATTGTATAACAGGCTGGTGTCCGCAACTCGACGTCAATGCGCGTATTTTGCGTATGGGTGGTATGGGTTATAATTCACCACGCGGGCCCAGTGCGGATTGGTAGATGTCACATGTCTTCGAATTTTTGCTTTTAGGACATGCCGGTTTCCTCACGATGTTTTTCTTCAGCGTTTCGAGAGCAGTGGTGATGAAATAAATGATACAATGTAATGCGCCTGTCTTTGTTCGAACCCACGACTTGCCGTTCAAAAGTCGGGCCCGCCACCACTGGGCTACCGTTGCTCTTCTATAACACCTAGTTTTGGTTATGTCACGCCGCTACCAATGATTAAATACACTCCAGAGCAGTTTTATTATCATTTTTAATAGGAGGGAGGTCATTAGTTGGCGCATGCGTGTCAAAAGGTTGCGAGTTCGTTCCTGGCGGATGATCGCGGTACGTCGGTAGTCCATCGTTCGGTACCGTCGCAGACTGCCGCTTCCAGTCCCACTGTACACTTCTCCGCGTAAAAGTTTCCTCTCGAATACAATATCTACAAGTTTCGCACAAGGAACGTTGCTTATGTTCTCTATGACGTGTATTGTGTAAGTTGAGTTGAAAATCGTCAACATGCGGTGGTGTTTGACTGCAGTTTTGTTCGGCGGCTTGTTTTGTTCAGGTATGTAAAAACTTTTAATATGGTTAATATGGAAGTTGGATTTAAGTTATCTATGAAGTTACTCATTTAAGTATCTAGATGATAAGATGTGTTTTAACTCACATTAAATATCAAAATTGGTGTCATATCGGTATAAGAGTGTACCGTACCGTACACGTACGTTATTAGTTGGTTTGACAAGGAAGACGTTTGACGTATAAAAAGTATAAAAACCTTGAGACTGATTTTTTAAATTCATTCTAATGATTTGCGCTTTGAGATAATGTGATAGGCATTGACCAAATTGTTCGATATATATACCTACTAGCGAATAGCACTGATTAAATTAATAACAGAGACGAAGTAGCTACCTACCAACCTAGTACTACGTAGATAGACTATATATCTAGTCTACTTACATAATACTACTTATGTAAGTGGATTTTCCGTTTATTAAATCCTTCTATTTATCCAGACGTGCCACGCTACCCGAACAAACACGTATCTACAAAAGGAATCAATATAAAAGAAGCTCGTTGTTCAATTACCAGAATCATTCAAGTCACGTATATTTGTAAAGGAAGCCTTCCAATGCATCCATCACATCAGAGATTCTGAAAGAAAATCATATCATATTTTGATGAACCTTCAATTTATATATTCGGTATCTTTACTCTTATATTTTTTTCCGAAATCATGCAGAGAAAAACATACTTTAAAGACATGCTTTGTACATACTATCACAAAAGCATGGCATTTTTTTTGGAACAATTTATAAACAAAGATTATTTTACACATTCGGAGAGCAAACTACAAATAAGCTAATTACTTACTAGACAAGTATGCTTTTAAATAGCATGTCTATTTCAGCCTTAATAGATTGAAATTAAACTTACAACGTGTCATTTAGATGTGTAGATCGCGAGACCTCGCTTCATGTCATGGCAACAGAGAATCATATCGGATGTACTAATTAGAGCTGAGCCTGTGTATAACATTTTAGAATTAACTAGCATCGTGTTTGACCACTATAATTTAGAACAGCAACGAGATGTGTGACACTAACTCTAGATGACGTAAAATATTCATGTGCGAATTTGCGTCCGAATTTAAATAATTAAAAAAGCCATAACAGCCGAAACATACATGTGCGTAAGTTGAAACGAACAGTGATTTATTTTTTTACAAATTTAACACTATCACAATGTCAACCGAACAATTCAGAGAAAGAACGAATGAAACCCATGAGCGCATTTAATTGACAGGTCAGCCGGTGTGTCAATTATAGTTCGTTCAACTAATGAGGTTACGCACCAATAAAATTCATGGTGAATGACGAGATGACTCTATATATACGATACATGGTTTTTACAATCTTTGTCATCATTAGAAATAAAATATAAAATACTGGTATTCAGCTGCATCCGTTTAGACTGGAAGCCGACCCCAACATAGTTGGGAAAGGTTAGGCAGATGATGTCATCATTACAAATAAAGTTGTCACCAATATTGTTGGTATTATTTGTGTTGGATCTGATCTGGGTGTCGATACACAAGTCGGGCAAAGTGATGGGTTTTCCTTAACATCTTTTCATTGTCACATTAGCGAAATTTTATACACTACTGCTATTCCTGTCAAGGACTTCAAGCATGATTGTTATGTTTGATTTTACGCCGAACCTACGACCTACGTAATTCCCATAATTTTTATCTATGCTTAGTAGTGGACGTTGGGTAAATCCGTAACCCCGCTATCAGTTTGAATTGCCCTCAATAAAGTCGGCCAAATGGGATTTTCTGTTTAGAATTTCTTTGAGCATAAACTGAAGTTGGAACTAAGCCTGTTTATAGTCGTTTTGTACTGGAATCAACTTTAATTTCTGCAGAAATGGGATTGACTTTAGCTATTAATGTAATACGTTTATTTTTTCCATCTGAATTCTTATTTCTTCCGGAAGTGAAATTTCGGCTTAGGTACAAGTATGTATCGAATCACTGTCTCCCAACCAAATAAAGTAGAATGTAAATGGGTAGTCTAAAACATCTCATTAATGCGTTTATGAATAAACCTGCAGTCGTCGTGTTTCTATTACAATAGTGGTTTCAGAAGTTCAAGCATACAGTACAGTCACGCCCTGAAGTTATGCAATTAGTGGTATTGACAAAGACCCGTAAGGTTAACCGCGCGACTGTGGATCCAGTGGCAATTGACGTCTAGTTTTGATACAGACGCCCACAACATCTCATAACATTTTCAGTTTAAGTAAAAATAAATGCTGATATTATTACTTTGGTTTTGAAAGCTTCTTTTGGGAAGTAGCTAAACAGTATGATTTTTATTCCGGAATTTGCGGAGACGATAACGTACAGTTTAGTTTGTAAAATGGATTTCTGGTTCGAGAATATTGTAGTCTTGATAGCTTGAATATTTCTTGATTATCGTAGGTCTAATTTTAGGAAAATTATTGGATCTTCTATGAAATTTTGAACAGTCCTGTCAAAGTCAGGTTTTTGCTTTTCAGAAATCAGAATAGAATTAAACAGAGTTATTTCGATTAATGTCCTTAGAGTTGAACTGTGTTTTAATGACTGACGAACGGTAACTTTTAATGTCATAATGACATGCTTCCAATGGAGGAGCTCGTGGCTAAATAATAACAGCCGCTCGGGTCTATCGTTAGGTTAAGCCGTGCTTGCCTAGGTTGGTCTGTGGATAGATGACCACCCATTACATACCGAGTTTCCTCCGTGCCTCGGAAAGCACTTTAAGCAGTTGGTCCCGGCTGTAATTTGTAGATCTTTGACAGTCGTTAGGTAGTCAGAGGCCCAAAAAGTCTGACAACCAGTCTTACCAAAGGGTATCGTATTACCCGGTACTAACTGGGTTGTGGAGGTCAGATAGGCAGTCGCTCCATGTTAAATACTGGTATTCAGCTGCATCCGGTAAAACTGGAAGCCGACCCCAATATAGTTGGGAAAAGGCTAGGCAGATGAATGACGTGCTTCCAATTTCATCATCGAATGATGAATAAATTGGGCCAATTTATTTTTGGTTGTCGTATATCATCTTTCACACAGCCCGATCGTTTATTTTGTCTTACCCTACTCGGACATATAAGAGAATGGCGAGATTGGACACACGTAATTTAAAAATCAACGGAGCGCCGTTCACGGTCTAGTTTATATTAATTATAGTAAAGAGTTTATCAGAGTTCTATATAAAAAATATTGAGTTACTCGATGATGGGAAATAAAAGTTACGAATGATTTTAATTTATGTAAAAATAAGTCATCGTGCAGTTTCCGAACGCAACGTTTGACATTTACCTTTTACAACTGAGAAAAGTGTCAAATTCATCTGTGGACATAATCTGTGGACCATTCTATTGTTTGTTTGTATTCAACGGCTTCGTGGGATACGGATAAAAGCTATTTTACGACTAAATAATAATCAATAAGTTAGTGCTTTAAGTTAGGTTATAATCTTTCGTATCTTTTGTCGTTATAACCTTCGTTATAACCTTTCATAGCTTTTTTCTCTCAACTTTTTTGTTAGTTTTAAGGCGTACTTTAACTAATCATAAGTTTCCACAATGTACGCTACCCATAACACTGGGTCCCGAATTACATGCAATCTCGCCATTCTCCTTTCTGAACTCATTTGTAAAATAAACAAAATTAAAATCCGCAAAGATATTTGATAATCTTATACAAAGCTATAAGAGATAGAAAATGACATTTTTAACCGACTTCCAAAAGGAGGAGGTAATTTTTTCTGTCTGAATGTTTATTTTATAATAGCTCATTCGGATAACACATCTACCACCAGCGATAAACACGTCAAGAGCAACAAAATTTGTAATCAGGTCACCATAAAGGACATAAAGCCCCTTCAGATCTCGATAAGGACATTTATCACATTATTTTATCACATTTTTGCCAGCTTCAAGGGAATTAACTTGGACATGATATTTCCCCATCACTCGTAAAATGGGAGTGGTGTTGGCCGTGCCCTAAAGATAATCTGCCATTATAGCTGGGCCGGGTCAACGTAACTTTCCTAACTACATTCCTGATGTAATCGAAGCTTTCATAATCCCTTATTTACATTTTCACAACGTTAAAATGAAATATGCAACGTTAAACACAAACAGAATTCGTTCATACCTACCAGTTCCTTTCAAATATCATAACACTAAACTTTCTATACTTAAATATAAACGTCGAATTTATGTCCTATTATCTTGACTTCTCTCCCGTTCCTATAAAAAGGCTTTAAACCGTTAAATTTTACGACGACTGTTTCAATATTTTTACACTTTTCCTACATTCGATGCACGGTAATCTATGGAACGGGTTTTAGTGCGCGTGCGGCGAGCTACGAACAAATTGAATTCATTTCAGTAGCCACACTTCTAATTGGTGACGTGTATCGGGTCATGTATCCACTGTCTCTTTGTTTTATCACCAAACAGAATACGACAAAAAATCCTAAATAAAGAACATAAAGGTGTCGATTCTGTTGTACACAAACTAAACTTAATTTAGGCTATATATTTTACTAAAACGGCAGTGCGAGAAAAGGACGGCTATAGCTATGAACTAAGTTAGAGATGTCAAACTAGTTTATGCCTTGCGCTTCACCGTGTTTTTAGTCGACATATTTTTACGTGAACCCTTCATTTGTATGGAAATATTAGTTCCAATTAAATTTGATATCTCTAAATAACGTCCGCCTCTTTCTCGTTTTATTATAGAGAAAAAGATAGCAATAGCTTAGATTAAGTTTAGTTTGTGCACAACAGAATCGACACCAATATCAGTTTTCTTTAGTTAGTACATTTTTACACAATTTACTGTATCATACAATTTCCTATAATATGATTGCTGCTCTGCGGGAAATTCTATCTAATTATACTTAGTTGTAACTATGAAGGTACGTTTTATGATTGAGTATACAAGTTTTGTGGATAATACTCGCCCAGACACAGTCATTTATCTTTTGGTTAGGTGCCCGTTGGGATCCCGAGAGAAAGGATGAAGTCAACAATCAAATATATATCTTTCACTTTCTTTTGCTTGTTAGTATGATTCATCCATCATGGTGTGATTCATTCATTACGTAACGTGTTATACTGCGTTCTTGAATCTAAACTTTGTAAACGAATAAACGTTTAAAGTTGATATATTTGCGGTAATTGTCTTGTTCATCGTGACGTGCCACGGAAATATCAACATAAACAACAGTGGTATATTTATATATTTCTATGCAGAGTATGACTATACAATAGTGCTATTGGTTTTATATTATCTTGACTTTAATCAAATCTGGGCACTAGCAGGGTAACTGCGTTACATGTGTTTGTAAAATCCTATAAAATTTGCAAAATAAACATCATTTATCACTTACACACTTGTAATGGCAATGCATTTTATTTTGACATTTCAAAATTATTCATTGCCTTATTAACGCTATCGGGACAATGTTTTTTTTTTTAAATTTAGAGCAATGGATCAGGAATTTCTTTCCAAATCCTAGTGATAGTGTGTCGGGCTATTGGGGGACAGTTGTATATTTAACTGACTTTAGACTTTTTATCAATGTTCATGGAAATTCAAAAGCCGAAATGCTGCCAATACGTCCTTACAGGTCAGCGGCTGCCTCTCGTAATTGGGTTTCCAGGATTAAATTATTGGCAGTAGCTGCGTGTAAAATTCTGGCATTCTCCATTGTGAACGGAGCAACTTCAAAAATGGAAAAGGCTTTGCTGACCTAGGTAGGTATATAAGCCTATATAAGGCTTTTATCTACACCCATGCTATAAATCCTCTATAAAAGTATCTGAAACGGTTAGCTTAGTGCCAACATTAAAACAGCCAGTGTCATAATAACCATTATAACATCCAAACTGGTGTTATAATGTTGTAATATTTCATTATGCAACTCGTTTTAAAAAAAGAACATTGACTAGCACGTGCGATTCACTACCACAGCGCCGTAATTTAAAAAAAAAGTTATAGGTTAATTCGAATTCACGTCGTATCCCGCCATTTTTGTTCGATATTTGGATATTAGTATTGCATTATGTACTTTGTTGCTTACACAAATGAGTGATATAAGCTTTGTGCATTTTAATAATTGTACAATCTAAAATGTAAATAATTATATTATTACTTATACATAGTTTGTATTAAATACTCAGCAATTAAACTTTCCATGAATTTACATAGACTTCTTACAACACTACAACACGCTATGGTTTCAGAACCTTTTATGGAGGATTCATATCATGGATGTAGATAAAGTCTTGTATGCAACTGTACATAATTAGGTATTAAAACACTCATGTGATACTATTATCACACTCGGCTTCGCCTCGTGTGATAAACCCACATTCGTGTTTTAATACCCATCATTATACAACAGTTGCATAAATAACTATTAACTCATAGAAACGGTTTTTAGTATGTTGGTTTTATACAGGTTGATTAATTAATATGCAATGCTGCAATGTTTTTGATGAATAAATTATTATTATTATTATTAATATGTTAAAATAGTTTCAGATTTCGTCAATGGTCACCATTTAAAAAAATCTAAAACTATTTGAGGTTTAGAGAAACAATCGAAATGTATTCTTCGACTAAGATAGAGTTACGTATAAACAAGAATATGCTAGCTTCCACAATCAATAAATTGCAAATCTATTTAGTTCGTCATTTAGAGTATTGGAAAATAATGGACACGTATTTTTTGTTTTTGTAAATCAATGAATATTGACAAAGATACAACGCATCAAAACTTGGGAGTGGGGGCTCGTGACGTCGAAACGCACTAAAAATTATAGCATGGCGTGACGTATTGAGAATTTTAAAAGCGTCGTATCTTCGTCTATTTTGGTTTACGTAAGAAAAAAAAAATACGTGTCAAATATTTTTTGATAATCTAACTGACGGAATAATTAGATTTTTTCGGGACACAATAGCCTATTTGTGTGGTAACTACCACTAAAAAACCCGACTGCTGAAAAATCACGCTCTAATTAAATTCGGGGCTTACTAGCTTAAGTCGACTCCAATTTTTGAAGTCGGTTAAAATGTAGCCTATAATACCCATAGACTGCTAAAAGCATAACCCACCTTTTTGACTTCGCCGTAGTTGGGTAAAAACTGAATCAACTTTCAGACTTTTCCATACAGGCACACCACAGTGAAGTAGGTACCCTGTATAATTCAGCCATATCACATCTCTAGATAATTCAATGAGCTGACTTAATCGACTCGAGAGGATCGGTGGCCCAAGTGGCTATTATGTATATTATTCTGGAATGGCTAAAGGAACCTCACAATGGCGTAGTGTATCAACAACGGATATTAATTGGGGACAGTGCATCGCTTCAGGCAAGCCTTTGTGTGGTGCATATAAAAAAATAGTGACTGCAAAGTTTTTTACAAAGCACTTAATATTAATAAGTTTATTTATTTAGTTTTGCAGGACATTTCAGTTTAGAACTATATAAATTCACATTGTGAGAGCTGGTGCCTGAAGTAGGTCTTAAAAAAAAACCTGTATTACAGGTCACCAGGCCCCACTTAGTGGCATCATAAATAAACCGGCAAGTAGCATGTTTGCCTACTAAACAATTATGTATAAACAAAAATAAACAAATGAACTTGGTTGTATCTCTTAAAAATGTTGCCTGGTATAATTTGTATTACCATCTTTACGTAAACATAGATTTTCAAAGATTAGTTAGTTTTGATTTAAAAAATAAATAATTTTCAACTATAATAAGTATAAAAAATCTGTTTCCTCGCAATGTTATCATTCACCGTTTTGACAGCAGTAGTGATGACATAATTTTCACAAAGTTTCGTGCCACCTTGGGTTCGAACCCATCACCTACAAATTGTAGGTCGCAGAAATAACACAAGGTCATCACTGTTCCTTATATTCTTATTAGATATTCAAATCTAGTTCAGGAGTGCTCTTTCCTGACGGAGTGCTCTTGGTCTATAACGAGAGTACATAATCTTCTATGAACTTCCTTCATTTACCGGACGCCACGATACTATAATTTAAAGGAAAATTGAAAGCTTGCTCCTCTAACAACATCCCCGGAACTAAATTCATTATTATTATACTGAAAATCTGCCGTAAATTTGCTGTTTTAATATAAAATATTACTACACTTCTACAAGGTTCTACTGAACATTTAACGTTAATTCAAGCGAAATATGCATTTTTCTTTAGAGTGTTAAATCTTTAACTTCAGTATTAAATACTGGCTTATGTCCGCAGTTTCGGCCGCGTGGAGTTCGATAATAATTGTCCCACGGGATCATACTAAGGGGGATAATAAATATCCTATGTGTAAATCCAGGTTTTAAACTATTTGTGTGATAAATTTCATTCAAATCCGTTTAGCAGTTTTTGCGTGAAAGAGTAACATCCATCAAACCTAGTAAACTTTTGCGTCTATGATATGTAGATATTACTATGATAAGATTAATAAAGTTTACTTTACTTTAAAAACTTTACTGAGAAAACATCCCAATGTATTATACACTACATTTTAAAGACCGAGTTCATGGATTACGATGTCGAACTGCTATGTAAGTCATTTAATAATAATATATTTAATAAATAAAATAAATAAATAATAAATAAATATTGCTGGACATTACACACAGCGCTGCTAGTGCCACACTAATCAACGAGGCTTGTGTCGTGGACACCAGATAGTTGATATACTACATAGATACTTTTTGTTTGTTTGTAAATACATACTTATTATACATAATAAACATCCATGACTCGGAAACAAATGTCCATGCTCATCACACAAACATTTGCTCCAACCGGGATTGGAACCCGGGACCCTAAGAACGTAAGGCAGCCTCACTACGCCAATCAGGTCTATAATATATTTTGTATAAAAGTATACTTTTACATCCAGATAATCATTGTCCATTTTCTCTTTTTACATGACTGCCCAAAAATATAGTATTTTCCTATTCTATTAACGAATTGGTGCTTATCTATCCATTTTATATTCGTGGAGATCGGCTGCCAAATCAATCTAGTTATGACCTCTACACTTCTTAATGTAATAAAAATAGGGATTCCTATTTCACCTTAAGGAAGACTATGATGTTCCGCAAGAATAGATACTACTGCCAAAAAAGTAATCTACCTTTTTAACTTGAAAAATATTTAGGAACACGATATCTAATCTCAAAATAACTTTCGTGGTGCCAGTCTGGTAAGGTACCACCGCTTTTCCTTAACCTCCACCTTTATCAACTATTGACCTTTGAATAGCATGTTTCTAACAGACAATCACATCTGACAGTTATCCAGAAGCAAAAGGAACCGAACACGTTAGTATCTGACAAGTTACTTCCAATATCATGAAATATAATGGGAATTGTCCAGTTTTCAAAAATTGTGCTAATTGCAAAATCGAAATGGTTTATCATCTATGTATTTTTTGTTACAATAAAAAAATTGTCTACCCATACATTTGTTTTTCGAAAAAAAATGATTAACCTTTATTTGACCTTTAATGACGTTATCTCAAGACGGAATTTCGTGAAATATCCTTAATCCTGCGTTCATCAGATATGGATACGGCAATCGAACGAGTTTTGTCTGAACGAGCCCTTAGCTTTATGTGGATGCCATTAAAAAACAGAAAGTCACTCACGTATTAAACCGTTGAATGAGCAAAAGAATCTCTTCCAGTGATGACGTCATCAGCCCTAAAACTTTAAAATTAAATATAAATTAAACTAGCCATTCAATTACAAAAATATTCAAATCGGTTTCCTATAATACCATATTTTAACTAAAAAAAATATGAACAGTTTATATTTTTTTGGATAATGCCCATTGCGATTTTGAGATAGAGAGAAATATAGTTATTTTTCTAAAGCTGTTGGTGGCAACAGCTTTTAGGACAGGAAAACTAGATATACATACAAACAAAGATACTTAGAAAAAGACTAGAAAGGAACTCGAGGAAGTCAGCAAGAACGTTCTGTGTTTCTTTCACTCCTCGTCTGAAAGGGGAAACTTACAACAAATCGACAAAAAGTTTCAAGATTAGCGTTAGTACGGACAAAAAGAAGTTGTAACACTTCCCACTATCCTTATATGTAGTGATTACTTAGCTCAGTCAAACACCGAGTCTCTTCAACTGAAATAAAAGTTCGTAAGTCAAATAATGTATTAGGGGTTGGTTTTACGACTATTGTTTCGGAGTTCAGGGATTATTTTACAGTTTTTGGCAGAGCTTCCCTGTTCCACGACACCAAAATTAATGGCGGGTATGCATTTGACAATTCCCACCATAACTTCGCGTTCTGCCTATAGCCATTGTGGATTTTAAAAATAATTTTAAATTACGCATTGAATTCGGGCTTCTGCGGAGTGTTTTCTTTTATGTTCTTAGTTTTTTGAAGCCCGTTTCGATCAAAAGAACTGGGTCATGTATTCATTATAAAACCTACGGGTACCAGTGGTCTTTTTTTCTATAGTAAAAGCATTGGTTTTATTTATTTTCGGTTGATTTGCGTTTGGAGCGCGTTCGTGTTCCACGCGCGCCTCAAAAAGAGTCAGCAAAAGGAAGGGGTCCGCAAGGACCGATGCCTGCAGAGGCAGCGGGACTGTTCGAAAGAGATACCGTGGCCCCGGAACAAAAAGGGCTTTTAGTCAGTAAAAGTCTGACACTCCCTCCTGCTCCGTCCAGAGTGGGAGAAGTCATTTGATGATTACCCATCCGAAAAAAAAAACATAAGGCCTTCCACTAGGTGGACCGATGATCTGGTGAAGGTTGCGGGATTTGCTAGATGCGAGTCGCACGGGACCGGTCAATGTGGCGCGACACTTTGGGAAGGCCTATGTCCAGCAATGGAAGTCTTTCGGCTGAAGCGATGATGATTATTTTCGGTTTATCTATTTATTTAAAGATGTAAATCCTTTAGGGTTGTTATTGGATTTTTTCATCAGGAATTTCTCAGTAGCAGCCACGGAGTTTAGATTTGTGCCCGGTTGATGGCAATACGGTCACCCCTATTACATGAGACTGAAACATAACTGGTGAAAATATGTAAGTGTAGTATTAGGTACACTTCTGCCTTACCCTTTTGGCATTACAGGCGTGATGTTATATTATATTACTAGCTGACGTCCCGCGGTTTCACCCGCGTAGTTCCCGTTCCCGTGGGAGTACGGAAATAAAATATAGCCTATAGCACTAACGAATAATGTAGCTTTCTACCAGTGAAACAATTTTTAAAATTGGTTCAATACTTCCGGAGATTACCCCCTACATACAAACTTAGAAACAAATGTTACCTCTTTATAATATCAGTATAGATTAAATAAATAAAAATAAATAAATAATGTTATGTGGGACCTACAACGACTTACTTGTGTCTATCTTTTTAAGACATAATATTAAAAGCATGTAAAAGATTTCATCTAAGAAAAGAAGACAAATCAGTATTTTCTAGATAAATCTAAAATACTAACATAACATATCGCCCGAAACGGAAGCATACGGTACGGAATACGAATAAGCAATCTAGGAATATAAAATATATTAGGTGCTTATTTCTTATTGCAAATCGTAAAAATAGACCCGCACTATAAAATCTAGGTTTAAACTTGCCTGGACGTGGTCGATACGGTTATAATTTTTTATCTGTTTCATAATATTCAGGATAAAATAAAGGCTCTGATAATAAATATGTTTACTATATGCTAGACAGTTTAGTTTATTTTGGTAACATCCCTTTTCTTGAAGGAAAAGATTCACGATTTTCATTTAATATTTTCCATATTTTGCCGTTTTCTTACCTAAACACATAAGTAGTTAATTACATAGCAATTATGCTATGTTTAGGGGTTGAGAAAGCAAAAGTGTTCATGTTGAGAGGAACAATAGCAATTTTTATATTCTTCTGACCTACTATGTACAATAATTATAAATAGCAATTCGTTACTGTACATAATAATACAGCACATGGTACATGATTTACATGAAAACTTGTGCCAAAAGGCCGCACGACGTGTAACAAGGTTCCCTGGTGAGAACGATGGTTTATATCAACTCTTGTTATGTACTTGTATCATTAAACCAACAGATATTATACATATATTATATCAATGTGAACTTCTTGTATCAAACCTGATAAACTTTAATAATATCACCCGCGTCAATTTACGTGGGTTTTTACTTAACTTATATTTTAAATACTTACTTGAAATACAGGAAAATATGCATAATTATGTGCGTCAAATAAAAGTATTTACATATTATTATGATAAGTTGCCATTATGATCGGTTATATAAGTTGCTGAATTCTTGCAATCCTATCAATTTTAGCTTGGTATATATCAGACTATATTCTTCTTCTTTTCATGTCAATGGACCAGGATGTAGCCACCTGCATAGCTCTTTCGTTGTAGCAGACTGAAACTTAAAAAAAAAAACACATTCTGTTTCATATCGGAACAAAAGATACCATTCAGAAAGACTGATTAATTGACAGAGGAGCTGAATGCTTAAGGATATTCTGAAAATAACACCAGAAAAGACACCGTACATTTAAAATAATGTCCTACCCTCAATTTTAAAGTCCAATATTTTATTCGACAAAAACTTTAAGTACTTTTTCGCAAACTTCTTCAACTCGTTAGTCTCTCCGTTCCTAAAGACGTAAATAAACAGTAAATATAAACCCAATTGTGTCTAAGAGTAAATCCGAGACTCTTGGAACAGATAACCGACCTTTTTCTCGGAGAGAATTATCCGTGAAGAGTTATAGCTCCGTATGTTTTGTTTATCTATTGCATTTTATGGGTGAATAAATATACCTAAGTATTGATTGAAACAGGGTAGTACAATGATATTCTATTAAACAGATATGTAGTGAGCGAGCAATCGTGAAGACTCGAAAACGGGCCAATTGGGTTGTTTTGCCTTTATTCTGAGTCACTGCGTGTATGTGAGCTGGCTGTGCCCCGCGGAACACTTTTTTCGGTGGTTTTGTAGGTGTTTATCATATCTGTTAATATCATTAGGGTAGTAATATTTTCTTGGGAAAGTCCGTAGTCTTAGTAATAACTGTTTGATCTCTTTATAAGTAGATAAAGAGGTCATTTCGTAATTCAATGTTATTGTATGTAGTGATGATAGAATAATAATTCCGTAATATTCTTACATATAAAATCGCATAGATACCAAATTTAGTATTTTTTTTGCTGCTATAACAACGCTATCAATATATGGCCGATCGAGACGAAACATAAGCTTCAGAGGTACGTCTCCCACATCCACAAAACCATTTGAAAATTGGATCAATCAAGTCACTTGACCTGTCTACTCTGCACGTACAAGACTTTGTGCCTACATTGCTTTCTGCCATCAAAAAACATTCAAGTTTAAGAACGTTAACAGTTACAGAACCCCAAATTCGCACACACTTTCACCTCGGGACTTCTCCACTAGGTAATCCAAAGATCCATCTCCAATGATACCTTACCCTTTATGAACCATAAAATAATTTTAATACTTCCAAATAAATCAGCGCCGTTTCACCCAAGACTGTTTCTCAACCAGTGATTGGACAACCTGTGCGTTTCAAAGCTATTAACGAACCACGTGTCCCTAACGATACTTTAATAAGTTAAGTCATCGCGAGTCCGCCTGCGCAGCTTACTAATGAAATTCCCGTCTTACTAACTTTATTACAATGGGTCAGAGGTTAAATGGTCGATCTTCGGGCTATGGCCGGCCGGAATATGCTGCTATATTCCTTTTAATTATTACTTTTAGAGCGTGTTTTTGATATTTTTAATTGGTAGCGAAAAAGGTTCTGTAGAAACAAATTAATGTTTTCGAGACCCGCCCTTAATAAAGAGCTATATGTGTTGTGTGTTGATGACAATTTTTGGGATGAAATATTAATTTTGTCATCAGAAATGTGCTTACATTTCAGTTGTGTGGGTAAGTAAATGTTCTGTTGAACAATTAATAAAAACCGCAGTTGTTTACTGATTTATTTAATTGGTAAAGCTACGTTAAGTATATTTGCGAATAATAATTAATGTCGGATCGTGCTTTCCAAAATAAAAGACTTAAGAATAATTTGAACCTGAACATTATTATATTGATTGAGATTGCGAATGTAAAATGATCAAAATAAAAGCTGATTAAGATATCAGCGCAGCGCAATTTCCAAGTAATTCCATTTTGATGAATTTCAAACATTTCTGGATCGCCTGGAAGAATTCAAAGTAAAACTGGGAACGTTGAAAACTATTTTAATTGAGAGCTCATATTTCACGAAAGGCGTCAAATTCTGCCGAAACTACCTCCAATTTATTTCTATATAATTTCGTACTTTGATCATTTTAGCAAAAGAATACTTTTATAAGTATTTTGCTCACTTTTTGGTTTTACTGGCAACCACATTGGATTTCCACGAACCAGAGACATTCCTGACGTAGCGACAAAACGCAATTCGAAAATTGAATGCAATCAATTAAGTTACCTACACAGAAAATAATAAAAAGTATTCCGATCCTAGAGCAGATAGCTGAAATGAATGAAAGTATCAAGACTTATACCAACTGCCTTCAAGAAAATTTTTACTCCGTCACTGAAGAACAGTGGTGTGTTTCAACTTTTTAATTCCTTTAAACAAAGTTAGTTGGGTAATCCCACGACAATTTAACTTGGTAGTTCATCGCAAATTACAAGTCACTTTTATAAATACACTAGCGGACGTCCCGCGGTTTCACCCACGTAGTTCCCGTTCCCGTGGGAGTACGGGGATAAAATATAGCCTTTGTTACTCAGGGTGAATGTAGCTTTCTAATGGTGAAAGAATTTTTGAAATTGGTTCATTACTTCCGGAGATTACCCCCTACATACAAACTTACAAATTTACAAACAAATGTTACCTCTTTATAATATTAGTATAGATAGATACTGGTAAATACGGCCGTTTTAGATCAAGTTCAAAGGCCGGATCATACCAAATGCGTGTGCGTGCACGCAAAGATTGTGTATGGCAGATGTCAGATCTGTTGACCGGTAGTACACGTCACTGATAACCTCACAAATTGATATTATCTTCTACAGAGTTTCATACATAACAACCGGGTGTGCATTTGGTCTGCTTTAGTGCTACTAGTCTTTAACATACTTGGAGCTGGATAGAATTGAAAGCGCAAAATGTGAAGACTGCGTTTTATAAATTGTTGTAAGCTTAAAAAACCTTACAGATTACGATTTTGTATATTGCCAAAAACTGTATCGGTCCATTTTGTAATTCATCCCCTAAGGCCGCGTTCCTACTGGGTTTCAGCGCAGGTAAAGCTGCTGGAGCCCAGACCTCTGAGGTGCTATCGCTGCCACGTGGGACACCACGTGTCAGTACAGTGCGCCTCGGAGGTTGACCGCAGCGGACTCTGTTTCCGCTGCAGTCAGCCCGGTCATGTGTCCGCAGCTTGCTGCGCCACGCCGCACTGCGGTGCATGTGCGGCGGCCGGCAAGCCGGCCGATCACCGGGCTGGGAGCAAGGCCTGCGCTCCGCCCACCAAGGCCACCAGAGGCAAGGGAAGGCCCTCCACCGCCACCACCACCGTCGCCACCGCCGCAGCCGCAACTGCCACCGCTGCCGCTGTCGCCGCTGCAGAGGGGCCCTTGCAGGGGGCCAGGGAGGAAGCGGTAATGGAGTGCCAATAACGGCCCCACTACGCTTCCTCCAAGCGAACATCAACCACTGCGCCTGCGCTCAGGATCTGTTGCTCCAGAGCATGGCGCAGTGGTTGATCAACATTGCTGTGGTCGCTGAGCCGTATTTCGTCCTGCCCAGGGAAGACTGGGTGGCGGACCTTAGCGGCTCAGTGACCATAGTGTCGTCGGCCGCCGCCGGTACTCCGACCCTTGAAAATGTCAGGAGGGGTCGGGGGTGCGTAGCAGCCCGGTTCGGGGAGATCGTAGTGGTGGGTGTCTACTTCTCCCCGAGCCGAACTCTCGCCGAGTTCCACAACTCTCTCGCAGAGTTGAGTGTTGTCGTCGGAAACCATTCCCTCCCCGTGCTTGTCCTCGGGGACTTCAATGCCAAAAACCTGGCTTGGGGTTCTCGTTGCACAGACGTGCGGGGAAGGATGGTGGAAGACTGGGCCCTGGAGAAGGGCCTGGTCGTCCTAAATCGGGGTTCTGTCCCCACGTGTGTGCGGATGCGGGGCGAGTCGGTAGTGGACATTTCGTTCGCTAGCCCCGCTCTGTCGCCGCGTGTCATTGACTGGCGTGTTATGGAGGGGGTGGAGACCTATTCCGACCACCGGTACATCCGGTTCGACGTCTCTACCCAGACCACAAGCGCGCCGGTCCAACAGGCCCCGAGTGGTCCGCGTTGGGCGCTAAAGCAGCTGGACCGGGAGCTCCTCCTGGAAGCCTCGATCGTGCAGGCCTGGGTGACATCACCAGACAGGCCTGCCGACGTCAACAATGAGGCAGGATGGTTCCAGGAGGCCATGTCCGATATATGTGACGTGGCAATGCCCCGAGTCAGGCCAGGAAGCGCCCGGCGTCAAGTGTACTGGTGGTCGCGTGACACCTGTACGCCAGGCATCGCAGGCTCCGCATCCGCCCACCCGATGCGGCAACCATTGAGGCGGAGCTTTATGAAGGGTACAGAGCGGCGAAGACCGCCCTCCGCGAGGCTGTCCTGCGGGCCAGGGACCTGGCCCGCGAGGAGTTGCTGGGGACTCTCGACAGAGATCCGTGGGGGCGCCCTTACAAATTGGTGCGGGATAAACTCCGCCCCTGGGCCCCCCACTGACGCAGAGTCTCTGGCCTGAGCTCGTGGAGGACGTGGTGAGCACTCTGTTCCCTTCGCGAGGGGATCATCCACCCCCGCCTATGGCTCCGCCACCTGCGATGCTGGAAGCGGACCAACAGGACGACGACGACAACGCTCCAGAAGTGACTGGGGTAGACCTGAGAGTGGCGGTACGCAGGCTCAGTGCCAAAAATACCGCCCCGGGACCCGACGGCTTGCCTGGCAAAGCCTGGGTCCTGGCCTCAGAGGCTCTTGGGCCCCGACTGGAGGGGCTCCTAAGCGCATGCTTGGAGAGAGGCCAGTTCCCGCTTCGTTGGAAGACGGGGAAGCTGGTCCTCATCCGGAAGCCAGGGCGCCCTGCGGACTCTCCGTCCGCATACCGGGCCCGTGGTGCTGCTCGACGAGGTGGGCAAGCTCTTTGAAAGAGTCATTGCAAACCGCCTCGCCGAGCACCTTGCGGGGACTGGGCCGGACCTTGCGGAACACCAGTTTGGTTTCCGCAAGGGGCGCTCAACGGTGGACGCCATCATGCGCGTGAGGGCCCTCACGACGGGGGATGCGGTGTCCAGGGGTGGGGTTGTCTTGGCGGTGTCTCTCGACATCGCCAACGCTTTCAACTCCATGCCCTGGAGCTGCATTAGGGAGGCACTCCGGTATCACCGGGTGCCGACCTACCTCCGTCGAGTGGTCGGGGACTACCTGACGGATAGAGCCGTTATCTACCCCGGTCGCAGCGGAGAATGGAACCGGCGAGAGATGTCGTGCGGTGTTCCGCAGGGATCGGTTCTGGGGCCGTCCTTGTGGAACATCGGTTACGACTGGGTGCTGCGCGCCGACCTCCCTAGCGGTGTCAGCGTGGTTTGCTACGCAGACGACACGCTGGTGCTGGCACAGGGGAGGTCGCACGAGGCGGCGGCCGAAGCGATGACACGCGGGGTTGCGATAGTCATTGTGAGGATCCGGCAACTGGGTCTCGAGGTGGCACTGCACAAGTCCGAGGCCATGTGCTTTCATGGGCCTCGGAATGCGCCACCTCCGGGATCCTCACTGATGGTAGGAGGGGTATCCATCGGCGTCGAGTCGACGTTGAAGTACTTGGGACTTGTCCTTGACAGCCGGTGGAACTTCGTGGAACATTTCCGACGTTTGGCCCCTAAACTGGAGCGGACTGGGGCTGCCTTCAGGCGGCTCCTGCCCAATCTGGGGGGGCCAAACGCCTCCTGCCGGAGGCTATACGTGGGAGTCGTGCGGTCCATGGCCCTTTACGGGGCCCCGGTGTGGGCGCGTTCTTTGAGGCGGCGTGCCGCCCACTACCTGAACGCGCCCCAAAAGGTAGTAGCCGTAAGGCTGGCCCGGGGCTACCGCACGATCTCCCGCGAGGCGGCGAGCCTCCTTGCCGGATTGCCGCCATGGGATCTGGAGGCGATAGTCCTCGCGCGCCTACATGAATGGCGCGCGGAGGCGCTACGCCGGGGGGAAACTCCGCTGCAGCGACAAATTGTCGCTCAGCGGACAGACTTCCGGCGGGATCTCATGGCGACATGGAGAGAGCGACTGTCGCAACCCCGTGCAGGGCACGCCACGATAGTGGCGATATTGAGAGACGCCACGGCGTCCTCACCTTCCGCCTGACGCAGGTCCTCACCGGACACGGAGTGTTCGGGAGGTTCCTGCACCGAATCGGGCGGGAGGAAACGCCCGGGTGCTTCCATTGTGAGGATCGACCGGAGGACACGGTGGAACACACGGTGGAGGTGTGCCCCGCGTGGGCGGAGCACCGCCGTGTCCTCGAAGCGGCGATCGGCGGCGGCGACCTCTCGCGTCCGGCCCTGGTGCAAGCCATGGTCCGGAGCGAGACGGAATGGGACGCCGTCACCTCCTTCTGCGAAGCAGTAATGCTAGAGAAGGAGGTGGCGGAACATGAGAGGGAGAGAACCTCTCAACGTCCCGGCCGCCGCGGGAGACGCCCCGGGCGTCGGGGGCCACCACCACGTAGCCCCCGGCCACCGTAGGCGCGGGCCTGTGGACGGTGAGCTATGGGCTAGCTCGCCGTCCGTCCATCTCATGACGACAGGCCGTGTCGACGGCGCGTTCGTGTTCCACGCGCGCCTCAAAGAGAGTCAGCAAAAAGGAAGGGGTCCGTAAGGACCGATGCCTGCCGGGGTTGCGGGACTATTCGAAAGAGATACCGTGGCCCCGGAACACAAAGGGCGATGAAGGAACATGGATGGGTTTTAGTCAGTAAAAGTCTGACACTCCCTACTGCTCCGCCCAGAGCGGGAGGGGTTATTTGATGATTTCAAATAGGAAAAAAAAAAAAAAAAAAAAAAAAAAGGCCTCGTTCCTACTACAAAGTAGGAACGACAACGTGACGACAGTTAATCGTGTAGTTTTAATTGTCGTGGCTTGTGTATTTAAATGGAGGTGTTCACATAATATAGGACGACGCGATTACCGTCGTTCACGACTTTTGCCAACTAAAAACCAACGATAAATTTAATCGTCACGACATAGTGGGGACGCGGATAAGACATCAGTTAAATCGGTTGAGCGAATGATATGAGCCACAAGACCAATGACAATCATTAAGGCTCAACTCACACCAAAATAGCGTCGAAGCGCAGCGAAGCGGAGCGCAGTTTCAGTGTCATATGAATTTTAACTTTATTTTCATTACTATAATACTTATTATCGCATTAGAAACTCGAACGAGTCGCGCGGATGCCCGCGGCGCCGCGTGAATTCCGGCGAATTCCATAAACGGAGCCGTGCGACTGCGCGAGAAGTCGCGGGACTCCGCGCTTCGCTGCCCTTTGCCGCTCTTTCGGTGTGAGTTGACCCTTATACTCAGTGGAGTGCAAGAAAGTCCCGACAACCATAGTGTCCGACGGTTGCAAGTACTAAGTAATTGACTCACGCTTTAAAGGGTTAACAAGGTGAAAGCAATAAAGCCGCGCCTTTTTCTTGAATACATGGATTAAGTATGATTAAAGGTAGTGTCTCGTGGGATCTTTATAACTATCGTAGCTGAGTAATTAGAAAGAGGAGGTCGTGGCTAAATAATAATAGCCGCCTGGGTCGATCTTTAAGCCGTGCTTGCCTAGGTTGGTGTTAATAACTCAACATTCAGTTTATGTCGACCCTAATGGCGCAGTGGTAGTGAGGCTGCCTTACGTTCTTAGGGTCTCGGGTTCGAATCCCGTTTGGAGCAAATGTTTGTGTGATGGGCCTGGATATTTGTTTCCGAGTCATGGACGTTTATTTATTTATTTTATTTTAGGAAAGCTTACAGATATTAAACACTAATAATAATATTATATTATATATTATTATTCATACATATAATAATGTTGTTATTATATGTAGGTATATAATAAGTATGTATTTACAAACAAAAAGTATCTATGTAGTACATCAACTATCTGGTGTCCACGACACAAGCTTCGTTGCTTAGTGTGGCACTAGATGGCGCTGTGTGTTAATGTCACACTACACTAACAGTGTCCCGTATACTGAGATGATTTCACTTTATGAGTACACTTAGTGATCACTGAATTCCAAGCGGAAGAGAGTCTGAAGCCGTCTTCGCGATTTAAATTATGATGCTTCTTGATCTCAATCGCTTCCCGAACAATTCTCTTATAATAGTGCAATTCATATTATTATCCTATTACGGTTCTGCTAAAGCAGTCATTTTAAAACCCCAGGTAACTCTATTTAGTCAGGACAGAATACTTTTATACTTTTATAAATTAAATTATTGTAATTACGCCAAAAGTAAGCTGCAAATATAATCAATTCCGTCAAGTACCTACCTAATTGCTTTTGTTTTGAAAGTACCTATAAATGACAAACGAAATATTTGGATAGATCTGTAACTAAAGTTGGTTTCTTGAGTTTTTACAACTGGTTTTATATTTTGAAAGAAGAGCTGTAGACGTACAGTCACGGACTATAATTGATAAGCCACTTTCAAGATTTCCAATTTTGCAGTTGTATACATTAACGAGATTACACGATTAAACACGAACTCAAACCGAATGCTCGGAAACAAAATGACACATTACTAATAATCGGAAATAGTCTTATCCATAGAGGTTGAAAAATGTCTTATAAGTTGTCAATGATAAAACCATACAATGGTGCTGACGCGTATCCCAATCTATTTGATACTGACCTCCTTTGAAGAAATAGTCCTTATTAAATACTCTTTATTTCTGAAAACCTATCTGAAGCCAGAGTGACAGTTGAAATGTCGATGTTAGAAAAGATAAAATTTCTCCGTACGCCAACGTTACTATGGCTACGCTAAAACAATATTGTCGCTAGGTTACGGTTGCTACACCTGCAATTCGTCGACTTTAGGTAGTCACTCTGTACTATGTACGAATATAACCGACTAAACCCGATTTGCATTACACGGCTAAAATACGAATGGTGGCAAGTGGCTCATCATTTAAAGGCCGTGACTGTACATTTTGACAGTCTTCTTAATTAGGTTTTCATTTTTTATTTATTTATTTATAACAACTTAAACTATCATTACAGGGTTACGACAGCTAAGAACTTAAACTAATATTATATAAGTACTTACAACCAAATTAGAAAAAAATAAAACTAATAACATTATTATAATGAAAATAAAAACACAAAAACATAGCATTACTTATTGACTAAGAAAACCATTGTACAAAAATAAAGTTATTATTATTATTTATGAGAAGGTACCTACAAACCTACAAGACAAAGAGAGGTAGACCACAAAGGAGGTGGGACGACGACATTAGACAAGTCGCGGGAATAACATGGGGTAGAGTGGCCATAGAAAGGCCAGAATGGAGAAGATTTGAGGAGGCCTTTGCCACACGCAAAAGTGGAACAAAAGGACAATTTGACGAATAATAAAGAAATATTGTCATGTCCAAAAGAAGGCTATACCTATTATATACAATGCTATGTTATAAACAAACCAAAAATATCAGACTGCTGTTGAAATGATGGTTCAGAAATACCCCTAGGCATTTATTGATACATAATGTTATGTACATTTTATATTCGTATATGACCGTGGCATCACTCTGGGCCCTATCAGAATACCAGCGCTGTGACATTTTTATTTTTTTAAATGTCACAGTACTTTGCTGAGATAGGAGCCTTTTGGCCTTGCACAGGACCATTTTGATTGTTTTTTTTTTATTTTTTCTCTTGTTTACTTTTTTATATAATTTTGTAATTTCTATTGTATCTTTTTGTTTCTGTTTATCCTGTGTGAGTCAATAAATACTTTTCTTTCTTTCTTTCTTACAATGTATTTGACTGCCTCATTGATCTAGTAGTTGCAAGCACGACTGCTGCAAGAGTTCCTGGGGTCGATTCCCGGGTCGGACAATGTGGTATTGGGATTTTCGATCAGGAATTTCTCAGTAGCAGCTGCGGAGTCGAGATTTAGTCCCAGATGATGACAATATACTCGCCCCCTAATACATGAGACATAAACAGCACTGGCGAAATGTGGGTGTACTATTAGATAACTCTGCCTAACCCTTCTGGAATAACAGGCGTGATGTTATAATGATGATGTTCTGTATATTTCCATTTTACCAGACAAATAATAACTTATTTACTGAATACCGAAACAGTTTGAAGCCAACACACACTTGGCTAAAAGTTTGTTCAGTAAAGTAATAGGAGAAGCCATCTAATCCGATCGCTTATAGGGTTTTTTATGTGAAAAAGGCCTTTGAATCAGTAAACAGTCATTTTGTTCAGCTCGAGGGGTATTACAAGGAGTTGCGCGTCTCCACAGCTGTTGCGTGGTCCGTGACGCCAGATGTCACTGCCATCGATAATAATAAAAACACTGTTCCACGATGATTTACCATTTAACTTTCAGACGCAAGTACCTACGTAACGTGCGTAATATGTGTAATTCTATTAGGTACGACTTTTTTGCATGTTGACTTTTCGAGTAAAGTTGGGTATTTGAAATTGGGTTGTTTAAAACGGTCTTTAAGTGGATGAGGGTTTCATCATCATCATCATCATCAGCCTATAATGTTAAGGACACGGCCTCCTTTCAATGAGAGGGAATGGGCTATGCTCCACCACGCGGGCCCAGTGCGGATTGGTAGGTGTCACATTTATGTCTTCGAATTTTTGGTTTCTTCACGATGTTTTCCTTCACCGATTAGGATTAGGGTTTACTTATAGCATTTTAGTAAAACAGTTTTTTTTTTTTTCTTTTGCCCTGGTTTTCGAACCAAAAGCAGCAACTACTGTGATTGGTAGGACTCAATTATCAACCGCCGATCGCATCACTTTACTTGTCGAAACGTCGATGATAAAAGGTAGAGAAAGACCGAAGAAAAGATGGATGGATTGTGTGAGGAATAAGATGAAGGAAACGGGAGTAAATGATAGCTTGCCGATTGACAAAGGAAAATGGAAGAAAAAAACGTGTTGCGCTGAACACAAATAACATGAAACAAGGGCAGGAAGATATGAATACAGTACAGGGCAGACATTGACATTTTTATTTCATTTGATTACATTTGATTTGATTTGATTTCATTTCATTTGATTTGATTTGATTTGATTTGATTTCATTTCATTTCATGTCATTTCATTTCATTTTTTTTTTTTTTTATTTAAAAGGACAAACAACTACAATATAAAACATAGACATAAGAAACATATACAAATCTTATAGATAATATTGCAGCCCACAACGCTGTTCACAGATTAACTTTATGATACATAGCAGCGAAGTAATCGCTAGGGTTACAAATCCGAGAGATATAAAATGTTGTAAAAAAAAAACAATGTAAAAAGGTGTATAAATAATTAAGAAAGTTCTTAAAGTATCAGACGTTTAAAAACTTAAAACTTATCAATGATATCGTTTTTATAATCTCGAAAACAAAATAAAGGCCGCGCTTGACGACACCATCAAACATTGTAATAACTTCATCTAAAACTGTTCGCAGTTCATCAAAATTATGTCCCAAATCAAATTTTGTTCATAGCTTGATGAAAACCAACCTGCAGCCTTCCAGAGAATGCACCCATCAACGAGCCTGTTATTGAAAATAGGTCAGCAGTGAGTTTTTTGTATAGTCAATTCAGAATGTAGACAGTTATCGTATTTTGTTTTTGATCAATAAATAAAAGGCTTTGTGAAATGGGTTTATTCGGAATTTTTGCTTATAAAACACTGAAGAATAAGCATGATTTTTGGGAGTGGATTATTGATATAACAAATAAAGTAACTTGAATGGCGTAAACATTTTGAACTTAATTTCGTTATATCATAGGACAAAGGCAGGAAAATGATAATAAAAAAATATAAAAAATGAATAAATAAAAAAAATATATAAATAAATAAAATTCATTTAATTCAGGCAAGACGACGGAAGATACATTTTTCACAAACTATCAAAAGAAAAAAAATCCAGAAAAACAAATTATACATGAATGAAATAAGTTTACATTATCGTATCCATTAATTTTATAAAAATAAGTTAAACATATTTATAATTTTATCATTTATACAATTGCAATTAAAATAAAAATCATTATTAAATAAAAATATTTATTAAAATTGTTATCAGAAATATTGACAGTCATATACAAAGAAATAATTAGCTTCATATATGGCTCTCAATATTCTATTGTCAGAATCATCTAAACGGCTCAGGAGGCCCTCGCTTTTCTTAATAATGATCATCACAATACTCTGTACAGCTGAACACATTTAAAGCTTTTAGTTTCAGCGGAAAAATCTATTATATATTGATGATTGAAAAGCATTCAATCTATCAGAAATCTATATCAAAATATAAAACATAGAAAATCAAGCACTAAACAATGCTAACTTATTTCGGGAAATTACATGACCTACCACCATCCACTTCACAAAAATAGGAATTTGACGAATTCGTTATTGCTACTCCATAATATATTATCATTAAATGTTTACAAACAACAGGATTTGAGAAGTTGGAAATGGCATTTCGCTTGTTTGCTTGTCAAAGCGTTCGTAGCAATGAAAATTATTAATGACAATACAGGCAGGTTAACACGTCACAACATTCACAGTGACACAGTTCAAACGTCACTCCGATTTGGATGCGAGAAATATTATGGAAACGGTCTAATAAGTGATTTGGAAACAGTGTAAAATTTAATGAGCTTAAGTACCTACTAGAATCATGAAAATGTAAATATTTCTAATTCCACAAAGATTTGTATGTCTTGTTTGTTTACATTGATAAATTACACGATCTGAAGTATACATGGTTTAATTTTCAAAGACCAGCCAAATTTTCTGAAATGTCTAATGACATAATAGTTATTTATGCAACTGTTGTATAATGAGGGGTATTAAAACACGAATGTGGGTTTATCACACGAGGCGAAGCCGAGTGTGATAATAGTATCACATGAGTGTTTTAATACCTAATTATGTACAGTTGCATACAAGACTTTATCTACATCCATGATATGAATCCTCCATAAAAGGTTCTGAAACCTTAAGGTGTTGCAGTTTCTAAGAAGTCTATGTTAATTCATGGAAAGTTTCATTGCTTGTATTTACTACAAACAAACCGTGTATAGGTAGTAATATAATTATTTACATTTTGTATTGTTCAATTATCAAAATTCACAAAGCTTGTATCACTCATTTTTGTAAACAACAAAGTACATAATGCAATACTAATATCCAAATGTCGAACAAAAATGGCGGGATACGACGTGAATTCGAATTAACCTATAAGTTTTTTTTTTAATTACGGCGCTGTGGTAGTGAATCGCACGTGCTAGACGTTCGATTCACTACCACATTTGATGTTCTTTTTTTAAAACGAGTTGCATAATGAAATTCAGTACAACATTATAACACCCGTTTGGGTGTTATAATGGTTATTAAGACACTGGCTGTTTTAATGTTGGCCATAAGCTAACTGTTTCAGATACCTTTATAGAGGATTTATAGCATGGGTGTAGATAATAACTATTTATAAAATATTTTCAAATGAAAGTTTTCATTACTTCTTATTTGTATTTGATTATAATACACACACACAACACACACACACACACACACTACGCACACCACACGCGCACCCACGTTACACTTAATTACGGTACGTACATTACTAAGATTATAATTTGGCTGGTCGCTCAAAATATCACTGTATAAGTATCACTTTATTGTACGACAATCTCCCTTTTAAGCTCAATAATAATTATTTAGTCACCTTTGAAATCTTTGCAAATTTTCATACTTCTAGGCCTTGCGTTGTCTGTAAGTAAATTCAAGATGTGGTTTGAGTAGGTAAATATAGGTGGGTATCTACCCCCAATTATTTCTCTAAACCTTCGGGTATTTCTGGAACAGAAAATACAACATCACAGTAGAAACAGACGCTGAATTGTTTATCGATCTCCGAATACTATTATGGCACCTATTTCTTAGAAAATTCTTATACATATTTATTGAGTACCTAGGTATTGGAGACAAATGTCTGCTTACAATATATTGTGTTATTTTCATGAAACTGAGGGACATTATTTGGTGATACTCAATATCGTCAATGTTCCATTAAATGTAAAGGTAATTTTAAGAGCACCAAGGACAAACTACGGTAGAAAGACTGTCGTATATGAGGGGGCTGAACTCTATAACTCTTTACCTAAAGTAATCAAGGAATCGAAATCACTTCCAACTTTTAAAAGACTAATAAAACACCACCTAAATAATTTATAAATTGTAAGTTTTTGCCGTTTTTTATAACTTAATTTTAGCTTATTAACAAGCAAAACCGTCGCTTATTGTATATTAATTATTGTGTTTCCTCATAGAAGTGAATAATTGTATTCTTTTTGAGCGAAATAAATTTCTAAAGCCGTAAAGTTTTTCAGACAAATTAACTTAACTAATCAACAATCCAAGCAGTGATAGATAACCTATTGGTGTGGCCGCGAAATGCCAAGTCATAGGTCTCGAGTTCGAATCCAAGACACCTCTGATTTTTCGGATGCATGTGCGTATTGTAGGTATAAATATCACTTGTTTCGGTGAAGTAAAACATCGTGAGGAAACTAAACCAGCATGTCTAATCGATTCAACAGCATTTAAAGCCAAGTTAGAGGCTATAGCCGGCAGGTTAGACACTAATCACACAAAAAACAACAGATAAAAGGTATCGCTTGTTGTGCTTTCCCAACAGGTGTAATACTCAAAATGTTGGCTTTGACTACCAACGTTTGCAAACCAAGACTTATTTATCTCAAAGCCTTGGTAGAGTACACACAGCTTTGTCTCGCCTGAAGGGAAACATGATACGCTCAGATGTATGTCCACACATTGCTGAATATCCATAGGTAGTATGATTGTAGTAGATCTACGCTAGATATGAACATTATGAGGAACTAAGATCTATCTCTAGATCTATTTCATTCTGAGTGTGTCAATGACCAAAGGAATCGGAAGGATGGGCTGTTAGAATGGTTTTACACAAGAATATCTAGATGATAGTTCCAAGTGTTTAATAAACATCTCGTTAAGAAGAGAGAGTGAGTGAGTGAGGGTGAGTTCGTTGTTGTGAAGAATAGTTTCTTAGTGCACCTGTTAACCGTTTAGGGCCGGGCTCCACCAAAGCGGAGACGAGGTGAGAGCAGAGAAGATGTGTTGTAAACCACCAATACAAAACTGTTCTAGTTATTTGTTTTATAGATTTATTATGAAACACTAGCTGATGCCCGCGGCTTCGCTCGCGTGAATGTTGATTATCGCGACCAAAAGTAAAGTTCCCAGATGACCTCCAAGAAATATCATTATATTTCAGTCAATGAATACAAAAGCTTGATATTGAATACTAAAACCTTCCCCGAGAACCATTCTATTCATTGGTGACAACAGCATGAAAATCGGTACAGAACTTTTTGAGTTTATCGCGAACAGACAGACAGACGCGGTGCAGGACTTTGTTTTAAAATATGTAGTGACTAGCGGACGTCCCGCGGTTTCACCCGCGTAGTTCCCGTTCCCCTGGGAGTATGGGGATAAAATATAGCCTATGTTACTCAGGGTGAATGTAGCTTTCTAATAGTGAAAGAATTTTTGAAATCGGTCCAGTAGTTTTTGAGCCTATTCATTACAAACAAACAAACAAAGTTTTCCTCTTTATAATATTAGTATAGATAGTGATTGATGTAGACAACAAAGTAATTTAAACATTTTTTTCTTCGATCGTAATCGAATAAAAAAAGAAGTAATCGGGAGTATGGAAGAAGAAGAAATATTGCGCTGACCCCAGATAAATTGAGATAGGGGCAGAAGAATAGTGATGAGGAGAAATCGAATAAAAAAAATAGTTCCTACCTAACATATTATAACTAACTAGCGGACGTCACGCGGTTTCACCCGCGTAGTTCCCGTTCCCGTGGGAGTACGGGGATAAAATATAGCCTATGTTACTCAGGGTGAATGTAGCTTTCTAGTGGTAAAAGAATTTTTGAAATCGGCGCAGTAATTTTTTATCTTTATTCATTACAAACATACACACAAAAATACAAATCTATCCTGTTTATATTATTTATTTATTTATTTAGGTTAGCCAACAATTGTTCACACATAACATTTTTAAAATTATACTTGCATAATAGTACTTATATAAGTGCAACAATTACTTATAGGCTAACACAACATGCACCAATTATGGTTATCTATAATACAATATTACAAAGCCAAAAATGTTAAGAATAATTAAAGCCTATTAAAATTTTTGATAATTTGAAATAATAACAACAATAAAATTGGTACATTGCAATTAATTAAGAAATGGATTTATAACATAAACATTAATAAATTTAAAGACATAAAATTAAAAGATAAAATCAAAGAATAAAATTAAAAGTAAAATCAAAATCAAATAGATAAAAACAAAATCACATAAATCATTTTAAATACAAATAAAATTCATCATAAATAAAGTTGATCATAAAATTATACATTCCCAATCTCGAGAAATAAACATTTGTGGTAAAACTATTGGTTGTGAGAATAGTGTTCGATAAGAGCTTTGTAAAATTGACCCATGCATTATAATATTAGTGTAGATGAAATGCGCGTGTACTAGCCACACACTTATACACTTATACTTTTAGCGATTACAGCCGATAGAAACATATTTTTAGAACAGTTCCTTTATCAATGTTGATACTATGTATTTCGATTATATCTTCAAAACGTGATATTTCTTCCTACTTCATCGAGTTTTCCGTTATTAAGTTCAACGATAAGATTAAAAAATAATATTGCCTTTCACGAACAGCTTGGTGCTTAAATTTCATTGGACCTTTCCGAGTTATTAATTATATTTAAAATTGTTGAACGATAAATTGAATTTGGTAACCAAGCACTTATGTATTACAATCTTGTTATTTTTTTATATATTATTCAATTATGTTTCGGGAAACAGTAGGTTTACATTATTTTGATAAGCATTAGGTACCTACCCCTAGAACTGACCTTATTGGTGAGATTCTTCTTCAGAAAGGTCACTATGCGTAATACTTCCAACCGGTGTCTTTCACACTGCATTACCTCGTCCATGTTGGTACAAGTCATACATGCTATGAGTCCATCATAGACCTCATCTATCCCTTTCCATCAGGCGTGATCGAGGTCAAGAGCAGGTCCATTTTGTAATAATAAAAAAAATAAATAAACAAAATTGTATGTATAGGTCGCGGCACGAAAGTCTAGCGCTGATCGTTATTGCGCAGAAGTAAAAAATAAGAATGTCTTGGGGCGTGCGCTGCGCCGATTGGCTCTCCAGTCGTATAACATGCGCAGCTATCCCCTCCACGTTTCGTTCAGCGCTAGAGTTACGTGCCACGACCTGTAAGGATCGAAACTGGTGGCGCTCTGTGGTTACTCCCTACCTACTCCGGGCAACAACAACAACCCATAACGTCCACTGCTGGACAAAAACCTCTCCCATGATGGGAGGAATTTGCCGTAATCTCCACGCTTGGCAGGTGGATTGGAGATCGCAGTGATGAAAGGCTAACAGAAAACGCTGCTGCCCATTGTCAGGTCTACGAAGGCGCAAGGTGTTCTGCCTCAGACATTAGTCGCCTTATACGACACCCGTGAGTGTAATGGGTTGGTTCTATTTTACTCTGCCGGATACCACACGGCTAACCTACTCCGGGCGTTCCTCTTTAATTTAACTTCCCAAATTTTTCTGCTCTTTTTAAAACACATTTGAGTTACTCTATAACGGCTATTCATAAGCCGTGGGTCATCTTGTTCAGTGGTCACTGAACTTTGAAGTGTAACTAATCTGGCCTGTTGTGTTCCAAACAACAATTAGGTATAGTCAATACAAAAATAAACGTTACGCATGGCAAGAACAATAAAACGTTGTCCTAAGAGACCACAGTTACACTGCTTACTCTGTTTAATTTTCAGGTCACGTACAGTCACGTCAAGTTCCTTGTAAATAAAAGACCAGGTACTCAGTAAGTACTGCCGTTAAAACTAAACTACCCTGACCTTAGTGCCTAGAGTTGAAAATCCATCAGATTTTATTTTATTTAAGTTCGTATAGATGTGACCTATTGTTAGGTAGTGTTAACGTAGTATACCTACAGGTACTTATCTACTAATTACGAGCAATAATTTAAATTTTAATCGGTTGCTCTGTTATTTTCCATGTAAAGTTGATACCAGACAAAAACAACATGATTTAACTTTTAAAATAATCGTACCTTCCCCTTTTTTTATAAACACCGAGTACGTATGCCCATTATCAGAAACAACAATAAACGGTCCCACCTCCATGACCATAAAAAAACCATAATGACCTATTAGGATAATCCATTATCAACTATTACAGCTCGTAAAAAACCTATCATACAAGTCATCCATCCATTTCAAAATGAATGTTCCTCTATTTCCCCTATTCGATGTTTCCCCGGTCCCATTATAACTCACGCAATGTAGTTGCTAAGCAAAAGTGTCATGGCAGCATGTGTTTACTTCCAATATTAGTTTCAGCTAGTTTTATGGCTAAGTACTTACCTTCGTACATAAGTTACACGAAAGTTATCACAGTTTCCATCAAAATATTACTCAGTATATAGGCCCATTAACTGCGAGAATATTTTCGATAAAAGCTTTTTTTTTTTATAACGCATTCAATTTTATGTTCATTTAAAATATCGTCTTAATAACGAATTGCTTAAGTCAGACACACTTTACAGACAGATATTACAATATTGATTTACAATCATTCATTGACAATATTGTTCGAATAAAAAAAAATATGATGAAAAAAGTTCAAGAAGTATATTTATCATAATTGAACTGAGTTATAATCTGATAAGGACTCCGCTCTTGTTACTAAAATAACGGGCAAATTACTTATGTATATATATTTTTATGGTCAATAATTATTTGTTTCTATTGATTTATATTGTTGTCGCTAATAGAATCCCCTTGCCACCTCCTGCGGCTCTCTGTGGGGATTTCGACACAGAATGGCTTGGCATATATTTTGAGACTAATAAACTCAAGCTTTGTAAAATAATAATAACTAGTACTGCGAGCAAGAGAATGCAATAGAAATATATTCAAGGGTAGGTTTTGGATAAACTATCTGATCTGGACCCTTTTAAATATTATGTGATACTAACGGACCTCGCAAACGTTCTGCCATATAAATTATGGTGGGAACTGAGAAATAATATACTTTACGAACTATTATCATACCTAACAACTATACATAAAAAATATAAAAATCGGTCGAGCCGTTTCGGAGGAGTGTGACCACAAATACGGAGACACGAGATTTATATATATATATATTTATGTTTGTCAAATCATGACGTAGGTATTGTATAATTTAAGCAGAAAATGTTTAACAAAATCATGTAATACTGTCGGAGTATCGGAGTATCACTTTATTTAATAAGTAAAGGTATTTCATTTGAAGAAATGAAATAATAAAAAAATAGTCTGTAGTCCGTTTATTGATGTAAAACACATGAAAAACTTATCGGAATAATTTCTTTTGTCAAAACAATCGAACATCGATATAAGAATTTGTGCCGAGTAAACAGAAGGAACATGGCGGAAATGTACGCAATTCGGTCATAAATCAAGTTAGAAACACATTTTCTTATTTTCCGGTTGTACGCAAAGGCACACTCAATAAGTAGAATACCAACATATCATTTGATATAATTTTTTGAGAACCTCTTAGATTAGTACTCGTAAAATTTTGGATTTTAAATCTATTATAAACATAATTGAAGCAATTTGTTTTTCCCGATCCTTTTACGTATTTTACTAAATATTTATGGAATAAAATTACAAAAATGCTTTTGCAACGTTGAAACTACTGTCTAGCAAGTATTTTAACAAAACAAATGAGTAGTATATTTTCAAAACACGCCTCCACTCAAATGAATATTCGGCACAAGTATTTTCAAAAGAAAGCAGAGGTAATGAAACTTTCAAGGAGCTTTCTGAAACTTAGGTATAACAATAAGATGGAGGCGAAAATAGAAAAACATGTTATAAGTAATTTATATGTTTGTTTACCAGACCGTCTTGTGATGGTTTATTTGCGAACGGATCACATTTATTACAACAGCTTTATGTGATAGCTTAATATTTTTTTTTGTGTCTAAGTACCTACGGTCGTTATGTCACCTTAAGGTCTATTTTGACCTTTGTTTCCGTGTGATAAAATAATTTTCGACGAAGTTTTATTTGATATATCCATGTATGTACTATCGAGGACACTCCCGCCTGCAGCTCATTTTTGCTTGCACTCGCAACATAAAAACGCTCTCTAGCCCCGCCCCGTTGACTTTGTGTAGAAAAAGTGAATGAAAAGATACCGAATCGACCGAGCGCACTGACGACGCACGCCAATCGAGAGTTATTGTTATTTTGTGCGCCAAAGTTGACGCTTTCCTAATAGGCCCAAACTTTAAGGGGGCGTGGCTCGGCGTCTCCGCATGATTTAAGCGAAAATATTTTTAAATGGTCAGGCGGAAAAGACCCCCATAGTACATCATCATCATCATCATTATTCTGCCCTTATCCAAATTTATTTAGGGTCAGCGCAGCATGTCATGCAAAAACCACATAAAAACACTTTAAAAGGATCCGGTTGATCGACTCTTCACGTGACCAGAGGGCGGGCCTATTTTTTGGCCAAAGTCTAATCAGCATTGCCATCCAACATGGCAATGCTGCCAGCCATCTGAGCACTTTTCCTGTTGACAGCGATGTTGTAAAAATTTTCGACGCCCTGTAATTAAATGATAAATTTAGTGTGTAAATAATGTAATTAATTAGTCTATGTTTAATAAAAACTCTAAAAGGATCCGATAAAAAGTTCATCGAAAGCTTAGCTTTCAATTAAAAGTATATTTACGTAGAGCCTCATCTTAAAATCGAGTTCTGGAAGTAGAACATAGTCATTTCTTCCGAGATATGATTTGATCCTAACCTAACCGACTCTACAAAAAATGTCAATCCTTCATTGTTCAAAAGCCCAAAAATTCCATAAGAACCAGCATATTGACAATTCCAAACTTAAACCCATCAAGAAGATCGTTTCTAATTGATTTTTTAGTAAATGTACTTAGAATCGTGTTCTGGAGAAACCCAGTACCTGAAAGCCAAATTAATTCATTAGCCAAGATACCAGTTTCGTCGACAAACATCAGAATACAATTTTCAAGCTCCAATCAACCCTTGCCTCCCGCTTCTGATGCAATGCGAGGCTCTTCAAGACCCCGGTACGTACGTTAGAGCGCTTTGCATACCAAGCCACATTTAGTGCAGCATAATAACCGGGTCTTACAACAATTAATTTAATTAATCTGATTGCTTTGCACGGGAACAGCTCGTCACGTTACAATTATTTCGTTTGTATTTTGGCTCTGGAATGTTGGAGCTGTCAGGTTGAATGGTTCGTCTTTGCCCTTTTTAGATGAATGTGGAATAATAATTTAGCATTTATTTTTATTGTGTTCTTTTTTAACATTAGCAGTATTTTACTTTTTTCTTGTACTGTTACTACCTTTTAGGTAGATTTCGTCAGAAAAAAAACTACCTATTGGTCTTGCACCTAAAGTCGAGTTTTCCGAAAATTTCACCATAGGGGGTCTAGTTATGACCCTTAGAGCCCAAATCAACCGCTTGTTAAAAATATGTATACGGTATGTGGGGCGCCAAGCTAAATTTAGCCACTCTCTACAGGTCGCAATTATGCACCGATTGCTTTGAAAAATCGAAAGGGTCAAAACTTAGGTTAAGTTCGCAAATGGGCGGCATTCGTCTATGGGGGGCGGCGAAGGGACGGTTTTTCGAAAATCAGTTTTTTGGCCATAACTTTTTTCATTTGGAAAAATTTGAACTGTTTAACATTTTTATCATTCAGAGTAAGAATACGGACAACTTTAAAATAACCTTTTTTGATGCAACTCGAACTTGGGGAGGGGGTTGAAATTACCAAATTTTTTTGAAAAAAAAAAAAAAGTGAAACCGTAAACATTTTTCCCGTCGAAAAAAAATATTTTTTGAAAGCAAATTGTTTATTCTACAATTTTTACTTTTAAAGTTAAGCGATAAAACTTATTGTTTCATCCACCAAGACTCTGAACGCACCTTTTGACGTTTGACAGATTACGTTTCGTTGTCTGTGCGAATCAGTGCGATGACGTTGGCTTGTCAGTGCAATATTGGTTGAAGATGGTCGCTCCGTGCTTGTAATTTTTGTGCTGGACTATTATATCCCCGATTGGGTTAGCAAACCGGGATAAAATTCAGTTGGACCTTCGTGAAAGGTGCCACGTGTGGGATCTGAAGGTTTGATCCTGGAGTCGACGGTGCGCGCTGTGAGCGTCCATGGAACCGTCGTAATCTCACATAACTTCACATACACCACACAAACACAGTTATACTTACATCCCACTCCTGGATACGACGTTACCAGGGACTACGTCACATCACCGGTACCAACGTGATGGTAAGTGTATTGAATAGTTGTTTTTCCTTTGTCAATTTGGACAAATATATTTTGATTAGGGCTCCGCGTAATCGCGGACATCGTGAGTCTGTTCGTGCAGTCTCACACAACTGGTAGCAGAGCGTGGTTTAATTGGTAAATTCACCACTTATTGTCGAGTTCAAAGTATTGAGAAGTCTGATTTGTTACCTGTCAGCCTGACTCAAATTAAACATAGATTGTTTGACATAATATATTATGATATGTAGTGTCCCTTGTGGTTTGTACTTTAATTTGTTATTGTATAAACAAGGTATTGCTTGTACAGGGTCGGATTTGAACTTGTAATAATTCAAACTAAGTTTTATTATTTGGTTTAAATTGTAGTTGGGTCCGGGAAAATTATTCCTGTTGTTTATTTAATTGAATTTAATTTGTTTATTTGATATTTGTCCCAATGGCTTCATTGAAAGCTGTAAACCAAGCCATTGGTGGATTGACCTCACAGCTAAGATGGTTTGCCTCAGCTGCTGCGACCGCTGAGCGTCGAGACCTGGAAGAGGCCACGCTTGCCCGGTATGAGCAGTTGAATGCGAGATTGAGTGCGGTGACACTTTGTTTGCTCGCTTCAATGAAGTGATTTTGGACTTGGACCTGGAAACATTGGGTCAAGCAGCCCGTGATAAGGTTGTTGCGGATTAAGACCAGATGTTGAACCTGGGTGACATAATAAGTATGCGCGCCAGGGAAATTTTGAGGAGTCGGGACCCTGCCCAGGTCAAAACAGAGACCTCTGTTGTTGCAGGCCCTGGACTTTTGGGTAGACTGCCTACCCTGGAGCTGCCACATTTTGACGGTCACTTGGACCATTGGTTAAGCTTCAGGAACCTATTTGACAGTTTGGTTGATGCGCGCTCTGACCTCCGACCGGCCCAGAAGTTGGCTTATTTGTTGTCAGCCTTAGGAGGTGAGGCTCGAGCCTTGGTGCAGCACTTGCCGGTGACCGACTCGGCCTATCCCACTGCTCTGGAACTTCTATCCCGACGGTACCAGAACAAACGTTGCCTGGCTGATGTCCATATTGACCAGATCTTGGGGTTGCCGGCCATCACCAGAATGTCAGCGTTGCGTGCTGACCTATTGAATCCATTGCTGGCAGCGACCAACGCCTTAAAACGATTGGAGTTGCCGGTGGACTATTGGTCCTATTTTTTGGTGCACTTGGTGTTGCAGCGGCTTCCGTCAGACTTGAGGTCCCGTTTTGAGCAGAAGTATGGTGGGGATAGTGCCACCCATCTTCCCCCCTTTGAGGACCTCGTCAAATTTTTGGAGGATGAGTGTCGTTTCCTCGACAACGCCCGTGGTGCCACGGGGTCAAGCCAACCGCCCTCTCGGCCGAGGGCCCAGGGACGGACTAGGACTGTCGGGCCTGGTGATAGCCGCCCTGCCCCCCGTTTTGGTGGCACCCAGAGTAATCTTGTTTGCGGCTATTGTAAGGCCACGGGACATGGCGTACCAACTTGCGCGGCCTTCTTGGAGTTGCACGTGAGTGCCCGCCGCCGAGTTGCCAATGCACGCCGTCTGTGCTTTTCGTGTTTGGGGAATCATTTTCATCGGGATTGCCCCAACCCCCGCTCTTGTTCAATTTGTAGGGGCTCACATCTTGAAGTTTTGTGCGCCAACGCGAACCGCTCTGTCAGACCAGCCTCTGATGGGGGTTCGCGCAGGGGGGGGTATGATGGAGATGAGCACCGGGCTTCTCGCTCGCCGGATCAGAGTCGGGGAGGGGCCTGCAACTTTGACCGCCGCACTCCACCCCCCGCGCCAGTTGATCGGGAGCCGCGCGACCGCCGATTGACCTCCCCTCGTGAAGGCGACTATGCAGCTGCTGGTAGGCGACGTTGGCCAGACCAGCACCGCCTTCCCTCCCCTCCGTTGGCGGAACGTCCCCGTTTGGAGACGCGCCCCCCGCCACTCAGGCGTCAAGTGAGATATGCCCCTCCAGCGATGGCGCGCGGCTCGGGACATCGCGCGGATGAGGAGTTTGACTACTATCCTCATCGGGATAGACCCCAGCCTGGATGCGGCGATCGGTCGCCGCCCAGGCATTACTAGGAAATTGGCGCCTGTCCCGCTAACGTACCTCCCCAGATCGACACGGTTTTGTTGCCAACGGCATCGGTCAGGGTCTGGGGACCCACGGGGGACTCTGTTGTGGTCCGTGCCATTTTGGACACGGGAGCCCAGGGTTGCCTTTTGTCGTCTTGGTTAGCGGGTCGGGTGAGCCTGGATGTCCGTGCCTTTTCAGGCACGATTAATGGAATAGGCGAAACACCTATCCCGACTGTTGAGGGACAAACCTTATTTGGGCTCACTCCTGTGAGTTGTTTGGACCCTAAGTTTTTTCCTTCGGCCATTGTTCTGACGAGTATTTTGGGCTGTCATCCCCAACGTCAGCTGTCGCCTGATATTGTCCGGTTGACGTCAGGCCTGGATTTGGCTGACCGCCGGTTTGATTCCCCTAATACAACTCATTTGATATTGGGTTCCGATGTACTAGGGAGAATATTGTTGGGTAATATGAAAGTCTTGCAGCCGAACGGTTTGGTGGCTGTCTCGACCATCTTTGGCTTTGCGGTGATGGGCCCAGTGTTGAAGGCTCCCCCTCCACCTGAGCCTGATTTTGCGTTGGCGTGTGGCTCCGCTCTCTCTGACGCTGTTCAGAGGTTTTGGGAGGTTGAGGAGCCACCGCAAGTGGCCCGCTTGAACCCGGAACATGAGGAGTGCGAGTTGTTCTATCAGAACAACACAGGTCGACTCCGTTCCGGTCGGCTCGTAACACGGTTGCCTTTTGTTGCAGTTCGACCACCTCTCGGCGAGTCCAGACCTATGGCCGAGAAGAGATTGTTGGCGATGGAGCGCCGTATGGCCAGGGATCCGGTGCTGCGGCAGAAATATTTAGATTTCATGCGTGAGTACGCAGACTTGGGACACATGTCGGTGTCAAATTTGGATTGGCGCTCAGTTGAGCATTACTTTCTGCCGCATCACGCGGTCCTCAAGGCATCCACCGGTAAGCTGCGCACAGTGTTTGATGGGTCTGCGCTGCGCACTTCCTCTGGTGTCTCTTTGAATGATTGCTTGCACTCCGGCCCCAAATTGTTGAGGGACCTTTGTGATGTCATCACGTCTTTTCGTCGTCATCAAGTAGTCTTTGTGGCTGACATCAAAATGATGTTCCGGCAAACGGTTATTCACCGGGATGACAGACGTTATCAGTTGATCCTGTGGCGAGAGAATCCCCGGGACCCCATGGTTGTTAATGAGCTCAACACGAATACGTACGGCCTTCGATCGAGCCCTTTTGTTGCTATTCGTTCGCTTTGGGAGCTCGCGGACCGAGAACGCTTGAGGTTCCCTCGGGCGTCCGCCATCTTGAAAACGGACTTGTATATTGATGACGTCTGCACTGGGGCTTCCACGGTTGAGGAAGCTATCCTGTTGCGTGACGAGTTGGTTCAAATTTTGGATTCCGCTGGCTATGAGTTGCGTAAGTGGGTGTCCAACTCGCCAGCACTGTTGGAAGATGTGGAAGAGGATCATAAGCAGGATCCTCATTTGTTTGAAAATGCTGACAACCCTGCTATGTTGGCCGTTCTCGGCGTTCAGTACCGACCAGTCCAAGACACCTTTACGTATGATGTCGATTTGGAGTCACCACACACTTGGACTAAACGACTGGTATTGTCTACTGTCGCAAGAACCTTTGACCCGAATGGTTGGATATGCCCGGTATTGTTTTGGGCGAAATGTTTTCTCCAGCGCCTTTGGACCGCGCAACTTGGTTGGGATGAGCCACTTCGGGAAACCCTTTTGGAAGATTGGCTCCAATTTATATCCGCACTTCCTGCGGTCAACGAGGTCGCGTTACCACGCGCTATCCTCCCCCCTGGGAACTATACTGCTACCCTTCATGGGTTTTGTGACGCATCTTCGCACGGTTATGCAGCTGTTGTTTATCTGCGCACCGTCAGCGCGACAGGCCAGGTGAAGTTGTCACTGATCATGGCCAAGAGCAAGGTGGCCCCCCTCCGGACGGCATTGACCATCCCTAAGCTAGAGTTGTCAGGGGCGGCGCTTCTTGTGCGTCTCTTGAATCACGTTGCTCAAACTTTGGGTGGATCTGTGAACATTCGGAATTCTTACGCCTGGACGGACAGTCAAATTGTTTTGTGTTGGTTGAAGACGTCCGTCCACTCCTTGGAGGTCTTTGTTGCGAACCGAGTGTCACAGATACAAAATTCCGAAACGCCTTTGATTTGGAGGCACGTGCCTGGAGACTTGAACCCCGGCGACGTAGCCTCACGTGGGTGCATGGCCCCCCGCCTGATTGTGCACCCCCTTTGGTGGGGACCGGATTGGCTGACTCGCCCCGAGGATGATTGGCCTCGAACGCCAGTTTTGATGTCGGATCCTTTGCCCGGGCTTAAGGTGCTCGCTGTTGGGACGAAGGACCCTGCGTTTGATCCGGATATTTTGTTGAATCGATACAGCTCCCTCGACAAATTGTTGAACGTTACCTCGTGGATCAGGCGTTTTGGTCACAATGCTAGGAATCCAGGGGACAAGCGCCTGTCACCGGTTCTCTCTCCTCAAGAGCGACAGGAGTCACTCCTCCTGTGGGTTCGCTCTGTGCAGGCCGTACACTTTGAGAAGGAGATCGAGACCTTGAAGTCCGGTAGAGTTAAGTTGTCGGGAGCCGTTAGTAAGTTGAACCCCTTTTTGGATGAAACGGGTCTTTTGCGTGTTGGAGGACGGTTGAGGCACTCTAGCCTTCCTTATGGGGTCCGTCACCCCCTTTTGTTGCCCAAGGCGGGCCATTTGATTAAATTGTTGGTGACTGATCGTCACATTAAGAACTCGCACGCCGGTTGTAATGCGCTGTTGGCCATTCTGCAGCGAGAGTTTTGGATTTTGTTGGCTCGTCGTACCATTCGTAGCATCGTCTTCCGTTGCATACCGTGTTATCGGACTAAGGCCCCAACGATGCAGCCCCAGATGGGAGACTTGCCTGCTGATCGTGTCAATGAGGCGAGGCCCTTTGCAGGCGTAGGAACGGACTTTGCTGGTCCCTCTTCGATAAAGACGTCTACCCTTCGCAATAGTAAAATTGTCAAGGCTTATTTGTGCGTATTTGTCTGCCTGTCAACTAAGGCAGTGCACTTGGAGCTGGTATCCTCCCTCTCGACGGAGGCCTTTGTGGCAACTTTGGATAGATTTACGTCTAGCCGAGGGTTACCTTCTCTGATCAGGTCTGATTGCGGTACCAACTACAAGGGTACAAGTAACTATTTGAAGGAAGTGTATGACTTTCTTAATGAGAGCCAGGTTGACATTGGTAACAAATTGGCCCGTCGAGGGGTCACTTGGTTGTTTGACCCGCCAGCCTGCCCCCATTGGGGGGGTATTTTTGAGGCCGCGGTGAAAGCGGCAAAGGGACTCTGGCGGAGATTGTTGGGAGACACCGTTCTCACTTTTGAGGAATTAGCTACGGTATTTTGTCGCATTGAAGCGGTACTAAATTCGCGTCCATTGTGCCCGCTCTCTTCAGACCCTAACGATTTGGAGGCTCTAACCCCGGGCCATTTCTTGATTGGACAGCCACTTGTCGCTCTGCCTGAGTACCCTTTTGTTGATGTGAGCCAAAATCGGCTATCGCGGTTTCAGTTGGTGCAACAGCTCACTCAGAGCTTTTGGAAGCGTTGGAGCTTAGAGTATCTGCACATCCTCCAGCAGCGCGTCAAGTGGACTGATAAAACTCATCCGCCCAAGATAGGAGACCTCGTCCTTATTAAGGATGCCAACCTTAAGCCTCTGTATTGGCGCCGGGGGCGCATTCTCAATTTGGTGGCTGGCACCGACGGGGTACCTCGTTTTGCTGAGGTTTTAGTGGATGGGTCGGTTATGAAGAGAGCGGTCGCAACCTTGTCAAGACTGCCAATTGATTAGCGGACGGGACGGCCCGTCCGGGGGGGGGTAGATGTTTCATCCACCAAGACTCTGAACGCACCTTTTGACGTTTGACAGATTACGTTTCGTTGTCTGTGCGAATCAGTGCGATGACGTTGGCTTGTCAGTGCAATATTGGTTGAAGATGGTCGCTCCGTGCTTGTAATTTTTGTGCTGGACTATTATATCCCCGATTGGGTTAGCAAACCGGGATAAAATTCAGTTGGACCTTCGTGAAAGGTGCCACGTGTGGGATCTGAAGGTTTGATCCTGGAGTCGACGGTGCGCGCTGTGAGCGTCCATGGAACCGTCGTAATCTCACATAACTTCACATACACCACACAAACACAGTTATACTTACATCCCACTCCTGGATACGACGTTACCAGGGACTACGTCACATCACCGGTACCAACGTGATGGTAAGTGTATTGAATAGTTGTTTTTCCTTTGTCAATTTGGACAAATATATTTTGATTAGGGCTCCGCGTAATCGCGGACATCGTGAGTCTGTTCGTGCAGTCTCACACACTTATAGTTTTCGAAATAAAAAATAATAACTGAAAAATTGAGGGTGTTTCCGTATGGTGTTTCCATGCTAAACTCTTATGGGAGGATTTTAAAATTTATGAAAACCATTACAACGTTTAATTGTCAAACGTCAACAAATTCGTTGCCAAGACGACCAAGTCTTTTGGCAACTGACGTATTCATAAAGGTACTTCTAATGCCCGATCCAGACTCTCCGCGAGGCTACACGAGGGAACGCGAGTACGAGAGTGTGGACAGTGCGCTCGTGTCCTCTCGTCTTCCCTCGCCTCGCCTCGTCGCTACGTTTTGTGTCGGTTTTTCGGACGCGAGTAAAAGGACGCGAGGGGTGAGGCGAGGGAATCATCCATACTCTCGCGCTCGCTCACTTTGTTGTAACTGCTGCAGAGTAAGGACGCGCGTGTTTTTTTATAATGACGGAGTGGAGTAACGATTTACACTTTTATGGAACTTTATCAAATGGAACCAATCATTTGGAATCCAAAAAATGCAGAAGACCACCATTCATATCATCCACCTTCTCCGTTTTGACTTTTTTTTTAAATTTAGGTGATACAGACGCAAGACATTATAATATTGGTCGGCACATAAAGTAGCTAACGCAATCACTTCAATCACATCCATCTTGTAGTAGACGTAGCGGGCAAGTGAATAAATCGAGAGTGTGGATTATTAGCACTTGTGCAGGCCTCCACTCGCCAAGACTCGTGCCTCTAGGAGGCGCCTCACGAGAGTCTGGATCGGGCATAACGAAAACAAAAAAGTTCGGCCAGCGCTGCTGTGGCTAGCTATAGCCTCTGAATTTCCAGAATTAATATGGGTGGAACCTTCTTTGAAATCTACGTCCTCCTGCGGCTTGCCGAAGGAATTTTATTCATTGAAATTACAATAAAATTATGCAATTCTAGTCTATCGGGTGGGTGTTGCGCCGTGGGAACCTATATTAGATTGTTGTATTTACAAAGCAAAATTAAAAGTAAAATGAAACACGGATTACTTCGACGCTCGAATGACGTTGATAAAGGGTGCTGTTGGTGAACATTTGTCAAATGATTTGAAACAACTTTATATTTAAAAAAGAAACGGTTTTAAAAGAAGCTTTCAAATATAGGTGTACCGTCATTTTCTTTCATATTCATCGTAACTAGTCCACCATGTGATTCCGCCATATTGAATTTAGAATGACGTTACTGAACTATAGTTGGTGCCAGTTAAGATGAGAATAGCGATCATTGCCCTTTCCCTAATATCTCTTCGTATAAACCAAAATAAATAAACCATGTATCGTTTTTCATTAGAAAAAATGTTGAAGATCACAATAGATTCAGGACTTGAACAGGCTTATTTTTGGTTTTCAAAGTTAAGAAGTTTAATAAATGTAGGTGGGTCAATGACCGCTATTCTCATCTTATTTGGCACCGACTATAACCATGTATTGTCGGGTATGCAAACTTTTAGTTCAATCAGTTGGGGGTAAATGCTTTAAAAATCAGTTGCAAGATTTGACCTCAACAAACATACCTTGCAAGTTAACTAAAAGCTTGTAAAAACAAAATGGCTTCATTGTTTCCGATTTTAGGGCATACAACAACAGCAACAACAGCCCATAACGTCCACTGCTGGACATAAGCCTCTCCCATGATGGGAGGAATTTGCCGTAATCTCCACGCTTGGCAGGCGGATTGGAGATCGCAGTGATGAAAGACTAACAGAAAACGCTGCTGCCCATTCTCTGGTCTATGGATGGAGGCGCAAGGTGTTCTGCCTCAGACATTAGTCGCCTTATACGACACCCGTGAGTGTAATGGGTTGGTTCTATTCTACTCTGCCGGATACCACACGGCTGAATTTTAGGGCATGCACGCATAGATTCCGGTACAGCTTTACATACGTAATATTCAAAGGCAATTTTCCCCTGGATTAGGATTCAAAGAAGCTCTTGTATGGACGTGTGATGCGTAATACGCTTCTCCTGAACCCGGTAGAATTGCACAGAGGACAGAGGGATGCATTCGGTACGGTCGGCATACGAAATGAAATGCGGTGACGCTTTGGTATTACGCAGTCCTATTGTGGGATTATGCCTTTACAATACATACATGAATCTGATTGGATAATCATGGATGGTCTATGTACTGAATTGCGGAAAATGACTGTTTGTTGCTTTAAGCAGAGTCTGTTTTAGATGCGCCTGCGTAGTCCTATCGCTAAGTTTACATGTTTTATGTTCTCAGTTTTACTTACGTAGTACAGCTTCTAAATTTTTTGGCTATTCCACTCGAGTAAAATATTATAAGCAAAGGTAGGCAGAAACCGGACGTTGGTTGTAACATCAGACGTGGGATAATTTTTAAGTGTCGCAGTTCTTGGAAGATTAACAAATTTCCTCTAATGTTTTACAAGAAACCCCACAATAACGATAAAGTAAAACACACGTAAAAACTAAAAGTATACCATTTTTATTGGCGTCGAAGCCACTGAGCCCACTTTTATCAAATAGAAAAGCTTTGACTAAATGCAAACTTCAGCTGTGGCGAGAAGAGAGCGCTCTTAAAACTCGAAAGTTTATATTACAACTTAACCTTCCCGACCTGTATAAAGGTTTCAAAACTTATCCAATAAGACCCTACAACTTGCTACCCTCGCCTTATACTTTCCTAGTTTTATTTAAGAAATGGTTAGAAAATCGACGGTTAAGCTGTTTTAGGACCATCGGCCATCCAATAGAAACTATCAATTTTTATGTGGAAATTTTTATTAGGTTTTAGTAACGTTGCTAGAGACGGGAAAGTCTAGTCGTTCAGTTTAGTAGATATGATATGAAAGCTAAGACCACTCTGACTTTATTGCCAATAAAATAAGTTTATTTGTTTTGTTATACTCTGTATTATATTTCCACTTTTAAAGTGAAGTACAGAGTTCCGCTTTAATAAAAACTAAAGTCAAATCGAGCGTAAACTGAAATAAAAGATTTAATATCAGCCGGCGGAAAGGTTTTAAAATCTGATATAATTTATTACGCTCGCGCTTTCGACTATAGTCAACGCCATTTTTGTGCGGTGTTTTAAATGTGTGATTAATGGCACAGACCTCAATGTGAACAGCCTGGAAATAAAATATTTAGTTCTGAAAGTATTTTTTGAGTGAGGCTTGCTTGCCTAGAGGCTTTTCCAAAACCTAGAGCTTAGCAGAGACTGAGATAAACTAAGCTAATAGATTGTGTAGTCACTCAGCTGTCCGTCTTTCATTTGTTAATTAAAACAAGCTCAAACCAGAAAATTCAATGCTTCAAACAACGTACATATCCTGCTAAAAAAGAACACCATGTGCGATAACAAAGTGGAACACGTTCCATCCTAAAAAAATATCCCGTGACTCGAAAGTACATGCAGATGAGTAGGTGCCTCACAAATTACGTAATTAATCGTGAGAGAGACTACGTCCACGAAGCTTTCAAGTACCAAGAAGTTCCTAACAAAGAACTCGGCTCCAAATGAAATACGACTTTTAGTTGTCAGTTCAGGATGTTGGAAAAAAACTCCATCCTGTATCTAAATTCTCGTTTTCTAATTTTAAATTCAGAACGGAACTATGATGTCAAACTTTTTAGTCGTTGTTAATTGGGGAATATGTACTGATATTGCTTACATAATTGCATCAATAAATGAACAAGGAAAATACGACTTTATGATGTGGGTTTGAGAGTGGTAGTCACTAATTAGCGTGCTTCTGGGTTTTATAGATTGTTACACTGATTGGGACTAATTCGTGCCTTAATTGGGCCGAATGTCAGTAGCCAGTCACCTCGTGCTTATATACCCATTGCAGTATAGTGGACTGAGATGATTTTACGAGGAATAATTCAATCATTGATGTGATTTTGTGCTCTGTCGACACTTCAACCTGCAGCAAATCCGATAAAAAACCTCATGAGATGGGCAACAGAACCCAACAATGCAATAAGGGTAATAGAAAACCTTCGCCCTCGTTTGCACGGGTGTTTTTTAACTGGTCTTTCAAGCGCGCGTAGTGTTCTAATCTAAAACTGCGCTTTTTTTGTTGCGCTAGGATGCGATCCTATGCGCGATAAAAAAACGTTGAGTTAAAAAATCACCTTGCTTACTAGGGCTTAGAATATTGCAGTGTATCCACAATGCATACCGTAATGCAGGATTATGCATGAGCACACAATATGGCGGTTGTAAGCTTCACACCCATGAGCGCCGTAAACGTTAGCATTAGCCACCATAGAACTTTACGAGACCTAGGAATTAAAGCAATAGAGACCGTACAGGATCTAGTTGTGGTAACGAGAAACCTACACAATATCAATGCAGGAATCGATATTTTCATGTAGGAACGGTGTTTTTCTTTCGTAATGTCGTGAAGAAAAGATTAGGGTAGTCAGCATATAATTGGTAGTGTGGTTTGCATCCCAAAGCCCACTGGCATTCATCATTTGACCTGATGAATGCCAGAGTCCTATCACAATTATTTTACTTATAATGGTTGCAAGCGAACCACTGTTTTTTAACGAAGCTTTTATTGAATGGTGGGTGATTCACCGGCAATGAAGAAACAATTGGAAACTTACCCTCTTACTACATATTATGTGCGAAACAAACACAAAAGATAAACAATGGCCGTTTGCAAACTGATATTTCGTTTATAGTGATATGGATAACGGTAACCAAAATGAAGTGTTATATAAGATAATTACTCAGGCATTCCGAAGAATCAATTAGAAAGAAAAATTCCACACTTACCGGTATCTTTAATAAACACTAATGCTGTCCCAATATATATTGTGACCTGCTCTAAACGAACTTCTTGAAAAAATAAGAACTGTTGCCAAATTCGTAAACAAGTACCAGAGGATGTATGGCAGATCATCTGGGCTCGTATCGATCCTAGTTCTGACGTCACAGGCGTCGCCTTGTCGCGCCGCAACGTCGCCGACGCACCCCGCCAGATAGGGGATGAATCCTTCGACCTCAATCCAGAACATTCATGTTGGCAGAAGGCTGTTGTTTGCAAAGGTAATAAAACTACATAAAAACATGTAGTTTATATTTTTATGTGGTTTTAAAAATGTTCATTTTGTTATTTTTTTATGATCTTGGCTCTATTTTTGTGTAGGTACTACTTTGCGGAAACAAGTGGCAATATAGCTTTTAAAGAGTTTTATATTTCATCAAAGACTCTCAATTGAGAGACAAGGACAGGATGATTTCATGGTTAAATATATCTAATAACAGCCGCACGGGTCCATTTTCAATGTTAAGCAGTGCTTGCTAGGGTCGGTTCCTGGATGGGTGAGTTTTCTCCGTGCCTCGTTGGTATCGGCTGTAATTTTTTGATCTTTGACAGTTGAGCAAGTAAGTACCTACTCAGTGGCCTCAAAGCTGACAAGCAGTCTTACCAAGGGGTATCATAAGACGTAGTACTGGATGGGTTATATGGGCTGTCTATCCATATAAAATACCGGTATTCAGCTGCATCCGGTAAGACTGAAAGCCGACGTCAACATAATTGGGAAAAGGCTAGCCTTTTCCCAATTATAATTTAAATTACGTTTTTTTACGAGTATCATCTGCCTAGGCAGATGATACTCGTATAACTCTCAAATGGATTGATATTTTTGAAATTTTCCATAACAAATGTCAATTTAATACCTTCATTTTGTTGAGACTAGCTAAAAATTGCTTCAGAAATTAAGTATCTTCTATAATTCTATATTAAGCTAGACTAGTTGAGTAAGTAAACCTTAATTTTCAACAACAATTTAGTTATTTTATATAAAATACATAAGGTATTCTAGAAATTATTTCCATAAACAGAAATAACCGCTAGGGAATACTTCGACGAGTCGCTAAATTTATTCGTGGCTCGCAAATAATTTATTGCGATTAATTAGATAGATAATGAGGATGGAGTTAATGTGATCACATAATAAGGTCCGAATTACACCTACTCGCATGAAAATACAACAGATATATTATAACAAAGTAAGAGGGAAAAGGGCAATAAACTTGGAACTAAAAAAAAAAAGGACGGATCGCTTTTTTATTGCACAATTAAATCTCCTAACAGAAAAGTAACTTTAACTTTCGATTGATAGACGCATCTCAAAAGTTGGAAACTTTTGTTGACTGTACCTTTATAAATAACGTCAAAATGTGAGGTTAGTCAGCAAATCAAACTGTCAAAGTGTCTCACGGGTGTACCCAACAGTCGGACCTTGAATATACGAACTATCCCTGATTCCCTGCTCCAGTGACCTCGGTGACTTTCACCGTGACGTCACAGGTTCGGCGCCAGGTTGTCGCGACTAGGAGACGCCAGACTAACACCTACAACATGTTCGATCGCGAATTCTTTGGAGTTTTAGAATTCATCTTTATGTAATTTTATTCTGATAAACTAGATTTTGATGGGGACATATATATTATGGTCTAATTTCTAGCTAGGAAATTAAGAATTAAGATTTCCTACGTTATCCTTGGATACATGCTTTAGAAAACATAGGTACGAATTTAGAGTAAAATGCCATTGGTGTCGATTGTGCTGTGCACAAACTAAACTTAATGTTAGGCTATTGCTATCTTTTACTATAAGGCAGTGCGAGAAAAGGACGGCTATAGCTATGAACTAAGTTAGAGATGTCAAACTAGTTTATGGCTTGCACTTCACCGTGTTTTTAGTCGACATGTTTTTACGTGCACCCTTCATTTGTGTGTTCTAACTAAAGGGAAATGCCCATTCTTGGCCACGTTTTGCCCACCAATGCGTAAAGTAAGTACAAAAAATATACTTACCCATTTTATAACTAAAATATTGCTATTACTTATTTACAATGAAATCTCCGGAATTAAAAGCCGAATTAATCAAGAAACTCAATCGTTTATCTAACACTTCCGGTCGTTGTAAATCCTAAAGAAAAGAAAAAAAAAATACTTAAATAAAAGTCCAACCGAGTTCTATGTACAAAATAGTGTTTGTTTCTTCATCTGTGATGTCAACCCTAACATCTATAGTTGGTTTCTTTCATAGGCGTCACTTGGTCAAAACCTCTTCATCAAATGGGCATTTCCCTTTGACAGCTCTAAATTACGTCCGTCTCTTTCTCGTTTTATTAGAGAGAAAAAGATAGCAATAAGTATCTTAAATAAAGTTTAGTTTGTGCACAACAGAGTTGACACCATTATCTGCCTAACCCTTCAGAGATTACAGGCGAGATTAACATCACGCCTGTAATCTCACACACACTTAACAACACACAACAACACACACTACACACACACACACATCACATTAACACACACACAACATAACACACATAACATTAACATGTTATGTGACATTTATGTGTGCCATTATCCGATAAACAAGAGAGGACCTTAGGGAGTCTGTTAGGAAGGAGTGAAGCTTTGAAGGTCACTACGTTACACGTGCCAAAATATCAAAGGTATTATAGATAATAATAATCAGTAATTATACCGGACAACTTTCATACGTACCTATCTCTTGATACATAGGCACTTACCTATTTATCGAAACATACAAATATTCGGGCTCATTAATATTACATCGTAACATCTTTCATATTAATTTATTATTACGTAAATAATAAAAGTAATATGGGGTGTGTCCTTTACGAGGGTCTTTTGATCTAATTATTTATTTATCCTCATGGAATCAGAAAGAGATTATAATCTAAATTATAATATATATTATCCTATCGTGTGATTATTTTTGTTTACCATCATTGGGGATTTTCTTCCCTAGAAAAACGAAGCCGTGAAACAAGCATTCTGTACATCAAACTAAGTAACTGTGTGCAAAAATAATTGCTGGAAAACGACTTTTTTTTTGTGTGAAAAATCACGTTTTACGGTAAAATTCAATGTAACGCACTCAAAACATTGTGCTGATGGACGCATTTAATAGTAAACGGGTTATAGAGGTATTTAAAGTAAAGTTATGACCTTATAAACTAGTATTTGAAAATTGAGAAAAAGTTGGAACTTTGACCTCCAATATCTCCGTAACTATGGTTGGTGCCAGTTAAGATCGCAAAAGAGGTCATTGACCCACCTACATTTATTAAGGTTCTTAACTTTGAAATCCAAAAATAAGCCTGTTCAAGTCTTGAATCGTCATCTATTGTGATCTTCAACAGTTTTTCTAATGAAAAACCATACATGGTTCATTTGTTTTGTTTCGTATGAAGAGATATTAGGAAAAGGGCAATGACCGCTTTTACGATCTTAACTGGCACCAACTATAGTAGATTCCCAGTTATGGTCCAGCAAAAAAAAGAGCGCAATGACAGGGAAAACAAGTGCCTTTCGGCTTCGTTAAGACCCGAATACTTGATGCTTGATCAAGAAGTCTTGAACATCATATTTCTGACATAAATATATGCATGTCATTTTTTCTTCACGTATATCATTAAAATACAGTTAACAAGCCAAGAAAAGTATTAAGAGTTAAATTCAGCTACTGCTTGTCGCTCTACGTGTTAAACTCCTGCAATTTTCTAGGACAGTTCAAACGTGCGTGACTGTCGCGGCCATGATGTGACGTCATTTACCTCAATTTGCCTTGCTTACATCTAATTTTTTTGGCCTTATTATAGTAATTTTACTAATTGCATGTGCTTTATTTAAGCAAAAATTATGATAACGATATTATAATAAAATCTTAGTGAAACTTTAACTACTTTTCAAATAGAAGTGGTTTTTTGACACATAGACTTTGACGTCACTACCGGCGTTATCGAGGACGACGCGTTTTGATAGTGCATTCCGTTTCACCAAAAACATGCTACATTAAACAATAAATTGTAAAATAAGTGATGTTTTAGAAACCTAAACAAGTGTACCACAATATTTTTTTATGCGCCAATACAAGGCATTTTTAATAAATAAATAGAGTTTTGTATTTCTTGCTTCCCTATTGGGGACTTGAAGTTTTTGAAGTCTTAATAAAAACGAATACCAAGACACGAGCTTAATGATGGATCCTGATAAAAATAATCACCTAAATCGATCTATGAAAACGGAGAAATCAGTGTACATTCACAAGAAAATCTGGACTGCATAAACTCCACCATTTGTGAATTCGAGACTATGAAAATGGTTTTGGTATATTGGAACTTTCCCAATATTCAATTTGTATTTGCTGCATGACTTACTGTTTTCATAGACATGTCACACGTGAATTGAGCAAAAGACAGTCGCGATCCGTGTGAATATTGTGACGTTACACCTCGACATGTTGCGACGATGTTATTCAACGTAATATGTCGTATGAGCGTGTAGAAGCATATTGCGACTAACGATGCATCTTCATAATGGAGCTATGAAGGAGTATTGCAAGGAATGCCTGAATGATACTTGAAATGTTGTACTTCAGATGTAATTATGCAGACATTCTGTCTTATGTAACGCTTCAAGAATATGCTTAAATGAGCTTCAACGTGTATTGCGTAACACAATTACTTTTTTAAATGAATCGAAATTCTTGACTTGTTTTGTGTTCTGCGAGCCAACAAGACGAATAATTGTGGGAGGAAGTAATGGTCCTAGCTCAATATCGAACTATACATTTTATTTTATTTAACGTTTATTTCAGATTAAATAATCCATATAAATAAAAATAAAAGTTACATGATTAATTAAATAAAAACACAATACAATTACAATTCACAAAAACTTAAAAGTAAATTAAAATATTATCATTAAAATATTGACTTCATAAATTATACACAACTAATTGAATTACAAAATAAACAACAAGACATTCACTTATCAAAATTTCATAATAAAAAATAATGTCATTTTTTTCTTAGGCTGAAAACCTTTATAGCAGATTCACATCCCTTACAATGTCCACGGCAACTGTCGCAAATAAAGCTAAAACCACAACGTTTTTACCAAGGACATTAATAAACCAAACAATAATGCCAATTTTGGTTTCCAGCAAAATCCAATTTAATACCCGTATTTAGCAACTAAACCTTTAATATAGGTATAAATCTAAAGCCGAATTTAACGCAATCAGTATAGGCAAACACTTGGTTGTGTTTAATCACTATAAATCATCTAAAAGCGTGTTTTAATTACGTCATATGTTGACAGCGGCGGCGATGCGACGGCGTATGCAAATGTTATGTAAATCTCTCTAAAATGCATTCAGTTAATGACTCAGTTTTATGCCATGGTAGCAATTTATATCGAGCACTAAACTGTAATTGTTTACGTGGTAATGTAGTTTATGAGCCAGGCAATTTAGGTCAGTAACTGGTAGATTATAAGGGTACATTTTCGACAGTGACCACAACAGTAAACCGCAGCTGTAGAGACACAGTGAAGTGACACGACTGGTTTCTATGGACCTTTATAAAAATAATAAATAAAATAAGTTAAATATTAATATTATTGTTGTAACCGTGTGGTATCCGGCAGAGTAGAATAGAACCAACCCATTACACTCACGGGTGTCGTATAAGGCGACTAATGTCTGAGGCAGAACACCTTGCGCCTCCGTAGACCAGAGAATGGGCAGCAGCGTTTTCTGTTGGTCTTTCATCACTACGATCTCCAATCCGACTGCCAAGCGTGGAGATTACGGCAAATCCTCCCATTATGGGAGAGGCTTATGTCCAGCATTGGACGTTATGGGCTGTTGTAGTAGTAGTAGTAGTAGTATTATTGTTGTATATTATTGTTGTTTGTTTTTGTTGTTGTTGTTAATTATTTTTTATTTTTTTATTTAGTTTAATATTAAATATTGATCGGCGATAATTTATATAAAGACTGTGCACTGTGAAAATTGACAACGTCGCAATTAGTTGCCATTTTTTTTTACTATTTTGAATAATAAATAAATATTACGGTATTAATTTATGTTATTTCGTTCTATGTTTCACTACATTTTTAGTTATATTATTAATTGTAATGAAACCACTGAATTAGGTATTGTTAAAGCTCCTAGCTTTAACAACACCTAATTCAGTGGTTTTGGTATTGTTAAAGCTAGGGGTTGAAATAGCAGTTGGATGGTTTCTAGTGGCTTTTTTGCACTCTTAAACTAAATATTCAGTGTCACAGTGATGATTGCAATTCATAATCAATATTATAGCACAGCACAGAACGATATTTACATAAATTCGTTCAGTAACATAAATAAATTTATGAAAACAGATGATATTTACCAGTTTTATGCGGCGTTGCAAACTCTCAGAGGGCACCTTCTTAAAACGTTTTCGCAGAGTTAGTTTCATCATCATCATCAGCCTATGAATTTTCCCACTGCTGGGACACAGGCCTCCTCTCTATGAGAGGGAATGAACTATAATCCACTACGCGGGCCCAGTGAGGATTGGTAGATGTCACATGTCTTCAAACTTTTTGGTTCTAGGACATGCCGGTTTCCTCACGATGTTTTCCTTCACTGAGTTAGTTTGAGTAAAAACAAATTGTGTCGTTGCCGCCTGACACTGCATTAGGCGGTTTTCTGATGCGGTACACGCTTGCTTTTGGAATTTTACTGCAAGTGTGTTTGCTGTCGGAAAGCAAATAAACAGTAGAAACATAACACCCCTTCAAACTCAATGGGAAGTGGATGCTGACGTCACCAATCCACCTGTCACGAGTGACAATTTATTATGGCAATATACAACGGTGATTTATAGGTCAGAAGTTCGTAGAGAAAAATATAGTGACATGTTTTGGTAAAAAACTCACTCAGGAAACCAGCGTCGGAATCTGAAACTGAATAATCTTTCAGAATATATTGCAACATAAGAGAAGGTATATTCTGCTGTTTTGTTTTAGCTACTTCCCAACCTTTTGGGCAACGCAGGCATGAAGTTATGTTTTTAACATAATACCATAATGAATTACTTACCGATTTATTTTCATTTGTTAAAATGGTTAAAGTTAGATGTGATCGCAGCTTTCCCGCTTAACATGACCACCGTAGAAACGAAAGAGAATCGACAAATCTCTGTCATGCTACGTGGGTAATTCTATGTAGATCAATTTCTATCATTTAATTTTCATCGCATTTGTGAATAAATAGCTATATAAATTAGACCTGGAATTTCACAACAATAACGGTTATATAAACCGGATAGACAGTTAGTTTTACTATCAGATTTATAACTGAATTGATCTGAACTTTATTCCTATGGGCATATGAATAACTTTTTGTTGCCAGCGACTTCGTTCGAGTGGATATTTTGATGTGTATGTGTCAGAAAAAAAGAACCCTTTGGCAAGCCGCAGGAGGAAGTAGATTTCGAAGAAGGTTCTACCCATATTTTTTCAACCCTTGTTAAAATTCTCCAATAATAGTTTAAGAGTCCTATTACATTTTTTTTGCAAATTTTAGATTTTTACTTCCTGGATCAAATTATTTCAATCGACGTTCACGAGTCGATAATAATAGCGATCTCCGGACGATTGTCGACTGTTATTGATGAAAATTAGAGACGAGACTGACATGAGACTGAGGAGCAAGCTGAATTGACACAGTACTTCAATTTTATTTATTGTTTTTTTGTCTTATTATATTGACAAATTAAAACGAATGAAGCGTATTAATTGTAGATCTAAGTTTTATATCATATTAATTTATTTGATAAAATTGAGTTTATTTGGAATATAAAGGACGCTGAATCAAGACATTTATCGCTTAAATTACACTTTATTGACGATTTTTTCCGTGAAAACTCAAGGAATTTAAAGAAATTCTAGAACTCCAATAAACAAGTAAAACATTCAACTTATACTTCAGTAATTTTAGCTTTTATAAGAATTGAATCTAACAATGAAAATTTGAGCGTCAAAGTTCCATCGCCGACGGTTTTTCTTGCAAACTGAGTTCGTAAAATATTTATAGGTAGTACATTACACGAAAAGAAAAATGAAAATGTGTAACTCCAACTTACAAGAAAGAGAATGGCACTATCGTAATTCTTAAGCAAATAATTAAAATATCTTACTGCTGCTGAAAACTACTGCGTCAAAAATCATGAATTTGCGTAAAAAATGTTATAGAACTCGTAGCACTTCAATACCCGCAATTACAGACACAATTAATAACGGGTCGGGGGGCTTTCGGGACCAGGACCACGGTCCCGAATTCCCCCTAAATATTTTTTTGTGGTATTTTGGGACCACAAGAAAACAAAACAAAGTTATGTCTTGGGAAAGTACGGTCAAGCAAACATATTTCGTATTGATGCCTCACGAGGCACGGCTGGGAACATAAGGGTATAACACGGAAAAAAAAACTTTTAAATTAAGAATTGTAGAGTAAACAATTTGCTTGCAATGGTGAAATTTTCGGAAAACTCGACTTTAGGTGCAAGACCAATAGGTAGATTTTTTCTGACTAAATCTTCCTAAAAATTTGGCACATAGATTATAGTCTGGAATAGCGCATAGGCTACCCATGCGCTATTCCAGACTTATAATATATGTGCCAAATTTCATTCAGACACGTTCTGATGTGATTGAGTAACAAATCCATCCATCCAAACTTATACATAAGTAATAATATGTAGTAATACATAAGTGCGAAAGTTTGGAAGAAGCTTGGTTTGAAGAAGTTTGGTTTCAGAATCTATACTTTTTATAAAAAAAAGTATAGATTCTGAAATCTCATTTTCATCTAGTACAGCCAATTTTGCTTTAAAACCACACAGTCACTTTGTTATTATAATATTGTAGTCTATCCAAATTGATCATGAATAGGTATAGGCTACTAACACGAAAATACGGTGTTTTTTTTTACAAAAAGTTATTGGATCGTGAATATATTATGATGCGTGGGTTACGGTATCAAATTAAACTTCCAGTGTAGGTAAATAAGGTTGGATTTTTAATATTAAAAACCTATAAAATTTTATTTTTTGTGTTTCAGTACATACCACGTTAACGCTGTGTATGGAAAATCTGTAAGTTAGATAATGGTGTCAATTCTGTTGTGCACAAACTAGACTTAATTTAGGCTATTGCTATCTTTTTCTTTCTAATAAAACGAGAAGTCTCTTTCTCGTTTTTTCGGACATAATTTAGAGCTGTCAAATTTAGTTGGACCTAAAATTTCTATACAAATGAAGGGTGCACGTAAAAAAATGTCGACTAAAAACACGGGGAAGCGCAAGGCATAAACTAGTTTGACATCTCTAACTTAGTTCATAGCTATAGCCATGCTTTTCTCGCACTGCCTTTTAGTAAAAGAGAGCAATAGCCTAAATTAAGTTTAGTTTGTGCACAACAGAATCGACACCAATGACTTACAAACGGTTATCATCAAACGTCCTTTAAAAAGCTCGGTGATGTGATGATCACCAAGTTAGTAGGTGTTGCTTCCCATATGGGATATTCTATTACACCCTGTATATACAGTGTGTAATAGAATAAGCGCAATACCACTTAGGACCACCTATTCAGACCATCAAATTTCACCACATACCCTAAAAATAGGTGAAAAGTCAAAATCAAATTTAAAAAAAAAAAAACTCCCCAAAAAAACGTCATTTCCCAGCAAAAAAAAATGCTTAAGGTTACTCAGTTTGATTTACAGAATGCTTGGTTACCGGCTTCGTGAAGAGTCTGTGTATACCCTGTATGACAGCCAACGTGACAACGTGATACGTTACGACGCGTTAAAGCAAAGTGTAAGCTGATAACATTCATTAGTTAAAGAGACTTAAGGTAACTTCTGGTAATATCACCTGGACATGAGTAGCCTTGGTTAACGCTAGTTTCCAAACTTCCAGTTCTTAAACTAACTCTGGACTCTAGTTGACTGAACCAAGGAAAATCTACTCAGATAGAGACTTACACATGACTCCTTCGTGTCCCGTTGTTAGCTCATTAAAGGAACTGATGTACACTACTAAAGGTACACCAAAGTCTAGCCAAATTACAAACCGACTCAATTAAAAATTCCATCCACACTTTTAAGAAGAAATAAAATATACGAAACTAAAAACATAACAGAATGACTTTTTTATCACTTTAAAAAAAAATGGGTATAAAAGGTGAACGGAGTAGAAGTTAATGGCTTACCTAATATTTTTTTTCTTTTTTTTCGAAAAATAAAATTAAAAAAAAAAAAACAAATTCAAATCATATGCGTATTGCGTATGATTTGAAATTCTATATTTTTCACTTTTTTTTTCAAAATTTCTATTTCTTTGTTCTAATATGAAAAGTTTACTTGAAATTTGTAGCGTTTTTTGATGATGGATCAATTTTTTTCTAAGCTGTGGATAAAAAGAAAAAAACTAAGTATGCCATAAGGTTCTACTTCGTTCACACAATATACCCATTTTTTTGGAAACTGATAAAAAAGTCATCCGGTATAATAGTTTCGTAACAGTCACTCAGTTCAAAAGCAAGTCACTGTACCACAATAATCCCACAACATACTCTGGTTAGCCCTGTACACAGTAGGCTCACTAAATTCTGTTATCTATGACAGCCAACGTGACAACGTGATACGTTACGACGCGATGCGGCAAAGTGTAAACCGATGACATCCATTTGTTACATTGAGGACAGCCTCATGACGCGTTACAAATAACTTCGTGTCATGTGTTAGACATTTTTCTATACAGTGTGTCCTGGCCTTATGTCAGTAGGCAATCATTATGTCGATGAATATTTAGGAAGGATAACGTTGGAGTAAAACAAGCATAATTTTTTTTTTATACTATTTTTTTTTTTTCATAAATTTATTCGAGAAAAATAACATAATCAGCTGACAATAATATTCCCTTTAATGAAATTTAGAGTTAATTTCTAAGAAGAAGAGCGGCCTGGCCTCTTGCCCACCATGCGAGCTCCTTAATGAAAAAATAAAAATCCAGTTGATCAATAGGTATTTGTAATTTTCCTTAATTATTGTTTTTAAAACCAAAATAAAAAAATAATCTTGTAAAAAGCTGGTGGGCACAAACACTGACTAAAACAGAAATTACAAATGAATACGAAAATATTTGCGTTACAAAATAAATTTAGGTCGAAATGTGACACATATAAATAAATCTTCGTCGTTCAAGTGCATTTGGCGACTATCGAACTCGTGTCGACTTTGATAAATATCTGATGAGGATAAATACATTTCCGATGTTACTTATATAACAAAAAATAGATAATGTCTTCTTCTTCTCAAGACCCATATAAAACCACCGAAAGTTAGCAACCGATAAATAAAGCAAACATAATCACACTTGATTACCATTTATGTCGTAATCGTTATCAAAATCGCAATTGATGATTTCGGGCAATAGTTGTTAATCGGTAATCAATAATCGTAAATCACTACAAGATATATATAATTGTTTTTCACAGGATTATAATCGTAAATTAATCAATCAACAATGTGTTAATATTTGGCGCAGTGCGACTCATAGACTTCTTGCAGCGGAGAAACTGTTGTCGTGTTGTCCATAGGCTTATAGCTTTTTTAGATGAACATATCGCAAGTCCCAGATATCTTAACCATGTTTTCATAAACCTTAGTGGCAAGCTCTAGCGAAAGAGCCAAAATGGTTACAGATACACGACACCCTTTACATCTGAATACCCTCGTGTCACAAAGGCTGAAAAGCCGAAACAGCTTTCTGAAGTGTGTCACCCCTCTCAGTGGCGAGAGCTCCACGGAAAGACTAAAGCTGTGGCGCAGTAGTGCATCCTTACCAATCCCATTCGTTCCACCTGCCGAAAATCTCCCACCTGGACATCAGTTGCAATGGCTAACCTGGAAGTCTTTAAATAGACTCCGGACCCAGGTTGGCCGCAGCAAGGAAAACCTGTTTACATGGAGATTCATTAATGACTCTTCCCTGGAGTGTAAATGTGGTGCTGTTCCACAAACGATGGGGCACTTATTATCGTGTCCTGTGTGCCCTGTTGTTTGCTCACTGCAAGAACTGATGGACGCAACCGAAAGCGCCAAACTAGTGGCTCAGTTCTGGGCCGACTCAATTTAGATTGCCATCGACACGCTAAGAAGAAGATAAACCTTAGTAGGTAATTTCTGAAGGTTAGGCAAAAGTGTAGACAATAATAATACACCCAAATTTTTCCAGTTTTGTTAAAGTCTCATGTAATAGGGGGCCTATTACCATCAACCGGGAACAAATCCAGACTCCGTCATTGCTGCTGAAAAATTCCTGGTGGCAAAACTCAATCACACTTTTCTCGAACCGGGAATCGAATCTAGGATCTCGGACCTCAGCAGTCGCGACCACTTGACTAACGAGGTTTTCGTTGACTGTAAGTCTCTTTTGAAACGGTCTGATTCCAAGCTTGAAGTTCTAGGCACCTGAATCGGAAGTATATGCGTAAGTATGGAAACTTACGCACGTACGGACATATTTCACCCAGTTAACCCATACATTTTCCAACATGTTCACCAAGTACCCGGTATTTGGGGCACTACTGGGCACTACCCATGATTAACTCGGAGGGAATAATAAATGAATTTGGTCAAGTCATCTGTGCTCAACTTTAAATAGGTGCAATGGTGTAGATTATATCGGTGGTGGCATGATTCTTTTTCACTTCCTATACTGAAATCGGTACCGAATCGGTACCGGTAAGAGGAGCTAGTGGCTAAATAATAACAGCCGCTCGGGTCGATCTTTAGGTTAAGCCATACTTACCTTGATTCTTCCGTGAATGGATAACCACTCATTACATACCGAGTTTCCTCCGTGCCTCGGAAAGCACGTTAAGCTGTTCGTCCCGGCTGTCATTTGTAGATCTTTGACAGTCGTTACAGGTAATCAGTGGCCACAAAGTCTGACAACCGGTCTTGCCAAGGGGTATCGGATTACCCAGTACTAAGTGGGTTGTGGGGTCAGATAGGCTGTGGATCCATGTAAAATACTGGTATTCAGCTGCATCCGGTTAGACTGGAAGCCGACCCTAACATAGTTGGGAAAAGGCTAGGCAGATGATAACTAAAATCGGTACCGAATAAAGAATGATTTTAGCATTTTTGCTTTTTATCTAGTTCTGCGTTAGTAGAAACGATATAGGCATGTTTGATCTTGATCTACTTTTATATGATTACATATGAGATAGGTAGTCATAGGTAAATACCTAACCAGAAACTTCCTCATACAATCTCCAAACACAAATCTGCAAAAGATAAAATCTAAGGTCGTTTTTCTATCCTCAACCTTAATTACTCGCAAATCACAGAAGTTATAACAAACTATTGATAAGAATCAAATGTTATTGAACAAAGTCTAATTCTATTAGTATCAATTGCCAGTAGAATAGAGAGATACGCGCAAAAATAGATGATAACCTATATTGTTATTTTATAGCTAATCGGTATTGAGTTTGGCAACATAATTATGTGTAAACAGTTTCCACCTTGTTTCATAAAAAATGTTATTGAATACCATGTAATATAAATAATAATTTATTTATTAATATTGGTTACCAACAGTTTCTGTGTACAGCATTTAGGTATACATAGGTTTTACAGTCTTGAATTACACAGTCGCCAATTACAGGTTAACCAGCATTCACAATAATAAATATAAATAAATATCGCTGGACATAACACACAGATTTTCCCTCATTAGAATGACAAGATTAGGTACCTACATCTATTAATAGCTCTCCTATATGTTTCCATATACTCGTAGTGTGATCACACAAATGATATTTAACATCTCCAGCGGACTATGTCATTACCAAATTACAGTTCTCCCATCAAATCTAGAGCACAAAAAACCTGTTATTTTGGCAGACTTGCCTCCATCCGTCATTAATCTCGTCTGCGACTAGAACATTACTAGATAGACTGTATCACGGAGACGGCAAAGCTACGTACGTCCCACTAGATGCAAATGTGCCAAACGCTCGTGAAATCAGGGAGGCAATGCGGTGAAATCGGGTGCGGACTTTGATGCTGCCTGCTTAATTAAAATAGTTACAATTGGTTCCGTTTTGGCTTTGAGTTGAAGGATTGCAGGTCTCGTACGTTCGTGATATGAATAGCTGGGTGATTGTTTGTGCTCAATCTGTTGGGCTGTTAGTTGTTGGAATATTGGGTTACTTTTTGGTGAAGTTACTCTCTCTTGGGGAGCAGCGGTGGCCCAGCGGTAGCGAATTGGGTTCGAACCCAGGCAAGCGCATTACGTTGTGTAATTTAATTCATCACCACTGCTCTCAAAACGGTGAAAGAAAACATCGTGAGGAAACCGGCATATCCTAGAACCAAAAAACTCGAAGACATGTGACATCTACCAAACCGCACTGGGCCCGCGTGGTGGATTATAGCCCATTCCCTCTCACAGAGAGGAGGCCTGTGTCCCAGCAGTGGGAACATTAATAGGCTGATGATGATGATGATGAAGACTCTTCTATGGAATTAAAATGTTCAGACAAACTAAATCCTACAAATATTATAAATGCGAAAGTTGGTATGAATGTCTGCTAGATGTTTGTTACTCTTTTACGCAAAAAACTATCCGGATTTGGATGAAATTAAATAATGAATAGCATACAAATAGTTTATAAGATAACACACAAGATACTTTTTATTCCAGTTGTACAATGGAGCAATTACCAAACTCTACGCGGGCAAAGCCGTGGGTATAAGCTAGTCAGCAATATATTTATAAACTTAGTAGATGTTCAATTCAATTATTTAAGTTTTTACTCGTCAGTTCAAATAAGCCGCGAAGTCTTTTCTAAATAAAAGGTTGACGGCTGAATAACGTTCACCATTACAAGTAAATCGTTTTACCGTCGCTTTTACTCAAAGGTTCGAAATAAAGTAAAGATTTTGCGATCGTTTTCTACATATTTTTGGACATATCTTAATGGTGTTCTACCTTCTGCAAGACCATTAGATACACAATAAAAAAGGGTCAGATGTCGGGAACCTTTTTCGTTTTTTGGATCTCCATTATTTCAAACGCGCGTAGTCCGCATTGAATGTCAAACTTGCAAAGATCGCATCGCATTCGGCCGCGCGGTCAGTACTACTTCGGTTGAATATTCCGAGCGCGCCGCTGCCGTTACGTTTCAGAACGATATTCGACAGCATTACAGCCGGGACGTGCTGATGCATGTAGCCAACGAGTAATCCGACGAGCAAGGCGCCCATTGCGCCCACATTAACGCTTCGATTCCTAACGTTTACTTCTGTTCCAATAACATTAACGAGGCGCAGACAATAACGTTCAGATGCGTTTTGGAGCGCTTTTAACGTAATATCACTGAAATGGATTGCAATCGAAACCTGTTGAAGAACTTTATCGTTTGAATACTTTGCCTGGGTATCTAGTATCTACTATTCAAAAGCTGCGTGGTTTCCATAATAACAATTCTCTTTATTCAAATGGTTGTAAAAATATGACAGCTCCGTCAAATCTATATGTTTGCGATTTGAGTGTTAGGTACACCTATTTGTTTCCTCGAACGATATTCTCTTATTGACGATGGATATACGTATATTGTACAAGAAAAACCAATTCCGCTTTACAAAGGCGGCCAATTTATGACCCCGGCACACGCGAATTCCTCGGGGAGCGAATTGTACCTCGACACAGGGACACCATCCCTAAATTTCAAATTAATTTCAAGATCCGAAAATGATGGCCGAAGCTCTGACGTCAATAGCGAATTAATATTTTCGCACAAATTGTATTTCATTGTATTGATGTCAAATATAAATCTCAAAATTTATTTTCTCTTAGGCCCCGGTTCAGTCGATATCGACGTCAGTGTCAGGCCAATCGTGTTGGATTGAGTCGGGTCGCGTCACAACGCAACGTGAGCCGTTCCCAACACTATTAGGAGTTTTATTAGCTGTCAAATCGTATTTATTTTTTTCGTAAAAGTCGATGCGAGTCCTACAATCGATATCGCTAATTGAGTTCTTCTGTCGGCAGCCCTATAATCAGCCTATATTCGTTAAATCAGTATCGACCCTTAAAAGGTGAAACGTAAACGTCAATACTAATCTGATTTAAGTAGATTACTCAAGCTCGAATTTTGTTACGAATCTGAATCAAAATATTGGTATAGCGGAGATTTTAAGTCGTGACAGCTCAGTCTTCATAATTCCGGATTATGTTTACCGAAACAATTAATTGAAATAACTTTTAAGGCTACAGTATCAATTAAATTTTACAATGAATGGTTTGATATTGTTTAAACCCGGAATACATAATTCCTCATGCAGGATTTGGTTTAGTATATACTTACGAAGGTTCGCAACTACGCAGTATTGAAGTAAAGCTTAAGTACTGCAACTTCAGCTGTTTCTATTCTCGCGGTCTAAGTTAGACAGTGGCTAAAACCTAACATGTCCGGGTTACATAACTATACGTAGTTACACAGGAACGTGGTTTTTTGAACAAACTTGTACTAATTGTAAAACAATTATATATATACCTTTAAAGTAGTACATTAGATAATACAGTAAATGACTACTTACATACAATGTGGGTAGACATCTACCCATGTACTTTTATTTTTATTTTATTTGAACTTTTTATACATGTATCTGCGTGATTTCTTTACTTTCGAAACGATTTTTTCCCTCAATAATTACAGAAAAACGAAAATTCGGTATTTAGAGTTTATATTTAAAAACAAGTTTGTAGACAAATCTCACAGAAAATTGGAAAACTTTTTTGGAAAGTTTAATTTTTGTCTCTCAAATATAAAAAAATAGAAACCCGCGACTACGCTAAAACTTATTCCTAGTTAAGAAAGCTTATCAGATCTGTTGAGAGAAGGACGGCATTAGATTAATACAATTATCGTCAACCCACTAGAACCCAGCCGGCAATAAAGCAGAAATTTAATTAATTATGAAGGATTTAATCAGGTTTCATCAACGCATTATTCGAATTATTGTAGACAACAGAATTTAAATTATATAAGTCAGTATCTCTTTCATTTATTTCAGCATTCCACTGAGATGTAAATTAATTAGCATCCCAGATGTAAATTCATTAATGAATAAACAATCAATTCAATAGTTAATGGGTCAATCATTACAGGATGTCTTCATAAAGGTTTATGTAATATCAAGGTGATTACACCTTGATATTAAAAAGTTGACAAATTTGAAAGCTGGAAAGTTGCCGATGGGAAATCCCATCGAGTACTCGATGAGATTTCCCATCAGCAACTTTCCAGGAGTTTTTTAGTTTGCTGTAGTTGTGTTACATACAATGTGGGTAGACATCTACCCATGTACTTTTATTTTTATTTTATTTGAACTTTTTATACATGTATCTGCGTGATTTCTTTACTTTCGAAACGATTTTTTCCCTCAATAATTACAGAAAAACGAAAATTCGGTATTTAGAGTTTATATTTAAAAACAAGTTTGTAGACAAATCTCACAGAAAATTGGAAAACTTTTTTGGAAAGTTTAATTTTTGTCTCTCAAATATAAAAAAATAGAAACCCGCGACTACGCTAAAACTTATTCCTAGTTAAGAAAGCTTATCAGATCTGTTGAGAGAAGGACGGCATTAGATTAATACAATTATCGTCAACCCACTAGAACCCAGCCGGCAATAAAGCAGAAATTTAATTAATTATGAAGGATTTAATCAGGTTTCATCAACGCATTATTCGAATTATTGTAGACAACAGAATTTAAATTATATAAGTCAGTATCTCTTTCATTTATTTCAGCATTCCACTGAGATGTAAATTAATTAGCATCCCAGATGTAAATTCATTAATGAATAAACAATCAATTCAATAGTTAATGGGTCAATCATTACAGGATGTCTTCATAAAGGTTTATGTAATATCAAGGTGATTACACCTTGATATTAAAAAGTTGACAAATTTGAAAGCTGGAAAGTTGCCGATGGGAAATCCCATCGAGTACTCGATGAGATTTCCCATCAGCAACTTTCCAGGAGTTTTTTAGTTTGCTGTAGTTGTGTTACATACAATGTGGGTAGACATCTACCCATGTACTTTTATTTTTATTTTATTTGAACTTTTTATACATGTATCTGCGTGATTTCTTTACTTTCGAAACGATTTTTTCCCTCAATAATTACAGAAAAACGAAAATTCGGTATTTAGAGTTTATATTTAAAAACAAGTTTGTAGACAAATCTCACAGAAAATTGGAAAACTTTTTTGGAAAGTTTAATTTTTGTCTCTCAAATATAAAAAAATAGAAACCCGCGACTACGCTAAAACTTATTCCTAGTTAAGAAAGCTTATCAGATCTGTTGAGAGAAGGACGGCATTAGATTAATACAATTATCGTCAACCCACTAGAACCCAGCCGGCAATAAAGCAGAAATTTAATTAATTATGAAGGATTTAATCAGGTTTCATCAACGCATTATTCGAATTATTGTAGACAACAGAATTTAAATTATATAAGTCAGTATCTCTTTCATTTATTTCAGCATTCCACTGAGATGTAAATTAATTAGCATCCCAGATGTAAATTCATTAATGAATAAACAATCAATTCAATAGTTAATGGGTCAATCATTACAGGATGTCTTCATAAAGGTTTATGTAATATCAAGGTGATTACACCTTGATATTAAAAAGTTGACAAATTTGAAAGCTGGAAAGTTGCCGATGGGAAATCCCATCGAGTACTCGATGAGATTTCCCATCAGCAACTTTCCAGGAGTTTTTTAGTTTGCTGTAGGTAAATTATTTTTTGCCTAAAAACTAACTAAAGTACAATATAATAAAGCCGTAATAAGCCGTGTGGTATCCGGCAGAGTAGAATAGAATCAACCCATTACACTCACGGGTGTCGTATAAGGCGACTAATGTCTGAGGCAGAACACCTTGCGCCTCCGTAGACCAGAGAATGGGCAGCAGCGTTTTCTGTTAGTCTTTCATCACTGCGATCTCCAATCCGCCTGCCAAGCGTGGAGATTACGGCAAATTTCTCTCATCATGGGAGAGGCTTATGTCCAGCAGTGGACGTTATGGGCTGTTGTTGTTGTTGTTGTACAATATAATATAGTAACTTAAGTATCAATACCAACATCCACGTTTGTATCTTTAAGAAATTCATGAATTTCCAAGCGAGGGTTATCATAGGTACCAGGCAAGCATAGATATCAAGAACCAGATTTTAGTCTCCGGAATATACAATACCTACAAGTAAAACATCCGTTGTCAGGCAGTCAACCGACCTCGACATGATCCAATAACAGCTTTCCAAGTGATTTTGATATTTGGCACATGTTACTATATTGAATTTTAATTGAATAATATGTAATTGGATTAAATATAGAGTAAGGTATTTAAGCCGCGCTTGCCACGGTCGATCTGCGTATAGGAGACAATCATTACCGAGTTTCCTCCGTGACTCGGAAAGCTTAAGCCGTTGGTCCTGGCAGTCATTTGTAGATCTTTGACTGTCGTAAGTTACGGGTAGTCAAAGACCGAAAGTCTGACATTCAGTTCTACCAAGTGGTACCGTATTGCCCAGTACTAACTGGGTTGTGGAGGTCTTATAAGCAGTCGCTCCCTGTAAAATACAGGTATTCAACTGCATTCGGTAAAACTGGAAGCTGACCCCAATTAATTTGGGAAAAAGGCAGATGATCGTAAAGTTAGTTTTAATATTACTTCTAGGTACTGCTCTCAAAACGGTGAAGGAAAACATCGTCAGGAAACAGGCTGTCCTAGAACCAAAAATTCGAAGACATGTGACATCTACCAATTCGCACTGGGCTCGCGTGGTGGATTATAGCCCATTCCTTCTCATAGAGAGGAAGCTTGTGTCCCAGCAGTGGAAACATTAATAGGCTGATGATGATGTACTGCATAAACTACTCTACTGTAAAAATGTAGGTACTAAATTTAATATTGTAATAATAAAGTCAAACTGGACAAACGGTTTTCCTTTAATAAAATATAACACAAATACCTCATTATAGTACCGAAAAAAAAAAACGAGGTTTAAACAAAATCCTCCATTTAATTTTCGGGGCAGAGTAATGAGATGCTACATGAATAAACATACAATGTTTTTCTTTCCCTGATTACGTCATTAACAGGTAAGTACATGTTATTGGTAACAAAGTGCTGACAGCAAAACAAATTATGTATAATGATCAGGTTGTTTGGGACACGTTGGCAGGTAAAAAGGGTTTTTACCTGCCAATATTAAAGCTAAAGCCGGGGGTTTTCTCTGCGAATATTCTACATTGTTTCCAGAATTTCGTTTTTTCACTTTATAAAGCGGCGCTCATGTACAATAAAGTTTTTTTTTTGGAATTTTGTTTACACATAACCTCTTTTTATGAATGCGTAATTATTTTGGGTTAATTATCACTATTACTACATAGTATAAAACAAAGTCGCCCGCGTCTGTCTGTCCCTATGTGTGCTTATATCTTTAGAACTACGTAACGGATTTTGATGCAGGTTTTTTTAATAGACAGAGTAATTCAAGAGGAAGGTTTTAGTATATAATTTGCGGGTGGGCAAAGCCACGGGCATCAGCTAGTATAGCATATAACGAAAAGTTTAGTTACTGCCTGACAACGAATGTTAGTGTTATCTACTCTTGTTAGTTTAGTGTTATCTTAACTTAAAACATTTAAATTAAAACTTTATTTCAGTGTTAATTAATAATATTAAAAGGTCTTCTTAAAAATGCCAAAGCACCTGATTTAATAAACAAAAAAAAAAACATTGAATTGGTGACTCTAATTTTATTAACAATGTTGGGATCAGAAGGATGTTAAAGAGAAATAGTAACTCACAACTCCGATGATATTAAATTATATTGAAAATTATTTTACATAACTTTTTACAATGACAAAGTCAAAATTATCACAGAGGCAGCAAGTCTATGATACGATGCAGTTTCTATTTGATTCCCTATATCACTCTCCTCTAAGTGAAGCGTACCACAGGCTTCACGACTCTGCCGGATCTGGTGGTGTAGGGCTGAGTAGGTCCAATGTCCTGGTGGTGATCTTTGTGTTCAATGGGCTCGTTGCAAATGAAGGCCGGTTTGAGTCTGTCCAAAGATATCACTGATGTGCGTAGCGGTAACTTGACCTCGTAGTACTTCTCGTAGCGCTTGATTACTTCATAGGGACCATTGTACGGTGGTGTGAGTGGGGCTCTGGTGGTATCGTTGCGAACGAAGACATGCGTACACGTCGATAAGTCCTTGTAAACAAAAGGCTTGTCAGCTGATTGTGAGCGGTGCGGGGCCGGCGTGAGTGATGTCATCGTGCGCGTGAGACGGCTTACTAGCTCGGCGTCGTCGATCCTTGAATATTGTGGCTCAAAGAAATCAGATGGTATTCGAATTGTGGTACCATACGTCATGAGAGCAGGGCTGAGGTTGTTGTCTCGTCGCAGGGCAGTGCGTAATCCCAATAATACGGTTGGAAGTTCCTCTGTCCATGTAGTTGTTGCCCCGCGAGCCATAAGCGCCGCTTTCATTGTTCTGTGCCACCGCTCAACTTGTCCATTCGACTGTGGGTGGTACGCCGTAGTGCGGATTCTGTTGATTCCCATTTTCTTCATATGGTGAACAGTGAAGACTCGAACTGGCGTCCTTGATCTGTCGTGATGCGTAGCGGGCAGCCGAATCTCACTATCCACGTTTCGTATAATACTTGCGCGACGACCTCCGCTGTGATGTCACGGACCGGAATTGCCTCGGGCCATTTGGTGCACCGGTCAATTATAGTGACGCAGTATCGATATTCATTAGAAAGACGCAGTGGGCCCACGATATCTAAATGGATGTGTTCGAATCGTTGTGACGGCGGAAATTGTACTAACGGCGTGGTTACGTGCCGATGTACTTTAGCTCGCTGGCAGCTTATGCAGGCTCGCGTCCACTGTGCTACTTCTTTATTCATTGATGGCCAAAATAATTTTCTTGTCATCAGTTCTCTTGTACTACGTATGCCCGGGTGACATAAGTCATGTAGCGCTTTGAAAGCTGCGTAACGGTGTCTTGCGGGTAGATACGGTCGTGGTACTGAAGTTGATAGCTCACATGTGATTGGTCGGTTACATCCGGGTATTGTTATTTCTTTGAATATCAAGTTTTCTTGTTCCTTGAGTTCTTTGAGTTCTTGGTCTTGTTGTTGATCGATGCATATTTGATTATAATCGATGGTTGACGGACAATTAATCTCTTCTAGTCTTGATAATGCATCGGCAACTGTGTTTTGTTCCCCCTTTATGTACTTTATGCTCGAACAAAATTGACTTATGAAATGCAGTTGTCTCTCGCGTCTCGGTGTGTCTGAGGTACTCGCTTTTCTTGTTAGAGCGTAGGTAAGTGGTTTGTGGTCTGTATATATTTCGACGTCGGTACCCTCAATTAATCTGCGAAAGTGTTTAACAGCTGTATACATGGCTAAAAGTTCGCGATCGTATACACTGTATCTGCGTTGTGTTGCGCTCATTGCTTTCGAATAAAATGCTAGTGGTTTCCAAACGGTGTCCACTTTTTGTTGTAGAACAGCACCTAGGCTGTGATCTGAAGCGTCTGTCATGATGGCGAGGGACCTTCCTTGAACTGGATGTGAGAGTATGGTGGCCTCTGTGATGCTTTGGCGGCACTTCTCAAAGGCTTGCTCTGCGTCCATTGTCCACTCGATCGGCGTGTTGTCATTGCGCTTTCTATTATGTAGGTACTTGTTAAGTTCGTTCTGTAGTTCTGCTTGTCGAGGGAGACAGCCTCGATAAAAATTGATCATTCCCAAGAAACGTCGAAGTTCGAGAATAGTTTTCGGTTTTGGGTAGGTAGATATTGCTTTAACTCGTTCCATAGTTGGTTTTATGCCTGTCGCCGATACTTCATAGCCGAGAAAATCTATTGTTTCTTTTCCGAACTCGCATTTTTTAATGTTCAGTGTCAGACCATATTTGTCCAACCGCTGTAGAATTCGATGAAGTAGCTGCTTATGTTTTTCTTCGTTTTCTTCGCAGAGGAGTATATCGTCGATGAAACAGAAACAGCCGTCTATGCCTCTCAGTACCTCGTGCATGAATCTTTGAAATGTTTGACTGCCGTTTCGTAGGCCAAAAGTCATGCAATTGAACTCAAACATTCCAAAAGGTGTCGTGATTGCCGTTTTCTCTGCGTCCTCCTTGGCGATGGGTATCCAATAGTACGCCATTGTTAGATCTAGTTTGGAGAATATCTTCTTGTTATGTAGTTGGTACGTGAAATCTTGAATGTTGGGTACGGGATAGCGATCTGGTTGAGTGACGGCGTTTAGGCGTCTATAGTCACCACATACGCGTAGTCTTCCGTCTTTTTTCTTTACAACATGAAGTGGGCTGGCCCAGGGGCTTTTTGATGGCTTGCAGATTCCCATTTCTAACATGCGGTCGAACTCTTCTTTGGCTGCCTTAAACTTCTCTGGGGGCAGCGGGCGGGGGCGAGCATAGAGTGGGGGACCGGTAGTTTCGATATGGTGAACAACGTCATGTTTCGGTGGTTCTTTCAGCGACATGGGACGTAGGACATCAGGATATTGCTTTAAAATGTCGTAGTATACTTGATTGTTGCTTATGATGTGAATTGACTCGGTGTTTGTAGAAACTTCTATTGCGTCGACAGATAGCTCGGTAATCTTGTCAACTAACTTTCTTTTGTCCAGGTCCACCAGCAGTTTAAAGTGACGGAGAAAATCAGCGCCCAGTATAGAGGATTTGACGTCTGCAACGACGAATGTCCAAACAAAGTCTCTTCGTAATCCAAAATTTAGCTTGATAGTTTTCTGTCCGTAGGTCTTGATTGGCGTATTGTTTGCTGCGTACAAATTGTAGGAGCTTTCAGTTTTTTTATTTTTGCGATTGGCGGCCAAAACGGAGATGTCAGCGCCTGTGTCCACGAGGAAACGTTCGTGAGTGTTACGGTCGTGTACACAAAGGCGATTACTGGTGTACGGGACACCGACGTCCGCCAAGGTCGGTGTCGAATCTAGTTTTCCGACGGTTTCTTCTTTCTAGAACATGGCGATTCACAACGCTTTGCTTTGTCTCCAAAACGGTAGTGGTAGCGACATTCCCAGTTGGCGTCTCCAGGTTTCGGTCCAGATCCACGTTGCGTTGACTGCGATCGTGAACGAGATCGAAAGCGAGGATTGTACGAGCGGCGACGGTATCCGTGTGGTGGCCGTCCTCGACGTAGTTCGGCGATCTCGAGCGTGAGCTTCTCGATTTGTTTTGCCAGTGCTTGAAACTGCAAATCTTGACTGCTGCAGGATTGACTGCTGGTACTTGGAGAAAATGTAGCTTGGCTGACCTCCGCTATTGTTTGCTCCGTGTGCTCCATCATCTTATCAGCCATCATTGCCAGAATATCGAGGGTAGATTCTGAGTTGACTGATAGTACTGCTCGGACTTGTGAGGGTAGATGGCCCATCCATAGTATTATGAGCGCGTCGTCGGGAACCTTTACTCCAGCCAGTTCTCGCATAACTCTCAGGAGTTGGGTTGGCTTCTGATCACCAAGCTCTAATCCGCTTAGAAGCTTTTGAAATTGTTGGGTCTCGGTTTCTTCATACACCGACAGCAAACGTTTCTTCAGTGCGACGTATTTTCCTGTTTCTGGTGGTTTACAGATGATATCGCCAATTTGTTGGATATCTTTTCTCTCTAGGACTGGAATCACCAAGTTGTATTTTTGTTCATCGCTAGTCTTGTGTTGGGATATGACCGACTCAAACTGAGCAAACCAAAGCCTTGGTTGTTCACGCCAAAATTGTGGAATTTTCGCTTGCAGAGCTATGGCAGAAATTTCCTTTTCGTTCATCTCAGATTCGCCCACAGCGTCGTCGAATTTTTCCATGAATGCTATTTATCACGTCGGAGTCACCAATTGTTGGGATCAGAAGGATGTTAAAGAGAAAGAGTAACTCACAACTCCGATGATATTAAATTATATTGAAAATTATTTTACATAACTTTTTACAATGACAAAGTCAAAATTATCACAGAGGCAGCAAGTCTATGATACGATGCAGTTTCTATTTGATTCCCTATAACAACATAGATGAAATGGTATCCTACCACGGAAATATCATGACACGCCTTATAAGAATGAGTGAAAGAAATTCTCCCTGAATTAAATTAATAAAGATGGCATGATCCTGGTTCTTTCATTAGTGTAATCGGATCAGACAGCAGCTGTCTACGTCATTAATAAAAAGGGTCGTTATTTTTTAAATTAAAACCGATGGAACCCATATATATTGTAGACGTCTTAAGGACGCACCTGCAGTTAGCGACAGTATTTAATTTGGTACCCTTATGTTTTTTTTTTCTGAATTAAATGAATATTGGAACACCAAACTAAAAGTGCCAACTTCAATTAAATTTGACAGCACTAAATTACGTCCGTCTCTTTCTCGTTTTATTAAAGAGAACTAAGATAGCAAACGCCTAAATTAAGTTTAGTTTATGCACAACAGAATCGACACCAGTGACTCTATAACGAGTAATTCATATATTATTTTTACTTATAAGACAAGACATCGTACTAAGTAATTATTATGCTTTTACTCTTTTATTTCGACAAATCTTATGAGCCTTCGCCATAATTAACTTATTTTTGTACCAACTATTTCTAAATTCATTAATTTCTAACTAATTAGTACAATTAAATTCATTTTATAAAGCCAATAGCTAATATGACAGTTGAAAATTATTCTAACCATTAAACTGTAAATAGGATATTTCTATTCATCCGACATTTATTGATTTTCCGGGAACCCTTATTTAATATAACAAATTAATCTGATTTAGGTAATTTATATTAACTGAATGTTATTCCAATGATCAAACATTTCAGAATTATAAGCCACTCAACGGCAAATGCAAATTATTTTGCTGATTGAATTATTTGAAATAACTTTTAGTCAGATTTACCAGTCATATTTCAATTGCCTAATATAATTTATTAAATTATCTTTGTTCGAGTAATGAATGATAACAAATTCAAAATGCTGTCAAAAACGAACTAGCCATAGGCCTAATATAGGTTCCAGGACAATCAGCACCTCAAATAGTATAACAAACTTCTTATCACAATACGAAGGATTTTGAAAGAAATTCCTAATCCATTTCTTCATATGCTTTAAAACTAAATCTACTCGACAAAGTAAATAATGCAATGAATGTTGTTAGATTGTCAAAATACCAATGTAAGTGTGCAACGTTACTACGCCGCACGTGTAAAGACAACACTATCATGTTCTATGTAATATCTCCACTATGGAGAGCGCACTGGCTTTTGTAACACAAGTCTATCACCTAGCACTGGAGTCGGGGACTTCACACAATGTTGTAACTGTAAAGATATTGATAATGATTTGCAGACTTGATACACACGTGAACTCAGGAACTTCCTACTCCCTATTTATGACGAATAAAAGAAGAAAACGTGCTGCGTCAACCCCAAGTAACACGGTTCTGGACAGAAAAACGATGAAGTAAATCCCTAGTTACATACCCATCTGTTTTGTCCATTGTACTCACAAAGACCAGTAACAACAACAACATTTTGTACCCACAAAATGTTGTACCTACTACAAAGTTGCATCCTGTTTATTATAATAAACTGCTGGATAAATATTGAACGCATCTAAAGACTAAACTATAAATTGAACAGTATCACCAACGGTATACCACAGAACTATAATAAATAGCGCAGTTTTGTAACAACAATGTAACTATAGAGCTGCGCTTAAGTTATCGTTCATAGTTTAGAGGTGCACATAATCCTGGCAACAAAGAACGGCGTTTTCGGATGAAAATAGATTTAAAATATTGATAATATACTAGTTTCGATATAGGGTTTCGTCTGCATGGGGGTCTGAAATTATCACACATGAAAGTGCAGATCCATGTAACTTTTATATATTGAAAGATATTTTATTTGATAGAGTAAAATGTATGACATGCGTCATGTCTGTGAACGGGCGCTGTCAGTTGGGACTGGTCATCTCTTAGCTGCCAAGGTTTATTTTAATTACTTTATTCATACATTTTTAATCTAATCTTTCACTCTGGATGCTCTTAGTGTGCACGTCTTTCTACATCGTTCTCACATATATGTATAATCTCAAAATTAATGATGTAACCAAGATTTTGTAACAATATTTTGATTTTAAAAGAGTGTCCATGGAGTTTCTTGCCCATTCTTCTCCATAGAGATCTACGCTAGGGAATGGGCAACTACAGTACTTTCTCAAGTTATTATGCCTTGTGACTGGGACTGTAGCTTTGATTTTCTTTTTTGTATTTTTGACTTTCAAAAGTGCCGTAATGGTCTAATTGAAATAAATGCTTTGAGTTTGAGTTTGAGTTTGAGTATCTGAGGTCCTAACCTAGGTCCTATACTTGTGTGCGAGTTACTTTTATCCAAGTCCGTTCAGCCGATAAGAAAGGTAACAAAAAGGCAACGTTACTGCCACGGGGTATATGGGTATATTAATATAGGTATATTTTACAATATTTCAATGGATTAATCATTGTAAACGTTTGGGATGAAACACTAGGACCATGGGGTCCGAGTTTTTGATGCCCTTTAATTATTTTCTGCTTTTCAACGTGTACATATTTTGATTATTATTTATGTATGGTTTTTGTAAATTATGTAAACTGTGGTAAAATTAAATGAGCCCGTTTAATTTGTTAATGGATTATTTATAACATAATTTTATACTTATTTTCAGACGTTTCAATATTGCGATATATTTATTAGGTTGATACGGCTGAACATTGCAAGTGCTTCGTCTAATTAAAACGTATCGAAAGATATCTGAAAGGAGTTTCAGTGTTCTATAGAAAATTGGCTTTTTGTGTTAGGTACTATGAGTATAATAAGTTAACATTTTCAGTCATATATAACATAAAATTTTGCCAAGTTTTACTATGTAAATAGATGGTCCCAAATCCTTAAATATGTCAATAATATTTCCTTATAGACTGCCTCGTTGGCTTAGTGAAAATAAAACAAAAGTAATACCTCTTTGTGACACAAAAAATAGGGACTTTTAAATTATTCTAGTGTCTGTTTATTTGGTCTAGTGGTCGCGACTGCTAAGATTTATTATTTATTTAACAACATACATCTACCATTACAGCTAACCAATGCGGTAAATGCGCCTTAATTAATACTTAATTTAATTGTTACTTTTAACTAATACCTATAGCTAATTACAAACAAAGATGAGGCCCTGGGTTCGATATCCATGTCGGACAAAGTGTTATTGAGTTTTTCAATCAAGAATTTCTCAGTATCAGCCATGGAGTCTGGATTTGTGCCCGGTTGATGGCAATAGGGTTGCCCCCTATAACATAAATGGCAAAATGAAGATGAGGGTGAGGTACACCTCTGCCTAACCCTTCTGGAATTGCAGGCGTGAAGTTATGTTATGTTAATTTAATAATAATACCCATGATACGTAAGAAACGATTACGATCGTTGAAACATAAAGTTAAAATATATTAAAAAAAAAAACAAAACAAGAACGTGAAATTAGGATGTAACCAAATTAACAGGTTTTGATGTAGGTTTGACAGAATACTGTTTTAGATCAAAGTACCTACCTTATAAACCCATGTCATCATTGTTATGATTGATTTGTTTATATTGTTAAGATACAATTAGTTAAGTATTCCTTTCTATATACTTTCTTATTTTTTTATATTTACGGGACATACTACAAAATATATAGAATATATACATCGATGGTATTATTATATATTTTATTATAGGATGACCTTTTCAACACTTTCCAAAAAAAATGGGTATAATAGTGGAAGGGAGTAGAAGCAAATGGCATACTTAGTTTTTTTGTCTTCCAAAAAAACAATCAAAAAAATTCGAAATTCAAATCATACGACACATTTTCATTTATTTTTTTAAATTGTTTTTCTTTCTTTGTTCTAATATGAAAAGTTAACTTGAAATTTGTAGCGTTTTTTGATGAAACATAATTTTTTTTCTAAGCTGTGGAAAAAAGAAAAAAAAAACTAGGCATGCCATAAGCTTCTACTCCGTTCACCTAGATAACCCTTTTTTTTGGAAAGTGATAAAAAAGTCATCTCGTTTGTGCCTTCATCATACAAAATACAGGTATACAAATTAAACATTAAGTAATAGGTGACACATTGGCTGGTCTTATCGATAACACACGTCGTACTTAATTTCATGTTAAAAAACCGGCCAAGTGCGAGTCGGACTCGCGCACGAAGGGTTCCGTACCAATTATTATAAAAAAATCACGTTTGTTGTATGGGAGCCCCCCTTAAATATTAATTTTATTCTGTTTTTAGTGTTTGTTGTTATAGCGGCAATAGAAATACATCATCTGTTAAAATTTCAACTGTCTAGCTGTCACGGTTCATGAGATACAGCCTGGTGACAGACAGACGGACAGACGGACAGACGGACAGACGGACAGACGGACAGACGGACAGACGGACAGACGGACAGACAGCCAAGTCTTAGTAATAGGGTTCCGTTTTTACCCTTTGGGTACGGAACCCTAAAAACGATACGAGAGTGTTACATCTAATTTGAGAGGAAGATAAAGGTTTCATAGGATTTATAACCCATTTTATATAAGGTGAAAGGGTAAGTCCGGAAAATCAAATTTTCTTACGTTTTTTTGCAATTGGGGAAGGAAACTGTGGAACTAATGGCGCTAGCATAGCTGGTTTCCAAAATCATCATTGGTTAAAAATGTGGTAATGTCATTTTATATTTCAAAATAGCTAAACCTCATTGGCCTCATTGGTCAGATTGAGACCAGCTATGGTGGCGCCATTTTAGATTATATTCGCCTGTGTCTCCCCATGTGCAAGTCAGCGTCAGGCTGTATGCTGAACAAAATATTAGTTTCGCGGGGAACCACGATGCTTCCCCCTTAAATGAAAATAGGTTTATTATTATTTACTCGTGCTTTTAATACGTAGATACGATTACGTATTATTTTTCTTCTGAAGTTGTTATTATTATTATGAAATATGAACCGTTTACATGATTTATCACCGTTGCCATGGTTTTATTTAATTGAAACAAAAGCCGTTGTTTACTTATTTTTAGAAAGTCGTCGGTGAATGTTTTTATTTTTCACAAATAAACTGTAACTGGTTTTCTTTCACTTTTTTCTAGAAAAGGCTTATAAAAAGGGAAATATTGTTTTCATTTATTTTTAAATCCAATGGCACTTTGATTAGGATGTTTTAACATTGTCGTCAATGAAAACATTTTTCAGCCATAGGTAATTTAAGGCTCGTCGCAAACGGGCCACCAACCCCAGCCACCGGTGGCTGTAGCGCGCTACCGCTAGTCGCCGACACTGCTGTAGCGATTGGCCGTCACAGGCCACACATATGCAGCGAGTTTCACCAAAATGTATGAAAAAACGTGTTAACTGCTTGTCGCTGGCTACCGGTGGCTGTGGTTGGTAGCCCGTTTGCGCCGAGCCTAAGATTTGTTTTACATCCATCAAAATAGATAGATATTAAATAATATTATCATCATTCTCTTGCCATTCTCCCAATTCATTTGGCGCGCAGCAGTTTTCTTCTTCCATACTACTCTATTACTCGTCATCTCATCAGACACCTCCTTCATAGTCCATCCAAAGGTAGAAAAATAATATCTATACTTAATACTTATTAATATAATATATAATATAATATAATATATAATAATATTATAAAGAGGTAACATTTGTTTATAAGTTTGTATGTAGGGGGTAATCTCTCGCTGCCCGGTGACGGCGGCTAAAGCCATAACGGAGGGCCGAAGGCTACTGGTGGGCTGGGTCTCAGCGCAGGTGAAGCTGCTAGAGCCCAGACCTCTGAGGTGCTATCGCTGCCACGTGGGACACCACGTGTCAGTACAGTGCGCCTCGGAGGTTGACCGCAGCGGACTCTGCTTCCGTTGCAGCCAGCCCGGTCACGTATCCGCGGCTTGCTGTGCCACACCGCACTGCGGTGCCTGTGCGGCGGCTGGCAAGCCAGCCGACCACCGGGCTGGAAGCAAGGCCTGCGCTGCACCCACCAAGGCCACCAGAGGCAAGGGAAGGCCCTCTGCCGCCACCGCCACCGTCGCCACCACCGCAGCCGCAACTGCCACCGTTGCCGCTGCCACTGCCGCTGCCGCAGAGGGGCCCTGACAAGGGGCCAGGAGAGAGGAAGCGGTAATGGAGTGCCAATAACGGCCCCACTACGCTTCCTCAGGGAAGACTGGGTAGCGGACCTTAGCGGCTCAGTGACCATAGTGTCGTCGGCCGCCGCCGGTACCCCGACCCTTGAAGGTGTCAGGAGGGGTCGGGGGTGCGTAGCAGCCCGGTTCGGGGAGATCGTAGTGGTGGGAGTCTACTTCTCCCCGAGCCGAACTCTCGCCGAGTTCCACAACTCTCTCGCAGAGTTGAGCGTCGTCGTTGGGAACCATTCCCTCCCCGTGGTTGTCCTCGGGGACTTCAATGCCAAGAACTTGGCTTGGGGTTCTCGTTGCACGGACGTGCGGGGAAGGATGGTAGAGGACTGGGCTCTGGAGAAGGGCCTGGTCATCCTAAATCGGGGTTCTGTCCCCACGTGTGCAGTATGCAGGGCGAGTCGATGGTGGACATTTCGTTCGCTAGCCCCGCTCTGTCGCCGCGTGTCGTTGACTGGCGTGTCATGGAGGGGGTGGAGACCTATTCCGACCACCGGTACATCCGGTTCGACGTTTCCACCCAGACCTCAAGCGCGCCGGTCCAACAGGCCCCGAGTGGTCCGCGTTGGGCGCTGAAGCAGCTGGACCGGGAGCTCCTCCTGGAAGCCTCGATCGTGCAGGCCTGGGTGACATCACCGGACAGGCCTGCCGACATAAACAATGAGGCAGGGTGGTTCCAGGAACTCGGACACGGAGTGTTCGGGAGGTTCCTGCACCGAATCGGGCGGGAGGAAACGCCCGGCCGCCCATTGTGAGGATCGACCGCAGGACACGGTGGAGCACACGGTGGAGGTGTGTCCCGCGTGGGCGGAGCACCGCCGTGTCCTCGAAGCGGCGATTGGCGGCGGCGACCTCTCGCGTCCGGCCCTGGTGCAAGCCATGGTCTGGAGCGAGACGGAATGGGACGCCGTCACCTCCTTCTGCGAAGCAGTAATGCTAGAGAAGGAGGTGGCGGAACGTGAGAGGGAGCGAACCTCTCAACGTCCCGGCCGCCGCGGGAGACGCCCCGGGCGTCGGGGGTCACCACCACGTGGCCCCCGGCCACCGTAGGCGCGGGCCTGTGGACGGTGGGCTATGGGCTAGCTCGCCGTCCGTCCGTCTCATGACGACAAGCCGTGTCGACGGCGCGTTCGTGTTCCACGCGCGCCTCAAAGAGAGTCAGAAAAAAGGAAGGGGTCCGTTAGGACCGATGCCTGCCGGGGTTGCGGGACAGTTCGAAAGATATACCGCGGCCCCGGAACACAAAGGGCGATGAAGGAACATGGATGGGTTTTAGTCAGTAAAAGTCTGGAGTTATTTGATGATTTCCCAACCGAAAAAAAAAAAAAAAAAAAAGGGGGTAATCTCCGGAAGTAATGAACCAATTTTAAAAATTGTTTCACTGGTAGAAAGCTACATTATTCGTGAGTGCTATAGGCTATATTTTATTACCGTACTCCCACGGGAACGGGAACTACGCGGGTGAAACCGCGGGACGTCCGCTAGTTGTAGATAAATTCAAAATAAATAAAATTGATTCCAAATTACTAGTTTTATGTAAGCTCAAAATAAATTCACAACCATCCAGTGTCTATACAATTAACAAGACAAAGTTAGTGCCATTGAGTTGTATCCTAAACTTACACAGTGACCACCACAGCACTATCTACTTCCCAACCGTATGTTATTTCAGAACACCTCTAAAATGTAAGTCGCTAATTTCGCCAGTGCCTGTTGCTGGGAAGATTGCAACTTTATTTTCAGAAAACTTTGAGTTGAAAACTGCTTTAAAAAAAACCGGCCAAGTGCGAGTCGGACTCGCGCACGAAGGGTTCCGTACCAATTATTATAAAAAAATCACGTTTGTTGTATGGGAGCCCCCCTTAAATATTAATTCTATTCTGTTTTTAGTATTTGTTGTTATATTGGCAACAGAAATACATCATCTGTGAAAATTTCAACTGTCTAGCTGTCAAGGTTCATGAGATACAGCCTGGTGACAGACAGACGGACAGACAGCGAAGTCTTAGTAATAGGGTTCCATTTTTACCCTTTGGGTACGGAACCCTAATTATAGCTTCATTCGTTCGTTGGAGACTGATGTCTTTTGGCCATTGACAACACAATCTACAAAAAACCGGCCAAGTGCGAGTCGGACTCGCGCACGAAGGGTTCCGTACCATTATTATCAAAAAACCGGCCAAGTGCGAGTCGGACTCGCGCACGAAGGGTTCCGTACCAATTATTATAAAAAAATCACGTTTGTAGTATGGGAGCCCCCCTTAAATATTAATTTTATTATGTTTTTAGTATTTGTTGTTAAAGCGGCAACAGAAATACATCATCTGTGAAAATTTCAACTGTCTAGCTGTCACGGTTCATGAGATACAGCCTGGTGACAGACAGACGGACAGACGGACAGACGGACAGACGGACAGACGGACCGACGGACAGACGGACAGACGGACAGACGGACAGACAGCGAAGTCTTAGTAATAGGGTTCCGTTTTTACCCTTTGGGTACGGAACCCTAAAAAAGGGCAAAAAAATCACGTTTGTTGTATGGGAACCCCCCTTAAATATTAATTTTATTCTGTTTTTAGTATTTCTTGTTATAGCAGCAACAGAAATACATCATCTGTGAAAATTTCAACTGTCTAGCTGTCACGGTTCATGAGATACAGCCTGGTGACAGACAGACGGACAGACGGACAGACAGACGGACAGACAGCGAAGTCTTAGTAATAGGGTTCCGTTTTTACCCTTTGGGTACGGAACCCTAAAAAGTACATTTAATTTAAGATAATATTGATAATCTTCAGATTTGCTGCTTTTTTTGTAAGAAATTACTGTACTATCTGTATTTTTTCGAACATATATTATATTTGCCAGCTTTCTAGCATTATTTCTCTGACAATATTTTCCACAAATCAGTCAAAAACCTTCCTAATAATCACAACCATTATAACCCAATAAAAGCTCCTTTCAAGCACCACGATGCGTCAAGAAGAACGCTCTCAAGCAATAACCCGTAACGGCGACACCAGGTGGCGCCCGCTTCGCTGGCTGCATAATGCTCTTTTTTCCGACTCTTGCCATACAACCGGAGTTTCCAACGCAATATTTCAAAGATTTATAACGTTGGCAACCCCGTTCGTAGATTTGTTTAATTGTTTTAAGTGGCCTTTTTTAAACGCTCGGAATGGAATGGCTGCGAAGTGTAGGGTTACTTCGGCTGCTTTTTAGAACTTACGAACATAATCAATTTTACTTTGAGCTGCTGAAATTTTTGGTTCGTTCACTTGATTTATAAAAAAGAATAATACGATTTTTCTGATTATGATTCTTGATTTTGAATAAGTACTTCTCGGCTACTAACACAGAATATAAGAGAGTATGTCTCTTTTAATTTTGATCTTGACATTATTATTCTAAGGTTGGTATCCTTCCGTGCCTCTACCAGTCTACCATAGGTGCGGTTAGCTAGTCTATGTCAACAGAGATGACATAGCAGGCAGATGCAATAATGTTTTCTTTCATGCTCCGACTGTTTATGTAATGATGGGCTCAATTTAACCGTTGTTTCATTTACAAGTAATGGTTGCCAGGTAATTAATGCCCAGTGCTCAACATTTACTGTAAAAGTGTAAACATGATGGAACATATTACAAAGATAGGTGTGGCTCTAAAAAACCACGCGGCTATCAGAGTCACATTCTTTTTAGGGTTCCGTACCCAAAGGGTAAAAACGGAACCCTATTACTAAAACTTCGCTGTCTGTCCATCTGTCCGTCTGTCCGTCTGTCTGTCACCAGGCTGTATCTCATGAACCGTGACAGCTAGACAGTTGAAATTTTCACAGATGATGTATTTCTGTTGCCGCTATAACAACAAATACTAAAAACAGAATAAAATTAATATTTAAGGGGGGCTCCCATACAACAAACGTGTTTTTTTTTATAATAATTGGTACGGAACCCTTCGTGCGCGAGTCCGACTCGCACTTGGCCGGTTTTTTAATTAACGTGTAAGTAGCCTCTTTGGTTCGTTCCATTCATAAAAACCTTGCTTTAAAGCGTGGTTTGCTTTAAAAGACAAGTATCTAGTTCAGTAACTATTTCTCTCACTTTAAGAAAAAATCGAATACTGGATAGTATTCGATAGTGAGAAATCAGGAACAAACTTTAAGGAACAAACTTTATTGATAAATCTATCAATACGTACCTAAACAGCTTAAAGTTTGTTCCTGATTTCTCAAAAACAATTTACTCGCCGTTAAACTATGTTTCTTTCAGACCAATTTTCACCTTGTAGTCAACTAAAGTATTGAAACAGTACTCTGCGGAGAAACAAGGGTGTAACAGATCATATTAAATTCCAAGTACAATTATTGTCGAAACCGCAGCCCCCCCTTCCCTTAACAATATAACTGAGCCACAATCGTAAGTTTGAAAATTGAAATAGAGGCAATAGGGAGGCAACTGTACCAATAAAATACGGAATATAAATTCGCGCTACAAACGGCACTGCTGCTAGTAAAATTATGAGTTATAACTGCGGAAAAAACGAACTAAAGGAGAGAGGAAAAATCTCCATTTGGTCAACTAACTAAATTATCGGTAAACAGAGTATGCGTCGGTCGCGTATGCAGCAAATAAATTTTATTCTGATTTTTTATTCATGCCGGGATATTTTGAATAAAAAATTGAATAGATGCTAGCTTCAATGGAGTATCAATACGGAGGAAATATAAATATACAAATTCGTTGCTTGCTTTGGTTTTGCGAAGTGAATTATTTTTTCAGAAACAAAATAATATTGACAAAAAAAATTGACTTTACTTGACATTTTACTGACAAAGCTGACGAGTTATATCCAGTTTCTAATTGAACTTGGACGCATAAAATACTGGACTTAATATTGGACATTTAATTAGTCTAGTGTCTGTTTATTAGATCTAGTAGTCGTAAGCACGACTTCTGAACAGGAGATCCTGGGTTCGATTCCCAGGTCGGGCAAAGTGTTATTGGGTTATTTCATCAGGAATTTCTCAGTAGCAGCCGCGGAGTCCGGATTTGTGCCCAGTTGATGGCAATAAGCTCGGCCCCTATTCTATGGGACTCAAACATGACTGGTGAAATGGGGTGTGGGATAAGGCGAGATGTTAGTTGATGATGTTATGTAATTTGTTTTGTAAGTACCTAGTGGTCTAATATTTACTACACATAAAGACCGACCAGTAGATCTGTAGATCAATTTATATCACAAGTCTTTAATATTATCACATCTTGTTTTTTCGGGGATCCTAAAACAGGTAAAAACTGACAAACACATTACTACATTGCCGTGCCATAACACCCTAAAAAAAGAAAATGGCGCTAACAAAGAAAATAGCTCCAATTTCCTATCTGTTGTTAATTTTACAACGGATTTGCGGAATTGCAATGTCTTACATTTTAATAAATGTCCGCCGCACCTGGCTTCCGATCTTTTTTATTAAAATGCAAATTTTTATTCAATATTTTGTATCTTTACATTTTCGTTTTTGCAAAGTAAACATCTCTAAGGAACTAATTAATTAAAGTTTACAAGGTTTCTAATGTTTCCATTGACCCTTGTTGATGAGAAAATGTTTCCTTATTATTCCGTCATGTTGGCGCGAACTTTTGTGAGGAATTAACTAATCATAGTAGACACTTAGCTCTTTGAAACAAAATGCCAATTTTTCTGACTGAGTTCTTGAGATACTGTTTTCTTTGCATTCGGTATGCACTCAAGTGGTGCACTCTTTTTAAATCTATAAATACGTTCTGCGAACGAAGACCGGCGGAAAAAAGCTAGTTTTATATACAAAATTGTATGCATTATGTATAACTTATCCAATTATCCATACTTAATATTATAAATTACAAAAACAAACAACAACAACAGCCCATAACGTCCACTGCTGGACATAAGCCTCTCCCATGATGGGAGGAATTTGCCGTAATCTCGTCGCTTGGCAGGCGGATTGGAGATCGCAGTGATGAAAGACTAACAGAAAACGCTGCTGCCCATTCTCTGATCTACGGGGGCGCGAGGTGTTCTGCCTCAGACATTAGTCGCTTTATACGACACCCGTGAGTGTAATGGGCTGGCATTATAAATTAATGCGAAAGTAATTGTTGGTTTGTTTGTTACTTTTTCACAACTAAACGGCTGAACGGATCGTACTGAAATTTGGCAAGCAGATAGATTATATCCTGGGGAACGACATAGGCTATCTTTTTTTTTACATACACTAAATGTTCCACGCATACGAAGTCGCGGGGCACAGTTAGTATGTCATAATTAGCATACGTAATGCTAATTAATAATAATAAACTTTCAGTCGTAAGGAACATCATCATCGTCTAGCACAGAAAGTATGGAATTCTACTCAATATTTGTATTACTACTATACTATATATATTATATATTATAATATTATAAAGCTGAAGAGTTTGTTTGTTTGTTTGTTTGTTTGAACGCGCTAATCTCAGGGACTACTGGTTGGAATTGGAAAATTCTTTTAGTGTTGGATAGTCCATTTCTGGAGGAAGGCTATAGGCTATATAACATAACGCTACGACCAACAGGTGCTGAGCAGCGAGGGTGAAACCGCGGGGAACAGCTATAAGCTATATTATGTGACGCAGCCGAAGTTGCGCGGGTCAACTATATTAAATAAGCTGTATATTCCCGTGTCAAGTTTCCTAAGCACGTAAAGAAAACGTTCCTACAAATTTTCTTTTCAACATAAATAATTTCCACTGCTTCGTAATAATGCAAATACCTTCACTCTCTTATTCCTTTGTAACTTCTGTTACGTGTAAAAGGAATAATAGGATTTTCTATAATTTATGTAACAAAGTGTTCAAGTTGTTTCTGTGTGATAAACGGCTGTCCTAAATATTAGGATAAACATATTTTGTACGCCATATATGTTCTTCTTTTGGCTTTTATCGTTATGCGACGTTTTTTTCCGGCAGTTATAAAAAGTGGTAAAAACAAACTGCCGTAACGTAATATTTAAACATTTTTCAAGTAAACAATTAGTAACACTCGTATCTATGAACAAGTCAAAGTGATTACTTGGGTAAAAGTCATTATTTAAGGTACGATTTTTATCGTGGGCCTGTGTACGGTGGGCTATGGGCTAGCCCGCCGTCCGTCCGTCTCATGACGACAGGCCGTGTCGACGGCGCGTTCGTGTTCCACGCGCGCCTCAAAGAGAGTCAGCAAAAAGGAAGGGGTCTCTGATTTCTTTACCAAATAGTTCTTAGCTTACATTTTGGTATCCCGGGGCGCTAGTTAACAAATTGCAGACACGTGTCTACACTCTGACGAAGCATCACGTCAAGCCTGAAAAATCGTGCGATAACGTATGCGATGACGACCCGAATGGCGCAGCGGTAATGAGGCTGCCTTACGTTCTTAGGGTCCCGGGTTGCCGGGGTTGCTAGACTATTCGAAAGAGATACCGTGGCCCCGGAATACAAAGGGCGATGAAGGAACATGGATGGGTTTTAGTCAGTAAAAGTCTGACACTCCCTCCTGCTCCGCCCAGACCGGGAGGAGTCATTTGATGAATTCCCATGCCAAAAAAAAAAAAGGTACGATTTTTATTCTTTAGTTAGTAAAAGAACTGTCATATGTATTTATGCAGTATAGAACTGGCAAAAGTCACAATTGTTAGCTTTGCTTTGTTTGAGAATTTTAACGAAGTAGGAATATTATGTTTCAATTCTTGTCTATTGCATTCAAAAAATTCCTTATGTAATTACTTAAACTTAACTACAGATACGGAATCGAATACCTTTAACTTGACTCTAGAAACGGATGTAAATCATTTTCAAATTATAGTTTTGAACAAGTAATGCATATCTTATATTTAAGCTTCCTGCTGAGCGATGAGAGATTGTTGCCCACTGAATACACTGATTTCTTTACCAAATAGTTCTTAGCTTACATTTTTGTATCCCGGGGCGCTAGTTAACAAATTTCAGACACGTGTCTACACTCTGACGAAGCATCACGTCAAGCCTGAAAAATCGTGCGATAACGTATGCGATGACGACCCGAATGGCGCAGCGGTAGTGAGGCTGCCTTACGTTCTTAGGGTCCCGGGTTGCCGGGGTTGCTGGACTATTCGAAAGAGATACCGTGGCCCCGGAATACAAAGGGCGATGAAGAAACATGGATGGGTTTTAGTCAGTAAAAGTCTGACACTCCCGATCCTACTCCGCCCAGAGCGGGAGGAGTCATTTGATGATTTCCAATACGAAAAAAAAAAAAAAAAGAGTCCCGGATTCGAATCCCGGTCGGAGCAAATGTTTGTGTGATGAGCATGGACGTTTGTTTCCGAGTCAAGGATGTTTATATGTATATTAAGTATGTATTTACAAACAAAAAGTATCTATGTAGTATATCAACTATCTGGTGTCCACGACACAAGCCTCGTTGCTTAGTGTGGCACTAGATGTCACTGTGTGTAATGTCCAGCAATATTTATTTATTATTACGTAGTGTGTCTGTCATAAGTGTGCAAACTCAGAACGACCACAAATACTTATAAACATAAAGTCCAATACCGTCATTGAAATGTAAATTAATATCAATGAAACATGCACGTCTGAGGAACTTACTTCTGATAGATATGCAAAAGCAATTAATATTGGATATATGAACTGTTTGCATTAAGCAAACGGCCGTCATAAGGGTGCAAACTCAGAACGACCACAAATACTTATAAACATAAAGTCCAATACCATCAATGAAATGTAAATTAATATCAATGAAACATTCACGACTGAGGAACTTACTTCTGATAGTTATGCAAAAGCAATTCATATTGGATATACGAACTGTTTGCAGAAAGCAAACGGCCGTCATAAGTGTGCAAACTCAGAACGACCACAAATACTTATAAACATAAAGTCCAGTATCATCAATGAAATGTAAACTAATATCAATGAAACATTCACGACTGAGGAACTTACTTTTGATAGATATGCAAAAGCAATTCATATTGGATATATGAACTGTTTGTAGAAAGCAAACGGCCCTATGACGGAGTTGTTGTGGGAAGAACAGGGGCCCTACTCTCTAACGTCTGTCTGTCCATCCGTCTCTATCCATCTCTCTCACTCGCACTTATCTGCAGACGTGCGCGAGAGAGACGGATACCAGCCTCAGAACCCGCTATCTCCGGCAGTGCACTACGATAAACGGATTTGATTGATTGATTTTAGAAATTGAATCCATCAAACGGAATATATTCGCCGAAACAAACCATTGAGTGTAAATAAAAGGGATTTAGTTATACAAATAAAAGCACATAGTTCGTATTGAAATTCAGTACCTGCCGATGCCGGTACAAAATATGAATTGGATTTGTCGGGTTGATAAATCGATTTAATATATGACCTGATTGAGCAGAACGAATAAAAAATTATAACTGTGGTTTTTTTTTTAACATGCTAGCACAGGGCAGAACATTATATAGGGTACACACATCAAAAAAAGTTTGTGAAAGTGATCACAAACTTTTTATGCATAAGCTGATATATTTTTTTAAATTGAACTTTATCAAGAAAAAATCTTTGTTGTGTGTTTTCTTTAAGGTAAATGCTTCGACCAGCCCGCGAAATTCAAATTTTCTTACGTTTTTGGCAAATTGCAAGCCAGTGCAAGGTTGTATGTTGATTAAAATATTGGACGCGATTGTAAGACGTATGTTGTTACAGAATTATAATCATCAAAACCATCAATACAACCCTCCAAGTTCATAAAGGTCTAGCAATGACTTTGACCTTGAAAAAATCGTTTCTCGACCAATATTGACGCGTCCAATATTTTAATCAACATACAACCTAGCACTGGCCTGCAATTTGCCAAAAACGTAAGAAAATTGGAATTTCGCGGGCTACCCTGGAGCATCAGCCTTAAACAGAAATACCCAATTTGAAACTAAAAAAATTAAACTTTTTTTTGTTTTTTTATAAAAACGTTACCGAAAAGATTTCGATTTTTCAAAGTGATCGCAAACTTTACGCCCTGGAGTGGGACACATTTTTATTTTCAACATTCTGTGTTCTATATTACCCACTGTCGGGCAACTGTCTCCATAGACAAGCGCCATAACATGATTTAAAAAAGAAACAATTGATAAAACAAGCTCTAATAAATCTAGACATTTCCGCGGCACCTCAAAAATAGTAACATTTAAAATTTTAAAAATATCAGTCCCATTTCTGTGTATTCAAACCGGACACCGCCATTTTCTTTTTTAGTCATTTCCGAATAAACGTAGGATACGCTGCAATTGCATTGAAGAAACATCTTCCTAAGAAAGGCTATTGAGCTTGAAAAAGGTCAAACACAGCAAAACGTTCAGGTCCTACACTGACTCTAACAACTTCTAAGAGATAAAAACATGATTTATATTCTTTGTCAGCAGTGCACACTAGATTTTCATGCGACCATTATTCATTTTCATTGAAAATTCTAGACATTTATGATATGTGTTAGGTTGTATTAAATCTTAGGAGTGAGTAAGTTGTATGTTTAAATGACAATTTTATTCGTTAATCAATTTAAGTGCAGGTTTCACGAAGACTCGCAGGTACCAATTAATATTATACGGAAAGATTTTATAATTGGACGAGTTAAATATTAAAAACAGTTGCGCAGTCATAGGAACCTCAAGAAGGTAACTAATATTTTATGAGAAAAGTCACACAAAAGTTCCTCGATGAAACGCGAACTATTTACTTACGGGAAAACGTCGGCATTTCAAGAAGAGCACTTAAGTGATTTCTATAAGAAAAAATCAAAAGCAAATGTCGAATGCTTTCATAGTAGCCAATTACCAACAGGTGGACTTTTTCCTTATAGCATAATAAGTCCCTTATTCATAGTCCCTAAAAACCCTGTAAAAAGTGATTTCCGTAATGATGTAGTACTTGAGAAACGTCCTTTAGATCTATAAGTACAGAACTTTTTAACCTCGAGGCAAAGCCGACGAAAACTTTTTATTTGACTTTGCCGAAATCCGTTCTGTATTTATACCCTAAAGTTAAAGTTTTCTGTTACACATTTTTTATTTGGTACACGATCCTGGAACCAACTATTCGGTTTTATATTCATAGTTTTTACGTGTTCTAAATAGTGGATTGGCCACGAGTTTTAAACTTGAGGAAAGTCGTAAAAGTTTTAAAACAATTTTGAAAAATAAAAGAAACTAATAAAGAGAAATAGAATCTTAGTGTAAAATATCCGAGATGCCAGTTAATACCGCCGTGGTATAAAGTGAACAGCTCCATTTAAATATGTATACAAGCCACGACACTTTGGACAACTATCTGATTCTATCGTCGCGACACAATGCGAATAGTTGGTATACTAAACAGAAAAATGTCCATATTTCTTAGTCAAGCGGCGACTTCGATTCCTATATCCGGATAATATACGGTACAAGTGTACACAACTTACAAATGCTTAGTTCGGGACGTAGTGCCCGGATATTTGTGCATGTGATTTGAATATGTAATGTTGCCCACGGTATATAAAATCCTATTGGATTACAGTGTGATCCTATTTATTGAATACTCGTATTTTATTTGCAAACGTATGTTAAGTCAAGTGGGTAAGCGCTAAACGCGATTGTGTATTCGTTTGCGAATTATTTGTGATTTATTCCATTTTGTTTGGTTTTGGAAAGAAGGGGTCACTTTTGCAGTGGATGTGTATGGTATTTTTATGTGTGTACGATAAACATGACATTTTCACCTTGGTTCTATGACGTTAAAGCCACTATTGAATTTCTTCTTTAATGAGCTTACTTCCTCATTGCCCGACTGTTTTCTGAGACAGTTTAAGCCTCAGACAAAAATATTTTGTGTTGGAAAATTTTGTTCGACTGTGCTTCCTTAATTCACTTACCTTTCCTGCTTTAAAGGTCAGCTGCCTACAAACAAAATATCCCAAAAAAAATTGTCCTTAAACATAAATCTCGCACTATCAGAGCAAACTTCAAGCACCCAAAGGTGTAAAATATTAAATTTTACGACGTCATCGTAGAATTGAACATGGACTCGTGTTATTAAATCGAACGGGTACCAACGGGTGCCGGCAGGTGTGCCTCCAATATTACGCTGTTCGTCTATGATTTAAAATACACAGTGAATATAGACGTGTACACTTACATCATATTTTGCCGAAAGTTTTGAGAGTGCTGTCGTAAATCGATTCGGTGTTTTTGCCGTATTTTTTTTAATGAAAATTGGTTGCATGAACTCAAATATATTTTTATGGAGTTTTGCAAGACACTGGTGTCGATTCTGTTGTGCACAAACTAAACTTAATTTAGGATATTGCTATCCTTTTCTCTCTAATAAAACGAGAAAGAGACGGACGTAATTTAGAGCTGTGAAATTTATTTGGAACTAATATTTCCATACAAATGAAGGGTGCACGTAAAAACATGTCGACTAAAAACACGGTGAAGCGCAAGGCATAAACTAGTTTGACATCTCTAACTTAGTTCATAGCAATAGCCGTCCTTTTCTCGCAATGCCTTTTAGTAAAAGATAGCAATAGCCTAAATAAAGTTTAGTTTGTGCACAACAGAATCAACACCGTAGTTATTCTATTCACTATTTAATCAACTTCGACAAAAAATCATGTGTCCTTCCGCTATAAAACACCTTTTTCATATTTTCGTAGAACTTTAAAGAATTACTCGAACTTGTCATTATTTATACAAACAGACAGTAGAACAGTAGGCACAATATTTTACAAACATAATAGGTACACCGTTATCATTTAAAAACATTATAATCTTCTTAATATCCGTTACGGATTAGGTTTACTAATACCTACCACGTGTCCACTAAGCCTAGAAAGTTATAAAATAAAGAACAATATCCTTTAGGTAGGTAGTCTATAGACTAATAAAAGTTATCTTTCTAACATTCACAATGTTAGATGTTTTATAACCTTCACCTAAAACATTTTCCTTGTTAACTCGGGGTGTGATCCACGTGTAACGAAGCCACCTTATGACTTATGAGACTGAAATCTGAGACATAATTTCTCACAATTTAAGGGACGATGGATAGACTGTGTGAAGGATGATATAGCAAGATAGGTGTCTGATGTGATTACTGATAACGAGTAATAGAAAAGTGAGTTTTGTGAGTGACATTGTTTTTACAAGTGACATTATTTTTTGCAAATGACATAATTTTTACAAGTGACATTATTTTTACAAGTGACATTATTTACAAGTGACGTTATTTTTTGGATCAATGTTTGCTTTCTTACAGTGCAATAATATTTATGCATTCATTTAGATAACGCTTACTGTTGGTAAAAACCGGCCATAAGTCAGTTTTGTTCGTAGAAACGATTTTAAGACTGCTTTATACAATTTGACCCCACTCATTAAGATGGTAATGTTATTCGTACTTTAGTCTGCAAACAAGAAATAAGATTGTTCTAGAAAAGCAAGAAGATTAAAGCTTTGGACGCTTATAAAGCTACATAAAAGTAACTACCATTTTAACACTAAAATGCTGTACAATAGTGAAAGAAACATCGTTTCGAAGAAAATGTTTCGTTCAAAAGTTCCGAGTTCTCTGAGCTATCTTCATTACATAACATAACATCACGCCTGTAAGCTATGTAGGGTTAGGCAGAGGTGGACTTAATATTACACCCACATCTTGTTAGTTATGTTAATTTCAATTCATTCGGACCCCTATTCGTGCTTGGCCCAACTGTTTTTTTTTTTAAATGGCGAAATTCGAAATTCGTGGTGCCAAGCTTGAATTATTGGGGCTGAAGTGACTGCAAATGAATCCTTCTTTCAGCCCGTTCAATTTGGCAAACAATGCACCAAACACCGCGTATAATATAGCACATCAACAGCGTCACTTACCAGGTCAAAATTATCCTATCTTTCAAACTGGAACTAACCATACAAAAATTTTCATTTAAAGTGATTGGGTGGTTTTGAAGATTAGCCTGTACGAACATAGTGACACGTGATTTTTAAATATTAAGATAAGCACCGTAACGATAGCGCATCGGATCAGGATTGGCGGGTAAAAATGAGGCGAGGTGATTAAGATCTTGTGCAGTGTTAATACGTATGCTATTAGCTTAATGCATTGATTGTAACTAAACGGGGATAATATGTACGTTCATACATCTAGTCATGCACGCACGCCGATTGCGAGTACGACATTCCTGACCATTCTGAAGAACCTCACCAATAAGGTCAGTGTATATCCTTTTTTTTTCGGATGGGAAATCCTCAAATGACTCCTCCCGCTCTGGGCGGAGCAGGAGGGAGTGTCAGACTTTTACTGACTAAAACCCATCCATGTTCCTTCATCGCCCTTTGTGTTCCGTGGCCACGGTACCTCTTTCGAACAGTCCCGCAACCCCGGAACAGTCACGCAACCTCGGTCAGTGTATGTCCTTCCAGGGTGTTACCGGCGTTGCCACTCACATCTGCCTTGTAAATACTTTTTGATAAGCGCCTCTATAGCCGTGTGGTATCCGGCAGAGTAGAATAGAACCAACCCATTACACTCACGGGTGTCGTATAAGGCGACTAATGTCTGAGGCAGAACACCTTGCGCCTCCGTAGACCAGAGAATGGGCAGCAGCGTTTTCTGTTAGTCTTTCATCACTGCGATCTCTCATCCGCCTGCCAAGCGTGGAGATTACGGCAAATTTCTCCCATCATGGGAGAGGCTTATGTCCAGCAGTGGACGTTATGGGCTGTTGTTGTTGAGCGCCTCTAACTTATTGAGCTTAAAAATCATTCTGAAAATAAGAATAAAAACGAAAACCTTTTATCACAATGATCTTCTATCGTAAATATTTGTAGTGTATGTTATTTTCGTCAAAGCTATTAAAACGGGATCGCAAAGCGTTCCAGGGACGACGATAAAATTTTATTAGGTGTTCGAAATTCGTTGCTTGGTATATCTACTTATTATATACCTTATTTTACTTAATATTACGGCCATTATTACTTACTAGCATTTTGCCCACGACTTCGCCCGCAAAAACTGTGATAGCTCGGCTAATATTCATGATATAAATATAATTTATAGCTTATAGCGAATATTATATCTTTCTGGCACTAAAATATTTTTTAGAATTGGATCATTAGTTCTAGCGATTATCCCCTACATACAAACTTACAAAGTAACAAACAAATTTCACCTTTGTACAGAGGTATAGAAATGACTTTCTGTTGTTAGTTGTAGTTTATTTCTGTTGAATAAAAATAGTCTAGTAACAAATCCATGTCCTACTCAATTATTATTGTTAAATGCGAAAGTAATGCTTTTGCGACTAAACCACTGAAATAATCGCAGACCTGCGACCTGGAAAAGGACATGCTACTATTCTGCATACACAGCTGAAGTCACGGGTAACTAGAAAAACGTGAATGTAATTATTATTTAATCAAATGATAAATACATTCACGTTTTTTCCCGGAACAGCTGTGACTTTAACAGCTCATTGTGTGAAATCACGAATATCCAAATCCCGTTCGTCGGTCTTTTTCATTCAATCAGAATGGACTACTGGAAGAATTCAAGAGGCTTTTGTTACTGCATCAGGAAATGCTTAGGCCAGGTGTCTTTTTACGGTGACATACGATAATATTATACTCTGTTTTTTAATCGGGCATTTATACGTATAAGTAAATAATCAAGGGTGTGATTGAAAATTCTTCATTGGTGTCGATTCTGTTAGACGGACGGCTTTACCTATGAACTAAGTTAGAGATGTTAAACTATACCTTGCGCTTCACAGTGTTTTTAGTCGACATGTTTTTACGTGCACCCTTCATTTGTATGGAAATATTAGTTTCAATTAATTCTTTATTGGTGTCGATTCTGTTAGACGGACGGCTTTACCTATGAACTAAGTTAGAGATGTTAAACTATACCTTGCGCTTCACAGTGTTTTTAGTCGACATGTTTTTACGTGCACCCTTCATTTGTATGGAAATATTAGTTTCAATTAATTCTTTATTGGTGTCGATTCTGTTAGACGGACGGCTTTACCTATGAACCAAGTTAGAGATGTTAAACTATACCTTGCGCTTCACAGTGTTTTTAGTCGACATGTTTTTACGTGCACCCTTCATTTGTATGGAAATATTAGTTTCAATTAAATTTGACAGCTCTAAATTACGTCCATCTCTTTCTCATTTTATTGAAAAGAAAAAGATAGCAATAGCCTAAATTTAGTTTAGTGTGCGCAGTAGTGTGAGCAGTGGTGGCCCAGTGATGGCGGCCCCGACTTACGAACAGTAAGTCGTGGGTTCGAACCCAGACAGGCGCATTACTTTGTGTAATTTGTTTAATCACCACTGCTCTCAAAACGGTGAAGGAAAACATCGCGAGGAAACCGGCATGTCTTAGAACCGAAAAATTCGAAGACATGTGACATCTACCAATCCGCCCTAGGCCAGCGTGGAGGATTATAGCCCATTCCCTCTCATAGAGAGAAGGCCTGTGTCCCAGCAGTGGGAAAATTAATAGGCTGATGATGATGATGATGATGATGAGTTTAGTTTGTGCACAACAGAATCAACACCATTGACTTATTAACATACTTAAAAGTGACAGACAGTTAGTGCTTTATGAAACTTAACCCCAACTTTAAATTGGGTACGTAGCCTTTGAGAATTCGGGTAACATAGGTTCCTATTAGATTCGCTAGCTCCCTTTGTCACATGCCAAACGTTCCAAAAGATAATTCGTCTTCTCTACAAAAAAGCCAATTAAACCGTGTCAAATGGTTGCAAAGTCAAAAGCGGGTAATTATGAGTAATGCTGGCGCGCCCCGCCCCGCCTGCGACTAAGTGCAGCGACGGCTGGCTGCATCGAATGCGAAACCATACAAAACGTTATGCTGAGCCATACAATTCACTATAAATTTACTGGAATAGGCGTATTAGTCCATTTTTTAGGAAAAAAAGAACGAGCTCATAATTTAAATCTGGTCTGAAATCCTGCTTTCATAACATCACATACACATTGGGTGCGACATACCTATTTGTCTCTAGTCAGACTAAAATGAAGATTTCCAGCAAGAACGTATTTTTTTTTTAATGATTTTGAGGGCTACAGGCAAAATCATTAGATTTTGAGGGCTACAGACAGATACATGTATCCTTACTTTTTAGAAAACGGTAGTTGTGCCATTGCATCTCGTTCTTGCATTTAAGTACCACCTAAGTCTAGTTAATATATTTTTTACAAGTCATTTATTCTCTCTTCACAATATTGGTACATAAAGATTACCAATGTTTTTGACAAAGTTATATTCCACCATTGGAAGAGACTGGAGCCTGAAGTAGGTTTTCAAAGAAGCCTGTGTTACAGGTCACCAGGGCACAACAAAACAATATCGATTAAGGTTATAAAAGACGATCTTGTGTAAACATCATTTATGGTACCAAAAAGATCACAAAGAGACAATCAGTTTAAGGTTAACAATAGTACAAATAGAAAAAAAAAAAAACGAACAATAATGGGGTTTATATGTCGGTAAAAAAGGGCGTTTTCCCTAAAAATAAACACACGTCCTGGAATGTGGACTCTACAATAAAGAACACAAAGCAAACACGGCACTCTGAGTGTTTTTGTGCTATTGACTAGAGTTTTCAAAGAATCCCAACTATCATGGTCGAACTATGGTATGGCTATGTTGAAAAGGTACCGTGACTGGCAAGTATTGATAACATACCGTAATATTAATATATTATCCACTTAAGTATCTATCTACCTATGAACACTTCGATTTTTCTTTGAGAATCACGCGCCACATTTATTTCCATATAGTGACGGTGACCCAGAATTGCACAGAGACAATGAAGGTCGGCAAAATCTAGGAAAACTTCATTTTAAATCCATTGAAAGTAGAAAAGAAAATTTGTCTGTAAAAACTCGTGCAAAGAACTATGAGAAAAGTAGTTTTAGGATATTAAAAAAGTTTAGGTTTATTTAAGGTGCGGTTAATCTGACCGGATCAGACTCTGGACTGGCTGCAAGATTCAAACTTCAACACAAATATTTTAGTACATTATCTATCAAAGTCCGAGCTCGTGGCTAACTTATTACAGTCACTCGGGTCGATCTTCAGGTTAAGCTGCACTTGCCTAGGTTGGTCCGTAGATGGGTAACCACCTATTACATACAGAGTTTCCTCCGTGCCTAGGAATTCACGTCAAGCCGATGGTCCCGGCTGTCCATTGTAGATCTCTGACACTCGTTAAGTAATCAGTGGCCTGAAAGTCTGACAACAAGTCGTACCAAGGGGTATCATATTACCCACTACTAACTGGGTTGTCTGTATGGTGTCGGACGTAAAGAATAGGACCATCCCATATCTTCCCGTGGGTCTCGTAAGAGGCGACTAAGGGACTTACCAGAGAATGGGCAGCAGCGTTTTCTGTGCTTTTCTAACAACCATACTGCGATCGCCAACCCACCTGCCAAGCGTGGCGATTATGGCAACCCCCCCCCCCCCCCCCCTTGGGGAGGCCTATGTCCAGCAGTGGACGTCTTTCGGCTGATATGATGATGATGATGAACTGGGTTGTGGAGTTTAGATAGGCAGTCGCTTCATGTAAAATGTTGGTAGTCAGCTACATCCGGTTAGACTGGGAGCCGACGCCAATATAATTAGGAAAAGGCTAGGCAGATGTTGGTGATCTATCAAAGTCCGGTATCCGTGGTCCGGTACGTTTTTTTTATCGCACCTTTCAGCGTACCGTAATTTGTTAATTCCTTGTTTTTGCCTGCACCTTCTACTTTTTCTACATCTTTGACTGCGACACACGGCATCCTTGTCACACAATACGTAAGCCAGGTGTAAACTGGAACATAAGTATACATACCTGGGAATTTCAAACTAATATTACGTCATTGCCCACGAATAATTGGTGTAACTTATTACACCAATTATTCGTGGGCAATGACGTAATATTAAACCAATTTGTTAAAATAATTCGTGTTCTGGTAAATTAATTATTGTAATGAAGTTTGCAATATTTGTGCAATTAGTTAACATATTTCATTTTACAATTTTGCGATTAAATTTATTTTGTTACTAATGATTTGTTACGTTATTCAGTTACCAACAACGCATATTTAGTATCTGCACTATTGGTGTATTGCATGGTGTCGGACGTAAAGAATAGCACAATCCCATATCTTCCCAGGGTGTTGTAAGAGGCGATTAAGGGACTTTCCAGAGAATGGGCAGGAGCGTTCTCTGTGCTTTTGTAACAACTGTACTGCGATCACCAACTCGCCTGACAAGCGTGGGGATTATGGCAAAACCCACGCTTTCGGGGAGACCTATGTCCAGCAGTGGACATCTTCCGACTGAAATGATGATGATGATACTACTGTTGTAAAAATATTCTGTATTATTCGTAATAATGTTCGTTTAGTAAGGACTATCCCACTAAAACCATTATTTAGAAGATAATAGAGTTTGTTTACTCCTTACAATACTTGTAACTAAAATTCTCCTAATCTTTCAAACCAAATCCTTGAGTTATTTTTAGCATTCCTATCTTATAACGTTCGTGTTATTATCTAATAACAAAGAGCTTAAGTACCTACTCGTCGTCCTCTCTAAAAATCATGAAACAAAAGCATTTTCAATTTAGCCCTAATCCTCTTCATTAATAAACTTAAAGGAATAAATACCCCTTTGAGAAAACCGCCACCAAAATATTAAAATGTTTCTCCAAAATCTTTTCACGAAGCTCGAGGTGCTAAATAAAACACAAAAGTTATTAAAACTTCGGAGGAATCTCGAGCAAGTTTAAAAGTAACACGGGGAGATTTAATAATTTCATAAAACGTATTTGTGTTATTGGAATTAAGATTTAAAATGAATGAGGAGGAAATGTTGAAACAAGGTACGAAAGAAATGAGACGCCACGACAACTCGAGTGGGGTATCAAATCGAAACCGGCTAAATTATTCGAATTGTAAAATCGAACGGTGGAATCAGCATTATTTAAGGCTTATTTCATCCTTACTTTGAGCCTTAATTGCTCCACCGACAAACCTATTTCCTGTAATAAAAATCGATTTCGTCGACTCGAGGACTGTATTTCGTTTCAATAATCACAATAATTCCTTTGATACTTTCGCGGGCAGCTGTTACAGGCCTAATCTGGGCTAATAACGATTGAGAAGCGATTCTACACGGCTATATCTGAATAATGAGGCTGATAAAAATGTATGCCCCAATGAAAATGTTTTTAAAATGCGATTTTCTTGGAAATTCTTACTAACAACGTTTATCTACAATCTGTTTTACGTTTACACATTATCTTTTTTAAGGAAACATCAAGGTACGGAAGAAAATCTAAACGAGGTGTCGACCTTGTTTAGATATTGCACTATAACTTTGTTGCTTCAGGTAATTTATTCTTTCTTTTCTTTATTTCAGGTAAGCTGAGTTTTAAGTTATCTTCGGAAAACTACAAGCATGAAGTGGGAAGATAAAAGTAAGACACAAAGGTCAAACATGGACCTGAGATGGTGATATTAAATGGAAGAATGCAGTCTTCTTCTTCTTGACGTGTCGATGGTAAGTAATCAAAATTTGTGTTGGCCCAGAACTAAGCTACTAGTTTGGCGCTTTCGGCAGTGTCTATCATTTCCTGTAGTGAACAAACACCAGGATACGAAGGACACAATATTAAGTACCCAATGCAGTTATTGAACTGGTTCTCTTGTAACTAGTAGCTATGTTAAAACAAATCACTTAACCACATCCACAATACCAAACATTCGAAATACAGAAGGTATGGAAGGTATATGGAAGGTGAATGGGACGCCGTCACCTCCTGCGAAGCAGTAATGCTAGAGAAGGAGGTGGCGGAACGTGAGAGGGAGAGAACCTCTCAACGTCCCGGCCGCCGCGGGAGACGCCCCGGGCGTCGGGGGCCACCACCACGTGGCCCCCGGCCACCGTAGCCGCGGGCCTGTGGACGGTGGGCTATGGGCTAGCTCGCCGTCCGTCCGTCTCATGACGACAGGCCGTGTCGACGGCGCGTTCGTGTTCCACGCGCGCCTCAAAGAGAGTCAGCAAAAAGGAAGGGGTCCGTAAGGACCGATGCCTGCCGGGGTTGCGGGACTATTCGAAAGAGATACCGTGGCCCCGGAACACAAAGGGCGATGAAGGAACATGGATGGGTTTTAGTCAGTAAAAGTCTGACACTCCCTCCTGCTCCGCCCAGAGCGGGAGGGGTTATTTGATGATTTCCCATCCGAAAAAAAAAAAAAAAAAAAAAAAAGGTATATGGAAGGTATGTACAATTTAAAACATTGCCTTGGTCATGATAATGGCTGATTTGCTATGATAGTTACAATCTATTTAGTTCTGCGCAATATACCAATTTCAAAGAGTAAAGTTCAAGGTGCTTTACATTGAACTTCACAAAGTATATTGCCCAACCAAATGCACTCACGCAAACTCTTATCTACCAAACACACAAATAATCACGATGTGCAATCAGTAGCGTGCAGTAATAATTATGATGCCTGATTACAGTCACCTAACATAGGCATTAACTAATACTTATAATCTTAAAGATTAAATATGTTATTAATATAAAAATTTGATTAATTGTTATCGATCTCGGCTATTTTTTGAAAACGCACGTGTTTTTTATTTCGGACCTAATTAAAAAAAATGTAACCGTAACTGGTAGTTAGATGTCGGAAAGTCTGACAACCAGTCTTATCAAGGGGTATCGCGTTATTCATTGGTCGTGGAGATGGATGAATGCCAGCTACAACCAGTATTTTCCGAGGAGCGTCTAATTTACGTAAAATACTGGTTTTTAGCTGCATACGCTTAGAATAGAAGATAACCCCAACTTAATTGGGAAAGGGAACTAACATTATTTTTGATAAAGATCTTATCTTGCCAGTATTTACTTCACAACACACCTTGTGCGACATGTTGTTTACTCAATTTGTGCCGGACGGGCGTGATCCGCTGAAGGCGTGGATGACGTGTACCTAATGGTCTGCAATAATACACTTATAAACTTTCATAACTATTCAGGAAGCGATTCGGAGCTTCAGGACTTCTGTATATATAATTGCCGTACTGATGACTACGATTCTAGGAAATGTTGTGTTTACTAAGGTACTCCAGAACTTTACTGTAACGAGGACCCTGATTTCGCTTCCTGATTTTGGAAAACTTAAATGAAAATTTTGATTATCAAAACAAGCATCTTTTCCAAAGATTACAATTTTGAGCTTGTATCTAAGTAAATTATATACATGACATCGCTTCTACATAACGTTGTTAATGTACAGACATAAACACACCGATGATCTTTATTAAAATTAGGAAATTATTTCCAAAAAACCAGACAACTTTTCCAAAAGTGGCTGGAGGAAGGATCTTCCAGGCTGAATTTCACGAAAACTGTTGCTGTGACTGTAAGTGTATAATTGCCATATACTAAACGAGTGCATGGACTATCAAAACTGTTACTTATTTTTTCGTGTCTGTATTTTTCAGCCTGTGACGATCCTTCAACTGTTATTCTGTAAGACAAAAATTTTCTGTTATTGACGAAGATAGCTGCGCTAGACTGTCATACTCCCGTCAAAGTGGTTTATCTAAAAAGCTAAGTTATTAACAAAGACTATGTCCAGGCCTAGGTCGCAACTTAGGCTACCTGGACTTTACTAAAACACTAAATTGAACTTTAAAACTCCACTTGCGAGTTTATATGAGTCTAGCGCTTATGTAATTTGCTGTATTACTATTTTAATCACTGAAGGCACTTGTTATTTATCACTATATTGCCCATACACTGACTCTACACTGTTTTAATCATAACAAAAATACTATATGCTGATTAAGGTGACGTTCGTCGCAAACATAATTAAAAGAGCGAACAAACGTCTCGTCGAATTTGGTTCCTTCTCCTTTTGTTCTTTGACTTACATTATATATAGTAAAATTTAAAAGCCAATATACACATAATATTTATGAGCCATCCATTAACTTTATGTTAAAAGGCATTTTACTATCATACTGCGAGCGAAGCCATAAGAATGAAAAGGGTTAGCTACTAGCGAGATAACCATTATCAGCATGTAATTTATAACTCTACATCAGCTTCTTAACATTTCTTGGTAAACTGCTGGATCCATAAAATAATCCGTTTTTTTCTCGGTGTAGAAATCCTCTATGGTACTATAACTTACTAGTAATATTTTTGTCATCACCATCATTAGCAGTAGTCCACTGTTGGACATAGGCATTCTACTCCATTATCAGTAACAATCATACAGCAGCTACCAGCTACCCTACGAAAATCTTCGCTCCTCCTTGACAAAGAGCGTCCTACCTTAGATTTTTTAATATTTTTGTAACGGCTTGCAGTCAAAGAAATGACAACTATGAACTTACCTTGCCAGCTCAAGTAGGACCTTGAGAATTGCGCTAATTATTATGTTTTAAAGAAAATAGGCTTGTGTACTGAAAAAATCTAATTAGTCCGTCAGTTATATTATCAAAAAATATATAAACCGTATTTTTTCTTTTGTCACGAAATCAACGAATCATCATCATCTGCTTAGCCTTTTCCCAACTTTGTTGGGGTCGGCTTCCAGTCTAACCGGATGCAGCTGAATACCAGTATTTTACATGGAGCGACTGCCTATCTGACCTCCACAACCCAGTTAGTACCGGGTAATACGAAATCAACGAATGTTAGACCAAAATCAACGAAGATACAACGCTTTTAGAATTCTCAATACGTCACGCCGTGGTATAATTTTTAGTGCGTTCTGACGTTGGTACGTCACGAGCCCCCCTCTCGAGTTTTGATGCGTTTTATCTTTGTCAATATTCATTGATTTACAAAAAATAAAAATACGTGTCCATTATTTTCCAATGTGTGTGGAAACTAGCCTATTTGTCGCCGTTTTTGGATTAAGGATTTAAAGTTGAAAACTTTTTCAACTCGACTTTAGGTTTTTTCACGGCGATTCCTTCAATTTTCATCGTGGACAATTCAAATTATCTTTGAAATTTTTGTAACTTTTTCCTTTCCCTGACAAGGATTCTCCGCTTCAAATTCTCAATGAAGACATCGGGTCTTAGGCTCACCTATACCTATCAAATACACCATGGAAAACCTTAATCAAAACTACAAACCTCTACCAAAACATAAGTGTAGTCTCATTATATTCGTAGTATGTCTGTTTGTCTGTCTGTCAGTGTCACTTAGTCTCAAACATGCATGGCTCCGTGAAGATAAGCATGTTACCTGTCAGCTGAACGCTTCGATATACTAACGTTACGGACTTACACATCGAACGGCATGGATTTCGCTCGTCATATCGGGTTTCTTGAGCGAAAACTGATTTTGAAATCTTGGTGTGTTAGGTTACGATCAGGGGTTACAATTTCCTAGTTGTTTAATTGTTGTTTTACTGGTTGTTCTTGTTTTCTAAACAATAATAAACTCTGTCTTACAGAAAATGTATAAGAAAATATTAAATAAAATGTTTTTATTTACTTAAGGTTAAAGCTCTGGCCATAGGAGAATCCTGTTCTAGATCCTGCCTGCATCGCGCGTCGATTGTTTTAGTTATGAAGAAGTCAAGGAATTGTGCGTGCTATAGTTCGAACTCGAATCTATAAACAAGTAACTTGATACAATTGACCCACAAAACGCCCAAGTTTCGGCAAAGCCCAAGTTTCAGAGTATTCCTGGAAGTAACGGTTTCTTCACCAAATAGGTCCTGACCTCATTTTAATTTTGTGTGCATTCAGGTAGGCACTGTTATTGTTTCTTGGAAAATTCTGATTCCGCTCTGAATTTGATCTATTTACTTTCTAAAGTAAATTCCGGGTTCCAAGTTATCACAGTAACACGGGTTTGTTCCGCTGTTTTGTTTCTCTAAAGTAGATTTCTAATTTAAAATTAAACCTACCTTTCGCAAGCCTTCCTAGAACTAAGACCACTTTCAAGTGAATTGCCTTCCTCTGAAATATTATATTCACAACCTTTTAAAAGGATTACTTTGAGGAATATAATATTTACATATTCGAAGGAACATCTCGAACATTTTGTAAATATTTTATAACGAACTTGCCTCAGAGAGCATTTTAAATCATAGTTGGCAGTTATTGGCCCAGGTTTGCCAACTAGTTTCAAGTAAAAATAAAAAGAAGTGATCGTACTGGCTCGCTTTCGACGGCTGCGAAAGTTAAGAAAATGTTATAATTCAATCAAAGTATTCTGCATTCGGTTGCAATAAAATTCTTTAAAACGGTTTTCGTTCAAACTACTTTCTTAAAAGAATTTATTGCGGCCATTTGTGCTATAGAACTTCTCATCTAAATCAGCTGCTATAGGAATATATTAAACTTTAATACATTCGGTAGGTAATCATCATCATTCTGCCTAGCCTTTTCCCAACTATGTTGGCGTCGGCTTCCATTCTAACCGAACGCAGCTGAATACCAGTATTTTACATGGAGCGACTGCCTATCTGACCTCCACAAGCCAGTTAGTACTGGGTATTACGATACCACATGGTAAAACTGGTTGTCAGACTTTTTGGGACACTGACTGACCTGTAACGACTGTTAAAGATCTACAAATGACAGCCGTTACCAACAGCTTAACGTGCTTTCCGAGGTACGGAGAAAACTAGGTATGTAATGGGTGGTCACCCATCCACAGACCAACCTAGGCAAGCACGACTTAACCTAAAGATCGATCCGAGCGGCTGTTATTATGTAGCCACGAGCTCCTCAAATTGGGTAAGTAATGTGTTTGGAATCTATAATTCGTAGTACAGTCGTCAGCATTCTCCTGCCTTTATCAATTTATTTTGGGTCGACGCAGCATGTCTTCTTTCATACGTCTCTATTACTACTCGTTATTTGTACTTAAAACTGTATGGTGTATATCCAGGGTATCCACTGCTATATCCTACTCTATTTGTGCTGGGCATAGTAGGCTATTATAAACTAGAAGTAAGAGGGGAAGTAATTCTCGCTCATACTTATTTAAGATTATGCGTGGTAAAATACACAACCCAGGCGTTCTAAGCAGAGAGAGCGACTGTCGCAACCCCGTGCAGGGCACGCCACAATAGTGACGATAAGTCCCCTCTTTGAGGAGTGGCTTGAGAGACGCCACGGCGTCCTCACCTTCCGCCTGACGCAGGTCCTCACCGGACACGGAGTGTTCGGGAGGTTCCTGCACCGAATCGGGCGGGAGGAAACGCCCGGGTGCTTCCATTGTGAGGATCGACCGGAGGACACGGTGGAACACACGGTGGAGGTGTGCCCCGCGTGGGCGGAGCACCGCCGTGTCCTCGAAGCGGCGATCGGCGGCGGCGACCTCTCGCGTCCGGCCCTGGTGCAAGCCATGGTCCGGAGCGAGACGGAATGGGACGCCGTCACCTCCTTCTGCGAAGCAGTAATGCTAGAGAAGGAGGTGGCGGAACGTGAGAGGGAGAGAACCTCTCAACGTCCCGGCCGCCGCGGGAGACGCCCCGGGCGTCGGGGGCCACCACCACGTAGCCCCCGGCCACCGTAGGCGCGGGCCTGTGGACGGTGAGCTATGGGCTAGCTCGCCGTCCGTCCGTCTCATGACATGATGACAGGCCGTGTCGACGGCGCGTTCGTGTTCCACGCGCGCCTCAAAGAGAGTCAGCAAAAAGGAAGGGGTCCGTAAGGACCGATGCCTGCCGGGGTTGCGGGACTATTCGAAAGAGATACCGTGGCCCCGGAACACAAAGGGCGATGAAGGAACATGGATGGGTTTTAGTCAGTAAAAGTCTGACACTCCCTCCTGCTCCGCCCAGAGCGGGAGGGGTTATTTGATGACTTCCCATCCGAAAAAGAAAAAAAAAAAAAAAAAAGGCGTTCTAAGCACGGTTGGGTTGTGTGTGCCTGATGGGTACGTGGGGCGAAGGAGGCGGCCGCAGCTGCTGTGGGTGCCGCCCGCTCGCACCAACATGCTGCAGCATGCGCCACTGACGCGCGCGCTGCGTACACTCAATATGGTGTCACAACAGATTGACTGCTTCATTTGTACACTGAGTGAATTCACACGGGCCGCATTTTGCAAAATTACTCTTGGTTGTCAAAATAATTAATTCTAGTCTTGGTTAACTGTTGTAACTTTAAATATAACTACGCTATTGTATTAGGTACCTAAACCTGTGATAATAGCTGTATGCGTGGTTTAAATAAATCAAAAATTAATCTCATCAGTCACTTCCTTTCTAGCCATAATATCATCTTTCACACAGTCCATCCATTGCTTCTTTTGTCTTCCTCTACTCTTTTATCCATACATTCATTCTCATCATTCTCTTCACTACTTTTTCCTCATGCCTCCGCATAATAATATGTTACTACATTACCTACTATACAACTTTTCAGTACAGGCATTAACAATTTCCTAAAATTAAGTCTATACACGTGTTACAACTGAATAACAATTTTTCAAGTGGAAATCAATTAGAAATTCGCAGAATTCTCCTTATTTTTTCTGAGTATACCTACTTTAATTAGAAACTGGGAATGTCTTGAGATTTACTTCTTAGAAGGGAAACAAAGTAAATATTATTCATTAAAAAAAAACATTTCGATTGTAACATATCCAGTTAGCCACATAATAAGCCTAGCTTGTATCTTGTAATGTTACTTTAAAGTGGAAGTGCCTTGGAAGCCCGCGAAATTTAAATTTCCTTAAATTTTTTGCAATTTTTCGGTTAGTATCAGTTTGTGATTCGCGATCGTAACAAATCTAAATATATAAAAGAAGAAACTGACTGACTCATCTATCAACGCACAGCCCAAACCTCTGGCTCTACAGATTCCAAATTTGGCATGTAGGTTCCTTATGTGGTCTAGGGGTGCACTAAGAAAGGATTTTTCAAAATTCACCCCCTAAGGGGGTTAAACGGGGCTCCAAAGTTTGTATAGGGAAACAAGATTAGTTTGACTATTTTATTCGAAACTTCACAGGAGTGCTCCTATTAATAAATGAGTAGAAACGGGTTTCAGGATTTTTCAGAATTCAACCCCTAAGAGGGAGAAATGGGGTGACAAAGTCTAAAAATCAATGCACAGCCCAAGCCGCTGAGTCTAGAGATTCCAAATTTGGCACATTGGTTCCTTATGTGGTCTAAAGGTGCACTAAGAAAGGATTTTTCAAAATTCATCCCCTAAGGGGGTTAAACGGGGCTCCAAAGTTTGTATGGGGAAACAAGATTAGTTAGACTATTTTATTCAAAACTTCACAGGAGTGCTCCTATTAATAAATGAGTAAAACCGGGTTTCAGGTTTTTTCAGAATTCAACCCCTAAGAGGGGGAAATGGGGTGGCAAAGTATAAAAATCAATGCACAGCCCAAACCACTGAGTCTAGAGATTCCAAATTTGACACATAGGTTCTTTATGGGGTTTAGGGGTGCACTAAGAAAGTATTTTTCAAAATTAAACCCCTAAGGGGTTGAAACGGGGTCCAAAGATTACATGGGGAAATAAGATTAGTTACTCTACTTTATTCGAAACTCAACAGGAGTACTCCTATCGATAAATGAGTTAACATTTATGTTTCAGGTTTTTTCAGAATTCAACCCCTAAAGGGGGAAATGAGGTAACAAAGCCTGAAATTCAACATAGGTATTGTTTGTATGGTGAATTGGGTTGGGTGTATTACAAAAACACCGATTTTAAGATTTAATGTGGCGGACCTGAATTACCATCATTCCCTGTTGGGGTGCGATGGGGTTGAAATATCTAAAAATCAATATGGGTGTCGAAACCGAGATTGTCAGGGGTGCTGATGTCGAAATTGGCATTTATTTTGAGATCCAGAAGATGGCGGATTCAACTTCTATTCTGGGTTATTGTTGATTTATTGTGATGATTGTGATAACGATGATGATGATTGTTATAATGATGATGATAATTGTGATGATGATGATTGTGATTACGATGATAATGAGTTTGATAACGATGATGGTGATTGTGATAGTGATTGTGATAGTGATTGTGATTGTGATAGTGATGGCGATTGTAATAGTGACGGTGATTGTGATGGTGATAGCGATGGTTGTGATAACGAGGATGGAGATTGTGATGATGGTGGTTATGATTAAGATGATAATGATTGTGATTACGATGATAATGATTGTCATAGGTAACGATGATGGTGATTGTGATAGTGATTTTGATGGTGATTGTGATGGTGATGGTGATTGTGATAGTGATTGTGATAGTGACGGTGATTGTGATGGTGATAGCGATGGTGATCGTGATTGTGACAGTGATGGAGATTGTGATGATGAAGATTGTGATTACGATGATAATGATAGTGATTGATATAGTGATAGTGATTTCGATCGAGATTGTGATGGTGATGGTGATGGTGATTGTGATAGTGATGGTGATTGTGATGGTGATTGTGATTACGATGACAATGTCTGTGATAACAATGATGGTGATTATGATAGTGATTTTGATGGTAATTGTGATGGTAATTGTGATAGTGACGGTGATTGTGATAGTGATAGCGATGGTTATGGGGATTGTGATGGACATTTTGATGGTGATTGTGATGGTGATTGTGATGATGATTGTGATAATGATTTTGATAATGATTTTGATAATGATGGTGGTTGTGATAGTGATGGTGACTGTGATAGTGATCGTGATTGTGATAATGATGGTGGTTTTGATAGTGATGGTGATTGTGATAATGATTGTGATAATGATGGTGGTTGTGATAGTGATGGTGGTTGTGATGATAATAATAAATTGTGATGATTATGAAATTTGGCAAATAGATAGTTTATAACCTGGATTAACATGTAGGACACTATTTATCCCTTTAGTATGATTCAGTGGGACAGTTACCGAACTGCACGCGGGCGAAGCCGCGGGCAACAGCTAGTAATCTATATTTGTTACGATCATTACAGAATAATATTGAAATTATCAGTACAAACAATTTAAGTATATTTAATCTCATTGAATGACTACTTCAAGAAAAGTCATTCAATGGGATTGATGAACGAAATAATATGATTTAAGTATTTATGTATTCCCGCGATCATGATGCTTGCAACAGCATCGAAATAATATCGGGAGCTCATAGAAAAAGAAAATCACGGATATTATCCCGTAAGTACTTTAAGTGTAGTGAAAAACCGTGAAAGTCTAAAACAGTGATTTATAAATTATGTTTTTTTAAATTATTATTTTTAACGTAATATGTTTTTTTTTTTATATTTTGTTCAACTTACAGCCTGTCACTATCCAGAAAATAGCAAAAAACGTAATAGCATTTGAATTCCACGGGAGACCCTGACATTCCTCCTTAAGAAGCTGGGCTAATTGCAATTTGCAACAGTACTTTGTCCCTCACACCTAGTTCCAGCCATCTCCTTTAACTTTGAACGCACTATGCATTAGTAAAATTAGTATGCGAAGACTGGCGTGTCATTATAACGCAATTAAAACTACTTAAGTGGAAGACGATGCTCAAATTAGCGTAGCAGGCTCTCAGAAAGCAATGTCGTAGGAAGACGTTTCAGTTTCTCCACTTCCGTAGGCGTGTTAAAAGCTTTTTAGTGCATTAAGTCATTTACTATCATTAGCCATTATTTTATTATGGACTTATTAATAGCTCATGGCACGTTTAACTGAGATGGTATGTACGTAGTATTGTACACCGAACGACGTATTTAGAATTTTTCAAGTTTTGCGATAAAACAAACTGGTTTTTAGACCAACTAATACAGTTCAAAGGAATAAAATGATGTTACTGTTTAACATTAAAGAAATAATTTCTAGTTAGAGTAGGTAATCGTGTTAGTATATTAAACATTTTTTTTAGTTTCAACTAAATGTGAGTCAGTTAAAGGCAACACCTTAATGGAAGATAATTTGGATTTGAAGGTTAGAAATCTTCAAAAAAATATACAGTGACAATTTTGTCAAAGTTTATTTTATACCAGCTTCTTTGTCCGCATTGAAGAAAAATACCCTATGGAACTCGGCAATAGTGTATGAGCTTCCTATTCATAAAAGAATTTTCAAAATCGGTTTAGTTGTTGCCGAGATCACCTCTTAAACTTACAAATTTACAACACTACTTTTTTTAAACTTATATTGTCACTTACGGGATATCTTCCGTGATTGTTAATTGTTTAACAGCGTCGAAATATCGGGAGCTCAATTAACAATCACGGAAGATATCCCGCTAAGTGCCAATATAATTTTAGTTTTAAACCGTGAAAGCTTAAAACACTACTATTTTTATAAAAAATTTTACCTCTTTAAAAAATGTCTCCTCTTTGTAAACCACATATTTATCCGAAGCAAATAATTACCTTTCTAACCCACCCTGTTTCAACAGAGAAGTCAAAGAAGGACCTATTTCATAAGAAAATGAATGTTTATGAAAGGTTCTAATTTTATTGTTTGGCTCTATTTATAATGTTGAACACCAAAAGTGTTTTGTACCTCATGATTAATGATTTTAATAATTCAAGGACTTATGAATGGGTAAACAGTTTGTTCTTAGAATTTGGGTGTCTAAACGAACTTAAAACAAAGGGGTTTGTTTTAGTAAAATATAATTAAATAGGTTCTGGGTAAGATCTTAAGAAAATTCAGTCAGTATGGCTTAGTCATATTGTTACTTCTCATAAGAGAAATTAACAAAAGTAATGTCTAGATTTTTCAAACATACAAATATTTAGGTATATATGAAGGTTTATTTTTATTTTTGTAATTATATTGAGTTCTAGTTGCAGTATAATGTTATGTGGTTTATTTTTGATAAAATTTTGAAATAATACATTTTTTTTATCCTTTACCTACTAAACCTAACACTATTTTTCTATTTTAGTGGATGAATAAAAAAAAATGCTTCATATTATGTACAGTAAGCGTTCTTAGGTGCAAAGGCACGCTAAGGATTGTATTGCTGTGAACGCACGGTCGAGCGACCGTGCGTCTGTATGTGTAAGTGGTCTCAATACAGTACGCACACCACAGCCACAGTGTTCGCCCAATCGCATGTCGCGCGTCACACTCCACGAAACATATGAATATATTTCCGTTTCTTTTATTATACACGCAGCAAACCTTATTTGTGTAGCGACCTGTTCCTACCATTGGATAGCTAAAATTCACGTTTATTTACCATGTGTTGATAGCTGTTGGGGTAATCAGTAGGATTCACGATCAAAGAGATCCGAGTTCGAATCCTGTTAACAACGTGTGGGGTTTTTGTTTCTTGGTAACATTAGTTATTGGTTCATTATTTATTTTTTATAAGAATAAGTTAAATATTAGTAAAAAAAAACATAGTATTATTATTCAACTATTTATTCATTATTTTAGCTGTTCGGTGTTGGAAGGTGGAAATAAAAAAGTCGTGGTGAATGATAACAAAAATGTTTATTCGTTTTATTTATTTATAAAATTAACAAACTTTCATGATAATTGTAACGTCACATTCCTACCTAGATGTAAAAAAGTTCTCTTGTAACCGATCATAAGATTTTTTATTGTATACGGTATACCCACTTACTTTCAATTCATAATAACATTAAGTAACAAGGAAAGGATATTCTAATCACACAAATGTAACATAATATAGTTGATACCCACTTATTATAGGTATCGGTAATCAGCAGAGTTTATTGAAAACTAATATAAATAATTTAGACTTTATGAATAGATTTTTTTGTGACGTCACAATAAATGTAACTCGTATTGAGGTTATAGTTTAAGTGTTCATTTTCCCGAAGAAAAGAAGATTGAAACTAAACCTCAATTTAAGATCATTAATATAATTACGGATAAGTTAATATTCACTAAATATTTTGTTACACATCTAATTAAAACTAAAGCATCTAGGGATTAATTTTGTAGCATGACATCTTCTAATACTAGAACTGTTGGCGCGTGGAGGAATAAAAGCCAGTTCTCCTGGCCCTGCTGCACTTATCCATCCCCATGATCCCCACATATTAACCTTAATTCGACATGAGTCTGTATTAGGGATTATGTTTTTGTCAGACCAGCAGAGTGTTATTCTTGCGCCATAAATGAAGCCTACCCTTTTGACTTTATTTAAAAAGTCAGTTTTTTGAGTCTTGTCATGGTAGTTTTCCAGTAAAAATCTAAATAATCCCGTGCGAAACGTAATCGTTCTTCTATAACTCTTTCTGTCAAGAAGGGCTTCTTAGCTGGTCTTCGTGATACAAGCCTTCAGCGTGGAGGGCACGGCGAACAGTTTGCGATGAGGTGTCAAATAATTCCACAAAGTGTCTCGTAAGTGTGAAACCATTTGTTTCTTATTCGCCAACCATATATTATGTCGTCGCTGCGCATCGATAATAAGCGACGGCTTTCCACTTTATTGTCGACTAGCAAGGCCTTTTGATCTGACTCACAGTATTCCTCTAAAACAAAAAACAAAAAAAATGATGTTAGGCAGCTATAATAAAATACTGAAGTTATAATTCACTCTGCATTTATAAATCCAATAATTAACACTAATTATTTATTTTTTATGCCTCATGATGGATTTAAAATAAATTTATTAATCCCTAAGTCACCAAATAAATAAACAATAACAAAATAGGCTTTAATTTTTAATAAAACTTTGTTACAATAATTGAGTGAATTTCTCAGGCGAAAAATTTACGCGTCTAGGCTGAAATCGCAGTGCTGCTTTACAGATAATGCAACGATTTTTTTTCTCAGAACTAAAGTGACATGAATCTAAATGAAGCCACTTAAATTATATTTATAAGACTATTACTTTTTATGAAAAAAATCGGTAAACGATGAATTATCAATTTCTGTGTCTTGTCCACAATCACTTTCATACACAGCATTTACCTCTCAGGAAGATAATCTCCAACATATATAGGAAAAAGTATTTTGATTGCGTTAAGTAATGATTGACCTACAATACGTTAATTAGTTTTGAATGTTTAGTTAATGAGTACATGTCAACGGTAGGTTTGTCCAAGCGAAATTACTAATTTCTATGGTCATTTTGTTTCACCGTCCTGAGCTTCCACCAATGAGCTTAAACGAACAATAAATCCCTGTTCGGCAAGAGACAGTCGTGCGCTTACGTGCAGTAAGAATGGTAGTGCACCATATCACCAGGTCTTTCCGCCAAAAATGTAAGTACGTGATTTCAGTTTACTCGGAACGAAATTTTGCAATTTCGGTGATCAGGTTTTAAGAGGATTTTTGCAAGAAATAAAGGTATCACTTTTATGCATGCTAAGTAGCCTTTGGTACACATTTAATATTATAGAAAATAATAGTCATAGCCTTGATAGTTTCTTGTAAAAAAAAAAAAAATAGCCACGTTTCCAATTTCTGTGGGGCAATTTCTGTGGTTTCCGTGGCATCTCATGGCCCACGGAAATTACACAACTCCACAGAAATTGTACCAATCAATTATTGTATTAATGTTAATGAAGATTTTTGAAAAGAATCAATACTTGTTATGCCGAAATTACTTTGACAGAACTAGGTCCTTAGCCCCTGACATTAAAATAAAATTGTATGACTATTTCCTGAAAAAGTCATTCAATTGAATTAACTGAACTTTGAGGGTTGCACCCTCCGGGAGCTCCTCCTGGAAGCCTCGATCGTGCAGGCCTGGGTGACATCACCAGCCAGACCTGCCGACGTCAACAATGAGGCAGGGTGGTTCCAGGAGGCCATGTCCGACATCTGCGACGTGCGCAGATATCAAGTCCCCAGCATCTCTTCGTGGGCCAGGGACCTGGCCCGCGAGGAGAGGCTGGGGACTCTCGACAGAGATCCGTGGGGGCGCCCTTACAAGATGGTGCGGGATAAACTCCGCACCTGGGCCCCCCTACTGACGCACAGTCTCCGGCCTGGGCTCGTGGAGGACATGGTGAGTACTCTGTTCCCTTCGCGAGGTTAACATCCCCCCCCACCTATGGCTCCGCCGCCTGCGATGCTGGAAGCGGACCAACAGGACGACGACGAAAACGCTCCGGAAGTGACTGGGGTAGACCTGCAAGTGTCGGTACGTAGCCTCAGTGTCAAAAATACCGCCCCGGGACCCGACGACTTGCCTGGCAAAGCCAGGGTCCTGGCCTCGGAGGCTCTCGGGCCCCGACTAGAGGGGCTCCTAAGCGCATGCTTGGAGAGAGGCCAGTTTCCGCTTCGTTGGAAGACGGGAAAGCTGGTCCTCATTCGGAAGCCAGGGTGCCCTGCGGAATCTCCGTCCGCATACGGGCCCGTGGTGCTGCTCGGTGAGGTAGGCAAGCTATTTGAAAGAGTAATTGCAAACCGCCTCGCCGAGCACCTTGCGGGGTCGGGGCCGGATCTTGCGGAACACCAGTTTGGTTTCCGCAAGGGGCACTCTACGGTGGACGCTATCATGCGCGTGAGAGCCCTCACGACGGGGGATGCGGTTTCCCGGGGTGGGGTTGTCCAGTGCCTTCAACACCATGCCCTGGAGCTGCATTAGGGAGGCACTCCGGTATCACCGGGTGCCGACCTACCTTCGTCGTGTGGTCGAATCGACTTTGAAGTACCTAGGACTCGTCTTCGACAGCCGGTGGAACTTCGTGGAGCACTTCCGACGTTTGGCCCCCAAACTGGAACGGACCGGGGCTGCCTTCAGGCGGCTCCTGCCCAACCTGGGGGGGGCAAACGCCTCCTGCCCAACCTGGGGGGGGGGGCAAACGCCTCCTACCGTAGGCTCTGCGCGGGAGTCGTGCGGTCCATGCACATGCAGTCGTGGCCGAGGGCCACGTGGTGGGCTTGTGGACGGTGGGCTATGGGCTAGCTCGCCGTCTGTCCGTCTCATGACAACAGACCGTGTCGACGGTGAGTCCGTGTTCCACGCGCGCCTCAAAGAGAGTCCGCAATAGGAAGGGGTCCACAAGAACCGATGCCTGCCGGGTTTGCGGGACTGTTCGAAAGAGATACCGTGGCCCCGGAACACAGAGGGCGATGAAGAAACATGAATGGGTTTTAGTCAGTAAAAGTAGTTAGTTAGTAAAAGTCTGAAAGTCCCTCCTGCTTCGCCCAGAGTGGAAGGAGTCATTTGATGATTTCCCATCCTCTTCATAGAAGTATAAAACATAATCAGTTCCTTGATTGCTAATTTTCTAAGACTGATTTATGCAACGTTGTATTTTTAGAAATGCTTATTAAAATAATCAAATCGTTTATTTGTGATACATGGGTTACATGCAGGTGTTCATTACATAATTACTACGATAATATATATATATATTAACGACGATATTCGTATTATATCAGTTTTTTCATGAAACCTTGTCTTTCTTAACATATTATTAAAAAACAATGTATATATAATAATTCACAATTTCGGTGCAACCGCAGAATTTCCGTGTCACCAATATAATTTCGGTGGCAATAATAAAATTTCTGTGGCTCGCCAATTTCGGTGGCCCAAATAACTCTCTAAGTAATTTAATTATAATATCCCCTTTCAGAAAATATATTTATAATGTGGATATGTTGCGCTTTATTATTAAAGTTTTTCAAAAAACCTGAAAATGAAAATGTCCATGGAAATTAGGTAAAAAATCGAGTTGTTGAAATTGACTCAATTCATAAATATAATACTCACATTAGTCCGGTTTCTTCAGATATTTGTGTTCTATTAAGACCACTTTTATGCAGCACAAAAATATTAGTCGCCCTCGCCTCAATATCAATATTTGCCTGCATTTTGAGAAATACCAACAACAATACCGCTATCTATTAAACCACACGTCACTAACCAAATTTAACACAACCAAACGACAACGTTCATTTCGATCAAGTAAAATATTCATAAAACTCAGGTTTACCTCACAGAAATATAAATTCTTGACTTATTTTTCTATGATCTACCTTCTTCTAACTTTATGAAATGTGTGAACAAAGCGAGAATATTTTTCTGTCCCATTACTTCCAATCAAGTAAACACTTACAAAAAGTCTAAAAGTAACTACGTCAGATTTGAACTCACGGCTTACTGATTCACTCTTAGATGTGGACGCGCCTAACCACTAGGCCATCTTGACTTATTTTTCAATGTTGAAATTTTGGACTACATTTACTTGTAGATGACAATGTCTATTTTCTTGAAAGTAGAAGGTCGTAAGTCAAACTAAACGTCAAGCTATTGCTTTGTGAGATTGCCTATCGACTTTTGGTCGACACTGTACCTACTCATCTCCCTTATAGATAAAAGTTTTATGTAAAATGTCATGATTCTGGACTCAATGCCACCCTATGGGCGTGCATTATCTATCAGTGACAAAAGTAGATAAATCAACAGGAAAAAAAGACAGCAACAGTAGTTTATACAAACATGATTTTCGCTTAAAAGGAATATGATTAAATATTGCAATAGATTATAGCAGGAACATTAATGATCAAGTGGCATTTTAGCGCGTAAGTAAAAGGATTACCAAAGCTTAAACCAATATTGTTATGGCTTATAAGGAAAAATATTTATCCCACTTAAATTACTTACGGGATAATTATTCGTGATTTTCTTTAACTCTCTCGCTCCTGCTCCCGATATATTGACGCTGTTGCAAGCATCATAATCGCGGGAATACACACGGATATTATCCCGTAAGTACTTTAAGTGTAGTGAAAAACCGTGAAAGTCTAAAACAATGAATAATAAATCCCCTAACGGGTCGAATTTTCAAAAATCAAGCTAAGAAGAAAAAGAAGCTAAATTTGGCTTAAACTAACATTGTTACCGTAAGCAGTGATGGCCTAGTGGTGTGACCATCGGACTACTAAAAGAAAGAAAGAAAGAAAAAATATTTATTTGCCGCAGGCACACGACATGCAAAACATCGGTACAAAGCTTATACTTAAGACGTTTAACATAATAATATAACAGAACCTTAGATCTAAGAACAGAACGTAACAGAAACAAGCAAAAAAAAAAAAGAAAGAAGTTGACAGCTAGCACGTCGTGAGTGCGACAAACAGGTGAAACCACTCAGCATGATGCTGTGCTATGGGGAGCCCACAGCACAGCGCGACTAAGTCATAGGTCTCATGTTCGAACCCAAGACACGCTCCTCTGATTTTTCGGATTCATGTGCGTACTGTATAATTGGGAATCAAACGAGCTTACCTGTTAAGCGAAGTCTTGATTCTAATTTTATGAGTGGCAATCTGAAAAATAATTATTATAACTTGGTAGTATTTCTAATCTACGTTACTTTCACACCGCGATTTTTAGAGAATTAAAAAAAGAATATTTTTAAGAATTGCAACATTCGTATGCTGTCTGAGTGTCAAGGCTGAATGTCAAGTCGCGAACTGTCACTTATTTTAGAGATCTTATCATTGGAACAATCTCTGTTTTATGTACAGAGTAGTTCCAAATACCCACATTCACTATGTTTTCCTGAAAGGTTAAAATTGAATTAGGTAGACTAATTATTGCAGCTTTGGGGCTGTTAGTGTTAACTATATTATAGCGGCGGGTGGGTAATTATTTTTCAGATTGCCACTCATAAAATTAGAATCAAGACTTCGCTTAACAGGTAAGCTCGTTTGATTCCCAATTTTACTTCGTGGCAATCTTTCAAATAATTATTATAACTTGGTAGATGTTCAGAGTTGGCTGCAATAATTAATTTATTAACTGATTAAAATGCAAGTAATTCTGAGTGTTGATTTGTGATAATTACATTGGACCTTCTTCTGTAAGAATATTAAAGCTTCAAGGATACTTTACAATAAATATATTACATTTTATAAAAATAACTTTGATAACCATGTAATCAACATTATGTCTGACTTCGTTGATGCCAGCTCTAATTTGAGCTGTTGTTTTGGTTGTATAGTGAGAGTTTAATTCTGGAGTTTAGATACCCCTTTCAATTGAAATCTGACAAACTTACGAATATTAGGGTTTGATGTATTTTAATAACTGTTTTGTTGTTCCAATGGGTTAAAGTTAGAGCTAGGAGAACAATCAATGTCTTTGTTTTCAAAATTTTCTCATATTATCAAACTATGACGAAATTAATGATGCTTTTGATAGATTGAGGCAATGATAGCCTCAGATCTCTCAGTAAGTAATTTTATAATTTGAAAGCCAGTTGTAGTGTTAGTATTTAATAGATGTGTCTGCAAATAAAAAAGGCTCATCAACTCCATTATTTAGTGTTGAATTATCTGGAAGTACTATCAAGGAATGCCACTGGCATTATTTTTATTCACTTAGGGCCTTTTGTTAAAATACTTGCAACAGAATAGTGCAACCAAGGCAATGTTTATTCACTTAGGGCCTTTTGTCAAAATACTTGCAACAGAAGAGTGCAACCAAGGCAAGTATAGAGCTCCATAGGTATATCGTCTCAAAAGGTGATTGTATAACTATAAAAAATTTAATGTAATGATTTTATGATCACATACAATGTCTAACTATTGTTCAATAGTAGAAGAGCCAGAGTCCATTCAAAACACTGTTTTTAATTAATATTACAACCAATTAATCAGAATCCAGAAATCTCTTCACTTTACAAATAGCACAAACTAGTTGCTTAAGAGCTTTGGAGCTAATCCGATTATTCCCAAAGGCGCCAAGCTCAAGCGTCAGAGCGTGCACTGCAGACCTTATGCAGCCGGTTTGCAGCCAAAGGGGCACAACTTTTTGCAACCTTCAGTTCCGTTAGAACTTCATAATAGTGGCATAAAAGCGCTACAGGAGCTGCAACTAATAATTAACACCACACTAAAGGTCTTGTGGCGCTTATTGAATGAATGACAGGTTTAACTGAACGAATAAAGGATCACTGATCATTCACCTCCTGTCTCTCATTTATTAAAATACATCTGTTGTTCCTGAGTCAAACATTAATGAATACAAATAAATAATAAGTGAAGGCATAGTGTTTTTGAGTGTTTTTGATTTCATATTTGAGTGACAGGATTCAGAGAGTTGATGTTAAAGGGGAAAGATCTCCCGGATCCGTAGTAAGAATGGGGGTACCCCAGGGCTCAATTCTTGGTCCATTTTTGTTTCTTATTTATATAAATGACTTGCCTTACCTCATAAAGGATAATCATGACATAGTATTGTTTGCAGACGACACTTCTCTTTTATTTAAACTCAAACGTCAGCAGTTAGTTGCGGATGATGTTAATAGCGCCCTGGCGAAAGTCGTTAATTGGTTTAATGTTAATAATCTACTCCTAAATGAGAAAAAAACTAAGTGTATTAAGTTTACGATACCCCATGTAAGACAAGTGGAAACTACTGTACTAATTAAGGATGAAGAGCTAAAAGCGGAAGATAGCACAGTCTTCTTAGGCATAACTTTGGATGCCAAGCTTCAGTGGGGCCCGCATATAGACAAACTGTCGAAGAAACTTAGCTCTGCAGCATTCGCCGTTAGAAGAATTCGTGATTTAACTGACTTAGAGACAGCCCGTTTAGTTTACTTTAGTTATTTCCATAGCGTGATGTCGTACGGTATTCTCTTGTGGGGCAATGCCGCCGATATTCAGACAATATTTGTTTTGCAAAAAAGGGCAATTCGTTCAATTTATAAATTAAGCCCCAGATACTCCCTCAGAGAAAAATTTAAAGAGACTAATATTCTTACTGTGCCCTCTCAGTTTATTTATGAAAACCTTTTGTACGCCCACAAAAATATTAATTTATTTAAAAAATACAGTGATATCCACAACATAAACACGAGGAACAAACACAAATTTGTTGTTCCTGCAACGAGGCTCAAAAAAATAGGAGGTACGTTCAGATGCCAATGTATACGCTTTTACAATAAACTTCCGAGCCAAATTCAAGCACTAAGCCTAAATAAATTCAAATCGTTTATAAAACGGAAGCTGTGCCTGAAAGCCTACTATCATGTTAATCACTATCTTGAAGATAAAAAAGCTTGGGATTAAGCTGCTCCAATGAAATTTGCTCTGTGAATGTCGAAATTTCGGACTTCGCTTGTTTATTATTGATTCCTTTCTTTTATACACTCTGACATTGAATTTTTTTTTGACATGTATTTTATTATTTTACTTTTATTTTTTTATTTTTTATTGTTTTATGTGGACATTTACTGATTTGACATGAATACTTATTTTTTTAAGTATTTTACTTTTTTATCATTGCGACATTTAATGATTTTTGTGTTTTTTTTTTTACTTACATTCATTTGAAAAGAATTTGTTATTAATTTTATTTGATTATTGTGAATGTGGGGACCATGTGGGTCACATTTTTATTTTTTGTTTGTTTTTTTCCCACAACTGTCTGGCAGTTTGAGTACTATAAGCGACCTTCCCAAATGTCCTTTCTTTGGTATTGTTCGTCGTTTCGTTGAGCTCCTTGAGTTATAAGTCGAGCTACACGTTAACTGACAAATGCTTGCACTGACTGGACAGGTCCACTCAAATCTGTATGGTTCTTTCTTCAAAAGACCATCTCAGACACTAATCTGCATAGTCCTCATGTGAATTGAGCAAGATTGTCTGGACTTTAAAAGAGACTATGACCTCTGAGTTTGTTTCGGCTGTTTCTTCTCAGAGTAGTCAGGTACGAAACACCGGCCCCATCTAGTTTTAAAAAATGACGTGTAAAAGTGTTTGTAAAAACCTACTTGCAAAATAAACATCATTTATCATTTATCATTTATCATTACATTTTGTATTATATGCAAGTAGCTAAAAACGCAGATCAGTTCATCGTGCATATAGTTGATATTATTGGAATATTTTCAACGCGCCTCAATAATTACCTCAGAATATCGTAAAATATGTAAAATATTATTATATAAATAATATTATATCACAAACCTACACGATATTGAAATTACATACTTGACTACATTTGTATTTAGTAAGGTGCTGGTTCTATATTTAGTTATATTGTACTACAAATTGTGATAAAAAACTCTAAATTTCTCAAGTAATGATAAATAATTGTCTTGTAAACATGGCGTCTATGAGAAGCAGCTTTAACTTGCAACTTCAACCTTAATACTTCCTCTCTGCGCGTCAAAGCGTTAAGTTTCACTCTTCTCAAGGCCCAAGTAATACCTGTGCCACTAATGCAGTTCAAGTCTATACAATCACTTTTATTTCGTACTTACTGCAGCTATCGAACCACACGAATGGTTATTTGTTTAGAGATCCGTAGAACTCGTTGAAAACCCTAAAATACGATGATTGTTTGTAGCTGCTTCTATATTTTTCGCTCTTTCAATTGTTTAACACTCATGTTTTCAGAATGCCTTTCAAAATCATACAAACTTATAATGAACAACAAAATCAACAAGAACTTTACAGCTGTCCATCTACGTGGGAAAAACATGGAGTGTTACACTGGCCGAACAAAAAAAAACAAAAAAATATAGTAAAAAATAGAAGATTCAACTCCACAACCAAAGGACTAAAATAAACTGAATTGTTAAAAAGGACCAACATTATGTCGTACGAAATTGCTAACAAGCAGTTGACAGAAATTTTAGATGGTACAACAACAGAACAGGAACCACTTAATTTTCAATTGATATTTTTTTTGTAAAAAAAAAAAAGATGCCACAGAACCCTGATGATTTTTCAATAAAAATAGCAGAATGTCTCCAAATGAGAAGGCAATGTTCATTACACTCCTGCTTCTATTGTGAAGCCTTATTGTCGCTATTAGTAAAACAGTCGGTCTAATTCCTACTTAAGTCTGCGCAAAAGTACAAATCACTTCTGCAATGACACTTTCAGTGGCAAAACAGCGATAAATATATCTTTTAAACAGTTCCGTTAAAAGTCTGCAATTAAAGTCACTATGCAGTTCTGAAGCGTACAGCAGTGGCAATAGAAGCTTTTTAGCGGCTATAAGCTTTAACATAAATGTTTTAACTCTCTTTTAAAGCTATAGATGGCAAATTGGTTGTAAAATGAACTCTTCTAAAACCTAGAGTGGCATATGGTTCAGTGTCTGCTACCCCTAGTGATATTTACAGCTATGAGCAGTTACGGAAGCAATAGTAGAACTTAAAACCACTTTCTGAACCCCTAAAGCGCTACTGAACAGCTAAAAGTTGCAAAATAGGCTGCTATTTCCACTAGTGTGCTAGTTGGGTGTCGTGAGAATTAAACTGAAGTATTTCCTATCAATAAGGCTCAGTCATTTTTTAAGGGTCTAGGTAGATCCTAGATCAAATATTATGGATATTAAAGTATTCACTCTATCATCACCAATTAATATAATTACATACAATTAATCAGAAAAGAAAGAGAAACCTCTTTATTACAGTGTGGATTAAACTGTTTTTATTATTAATTAGTACCTAATAGTACATAGTATAAATAAAGCTCAAAATTTTGCTAATGGTCTGATAGTCTTATGACTAAATATTATGAATGTTAAGGGATTCACTCCTTACTGGTAAAACAGAATTTGAGATGTAGTCAATTGGCTCGAAAAGGACGATTGAGGTATTTTCTCAAAACTGTTTGTATTTAAGTCTTAGAAACTGATTTCTGCTTAATACTTTTAGTCTGGTATATTTTGTACATTATGATTTCGTTTATAATTCATTTTTTAACCTATTGTTCCTATAATGATAGAAACAATATAAATAAAAACATTGTTATTATTATGTTTTCCCAGGCACCTTGTAAAGGAGCAATAAGTTTTTGCGGTTTCATAGTAGAAAAAGTATAACACTTAGAGGTCTGGTCTCCACGATAAATATTTGCTATATTAGTGTAATTTCCCAAACTATTTGAAATATTAGGTACTTCTACAAGAATCAGCAGTGTTTTCATGACAATGTCTTTCAAGTGTCTCGAACACTCCTGGTTTAATCATCTAGTAGTTCTAAAGAATTGACTAAATGTTGTGCAATTTGGTGGATGTGTGTTGACCATATTCAGTCAACATTGTGTAGGTAATTGGCAACATTGCCGCAATGTACCTACTGTCAATTGTTATGAATTTTAGTTGGATTTTATTAGCTCTATACGAAATGTATGGCATTTTATCTGTTGTTGTATCTGCACTTCCATGCACCCCCCCCCCCCCTTTTTGTTAGCTAGCTATTAAAGCCAATACTCCAATTGGTAGTGAAAACTGAAAATAAATGAAATTTCTTAGTTAAAATTTCTTTTTATGAGTTTGTATAAATCTCACAATAATGTCTGCCCATCCATCTTTTCGGGTATTTTAATTGTGATTTTAATTTTATGTTATGGTTCAATGTAGGTAGATGACATGCCAAATTATCTGTTGTTATTTGATAGGGATTAATTTGTTTTCAGCATGGTTCATTTTCTAGTAAGCTACAGCTGATTATAGGGGTCAACGCCCGGAACCAGAGGGCAATGAAGTTATGTTTTACTACTGTCTTCATAATAATTTTATTTCATTTCATTAATAGTTTTAAGGTTTATGTCAGCACTAATATGATTAAGAAAGGTGATTAATTATTATGGGTAAGGTTTAAGTGATTTTAAAATGCAATGCAATGCAGGAAAAAACTATCTGTCATGGGAACCCTTCCAAAAATACTCTTGGACATAAGGGGTACTTAAATGAATTGCATGATTAATATACCTACCCATAATTTAATATTGTATCTATGGATTGCTAGATAAAGCAATGGATTTTACTATTGGACATGTTATTTTAGATTGGGCTTATACATAATGATGATAAGAATATTATCTTTGTTCGAAGATGGGGGTGGGTTTAAATTTGCAATTTGATTTAAAACTAAAACAGGTTTAGTTGTTAATGTCATTTGTACATTGACAGGCTGTTAAGACCTCCAAACTTTGTAAGTCTATAACCCTTTTCCTCTCAATACTAATAGTTTTGAGTATTAGGACATTATGGTGTATAGATTTTGATAACAAATGGTTTCTTGAACCATTGTACTTAAACCAAGTACCCAGATCATTACTTTACAACTGGTATATAATATGGTTAAATCATTCCGGTACCATCCTTGATGTGTTCTCTTTTGGGGCTACTGGCTTAGCACTCCAGTATCTATTACTGTGTTCAGTCTTGAAAGATTCTTGTTAACGGGATACTTTTTTGGATGTTTGAATTTTATTGTGCTAGGCACAAACAGATTAATTGATTTTCTTGTTGTTGGTGATAAAATCCCTTTGGCTACATGTATTAATTGTTTGGAAATATACATAATAAGCTAAGAATATAACTATTGTCCTTATAGGTTTGGTGTTTCATTTCATTAAAGAAAATATAAATAATATTAATTTAATTTCGAGGTTGACACGGTGCTGATGAACATTTGTAGGTTGTGTTATGCAGTGTCATTCAAGCCATTCATCGGTTGCTTTGCTTATGATAACAGTACAAAAATTCGAAGACATGTGACATCTACCAATCCGCACTGGGCCCGCGTGGTGGATTATAGTCCATTCCCTCTCATAGAGAGGAGGCCGTGTCCCAGCAGTGGGAACATTATAGGCTGATGATGATGATGATGAACATCACATAACCTTGGTTCACCATATGTATAGTAGTGGAACAGAAGTCTGTCATAAGTGTCTGGAACATTTTCCATCAGCTGTTCTCTCATAGTATTAAGTAAACAAAGAATCTTGTTCTATTATTTGAATGAAAAGTGTTATGCTTAAATGTAAATATTACTTCATCACTGAAAGATCAGCCACAGGGTGCTTTCGATAATATCATACTTGACGTCGAAGCTTACACACATAGTGTGGATTATAACATGCTGTAAATATCTCGTATTTAGGCATGTAGAATAATAAATATCCTGTATAGTCTGGCATAACTTCCACCAAAATAGCATACATACACTTTTTGGGCTGGTGTTTACATTAGTTAAACGTATGTGTAACATTAATTTATACTTGATGTTCAAGCCAGCAATGATGTCACAATCTGTTTTCTGTTTTATTTTGTTTGTAAATGTATTACTAACATAGTTTGTAAGTATATTGTTACTAACACTGAGTCTTGTTGCTCAAAATAAATATATTATTATTATTAAAAGCACATTATATGGGTTTAACATGCTGTTAGTATCTCGTACTTAAGGATGTGTGGTCCTGACAAATGTATGTCAGCCAGCCAGCAACTTTACTCGCTGATGGGAATCCAGGCAAGGAATGGTTCCACATTCACTGCGAGAGTATAATGCATTTGCAAGGTTATAACACACACGGGATGTGCTAAGTTAAGCAGGGTCGTCTTACGACCTGCATGGTCATGGATATATAGCACAATTTTGTAATTACCTGATCAAGGTCACGAAAATGGGACATACCTGTCCTTTTGCCCGGCAATTTGGCTACGATGTCAATTAGATTTTCAGTGCTAGCATTGTTCAATAAATTTAGCTGGACACCACGTGTCACACTGATAGTTAACCATGCAGCTAGTAACATGAGGTGTTACTGGTCTTGAAAATGGCACTTACCTGTTGCTGGACCTGCCATTAGATTTTCAGTGTTAGCATCGTTCAATGACTCAGCTAAAGGATATCTCGTATCTCCACTGATAGCTTACCATCCAGCTAGTAACCAGTAGTAGTGTTACTGGGGTATCGCGTACCCACTGGAGGAAAAAGGCTTTAACGAGCTTACAACTCCCTTAGTGCTTCAATGAGCACTGTGGATATCGCGTATCCGGGGGTCATTTAAAGTCGGGCATCCAAGTTGTTGTCAGGAATACACTTTTCCTGCTTCATCTCTGATGTCTTCTGATAAATAATGTCCTTCCAATTTACGTCCCGGTAGCGAGCGTTATTTGTGAATGCTCGGATTTCTGTTTCGGGTTTACGATTTTCACTAAAGATGCACTTAGTACACTTCCTGTCACTCGACATTTTGTTATTTTGGTAAAATGTAATGTAAACTTAGTTTTAAATGAATAATTTGACGAGAAAGATTTTTTCTTGCGGTGTCGATAAGGCGCGGAAAAGAAAAGTGACAGTTCGCGACTTGACATTCAGCCTTGACACTCAGACAGCATACGAATGTTGCAATTCTTAAAAATATTCTTTTTTTAATTCTCTAAAAATCGCGGTGTGAAAGTAACGTAGATTAGCAATACTACCAAGTTATAATAATTATTTGAAAGATTGCCACGAAGTAAAATTATCACTTGCTTCGGTGAAGGAAAACATCGTGAGGAAACCAGCATGCCTGAGAGATATTTGTAAAGCCAAGTCAGGGCGGCATAAAAACTCTGACACCTAGGTTAGGTACTTTCAATACGATAAAGAAAACCATTAAGGAAAACAATTAAATATTGGAATACAATATAGGAGGAAAATTAATAATCAAGTGACATGTTACGACGTAATTAAAAGGATTACTAAGAAATCTTAATTACCAGATTAAATCAGATCCTGCTTAATTTGAAGTAATCAATCCATCAACCAAGATGTGACATATGTAATTCTATATTTATCAATACGATAAGCCGGAAATGACAAAGATATCTTGTTAATAAGCCCTAAATTATAATTACATATCTCAGGAGGAGGAAGTCTCTTATCCGAGTATTAGATATTTGCAGTATTTATAAGATAATTAGTTATAAAACAATATAGGTAGGTACTGCGATTGCCAATTATTTTTTATCATGATTGAAAGGCAAAGTTGTTGGCATATCATATTCACACAGCAATATTTGAGGGATTAATGTCCATTTAACGCAGATGATATTTTATAAAACAGGTTACAAGTTGTAATTCAAATAAAAATCCGGCCAAGTGCGAGTCGGACTCGCACGCGAATTATACTAACTTTATTTGTTTTTATATGGCACAATCTTTGAAAATTTCAAGTGTCTACCCATAATGATTCAAAAGATACAGCCCTGTGAGAGACGCAAGGACAAACAGCGGAGCCTTAGTAATAGGGTCCCGAGAAATTAGCATCTCTATTTGTGGTGGTTCAAACTTCGTTTGAAATCCTGTTAGAATAAAGTTCTAATCAGCTTGCACTACAAAGTGGTTGTTACGTCAGTCACTGCGGGCCGAATAGTGCGAAATGATTGTTTTTTTGCGATTTACAAAAAATCAATTGATTGGACTAAAAAATAAAACACTATGACACTAATATGTTACTTGTAGAATTATTTTCCAAAAAATCAGAATGATCGCATGTATTTTAGTATGGTTTTTCTCTTTAAAAAAAAGTTTTAGAGATAAGTTCGTGATTTTTTTTTATCGAGTAAAATTAGTTGTATTATGTTTTCAAAACACTATTGTACTAGCATATATCTTGAAGAAGATCATATATTTTTCTCGTTTTGTTTATTGCAGTGAATCAAATACTTTTTTGCATTATAAAACTCGCGTTTAGCTCCTGTAGTCCATCATATGCCATAAAATATCTACAACAAATGAAAAGTCTATTCTACCTCTTGTTTATGATCTGTCCAACGGCTTTCCTAGCTGTACGTGTCCCGATTTAATTTTATGAGATTTTGCGTTAAACTACGGTATACTTTATAGATTACACAGAGGATTTAGAAAGTTTTCAGTTCATAGATAGGATTAGAGTGGTGAGCAAGGGAAAATTATTTAATTTTGTTATTTGGTTTAGTTTTTATTTAGGTTATAGATTATAGTTTTCGTAGATTAGGAAGGTACTGTTTTTACCGAGACCGATACCGAGAGCAGCGGTGGCCCAGTGGTGGTGGCCCCGACTTACGAACAGTAAGTCGTGAGTTCGAACCCAGGCAAGGCGCATTACTTCGTGTAATTTGTTTCATCACCGCTACTCTCAAAACGGTGAAGGAAAACATCGTCAGGAAACCTAGTCCTAGAACCAAAAAATTCGAAGACATGTGACATCTACCAATCCGCACTGGGCCCGCGTGGTGGATTACAGTCCATTCCCTCTCACAGAGAGGAGGCCTGTGTCCCAGCAGTGGGAACATTAATAGGCTGATGATGATGATGATGATGTTTTTTCCTGAAAGTTTTTCAAATAGTCTCATCATTCTCTTGCCTTTATACTGTGGTATTTCCCTCTATATTATCGGCTCTCAGACGCGCGCACGTCCGTTCACTCCCGAAGCTCAAAGCTAACTAACTCTCGCGCCCAGAGACGACACAATGCTTCCCTCTCTTTCACTCACAGACACTAATATATTATACCAATTAATTTAGGATCAGCGCTGCATGTATTTTTCTTCCATACTTCTCAGTCGCCATCTCATCCGATACCTCCTTTGTTGCCATATCAACCTTTACACAGTCCATTCATCGTTTCTTTGGTCTTCCTCTATTCGTTTTTCAAACAGTCTGTAGGGTGTAGAGTCCAAAAACATTGTTTTCGCGCCGAAAATAGTGTCAAAAATAACATACACATTACATAGGTATATGTTTAAACTTACGCCTTTTTTATAATGTGGGTAGGCAGTACCTACAGAACGCCTCCTGTTACATTTTCCTTATTTTAAATTGCATTAAAAATATTTTAAGAAGCTCTCAAACCTCTTAATTTTTTTTTCAACACACTTGCTCATAAAATGGCTCTAATTTAACCGCAATTAGGCACATAATGACACCTGTAATCAAACTGTAACTTTCTATTGCTGCAGTGAGTCATAGGCTTTTTTTTATTGGTTGAGATGCTTGTTGCTTTGTTCTTAAAAAAGTTTCAATACAAAATAGATCGTGTTCAATAGTACAAATAAATTAATATACCTATTGCTTGCTCATTTCATGCAACTTCGTATATAAATATATAATTTCAACTTGTACGTTTTTAATAAGTAAAACTTTCACTCAAATATAACTTTGGTTTTTTCTGTAATAAAGAAAACTTTGAATGCCCCATTTGGTGCGTGGCTAAAACGCTATCCACGAAAAGCCAAAAAAAAGAAACCTCATTCTTTTAGTCTATGGCCAATCGCCATTGTTAGATGCGCACGCATAGGAAAACTGATTAATTTATCCCGCCATTGCGAAAAAATTCTCACAACTCATTTTCACTGTTGAAATTATAGTTATTTATTAATTAAAATGTCTACAAGTACTAGTTATGAAGAAAATGATTTATGTTGTACACCGCCCGATATAAGATGTGAAGCCCTTAACATTATGGAAACTTTACTACCTAAAAACTCCAAGGACAAAAATATCTATTATCTAATAAATAAAATGATTTTTAGTTTTATTTTCTTCACAAGTGTGTTGAAAAACGTCGTATGATACACTTTGTACCATAATGTACTATTATCTACACCCAAGCTATAAATCCTCTATAAAAGTATCTGAAACAGATAGCTTATTGCCAATAAACAGCCAGTGTCATAATAACCATAATATCATCCAAACGGGTGTTATAAACTTGTACTAAATTTCATTATGCAACTCATTCAAAAAAAGAACATTGTCATGCACGTGCGATTCACTTACCACAGCGCCGTAATTAAAAAAAACTTATAGGTTAATTCGAATTCACATGGTATCCCGCCATTTTTGTTCGATATTTGGATATTAGTATTGCATTATGTACTTTGTTGTTTACAAAAATGAGTGATACAAGCTTTGTGCATTTTAATAATTGTACAATCCAAAATGTAAATAATTATATTATTACCTATACATAGTTTGTTTGTATTAAATACTCAGCAATTATACTTTCCATGAATTTACATAGACTTCTTACAACACTACAACACCCTATGGTTTCAAAACATTTTAAACAAGACTATCTACATCCATGATATGAATTCTCCATTCATATTATGGATGTAGATAAAGTCTTGTATGCAACTGTACATAATTAGGTATTAAAACACTCATGTGATACTATTGTCACACTCGGCTTCGCCTCATATGATAAATTTAATACCTCTTATTATACAACAATTGCATAAATAACAATTTCAAGAGGCCACTGAAACACAAAAAGAGAGCATTTCCTTGCATTTGGTAAGGTTTAAGTAACAAAAGATAGATATATATTTTCGAATGGCATCTTCTTTCAAGTCAGTATAACGTTAAATCCAGTCTACGGACGGCTTAACAATGCTATCGCGATCTTCAACAATAGCCTCAAGATTAATAGATTTATCGACATTATCGATAGGCACTTATTTTATCGATTAAGTGCAGCATTAACGTCATTGGAAATTCGATAATGATCTTGGAATTAGTCCTCGCGTAGTAGGTATTAAACTGTTTTGGAAAGAGAACTCCGCTTTAATGGGCAGTAGAGTCCGATCAAATTTTGTATTCGCTTTTGGGGAGAACCATTTTCGGTCGTTTACAAAGTTTTCGTTTTCGATTTTGTTTCGAAAAAAAAAACCAGTACATTTCCGGCCGGACTCTACTGAACATTATTTTATAGTAGCTTTTGCACGCGGGTACGCTCCGGTTATGCACGGAAATTAACTCACGGGAACGTTTTAGTCTATAACACTTGGGAATAACGTATATAGCTTCCCATTAGTCTGAATCGGATCAGTACTTAGTTCCGAAGATTACCCCCTATATGCAAGCTTACAAAACTAATTTAACCTCTTTAAAATATTGGCATAAATATAGGTTCATGTTAAGGGCTATATATCCCTCAAATGGCTTAGCATGATCCTCCGTTACGCCTAAAATACTGCAGCATTAATTTTGAAATAAATATATGGTAAAGTTGAGGATTAATGTTAAGTCCTATGTGTGACAAAAACACGATTCCATAAACTTTTCTCGACCGAAAAAAAATCCAAAGTTACCTCCAAATCGAAAAATAAACCGCTGGTATTCAAAAAGTACTTCAAATTAGATCATGAAACTTTGCACACTAACTGAACTAACTGTAAAGCAGGTCTTATGTGTTTTATTTTTTAGTCCAATCAATAGATTTTTTGTAAATCGCAAAAACCACTCATTTCGCACTATTCGGCCGCAGTGACTGACGTAACAACCGCTTTGTAGTGCAAGCTGATTAGAACTTTATTCTAACATTATTTCAAACGAAGTTTGACCTCAAATAGAGTTGCTAATTTTAGGGTTAGAAGGGCCTTAATGTCTTGTATAAAGCAATACGCGGCAATAGAGTGTCCACTAAAAACTAGTCCAGTCATAGATTTCTCTTAGGACAAACAAGTTTTTCAAAATTACAACTTTGAGCATGTGTAGTGGCAAATTCGTGCACAATCATTGTTTTCAAAGAGCGATATAGTCTGCTATACACAAACTAAGCTCCAAAGTGTCATAGGTCAGGGTTCACGTATCAGAAACAAAAGCAACGTGTGCAATGCGCATGACACATTCAGCCAATGCCATCACCACTGAACCATGTTCGAAGCTAACACATGCATTGAACACTATCCAGCCACATTTGAGTGCTTATTGGCTTGTAGGTATTTGCAAGGCAGAGGGGCAATCGGACCAATCGGACAGTGATAGCGTCATCATGAACTACCAAAATGGTTATCGTTGTAAAACGTGCTTCCTGAATGATTTGTTTGCAAATAACAAATGAATGAAACTGTTTTTTTTTTTAAACAAGCTTCTAATAAAATGAAAAGAAGAAAATTTGGTTTTGCTATCAACATTCAACGCGTATACAAAGTTTCCTGTCCGTACTATTAATCGTGGAGAAGTTCTCTGGTGAAGAGGAGATCCTGGCTGCAGGTCTGTCATAAAAATGTATTGTCACCAGAACCAAAGGTGTGTGCAAAATTTCAGCTCAATCGGTTTGCAGGAACTGGTTTGAAATTCTTTTGCTAGATTTGACCAATACATACTAACTAACGAAACCAGTTAAATAAAAGCTTATAAATAATAATATAAAGCGTAGAAGTACAGTGGGAGCAGCGGTGGCCCAGTGGTGGCGGCCCCGACTTACGAACAGTAAGTCGTGGGTTCGAACCTAGTCAGGCGCATTACTTTGTGTAATTTATTTCATCACCGCTGCTCTAAAAACGGTGAAGGCAAACATCATGAGGAAACCGGCATGTCCTAGAACCAAAAAATTCGAAGACTTGTGACATCTACCAATCCGCACTGGGCCCGCGTGGTGGATTATAGCCCATTCCCTCTCATAGAGAGGAAGCCTGTGTCCCAGCAGTGGGAACATTAATAGGCTGATGATGATGATGATGATGAGAAGTACAGATCAACTTTTTATTGAAGCTGCAACAGTGTTAAGAGCATATCAACGCTTTTATAATTATAATTTAAAAACTTAACTTCATGCTCAACACAGGCTTAGTTTGAAGAAACTTTTCCGTTCTAGATAATTATAGAACACTGGACGAGTCCCACCAGTAACGAAGCTACATTACATTCTACTTTGTTTACAGTGTATCTACCTGCAAAATAAACTAGCGAACATTGTTCTCAATAGGGACGGAATGAATGAATGACATTCACTTTCAGGTCACGTTTGAAGGCCTGTTGATTTGGTGTATTATGTTTCTGTATATCTTATAAGTATATGTATTATGTTCACGTTTTTGTCATTTGAGGTGAGTGTAGCGAGACAAATGCGGGAGAAAAGATTGGTGGTTTTAGAAACTAGCTGTTGCTCGCTGAAACTTCGGTCGCATACTAACTTCAATCCCTAGTCGGGGAAAGAGTTTCGGAAAATCTTTTCTTAGTGAGTACAACTGGGAACTCTCAGAAGAACATTTCTTCTTTTTATCCTATACTATCTGTCTTCAGTCGGTCAGGCTGTTTGTCGACTTAGTCAGTTTGTCTCACAATTGCTTACTGCTAGCTCCATTTTCTTTTTTTCGTTTCGACTTTACATCCATACTTGTTATAATCTGGGGTCCAGTTAGTGGCCACACTTGCTGCGGCGTCAGAGGCGTTGTTTAAATCGTTAAGGAGAACGGATACCTGAGCTACTCCAGCAGGAGTGACATTGTCTGATTTAGGGCGCCGCACTCGCACTTGGTGTTGGAAGAATCGATAATACTGGTGGAGGAATCGGTAGGTTATTCCATTAATTTACACTGCTAGCTTTAAATAAATGAATGATAACTTACTATTCTAGCTTTGTAAATTTTATCAGGAACGACATTGTTTTAATTAGCCATCTCTCCCTTAACTCCAACATTCCCTACATGGAAATATTTGCATGATACTTTATTATATTTGCTTTACTTAAGTCTTGTTTGCCGCTCATTTTATTTACACGAAGCAATATTACGAACAAATGCAACAGCAATGTGTAGCTAACACAAAACAAAGCAATACAACATCTACGAGTAATACATAAAAAGAAACTTAGTCACATACGAGAACACGGCGTAATACATTGTTCGTGGAAACTGAAATAGAATTCCCAGTCGGTGAAGTTTTTAATTCAATTATATGACTGTGAGCAGCCATCCTCGGAAATGTTTAAACACCGCTCGGTGTCGCATTTAGCTGACATAAAACTCATTTAATGTTAAATAGATTGTTGCTGTTATCAATCGATCAGGTATCGTTGTGATTGATAGACTGCGTTGGGTTGATTGATTGCTTATCGTAGCTATTAGATAGATATAGCCTTACCCCTCTGTATGCAGTCCAAGCTAGAAGTATTCCTCAAGTCATATTTACCCTCTTCAAGTCATCGCTTAATCTGGCAGGGGTAGTATAGGAAACTTATGCTGCATTTGACGACTACAGTCGTCCATTCCAGGAGTAACCTAATCCATCTTCTTACTTAGCATATTTTAATAAAATAAACTATTTAAATCTACATCTTTCAATGTCACAAAGATTGATCACAAAATCATTTTCTCGCAACTATATTAAAGTTTTATATGGAAACGTTTAGGCTCCACTCTTATGACGCATTTACCTTCATATGTCGCATCCTTGCCTCCATTATTTCATCCTAGACAGGCGTCCTAAACCTTTTCTTTATTGTCTCCCTTCCTTTTTTTCGCAGACCGAACAAGATTTTCACTTAAATCACAGAGTTGTCCCGATAAACGAATATTTATGTAAATGCAGGCGTTTCCCGGCGACCGCATAAAATTGTACGATATTCCACACGATCTCTGCACAATTTCTCATTGCAGAGTCGTTTATGTCGGGAAAAGGCGGCCGGGGTTCGATTCCCGTTGGACAATTTGTTTTGTCTTGTTAGCGCTTTGGGATATAGCTTTTTGGAACCTGTTTGTTAAAAATTATCTGGGGACGAAAAAAGAACCCGAAATTATTTCGCATGGGAAGTAACTAGCGACGCAGAAAATGCTGAAAAGTTTTCCGTAAAGATTGTATGTTACTGTCAATATGAGAAAGATATTATTAAAGTGCACTGGAAAGACTGTCTCTGTCGAAATATGGATCTTGATAAATGTAGAACGAACCCACCAACCATGTCATGAACTAAAACAAAATTCGACATTCGACAGCCCATAAAGATACAACATTTTCAAATAAAATTCAAGGCATGCAAGCGAAAAATACGTAAATACTCTTGCAACTCACCTTAACGTGAAACATTTTTGCGAAGTGCAATATTTCACACCTTAAGTAGCTGGGTGCGGGTGCTATACGAAAGAAAACCAAGTTATTTTAAAGAGACTAGACATTAAGCTAGCTATCCAAAAACGCTTAGCCTGAAGCACAGTAGAGGATTTTGTGTAATGGAATGGGTAAAACGTAAAATAGGTTTATTAATTCTCTTAACCACGTAATTTGAATATAGTCCTGTTATGAAATGATTTGATTTATGATTTAACAGGGTGACGTAATTTATGTGACTTTGTATCTCATGAAAGCGAGTTTTGGATGAGAGTTTTTATCCTCGAAGAACAATCACCTGGGAAATTCCCGAACTAATAGATCTCTATTAGTTTTTATCTCAAACTAGCTTATGCCCGCGGCTTCGCCCGCGTGTAGTTCGGGAATTTCCCAGGTGATCGTTCTTCCAGGATGGTATTCCGTAAGGAACTCGTGGCTAAATAATAACAGCCGCTCGGGTCGATCGTTAGGTTAAGCCGTGCTTGCCTAGGTTGGTCTGTAGATGGGTGACCACCCATTACATACCGAGTTTACTCCGTGCCTCGGAAAGCACGTTAAGCCATTGGTCCCGGCTGTCATTTGTAGATCTTTGACAGTCGTTAGGTACTCAGAGGCCCAAAAAGTCTGACAACCAGTCTTACCAAGGGGTATCGTATTACCCGGTACTAACTGGGTTGTGGAGGTCAAATAGGCAGTCGTTCCATGTAAAATACTGGTATTCAGCTGCATCCGGTAAAGCTGGAAGCCGACCCCAACAAATTTGGGAAAAGGCTAGGCAGATGATGATCGTTCTTCCTGGATAAAAACTCTCATCCTATGTGTAGTTTAGAGCCTGGATTACCAGGTTATAAACTATCTGTGTGCCACATTGTAACATATCTACTTGCTCCTATTAAATAAAGGGATAAGCAGACTTGTTCAATTAAAATGTAATTAGGGAAAAATATTTACATCGGAGATAAAAAATACAGCCAATTATAGAAAAACCTACCTAGCACGCACTCTAGGATAGAAAGTAGTAGTTTTATAGTTCACGCACTTTAAATTGGTGGCGAATCAGTTCAGCACTGTAGGAACGGGAACAGGCGTTAGGGTAGCAGGTCAGTTTTCAGGGCCACTTCGAGGATCAGCTTCGGGAAACCTCTGCTGGAAGGGCGTTGTGCTGTTCCAAGAGTCATGCACTAGGTCAGCTCTGTAGGAAGGCAGTGTAGATCTCAGGACCAGACGTCAGGATAGCTTTGCGAGACAAGTAGCAAGTCAAGCACGAAGACAGAAGACACTTCTGAAGATCGGGAGCAGAGGTCACAGGTCACGTAGACAGGTTCCCAAGATCGGAAGTAGAGGCACCAGGCGGAATCTTAAGCGGGATCCCCTGGGTAATATAAGAATGTAGCAGCAAAAGCCAAACTGTTTTCTGATGCTTATGATATCAGATCCAAGAGTAGACTGCTTCCAGCCGTTCGTAAGCTCGTTTTCCAAAGTAGTCTTCCTTTTTCAGTTTTCAAATATTAGTTTTCGAACCGATGACTATTACCACTACGTCTCATACTACCTTTGAAAAAATATATTTGGATTTAGTTGGACCCCTTGATAGGGATTGTAATAACCATTCATATATTCTAACACTACAATGTGAGCTGTCAAAATATGTATGTGCGTTCCCTTTGGTTTCTAAAACGTCAGAAGAAGTCGCACGGGTGTTCGTGAACAACTTTATTCTCCAACACGGCATTCCAAGAGAGGTTGCTACCGATCGAGTGTGGCCATCATCTCATCTGACAAGTGTAGTCGGCCAGGGCAAATCCACGAGTGCGTAAAGAATTTTATAAATATTATTTAATATTAAGTTATTTAGTAAACAATCGTAATTATCTACAAAATATAATGGCTAAACACATATTGACAAAAATAATTTAAATTTTACAAACCAAAAAAACATAAAGGCAAATAAAAAATAACTGACAGTTTAACAATTTGACGCTTGACGCTTAATATTTTATTTCAGCTATTTTTAAGTAAATGAATCGTATTTAGATCGATTTGCTGAGTGTAGATATATAAACAAATAAAAAGGATGATCAATAGTATTTATTATGAATGGTGAATATGAAGTGTAAGTATAGCATAATACTATTTCATCCAAATCCGTTCAGTAGTTTTTGCGTGAAAGAGTAACAAACATCTATCCATCCTCACAAATTTTCGCATTTATAATATTAGTAGGATAGGATTGAAAGCTTTATCTTACAGAATGTGTTCGAATGTTTTCCTTTGATAAATAAAACGACCCCTTTCGACTGAAGAGTCCCGTGTATTTTATCTTTAACATAAATGAAACAGCATTCTTATCATTATTGCTTCGTATTTCACAGCTATGGTTTAAGTGATTCTCAATTCTTCAGGTCTATCAAATTGCCGAGTAAATGGCTGTCTCCTAAAATTAGAACGACTGTTCTAAAATGGGACTCTGTCACTGTCAAAAGTTATAATTGCGTGCGAAAGTTTACGCCACCATTTGGAAATTGCCAAAAGCTTCTCTACACAGGGTGTTAATTTGCATTATGGTCATAATTGGTGTATTAACTGCTTAAATTCAATATAATATTTTTTAAATCGTTGCTACTGTCTGTTTAAATTAGTTCTGGGGCCCATTAAAGCTAGTCACTCTCAATTCAGGAGCTGGGTAAAGACTGCAAAAAAAAACATTAACATTTTTAAGATTTCCGTTTCTCAGCAGCTTAGTGCCGTTTAAGCGCAGAATGTCCAATTCGCAAAATCTCCAGCGATCGAAAATTTTCCAATTCGCAAAATGTCCAGTTCGCAAAATGTCCATTTTGCAAAATGTCAAATTCGCAAAATGTCCAATTTGCAAAAAGTCCAATCCGGAAAATGTCAAATTCGCAATATGTCCAGCGGTCGAAAAAGTTCCAATTCGCAAAATGTCCAGTTCCCAAAATGTCCATTTCGTAAAATGTCCAATTCGCAAAATGTCCAGCTGTCGAAAAATTTCCAATTCGCAAAATGTCCAGTTCGCAAATCTCCATTTCGCAAAATGTCCAATTCGCAAAATGTCCAATTCACAAAATGTTCAATCCGGAAAATGTCAAATTCGCTAAATGTCTAGTTCCCAAAATGTCCATTTCGTAAAATGTCCAATTCGCAAAATGTCCACGTTTAGCCTCTATAAATATGGCCGAAGTCTGGATTTGTGCCCGGTTGATGACTATGGGCTAGCCGCTAGACAATTAGATACATGTAACTTAAACATAACTGGCGAAATGTAGTGTCCTAGCGGTACACCCACAGTATTCATACGCACTTTGTATAGCACCTTCTCTAAAATGACTATGTTCTCTTTCTTTTTCCGTTCACGATTAATTCCAACCGGTAATTAAATGTAAACCAGTTCATGATCCCCAAGTTCAATTGAGGCATATAAGTTCAAGCCAATTAATTGTTCGAACCAGCGGACTACCGTGCAATACGTCCCGATAATGGTTTGTTAACAAGCTGATAACTTGTGTTTAACAATCTGGCTACAACTCTAACTGGATTATAGACTAGGCTCCTAATCTCAGTTTAAGTAAGAACAAATCTACGTAACTAAAATTTGACCAGAAATTATACTAGGCTGAAGATTAGGTACGGTTTGAATCACAACTTCGCATTTATCGGGTTTTGTTCGAGAATTTGTTTGGATTTCAATTTTAACATTCAAAGTTTCTCATTCCGATACGCACCTGTAAGGTGTTTTTTAGGGTTCCGTACCCGAAAGGTAATCAACGGGACCTATTACTAAACCTCCGCTGTTCATCCGTCCGTCCTTCAGTCAGCGGGCTGTATCTCATGATCCGTAATAGGTTACTGTTACTGTTAGCCTAAGTCATCCAACTGCTGGGCAAAGGTCAGTCTCCTCATAACTTCCATATCCTTCGATCCAGGGTCAATGTGGACCACTTATCGTTGGTTTTGTCCAGCTCGTTTTGCTATCTCCTAGGCTAGGTAATAGGTAGACAGTTGAAATATTCTCAGAATGTGCATTTTGTTGCCGCTGTGACATGACAACCAATAATTAAAATTAATTAAAAATAAAAGGGTCACTTTCTACGGTGGTACGGAACCCTTCATGCGCGAGTAGAACTCGCACTGGCTACACGATACCTAACAAATGCTTGCACTGACTGGACAGGTCCACTCAAATCTGTGTGGTTCTTTCTTCAAAAGACCACGTCAGACACTAATCTGCATTGTTCTCATGTGAATTGATCAAGATTATGTTTGGACTTCAAAAGAGACTATGACGTATGAGTTTGTTACGGCTGTTTCTTCTCAGAGTAGTCAGGTACGAAACACCGGCCCCATCTAAATAAAAAAAAAAACCGGCCAAGTGCGAGTCGGACTCGCGCACGAAGGGTTCCGTACCAATTATTATAAAAAAAATCACGTTTGTTGTATGGGAGCCCCCCTTAAATATTAATTTTATTCTGTTTTTAGTATTTGTTGTTATAGCGGCAACAGAAATACATCATCTGTGAAAATTTCAACTGTCTAGCTGTCACGGTTCATGAGATACAGCCTGGTGACAGACAGACGGACAGACGGACAGACGGACAGACAGACGGACAGACAGCGAAGTCTTAGTTATAGGGTTCCTTTTTTACCCTTTGGGTACGGAACCCTAAAAATGACGTGTAAAAGTGTTTGTAAAAACCTACTTGCAAAAAATAAACATCATTTCATTTCACTTCGTCGGGTTTTTTTGGGTAGGAACTTTTAAGTATTCATGTTAATGTCTTGCTTTAGGACTCCAGCTACGTCAATGTTAAACTTCATCAAAATCGGTGCAGTAGTTTTATAATGTCATCCTGGCATATCTTACCAAAAAATTACCATTATTCGTTTGGACTAAACGGTTTATACCAATTCAAAAAGTTATTGAAACCACTCAGTGCTAAAACAAGTTAGTAGTAACTTGAAGTAAAGTCTACAAAACAGTATTTGCATTGGGATAGCTAAATAGTAAGTACGAGGAGGAAGTATAGGAGACGTGCAGAGGTTAAAAGTTTTCGCTCCCAGTTAGTGTTGACTCAGCGGAGATCGGGATGTGAGGAGATTGTAACTTTTGACGCATGCCCATGTTTACTTTGAAAACAAATCTGGCGTGGATACGTTTGTGTTGTCAGTTGCTATCTTCGTTTTAATAAATCATCATCTGCCTAGCCTTTTCCCAACTATGTTGGCACTGTTTTAAGCTTTCACGGTTTAAAACTAAAATTATATTGTCACTTACGGGATATCTTCCGTGATTGTTCATAGTTTTGAGCTCCCGATATTTCGACGTTGTTGCAATGTTCGCGGGTTAACTGGAGAATGCCGGTGGATTGAAAATAAATCGTTAGGAGCAGACAAAACGCAATCGCGGAAGATATCCCGTAAGTGACAATATAATTTTATGTTGGGATTGGTTTCCCGTCTAACCGGTTGCGGCTTAATTCAGACTTTTCACAGATCGCTGACCTCCACAACCCAGTTCATCATCATCATCATCAGCCTATTAATGTTCCCACTGCTGGGACACAGGCCTCCTATCTATGAGAGGGACAACCCAGTTAGTGCTGGGTAATACTGGTAAGACTGGTTTTCAGACTTTCGGGCCACTGAATAACTGTGACGACTGTCAAAGACAGCAGGGACCACTGGCTTAACGGGCTTTACGAAGCACGGAGGAAACTCAGTATGTTATGGGTGATCACCCATCCACGGACCAACCTAGGCAAGCGCAGCTTAACCTAAAGATCGATCTGAGTGGCTGTTATTGTTTAGCCACGAGCTCCTCGTTCTTTGTTTTAATAACATGTCGACCATACAGTTTTCAATGACTGGCCAAATTTTCAGAAATTGTTTAGAATCGATAATATTATCGATATACTCACTGAAAAAAAAAAACATTATCTATACTAATATTATAAAGAGGAAAACTTTGTTTGTTTGTTTGTTTGTAATGAATAGGCTCAAAAACTACTGGACCGATTTAAAAAATTCTATCACCCTTCGAAAGCTACATTATCCACGAGTAACATAGGCTATATTTTATCCCCATACTCCCACGGGAACGGGAACTACGCGGGTGAAACCGCGGGACGTCCGCTAGTTTTTAATAAAATTTCATTCCTGCCCACCACTAAAAAGCAAAATTGTGGATATTACAACAGCACAATTCATACATTTGGCGGTGCATGCACGCACACAAGTGCATTGATTGGGAACTAGGTTAATGATTTAGGAAATTTTTAGGATACTTTCAAATGAAACTTATTATTTTATTTTATATTTTTCGACAATAATATTTAAAATGCACTTTTGGTTTGATATCTTGATCTTAATTTTAAATTTTGGCTAGTCGTTGAAAACTAATCCTGTATAACGTACAACCGAACGGTAAAATCAATATACAATCAATTTTGTTTCTGGCTGAGGCGACTAATTACGTTGACTTCAAGAACAATTGTATGTATCCCCCCTAGCGTACCTATCGGGCACTATCTTTCCTCTTATCTTATCTTATGATATTAATTACTAATATAAAAGATGCGGAAGTGGGTGACCACCCATTACATACCGAGTTTCCTCCGTGCAGAATCTCTCGGAAAGCACGTTAAGCAGTTGGTCCCGGCTGTCATTTGTGATCTTTGACAGTCGTTACAGGTAGTCAGTGGCCCAAAAAGTCTGACAACCAGTCTTACCAAGGGGTATCGTATTACCCAGTACTAACTGGGTTGTGGAGGTCAGATAGGCAGTCGCTCCATGTGAAATACTGGTATTCAGCTGCATCCGGTTAGACTGGAAGCCGACCCCAATAAAACTTGGGAAAAGGCTAGGCAGATGATGATGATAAAAGATGCGGAAGTTTATAAGGAAGGATGGATGGCTGTTTGTTACTCTCTTCAGAAAAACTACAGAACGGATTTAACTAAAAAATATATATACTTTACCGTAATGAGCTATTATTACGGTAAAGTTTATTTTTTACATCCGAATAACACATGGGCATAATTTATAAAGTCATTGTGCAAAAAAAATATTAACGTGGGTAAAAACCGCGGGCGGAAGCTAGTCCTTAATAAAATGTTCACTCACTTGACTGAACGAATCGTCGCAACAAACACGTTCACACGTTGAGTTTAAGTTATCTTACTAACGTATAAAAAACAGCGTACCTACTCTTGGTGTTTGTAGAATATCTTCTAATCCGTGGTCTCCATAGTACCCACTAAATAAGAAAAGATGCTGTCCATAAAAATGACAAACAGCCCCAACAAAGTCTACTAAAGTCAGCATCAAAAGCTTGCGTTTAAAGAGAGCTCCGGATAAACGTCAAATACTACCCAATGAGATTGGAGAGAATCTCTTTATTTCACCACGAAACCGTGGTAGTACTTACTAACGAAATTCAATTACTGACGACAAAGAGTAAAAATATTCTTTTCCCAGTCTGAGAGGGAATAAAATAAAATGGTGTCTAACTACGGGTAGGTATTCAATAGCGGATACGGCTGTCCGAGTCGTGACTCGTGACACGAATTGTAGAACATTTTTCCGATACGAGTATGAAAGTGAGTGCAATGGAATTTAATCAGGAATGGAGAGGATAATCCCGTTTATTTGACTATTGTTAGCGTGTTTTATGCATGTGGAATGAGCTCACGAAAATGGATTTAGTATTCATTCGCACGAATGCGGAGTTTTTTTTTTTTGTTTTTTTTACTGCTTTCATTAGTGTTCATTGTGCTGTTTTTATCAATATTTTATGCCCATAAAATATTTAAAAATGTTGTACAGAATAATATACAGCTTTGTACTAACACGTTCACAACTTTAAATCTGACGACATTTCCTGCCAAGCCTTTTCCCAACTAGGTTGACTTTCAGTCTCTGACCTATACAACCACTGATGCGGGTACCATATCCCTTGGCAATACTGGTCATCAGACTTTTGTGACCTTTACGACCCAGTATCTGGGTAATACCATATCCCTTGGTAAGACTGGTCATCAGAATTTTGTGACCTTTACAACCCAGTATCTGGGTAATACCATATCCCTTGGTAAGACTGGTCATCAGAATTTTGTGACCTTTACAACCCAGTATCTGGGTAATACCATATCCCTTGGTAAGACTTGTCATCAGACTTTTGTGACCTTTACAACCCAGTATCTGGGTAATACCATATCCCTTGGTAAGACTGGTCATCAGAATTTTGTGACCTTTACAACCCAGTATCTGGGTAATACCATATCCCTTGGTAAGACTGGTCATCAGACTTTTGTGACCTTTACAACCCAGTATCTGGATAATACCATATCCCTTGGTAAGACTGGCCATCAGACTTGGAATTTCGGAACGCGTAAATAGCTGAACCTACAAAATCGATGCTTTATAAACAACATTTCCAGGCCCTAAAAATGTTATTCAAGAGAATTCTTATTAAAATTTAGTCGCATTAAAAATGTAAACTAAACTCGCCTTCCTGCTTATCCTGGTACCCTTGAGCGGTAATTAGATACTTGCGAGGGTTCAAAAGGTACACGTCTCAAAGTTCTAGGGAAAGCGACTAATTAGGGGCATTTCATGCTAGTCTGTCGTTAAAAAGAGTCGGAGTACCCTCGAAGCGACAGCAACATAGATGCATAGAAGCGAAGTGATTATACTTATATTGCCTGAAATATTTTAGACTGCCTTATTGGCCTCGTGGTCGCAATCGCGACTGTTGAGCATGAGGTCCTAGGTTCGATTCCCGGGTCGGGCATGTTTTTATTGGGTTTTTCCATGACGAATTTCTTAGTAGCAGCTACGGAGTCAGGATTTGTGCCCGGTTGATGGCAATAGGCTCGACCCCTATTTAAAAATAAAACAAAACTTCCCGTGGTACTACTAAATCGCTTGGTAGTACTACGGGATTTTTTTTATATGGCGTTTATTGGCCGGTGGTACCACCACTGGTACCAATAAACGCGCGAAATTCATACAATATACAGTCTGACGCTGCAAATTGCCAAAGAACGTAAGCAAAATGAATGCGAGCTACCCTGGTATTTCCCCATTATGATTCACAGCTTCAAAACAACTGCCCTCACGGCCATTAAGTAAAAGCACTTCATTTTCTTCATCTTTGATAGTAAGAGACCATCTCTGATTTACCACAGTGCACGGTGTGACTAACGCGACACTTCAGTATGAATATTACATTTTATTTTAACTTTAAAGTAAGTACCAGCAAAAACTTAGGTACCTTGTACTACTACTCTCAAGGTGTCTCAAGAGAGCACTGAATTTGTAATAGTTGTCGTACCTAGCACTTGTTTTTTATACGATACTTTTTAGACTAGTTTTTTCTCGTGACTTCGTTCACTTGAATGTCGGAAATTACGCAACGGATACTATCTACGTTATTAAAAACTATACCTACTTTCTACTAACTTAGGTCTACCAAAAGTACAAAACCTGTGTGCTAAAATTCATCAGAATCCGTTCAGCCGTTTAAGTGCGAAAAGCGCGATACATGCAGGCACACAGAGCTACTTTCACATTTATTATATGTATCAGTATGGATACACACGTTTAAAATCATCTGGGAGCTACTTGTTACGAATTTCACAATTTATCCATTCCCTCAAGTGTGAGTAAATCAAACCGAAATAAATACGTCTCAAAATTTCAAAAGCAGAAAAGCTTGTAAAGACACGTTCGGATTCTTAGTGTTCACAAATCTCAACCAACGTGTCTTGGTTTTCACGCGGCTGCGGGTAAGACGGCGAAAATATAAACGAGACAGTCTTTAAAGGTTTTAAACCAACAGCTCCTAGAAGATGGTACATGTTTCTTTTTTATTACATCAAGGTAAAGTTAAAAATAGGTGAGGAGTAAATGGAATGGACGATGTTAAATGGAAGGTCTTAAATAAGAAGGTTGTACATTAAAAATGAAAAGATGTTATGAAAACTATGCTTTCAGTTTAACCGTGTTTTTGGTAAGTGGTCAGGGTAAATCTATCAAAAATAATGTTCAACATTAATACAAATTAACATTTTGTCTTATAAAACAAAGAATTAAATAACTATAAGTTGGATTAATCTACGAGTGAAACACATTTACCCAGTATATTTACTGTTACAAGATACTTTAAGGTTCAATGATTGTCCGGGGTTGCGGGACAGTTCGAAAGAGATACCGCGGCCCCGGAACACAAAGGCCGATGAAGGAACATGGATGGGTTTTAGTCAGTAAAAGTCTGACACTCCCTCCTGCTCCGCCCAGAGCGGGAGGAGTTATTTGATGATTCCCATCCGAAAAAAAAAAAAAAAGGTTCAATGATTGTACCACACTAGGCCGTTCGATATTATTGAAACTGCTTGTATGAATAATAGTATCTCTGTGTATAAATACATAGGTATACCAGATAAATATTTGCACAACCAGCTATGCTGAAACTTGAGGACTTGCCTATGCAGTGCGATTGCTGACATAAGGAACTTGACCGTTATCCAGATCACAGATCAGACAAATACTAGGAAAATCGTGCTAAAAGCTTGGGATTTGACTTGAACCCAATTCTTGGAAAAGCTACGTCATTTACCTACGTACAGCATTATTGAGGAAGTGCATGTAGAATTAACCTACCTATACCTATGTAAATTCTCCGTGGTGGTGACTGCCAGCGCCTAAACCTCGTATAGCTGTTTGGTTTTCGAACGATACGTCAAGTTTAAGTGCGTCTGATTACCGATGGGCTAATATTGTCAAAGCTTTTATGAGCTGGTGAGGTGTCTTCAGACCAAAAAAGCGTCATAATATTCTTCAATATTGATAAATATCATCTCCTTACAACAAAGAATAAGCCAGCTTATCAACAAAAGCAGAATGAACGAGCAAAAACGTGTAAAGTGTTCATCATTACCCCGCAAGACGACATTGAATAATTCTTGGTCCCGGGCAATCAATCAGGGGATTATAGCCTAGGCAACTCTAATGTCAACGTTATTAATAAAACTGCTGGATTAGCCCTTAATTCACGATCACAAGATAAATGTGTCAAAGTAGAGGAAAATGTTTTAGTTTGTTTTATGTTTGGGTACATCTGTAGGTTAGAGGTAAGCTTTAAATCTGTTTTGAGGATTATAGGGGAATCGGAATAACTTATTTATTTGGGCACAAGGATTCTTTATATTCATAGGCACCTGTAGGATTAGTTTATGTACACTTAAGGCTTAGACAGAAAACTATTCACGTATTATTGGAATTTTATAAAACAGCTCACAATTTAGGATCCGTGGTGCTAGGCAACTGGGCTTATCCCAGTTGTAAACGTCCCTTTGTGCCTATTGGCTGTGTTTTGTTGTGTCTCCTGCTGATATGGCGCTCCATCTCATCCAAGTGGAAATTATGTTTTTACTACTTCTTCGCCATTATTTTCTGATTTATTTCGTTGCGAGATCCAGGATAGGTAAATTATTTCTCTGGGATTTCAACGAGCTTCATTGTGTCGATAATTTTCTGGTGGTCGCCACTATTGATATTCCGGTTTTCAGGAGTGGCAGTGATTTGAAAAGAGTGTGGCGGGCTAGTCCCAAATAAAAAAAATGTTCACGTCAAACAAAATCTTGAGAACCACTACAAAAATACCAAATATTTTCGGTAATAAAATTCGATATAACAAGTATATAACTTGTAGCATGTCCCAACGGTTTACTTCTAAATCATAATTACGAAGAAAAACTACATTTTTCCTGTTTATAAGTAATGAGGAAAAACACGAGAAAAATTGGACCATGCTTCAGGACTGATTCCCACTAGTTGGACATGTTACATGTTATCGATGTTTTGGTAGTCTCCTAATATTTGGGAGAAATATTTCTGTATAAGGAGCTGACCCACTTTTATTATTTTACTATAAAGATGCTGTATATAAATAAATGAAAAAAACAACACTCAGCGAACAGTTTAACGAAATTAGAGTGGTTTTATTTTTGTCTAAAAAACAATTGTGAACCAAGTTGAGGATGCTAAAATATTGTAGAGCAAGATGGCTGTTGTAGTTCTTGTGAGAAACTGTTTAATACAGTGAGGTTTAGATTACAATAATTAATCATGTTGGCAACACAATACCGTCCGCATTGCAGATTGATTAATATTAAGTACTTCCAACCTCTTGGAGATATTGATAGATTTAGAGCGATGGATTCAGAAGAAAGTCATGGACCAATGTGTATTACTAACTAGGCCCCTAACTAGCATCTAGACAATGTTGTGATGATTAATATTTTAAAGGCAATAATTTTTCTACACTAACACTTTTACTACTGATTATACCTTTTTCATACGTGGGACGAGTTGCAGAACGAAAATATTACGTATTTTGGTTTTTATCAACTCGTCCCAAATGGGCCGAAGGCTTGTGGGACGAGTTGATGAACGACTCCTAACTAGTAATACACCTAGGACCATCAACAGCACAAGAGTCCACATAGAAAACTTTTATACGGAAACAATTACTATAAAATATATCTTCTACATCCTCGTTTAATATCCATAAACTGTAACAAACTCTGAAGCTGAACCTGATAACCTGAAACTTAATTTAACTAGCTACAATAAAGTTGAGTATATTTCTCAAAGTTATCATATTAATTTCACGAGCGATTAGTTATTAAAGCCGGCTTTATTCGGACCTGGCTACAGGTGGGGTAATAAATTATTCCCAAGTCCCTTTACCCTCCTCGTTAATGGGGAAACACACATTCACTTTGTATATATTTTTTACAAATAAATTGTATACTTACGACGGTGGGATTCCGGTCCCTTTACCGGTTTTGCCCGCGGCTTTGTTTACGTGTAACTTAATCTATTTTTTTATACGTGATATATAATTTTCTTTCTTTCAAAAGAAAATATAGTTCTATTTTTCTAAAGAAATGGAGTTAGGAGGGAATAAAACTAAATCGTAAATCTTTTGATGTAATATTTTTTGCGACAGTTGGTGGCGTGGAATAAATTTGGTTTGATGCTCATAATACGCTCAGCTATCAAATTATAGTGACCGATTGTGGCAGTCAAAAATCTGCAGACTTTTATAGGAGGGGTGATTTTAATAAGAAGTTACTTTTGAAACTAATAAAATCTCCTCACTTTAGCAACTTAAAAACTTGTAGTTCGTCCCGAGTGCTTTTTAAAATCCAACCTTACAGTTTATTTATAAGTTTGACCATTTAATGACTGTGGTCGGCCATCGGAAAGTTGGGCCCGATTCGTAAACTAATTAAGTGCCCTGTTTACCCATTAAACACTACAGACCTAGTAAAGACATCACCTTTGCCAAACTAAGCGAAAGTGGGATGTCAAGGCCTTTCCTTTATTTCGTATAAAAAAAGTTATTGGTATCTCCAGTAAACAGGCTTGTATGAATAGATAAATAAATCGAAGTTGGCCTCCGCAAGTAAATGAGTTTCCACATCCTTCGTCTTATCGCGAAGAGACACAAATGAAGGTCATATGGGCGCCACTATCATCATGAAAGTTCGAATAGAATACGCGTTTCAACGAAATTGAGGCTTAGAACTTAGAACTTGAGTCTCTAGAAGCGTATGTAAACTATTTTGTGTGTAACTAACGTCCTGCCCGCAGACTTTGTTTAAGTTTCGTACTGTTTGTTGATCAAGGAAACAACTTCTAATAACCTTCTACTTCCAACCACATCTAATAATTTATGTGTTTCTAATATTCAAATACATTTATTAAAAATCATTTACGTACAAGTAAATTGGATGACCATTCACCAAATGCCCATTTCTGGAACATCCGATTCCATTTCAAATTCGATTTTTTTGTACCAATTAACATCCTGTATCGAGATAAATCGAATGACGCGTCATTTGGCCGAATTGGTTTTGTAGCTTTTGCGCGAATTTAAAAAATATATGCGTGTACGGGTTAAATATGTATACTTCCATGTTATGTATCGGAAAAATGTACCTTTAAACCTTTCGGTTTGAAAAACCTGTTAAATATAATTTGTTGTGTACTTATTCGCCCCGGAAATAAAATGCGCAATTATAAATTTTTTTGAAAAATAAAAAAGCACGTTAGTACATAACACTTTTAAATTAAACTCAAGTCAACAAACAGAGAATATTACATTTTTAAACAAATAAACTAGCTCCCAAGTTTTATTTTTGAAAACCAATTTAATTTTGCTCTTTTAGTTTAAAGTTTAAAAATGTTTACTTTTGCTGTAAACTGCTGCTCTGCTGAAAACTGTTCACAAATATGGAAAGGTAACAAAAGACGTTATTATAATATGATTGACTGACCTGTCTTGTTCAGAAAATGAATGATTAAGTGATGGTGCTGTAACCTCGGGATAAAGGCAGGTTTCCACGTCTGGAATCTCCAGCAGAGTAGGTAGCATAGTCTCATGCTCTCGAGGGTAGAGGTGTATAGTATATCTGGGTGTGTGTGTGTAGTGTATTTGAAATTTTACAATGTAGGTAACTCACAAAAACACTAAACTCACGGGAGTTTAGTAAACTTCAATTCTATGCCCTCATGGTACTCACCAATGAAATAACAATCTTCAAAACTATTTCAAGGTACGACTCAAAAATATTAATAAAAGTTGAACATAAATACAGAAGTACTTTCACACCCCAATAAAAAAAAAACGAAATGGAGAAAAACACTAGAAAATGTCACGTAACGTTACGATAATTAAAAAAACATATCTTCAGAATATTTTACAACCAAAAAGTCACTGAAAGTTACTGAATTTACTATAAATGTGGACACTCAAGTTGACCCCCATCTGAAAATAGGTTAAACAATCCTTAACATAAAGGTAATGTTAAACACGAAAATCAAACAGTTAGCTTTGTGGCTTTTTTTTTAAAAAAAAGGTAACATTCTGCCTTTTCTGGACTGAACGGGCATTTTCCATAACTAAACGTAATACCTAAATAGGATTGCACATTGAATTTTCAACTTTAAGCTCTAAACCTATCGCTGAAAATCCATCAGTGCTCTTTTGTCTGATTAGTTGTTACCCTGTGTTAAAATCCAGAGCCCAGTCCAACAAAATTGACAGCTCGACGAAATATTCGCGCAGGTTTACAAGACTAAAGTTGTAAATTAATTGCAATTTTTTTTAGTACAGCACAATATTGGATAAGTATTTAATAACTACGTATTCTAAAGTTCATAAAACTTGCTTTTGTTGGATGAATCAGGCGTTGAAACAAGGTCATTCGATGTAAAAACAAGCATAATTATATGCAAAAGTTAAGTTAGCATAAGTTATAAGTTTAAAAACATGCCTGTACTCTAGAGCAGACTCCACACTTAACAACAAAAATGACATCTAAGTACAATTTTACAACAAGACCGGTGATGCGTGTCGGTGTTTTACCTTCAACATGTTAAAAACGTGCGATGTGCCACACTTATTAAAAAGTTTGGAGTACAGTTTTTTTCACTTTGGCAATTTTCGAGCTTTCACTTAAACCACAAGTGACTAAATGGAAAGATAACTTACATGTAGTAGTTAGGTATACTAACTTGGTTTATGTATACAGGTGTTGAAACTTGGTTTTTACTTAAGGTTGGTCATAATCCTTCAACCGGCAGAGACAACATTTACTACGAGCGTCCAGAGTAAAAGATTAAATCAACAATGTAGGAATAAAATAATTAAAATGAATTAACCTTGGTAGCTAAGAGATGACCAGTCCCAACTGATAGCGCCCATTCACGAACATGACGTATGTATCGGCGCCATTCAACTCAACCATATTTAGGGGAACTAAATGACTCGACACACCCGCCACCATCAGCGAGACATTTGAGCGAGCATGACATGTACAAGTTATCCTTATAATGATTGCATTTTATAAGTTCAGTCAAGATGTTTATCGAAGGAAATACATCATAATTGTTTAACATCATAATTGTTTAATGAAATAATTGAAATAATTGAATTACAAAATAAAAATAATTGAATTACAAAAATATTTACAAAATGGCCTTAAAAACTATAGGTAAATAGTAATTGGAATCTACCTGAACTAGGAATAAACCTGTATCTCAGGTAACTCACTCGAGTGCTTATAACTAAATAATCTAAGATTTCTTAAACAAATACCTAGTAAATAACTTATTATATTATACATACATAATTATTATTTAGCCAACTTGTCTTCAACGTTCTATTATTTTGCAATGAAGCATAACACAAAAATCCAGGTCACGTTTGCTTTGTGGCTATCAATGCTTGTCGAAAAATGCTATGTCACTAAAATGTAAAAGATAGTATTTATAATTTTAAAACTGAAATTAAAATTATTTTAATTGCGACAATTAGTAGGTGTACCTAAATATCAATATACTAATGAGTAAACTATAACACAAGTTACTAAAAAGAACTTATTGAATAATGTGCCGGGCTCACGCATCATTGTAATCAATGGAATTGACATATCTTGCCTCAGCTATTTTCTTAGCGGGGCATTCTAGATCTCCTGTTTTGTGGGTGCTCGGTTTTTTAAAACGCAAGCATGTTGCACACTGTGGCAATTCAGAGTTTTTATTGCAATCCTTGGACTGATGACTGATGATAAATATTCATCTATTGCAATTGCAAGCAATACCATTACATCAGTATCAATATTGCGACTTCTAAGCTCACAAAGACATGCTCCTTTTAATATTCAATAAGCCGATGAATTCAATAGCTGCTTTCAAAAGATTTGTTGTTACTTTTTTATGGTTTTGAAAGGATTTAACAAGCGGAGCTTAATGTCTCTACAAATCGAACTTCCCAGTTAAAAGGTTGTAACTTCAGTAATAGGAATTAAGCTTTATAGATCCTTATTTTAAAGTAGGTAGCTTATGTTGGTAACTGAATTATTTATATTCTCATTCATTTATTTTGCATTCCATATTGTGTAAAAGAGAGTTCTTAGGGGCTTAAAGCTAGGTACGTAAATATGGACCTTGTAAGGGTACAGCAAAGTAGGAGAGAGAAAGGGGGTTTTAATTTTACTAATTAGTTGGTATACAAAAGATAGTGGTGTCGATTCTGTTGTGCACAAACTAAACTAAATTTAGGCTATTGCTATCTTTTTCTTTCTAACGAAACGAGAAAGAGTCGGACGTAATTTAGAGCTGTCAAATTTTGTTGGAACTAATATTTCCATACAAATGAAGGTTGCACGTAAAAACATGTCGACTAAAAACACGGTGAGGCGCAAGGCATACCTAAACTAGTTTGACAGCTCTAACTTAGTTCATAGCTATAGCCGTCCTTTTCTCACAGCCTTTTAGTATAAAAGATAACAATAGTCTAAATTAAGTTTAGTTTGTGAACAACAGAATCAGCACCATTAAATACAAAAATATGCAAAACTATTAATTTAAAATTTGTCATTGAGGTATTCATTAATGTAGCATTAATATAATAAAAATTGTTGTAATTTATTTATGAATGAATTAATATTTTGTTTCTTTTTAATTATTTCCGGCAATTTATTATAAACTTTCAATGACATGACTATAGTAAATACTTGTTGAGTGCATGTTTAGCTTAGAGCTTGGTAGGTAACTAACAAACACTACAGATGAAAAATTCAGTATCTCCAAACTAACAATCCACACAGTTATACAATGTGATAAAGGTTGTAAAAACATTCTTTACTAGCGGTCGTCACGCGGTTTCACCCGCGTAGTTCCCGTTTCCGTGAGAGTACGGGGATAAAATATAGCCTATATTACTCGCTGGTAATGTAGCTATCCATTGCTGAAAGATTTTTTCAAATCGGTCCAGTAGTTATTAAGTTTATTCGTTACATACAAAAATACAGATCTTTCCACTTTATAATATTAGTATAGATATGGATGAAGCCGAAAGGCACTCGTTCTTCTCGCGAATAAAAGCGAAATTTTTTTTAGTTCTAGACAATACCTGGGAACCTTCTACTTACGGAGATGAGAACTGAACTGAGGAGAGAGAATGAGGAGATGTTGAAGGTCAATGTTCCAAATTTTTCACACTTTGTTTGTTATATCTTTACTTTTAATAACATTATGATACCATATATATTTAATGCATCCATTAGAACAATTTTAAGTGTGTTATATTGAGCGCTAAACATTTGTAATTTTTCACACCAAAACACAAAGTCGTTTTCCAGCAATATGTTTTTGTGCAGTGTTACATAGTTACTTAATTTTGTGATGGCTCCGCTTACATCCTGAATAGTACCCAGTATGACCCAAAACAAATTTCTTTTAAAAAGCCATTGCTTTTGATACTACGAATGCATATCTCAAAAAGTCATAACCCCATTTTTAAAACAAAAATATTTTCATATTCATATCAAACTTTTCGATGTCGAGCGGTTTTGGAGTCCAACTTTGTGAACGAGAGTTGTATTTTAAAACTCATTACTTTCTTTGCTTTGACGTATGTGTTCTGGTTTCAATATGCACCAATGCATCTCCCACTTTGAGGATGCTTTGAGGTTGTTCTTACCATATTTTAAAATATTTAGGACTAGTGGACGTCACGCGGTTTCACCAGCGTAGTTCCCGTTCCAGTGGGAGTACGGGGATAAAATATAGCCTATGTTACTCAAGGTGAATGTAGCTTTCAAATGATGAAATCATTTTTGAAATCGGCGCAGTAGTTTTTGAGTTTATTCATTACAAACATACATACACACACACAAAAATACAAATCATTCCTTTTTATAATATTATTATACTGTCGTAAATGAAGTAAGCATCTGTCGTGAAAAGGAATACAACACGAAGCGTTATATCTAATAACTGATATTGCCAGTCATATAAATGTACAATAAATAATAAACAAACTTAATGTTTTACAATCAGAAGTGGGCTAGAAAAATATCTAGATGCCAGTTGTACCTATTGTTTTTTTTTTGTATTTTTACTATCTGAAAACAGGAATGGATACAAAGGAGTCAATTTTTTTTGTTTGGAGAACAGGCCACCCCATAAATTGTAGCAGATATTAATGAAACGTATATAGATTTCTTCCTTATAATTTCTAGATTACAGTGGTAATATTAGCTAAGCCATGTCTAACCGGAATGATGAGAAATTCGAAAATGAAAACGTGTATCTAACAATAACCATACAAGTTGCTGCACGTCTGTAGCAGTCCGAATGTAATTGTATTCGCACATTGACTTGAAATCTTACTGCACAATTGACACAACGACCAGCAGATGCCATTTTCTTAAAATAGTTTTTCATTATATGCGAATAAATCGCAGAAACACTTTCAAAAAAGTCGAAATAAACTGAGTAAAAATAGCTGCGTTCCGAATTAGGCTGTAATCGATTTGAGCGTCCATAAACCCGTTCCGAATTACCGTGAGCGCAATAACGATGTCCCTTGAATCGTCATAGATGACGTCATGACATGCGTCATCTTGCGATTACACCGACCATGCTCCAAATAAAAATCACCGTGAACGCTGTCAAAAATGACAGTTGTGTTGACAGGTTGTGTTGTTTTGTTATGAACTTATGACTCGCATCTAACTATACATTATATTTAATTATCGTTGGGTCTATGTTATTTGTAATTCGTGCTATTTTTTTAAGGGGTAAATCTTTGCCGGGTGCAAAATACGCTAATATAAACACTTCCGTCATCCTTTTCATCACTGGATGAATCGTCGTTCTCTATCTCAAAATCTGAGTTATCAGTGTCGATAGAGTCAACTAACTTATCTTCCATTTTCAAAAATAGGTCTTGTGATTGGGGTTATAATCACTGGCAACGCGTTCATGAGCGTTCCGAATTGATGACAGTTCTTAACTGTCATAATCGTGATATCTAAATCGGAACGCAAAATATTGATGTGAGCGAGCGCTGTGAGCGATTATTTTGTAATACGGAATGCAACCAATGTCAAATGAAGTTGTAAATTTCAAAAAGAGTAAATGTCAAATGAAGTTGTCTGTCAGCCACCAAAAAGACGGATTTACAAAGTTCCGTGCCATGATGATTTTCTATACCATATAAAAGATTTTAGCTGAAACCTTTAAAAATAGCATTAAAAAGCTCACAGTTTAATATTATTTATTTTTATGTTATATTCTATTATAATTAAAGCAGATATTAATACCAATGGATACCGTACTTTTTTTTTTGTAAACGGAAAAAAACGCCCCTATTTACGTAAGTATTTTCTGTCAAATAACATTGATCACAACAGGAATGATTTGACTCGCAAAAAAATATCATAATATAACTTATTTATTAGGATTTTAGGGTTCGGTTTCGTTTCTGTGTAATCTTTCGTTTATTACCATAATAAAATGGTTACTTTTTTTTGGTGTAATATGAATAATATTTATGCAACATCGAAGAGGGCCTAAAAAAAACTGTCTCCTTTGGAAATAGTGTGCCATCAAAACGCGCTGCAGTTTAAAACCGCTGTTTATATTCATAAATTAATACTAAGAGTAAACTAATTAGAACATTTTCCATTAAACAATGCACGTACGAATTGAATGCGAGCGTGTTTGCGACATGTGTGTCCCATTTAGAATTGTGTGACGTTAGGGACACAAGATAGACAGAAACAGAAGAACAGTTCCGTACAATGAGTGAAAACGCACGCAGAGCCGTCTTTGGCCTATGTAGCGCTCGTGTGCAAACATTACCCTAGCTAGCGCCCCCTAGTAAGCGCGCGGTCAAAATGGAATGGGTATAAAGTGCAACTCACAGCACATCAAGTTACCACAAACTGTCAAATTTCCCCAATGGATAATTATACTTACTCTATTGTTTGGAGATTAAATTTGAAGAAGAAATTTGTCGGTTTTGGATACCATGATGTGCTGTTGTCTGGTTTAGAATTATACAGGATGTTCTGGTGTTTACCCTAACAAGCCAAAACGCACCCAAGTTAACTTTGCTCTAATTTTACCAATATAAGAAGAGCTCCAGATGCTATACAAAATGTATGCAAATCGGAGCTCTTTTTACGTTGGTCATTGAAAGATCCGCGGCCGACCAACGCGCGTGCCGAGTGGAGGGGGGCTCCGTAGCGAGCGGCGCTCGGCGCCCCCTAGGACCGCTGCGCCCGTGTGCAACGCATACCCTGCACACTCGGTAAAGACGGCCCTGAACACATGGACACATAGACACGGTTCACGTACAGCGAGCTTCCAGTAATTATTTTACGTCTAATTTTGCATGACTTTCAAAATCAGAATCATCTTGACAGTGGTTACAATAAATAGTGTTCTTAGGTGGCCATCAAAGTCTGTCGAAATTAAAGTAATCTTTATAATCTTGAACATAAGGTTGCTGTTGGGTTTCTGTTAATAAAATAAAAATAGCTAATAGTAAGTGCACCTGCGACTGTCATTTGTTTCAGATCGTTCGCGTATGATGCCGGACCTTCTGTATCTATCTCTCAACTTCGTGTATGTGACGTCAGAGCTATTTATTAACCCCCTCCCTCCTCACAGCATGTTTGAAGGCCGTATGTTCACCCCGAACGCTTTCATGTCCTACTGATATTCGCGTGACCAACTCATTAATACAAGATAACCACTAACCTCCATGCCTCAAAAACTGCCATAACTCCATAACTGTGTTGGTTTAGCCTTGTAACTCCATTAGCTATTTACTGGGTGAATATTTCAGTTGACTGCTTCGTTGGTCTTGTGGTTACAAATGCGACTATTGTGGGTGGGGTCTTAGTTTCGATTTCCGGGTCAGGAAAATTGTTTTCCCATTGAAAAAGTGACAACAGCCTTGAGTATATTTTTACTGTTTATTAGAAACTAGCGGACGTCCCGCGGTTTCACCCGCGTAGTTCCCGTTCCCGTGGGAGTACGGGGATAAAATATAGCCTATGTTACTCAGAATGAATGTAGCTTTCTAATGGTGAAAGAGTTTTTAAAATCGGTTCATTACTTCCGGAGATTACCCCCTACAAACAAACTTACAAACATACAAACTAACAAACAAGATTAATACTTACAAACAAGATTAATATTATAGAATAAGATTGCAAACTAGGTATTCCATCATCATCTGCCTTTTCCCAACTATGTTGGGGTCGGCTTCCAGTTTTACTGGATGCAGTTGAATACCAGTATTTTACATGGAGCGACTGCCTATCTGACCTCCACAACCCAGTTAGTACCGGGTAATACGATACCATTTGGTAAGACTGGTTGTCAGACTTTTTGGGCCTATGACTACCTAACGACTGTCAAAGATCTACAAATGACAGCCGGGACCAACGGCTTAACGTGCTTTCTGAGGCACGGAGGAAACTCGGTATGTAATGGGTGGTCACCCATCCACAGACCAACCTAGGCAAGCACGGCTTAACCTAACGATCGGCTGTTATCATTTAGCCACGAGCTCCTCTTAGGTATCTAGTACACTAGTAGGTATTATACACTAGGTATTCCATCATAAGACTGTTAAATATTATTTCAGATGAGGTAGATATGTTTCACTGCAGCCTGATTAAGTTCACAGGAGTAGCACAGAAGTGCATTGAGAATGTTCAGAGATGATTGTTAATTGTAGGTATTTTTTTAATGTGAGTTGTTTGTTTTTTCTAATTGTTTTTTTTTGTAAGCGAGTTAGAGGTATGTGTATCTTGGTAGTAACATCGCATTTGTGTCATAGCTGTTAAGGTGTTATTTACGTAATTTTAAATAAAAAAAAACACTACTGGTAAAATATGGATGAAATTAATGAATGATATGGCACGAAAGGAGGGTGAGGAGCTCGTGGCTAAATAATAACAGTCGCTCAGGTCGATCTTTAGGTTAAGCCGTGCTTACCTAGGTTGGTCTGTGGATGGGTGACCACCCATTACATACCGAGTTTCCTCCGTGTATACGTACACTAAAGCGCGAGAAAACTAGGTTATATTCGGAAGGTTAAGCAAATGAAAGTGTCAGTCAACGAGAGTATGTAACGTGACACAATGATTTTTTTTCCAAGCGTTTTGGCTTTGGCACCAACTATCATAGTAAGTTCAACGCCATCTATAGAGTTCTTGGAAACTAAGTTTTTTTTTTTTTACCTCAAAAAGAAAACCTCTCATTATATAGCTAATAAAAATAAAATATATATAAAAATATACAATAAACAAAAAAATATATATATATAAAATAATAATAATATAAACTATATAAAATATGGATGTACCTTTACCTACTCCAATGAAAACGTCGTGATGTTATTTGTATGTAATTTACACCGCCTTTGTTAAGAATAAGTGAACCTGTAAAGTACAGGTAAGGTAGGCTAAATTGAAGACGTTAAATAACATTTTGAATGTCGTCGCAATGGAGCAAAAGAAAACACATTGAAAGGAAAACTCATGTCACACAAAAGTAAGGCTTCTTTTTATCCCCAATAGATATGGATTCCTGTGAAGTGTGTTGTAAAGAAATTATACCTATACGTTAGCTACATAGTCACACCTTTGTGGTAGAAACATTAATTTGAAAATGATCCTTAGAGTAACGATAATAGGGATTAAAAATGAGAAAAAAAAACAATTGTATGTTTTGGGTGTACTTATTTAAGTAGGCTGTTGTTATGTTGTGTTCTGTTATTAAATATTCTGTTCCTAGTTTTAGCCTACGCGCTAAAATGCGAGTCTAAGTCCGATTTACAATAACACTAAGCAGCACCTAAATTAACGCCTAATTAAAAGCAAATCGAGCAGGGCTGCTCTCAAAACGGTGAAGGAAAACATCGTGAGGAAACCGGCATGTCCTAGAACTAAAAATTCGAAGACATGTGACATCTACCAATCCGCACTGGGCCCGCGTGGTGGATTATAGCCCATTCCCTCTCATAGAGAGGAGGCCTGTGTCCCAGCAGTGGGAACATTAATAGGCTGATGATGATGATGATGATGATGGAGCTGGGCGGAGTGTGGAAATTCCAACACTACTAATATTTTGATATTGATTTAGTTATAGTGGAAACGGACATAATTACTGCACTTGGGGCAACATTGCGAAACTAATGAAACATACAATTCAAAAAATGGCACTTGATTCCAATACGTACGAAAATTTCATAATGAATGTAGCTACCGAGATTTTCAGAAAACGACCTATAATAAAAAATAAAAAGTCGTCAATTCATTAAATGATAAAAGTATGACCTTGTTCTGAATAAAAGCCTCCTGTAGTATTTTATGTAGTTTATTGTCGTACGCCATATTATGTTTGTACTTCGCAACGACCTCTTTATTTACCCTCAGTATATAAATAAAGGAGCATCGAGCGTTTATTATGAACGTCAGTTTCCTTATACCTACGCAATGAACAACAAACAACGACCTGGGTGTTTTGAGGACGAAAATAGACATATATACGCCACGAAAAAGGGTAAAATGTTACATAACTCCCGTGTTTATTCTTAGAGGAAACTTTATTAAAATTCTAGAAATAAAGGGTGTAAACCTTAACAAATCCGAAAGGCACTTGTTCTCCTCGACATTGCGATAATTTTTTTTCTTCTACACCATACCTGGGAACCTTCTAGTTAAGGAGATATTGGGGGTCAAAATCCAACTTTTTGACAAGTTTTTTTTTTTTAATACAAGTTTTTAATGTAAGATTTTTAAACACCTCCACGAGCCCTGTACTATTCAATCCATCCATCAAAACAATATTTTGAGTGCGTTACATTGAGTTCTACCACAAAACATGATTTTTCACCCCAAAAAAAAAGTCGTTTCCCAGCATAATTTTTGCGTAAAGTTACTTAGTTTCAGTTTTTTGTTACTTAGTACAGAATGCTTGGTTGACGGCTTCGTGATGAGGCCTTTTACACCCTGTATGCTAAATCATAAACCTCGTTTTAAAGCTGATTTTCTGATAAATTCGACTCAAAATCTAAACTGATTTTGATTTTGATTTAAACCATGATTGACCATCGTTCTAAAATTATTTCACTACTTAAGTACCTATCTAAATACCGATTAAATATTTCCACTTTTTCAGGCATCGTAACCATATCGCGATCGGCGCGTTCCTATGTAACCTAAGGCCGACCTTTACTCATCTGTTTATCGACAACAAATATTTTTAGCAATCTTAATACATAAAAAAACATTATGAATAGGTTGCCTGATGAGCGGGATCTCAGAATATTATTTGCTCGGAAAACTGGAATGCTCCTTCTGACGTTCCCTTTTATTAGGAGTTGGCCTTAAATGGAACTCGAGTCTGTCTAAAATTGCAAACCTCCTCCATAAGTATTAATAAAAGTTAACTAAACCACAAACAAACAGCCGAGAAACCAAGAAGGTAACACAAAATCCTCTCTTAATAAAACATTAGTATGATAACATTACTAATTTGGTAGTAAAAACACGCTATAATACGCACCCGAAATGCGGGGTGCGCAAATTTCCTGTCTAGTATAATGGTTCCACCTTAATTCATGACCTCGGGCTGCTCAAACCGCAGGCGTGACATAATGAATATTGCGTCGCCTATGAAAGCCTTTTAAAGACATTTTGTCATGGTTACCGTGAGCTGTCATGTGATCAGACAAAATAAAATAAATGAAACGAAACGCCACTAAAACCGGTGAGCGTTATTTTTGGGTGAAAACGTTTTACGTGTATCTTATGTTCGAATTTTTAAAATGTCGCAGAAATTAGATAACGATGAAGCGAAAATGTATTGGATTGAGATCACTGTGATAGTGATTGTCACTTGTGTGAGTCCTAAGGCACTCTTTAAAATATTATAATGTTGGTTAATTGGAACAATGAAGAGAAATTGTCATTCGATTCATATTCTACGATAGGTACTTTGTTAACAGACAAAGACTATGACAAAACTTCGTTGAAGTTCTAACACCACGTAAGTAAATTTTTGGCGGGTTTGACATTTTGGTGCCGTTTGCTAGAGTATCGGAAGACGCGTTGTTTAAGCTAATCAGAAACAAGCAACGTCTTTATCTAAACTAATATTTTATAGAGGAAACATTTGATTTTTTGTTTGTGCGTTTGTTACGATTTAACTCAAGAACTACTCAACCGATTTTAAAAATTCTTTCACCATTAGAAAGCTACATCTTTACCGAGTAACATAGGCATATAAATTACATTGATGTCAAATGAGCCGAGCTATCACAATTTTCGCGGACGAAGTCGCGGGTGAAGTGAACACAAATTAAAAATGCTTTTGTAAGTACTGTAACCGAGATATAATTATTCAGTTTTTTCACTCTCCTGTAAAGTTGCTAAAATAATAATAGTCATACTTAGGTCATTGCCAAGAATTAGTATTACTAAGACAACAGACAGTTAAAGGCTTTCAAGAAACACAAGTGAACACTCATTCAATTAGTCAGAGATTCAAACTGTCTGTCCAATCCAAGTATAACTAAATTGATCTAAAACAAAATGGCAAGGCACAGTGTTGAATATCGGCAAAATTATATGTTTTGTGTAAATAAAAGATTCCCTAGAAGTACCTTACTACATTTTACTAGACTTCTCAATATCAAAGCTTTTATTTAAACACACGAAAAGTAATTTCATTACTCTGAACTTTTAGACTCAAATTCATAAATTATTTTCAGTTGAAAGGTATTAAACGTCCTCTCATTACTTTCATCATGTTTATATGACATGTATTAAACGTTTAATTTTTGTCATCAGAATACTTTAATGGAAACAGTTTATTCAAACCTTATTTTATTTAAGTCTGATTTCATCCCCTTGTAACCCTTTAATGCTTGACACACTATTCTATGATTTAGTTCCCACAAAACCGTAGCTCTACGTTGCATTTAGGTGTATATCACTTCCATTTCTCTCACGAAGAAAGCACTTAGCTTTAAACAATATTAATGCCTGGTCAGCTGAAAGTGCTACAAGACACATATCTAGACCAATATAGACTAGACTTAAGATTGCAGAAATACACAGTTTAATTCTGGACCAAAGGCGTCGACGAACAAGCCCGGACAACTATTCCTGTTCTAATTAGGTGCACAGAAAAGCTGCTTGAAGTGCTTTTCAGCACAGATTAACAAAATAAAACACAACCTTGTTATTCGTTCATTCATATATGTTTTAAAACAGAATTGGTAGTTTTCCTTTTAAATACAAGGAAGGCGTTAGCTAACATAATATTTAAGACATAATCTTAACCTGTAACTCCTTTGTTTAAAATCTTCTTGATTTTCAACGAAAATGGGCTAACTTCAAGATTTTGAAAGGTTCCATCATTAGAAAAGATCGTTAGTTTTTCATCAAGTCTTGATGAATTTGTAATGTTACTTCCAAAACTTTGAGACGGCGGCGCTGTGTCATTGTTTTCTTGATAAACATTAAGAAATTGTGATTGTATCTTCGCGAGGATTTCAAAAACTTGCTGAAACAATTTCTAGTGAAGCCTTAATGAATCCGTTCCAGAATCGCGATGTATTTCACGATACGTTTGTACGTATTTTATAGCGACATGGATTAAAGGATTTCTGAATATTACCAACCGTTACTGTGTCTGGGCGAGATTCATTGGGATATTATGTACTTTGGGGGTTTACGTATGTCTTTTTAGGACCAAACGTTGGTAATTACAACAAATGAATCGAATTTTAAAGTCGTTTTAGAAAGGTCTGAGTGCTCTTAACGAATGTTTTAACGTATTAAGTAATCTTTACTTGTTTTGATTTTGGAACAATTTTTGTCCTTACAAACAGGACCCTCTAAACGTTCCGCCGACGAAGATAGTTAGATACTGCATTAGTTACAAGTAAACGTGTAGCACGTGACTCCATGTCCAGAATACGTGGTTCAATGGTCTGGCAGTTTGTTAGTACTGATATTCTACGACCTAACTCATGAAGACAGTTCTGTTATTTGTTATTTTTATGTCAGACGAGATTAATCCCGGCTTTGCTAGCGCCCACGCTATAACGAAAGGTCCTTTATTTTCTTCGGATTTCTACAGACTTGTGAGCCAGTACATACCCTCTTTGACTACAACCTTTTTATTGTTATTAGCGTTCAGTTTCCTGAGCGTGATGTTGACTTTAAATAGATTACTTGACAGGCAAATCGGTAGCCTTTTAATCTTCCTTTTCTAAATAAAAATAATCCTCGTATTTATTCAACTGTGCAGTGGTTAGAGGTTAGCTATCTCTACTCAATATATCATTACAGTTGTCCCCGTATTATGACAGGTCTTTCGTTATTGTTACTTCCATAATAATTGAGCAACGAGCGGTACCGGGCAGTGTTTGTCTCTGAGAGTACATCATCAATTCTCGCCACGTTGCCATTCGTAGATATCTTTGATAATTAATGCTGTTTTAGTGCCAAATTCTATAACAAAGGCTTGGCAGAGAGGCGACACGCACAAAAAATAAGGTTAAGTAAATTTATCATCGGAGAAGTTAGTGTGTATCTGGCTTTAATTTTCTGTGAGTATGGAGGGTTGTTCAGTATTTGTAGGATATGAAAAAGAGTCGTACATAGTTGTTAATATAATAATTCATGTAAGACAACTGATACATGGTTATTTGCTGCGTAGGTCACAATATAGGTTACAAGGTTTTGGTACGAACTAATATATTAGCACCAAATTTTCATGGACTGTTTCTTGGCGAGACATAACGTCGCCAATGTGACCCCAGACTTGGCTTCCATTCAGTATTCGCATTGATACAGCACTTATCCAACAAACTTAAAATCTGGTGCAATAGGTTCTGTGCCCCAATTTTGTATTATTTGCTGACAAGATTCGTGTGGGAGGCATTCAATATACTCGTATCTACAGTTACGAGTACAAAGGTTTATGGGCTTCAAGAACTATAACATATTAAAAATGGTTGCTATAGTATCGTTTTGTTTAATTATCATGTCATAAATAGTTATATTATCTTTAGATATTTTTGTTTCCTTCTACATTCATGCATCGATTCATTCACTTTTTTGTATCAATATTATTCGCCCATTCACTTAAAAACATCTGCACCCCTAGCCAAGTTACAAACGATTCGTGTCGATTCTCTTTCTTCAATCGTAAACGCCTCATAAGCGATTGTAGAAAGCGCTAAATTGGTAGCCAAGTTGACACGACTGAGTCGATCGCTCGTTCTCTAATGTCTGTAGAAAAAAACCTACACTTTAGGTATGGTGAGCGTTCCTAACAAAGAGTGATCAACATTGTAGAAACGATAACATTCTATTCTATCATGTTGAACGATGTAATCTTGTCTACGAATTTTCTATTCGTTTGTGTTGATCACGTGATTTAACGTTGAGATGATGTCATTCCCATTCATTTGAATAGTTTTCTACTAGCGTTAACGATTGTAGATTGTCAACTTGGCTAGGGGTGCTGATCAGACACGTCTTTAGACTCTATATTTCATTAATTTGGCATTGAACACTCAGTCCCAAATATACATGGCCCAAATTAAACCAGTTCGAACGCAAACAACTCCTATTTAATATATTAGTCTGTGTCGCAGTCTAGTCTATTAGTTCTAGCCAAACTAGCTTAGTTTGCGTTCTTGCCTAGTTATGTTGCGGACGGTACATTAAACATTTGTATTAGACAGAATTTTGTCCCACGAATGAACAAAAAATGAGATTGTAGTATGTTGTTGTTTTGTCCTGCTTGTCTGCTGATGTCATTTGATTTGTTGCCAAAAGTATTTTTTCAACTGCCTGTGATTTATAGGAAAACAAAACGGGTTCTATTTAATTTGGGTTAGTTGGTGAATATTCGAACTCGATGGGTGGACTAAGCGGAGTTTAGTCGGCGGGTTTTAGTCTTACAGCTCCTATAATAAACCTAGGATTTTTTTAAATATTATATTTTTTTTTTTTTACAAATTCAAGCTGTTATTTAGGTACTTACATTTCAGGTTTCTGCGACGCTTAGTTTTAAAGATCTCCGTGGCTGCGCGGTTCTCCGCGTTTTGATGGCGCGGCCACGTTCAAACCCCAAACTTTGACAAATTTAAGGCTTTGGGTATGAACTTTTACACTTTTTTTTCAAAATCTGGCATAGTTTAAAAAAAAAAATACGCCTTGGTCGCGCCGTCGAAGCGCACACGTAACAGAGAAGTATGGAAGATGAAGAAATGCTGCGCCGACCACAAATAATTGCGATAAGTGCAAGAAAATGATAGTGACTATTCAAACTTGCGTTAAGAGCGGCCAACCCGCTATACTTTTCGCGAGAATTTTGACAATAGCTCGTGCGTAATTATGCCGTTGTTTGGCATATATCTTTGAATGTTTTGATCTTATAGATATCTTGTGGACTATATCTAGGCTTCTATCGAAGCAGAAAATAAAAATTTGTAGAAACAAATTCAGTATAAGCCTCCAAAAATTGCTGTTTTGCACAACTTTTACCTCAACTTTGGCCGTTCATAATAATGTACTGTATAATGTACTTTTAATTGTAAAAGTAAAGAAAGCAAGGATGCTTTCTTTACTTTCCACCACATTTGCAAGGCTTCTATCAGGAGATAGAAGCCTTGCAAATGTGGTGGAGATTCTAAATAATAAATATTTATTTCACATACTCGTAAGACTAATTCAAAAACACGTATTTCCTGGAACAAGTTTTATAAATTTTCGAACAATATTTATCGTTCAATGTCCTCGCGTTAGGCGGTATGAGGTACGCGGGAGGCAAGTAGTGCGGGTTCGGGACTAGGTAAGACAGGGGAGTTGAAAGAATACCACCGCTGTGGCTCTAGATGAAACAACAAGCTTTTCGACCATGCTCGCGTTGACGAAAGGCGGGCCAGGAAGGGCCCTCTTAATCAATTAGATAGGTAATTGAAATGGACGTAAATGTAGTCACTACTATTTTAGTTTGCCTTTTTACTCTTCTTAACAAGCCTGAATTGATAATGAAGCAATCAGCTTGTTTGTCGAGACTAAGTAATATCATTAATTACAGAAATGGCCGTGACAAAAATACATAGGTATAACTGCTACTTACCCAGGCAAGTTAATCCCTTTGCCAACTCTTACGTCACCCACGCAAAATTGGGGTTACCCGTTCTGTTCAAACACAGGATTACAACACAAAAAGAAAGACTAAACAACATAAATTGTAGGTTCCAGTACCTAAGCTTATTGCCAACGAGCTTCAGTTTAGTTTTAATGCTTTGCTTAACTTAAACTACGTTTTGTTAGGTAACAGGAACCCGTATTGGCGATATATAAAACAATTTGTTGGCAAGCAATAAAGCCCGCACATTGGTCTAAAAGCCCAGCTTTGTAACCCTGGCTTTGATTTATGATCGAAGAAATCGGGTTTATGAGTTAGTTTTGGATCTATCTGTATTAATAAAAATATAGTAAAGATTTTTATGAGTTATCCTGCGTTATTGGTTGGCGTTATTATAGGTCGTAACCTTATAGTTAGTTATGTGGTTATACCCCAATAATCGTATATGCCCGTTGATTATGTTTTTACGAGGTTTTCGGCAATCGTTTTCGTTATCAATAATTATTTATGTTAGTACCTAGCTCCCAATAAACTGGGGAAAAAGTTTAGGCAGATGATGACCTAGCTTAGATTACGTAAGTCAATGTAGAGATTTATTCGTTACTAGCTGTTGCACGCGACTTCGTTGGCTTAAATATTTTGATGTGTATGTGTGACAAAAATAAAAGTAGCCCATGCTATTCCAGACTATATCTGTCTTTATGCCAAATTTCATATCTAGATATCCGTTTAGCCGTTTTGGCGTAATTGAGTTACAAACATCCATCCAAATTTTCGCAATATAATATAGTATATATAACATAGAGTATGAACATCTTTTATACCTAGGGTACCTGTCTGACCTGATAGAAGTAGGTTACAGAAGTTTTTTTCCCTGGAATTAAATAACACGGCTACAAAACCCTAAAAACAGCTCTACCTACTAAAGAGTCCAAGTACCACCGTGTCACTTGCGCAGCTCAACAATAACAAAATTCATTGACCTTTTTTAGTGCGGAACTTAGATATGGCTGCGGGTATGTCAACCTTTTTAGTGCTTATGAACTATGGAATTCCCGATAAGGTGCTTTGTGCATGATACCTCGATATTGGTGCTTTATGGGTGAAGGCGTAAATAAATGTTTGGAGGTGAATACGATGAATGATGAGGGTTCATGAGGTATTTTATTTTTGATGGTGACAGTAGTTCATGGTTTACCCTAGAGTTTACCAACGAGACGGTTTTATTTTTTGAAAACTGAACTTTCCGCTGTCTTGAAATTCTTTATACGATACTAAAACTTTCATGAGGTCTTTATGTGGAGAAGTAAAAGATAAATCACGAGAAAACTAAGGACTGAGATAGATGCAATTTTTCTTACGTTCACGACGAAATATCAAAGTTAAATATTATTATAATGTATACAAAGGTATAATGGAGGAAAATTGAGGAAATGGATGAAATTAAATCCTGCAAGAAATAAACATCGTTTATTCTTTCACCAAATATTGACGAACGCCGTTAAAACGAATCATGAACTTTATTAAATCTTCAAACATCCTTTTCCCGACTCCGACCCGACCCACAGATTATCGAGTCACTTATCCGGAGAATTGCGATTACAACGCCACCTGGGAATTGATATATTACTTTCAGGAACTAATTAAAACATTTCGAGTGTACCACTCATCCGTATCGGACATCTACGAAAGGGCCAGAATTTATATCGGGTTAAAACAATTTGCGGTGTGTTTTAGTCCTACGAACTGACAGTTTGGACCACAGATGTTTTCATCCTTTCCAATGGTACAGCTGAAACTTTTGACCAGTCTTTGTGCCCTTTTTTTGTTTATTTGACCGTTTCAATGGATTTATTGCGCTCAGTGTAATACAATTTCCTTTTATGCCACGTTTCAAAGATTTACCTTGCAGTAATTGGAATTTGTATTAAATTCTTTTCACGTATAAAAGCTTGCTGTGCAATAATGGCTTATGGGTAGAAGGGGAGAAGTTAAAATTTAGGGCAAACGACAATATAGGAAATTAAATACCCAGAATTCGAATCTACGAAAACTTTTTTTTTTTACGAATTTCATCTCGCTGGTCTACTTTTGAGGCTAGCTTCTGCTTAACCGGACTATCCTGCTGGTGCTTTGAGTGTAAGGCCTTCAACCAAAATAGAATTTATAATCGCTAATTTATTTAGTTAAAGTTCATGTAGGTACAATAGTGATCCATAGACGGACTTACTGCCACAAGGCATTCTCTAACAATTTTTTTTTGAGTCATTACATGAGTTCCCATCCGAAAATACAAAACACTTCCTCCTGCGCGGGAGGAGTCTCGCTCTGGACGCAGCTGGAGGAAGTGTTAGACTTTTACTGACTAAAACCCATCCATGTTCCTTCATCGCCCTTTGTGTTCCGGGACAGGGCATCTCTTTCGAACAGTCCTGCAGCCCCGGCAGGCATCGGCCCTTGTGGACCCCTTCCTTTTTGCTTTCTCTTAGAGGCACGCGTGGAACACGAACGCGTCGTTGACACGGCCTGTGGTGTAAAGCATTATCTACCAGTAAACTTTTAGGTTAAATAGGACAACGCAGATAGGATTTTAAATGCATTTATATCCGTAAGTTACATTAGCTGTATAAAATAAACGTCGTTTCATACCATGACAAAGGTAGTGAACCCCTATAATGATAATGATGATGATGGTATAGACGCCAGCACATCAAGCTTACTCGTAACTGTTAACTGTCAAATTTTCCCAATCAACCACGAACTTAGTGCTTTAGCGATACAGCTGAAAATCTATTCAAGAAATTTGACAGATTGTTGTATACTTTACGTGCTGGCATTTTTCTACGTAAGATCGTCGTTCAAGATTGTCTGAACTGGCGTTACTTTGTAGTATGGTACAGAACTTTATGCTCCATAAAATATATTCTGAAGCAGACCAGTGGGAGCATGCGACAACAAATACATTTCAGCGTCCTCCTGAGGTGGCGAGCACTTGTTTTATTATTTGAGAGCCTTCTGGGAGAACTTACGTTTCGGTTTCCTGTATATTAGGTATAGGTACGGAGAGGACAATGTCAGTAATTTGCTCTTGACTGTACTCGTAGATACATGACCTTTTATTGGAAATCGGTCTGTGTACGGACAGCTACATTGATTTGTGACCCCCCCTTTCTAATATATTTGTACCCACTTTGTATGCGTGAAGGGGTCCCCATTAATTCAGGTGTTTGTGCTTTATCTGCATTTGATAGATTTCACATGCCCGTGTGCCCCGGGGGTAACAATAGATTATTAACTGTGTCTCATAAAGGCAAAATGCAGATTTGGGTGAACCGCACCGAACTCTATCACTGTAGAACATTTTGTTTGAACGATAGTACAATTCGGGTGGGGCCACTATCACTTTTTTATAGAAAAATGCCTTGCGCTGCGGCCCCATGCCACAATAATATGTTTTAAATTTTAGTAATCAGACAGGTTAAAATAATTAATTACCACAATGTATTGTTACGATAAAACTTTTAACATTGAAGTAGCCGATGTACTGTGAGTAATCCAAAGTTAGGAGCTTGTATTCCCCGATAGTTATACTCTGGAAGTTTTCAAGTATTGCAACTGAATGGGTTACCTACAAGGCAAGCTAGCACCATCTTCAACCAAGTGTGTAAGGTAGGTACACCTATTAGTTCTGTTCGAACCTTCACGAATATTTTTAAAATAATGGAAGGTACCCATTGTGAATATAAACACTACTAGTTGTATTAAGTATAGGAAAATAAGAAGAGCGTCAGCTCTAATTGCTAATGGCTTCCCGTTTGTTGTAAAAAAAAAGTAATTCTTAATAAATTTTAATAAAAAAATATCTCTTTCAGCAGAATGCTGAGATTTTGTAGTATATAGGTACAGGCGGCGATACATAAAGCCATTCATTTCCATTAATATGACATTGTCTCGCTTTGTACAGATTTCACGTACAATAAGAGATCTGCTTATACTAGATTTGTACTCGTAAAGCTTAATTGGTCTTTGTCCGTACCATTAAGAGAGGCAGTGCCTAAAATGTGAGTTCCTAGTAATCTATATAACATGACATAACATCACGCATATAATCCCCGAACGGTTAAACAGAGGTATACCGAATAGTAGGTACTATCGAGGACACTCCCGCCTGACCACCACTAAGCTAATTTTTGCTTGCACTCGCAACATAGAAACGCTCTCTAGCCCCGCCCCGTTGACTTTGTATAGACATAATGAATGAAAAGATACCAAATCGGCCGAGCGCACTGACGATGCACGCCAATCGAGAGTTATTGTTATTTTGCGCGCCAAAGTTGACGCTTTCCTAATAGGCCCAAACTTTAAGGGGGTGTGGTTCGGCGCCTCCGCATGATTTAAGCGAAAAAATTTTAAACTGGTCAGGCGGAAAAGACCCCCATAGTACATCCACATTTCGCCAGTATGTGCGTGTGTAGGTGTGTTGTAATCTATGTTTATAAGTGTTTTAATGAAAACTTAACTAGCCTTTTAACGAAAAGCTACCTGTCGTAAAAGGTACTTACCAATTTAGTTCCCTTCCTAATTTGTTAGTTATTAAAAGGTAGTACCTATAAGCGGATTTAACTTTGGTAATTTAAAGTCGGAACGTTTAACAGTTTCTCGGAATTCAGGTTACTTCTGTTTGTTTAATACATAAACCAGTGTAGCATAGTCGTTGATTTTAGGGTTGCTACCTTAAATATCTTAAAAAAAAATTATACATTATTGATCGAGAATTTTAACCGCATGAATCGACTACTGGATTCCTAAAGCGCTTCCATAAAGGGTTCTTACTTCCTGATATTTCGATAATTAACTTAAACATCTATAAGTTCTTGGACTTTCCCGTGCAAGCCGATTAACCATAACAAGGTTCTAATGATACCTAGACCTATACTCTAAACCTAGATCTTACAACCCTACACAATCGTGGCGTTCACGTGAACTATCCAGAATTCAGCACGAATTCTGACCACGTCTGTTAATCAAGTGGGTATTTTAGGGACGGGCCTCTGCATACCTAATGAAATAATTTGCATAATCTTCGTTTGTTACCCGGGATTGGTTAGCGGGGCCGTTGCAGTACACTTTGTTATACGAAAACAATGTTTAATTGTTGTTTCTGTCTTTTTATCTCATTCGTTTCGTGTGCTGTCTCGGAATAACGGCAGTATCTTAATTTGGTTTTATTCTGGAGGTATTATTGCTATTGTTAGTATACTGATTGCCCTGTTCTGAAATAATGGAATGGTGCACGGATTTAATTGGTGACCATGTTTCTGTTTTTGTGGTTTTCTTTCTTCTGGCCTTATTGTACTCAAAGTCTGATCAGTGAACTAGTCAAACTGAGGGGCTAGACAAATTGCAATCGATTTAGAAACATTTCGTGTTTCTACAACGATTTTTGAAGGCAAGATTTACGTTAGCTTAAGTTAGTCCCAATTTTTGTCACAACTTTTCCGTCATCGTATCTAGAATGACACAATCTAGACCTCTATACCTGGGTCCGGACCGGTTAGTTTACAAATAGCTGATTAGCAGACATCCACTAGTAAGTTGCAGTTCAAATTAAGTTTTTTAGTTTTGGTCAATAAGTAAAAGGAAAATATGATTTTATACTTTATTATTAACGGAATATGATTTGATGTCGTTAACCTAAATTAATCGATTTATGAGCGCTTTGCAGGAAATTTGCTGTTCGCGCAGATTTTTGACTGGATTTCGCTCGTGACACGGATATCAATCAGTCTTGTTAAAGGTTAGGGGTGCGTCTTACTGTGTGTTTAAGATATATAGTAGGTAGGTACTGAATGTATACCTACAGTGTAGCAGCACTACAAACAGTACTGTAGTGTGCGGGAAGTGCTACACTACTCAATACGAATACCTTTTTGGATTTCAACACTATATTTTATAACTTTTAATATTAAATTAACACATCTTTTATCGTAAAGTCTGTCAATTCTGTCCATCTGGCAATCCCTCACTTCCAATTCATCTTTATTTTCTTTAATCCGATGAAATATTTAAATTTACCAAGCTGCCAGTGTTAATTATTGGCTAGGATGATGCATCACCATTGAACCTCCACAGTACTTACCACAACAACTCTCATCTGGTCGGAGGATACTCCCTTTTCTATGGGGGATGAAGAACTTTACACCATGTTCTTATACCCCAAACTGGTGCCCCCGAAATGGACGTCAACGCAGCCTTCGAGCGTGCATTGCAGCGTCGACGTGGCATCATCAAGATCACTTCCTTAAGCTTTCGAGCAGCGAGTCACATAGCCACATTGAGCTATTATTACTACGTATGCAGAAGACAGCGCGAACAAAATCTGTGCATAGTGCGGGGCGCGCGGGGGGCAGCTAACCCCATATATGACGGGGTGTCCTGCGTGAGCGACTAATACGACGCGACGCGACGCTGTGAACGCGACGAACGCGATCAACTCAACTGCATACCCTGCGTGCGGCCTATATGGCAGGCTGCGGCGAGACGCGACGTAACGCGTACTTGTTTTAAGAGCAACCAGACGCGACATCATGAACTACGAAATGGTTGATTCAAATTTGTACTTTATTTCTCCATGATTCGAGAAGTACGGACCAAAATCACGTAGGACATTTGTCGCGTGTAACATCGCGTCGTATTGCATCGTGCCTTGTCGCGTCGCGTCGTATTCGTCGCTCAAGCAGGACACTGCGTAATGTTGTGGCGAACAAGCGACTGAGTGAACTGCAGCCGGCCGACAGCAGTTGAACGGAGCAATGAACTCTATACGTAGTAGTAATAGCTCAATGGATAGCCAGCCAGATCAAACAGGTATTCCTGACCACCAGCATGCAACATAATTGACACAGATTACTGTTTATTGTGACGGAAAGGGTGTCCGTGGGGGTAAATAGAAGAAAACCACGGACCCAGGTCAACATAAAAATATATTAAAAAAATAAACGGGTGTGGGTAGGTCTATGGTCACAAGTTTCTCCAAGCCCGCCCGGGGGTTTGCACGGTACTCTCCTGGCTCAGCCCGGCGTGACGATGACCGTAGCGGTGTGCCACGCTGCAGACGCCAGGTAGGGTGACGGACGGCAGATGATCGCGCCGATCCGTATAATTTCGACGCGGCCACGCAGGTAAAAGGTACCCGCTGCGGAGCCCGTGGCAAATTGGATGCCGGTAAAACGGTTGTCAGCCGAAATCTTGATTGTCAGCCGGAATCTTGAACGTCAGCCGTAATCTTGAACGTCAGCCGTAATCTTGAACCCTGGAAAATAACGTCCAGCGTGTCACGGAATGGCTAGCAGTCCTCCCCGCTGATTGTGACACCAAGGCATAAGCAAAGCGAGAAATACCCATGCGCCAATGAAGGTGATGTGTGGTAGTCACAATCAGTACGGAGTTTACATGATGGTGGTGGTAAGCACGACATGATTCGCACATTTTGAGTGTCATGAGGGTTATTGTAACAATGTCAAATACAGTCGGCTGAAGGCTACAAGATTTAAGCATTTGAATGTGCATAGCAAAAACGGTGATAGAAAGTGGCTCACAACTTGAGACCACGTAGCTAGTGATACACAAAATATGAAAACGTGAATTGCTGTTCAACACTTACCCAGTATGGGGTTTACGCAGACACAAAACGGAAAGAGTTAGGTTACTAACAAAAATTAAAGCTGCCTGCTTTAAGCCCGAATATTCTAGATCACGAATACTTCTAGAAATTTAATTTCCGATGAAAGAACGCGTCTAATCACTGGGAGCAGAATATTTCCAAAATGGACTCGTCATCGCGAGTCCGTGACATCTATACTGGCGTGTTTACGCAAATACGCATAGACAAGTCTTCACTCATTCGATCCGATACACGTAACGCGCGCACAGCACCTGTGTGCTTAGTGCGAGATTTGTTATTTTCGTTCACCACGTTCGAGCGCGTTAACGTTTAGGCAAATTTGTATGGCGCTGGGGTAGCGCCATCTAGCGTAATATGTCAGAACTAGGTAGTGTGAGTGCCGCATCGACAATCGTTAACTTGCGAGTGTGAGATCCTAGAATACATAAATAAATAAAATATCGCTGGACATTAACACACAGCGCCATCTAGTACCACACTAAGCAACGAGGCTTGTGTCGTGGACACTAGATAGCTGTTGATATACTACATAGATACTTTTTGTTTGTAAATACATACTTATTATACATATAAACATCCATGACTTGGAAACAAATGTCCATGCTCATCACACAAACATTTGCTCCAACCGGGATTCGAACCCGGGACCCTAAGAACGTAAGGCAGTCTCACTACCACTGCGCCATTCGGGTCGTCACACACACATTCATTCGTTTTCGCGTTAATTCACCGTAACTTGTGTTGCGTACATTAATAACCGGCCAAAATAAGTTGACATTCGTATTTTGTGTTCATAATATAAGCGACTGCCTATTCAATTAGTGGTGGCAGAACGAAGTTAGACGACATTACTTATCTGTGGTCAATGGTCATTAGTTTTGTTTGTGTTTACGAAAGTTTGTGTTAGTTTTGAATATTATTGTTAAAAATAAAGACTAGCCCGTCCCAATTTGAAATGCTGGTGACATAAATGGAGCAGTTAGTGTAATTTATATCTTTTGGTGTGTAGTGAGTGACCTTGATCCATCTGTGAAGTTTGTAAAACTAAGTTTGTTACTTTTTAGGCATGGAGATCTAAGCAAATGATCTTATAATGCCCGAGTGGTTTGTGGTGGTGTCTCTATCTTTGTTTACGTAACCTTGTTTACTTTTTTGTGGCGTTATATTACGCTTATCTTGTGCTTTTGCGGTCTCAAACATTGTCCAAACGAAATACTACGAGATTCCATGGTAAGTTTCATTCACAATACGAAATTAAATTAAATTACTTTGTTATTTCACCACTCTCATGATGCTCTCACCACAAAATCTTAAGTGAAAACTTTTCACGCTCGCGTTTCGTATTCGAGCTGTCAAAACTGTCAAAATTGTAACTTGCACTCGCGATATCATGCAAACGTTAGCGATGTGCTCCAAACGGACCTCATTTTCATAGAGGCATTCTTTTGTCATTACCGACGACGTTAATGGTAACGTAAACTCGGTTCACGCGGTCGACACATTACTTGAATTTTAGTAAAAAACTCGCACTTAGCACACTGGTAAAAACAGCTAATTTTAGTCGTATAGTAACTGCACGGCCCAATGAGTATGTATACTCTGTGGCGTTTGTTTTGACATTTAACTTAATTAAAGTGTTGAATAGGTTATGTTTACAAAGTAACGGTAGAAACTATTCTGAGTTTCTACAACGTTACATTATATAGGTTGACACAAACACCAATCTGCTCAATGCACCAAACTGTTCAGAGGTACCTAGACAAAACAGGTATAAATCCATTAGCAGTCACATTGCTGCTCGCAACGGCTGCAACATCAAACACAGGGGGCTGACGCAGCAATGAATGTCGTACGTAAATTACACAAGCCGTCAGATATGTGGCACTGGGCCGCTGGTCTAAATAACTAATGGCTTTTAAGCGCAATGCCCGTAGGTTTTACGGACATTGGTCCAGCTAATTAGTTTGGGGAGAAAATATTCTATTGGGAGTGCTGTTTCTAGGAAAATTCTTATATGAGTGTGAATAAATTAGTATGAAGACATTGCTAATGCGTCATAGATATAGGCACAAAGGGGAAAACCTCATAACTCTTTTTTTCTATTCTTGAATTAAATATTAAAAAAAAAATGTTTTTGTGTTTCTTTTTATTTTATGCTTTTTACTGCCTCGTTTGTCTAGTGGTCGCAAGCTAATGTGCTCCTAGGTTTGATTCCTAGGTTGAAAAAGGTGTTATTGGGGTTTTGCATCTAGAATTTCTCAGTAGCAGCTACCGAGTCCGGGTTTGTGCCCGATTGATGGCAATAGGCCCGCCCCCTTTTACGTGGGACTTAAACATAACCGGCGAAATGTAGGTTTTAGACACCTCTGCCTAACCTGATTACAGGCGTGATGTTAAGTTGTTTTTGTATAAAGGAATATATTTACAAATAAATAATTTTCTTTTTTCTTCTTTCTAGGTAAGCACAGAAGCTGGTCACACCAATAGCGACATCAGAAGTGAAGGTGTATGGACACTAACAAATTTGGTATGTTCGGAGGCAAGCATTGGGTGTCAAAAATAATTATTATTGATCACCCCATTTGCCCACTTTTTAACGCCATTGTCACATATACGTGACAAGCCAGCGCGTGCCCTTTACGCATAACGACACAAATATGTGACAAATAAAATAGTTTGGCATGGAGGGCACGCGCATGCGTTTAAGCTCCGGGGTTCAAGAGGTTAATCACGTGTCAGACCTTTAAACCAGTAACTAATACTTAGGAAACTCCCTTTCAAAAACAAATAAAAAGTAAACAAAATGGGGGTTTGTTTTGTTTGGTCATCAACTGGATGGCCAGTTGATGACCACCACAACTAATGCAAAAACTTCTGGAACGCATGTTACGTAAAGTATTCAAGCTTTTGTTACGTACTATTTACTTGTACCACGCCTGAATTTGTACAGTTGTACACTATTACTATACCTCATTAAGAATGTGAGTGAAATGCATTAGCATCCACAATGCAACAGCACTAGGGCACTTTATTGTTGCTCGGAAATACTAAAATAGTGTGATTATTATGTTAAACAAGAACTCACCTGTAAAATTAAATTAACTTGCAAATATTTTGCAGCTTTTTACTTTGAGGACGACATTATTTTATGTCCATTTTACTGCAATACTCTTGTAGCGGAATATTCCACCTCACAGATTAATACAGCACGTAGGGTATTTTGACAATATTGTGTTCAAACTAAATTTTATATGTACCCACTATGCATTGATTTTTATTATCAGATTTTGTATATAAGGGACCATTTTTTCGAAATAAATTCATTCCATTATTCAACCTCACCACGAGTCTCATTTTCATAACCTGCGTATCTAACACTCTACTGCTCGTGGCTAAACAATAACAGCCACTCGGGTCGATCTTTAGGTTAAGCCGTGCTTGCCTAGGTTGGTCTGTGGATGGGTGACCACCCATCTGGTTAATGGCGATAGGCTCGCCCTCTATTAAATGGAACTTAAAATACATTACTGGTGAAATGTGGGTGTACTATTACGTACCTACACCTCTGCCTCCCCCTCCAGGGATTACAGGCGTGATGTTATGATATGTTAACCGCAATAGAGATTTATGCGACCAAACTAACCAGTCAAAACAGTGGCGGAAATTTTAATCGTAAATATTATTCGCAAAACAACAAGTTTCAACAAATTGTCTATAACACACATTAGTACATAAACAACGAGTTGTTCGCAACTATTCACAGCCACTGAACAACGGATAGTTTCTGAGTTTCAGACTAAAACGTAAAAACAATTTCTAAATGTATTTTGTATTTGTTCATTTTGGTTCATTTGAACTGCTTCGCTCAGACAAGTGTGTAGATAAGTTTCGGGATATAGATTCAATTTCCTTCGTGAATTTATGATGAAAAATAGACATGCCATGCCGTCCTGACTGAACATAACACTGATTCTTTATACGTAGGTATAAACAGCCTTGATTATCTACATATTTTCGTCATAGGACAAACATATATCTAAATCCAAGCTACCACAGTTCAGGTTTTCCGCAGGGTACGACCAGTGTTCCCGTGTTATCAATCAACTCAACACACAGTGACAGTTGTGAATGGACCGTGTAACACACTTTAAAGTTCTAAACAGATGGCAAAGTATCCAGAACACACAACCACGTGCATAAACACTTAAACACACTCATACCATCATATCTACAATATTGTAGACGCCAAAGAATTTAATATTTCAACCACAAAATGAAACACGACGAAGCTACATTGATTAAAGCACCGCATTATTACGATATAAATATTAATATTGCCTCAACTGCATTGTTGCCGTTGGTCTAGACAAGGCAAGCGCGACCGCTGAGCATGGAATTTGATCCCTAGGTCGGAAAAATGCAACAAGGAGTCTGGAATTGTGTACGGTTGATGGCAAAAATGGTTGCCCCCATAACATGAAATAATAATAATCTTTATACTACACTTGCTTAGTAAGTGTACCAATACTACCCCAATAAAAGGCATGAAAGCTGTTCATTAAACCTTCTCAAAAATCTAGGCAGTTATCATCTGCCTAGCCTTTTTCCCAACTATGTTGGGGTCGGCTTCCAGTCAAACCGGATGCAGCTGAATACCAGTATTTTACATGGAGCGACTGCCTAACTGACCTCCACAACCCAGTTAGTACTGGGTAATACGATACCCCTTGGTAAGACTGGTTGTCAGACTTTTTGGGTCACTGACTACCTGTAACGACTGTCAAAGATTAACCTAGGCAAGCACGGCTTAACCTAAAGATCGACCCGAGCGGCTGTTATTATTTAGCCATGAGCTCCTCTAAATCAAATCTAGGCTAGTTATATTGTATGGAATTTCATAACTGCCCTGAAAATCAGGGAAGTAATCCATTACTGCCCTGAAAATCAGGGTAGTAATCCATTACTGCCCTGAAAATCAGGAAAGTAATCCATTACTAACGCGTTTTGTTATTTTTTTAATTCTTGATGACGTTGGCAATCAAACGATTTAATTTTACCATAAAAAGTACTGGCCACTAGCACTTTTAAAGAAGGTAGCATATAACTCGCGACAAATAAAAAGAGCGTTGAAGGGTAGCTCTACTTCCCCCCGCCTATGGCTCCGCCGCCTGTGGTGCTGGAAGCGGATCACCGGGATGACGACGACGCTCCGGAAGTGACTGGGGTAGACCTGAGAGTGGCGGTACGCAGGCTCAGCGCCAAAAATACCGCCCCAGGACCCGACGGCTTGCCTAGCAAAGCCTGGGTCCTGGCCTCGGAGGCTCTCGGGTCCCGACTGGAGGGGCTCCTAAGTGCATGCTTGGAGAGAGGCCAGTTCCCGCTTCGTTGGAAGACGGGGAAGCTGGTCCTCATCCGGAAGCCGGGGCGCCCTGCGGACTCTCCGTCCGCATACCGGCCCGTGGTGCTGCTCGACGAGGTGGGCAAGCTCTTTGAAAGAGTCATTACAAACCGCCTCGCCGAGCACCTTGCGGGGACTGGGCCGGACCTTGCGGAACACCAGTTTGGTTTCCGCAAGGGGCGCTCAACGGTGGACGCCATCATGCGCGTGAGAGCCCTTACGACGGGGGATGCGGTGTCCAGGGGTGGGGTTGTCTTGGCGGTATCTCTCGACATCGCCAACGCTTTCAACTCCATGCCTTGGAGCTGCATTAGGGAGCCACTCCGGTATTACCGGGTGCCGACCTACCTCCGTCGAGTGGTCGGGGACTATCTGACGGACAGAGCCGTCATCTACCCCGGTCGCAGCGGAGAATGGAACCGGCGAGAGATGTCGTGCGGTGTTCCGCAGGGATCGGTTCTGGGACCGTCCTTGTGGAACATCGGTTACGACTGGGTGCTGCGCGCCGACCTCCCTAGCGGTGTCAGCGTGGTTTGCTACGCAGACGACACGCTGGTGCTGGCACAGGGGGGGTCTCACGAGGTGTCGGCCGAAGCGATGACACGCGGGGTTGCGATAGTCGTTGAGAGGATCCGGCAACTGGGTCTCGAGGTGGCACTGCACAAGTCCGAGGCCATGTGCTTTCATGGGCCTCGGAATGCGCCACCAACGGGATCCCTACTGACGGTAGGAGGGGTATCCATCGGCGTCGAGTCGACGTTGAAGTACCTGGGACTTGTCCTTGACAGCCGGTGGAACTTCGTGGAACATTTCCGACGTTTGGCCCCCAAACTGGAGCGGACTGGGGCTGCCTTCAGGTGGCTCTTGCCCAATCTGGGGGGCCAAACGCCTCCTGCCGGAGGCTCTACGCGGGAGTCGTGCGGTCAATGGCCCTTTACGGGGCCCCGGTGTGGGCGCGTTCATTGAGGCGACGAGCCGCCCACTACCTGAATGCGCCCCAAAAGGTGGTAGCCGTAAGGCTGGCCCGGGGCTACCGCACGATCTCCCGCGAGGCGGCGAGCCTCCTTGCCGGATTGCCGCCATGGGATCTGGAGGCAATAGTCCTCGCGCGCCTACATGAATGGCGCGTGGAGGCGCTACGCCGGGGGGAAACTCCGCTGCCGCGGCAAATTGTCGCTCAGCGGACAGACTTCCGGCGGGATCTCATGGCGACATGGAGAGAGCGACTGTCGCAACCCCGTGCAGGGCACGCCACGATAGTGGCGATAAGTTCCCTCTTTGAGGAGTGGCTTGAGCGACGCCACGGCGTCCTCACCTTCCGCCTGACGCAGGTCCTCACCGGACAGGTGTGTTCGGGAAGTTCCTGCACCGAATCGGGCGGGAGGAAACGTCCGGGTGCTTCCACTGTGAGGATCGACCGGAGGACACGGTGGAGGTGTGCCCCGCGTGGGCAGAGCACCGCCGTGTCCTCGAAGCGGCGATTGGCGGCGGCGACCTCTCGCGTCCGGCCCTGGTGCAAGCCATGGTCCGGAGCGAGACGGAATGGGACGCCGTCACCTCCTTCTGCGAAGCAGTAATGCTAGAGAAGGAGGTGGCGGAACGTGAGAAGGAGAGAACCTCTCAACGTCCCGGCCGCCGCGGGAGACGCCCTGGACGTCGGGGGCCACCACTACGTGGCCCCCGGCCACCGTAGGCGCGTGCCTGTGGACGGTGGGCTATGGGCTAGCTCGCCGTCCGACCGTCTCATGACGACAGACCGTGTCGACGGCGCGTTCGTGTTCCACGCGCGCCTTAAAGAGAGTCATCAAAAAGGGAGGGGTCCGTAAAGACTGATACCTGCCGGGGTTGCAGGACTGTTCGAAAGAGATACCGTACACAAAGGGCGATGAAGGAACATGGATGGGTTTTAGTCAGTAAAAGTCTGACACTCCCTCCTGCTCCGCCCAGAGTAGGAGGAGTTATTTGATGATTTCCCAACCGAAAAAAAAAAAAAACAAAAAAGGGTGGCGCTACTTGTCTCCACCAAACGCATAAAACAGTAAAGAAAATGTTAGTTCCTATTTTGGCCACCGCTCTTTTTCGTGACGCCAAGTATACATTCCGATATCCGGCCTCTATGCGGTAGAGCGAGAGATTTATAACACTCTCTCGCTTTAACACGCGCGTAAGTTGGAACCTGCGATACGGGGCGTTTTTACCTTCTCTCGTCTTTTAGCGCGTCAAACAGTTTTCGCGCTAAATAAAAAAAAGACTTATTGTTGGTTGACGTATTTTGTAGAGACAATTTTCTTGGTAAAGTTTGTACCTAGCAATTGTACAATGTCAATATAACTTTTTAATAAAATGCTTTTTTGCTATTTTGTCTTTTACTTCTTTGTGCTTAAAAGTGCAAGTGTAGTATAAAGCAGTATATATCACTCGAGGTAGCTACTAAACTCGTGTGGTTCACGGCCCTCCGCTTCGTGTCGAGCCTCAAATGCACACTCGATTAGTAATCTGTGCCTTACTCCCCTTGGTGAATAAATAGCTATTATACTGCACTTACTTAGTAAGTGTACCAATACTACCCCAATAAAAGGCTTGAAAGCTGTTTATTAAACCTTCTCAAAAATCTAGGCAGTTATATTGTATGGAATTTCATTACTGCCCTGAAAATCAGGGTAGTAAACCATTTCTAAAGTGTTTTTTTTTTTTTGCTATTTTGTCTTTACGTTACTTCTTTGTGCTTAAGTGTAGGTTTATACCCTGCCGGGGTTGCGGGACTATTCGAAAGAGATACCGTGGCCCCGGAACACAAAGGGCGATGAAGGAACATGGATGGGTTTTAGTCAGTAAAAGTCTGACACTCCCTCCTGCTCCGCCCAGAGCGGGAGGGGTTATTTGATGATTTCCCATCCGAAAAAAAAAAAAAAAAAAAAGTGTAGGTTTATACTACACAGTATATATCACTCGAGGGTAAGTACAGATTACTAAACTCGTGTGGTTCACGGCCCTCCGCTTCGCGTCGGGCCTCAAATGCACACTCGATTAGTAATCTGTGCCTTACTCCCCTTGGTGAATAAATAGCATGAAAAGAGAGGAAATACATTTTACACTTATCACAATATTGTCACAAGTACCTACAGTAAGTAAGTAAACAGATCAAAATGAACCCTAACGTCTAAACTAGGCCAAGCCTGTATCTTAAGACGTTAGTCTTTTCCAATGTTGTTACAATCAGAGACGAGTATAGTTTGATTAAACATTACAAGGCAAATATATTAATAAATAATGTATGTGCTCAGTTTAGAATGTGGGTAGATACTTAGTTACTATCAATGATTATTAAAATCAACGAAATATTCAGACGAAATGTGGTCCTGGTAGGTAGTTTAGCTACATACTCTTTCGAGTACATAGTTGTGACGTTATGCTACAATTTATTTAGTGTCTAATTAAATTATCGGGTCGGGTGGCTTTCGGGACCAGGACCGCGGTCCCGGATTCCCCTTAAAAATTTTTGAGTGGTATTTTGGGACCACAAGAAAACAAAAGTTAGAGTACAGTAAGCTGAAATAATATCGTGATCAACAATTACATGAATTTATTATTGAAGTGAAACTTCTCTAAAGACGGGTATTAGAAAAACAAAAAAAAAAACTTTCTCTACTTGTATCAAAATGTACTATTTTTCATCAACTCGTCCTACAAGCCCACGGCCCATTTAGAACGAGTTGACAAAAATCAAAATAGATAATATTTTCGTTCTGCAACTCGTACCACGTTTCTTTTTGCGTGGAACTTTAAACTTTATCAACGTTAGGTCTAGTTAGGACGACAAGATTATAACAATATTTTTTTAAGAATTTTTAATTCAAACAAATTGGTAAGTTACCTTAGAAAAAGTACTAGGCTAACATAAATTAGAGAAGGTAATTCCATCTTCTACGAATTTTTTTGGTTTTTCCATCATGGGTGTCGTTTCCATGGTTTTTGGAGTCGCTGATAACAAAAATGAGGTCAAAATGAAAATAATACTTTCTTGGATTCATGCACGCCTAGTACTTTTCGTAAGGTTACTAACTAGGCCTATAACTAGCATCTTAGAGTCTAGATGCTAGTTATAGGCCTAGTTAGTAACCTTTGCTAGACTTAACATTGTCTAGATTCTAGACAATGTTGTGATGATTAAATATTGTATAGGCAATAATTTTTCCACACTAACACTTTTACTACTGATTATACTTTTTTCATACGTGGGACGAGTTGCAGAACGAAAATATTACTCATTTTGATTTTCATCAACTCGTTCTAAATGGGCCGGCCATGTGGGACCAGTTGATGAACGACTCAAGACGAAATATGTTTGGTTGACCGTACTTTCCCAAGACATACCTTTGTTTTGTTTTCTTGTGGTCCCAAAATACCACTAAAAAATATTTAGGGGGAATCCGGGACCGTGGTCCTGGTCCCGAAAGCCCCCCGACCCAAATTATCTAGCAACAGACCTCAAATGTGACGGGTTTTATTTTCTTCTTTTTCTTAGTGTGTCAATGGTAATCTAAATTGAGTCGGCCGAGAACTGAGCTACTAGTTTGGTGCTTTCGGTAGCGTCCATCAGTTTCTGTAGTGAACAAACAACAGGACACGCAGGACACGATAATTGGTTTTATTTTAATCAGATATCGATATCGTCTGCGGAATTCCGCTATCTAATATCAGTTAATATTTTATCATCATCATCTGCCTAGTCTTTTTCCAACTCTGTTGGGGTCAGTTTCCGGTCTAAACGGATGCAGCTGACTACCAGTTTTTTGCATGGAGCAACTGCCTATCTGACCTCCACAACTCACTTAGTACTGGGTAATATGATAAGCCCTGGTAAGACTTGTGTCCAAGATCTACAAATGACAACCGGGACCAACGGATTACCGTGCTTTCTGAGGCACAGAGGAAGCTTGGTATGTAATGGGTGGTCAGCCATCCATCACCATCATCCACCAACCTAGGCAAGAGCGTAATTTAACATTCATCATCATCATCATTTCAGCCGAAAGACGTCCACTGCTGGACATAGGCCTCCCCTAAGTGGCGCCACATTGACCGGTCCCGTGCGACTCGCATCCAGTGGAATCCCACAACCTTCACCAACCTTCATCGGTCCACCTAGTTCCCACTAGGTGGACCGATGAAGGTTGGTGAAGGTCTTCCAACGCAACGTAACATTGTATTAATATTATTATCTCCCGTTGTACAGTACCTATCTACATACATGTATAGTATCAGATACCTTGTAACATCTTACAAGCAGGGAGAATGTAGGAGCCTGATTAATGGCTCTAGTTCAGAAGTATGCAAGACCAAGTGCAATGTAAAACGGCTTGATTTATACCTAGTCTGACTTTGGACACTTCTTTACGTCAACGATCACGTTAAATATGTGTGTACGTATTTCCTAATGTGTATTCTGCTACTAATGTCATCTGTAAGTTTTTACTTCTATTGGGCAACAGAAATAAATAACATTACTATAACATTGTTTCTATTAACTGCTTTATCATGAAATAAGTCGTACAGAAATATTTAGAAATTATTAACTGGTGGTTGTTTGCGCAAATTGGTGTTAGTAAGTAAAATCATCATCATCTGCCTAGCCTTTTCCCAACTATGTTGGAGTCGGCATCCAGTCTAACCGGATGCAGCTTAATACCAGTATTTTACATGGAGTGACTGCCTATCTGACCTCCATAACTCAGTAAGTACTGCGCAATATTGCTTGGTAAGACTGGTTGTCAGAATTTTTTGGGCCACTGAGTACCTGTAACGACTGTCAAAGATCTACAAATGACAGCCGGGACCAACAGCTTAACGTGCTTTCCGAGGCACGGAGGAAACTCGGTATGTAAAGGTGGTCACCCATCCACAGACCAACCTAGGCAAGCACGGCTTAACCTAAGGATCGACCCGAGTGGAATGTTATTATTTAGCCACGAGCTCCTCCAGTATGTTAGTAAGTAAAATGTAGGTGTGTAAAAATAACCAGAATTTCGGATGATGACCTGCGTATACTTTGACTATACAGGCGTTAAAATTGTCTTTTCATCCCACCTATTCGAAAAGGACGACTTGGTTCGCCTTTAAGTGCACCCAAAGGTGGTGTTTTCTATAATAAACTTTTAGCGGGCAGTAATGAGTTTTTATTCCTCTTTATAAGTGCGCCGCAATTATCTTTGCGGCGCACTTTTTGAATTTGGAACATCTTAGTGTTCAGCGCCGAAAGAAATCGAACGCAAATAATTATTGTTTGAATAAAGACTGGCTGGTACGACGCGGGCCATAGTCGCGCCCGCCCCCGCGCTGCCTGAATAAAAAAAAAAACGCGCGAACTACAGACCGCGTTTTCGTCAATTTTCATGAAGGTTCACAATTTGTGAGTTTTACCTAATTGTCTTACATATAATATGCATGCTAGATTCACATCCAGTAGATGTCAATCAGAAATATGGTGTTGTAACTTTTTTATTGCTTTTGTGATTGTACATCAGTTTTGTGAATTAAATAAAAAAAATAAAAATAAATAAAATAAATGAATTGTTAGAAATTCATGGTTTTGTTTTGAAAAATTAGTTCTTCAAGTGACAGTGAATAGAAAACACAATAAAGTGAAAAATAACTTTAGATCTTCAGAAGTCGGTCACCTTTGTTTGATTCATTTAGTTTTTTTTTGTCACCGACTTCTGAAGCTAAAGTTATTTTTAACGTTTTTGTGTTTTGTGAAGTCGGTTTTATATATTGCAAAAAAGTTTTTTTTTTATTTTTCCATTTTTAGTTGTAATATCCTATCCAAATATAAGATACCTATGCATTTATTTTAAATGTTGAAATTAGACCACACGACTGAAGTAAAAATGTTCATAAAATGAAAACTACTGGGTCAAACTATGTTAAATTTTTATAGAACCAAATGGCAACTATTCCGCATCAAACTAAAGAATAATCACGTCAATCGGCTCATTAATATCAGCGTAATCGGTGTAAATACATTTAAAAAAAAAACAGTAGAATTGAGATCCTTCTCCTTTTTGAAGTCGGTTAAAATTATGAGGCGCCTTTTATTTTCTCATAGTGGGTGATGAAAAGTAGAGTGTATCACTCGGGCGCAAAATATATTTTTGGCTCGGGCGACGTACTTTGAATCCCTCGCTACGTTCAGGATTCTATTAAAGAATCCCTCGCTACGCTCGGGATTCTACTCTAGAATCCCTCACTTCGCTCTGGATTCAAAAAAGCGCCCTCGCCGTAAAAATATTATTTTGCTCCCTTATGATACAATCTATTATTATAAAATATTTCAATCCAATAGCTTGAAAATGCTGATCAATATAGTGTCGGAACTCTGCATTTTTTCCTAGAAAATTTGTTAACAAACGCAAACGAGGCAGTTATATTTCAGTTTTCAGTCAGCTGATTGATAAATTGGTGAAGAATCTATTCGAAATAAAAGTACGTTGTATGCATGTTCCGAATAACAAAGAACAAAGAGGAATTCCTAGAATCTGTGGCTTCCAATCTGTTTTTATTGTTGACCGCAAGCCCGCAATAAGCTTTATTTACTTAAGGGTCTGTTTTGTGAGCATTTGTTCCAATTACGGCAATTTCATAGCTACAAGACTTATGGCGATGTTAGGAGACATAAAAGAGACAAACTTTCTGAAGTATATTAATATCTTGTTTTTTACCTGTCTACAGAGAAGCCCAAAGGAAGGGTTTTGAATTTAACAATCTATGTATGTGTTTTTCCGTATCCTTTTCTACGTATGTTCCTACGTAGCGCCTAAACTATTCATCCGATTTTGATGAATAAGGTGTCAATCGATTCGTTATTATAGCCCGGGAAACAGGCTACATTTTAACCGACTTCAACAATAGGAGGAGTAGGTTTTACCTCGTAAACCCCGAATTTAAATAGGGCGTGAACTCAAACTCAAAGTATTTATTTCAATTAAACCATTACGGCACTTTTTAATGTAAAAAATGCAAAAAAAAAACAAAGCTACAGTCACAAGGCATAATAACTTAAGAAAGTACTGTAGTTGTCCATTCCCTAGCGTAGATAGTATAGTATACCACACAGTTTCTTGTACCATAAATTCCTACTAAAAACAAGACATCTTTGAACAGAATGGAAAGCACCTTCATGATGGTACGTAAATTTAGCCAAGTTTCCTGAGGAAATACATACGGTACGTAGGTAATTATTATTTGTTAGAACTAGTGCACTGTGATGTAAATTAGATGTGGCCAAAGTGTGTTGCTATGAATATCCTGGAACTGATAATTACTGTTCCGTTGTTTGAAAATGACTAATTAGGATGATATGAAATAAATATTTAATTCTAACTTGACGAACAAATTTTCAGAAGATAACAACGTGTACTTACCTACCATACTCTTTTTGAATTAGTTACAGGATATAGACAGATGGCAATATAATGTTTTTTTTTTGAGGGCACAGGTAAAAGAAACATTTGTTTCATACAATTGTATTTTTTTCCTTTGAAATGAATAAACAAAATACAAAGTATTGTATGCTTTGGTTTATATATTTATTAATAAATTTTTTGAAACTACATATTTCAATTGGTTTTTTTTAGTTTCAGTAATAGATAACAAATCGCTCACTCTTCTTTCATACATTATACTTGTTAATATTGTTTTACCGTCATTATTTTATGAACTTATCGAATTCCGTTTAATCAAAAACACTTAACTTCCTATTGTTTTTTTTTATCAGTCGCCATTTTAAAATACTTTAATCCAATTATAAGTACAGGACCTGTTATAAAACAATAAAACCTAATTTACGAGAAAATTACGATAGATTTTCACAAATAAAGCAAGAGATAGCTTTATAAGGTACTTCATCTTAATTACAAGAAGCTAGAAGACTAGTTTAGAAAATGATCTCAGCTTCAATTACATTGAATTATTTTGTTGTTATTGCAATTATATATATATATTTTTTTACCTTGGAATGAATTTAAATTTGAGCAGTGGTGGTGTGTTACGGAGCTTGTGGCTTAACAATAACAACGACTCGGGTCGATCTTCAGGTTAAGCTGCGCTTGCCTAGGTTGGTCCGTGGATGGGTTGTTAATTAGTGTTTATGAGCAGACAAATCGGCCTATCCTCATTCTATACCGCTACCACTGCACACACCCTGTGAACACCCACCCGCAATAACTTCAGTTTATAAGGAACCAAGAACCAAGGTTTCCGACGTGCCCGAAAAATTGCCAAACTTAAGTGGCAGTGGGCAGGGCACATTGCTCGCAGAACGGATGGCTGATGGGGCCGAAAAGTTCTGGAGTGGCGACCGCGAACCGGAAGACGTTGCATTGGCAGGCCTCCCACTAGGTGGACCGATGACCTGGTGAAGGTTGCGGGAATCCGCTGGATGCGAGTCGCACGGGACCGGTCAATGTAGCGACACTTGGGGGAGGCATATGTCCAGCAGTGGACGTCTTTCGGCTGAAATGATGATGATGATAAGGATAAACATAAGTTAGTGATCATGGTGCTTGCAACAGCGCAAATCAAAACAATAGTAAATATACCGTTTTCAGTGTAATGATAAGCAATTATTAGTCTGTCACTGTCTCCATTCAATACCCAGGTGGTAATTAATTAATACCCGAAGGAAACGTAAAGGGAAACATGCCATTAAAACTCTTGGGTAATTTATTATGTCGACACGTAACGTGAATTATGCATTTTGTGTACATAGGTGTGTTGGTTCTATCTAGCAATAAATGTTGGTCATTTAGGCCTCGTTAAATAATTAAATTGTCCTTCAAACTATTTTACACGCACGTAATACGTCAACTTGGTTAATATACTAAAATGAATTAGTACTTGGATTACTCTATATAGGTAAACGCAACTATATTTTTTAATGTTTGTGTTTTTGACGACACACGTCATGCATAGCGAAAATGGACCTTGACAGAAGGTAAACTATGCCCTATTTATGATTACGAACACAATTAAAACATAAAATGGTTGTCTGTAAAGTCGGTTTACGGACGATAATTTTACGAGATAACGTCATTTTTATGATAATAATGATATTAACCTAAGAAACAAAATTTCATTCCCCTTTTTACCTCTTTATGGATTGAAATTCTAACAACACCATTGCGTTAGCTTCCAACCATACGCCTAGATAATAAATTTTGTAATTTTTACTTCGAAAATTAAGAACTTTCCATACATAAGTTTATCCCCTTTTTTAACCCTTTGGGGTGAAATTATCAAAAACGCTGAGACACGTATAAATTAATTTTCAATCGTCAGCCTAAACACAAAATTTTAAGATCCTAACTTTAAAACTGATGGATTTTCATACAAACTTTCATCCCCTATTTAACTCCCTTAGGGGTTGAATTTATTTATTTCGCAAAATCCTTCCTTATTCCTTGTCTACATAATAAAGGGAACCACTGTGCAATATTTCAGTTTTCTAGGTGCAAGGGTTTGGGCTGGGCGTTGATTGCCGGATCGGAACGGGGTGTGACACTTTTTCGTGCGTGCAGCCGGTGTTCATCAATTTACAAGACGTTATCAGGACTCTTTATCAGACAAGCCGTACACGAAGGGTTCCGTACCATCATTATCTGCCTAGCCTTTTCCCACCTATGTTGGGGTCGGCTTCCAGTCGAACCGGATGCAACTGAATACCAGTATTTTACATGAAGCGACTGCCTATCTGACCTCCACAACCCACCAACCAACAGGTGAGGATAGGACAGTTATCAATCATTCGTAGATACGTACTAGTTTACGTGAAACATTGTCGCAAATCCGTATCTTCTTAGAAAATCTTGATTCACTCCGTTTCACAACGGGCTTTGTAATCATGGTAATGGGATTAAGTTTGGGAACTGACCGGTTCATAATACCGCTGAGACTATCCGCTGTCCATCTCAGGTTGACATGGCAACAGGAAGTAAGCAACCACCGAAACAGATTTCTGTTGTAACTATCGCATCATATTGTACATTAGGCTTGTATCATATTGCTTGTATTATTAGAATAAACAGTGTAACAATTGTAGATAGGCCAATAAATAAATAAATAACTCTAAACATATCAATAGGATTGTGTCCTGAAAAAATCTAATTAGTCCGTCAGTTAGATTATCAAAAAATGATGACACGTATTTTTTCTTTTGTTACGTAAACCAAAATTGACGAAGATACGCCGATTTTAAAATTCTCAATACGTCACGACGTGCTATGATTTTTAGTGCGTTGTGACGTCACGAGCCCCCACTCTCCAGTTTTGATGCGTTTTATTTTTGTCAATATTCATTGATTTACAAAAACAAAAAATGTGTCTATTATTTTCCAATACTCTAACTGACGGACTAAATAGATTTGCAATTTATTGATGGTGGAAACTAGCCTATTATACCAGTTTGAACTTATAAGGATTTGGACAGCATTCCGAGCAGCTTGGTGGATAGACATGATCAATTATATGTCTTGATTATCCATCTAGTCATTAGTCTTCTTAGCGCGTCGATGACAATTTAAATTAAGTCAGCCCAAAATTCGGCGACGAGTTTAGCACAATCACTATCAGTCCATCAGCTTCTGTGATGTGCAAGCAACAGGACAGGCGGGCACGATATCAAGTGTTCCATCGTTTGTGGGGCAACACCACATTTACACTTCAGGGCAGAGTCATCTATGAATCGCCACCTGATCAGGTTTTTCTTGCTTGGACCAACCTGTGTCCGGAGTCTATTCAAAGACTTCCAGGTCAGCCATGGCTATTAATTTCCAAGTGGGAGATTTTCAAAGTCATTATGTATGTAAGCTCACTCCTTCAATCAGGAATATGCTTCGCTTCTTCGTCTCGTATTGACTCGATCATGAAACGAATTCCAAGTGCGATCTTGATAAAAATATTAACAGACCACGAAATACCCGCTAGGCGTCATTGAGGAACTGTAACTTGTCAAAGCTATGATTATCCAAAAGAGTATAATAAATATACTATGCATCAATGCTTCTCAGCTCTTTAATAAACCCTATTCATCTCTCCATCTCTTTCCAAATCAAGTACCTACTCAATTCAATCATCCATATCCCAGCTTACACCGCAAGCTAAGCGAGCGTGAAGGTAACGAGCTCTCTGAAAGTCTATACCAACGTAAACTAAATCAGACCGCATAAATAAGATCGCTGACATTCGAGACCCAGTTCAAGTGGTCACGTTTGGTTCACAGCGGGAAACGAAGGCAAATATTCTGAAGCGAAATGCAAAGCGTCGTTGATTTTTCGTAAGGATCCTTTTGAACTATCGTGATTGATTAAAGTACTAAGTTGCAAAGGTTTGGAAATGTTTTTGATGCTCGCAGTAAAGGGAATTAAATATCAAGAAAGGCGAAAATTTTATGTAGACTAAGTATGTTCCCCCCGTCAATACAATGGTGTACTTTCTTATATTGTTCGTTCTGGGTGCAATGTGAATACCTTCTTTAAATACAACATATTGTCACGCCTGTAACCCATCACAGGTGAACCTATTATAAGTACATACAGGCCTATTATAGGTACACCCACATTTCACAAGCTATATTTAAGTCCCATGTTCGGGTACGTGTCTATTCCCATCAACATCATCATTGTCACCTGCCTAGCCTTTTCCCTATCTATGTTGTACACTTCTACAACTAAAAACCAGTATCTTACATGGAGCGACTGCCTTTACTATAACCTACGTATAGTTAGTACTGGATAATTATAGAATATTGCCATTAACCCAGCACGATTCCTGACCACTAAGAAATCCTTGATGAAGAAACCTAATAGGCCATTGTCTAACCTGGGAATAGATCCCAAAATCTCATGCTTATTGTTAGAGCTTGCGACCATCAGACTGACGAGGCAGTTCTTTGGTTCTGTCATCAATATCATCAACACGATTTAGTTTTAGTTGTAGATTTTAAATTGTTTTTAATTTAGAAGTTCACAAACACACCTATCAACGCCCGTACTAAAACAATATTGTTTGCATATTTCCCTTAATCATATGCTATTGTTTCGTGTCATACATTCGACAACTAAATTAAATTATGCATTACAGCTGATATTCTATACATTTAATTAAACTTCCACGGTATCTACTTGGACTACTTAATGCAGACTTCCCGGGTACAATTGCGTCGTTTCTACATAGAATGACAAAGTCTTTAGAAAGCTGGTAGAAGGTTGACTTAATACCAAGAATATTGTATTACTTTATATTAAAATATTTCTGAAAGGGAAGCCCTATTTTGGGTAAAAGCTATGTAATGTCCAGTCCTGTTCAGTAATTCCAGTTGCTTGAGGAATCCTTCGAAAACTTTTTGGATTGCTTTTTGTGTTTCATACAAATTTATCAAATCAGGTTAGTTTATAAAGAAATTTTTAGAGATAAGTTAGTAATTTTTTATCGAGTAAAATTAATTGTATTATGTTTTTAAAATACTATCATACAAGCATATATCCTGAAGAATATCATATACCATTCTGGTTTTGTTTATTGCAGTGAATCATAATCATGCTTTTTTGCATTATAAAACTCGCGTTTAGCTCCTTTAGTCCCCTTGTACTGCAATGTTCGCGGAGTATACCTTGACATATATTTCGATTTCGTTCAAATCAAGAAATATCTAGTTTAATAAAGAGTTTTTTTTCTTTCTTAAACGTCTAAGATAGCTGTGTTGCAAGGAGTAGTTACAAAATGACCTCAGAGTACTGTGCCAGTATGTATTAATATGCTTTAAATTGCATTTTTCTAAACGAGTGACTTCTGTAGTCCCACGAGTATTGTACAAAGTAACTGTTCTGCCCTTTTCTGTGGCAGTATGTAGGCAGAGAGTCATAAACGTCTAAATGTTGCGGGTACCCGCTATTTTGTGTGGTGTACTCGCACATTTTAATGGAAAAACTTTATTTATTAAAATCCTTCATTCAAATAGTTCTCGGGAAACAATGGCGCCGTGACTCATAACTGCAACGTTTTTATAGGATGCATGAAAAGGGGTATTTTATGTTATGAACTGGTAGTTAAGTATATTAGTACCAAGTTATGCGTTTACATGAGGATAGCTTTATGAGGCGTGTTGGTACGGTGTTTCAAGGCTATAGTGTTCAGGCTAATCGCAATATGTTGGTACGGTGAGCAGAAAACCTTTTCTAACTACCGTGATATTATTTATTTTTTGGTCATTTAAGATGATAACCTGTTATCAGTCTAAATGGCATTTTTAGAACGGTTTTTCAGCTTGTAGTTTGCTAAAATACATGTACCTACCTCTCACTACATATTATAAAACAAAGTCCACCGCCGCGTCTGTCTGTCCCTATGTATGCTTAGATCTTTAAAACTACGCAACGGATTTTGATACGGGTTTTTTTAATATAGAGCGTATAAGATAGAGCGATTCAAGACGACCATTTTAGTAAGTATATAATTTTGGAGCGGGCGAAGCCGCGGGCATCAGCTAGTATCAAATATTCCAGATAGGTTTAATGCAATTTAGAATATTATCACGGGGCATGCTGCTAAATATGGCAACTGCCGGGATGCTCTAAAGAGGTTTTTTTATAGCTTCATATTATATCCATAGAATTTTGGCAACACACTTTATCCATTAATATATCCGAAGTAGGTATTTCAATCACACGCGAATGAAAATAATTACCGACACTGATATGATCGTAATTGTCCTTTTATAAGTAAGTGCCATCTCCACCATTGCATTGTGCGCCCGATTAAATTAGTTTAAATCCCGAGCAACTGTCAAGTCTGTACTGGACAACAACGGTACTTACAACTGGAAAATCTTTTCCCAATTCCAAAAATAACTTAGCAGCTCGTAGAGACGCTGTTAGTAAACACAAATGTCAACAATTTGTCCAAATTCAGTGCATTTAAATTCAGTTCCCCATTTCACCGTACGTTCTGTCCCTCTGGTCGTTTATTGTGGCATTCAGGCTTTAGGCCTGCTTATACGATTAACTTCATTATGACAACCTCTAAGCCCCCGCCGAAGGAAGGCTTTCTTCTTAACTTATATTATTAAAAGTTTGTTATTACAGAAGGAGATAATAAAATGTACCAAAGTTAGGATGTAAATGACAAAGAAAATTTGTATAAATGTCCATACGTAAGCCTTAATGAAAGAACGAATACAAAAGATATTTTGTTTAATAAAAGTATTCAGACAGGGGAGCTCGTGGTTAAATAATAACAGCCGCTCGGGTCGATCGTTAGGTTAAGCCGTGCTTGCCTAGGTTGGTCTGTGGATGGGTGACCACCCATTACATACCGAGTTTCCTCCGTGCCTCGGAAAGCACGTTAAGCCGTTGGTCCCGGCTGTCAGTTTTAAATCTTTGACTGTCGTTAGGTAGTCAGAGGCCCAAAAAGCCTGAGAACCAGTCTTACCTATAAAATTTATCTACCTATTATTTCCTATAAAATATCAAGTATATAGCAAGTATAGTGTGAATTATAGTGTAGATGTATTGAATTAACGCAAATTAAGTGTAATAAATTCATTTGTGAAACTGACAGTTACCGGTTCGAAGGAATCTTGCATTGTCATCTTAATATCAGGTACAATACAACTTATTTTACTTGGTAGTACATTGTTTACGTTTTAATTACTTGCTTTCTATAACTGGATCACTTTTAATTACGGCTACCTGTTGATGCCGATGACCTTAAAAACGTAAACATAACCCTGTTTGGTTCGGTGACAGAACTTCTTTTTGTCGAACTAAATTTCATTTTTCCATTTTTCAATTAATCGTTTCTTATACAATTCTACCGCACCAATCTTCTCCTATCTTGTCTCTATTCTACTGTATCATGATTATGACACGCAGTGCCCGCGCTCGGCTCGAAGAGTCCAAACTTATTATTATTATTTAAGTCATTGTGGACGGGTTCAGCCAGTGTAGCACAGAGTATGAACAAACTCTCAGTCACAAACATCAGTTACAACAACAGCTACATGAGGCCAGAAGTCAAATATCAGAACTCGAGACAACCAATCACAACATCACAGCCTCATTGAACCAAAGTCTGTTCAGTGAATTGGTGCCTATTTCTCCGTCAATGCTTTCTAATACATGCCAACCTTACACTATAGATCTGACAGGTGATGACGAACTAAATTCAATTAAATCAGAGCGAGTAATGACTAGTAAGAATAAACTAAAAAAATATATTAAAATAAACAAATACATTGTTAAAACTAAGAAAATGGTAAAAAAGCAAAAGTTTTTCATTAAAAATGTAAAACTAAATAGGGAAAGATTGAACCTTCTAAAACAATTAGATATGTATTCTTTAAATTTAGATAAAAGTAATAGGAAGTACCAAATTGACACAGAGAACTTGCAGTGTGAAATTGACCACCTACAACGGAAATTAACTTTACTCAATACTAAATATACAGCCTCTGAAAACCAAATGAGGGAATATGTATTGGCTATGAATGAGCTGGTAAGTACAGAAACTAACTACTGTGAGCATTGTCCACCACCATCCGTAGAACCCACACCGGCCCATTCATTGTCTCATAGTGATACAACCATACCGCAGTCCTGTGTTAGTTTACCTTTAGAAATTAATAATTGTTCAGCCAAACAGATTGTCAACAAAGAAATTGTAATTTTCTCTGATGAAATTGGAAAGGATTTAGGCCACTTTTTGACAAATAAATATCCGGGACATTCTATTATGAACTTTTGTATGCCTGGTTGTTCCTTATATGACATCATGAGGAAAATTATTAATTACAACTTCAACCAGGATTCTATACTTATAATATTTGTTGGTAATAGAGGTACTGTGAATAAAGGAGAATTACTCCAATATTATAGATCATTAAGTGACCTGAGTTTAAGAAAAATTGTAATGTTCACATTTCCATATAGTAAAAGTTTGCCACAGGAAGAAAATTACTTTAGATATAATATTAATAAAACATTGCATAATCTGTCATTTAATAGTAATGTATTTAATTTAATTGACATTAACAATTATATTGGTGAAAATTTTTATTTGACAAAAGATAGATATCTTGTAGACAGGTGCTATCTTTCAAACTATTGGAAAAGACAGGTAGCTGAGTCGCTATCATACTTTTTTTCTATTACAGCCAAGAATTTGGCTGATCAAGTTGCCTCTGTTGAACAATGCAATACTCAATTAAATCACTGTGCCAATAGTTTGATCATAATGAATGAATCAGTCAATCATTTAAATTAGAAAATGGGACAACAGAGGCGACCTCTTGCAATATTGTAAGGAAGCCAGATAATAAATCAGGCGAATGTTTTGAGAGTTTTAATAGTATCAACCTGGTTCATCAAAATATTCAAGGATTTTTGAACAAAGAATTAGAAGTAGAACTATTCCTGAATTATAACAATATAGATATTCTTTGTGTAACGGAGCATTGGCTCAAATGTCATCAATTAATTTTCAATTTTAGTAATCACCAGGTTGGTAGCTCATTCAGCAGGGTAAATGCTATACATGGCGGCGCATTAATCTTAGTAAATAATCATCTTAAATTTAAAGACCGCAAGGATATTGTCAGCCTATCTGTTGAGCGAACAGTTGAAATAGCCTGTATAGAATTGGAGCAGTTTATTATATTAAGTGTGTATAGACCTCCTTCAGGGTTGTATGATTGTTTTGAAAAGGTAATGGATGAAGTGTTGCATAAAATCTGTAGTTCTAAAAAGTCAGTAATCATTTGTGGTGATTTTAATATTAATTTGTTAGAAAATTCTGGGTTATGTACAAAAATTATAAGCCTTTTTCAGTCATACAATCTTGAAAACAAATTTCTCGAGCCTACCAGAATAACCCCAACTAGTGCCACTTGCCTAGATAATATTTACACTGATATTATACCCACCCAAAAAGCAATTATTAACTTAATAGATTCAGATCATTGTGGGCAATTGATCACAATTCCTAATGTAAACAAGACAGTCACTAAAAAGGATATCATTATTAATCCAAAAAGTAAAAATCGCCTGGAAACTTTTAAAACTAAACTTTTATCTAAACTACCACTTTTGTCAGTTAATGATGATCCAAATCAACAATATAACGATTTTTTCAGTATGTATTGCACACAATTTGAAAACACATTTGTCCCTAAGACAATATCTGTAAATAATAACGCTTCTTTCAACGACTGGGCCACCATTGGTATTCATAAGAGTCGAAAACGACTTTATGAGCTGTATGAAGAGCGGACTTATAAAAACACTGTAGAATTTAATTTGTATGTTAAGAATTATTCTAAATTATTTAAAAAAGTTTGTTTCATAGAAAGTCACGTTACTTGAGTTCAAAAATTAAAAATAGTAGTAATGTAATTAAAATGACATGGAACATTATTAATAGCGAAACGGGAAAGTCTTGCAACCGAAATAGTGACTACAGCCTTGCTATTGGCGATAATATTTTGAATTCAGACACTCAAGTTGCCACAGCCTTTGAAAATTTCTTTGCGGATATTCCCGTATCGACTACTAAATCGCTAAACTCGTCAGCTGCTGCTGCCGAGTCTTTACTTAGGGCAAACGTTTCAGTCTGTGATTCCGAATTTAATTTTCAATATGTCACCTGTAAAGATATAATTAAAACTTTTCACACCTTAAATGTTAAAAAGACCGCCGATCTATGGGGTCATTCTGTGGACGTTGCTAAATCCATTATAAACATTGTAGCTCCTTCATTAGCTGTAATATTTAACGATTGTATTGACCATGGTGAGTTTCCTGATTTAATGAAATATAGTAAAATAATACCATTGTTTAAATCAGGTAGTACATCAGACCCCACTAATTATAGACCCATTTCAGTACTACCCACCTTTAGTAAAATTTTTGAAAAATTTATTTTGGCACAAATGCAAAGTTTTTTCAATAAACATAAGTTATTGCATACAAAACAGTTCGGTTTCACAAGGGGTCGATCAACTACTGATGCCGGTGTTGAACTTTTAGGACACATTTATAATGCCTGGGAGGACAAATGCGATGCTTTGGGCGTTTTTTGCGATTTATCTAAAGCTTTCGATTGCGTTCTTCATGAAACATTAATCAGGAAACTACACCACTACGGAATCCGTAACGCCTCTCTGGATCTTCTTATTTCATATTTGAGTAATAGGATTCAGAGAGTTGATGTTAACGGGAAGAGATCTCCCGGATCCGTAGTAAGAATGGGGGTACCACAGGGCTCAATTCTTGGTCCATTTTTGTTTCTTATTTACATAAATGACTTGCCTCACCTCATAAAGGATAATCATGACATAGTATTGTTTGCAGACGACACTTCTCTTTTATTTAAACTCAAACGTCAGCAGTTAGTTACGGATGATGTTAATAGCGCCCTGGCAAAAGTCGTTAACTGGTTTAATGTCAATAACCTACTCCTAAATGAGAAAAAAACTAAATGTATTAAGTTTACGATACCCCATGTAAGACAAGTGGAAACTACTGTACTAATTAAGGATGAAGAGTTGAAACCGGAAGATAGCACAGTGTTTCTAGGCATAACTTTGGATGCCAAGCTTCAGTGGGGCCCGCATATAGACAAATTATCAAAAAAACTTAGCTCTGCAGCATACGCCGTTAGAAGAATTCGTGAGTTAACTGATTTAGAGACAGCCCGTTTAGTTTACTTTAGTTATTTCCATAGCGTGATGTCGTACGGTATTCTCTTGTGGGGCAATGCCGCCGATATTCAGACAATATTTGTTTTGCAAAAAAGGGCAATTCGTTCAATTTATAAATTAAGTCCCAGATACTCCCTCAGACAAAAATTTAAAGAGATTAATGTTCTTACTGTGCCTTCTCAATTTATTTATGAAAACCTTTTGTACGCACACAAAAATATTAATTTGTTTAAAAAATACAGTGATATCCACAACATAAATAGTAGTAGCATAGTATTTTGTGTGTACATGAATAAATAAATAAATAAATAAATAAATAAATAAATAAATACGAGGAACAAACACAAATTTGTTGTTCCTGCAACGAGGCTCAAAAAAATAGGGGGTACGTTCAGATGCCAATGTATACGTTTTTACAATAAACTTCCAAGCCAAATTCAAGCACTTAGCCTAAATAAATTCAAATCGTTTATAAAACGGAAGCTGTGCCTGAAAGCCTACTATCATGTTAATCACTATCTCGAAGATAAAAAGGCTTGGGATTAAGCTGCTCCAATGAAATTTGCTCTGTGAATGTCGAAGCTTCGGACTTCGCTTGTTTATTATTTATTCCTTTCTTATCCTTTTTTTTTTTTTTTTCCTTTTATATTTTTTTTTTTTTTCCTTTTTTATACAATCTGACATTTAATGTTTTGACATGTATTTTATTATTTTTTATACACTCCGACATTTAATGTTTTGACATGTATTTTATTATTTTTTACTTTTTTTATTATTTTATTTGACATTTACTGATTTGACATGAATACTTATTTTGTTAAGTATTCTACTTTTTTTTTTTTTATCATCATTGTGACTTAATGATTTTTGTGATTTTTATTTACATTCTTTTGAATAGAACTTGTTATGAATTTTATATGATTATTGTGAATGTGGGGACCATGTGGGTCACATTTATATTTTTTTTGTTTATTTTTTCCCACAACTGTCTGGCAGTTTGAGTACTCTAAGCGACCTACCCAAATGTCCTTTCTTTGGTATTGTTCGTCGTTTCGTTGAGCTCCTTGAGTTATAAGTCGAGCTACACGTTAACTGACAAATGCTTGCACTGACTGGACAGGTCCACTCAAATCTGTATGGTTTTTTCTTCAAAAGACCATCTCAGACACTAATCTGCATAGTCCTCATGTGAATTGAGCAAGATTGTCTGGACTTTAAAAGAGACTATGACCTCTGAGTTTGTTTCGGCTGTTTCTTCTCAGAGTAGTCAGGTACGACACACCGGCCCCATCTAGTTTAAAAAAATTACGTGTAAAAGTGTTTGTAAAAACCTACTTGCAAAATAAACATCATTTATCATTTATCATTTATCATCATTTATCATTTACCAAGGGGTATCGTATTACCCATTACTAACTGGGTTGTGGAGTTAAGATAGGCAGTCGCTCCATGTAAAATATTGGTATTCAGCTTCATCCGGTTAGACTGGAAGCCGACGCCGAACAAAGTTGGGAAAAGGCTAGGCAGATGATGATGATTCAGACACATTTCAAACTTAAAATAAAATGCCATATTAAACTTTGGAAATGTATAATTTCCGAGATTTTTATACTTCTTTCATCCAGTTAGCGGGAAAACGTAATATTATCATGTGGCTCGGAGTTTTTGTGTCGGACATAATAAATGCGAAGACACAACATTTCCTACCAGTCCTATTATGAAAATAAATATAGAGAGCTGAATCTGTGTCTGAACTACGACGGGTGACTCAATGGTGATGTAATTAACCTAGTTACAAGATACAACTTAATCTAACGTTAGGTGGCAGTATTTTTATATTACTTTTGAGTCCACTCTTGCAAATTAATGTTTAGAACGACACTGGCGAAAAATCCCACAAAATCTGAGAACGGAACTAAGAAGAAAGAAAAAACTAGATTGTCATGTTTCACTCCACTACACCTTCTCCTCACAATTCTATATAAATGCTCGCAAATCCATTCAATGGAAGACTGAGCTGGTCTCGCCATGTCCACCTTGGTATGACGCCATCGCGATTATCTAGCGTTTTATGTAGCCGTTTTCGATTTAGTCCATTTCTCATTTGACAATTTAAAAAAAAACTAGTATTTAAAGCAAAGGTAGGTCAGTACTTAGTATTCACGCAACAACAAGTACCTATTATTTCATTATACGTGACGCAGCCCTGGTGGCATTGCTATGCAGCGACAACACTGAGGACACAGCCAGAACTCACTAGTGGCAGAGCAAAGGTCAGACGGAAACCGGGAAGACCCGGATGAGGATCAGAGAGAAAGCATGGCATACAAGAGGGTTGGAGAAGGTTTATAATCAGCAGTAGATGTCAATGAAGGTGAATATGATGATGATAAAAAAAACCAAGATGACGATGAGGTGGTGATGTAACCAAGATTTTGTAATTTTGATATAAAAGACTGTCCATGGAGTTTCTTGCCCGTTCTTCTCCATAGAGATTTACGCTAGCGAATGGGCAACTACAGTACTTTCTCAAGTTATTATGTCTTGTGACTGGGACTGTAGCTTTGTTTTTTTTTTTGTATTTATGACATTCAAAAGTGCCGTAATGGTCTAATTGAAATAAATGCTTTGAGTTTGAGTTTGAAAAATAATCAACTACAAGTTAAGAACGAAATTCTGGGACAAAATCGTAAAAAGAATAGTACTATAAAGCCTACAAGAATGTAAACGAGCCCGTCACGAAGTCGTAAAGTAAGCATTCTGTACATCAAATTAATTAACTTATCGCAAAAAGTTAGTGTTGGGAAACGCCTACATTTTTGGGGTGCATGCAGAAAAATCCGTGACCGATCTATAGTCACACCAAATTGCCACACCAGTGTCACTAATTGATTAATTTTATTTTTCAGTAGTCACACTGGTGTGGCAATTTGGTGAGAAAATTGGTCAACGGGATTAGTTGAGCAATTAAAAAATCCATTAGGTCGACTGATCCCGCGGGATCCACCTGTGTGGGACCAGTTTACTAAACACACTTAAAACATTGTGCTGATGGATACATTGGTACGGGGGTCGTGGAGGTATTTAAAGTAAAGGTACAAAGTTCAAAAACTAGTTTAAAAAAAAAAGTCAAAAAAGAACCTTCAATATCTCCGTAACTAGAAGGTTCCCAGGTACCTATGGTCCAGAACAAAAAAAAAATATCGCAACGACGAGGAAAATACCTGTCTTTCGGCTTCGTTAAGCATCTTTTTACAGCCATTATGTAGCAACAAAATTACTTAGTATTCACGAAACAACAAGTTTAGTCTTAATAGGGTAGATGACAAAAAAAAAATCTAATTAGTCCGTCAGATTTCTAAAAAATATTGGACACATATTTTTTATTTTTTCACGTAAACAAAAAATGAAGACGATACGGTGCGTCGAAAACTCGTGTGACGTCACACTTGAGTATATCTTTTACTCAAATGTGACGTCAGAAGCCCCCCACTCATGATCTTTGACGCGTTTTATCTTCGTCAATATTTTTATTCATTTGATAAAACAAAAATACGTATCCAATATTTTTCGATAATCTAACTGACGGACTAAATAGAATCATATTTTTTTTTGGCAGTCATCAATTCATCATCCCTATTATTATACGTGACGCACCGTCGGTATCCTCGCTATGCAGGAACAGTCAACACTAAGGCCGGAGCTAGAACTCATTAGTGGCAGAGCAAAGGTCAGGGGCGGGAACCGACACGTTTGATCGATAAACTGACCCACTTCATGAGGAGTTTCAACTGCAGTCGGGTTAGGTAAATAGCTGTGCTTAAGGCCCTTCTAACCCTAAAATTAGCAACTCTATTTGTGGTGGTTCAAACTTCGTTTGAAATACTGTTAGAATAAAGTTCTAATCAGCTTGCACTACAAAGCGGTTGTTACGTCAGTCACTGCGGCCGAATAGTGCGAAATGAGTGTTTTTTTGCGATTTACAAAAATTCTATTGATTGGACTAAAGAAATAAAACACATAAGACCTGCTTTATAGTTAGTTCAGCTAATATGCAAAGTTTCATCATCCAATTTGAAGTACTTTTTGAATACCAGCGGTTTATTGTTCGATTTGGACTTTGGAATTGTTTTCTGTCGAGAGATGTTTATGGAATCGTGTTTTCGTCACACACAGGACTTAGCATTAATCCTCAACTTTACCATATATTTATTTCAAAATTAATGCTATAGTATTTTAGGCGTAACGGAGGATCATGCTAAGCCATTTGAGGGATATATAGCCCTTAAGTTAAACTATAGCACTTCACTTGCGACTTCGTCCTTAAAAATTATGATAGCTCGGCTAATATGCATGATTTAAATATAACTTAAATCGTAAAGCACTTACGAATAATGTAGCTTTCTGCCAGTGGAAGAATTTTTAGAATTAGAGCCTTATTTTATCTGTACTAGTATTATAAAGAGGAAAGTTTTGATTTTTTGTTTGTTTGTGTGTTTGTTTCGATTTAACTCTAACACTAAAAGACTGATTTAAAAATTCTTTCACCATTAGAAAGCCACGTCTTTACTGAGTAACATAGGCTATTTTTTATCTCCGTACTCCCACGGGAACGGGAACTACGCGACAACAAAAATAGGCACCTCTTTATGATAAGCGAGCCTATTGTAACCGGGACTCCCTGGCTCGTACTTAAAAAAAATCTGATGAAAAAATAACACTTGACCCGATCTGGGAATTGAACCCAGAACCACATGCTCAACAGTCGCGCTTGCTAGCACCAGACCTAAAGCTAAATATAGCAAAGCATATACTATTAGCCTCGTGTGGAAATAGGACCAGCGGGTCCTGTATGAGTGGGAAGAAGTGTAATTTTATTCGTTCTTGAACAACATTCTATGATGTCGTTTTGAGATAGAAAAGCTAACACTGTGAATATCAAATTATGCAGTGAATAGTTTCAAATGCTTCGTTGGTTTAGTGGTCGCGGTAGCTCAGGGCAAAGTGTAATTGGTTTTTACATGAGAAAATTTTCAATAGCTCGAAGTCTAGATTTGGGTCCGGTTGATGGTAATAAGCTTGCCCCTAGTTACCTACATGATGAAATCTGGTTGTATAAAATCACCTTTGCCTAACTTTCGGCGGTTATATTATATATTTATTTATTTATTAAACGAAAGTTTACAACAATGCCCCACAAAACCGTTTTCACGGTTTGTCTGTGGGAACGGAACACGATAACTGGTTCTTTTTTTTGTGTAAATTGGTATGTGTATATCGATGTACGCGCGACGCGCTGGCGACCGCTGCTGCGACGCTGCGTGCGCGACCTCAACGTGCCCTTGAATGGGCCGCTGCTTCAGTTCTACGCCGCACATGAAGGACAATAGACGCTCGTCCTTCACCTTTACAATTATTTGCAAAATAACTCTGATTATTGCGCGCGCGCACCCTATAAGAGTAGGGGATAGACCTCTGAACGTTGTGTGCTTGTGTGATTTGGTGATACCTGGACCACGGAAAATTGTGACCCGCCATCCCGAGGTCGCACCAGATTGTGGGAGTCCCGCTGAAGGCGTTACGTTGGTATGTACAACCAATTTGCATGAAAACTGAATTATTTCTCCTGGCCTTATATTTTGTGAACCTCCCTTCGTTCTCCGCAGAAATTTTGAGAATTTATCAGATCCAGCACCCGCGTGGTGAAAAATAGTTTTTCGGATTTTGAATTTGAAAGAATTATTTCCATCATTTAATGGTCCTTCGACGCCCGGATTTTGATAATTTTGATAATTTTCATCTTTTCTTATCATATTTTACCAATCCGCATCAAAATCCGCATTTTTTATACTGCGAAGGTAGGCAGCCACTTTGTGTGTCGCGTGTCGCGCGTCGTATTTCTCATTTTTACATACCAAAGATAATAATAGTAGAACTCCTTTGGTTTACCGCTTTAAAAACATTTAATTTTCATCACATATTTTATAGTTTTCACATCGCATTTCAACGCATTTCGCTATCTCTAAACCACCTACCCACATTATTTTGATATCTATCCGCTCGCTAATAAGTAATAATGTCGTCTAATGAACAGAAGTTAAAACTATTAGAATGCCAACGACAGTTATTTTTCGAACGTATGCAAAATGTATACGATCTTTCGCGTAATTTGAACGATCCTAGTGCATTAGATAGTTTTCTTTGTTCATTTGTGACCCTAGATGAGGTTCGTAGTAATTTTCAACAATGCATATCTGACATTAACGCGCTTTCGTTGAAAATTGATAAAGAATCCGAACCTGACTTTAATAAATGGCTTGCATTTGAGGATTTATATTGTCGCGTCAAACGCAAACATTCTCAGTTAGAACCCAAGTCGAGCTCGAGTATGACTAAACATGATGTAAACAACGATAGCTCGGCACCTAACGTAAGGTTAGCTCGCATTGAAATTCCCGAGTTTGATGGTAGTTCTAAAGATTGGCCGCTTTTTTATGCTACATTTCAAAGCGCTGTGCATTTAAACACGTCGCTTAATGACACAGAACGTATGTTTTATCTGGCCAGTAAACTTACTGGTAAAGCGAAATCTGTTTACGCTGGATTTATTCCATCAGCGGAAAACTACCGTACGATCTATTCCGCACTCATAGATAGGTATCAAGATAAAAGAAACTTAGCTGTCACTTATCTAGATCAGATGTTTTTATTAAAACCTGTTCTTTCCGCTACCGCTGATAATTTAGAGATTTTAATTGATCAATTTTCGAACTCGTATCTCGCATTAAATAATTTAAAATTACCTAACTTGTGTGACTTCATAATATTACACGCTTTGTCTCAGCGCTTAGACAAAGAAACCACGCAGCTGTTCGAGATGGAGAACCGAGGTAAAGATATACCTACACTCGATAGCTTAATTTCTTTTGTCCGTGACCGTATAAAAGTTTTAAATCGGACAGGTGACAACAACACGAACACAAATACCTCGTCTGCGAAAGGTAATAAAAACGCGTCAAGTAGCTCGTCGAATAAAGGCACCGCGCGCTCTTTTGTAGTAAACAATAACAAAACTACTTGTCAATTATGTGAAAAGTCGGACCATGATCGACTTTATTCATGTCCTAAATTCAAATCACTCGCTCCTCGCGAACGTTTTAATTACATTAAAAAACTTCGCGCATGTGTTAATTGCTTGAGTTTACAACATCACACACGTTCTTGTGGGTCGAAGTCGACATGTAAACAGTGTGGTTCGAAATTCCACCACTCTTTATTGCACTTCCCGGAGTCGAATGAGTCATTGACCTCAAGCGATAACGCATCGGGTAGTGCAGTATCTACGGATCCGATACATAACGCGTCTTCCAACTCGTCTTCGAACTCGGTTTCCAATAAACAAGTAGACAACACAGTAGCCCTTTGCAGCATGAGTATAAGCAATAAAAACCCGCGAAAAACAAATAACGTTTTGTTAAGCACCGCCCTCGCTGACGTCAAGTGCAGGGACGGATCGATTGCTCAAGTTCGAATTTTGATTGATAATGGTTCTCAAAACCATTTTATAACCCGCCGCGCTTGTAAACGATTAGGTATTCGCATATTTAATGATTGTTCTGACAGGTCAGTGAACGGATTAGGCAACTGCACTCAGACTATTTCCGGCATCGCTAACATTACTTTATACTCAAAATATGATGAAACCTTTAGCTTGCCGATTCAACCGCTAGTTCTTAAAACGATTTCAAGTGATTTGCCGAGCTGTCAATTTGACATTTCGTCTTTGACCTATTTAGACAACCTACAGCTCGCCGATCCTAACTTCCAGACTCCCGCCGACATAGACCTTTTGTTAGGCGCTGATACTTTCATGGAGATCTTGCGACCTGGAAGATTATTAGGTCCACCTGGAAAACCGGACGTACTGGAATCTGCCTTCGGTTATTTAGTTTTCGGGTCGATCGCCTCACTACCTTGTCACTATAATAGCCCACCGATTAGCCAGGCGTTTTTTTCATCTAGTGAGGAATCAATTGAAACTTTAGTTGCAAACTTTTTGCAACTCGAGTCAATACCTAGTAAAACTCACATTTCTAAACCCGAACAAGAATGTGAGGATTTTTATGTGTCGAACACACACCGCGACAATGAATCCGGACGTTACGTCACTGCTTTGCCCTTTTCGCAACCAACGTCGTTGCTAGGCGATTCTTTAACTATCGCCTCTCGCCGCTATAATAGTCTAGAACGTCGGTTTCAGACAAATACCGCTTTAAAAATAGAATATGATAACGTGATGAGAGACTATCTCGAACGTAACATAATTTCACCCGCTCCCGCTTCGACAACTGATAATGACTATTACGTCATACCGCATCATGCAGTTACGCGACCGGACAAGCCGGTGCGAATTGTTTTGAACGCGTCTCAGAAGTGCGTCGATTCTAATATATCGTTAAATGATTGTTTACATTCTGGCGCGAATTTACAAGCTAATTTAACCGCGATTATTTTAAAGTTTCGACTATTTCCTGTTGCTCTGACCGCTGACATTAAACAAATGTTTTTAGCCATCGGAATTCGCGAAGAAGACCGCCGGTTTTTGAACATTCTTTATAAATTTGACGAGGACGCAAGTGCACAATTGTATCATTTTAACCGTGTTTGCTTTGGTTTACGTTGTTCGCCGTACCTTGCCATGAGAACAGTAAAGCAATTAGCTCAAGATGAAACTGATTTACCACTCGCTTCGGAAATCGCTATTAATAATTTGTATATGGACGATTTGGGGGTGTCCGTGGCCTCCGCCGAAGATGGGACTCAGCTCGCCCTAGACTTGATTGAGCTATTCAAACGTGGCAATTTCGACTTAGTCAAATTCGTGAGTAACTCGTCGGAGGTGTTGAAATCGATTCCATTAAACAACCGCTTGTCTTCAAATATTGAATTTGACAAAGAGGACAACCTGAAGTTGTTAGGCCTAATTTGGTCTCCGACTGAAGATGAATTTTCGATCGCTATTAAATTTAATCCGCAGTCTAAATGTACTAAGCGACTTATGCTTTCAACGATCGCTAGGTTATGGGATATTAATGGCTTTTGTGCTCCCGTAATTTTACACGCAAAACTTTTGATAAAAGCTCTTTGGGCCGCGATACCGAAAATCGATTGGGATGATACACCACCACGTGACATCTGCATGGCGTGGAATCGTTTCCTCACTGAGCTTCCTGCTTTACAAAGCTTTAAAATACCGCGCTTTCTCGGCGTTGTGCCCGAATCCCGTATTATTCTGATAGGGTTCGCAGACGCATCCGAAAAAGCAATGGGTGCTGCCGTGTACCTCTGTGCACATCCCGCTTCTGGACCAAACGAGGTTAACTTGATTGGCGCCAAAAGCAAGGTAGCTCCCCTGCGTAATATAACTTTAGCTCGCCTGGAGCTTTCCGCTCTTTTATTGTTATCGAAACTGTTTCGATTTGTAATCGATATCATTTCTTCCCGCTGTCATATAGACGAAATATTCGCTTTTACTGATTCGACGGTGGCCCTCCACTGGGTTCATTCGTCTCCGCATCGCTTCGATACTTTCGTTGCGAACCGCATCGCTCAAATACAGGACAATCTTAGTTCTAAACACTTTTATCATTGTGAAAGCGCGCAGAACCCCAGCGACTGCATAAGTCGTGGGCTTACTCCCGCTCAATTGTTAGACCATCCACTATGGCTCCACGGCCCCACGTGGGCTCGTGACCCAGTGCACACTTGGCCAATTAGCCGATTCACCTTTGACCCCGCGCAGGACGAGAAGCTTTTAGAGCTCAAAAAACAATCAAATGTTTTTATCACTACTGATGTGCCGGAACCTTTTCTCTGCACAATATCTAAACGCGTATCTTCTTGGTCTAAATTTCTTCGCATTATAGTATATATCTACCGTTTTTTGGGAAAGCTCCCGCGTTCCAATAGGATGATGCTTTCACATCTGAATTTTGCGGAGACTGCCGTTATAAAGGCACTCCAACAACAATATTTCGCAAGCGACATCAACGCGCTTTCTAAAAGCCACAGGGTGTCTAAGTCGCTTCTCCCGCTTTCTCCTTTCCTGGAAAACGACATTCTTCGCGTTGGTGGCCGGTTAGAAAAATCTTCGCTGGAGTTTGATAGCAAGCATCCAATTTTGCTTCCCAAAAGGGATCATATTGTAAATTTGATAATTGATTACTACCACCGAAAATACCTACACGCTGGTCCACAATTATTACTTTCGCTGTTACGACAAAAGTTTTGGATTATCTCTGGACGCAGCACGGTGAAACAACGCTTCCGCTTGTGTAACCGCTGCTTCAAGACTAATCCCCGCACAGAAGCACCCTTTATGGCAGCTCTTCCCGCACCCCGCGTCAATGAAGCTAAGCCTTTTCTTTATTGCGGAGTGGATTATGCGGGACCAATTAATTGTCTAATAAGTAGGTATCGTGGTGCTCGTAAGGAAAAGGCTTACATATGCCTTTTTACCTGCTTTGTAACTCGAGCTTGCCATATCGAGGTTGCAGTCGGATTGGATTCGATGTCCTATATTCGCGCCTTACGACGCTTCCTATCCCGTCGTGGCAAAATTGTTTCCTTATTTTCCGATAATGGAACTAATTTTATTGGAGCGAAAGCTCAGCTTGATGAGTTAAATGGATTTCTTAAATCTAGAGCCTTCCGTGATTCCTTTGAACAGGAAACACTATATCAAGGTATAACCTGGAATCTGAATCCGCCTACAGCTAGCCACTTCGGTGGTTGCTGGGAAAGTCAAATCCGCGTCGTAAAAAATCATCTCCGCCGCACTATAGGCGACGTTCTCCTCACCTACGAGGAGCTACTTACTGTCCTCACACAAGTTGAGGCCATGATCAATTCTAGACCGCTAACCGTGCTTAGTTCAGACCCCGCAGAGCCCGAAGCTCTTACACCCGCGCATTTTTTGACCTTTGGTCCGCTAGACTCATTTCATTCCGACCCGCGCTTAGATTCGGTAGATTTGATCCGCAACAAACGCCTACTTGATGCCATAGTCCAGAGATATTGGAATAGGTGGAGGCGTGAGTATCTAAACACTTTACAATCTCGTGTTAAGTGGAACACCAAATCTAATCCGGTAACCAAAGGTACTATAGTTCTTATAAAAACAGAAAACTCTCCGCCTTTACAATGGCCCATAGGTGTTATCGATGACGTCAAACCTTCCTCAGATGGAGTAGTCAGAGTCGCTACTGTACGCACACGAAATGGCACCTATGTTCGACCTGTAGTAAAACTCTGCGTTTTACCCTCTCAATAATAGTTTAATAAATAGTATTACATAAGCCATCTAGGCTCCCCTTAGTTATATGCCTTAGTTTAGTCATTATTTTTCCGTTTTCTTATAAAGTCATCCATTTAAGCTAACTGGATGTACTTCCGCTTTATCCCGCTCTCGCTTCGCTATAGCTCTCCCTGACTCTTTGGTTCAGGACTTCTTCAAACTCCTGAAGGCCGGGGGGATGGTTCTTTTTTTTGTGTAAATTGGTATGTGTATATCGATGTACGCGCGACGCGCTGGCGACCGCTGCTGCGACGCTGCGTGCGCGACCTCAACGTGCCCTTGAATGGGCCGCTGCTTCAGTTCTACGCCGCACATGAAGGACAATAGACGCTCGTCCTTCACCTTTACAATTATTTGCAAAATAACTCTGATTATTGCGCGCGCGCACCCTATAAGAGTAGGGGATAGACCTCTGAACGTTGTGTGCTTGTGTGATTTGGTGATACCTGGACCACGGAAAATTGTGACCCGCCATCCCGAGGTCGCACCAGATTGTGGGAGTCCCGCTGAAGGCGTTACGTTGGTATGTACAACCAATTTGCATGAAAACTGAATTATTTCTCCTGGCCTTATATTTTGTGAACCTCCCTTCGTTCTCCGCAGAAATTTTGAGAATTTATCAGATCCAGCACCCGCGTGGTGAAAAATAGTTTTTCGGATTTTGAATTTGAAAGAATTATTTCCATCAATAACGGAACGAAATAACTACTTTAACTACAGTAAATATACATAAATCTATTATAAAAACTACTCACTTAACTACCTATTTGCTCTCACTCAACAATCTGTAAACCACTTTCCTAAGAAGATGGTTCACAGACTCTTGAGAAAGAACTGCTTAAGTAATTTGGCGAATTTGCCTTTTATTTTCTGAGTTCTTATGTCAGTAGGCAATCGGTTGAAAAGATAAGGTACTCTTTTATCAAGCGTACGGTCTCCAAAATAATTTCTTATTCTAGGTACGTCAAATTTACCTGCTGATACTGTCCTAGTTGCGTGGTTATGGGTGCCATATTAGAGTCAATTTCAACAACTCGATTTTTTACCTAATTTCCATGGACATTTTCATTTTCAGGTTTTTTGAAAAACTTTAATAATAAAGCGCAATATATCCAGGTTATATATACATTTTCTGAAAGGGGATATTATAATTTAATTACTTAGTGAGTTATTTGGGCCACCGAAATTGGCGAGCCACAGAAATTTTATTATTGCCACCGAAATTGTATTGGTGACACAGAAATTCTGCGTTTGCACCGAAATTGTGAATTATTATATATATACATTGTTTTTTAATAATAAGTAAAGAAAGATAAGGTTTAATGAAAAACTGATATAATACGAATATCGTCGTTAATATATATATATTATCGTCGTAATTATGTAATGAACACCTGCATGTAACCCATGTATCACAAATAATCGATTTGATCATTTTAATAAGCATTTCTAAAAATACAACGTGGTGTACTTGCATAAATCAGTCTTACAAAATTAGCAATTAAGGAACTGATTATGTTTTATACTTCTATGAAGAGGATGGGAAATCATCAAATGACTCGTCCCGCTCTGGGCGAAGCAGGAGGGACTTTCAGACTTTTACTGACTAAAACCCATTCATGTTCCTTCATCGCCCTTTGTGTTCCGGGGCCACGGTATCTCTTTCGAACAGTCCCGCAACCCCGGCAGGCATCGGTCCTTGCGGACCCCTTCCTATTGCTGACTCTCTTTGAGGCGCGTGTGGAACACGAACGCGCCGTCGACACGGTCTGCCGTCATGAGACGGACAGACGGCGAGCTAGCCCATAGCCCACCGTCCACAGGCCCACCACGTGGCCCCCGGCCACGACTGCATGTGCATGGACCGCACGATTCCCGCGTACAGTCTCCGGCAGGAGGCGTTTGCCCCCCCCCCCAGGTTAGGCAGGAGCGCCTGAAGGCAGCCCCGGTCCGTTCCAGTTTGGGGGCCAAACGTCGGAAGTGCTCCACGAAGTTCCACGGGCTGTCGAAGACGAGTCCTAGGTACTTCAAAGTCGACTCGACCACACGACGAAGGTAGGTCGGCACCCGGTGATACCGGAGTGCCTCCCTAATGCAGCTCCAGGGCATGGTGTTGAAGGCATTGGCGATGTCGACAGACACCACCAAGACAACCCCACCCCGGGAAACCGCATCCCCGTCGTGAGGGCTCTCAAGCACATGATGGCGTCCACCGCAGAGTGCCCCTTGCGGAAACCAAACTGGTGTTCCGCAAGATCCGGCCCCGACCCCGCAAGGTGCTCGGCGAGGCGGTTTGCAATTACTCTTTCAAAGAGCTTGCCCACCTCGCCGAGCAGCACCACGGGCCGGTATGCGGACGGAGATTCCCCAGGGTGCCCCGGCTTCCAAATGAGGACCAGCTTTCCCGTCTTCCAACGAAGCGGGAACTGGCCTCTCTCCAAGCATGCACTTAGGAGCCCCTCTAGTTGGGGCCCCGAAAGCCTCCGAGGCCAGGACCCTGGCTTTGCCAGGCAAGCCGTCGGGTCCCGGGGCGGTATTTTTGACACTGAGCCTACGTACCGCCACTCTCAGGTCTACCCCAGTCACTTCCGGAGTGTTTTCGTAGTCGTCCTGTTGGTCCGCTTCCAGCATCGCAGGCGGTGGAGCCATAGTCGGGGAGCGATGTTCCCCTCTCGAAGGGAACAGAGTACTCACCATGTCCTCTACGAGCTCAGGCCGGAGACTCTGCGTCAGTAGGGGGGCCCAGGTGCGAAGTTTATCCCGCATCATCTTGTAAGGGCGCCCCCACGGATCTCTGTCGAGAGTCCCCAGCATCTCTTCGCGGGCCAGATCCCTGGCCCACGAGGAGATGCTAGAGACTCGACATCTGCGCACGTCGCAGATGTTGGACATGGCCTCCTGGAACCACCCTGCCTCATTGTCAACGTCGGCAGGTGTGGCCGGTGATGTCACCCAGGCCTGCATGATCGAGGCTTCCAGGAGGAGCTCCCGGAGGATGCAACCCTCAAAGTTCAGTAAATCCAATTGAATGACTTTTTCAAGAAATAGTAATACAATTTTATTTTAATGAATGTCGGGGGCAAAGGACTTAGTTCTGTCAAAGTAATTTCCGCATAACAAGTATTGATTCTTTTCAAAAAACTTCATTAACATTAGTACAATAATTGATTGGTACAATTTCTGTGTAGTCGTGTAATTTCCGTGGGCCACGAGATGCCACGGAAACCACAGAAATTGCCTCACAGAAATTGGAAACATGGCTATTTTATTTTTTTTACAAGAAACTATCAAGGCTATGACTATTATTTTCTAAAATATTAAATCTGTACCAAAGGCTACTTAGCATGCATAAAAGTGATACCTTTATTTCTTGCAAAAATCCTTTTAAAACCTGATCACCGAAATTGCAAAATTTCGTTCCGAGTAAACTGAAATCATGTTCTTAAATTTTTGGCGGAAAGACCTGGCGATATGGTGGACTACCATTATTACTGCACGTAAGCGCACTACTGTCTCTTGCCGAGCAGGGATTTATTGTTCGTTTAAACTCATTGGTGGAAGCTCAGGACGGTGAAACAAAATGACCATAGAAATTAGTAATTTCGCTTGGACAAACCTACCGTTGACATGTACTCATTAACTATGAGTCTAAACATTCAAAACTAATTTACGTCATGTAGGTCAATCATTACTTAACGCAATCAGAATACTTTTTCCTATATATGTTGTAGATTATCTTCTTGAGAGGTAAATGCTGTGTATGAAAGTGATTATGGACAAGACACAGAAATTGATAATTCATCATTTACCGATTTTTTTCATAAAAAGTAATAGTCTTATAAATATAATTTAAGTGGCGTCATTTAGATCCATGTCACTTTAATTCTGAGAAAAAAAATCGTTGCATTATCTGTAAAACAGCATTGCGATTTCAGCCTAGACGCGTAAATTTTTCACCTGAGAAATTCACTCATTAGCGAGGAGAGGGTTATACTAGCGAGAGACGCTCCTAGCTGCCATGACTGTTAACCAGAAGTAGGTTTTATGTGTTAAACTGATAGAAAGAATTTTGCAAATGTTGAATAACTTATAATAATCATCTTTACATTTGTTTTTAGGTTTCTTGCTGACTAATAGTTTTAAAAGTCGAATTTGTTGTGCTTCTAATTTTTCTAAATTACTTTTGAATGTGAGTCCATAGCAGTCGAGGGCGTAACTTAACTAATTGCAAATACAGGCACTTTTAAGAGTATTACTTAGTACTTTAAAGCTTAGGTGGTAGAATTTAAGGTTACTTACATGATACTGCGTTGTGCTCTAATTTTCTAAAATATCCACACCTTACTGATCTCTGCCTTACGGAGCTCGTGGCTAAATAATGTCGGCCGCACAGGTCGATCTTCGAGGTTAAGCCGTGCTTACCGAGGTTGATCCGCTGATGGGTGACCATCATCATTTCCTCGGAGCAAAGCCTCAAAGCACGTTAAGCCGTTGGTCCCGGCTGTCATTTCTAAAACTTTGACTGCTGTTGCGAGTAGTCAGAAGCCGAAAGTCTGACAACCAGTTGGTTGGAGGGTGGCGAAGGTCAGACAGGCACTCGCTTCATGTGAAATACTGGTACCTACTCAGTTGCATCCGGTTAGACTGGAAGCCGACCCCAACATAGGAAAAGGCTAGGCAGATGACACCTGAATGATTTCTGCCTAAAAAAACCGTGGATGATTACGGATCATTTCTCATAGCATGGCAACTTAAGTCTGCAGTAAAAACATGTTTTTCTACCTTATTTTTTCCCAGGATCGAACTAAGTAGATTGAATTACGGTTTATGATCCGCGATGTATGTATTAATATGGACATGCGTCCGCAATTTGAAAAATGTTAACATTTTTTTCACCGCGATTTTAAAATGATTAAATATTATTCTAGGTATCGAAGTTAAGCAGTGTTTATCATTGGTATTGGAAATAATATACTTTTATTTTCCACGATATTGTTTTAATTACTACCCAATGATACCTATACATTAATTAATAATAGTATTGGGTACATAAATTGGCAGAGTCTTTTTATAAAAAACCGGCCAAGAGCGTGTCGGGCCACGCTCAGTGTAGGGTTCCGTAGTTTCCCGTCCGTCACAATAAGTGTTCCCACTTATGAGTTTAAAGAATCAGACAAAAAGAAACAGAAATCAGACTTAGACAACTTTTTGTCTTTTTTGTACAAAAACTGTTGTTTCCATCAAGTTCAAAATAATTTTCCTAGAAAGTCCTTATAAAGTTCTACTTTTCAGATTTTTTTCATATTTTCTAAACTTATGGTTCAAAAGTTAGAGGGGGGGGGGGGGGGAATTACACATTGTTTTTTACTTTTGGAGCGATTATTTCCGAAATTATTGACATTATCAAAAAATGATTTTAGGAAACCCCTATTCATTTTTAAATACCTTTCCAACAATATATCACACGTTAGGGTTGAAATTAAAAAAAAAATCACTTCCCACTTTACATATAGGGGGGCTACCCTAATAAAACATTTTTTTCCAATTTTTATTTTGCCACTTTGTCGGCGTGATTGATATACATATTGGTACCAAAATTCAGCTTTCTAGTGCTAACGGTCACAGAGATTAAGCGAGGACGGACAGACGGACGGACGGACAGACATGGCGAAACTATAAGGGTTCCTAGTTGACTACGGAACCCTAAAAAAGGCTTGCTCACGTTATAATTGCAAGACGCGAGTACCAAAAATTAATCTCCCGACCCAATCCTTGCTTATTAACGAAGATCAATTAACATATTTTTCTCATAACCTTTAGTGCATTCCAAGCACCGGTATACATTTTTTTTTTAAATAAAATAATGACGTCAAAGAGCCCGTGTCTCTAATCCCCTGCGGGTAAGGATAGAGTGTCAATCATCTCGACTAGGTCACCATCATTGTGTCATCGATCATTCAGGTCATCTTCAATTCCCGGAACGCCTGTAGTTCAATCTCCACTGACATACAATGTAAATTCGACGTAATTGCTTCATGTGTAAAGGTTCTATGTTAGTATCATATCATATTACGACAAGATCTATTTGTCTTTGAGACAGCTGGATGTTTTCAGCCTTAGTGAAATTATAATTTTCAAGAAATTGTTGCCAGACTCGAAAACGAGGTCGACTACACACAGGCGACGAATATTTTAGACCTCGTAGATCATTATTAAATACCTAGGAGGTACCCGCATATGTGAAAGACATTTATTTTATCTCGTTTTAAGTCGTTTTCCTGTCTCATAACGTCTCATCTAAAATAGTCTAATATGAAAATGACAAAGACACGTACCTACCAAGTGATTACAAATCCCGAGATTTTGTAAATGAAAGGTTTATATAGTAATCCACCAGACAACCAAACTTACCAAGGGTATCATATTGTCTAATGTATTGTTGTTTTGTATTTGTATATTTATTGTGTATTGGTAGGGGTTATTGAGGTCAGACAGGCAATCGTTCCATGTAAAATACTGGTATTCAGCTGCATCCTGGTAAGACTGGAAGCCGACCCCAACATAGTCGGGAAAAGGCTAGGCATATGACATAATAAATAAGCAAAGATAGCTAGCTAACTAAGGCTTACGGTGTAACTAACAAACCCATAAATTCAATTCGTGAAACAAATTCCAAACGTAGGAACGAAAATCGAATGAACAAAGAAGTAGCATTGAATGAGACCACAATATGTGTAACCACCGATTATAATAAAACTAGAACAAATAATAGGAACTTGTACCTACATGTTCACAAAACATACAAATGGTTAATAACAAGAACATATCAACACGAGTATGGAAAGACGCACGAGGCAAAAGGAGTATATAAGGATCGTAGTAGTTAGCGTTCTATAGTTTCTGCCTAACATCATGGGAAAAAGCCGTGAGTCTAAGTACGTACCTATATCGATGGCCCCACCGAATAAACGTGTAAGAGAAAAATGACAACTTTTCAGGAAAAAATAAAAACGTTCTAACTTTAATAACGCTCATAATTTTGTAAATAGGTATAAATAATGTATTATAGAATTACAGGTAAAAAAATAAACTATAGATTTGTATATTTACTTTTTTTAAAACATCAACGAACTTCAGGAAATTCATGAAAAACTATTTAATTTTTTTACTCTTGTGAAATTTGCATGACTAGGTCACAGTAATATGTCATTACACGTGTATTCGTGTAATAATACACAACGAATAAAACATACTATAATGTTACACTATTATTCTCCGTAAATCAATTTTATTTTTGAGCCCAGCTATGACTATTTACACGCTTGTTTACAGTACATTGTTCTGCTATTAATGATTGGAAAGATCGTATGCATTTATATTAGTGTTAATAAGATCAGTTTTCATTTATGTAATACATCTTTGTTAATGCATGGTATAATAATATAAATAATTATGTAAAAGGATGAAATAAAATAAAGATATAAATAGAATTAAAAAACATAATTATGTATATAACCACGTCTAAACATAGTACTAGTTTTCTTGATTTAATAAAAAAAATGAATTGCACTATTAGAAACACTAATCCTCTTCCTCACTGTCATTGGAGACCGAGATGGAGTTTGTCAATGGCAGTAGATTTTTATAAAAACTGTGATAATAGTTTGGTATTGCTCCTGAATCACACAGACTTATCAAGTCCTTAAATCAGGTCCAGTGTACGCCAGTTTTAAGCTTCTAGCATCTGTAAGGTTTTCCCACCGCCTTCTTGAGTTAGTCCGCATCATGATTTGCACCTCTCGTAATTCGTCTTCCTGCGCAGTAACTTTAGCATTCTCTATCAAGTAATACATTTGATCGGTAGTGTATATAGTATCTCATTCTTTGAACGCTCGATAGCAGCATGCATAGAGTCACCCTCCGATTGGCTATAACCCTTCTCTAAAAATCGATGATTTTTTTTTTATGTTAAATTTCTTCGACGCTAAAGAGAACATGGCAAACACAAAACGGTTACTATTTTGCCCAGTGCATGAATCGGAGTCATTCATCATCATTTCAGCCAAAAGACATAGGCCTCCCTAAGTGTCACCACATTGACCGGTCCCGTGCGACTCGCATCCAACGGATTCTAGTAACCTGAGCCAGGTCATCGGTCTACCTAGTGGGAGGTCTTCCAACGCAACCTCTTCCGGTTCGCGGTCGCCATCCGTTCTGAGAGCAATGTGCCCTGCCCACTGCCACTTAAGTTTTGCAGTTTTTAGGGCTACGTCGGTAACCTTTAGCATGTCTTCTTTTCTGATTCGGTCAGGCAAGGAAACTCCGAGCATAGCCCTCTCCATTTGGGTGACTTTCAGCCTTCTGATAAGGCCCATTGTGAGCGACCACGTTTCGGTCCCATAAGTAATCTTTTCGTCTAGACTTTTCTCTTGAGATACTGCGGTAAGTTGGACGAGAAGATACCGCACGACTTCCCGAACGCTGCCCAGCCGAGTCGGATTCGACGATTAAACCTTTTTCTCGAAGTTAGACCTACCTAACTGGAGCGTTTTTCCTAGGTTCACATAATAGTCTATAACTTCGCGTGTAGTGTCACCGATCTTGAGAAGAGTGGGTGTTACATGGAAATTCATCATGACCTTGGTTTTGTCCATGTTCATTTTATGACCCACTCTTTCGAAAGCTCTACTGAGGTCATCGACCACTGTACTGGGGTCCTCCATGGTCTCAGCCATGACCACTATATCATCGGCAAACCGAAGGTGAGTGATGTACTTGCCCTTGACGTTGATGCCTAGCCCTGTCCAGTCCAGAACCTTAAAGACATCCTCCAGTGCAGCGGTGAACAGTTTCGGAGATATGACGTCTCCCTGTCTCACACCTCGCTGCAGGAGGATAGGTTCCGAGGATTGGTTCTGAAGTTGGACTGACATGGTGGCGTTTTTGTACAAACACTTCAACACCTCGATGTACCGGTCGCGGTAGTCGATTTGGCACAGCTGGAGAGACTGCAGTACAGCCCAGGTCTCGATTGAATCGAAACTTTTTCGTAGTCCACGAACGCTAAGAAGAGAGGCAGGCTATACTCTTTGGTCTTCGGTTTAACCTGCGGCAGCGAATGTATGTGGTCCACGGTGCTAAAGTCTTTTCGGATACCGGCTTGTTCGAGAGGCTGAAAATCGTCAAAACTGCGCGCGAGACGATTCGTAATGACTCTTGACAACAACTTATAGACATGGCTTGGCCTATAATATTTCAGCCAGGCACTGTCGCCCTTCTTGAAGAAGAATACCACCACACCCCTGTACCATGCCTGTGGGCGTTTTCCCCTCGAGTATGACGGAATTAAACAGCTTCTGAAGGGCCAGTACCGGTTTTTCTCCCGCCTTCAGGAGTTCGGCCGTAATTCCGTCATCACCCGGTGCCTTGCTGTTTTAAGTCGTTTCAGAGCCATCCTAATTTCGTAAAAGCTGACATCCGGGATGTCTTCGGTATAGTGTCGGGTCAGTCTAAGTCAAGGGTCGTTTGCTAGATCTACAACGGGTTTACTGGTTGACGTGTATAAGCTCTCGATCTCCTTTAGAAGCTCTGGTTTGGTGGATAAGATCCTGCTACGTCGGTCTTCAGTTTCGTGAGCTGGCTCTGCCCAATAGCCAGATCTCTTGTAAATACCTTGGAGCCTTTGTTCCGCTCGATCTCGTCTTTAATACACTCGGTATTAAAGCGGCAGAGGTCACTCTTCAAGGATTTAGAGATCCGTCTATTGAGCTGCCGGTATTTCCACGCCTCGTCTGAAGACTGCAGGATCATCTCACGCCGCTCCTTCATTTCGTTCACAGTTCACTAGCATCCTCCGCGAAGCATCCCGATACCTTCTCATTGTTATACTTAATTACAAAACAACAATTTGACTATAATAACAATTTTAATCGAATGTAATTGCCCGAAACAAAATTACTTAGGTAGGTACCTACTAGCCGCATAGAATCACAACAAGACTGACCTTCCAAGCTAGTGACTTAATTTCACTCGCATCTTAACCCCCGTACCCCTTTCTAACGTTACGTACAATTGCAATAGAATTTATCGCGTAAACATTTGTTTATTTACCGTTACTAGCTATAAACTCAAACTAATATGCAAAGAATATTAATGTTTGAATCTTTAACACAATTGTTAGAAAAAAATAATTATAGTAAGAGACAATGCAATACTTTAATTTTAATAACCTATTTATACTCAAACTTCCATTTTGTGGAATAAAACATTAGTAAAAAAAAAATGCATACTTTTCTACGCGAATAAACGTGTAAGAAGGCATTACCCAAATTCTAAAACAATCCCAAATCTTCCCAAACGTCTGTAGATTTTAGCATGTTTATTCTTGTGTACTTGGCGACTCAAAAAGCATGTAAAAGAAGCTTATACTATTATTCCTGTATTTTTTGAATTAATTATTTCCCTAGAATAAAGAAATTAACTACTATAATAGGCGTGTTTTGAGTCTAAAATTCATAAAAAAAATTAAGTAGGTGCAGGATCGGCAAAAGAAATGAAAAATGAAAAAAAAAAAAAATCGTGTAAGAACTCTTGCACGTTTATTCGGTGGGGCCATCCATATAGGGATATGTAGGAAAAGATTTTATGAGCCAGAAGAGAGTTTGTATTCCAACAACGGATATTACGAACGTAGGGATCGTACAGAGATGCCTTATTAATAATACGGAAGTAAGAAGGCAAATGCTTGCGATACTGGTGCATGGTGAAGTAAATAATTCTATAGATGCTGAAAAAGTTAAAAAAAAAAGTGATAAGGTTCTAAAATTCTTAATTTAAAAACACGATCTCGACTGGAGAACTGGAGCAAAATAGTAGATTGTATCATAAGGGAGCAAAATAATATTTTTACGACGAGGGCGCTTTTTTGAATCCAGAGCGAAGTGAGGGATTCTAGAGTAGAATCCCGAGCGTAGCGAGGGATTCTTTAATTGAATCCTGAACGTAGCGAGGGATTCAAAGTACGTCGCCCGAGCCAAAAATATATTTTGCGGCCGAGTGATACACTCTACTTTTAATCACCCACTATGAGAAAAAAAAAGCCGCCTCATAATTTTAACCGACTTCAAAAAGGAGGAGGTAATTCGACTGTTTTTTTTATGTATTTACACCGATTACGCTGATATTTATGAGCCGATTGACGTGATTATTTTTTAGTTTGATGCGGAATAGTTGTCATTTGGTCCTATAAAAAAATGTAACATAGTTTGGCCCAGTAGTTTTCATTTTATGAACATTTTTACTTCATGTGGTCTAATTTCAACATGTAAAATAAATGCATATCTAATATTTGGATAGGATATTACAACTAATAATGGAAAAATAAAAAAAACTTTTTTGCAAAAAATAAAACCGACTTCACAAAACACAAAAACGTTAAACATAACTTTAGCTTCAGAAGTCGGTGACAAAAAAAAACTAAATGAATCAAACAAAGGTCACCGACTTCTGAAGATCTAAAGTTATTTTTCACTTTATTGTGTTTTTTATTCACTGTCACTTGAAGAACTCATTTTTCAAAACAAAACCATGAATTTCTAACAATTCATGAAAATTGACGAAAACGCGGTCTGTAGTTCGCGCTTTTTTAATTTGATTTCTTTTTTTTTTATTCAGTCAGCGCGGCGGCCGGCGGCGCGACTGTGCCGTCGTGCCAGTCAGTCTTTATTCAAACAATATTTGCGTTCGATTTCTTTCGGCGCTGAACACTAAGATGTTCCAAATTTAAAAAGTGCGCCGCAATTATCTTTGCGGCGCACTTTTTGAATTTGGAACATCTATAAAGAGGATTAAAAACTCATTACTGCCCGCTAAAAGTTTCTTATAGAAAACACCACCTTTGGGTGCACTTAAAGGCGAACCAAGTCGTCCTTTTCGAATAGATGAGATGAAAAAAAAATTGACGATGATACCTGATACGGTTCGAAAATAAAGTTTAAGTAGAAACAAATGAGAAAAGATTTATCTTCTCGTACTTTTGTAGCGATGGTACGACTCATTTAAACGTTTTGGTCCCAATATGTGACCACGCTAATCGCGGTGTCTGTGGCTGAAAATAAAATCCATTCCATAAAATTATTTAAGAAAGTTACACACAAAAAATACTTTACCTGTACAATTTTTCAAATTTTATCTCCAAAGCAAAAATGGAACTTCAAAATCTATAAAACCGTCGAAGCAAGTCAACTAACAGCTTCATTGTGTGGCCCGATCGTACGTTCAAAGTTATTAAAAGAAAATAAAAAAAGAAGACACCTAAATTGAAAGGCGCTCCTCGCAGCAAATAGCGAAGTAATCAGTCCTATGCCAAAGTTGCGGATGTTAAATAGAACAACAACTTTACAATAAAGTGCAGTCTGCACGATGGAGTTTAAAAATAAACTTCAGAACTTGAACGAAGCTAATTTCTGTTCCTGATATTGTATCGTGTTATTAGTTTTTCGTACGTGGGTTTTTGCTTAATTAATACTTGTGGCGACTGATGTTATGTAGGCAGCGGTAATTTTAGATGGGAGTGTGAAGGTTAATGTAATAGACACGTTGTTTTTTTATGTTTATGGAGCACATGACAGTATCCTTCAGCAATGAGATGTATGGAATTAACAAATTATGAGATGATGTTTAACTTGTAAATTGGGTTATAACAAACAGTTTTGCGCGTCAAAATAAATTAAAATTGGAAGCAAAGCAGTAGAAGAACCACTAAAACATCTGGAAACGCACGACATGAAAACGTTGTAACGAATATGTCGTGGTATTGTTAAAAAGAGTGCTACACTTTATTGCTCATAGACCAGCGGGTAATCCTCTTCCTACTGAGACCCCAAGTGAGCCCCACAGGAGGCCCAAGAAATGCTGGCAGGAAATCGTAAAAGCCGACCAAAGTGCTAATAAACTCGACATGAAAGCCGGACCAGATTGTGCGAAATTGGGAAGATTTAGTAGTAAAGAGGAAGCAACAATAGCATAAAGGAAGGAAGAAGATAAGAATTATGTTTTGTAAACATGTTTTTATGAACAGTGAGGTCAAACTACATACAGGTCATAACAATATGGAATGATTTTACGAGTGACAAATTGCCCAATCAGCTGGATGCGAGTTGCACGAGACCGGGTAATGCGGTGACACTTGGTCCTCCAAGTGGGGCCTCCTGGCCTCCTGGCCTATGTCCAGCAGTGGACGTCTATCAGCTAAAATGATGATGATGATGATGAAGTTGCCCAAAACAGACAAAGTATCGAAAGAAATCAATATGGTGTAAAGAAAAGGCTTGAATATAGATTGATAAATATGATTAAATATCTCTCCTATTCTCAGATTGTATTAATAAGTTTCCTAATACACCCTAACTTTATTGTAGCAACTCGTAATTGAGACGAATTCAAAAAGTTTTTGTGGTCTCTGCGGGCGCTGCCTTATTTACTTTTGTTGTAATGAAGCAATTTAGCGATATAATAGGAAGCTCCAATGTTTTTCAGCTACGGAAAGAGGATGATAAGTTTCGCTTAGACTCTCAGGTCTTACGAAGTAATTATTATACTGCTTCATTTGTATTATTCTTGTGTTTTCTCTGTGGATTTGAGTCCTTAATGATGTTTCCGTCTAGAATAGAATGGTTTAGTTTTTGTACTACTAATGTCACGTTACTACCGAACATGAGGTTATCCAACTAACACAAAAGGAAGGGTTATGCTTTAATCAGTTTAAGTATGTATGTTTGTATTTACGTATGTTCCTCAGTAGAGCTTAAACTATTTATCCGATTTTGTGATGAATAAGGTGTCAAACGATTCGTTTTTACCCGGGTAACATAGGCTACATTTTAACCGACTTCAATAATAGGAGGAATCGATTTTACGTTGATAACCCCGAATTTCACTTGAGGGTGATTTTTCAGAGTCGGGTTTGTTAGTTGTAGTATACCACACAATTTCTTGTTTGTCATTAGTGATAATAGCATTTTATTTGGTTGCTATGTAAATTCAGAGCCGAATCAAATTAAGAAGGCTAGAAACAGTCCTCATTTACGCAACGATATGAATCCAGCTCGCTAAAACCAATATTACTTATGCAAAGAATACCGACAGTCTTTAAACGTAAGCTTGGCACAAAGAAGCGCTCGAAGAAAAAAACAGAGAACAATTGCTTTTTATTCCATTACGAAACTGAAGAGAGCGTGATACGATTACAAAAAGATACAGACGGAACATAGAGAGAATTTAGAGAGGCAAACTGGTTAACATAATGCTCGTTTAATAAATTTAATGGATTCAGGAGTAGGTATAGGCGGTATGGAAGCCTTTGATAAATAGCCGATGAGTTGCGTGTTTTTGGAAAGCAGGCCATCATGTTTATAGACTTTGTATTGTGTTTAGTGGGCAATATTGAATGATGGCTGTTGTTTATTTAGCGGTTTTGTTTTGAGTGTTCATTGGCAGTTGAATTTGCAATATAAATTAGTTATTTTGCTGAAACAGAAGCAAGTATTTATCGGAATAATTGTTCTGATAAAAATAGGAACATACAACGAAATATGTTATTTGTTTAAATTATAAAGTTCTACCGAGTTCACTGACGGTCTGCCACTTTTCACCCTTATGAATTGCTACTAAATACTAGTATAGTTACTAACGAATAACTGTTGGTTAATATGCTTTCTTCCGTAGCTATCGGTGGTCCTATAAACAAAAAATATCCTGTCCGCGTCAGCTATCTGTCACTTGATTCATAGAAAAATCAAAGGAAACTTTCCTGTGACGTTTTGTTTCTAACCGGTCAGTAAGCAAAATGTTAAACAGATAGAGATAGCAACCTACCGAAACCAGATGGTAAGTTATTGAAAATGGTCGTTAGTAAGGTTGAAAAGTGGTTGACCGTCAGTGGACTCAGTAGTACATGAGGTACATAATAAAAAAATAACTTAGCAAGTACCTAATATCATTCCAGACAAAAAATTAAGATCGCAATCGTTACAAATCCAATAACTTTAAGTAATGAAGCTAGTCATACAGTAAATAAGTCTGATCCAATATAGTACTTATTTATAGAAGTAAAGTAATAAGAAAAGAAATAAAAAAAACTAGAACTATTACGAAGAGACATTATGATCACAAAAAGGCGGAGGATAAGGTAATAAAAGTCATAAATAAAGATAACATTGAGATACTTAACGTTTTCTGCAAATTGTCGATATTGATTATGACGTTGCTTTGACTGAAGTACTAGGCTAACATACAATCTAGGAAGTATTGAAGAGTTTACCGGGAAGGTCTCTGATCAAAGTCAAAGTTTCCATTTTCAAAGCGCTGTCAAACTTGCGGAAACCATTACAGTAAGGCTCAAAGGCTGGCTATTAACGAGGGACAAGCAAAGTGGAGTGTTGTATTAACCATTTGTTTAGGAAATAAAAAGTTAATTGCTTACCTAAATACTTTGGTGTCATTAAGAAAGCTTTCTGAAAGATATCAACTGAACGAGTAACTGACCACAGTAGGCCAAAGTTTTTTTTTTGTTATAAGAATGGTTAGTTTCCTCGAATTTTCTTTGTGATTGCCAATTATGCAATACCTATTTGACTGAATCAATTAGTTATAAGGAACATAGTGAAGGATGAGTGAACGTCTGCGAGTCCATAAGTATAATATTGCGTCAGCAGATAACATACCATCACGCTTGTAATCCCAAAAGGGTTAGGCAGAGATGTACCTATTAGTACACTGACATTTCAGTATATGTTTAACTCCCATGTAATAGGAGGCGAGCCTTTTATCATCAACCGGGCAGAAATCCAGACTCCCTGACTGTTACTGAAAAATTCGTAACGGACATTTTTTTTTTTTGTTATCCTGTTTGAATGTCCCTCTCCTGAGTGGGACATTCAAACAGGATAACAAAAAAAAAATGTCCAAAACCTGTTTGAATGTCCCACTCAGGAGTGGGACATTCAAACAGGTTTTGTTTGAGTTAACAAAGGCAAAGGCCTCCTCTTTAATGTAATGGAAATATCCAATAATAATATTTGCCCGACCCGGGGATCGAACCTAGGACCTCAATGCTCAGCAGTCGCGATTTCAACCTCTAGACCAAAGAAAAAAGAATATTCTATAACAGTTTTCTTTAAAATTCCTAGCACAGCTCAACTCGATTGCTTAGTTTAATTCTTGTTTCCTAAACTACGCAAGCTGTTCAAGCTTTTAGCTTTTCCACTTCAGCAGCTATTTTACATAATGATATAACTGTTAGCTGTTCTATTCAGTGTTAACAAACAAATTCAAACAAGCTGTTTGGATAAAACGTGAGTCTTTGAAGTAACGGGTTACGTACTTTACAGTTAAAGAAAATTGTGTGAAAAGAAAAATCTAGAAACAGAATAATGACAAAAAAAAGAACGTTTGTAAATGCCTGAAATTGAATTCTTTATCACAATATTAAATCTTACGTCTTTTGGTTGGCTTCTTTAGATAGTCTTTTATTTTTGTCATGAACTGTTTTGCTAGTAATTTAAACCTGTGTACTTTCAATTTTTAGCAAAATGTAATCAAAATGTCTGCTCTCCATGGGAAAAATGCATTATTTTATTCATGTAATATTTAAAAAAAGATAATTTTAGCAGTTTAGAGTACATAACTACGTATATTACGTATAATGAATATTGCAGAACTTATATTAATTAGCAATAAACTAGTAATTAATCTAAATGAGACCACAACCATCCACCATTAAATTATTAACAAATTATACTCATCATCTATCTGCGTTTATCAACTATGTTAGGGTCGGCTTCCAGTCTAACCGGATGCAGCTGAATACCAGTATTTTACATGAAGCGACTGCCTATCTGACCTCCACAACCCAGTTAATTCTAGGTTATACGATACCCCTTGGTACACCGGTTATCAAACTTTCGGGCCACTGACTACCTGTAACGACTGTCAAAGATCTACAAATGACACCCGGGACCAACGGCTTAACGTGCTTTTCGAGGCACGGAGGAAACTCGGTATGTAATGGGTGGTCACCCATCCACAGATTAACCTTGGCAAGCTTGGCTTAACCTAAAGATTGCCCCGAACGTCCGTTATTATTTAGCCAAGAGCTCCTCTATAAACAAATTATACTAAACACTAGTAAAGTAAAAACACTTCCCTTCTAAAATAGCACAAGAATTGAATGCTCAAACTACTTCTGCGATTAACTATTACTCAGGTCGCTAACGATACTACGGTTGGGCCATGAAATAAGCGACTCAGGGGTAATTAAAATCTACTATAACCCGCTTGGGAAGTTTCTTGGAGTCGTACTGAGATATTAATGATACTACATTTTAATTTAATCTGAATTTAAGCGGATTTGCTCTGTAAATGTAGTAAATATAGAATACGAAATGTTTTATTTATTATGTTTGGAAAAGTTAAGCTTGTTTTATTTTGTTTTGTAATAAAGATTTACTGTTTGTTTGTACGAGATGCTTGTATTTACTTAGGGTCTTTTTAAAATGTATTATTCCATACATTTATTTAATTTTTTAAGGGTTCCGTACCCAAAGGGTGGAAACGGGACCTTACTACTAAGACTCCATTATCCGTCTGTCTGTCACCAGGCTGTATCTTATGAACCGTGATAGCTAGAGAGTTGAAATTTTCACAGATGATGTATTTCTGTTGCCGCTATAACAACAAATAAAACCAGAATAAAATAAATATTTAAGCGGGGCTCCCATACAACAAACACGATTTTTTGATACGGAACCCTTCGTGCGCGAGTCAGACTCGCACTTGGCCGGTTTTTACCTTCATGCTAAGTGAAACAACATAACATAATAATATAAAATCTGCGTAACATAAAAATGGATTCTCATTCATATTATAAAAATAATAAAACTGTGTTTTTCATATTGAATTTCAATAATCCTTAACCAATGAAATGACGGATATAATCAACATTAATTCATAAAGACAGCGACCTTTCACTTTTCCGGAACATTTAAACGTTATTGAAAAGTTCGAGGCACATCCCTATTAAAAGCCTTTGACGCCTGTCAAGCATTTATTTCGTACCTACTTTCTTACTTGTCTTAATAAAAAGAACTAAACTTTGCCCGTGGTTTAGCCCGCGTTAAGTTTGAAAATTATCCTACGGGCACTTTTTAATGTGTTTAATTTTTTTTTTTATTAATTTAAAAAAAAATCAGGATCATACAATGATATTCAAATAAACAGATATATTATACACCTTCAAAACCACCGAAAAAAGTGTTCTTCGGGGCAGAGCCAGCTCACATACACGCAGTGACGCAGAATAAAGGCAAAACGACTCAATTGGCCCGTTTTCGAGTCTTCACGATTGCGCGCTCACAACATATCTGTTTAATATAATATCATTGGGATCATATCAGTAGTTCCGAAAATTACCCTCTACATCTAAACTTGCAAAAATTACCGTATATTTTTTTTATATTTAAAGACATAATTTTGCAGCTATTTAAGTAACATTTATCAACTTGATGATTGTTTTCAAAACTATTTCATTAACATTTAGGTAATATTTATGGCATTTTAATGCGGTATTAATAATTATTAATGTATTACATTTCGTAAACATTTTATAGCATGCATGTAAGCAACCACTGTTAAATTATGTAATAGTGATTTTATTATACGTACATAATTAATATAATTTTAATTAAAAATGCGTTGTACTTGCAAACCGCGTGGCGGACGCGTATGCCCAGGGAATCTAAAATGTCCGCTTTAGCAGTATCATAACAAGATAATAATATGAATCATGTTCAAAATTCTTAAAATCGTCACAGACGCAGTGAATATGTATTATGAATTGTCAACGATATACAATTGACATCCGGAACCAACAGCTTAACGCTCTTTCCGGGGCACGTAGGAAATCGGCATGTAATGGGTGGTCACCCATCCACGGACCAACCTAGACAAGCGCGGCATAACTTAAAGATCGACCCAAGCGTTTCTTATTATTTAGCCAAGAGCTCCTCCATGTAATGTTATGTTTAAACAATGCATAATATTTCAAAATAGCCTTATATCGTTTTAGGTACCACCGTATTAGAAACATCGACACTTCTTCAATTAATTCTGGTTCCGTGCGCAGAACTGATTACCAAGCTTAAACGGTGGAACTATTAATAGCCAGGAGGTTTACTGGCAGCGCTAAAACTAGATGATAAACATATTAATAAGATATTGAGTATTTGAGGATAAGTGTTTATTTATAGGTCACTGAATTATAAGAGGTTGGTATCGTTATCTTGCTGTTTTAATGGCTAGTTCCCTTAATGAATAAGGAAATGGGTAAGTCCATTAATAGATTAGATAATAGGTCAGTATTTTTACCATAACCAGTGTTGAAATTATATTTCGTGACACCATCCTTGCCTAATAGTACACCCATATTTAAACAGTTATGTTTAAGTCGCATGTAATAAGGGACGAGCCTATTGCCATCAACCGGGCACAAATCCAGACTCGTGGCTTGCGTTGTAAAAAAACATTACAATTTCAACCGTTACTCGATTCACAATATACCAGCTCTACTTTTATATTTTACATCATTATGAAATGGCAGTAGTTGCATAGAATCCTCAGTAATCGCTTATTTAAGAGCCCCAATCAATATATCTTTACACCCACCATACTTAATTAACAGACCGTCCCGTAACACGCCACTCCCATCTGTGTAATAGTTAAGCAACATCAATTTGTGGCTAATCTACGCTAACTACCACGAGATCAATAAGTAATTAAGGTACATTTAACTTGTAAAAGGACCTAAGTACATGTATATGTGCCTTTTTAGTCCTGTAAAGGCACCTAACTACAGGTAGATGTGCCCTTTATAGCCTGAATAGAGTTATCGAGCCATAGGTCGAGCCATAGGGATTAATCACATCAGAGCGCTCTAAAAGGATGATTGTACGTTTATTTTTGGACGCGTATGAAAGAAAAATTTTTTTTGGGACCAAATTAAATTTATGTTTTAATTAAAATCTTCGTTTGTGTATTTTATTTTTGCTAAAAATCTTCTTGCTAGCGTAATATAGCAACACGCCAATACTTCTGGAGAATTATGCAGAGTAATCAGATAACGTCGAGATTGATACTAGAATGCCATAATGCCCTAGAACGAATCACGGTACTAAACCATAACACGATAACACTACAATGGATCAAAGGTCACAGTGGATCACTTGGGAACGATGCGGCTGATGAACTTGCCAGAAGAGGATCCAGCACACAACCCTACGGACCCGAGCCCATTGTGCCTATTCCCTTCAAGCAACTAAGAAGCTGGTTAAGGGAACACACTCGAATACAAGCGGAGAAATGGTGGACCTCGGCACCAGGGTGTAGGCAATCCAAGGAAGCTATGCCATCCCTGGACACAAAGCTGACCAGGCGCCTTCTGCGCCTGGACAGAGATAGCCTACGACTGGTGGCGGGGACCATCACTGGACACTGTTCACTAAATAAACACTTCCACACCCTAGGAATCACTGACAGTCCCCTGTGCAGAGCATGCATGGAGGCGGAGGAAACGGTGGCGCATGTGCTCCTAGAGTGCACTGGCGTTACCAAGATTCGCGAGGAGACCCTGGGAACACCAAGATCCCTTGCGGACGCCCTGAGAAGACCGGGAAGTTTAATCTGCTTCTGGAGGGAGGTGGGCTGGTTGGAGTGAACGGCCACCACGGCTCACGCACAATGGTCCACTTTAGGGACTAAGTGCGGAAACCAAAACCCCATGATAGATAGATAGATTATGCAGAGTTGTACCAGACCTAGGCAGTACACCCTTTTTTTTTCGGATGGGAAATCATCAAATAACTCCTCCCGCTCAGGGCGGAGCAGGAGGGAGTGTCAAACTTTTACTGACTAAAACCCATCCATGTTCCTTCATCGCCCTTTGTGTTCCGGGGCCAGGGTATCTCTTTCGAACAGTCCCGCAACCCCGGCAGGCATCGGTCCTTGCGGACCCCTTCCTTTTGCTGACTCTTATTGAGGCGCGCGTGGAACACGAACGCGCCGTCGACATGGCCTGTCGTCATGAGATGAACGGACAGCAAGCTAGCCCATAGCCCACCGTCCACAGGACCGCGCAGGCAGTATACCCTCAATAGGGAATATGCATCGTTTTTTTTTTTTATTATTTCGATACGGAATGTCAAAATAGGTACTATTAAAATATTGACAAAAAGCGAAAACAAGACATAAATCGGCCAAACAACACAAAAGTTATAACCATTTAAACTTTTGTTTCTATCTCTTTCTAGATAAACGGAATTAAGTATAGAGTTTGTACGTTGATGCAGAGAATGACGTCATGCGCTTTATCGGATCTCTCTGTCTAATCAGCAGTTTTAAATGCTTATAACTTTGTGTTTTTTATAGATATTAAAAAAATAATTTCACTTTGCTATTTCTGATGTTAATACGCTTTGTTTAGAGTGATAAAAAAAATCATGCATATACCCTATTTGCCATTTTTATTAAAGTACCATGTCATAAACCTACCGATCACCCACACAGGTCTCTCCTAGTTGCTGCCATGTTAAATTTCTAATAGAAAAACCCAATAACACTTCTAAATTTGATACATTATCATGTTCAGCAGTAGCAATGAATACCTACCACCAAGTCATTATCATCATTCTCTTGCCCTTATCCCAATTCATTTGGGGTCGGCGCAGCATGTCTTCTTCTTCCATACTTCTCTATTTTTCGTCATCTCATCAGACACTTCTTTTCTTGCCATATCATTCTTAACACAGTCCATCCATCGTTTCTTTGGTCTGCCTCTACTCATATACCCATCCACATTCATACTCATAACTTTCCTCACGACATTTTCCTCATCCCTCCGCATCACATGCCCATACCACGACAACCGATTACCACACAACTTTTCAGTCACCGGCGCCACTTTCAGACTTCCTCTTATATACCTACTCATTTCTTACTTTATCCATTCGCATAACACCACACATCCCCCTTAGCATCCTCATCTCCGCGACATGCAAATGCCTTTCACCTACCACCAAGTCATGGTGGTATTATTATTTCTTGATTAAATCTCCAGAAGATTCTCTGATAATTACAGAAATCTGCAACAAAATATGTTTATTTACGAAATATGTTTGATGGTCTAAAAACCACTTAATCTTAGTTTTGAACTTTTGATTGCTTTTCGATTGATGAAAGTGATTTTAAATTACAAATTGAAGATTTTAAAGTTAATTAAGTAAATCATTCTTGGAAAATTGTAGAAATTAAGTTCTTTGGTATTGGCTGAACGAGTATATTGGTATTCTCATCTCATCTAGGTATGACGTCATCTGTCCAGGTAATAAAACGCCAGCTAAGACTTTATAGGAGCTATGCGGGCTAGTTTTACTCGTAAAATAACCCATTAAGGGTAGTTTAAGATAACGAAAACTAATTTAATGTTTTAAGTGTTTTTCTTTAAATATTTTTAATTCTAAATTGTTTTAAAATAAAATACTTTAAATCATTATTTTATTATTTAACATTACATCTATTCCCACAGTCGAGCAAAGCCCTTCAAAGTACTCTTTTTCTGGGCTACCCGGAATTATAAATCGCGCTACTCTACTTATTGATATTTTTATTTTTACCTACTTACTCGTACATACTACATATTATTATATACTATATTCAGCCACATTTCAGTTAAAAATCTGCTCACGTTCGCCTGATAAAAATAATAAAGTTTTCATATTTATGACTTTCATTTCATTGAACTAATACAAACATACAAATCAGAATAAGCCATGCTAAATCGCAAAGTAAAACAAATAAACTTCGTGGACAACGCGCACTTTTATATTAATCTAACTAGTATTTGCTTGGGTGCGCGAGCTGCGCGCAGCTCGCGTGTCGTCGTGTTCTTGAGACGTATTCCATACCCTTATAAATTTTGAGAATCCATAAGAATCCTTAAACCAATTGGAAAAACCGTTACAAATACCCCTAAATCAGTATGAAAACCCTTAAGAACCCCTAAAACATTCTAAAAACTAATTTAAAAAACTTAGACCGATTAAAAATACACTACCCCTAAAGTTTGCTTGTCGTCGCCCTGAGTTACGCTTCACCCACTCAACCTTCGTTATGCTGCGGAGGTCGCCGGCTCGCTTCGCTCGCCACCTCCCCCCTTCGCTCCACTCGGTCTCGCAGGTTCGCTCCACTCAGAACCTACCTACCACCAGACAGGTTTCGACGCCTACTATAATATTTGTTCAAACACATAATCGCTATCTCTGACCGTTACGAAGTTATAGCCCTTTTATTTTTAGGGGAGGTTGGGGAGGGGAGGATACCCTCCGTATACAAATTTAAACGCTCCTCAATAATAATTTTTAGTAAAAATCAAAAAGCCGCTACGTGTCCTAGTTTCCGAGATACGATGGGGGGAGGGGTGAAGGGGGGGAGAGTGGGGAGTTTTCAAAAATGATTTTGACTAACGCGTTGCCCCTTTATATGAATCTGAAAAAAAATGTTCCAAGTCTCTCAACTTCCGAGATCCGCCTCAAGGGGGGAGAAGGGGGGAAAAGGGGTCAATTTTGAAAACTGGTTTTTACTTTTCCGAGTCTCCTCTATACGAATCTGAAAATAAAAATGTTCCAAGTCTCTTGGTTTCCGAGATACGATAGGGAGGGGGAGGAAGGGGGGCGAAAAGGGGAGGTTTGGCACTTTTCCCATACTATTTAGAGTTAGTTGTTTACGAATCTGTCAAAATATACCCACCTTCCCATCCACCATCAGGGAGAACAATTCTGTCAGTGAGTCAGTGAGCGAGTGGTAATCGAGCTTTATATAGTATAAATATCGTACGTTTCCATATTTTCGCCACATGTGGGGAATTCGAACGAATCCAATCGATTAATTTGGCTCAATAACTGGCGCAGCTCTAAAATACGAATAATCGTTAAACCGAGTATCGAATGAGAATACTAATCGATGCAGATTGGCAGTCGGCGACAATTTATACCGGTCGTTAAAAAAGAGAAGTTACTGGAAAAATTGATGGTATAGTCCGTGTAGAAATATCTTGAGCATAAGCCGTAATGATGAAGTATCTTTTGATCGTATCCACTCAACACCCAGTTACTCACAGCGACACCAAATGGCATGTAAAGAGCCCATATATCTTGTTCCCTATTGATATACTAGGATCACTAGTCCATTACCCTATATGCTTTAGAGTGATTGCACATTAGTTGACGACCAAAGTCCGTAGCGAGCAGTTCCTCGTTAAAAGCTCGATTCGTGCACTTTTTTCGTACATTTTTGTCCAATTTCGTTTAAACACTTTTCATTCGTCGACGGTTTTATTCAAGCACGATGCGACGTTTTAAAAGATAGGGCAACTGAGTGGATATACGATTACCGTTTAACACGAGCTCAAGTTCCACCATTGATACGTAATTCACCATTTTTGTGAAGATAATATTGTTAATGAATATAAGCATTCAAATCGCTTTTTCTTCAGTATTCTAGCGTTTTTATTATAATTTTGTTATTATTATATTCTGCCTACATTTCACATTACTTTAGAAGTTTAGTTAATTGAATCTTTACATTTATGTAAGTGGTTAGGTTGAATTATGTATGTAACCTTTATTTATAAGAGAGGTTCATTCAACTCCAAAATGCTGATACCCTGTCGCAGTGCCACCCCATATACAATCTACATCGTCCGATTACAGCCAGATACGGCAACCAGGCTCCACTATACGTGGCGTATTTAGTGGTCTGTACCGAGATATACACGATAAAGGCCATACAAACGGATAATTTGCTATCACCAGGAGACCAGGACGGTATAATAGCCCATTCGCTTGGAACTGTGATACAGAGGCGATTTATATCAATCAATATTACAATGGGATATCGCAACGCTTGAATAGGCTGCAGTGAATAGTTTATGGTGTGATAGGGTTGGATTGCTGCAGATCTTAATGGTAACATGAAATTGATAGAGGATGCAGTTGTTGGAAATTGCAGTTTGATATTAATCAAGTCAATTCTTACTTAGCTGTTTAGACTCCGATATTATCTTTCCTCGAAGACTTACGTGGTGTCCCATAGCTCATAATGGTAATCATAATGGTATACCTATGCGCTCTAATCGACACAACTAAGATGAATTAAGTGTCTATCTGTTTTTTTAGGGTTCCGTAGTCCTGACAAGGGACCCTTATAGCCCATCCTTATAGTTTCGTCATGTCCGTCTGTTTGTCTGTCTGTCTGTCTGTCCGAGGGTTTGCTAAGAGACCGTTAGTACGGGAAAGCTGTAATTTTGTAGAGGTATGAATATCAATAACGCCGACAAAGTGGTAAAATAAAATTTTGATAAATATTTTGTTTATGGAAGCTCTAGGTGTTAAGCGTGTCCTGTTAACACTGATGTATTTAAACTCGCATCTAAACTCGGGGCAACTCAATTTAGATAGCCATAGACATGCTGCTAGAATGTTGCCAGCATGATCGTAAAAAATTCTGTCTGAGCACAATTGATAGCTATTTTTTTTAATGGGACAAGCCGTACTATTCCCATACCACTATAACTCCTGAAAGCCAGAATCAACAGTGGCAACCACCAGAAAAGCGCCGAGACAATGAAGCTCGACGAATTCCCAGAAAAACAATTTAACTGTCTTGGATCCCGCAACGAAATTAATCAGAAAAGATGAAGAACTGATAGCTTGATGACAGTTTTACAAAAGATGCATTTTCAATCACTTTATCGCTCTACTAAATAGTTCTCTTCCAGCTCTTATCGATTGGCTTATCCCCCAGATAAAGTTAGGTACATCTCTATGCGAGCATTGTTCTTGTAACTAGGTTACCTGTCAGCCAAAGCGAATGGGGACGCAGTATAAACAATCTCCTACCTCAATCATACGTCGTTATAAGGAAATGTATGAATCTCGGATGAATTATTTATTTATCTTGCCCTCGACACGTGTAAATGTATCACTTTCTTTATTTCTGTCTGTTTGTTGTTTTTCGTTTATACAGATTGACGTGAGTAGGTGCGGTTTCATATTGCGGGTTGTACTTTTGCAAGAAGGTGTACCGAGTGAGAGTTACCGAAATTCGGTTTAAATAAGTTATTTCTTATTACTTGATTGAAGGAGACTGGGTAAATATTTTCAACTTCAATAGCTAAATAAATAATGTATCATCTTCTGTTACAGTCTCGCTTTAGTATTGTAGCGTAGGTATTTTTCCACACTAACACTTTTACTACTGATTATACTTTTTTCATACGTGGGACGAGATGCAGAACGAAAAATTACTTATTTTGATTTTCATCAACTCGTCCCAAATGGGCCGTAGGCATGTGGGACCAGTTGATGAACGACTCAATACGAAATATGTTTGGTTGACCGTACTTTCCCAAGACATAAATTTGTTTTGTTTTCTTGTGGTCCTAAAATACCACAAAAAAACATTTTAGGGGGAATCCGGGACCGTGGTCTTGGTCCCGAAAGCCCCCCAACCCCCAACCCACCGGGACGACACGTCAAATGCTACTTGCTCTATTTGTTTTATTGTTATGAATTTATTGGTCTGATATGTTTTTAATATATCGTTAATTTCCTGCGTGAGTTCAGAATAAATACATTTTCTTTCTCTTTTTGCTATTGTTTCCTAAGCTAACTCCTACCAATGTGAATGATGATAGATTCCAAAATAACAGATTAATTAGGTATCATCCCTTGATTGTAATAAAAACCACTGTAGCTCCAATCAACTATTTGGTATTACACAATTCTACATTACTTCACGTTTTATACAAAATGCATTAATTACAACACTTATCAGACATAGATTCGACTGTTAGTCTTAACACCACAATTTCTCCCAATGAACAGAACTCTCTCGGTCGAGTGTCATGTTTTATAAACTACCCCTTCCCGCTTCAACATTGACGGCTAGGCAGTGTTGTCATTTCTCAAATATAAAACGAATTATTAAAATCTTTGAAACCCTACATAATATTTTTGAAAATCATGACATGATAAATATTTTGATAATAACAAAAATCAATGTACCTACATAAAAAACTTTCAAGAGATGAAGTTATGAATCATCCTGGCCGAATAAATATTCGACGTTTTCAAACAAATAATTATCTTGATAATTTCGAACCCAATAAGAATAATCATACATTTATTTTTGATTCCAAAAACGATTAAATTATACCGCAAGGAAATACATGGGCCGATGGACTGATTTCGAGCAAAAATAATGATGAAGATAAAAACGTAAGATAAACTGACAACACCGTTTGCCCCTTTCGATCCCCAGGGGTTGAAATGGGTTCATATCTTTGAAGGTAAGCACCTTTACGGATACGCATGCATTTCCTTATTTACTTTGAAATACGATTGGAAGATATTTGAGGAATATTGCAAAACACTCGTACATTTTACAAGCTTTTTTGTTTAGCATTTCATCAAAGGGGAGAGACTCGGTTCCCATAAAAGAGAAATTGCAAACTTGGGCCGTGAAGCTTCAATTCCACTGCTGTTTTGCCATTTGAAAAAAGAAAGAGACGTTTGAAACTAAAATTACTTTAAACAAATTCAAGTTTAAAGCGTTTGAAAATAGAATCCAAAACATCACACTACCACAAAGCGAGGCCTTAAATTTATTCATACTCAATAAAACACAAAGCAACATATTTAATAAGACATTTCCCGTCCCTGATTGCCATAATAAAGTACCCAAAATATACTGAAACAAAAAATACAAAACATAATGTATACAAGCGCGACTACAAAGTAAACAATTTAAAAAAGTTATTAACGTAAAAGCCTTTCGGCTGGGTCCGGTCAGCCCAGTTGTGGCGACTCAGGGCTACAAGGTCAGCACACACTCATACAGGTGGCGAAGACACGCCCTGCTCTGGTTTATAGCTAAACGAAAGTGACGCACCAAATTATTATGTTTGACAGGGGAAAAGGGTCAGAAAATCGGTAATAATATGTCGTGATTGCTTGGTCGAGAGTCGAATTCCTGTCGTTTGGGCGACTATAGGCTAATTTCACGTGTAGCTGTCGACTTCGCTGTTTATCACTTCAGTGATTACCAAAACCAATTACAAAAAACTAGACGAACGAAATCGCTTTTCAGTTGTCCTTAAACCTTTAAGACCTTTAAGTCCCACTCAGTTTCCAATTAAGGGTAAACATTCCACCTTACTGTCTGTTAAAACAATTTCTAAAAATAAACGTAATATCAAATTCAGTTTAGCCTAAAGCTGATCTAAAAACTCAGCAAAATTAAGGCTTAGCCCTTCACCTTGTAACCCTAACGTCGCCCTCATAACCGTTACACCTCAAAATGTATACTGTTACAGCCGCAGAGCAAACAAAAAACAAGTACGTAAGTACTACGAAAGGTAATTTGGCGCTATCTTATTTATGTAATTACTCTAGTATTGCAAACATTTGACCGCCGTTACGGACCGTCATTTGTAACATGCCGGACCAACTAAGTTTCCGCATCAAATGCTTCTACACACGATCCGGAGTTGCGGAGACTGAGCCGCAGAGGGCGTTTGAGTACGCGGCCATAAAAACAGCTCGCAAAAATAAAATAAAAACAACCCCTTGGCCATTTTTATTCCTATAAATATGGACATCGGAAACCAAGTAATAAAGTAAATGAAGCCACGAAAATAGCACTTTTAGTCGATAAATTATCGTGTCCGGACACAAACTACTGCAGTAACTTGGATGCTATTTTGCTTACGTCTGCAAATATGGGTATCTTATACCGTAATGGCCGTACATATATTATTATGTGCAGGAAAGATTTGTAACATTTGTCGCTTGCAATGTGTCTGGTATTTAATTTAAGAACAGCTCGGGTCGACTGGACTCCGAGGAAGCGAGAATCGGGCGTAGTAAAGTCGAGTTACTATTACGAGTACATGGAAAGATGAATGTAATTTCAAAATGGCTAATAAAATCACCAAGTCTGAAGCGAACGGCTTCAAACTTCAAAGGCAACTCGTTGGTTTCATAGCCGAAAATTAATAGCATGTAGAACCGCTATCTACAGCTTATGATTTAATACCAACTACGGCCACAAAATACCAAAATGGTTCCCGAATAACATTTTAATTGAAAACTCGAATCTAATAGACGTCTCAGATTAAATTGTTGTGGTACCTAAAAGCTTTTGAAAGCTAGAATAGGAATTAATTAGAACAATAGTATGTATTTCATTTATAAGGATTCACACACTCATGATATCTAAAATATAGTAAAAAGACTACCAAAACCTCGAAATGGCAGACAAAAATATTGTCAGTATTTATTGGTATATCAGAAAAAATACACTGTCAAGAAATCAAAATTTATGTTCACTTATTTAATGTTATTTTCTCGTAAAGTTTAAGACTACGTTTCACAAAGAAACTTCATGACATTGGCAAAACTTTACGATGAAGTTTCGGTTTAAAGCCTTTGGCGCTGTGTATTTGTTGCCTGAAAATCGACTCGCAACTCGAACATTTTCCAATAAATGAACTATTGAGATTGGTTTAAAGATTTATGGAGTAAGTAGTAAGTGAAAAATATGATTTTCTTTTTATCAAGTTTCAGTGATTTTTAGGGTTCCGTACCCAAAGGGTAAAAAACCGGCCAAGTGCGAGTCGGACTCGCGCACGAAGGGTTCCGTACCAATTATTATAAAAAAATCACGTTTGTTGTATGGGAGCCCCCCTTAAATATTAATTTTATTCGGTTTTTAGTATTTGTTGTTATAGCGGCAACAGAAATACATCATCTGTGAAAATTTCAACTGTCAGCTGTCACGGTTCATGAGATACAGCCTGGTGACAGACAGACGGACAGACGGACAGACAGACGGACAGACAGCGAAGTCTTAGTAATAGGGTTCCGTTTTTACCCTTTGGGTACGGAACCCTAAAAACGGAACCCTATTACTAAGACTTCGCTGTCTGTCCGTCTGTCTGTCACCAGGCTGTATCTCATGAACCGTGACAGCTAGACAGTTGAAATTTTCACAGATGATGTATTTCTGTTGCCGCTATAACAACAAATGCTAAAAACAGAATAAAATTAATATTTAAGGGGGGCTCCCATACAACAAACGTGATTTTTTTGCCGACCTAATGGTACGGAACCGTTCGTGCGAGAGTCCGACTCGCACTAGGCCGGTTTTTTTTTTTTTCAATTTACGTACATAACGCAACATCACGCCTGTAATCCCCGAAGGGTTAGGCAGAGGTGTTCCCATTAGTACACCCACATTTCGCCAGTTATGTTTAAGTTCCATTTTATAGGGGCGAGCCTATTGCTATCAACCGGGCACAAATCCAGACTCCGTGGCTGCTACTGAGAAATCCCTTATGGAAACACCCAATATAATTTTACTCGACTTGGGCTCACCAGTCGCGCTTGCGACCACCAGACCAACGAAGCAGTTTTTTTTTTACAATTTAATGTAATAAAAACGAGTTTCCACTTTCTGATTAAAGCGCAGGTGTCACATTAATGCAAAGTCCACTTGGCACAATTTTACCCGACTTTGAAAATATTTTATCTCTATACGAATAATAAATCCCGACATTAACATCAACGTCAGCATGGCTAACCTGATTCTTCGTTTAAAATGTAACCTTTTTTAAACTTGGCTGCTTCAGACCGCTCCTATTTACCCTGATTTGCAAACGCTAAAGAATAATTTTAGTGAAAGATGAAACTCGCATTTTTAACTGCAGTTTTTATGCAAAATATATACGACATTAACGCAGAGAAAATGACACAAATAAAAGTGTTGAACAGAAAAGTAACTCGACCAAATGTCATGTTGTTTGAACTACACGACAACATTTTGCTTTTGTTTAAGTTGGTGCAGACAAAAAGATCTCAAAAGTTTTACGTCCTCTCTAGTTTTTCAACTTCCTGTTTCTATAAGACAGACTAGAGTTTTCTGCTGAGAAAGGAAACACTTCTTTACTTAAATAACTTTTAAGTTAAGAAAACTGCTCTGAATTTTAATATTTTTTTAAGTTTTCCATTTCCGGTGGCGAATAACTTGCTCATTTTGTGGTTAAAAGTTTATTTCTTAAGTACAATATCCAAATAAAATTTTAAGTAGACATTCATTTCAAACCAGGAGACACGACGGTGAATATTAATATTTCTACACTAAACATTAGGAAGAAAAACAGAAGCGTGTAGCAAAAACGATATAAAAATGACGAAAAGACAAAATTTTCTTTTGTCAGATCTATCGTGAACAAAACTCTGTCTTTTTTGTAAATGTGGAGTGCCCCGATACTTAGCACCTACTTATTGTTGAAAAACTCGTTATTGTGTAAGTAGCGAAGAGTTGATAAACAGATTGCACAATACAATACCTTTTGCAGAAGATACTTCCCCTTGTCAGGAACTTGTGTTGTGAGACAAATGTTTTCCTTTTTGTTTGTGCGAATGTCTGTAAACTTGTTTCTCAAGATAGTTTTGGTTCTCGGTCAATTACAAAGTGTGAAACGATGAAAATAATTGTTTTTACGATTTACTTCACTACTTAATGTATTGTATAACGGACTGGTGTCCTCAACTCGACATCAAAGCGCGTATTTTGCGTAGGTATACTACACTACTTAACAAATCTACAATAAGATTATGAATCTTTGCTCTTCATTTGAAACCGGTAAATGTATGAAACCAGTAGATAAAATAAAAGAGTGGAAGTTTCTAACTCGTTATTTCGGGAGACTTGTAACAGAATAATCCCTTACAAATGATTTAAAAATGGACGTTTCCTTAAACGGCTTATCCGTTTTTTTGTGTTTTTCTTTCAGCTTTACAGATTATTAAATAATGTTGTTATACTCGTAATTCATTTTCCGAAAAGAAATGCAAAAATAGGCATCAATTTGGTTTTCATTTATGTTATGTTTTGGTTAGGTTTTCGTTTCAGTTTCGATGTATGAGACAATCAATCACCCGGATGGTTGCATCTCTATTGTATTGACACCAATCAAAACCAGAGCGGGATAACCTGTCCAGTTCAGCCTTTCGTAGGCTTCGTACCGCATCACTGTTTCTTCATTCCAGTTTTATTCAACAGTAAAAGGTCTAGACTTAATTGAATTTGAAATTGGATGACTTTTAGTTCTAGTTATACGGACTAGTCTCAGAACTTAGGCCGCTTCACAAACTTTACAAATTAGGGATAACTTTTATTGAAACATATATCAAGAGCCATCATTACGTTTCATCCTTTTAACCCTGCTAACGCTGGCGGAAAAATAAAAAAATCCAACGTCACAATTTCACAAATGCGGACTTGTGACATACCGACCCTTGTCATTAAATAATCAAAGATGTCATATCTCTCGCTTTGCGTTGTTTTAGTAGAAAAATGAAGAAAAAAAAAACGTTTTCAGGTCGCGCTTCCCTGGTACGAGTGTCTTGTTATTTTTGCATGCAAGTATGTAGTATATGCAGGTACTAAGTGAAGAGCCGTCAGACCGCGGTGCTAACAAGCACTACTGCTGAATTCTAAAACATCAATTGTACAGTAAAATGTGAGCAGTATTTTCCGCATAAAAACGGATATTACATTGCATTCTTTTCACTCTGTTCGTGTTTTAATGGTTTTTTCTGGACATACATACGCTTTGTTTATTCTGTTATTTGTTTTTCTATCTTCAAAGCGTTTTTCATACATATTGTGGAGATTTTAGGATTTTAGACGAAAAGGGAACTTTTATTGATGTTTGTGAATACACAAAGATGGTGTTATTCTAAACATAGAAGGCGTTTGTTGGTCGATTGATGGCAATAGGCTCGCTCCTTATTACATGAGACTTAAACATAACTGGCGAAATGTAGGTGTATTATTAGATACACCTCTGCCTAACCCTCCGGGGTTTTACAGGCGTGATGTTATGTTATGTTATGGAAGTCGTTCGTAGAATTTTGGAACACTTTTATTTTTATTAATTTCAGAGCCTTTTCAAGTTCTTCTAAAACCGATCGAAAAATAGCGAGCATTGTAATCGTAAAATTCTCGCTATTTTTAATTGTAGATTTAACTGTAGTATGTAATATGTAACTGTAGTATGTAACTGTAGTGTGTAACTTTACTGTTAAGTGCTTAATAATAGTTAATATTTCGTTTTAAAAGGGGATGAGGATGTTGATGTAACATTAATTTTGTTTTTGTTTTTATTAAAAGGGGATGATGTAGTAACGGAACGTCACTTGTGTATGACAGATGTCATCTTGATTTAATTATCTATGGGATTGGCTATGGCAACCTCACGAATGGAGACCGTGAACGGAGCACGTCTCTCTGTACTTAAATATTAATATTAACTAATTACTGCTAGTATATGCTATTATATCAAGACTTCAAACATCTTTTATTACAAAGCTCACAATAATATATGGCAAAAATGAAAATACTGTTACGCATCGGCCTAACACTATTTTCATAGGCACTCATACTCACACTATAGGTAAGTTAAGGGTCTATTCGGTTTAACCGTTCCTACAATCAACAACCATTGTTTGTTTAACCTGTACCCACCGGCGGTTTTATGGAACCAAGGTTCACAGAATTATCGAGGTCAGGAAACTCGTTGAAACGAGCCTTGCACAAATATTTGTATATTTTGATATTGTGCGGGCTTAAACCAATACGTGTACCTACAACTGTTCCATTTCTCTGTAGCTTATTGACGTACTTTTCATGCTTATAAGGGTGGGTTTCCTATAACATGAGCATTACTTACGATTTGATTATGCACACCTTTGTATGTGTGTGAAAGCATTATAAACTTTTGTGATATTTTCCTTAGTTGCTGTTTACTTTTATATTTTCCGCAGGTTACTGATAAATTATGTTTATTTTGCAAGTAAGTTTTTACGAACACTTTTACACGTCATTTTTTAAAACTAGATGGGGCCGGTGTTTCGTACCTGACTACTCTGAGAAGAAACCGCCGAAACAAACTCAGACTAATCAATATTTAAAGAATATACTTTTCTTCTTAAGCTGATAAGGACTTGCAAGGACAGTAGTTATTTAAATTACCTAGAACGTATCGTTTCGACATGAGAGTATTGTAGACATTACTTAACTTTTTTACAATTTAAATATTCAAAATCCTATAAAACGCGTTTATGCCTCGTTCAGGGATAACTCGTAGGGAATAAAAAGGGAGTCCTCTGATGCGTACGAGCGATAAAAATAAAGCTCATCATATCCGGGCGACTCGAATCTCATTAAACGTGTATTGCATAAATAAAACGTGTAAACAAAATGTAGGTACCCACAAGGTTAATAAAACCGTCATCATATTCTGCCTAGCCAAAAATGTTGGAGACGGTTCCGATATAACGGATGTAGCTGTATACCAGTATTTTTCATGGAGGTTAATAAAACCATTATCTTAGTCACCCAAGTAACAAATTTATGTTGTTTAATAGTTGAGTAAACGTTTTTCATTTACTGTTGGTTCTATAAGGTGGGTTGTATAAACGTAGTTGTAGACGTTTATGCAACGCGAAATAGGCCCAAATTATACAACATTATTGTTATTTAAAAGTTACATAAAAGTTAGTGAAGAACTATTTTAATGTTGCTTAAATATTAAATAAAAGTTTCCGACCGACTTTTTGGTTAGATAATGGTTATATCTCGACTGCTATGGAAAAACTGGAGTCCTATAAAAGTTATATAGACATTAGAAGATGACTGAAATGTCGCACAAGTGTTTAACATCGACGTTTATAGTGTACATTCAGTCCATCCATTCATTCTCATTCATTCCTAATATTTGCAGGAATAGTGCATCGTGTAATATTTTATTCAAAAATATAATTTAAGAGGTAAGTTATAAATTATCATAACTAAATTTACATTTACTTTACAAGGTTTATAATATACGCGAAGAGGGTGCACCTAGATCTTATGGGACCTTTAGTTTTATGATTAAATATAGGTGTGTTGTTGTGAAATTTTTTGCGCCCCCCTTGAATTCGTTGAAATTTAACTATTGTTAATTATTATTTAAAATTTGTTTTAATACTAAATACCAGCCATCTTGTCAAAGTTACGAAGTGACTTCTATACAACAATTATAGAATGAAAAGGTCCATAATGCGGTTTCTTGCGACCAAGATAGCCGGCCATTATAAATGATTTTAGAGTTCCGTGAGATAATATATAAACATTATGAACAGAGAATGACGATCACATTACAAATGACATTAATTTTATTGAATGTACTTGATGTTAATGACTTAATTAAAATTATGTTACCTACTATGCTTGAGTTCCATTTACCTACTTTGCAAAATAAAATCATTATACACAGTGTAATATTTTATAAAAAAACGCGTTATCTAATTAATTACGTATTATTGAGCGCAGTGTACTTTTTCTGTTCGACCATAACATACTAAATAGGTGCATCTTGTGATTATTTGTTTAATTTCTTGAGTTCCTTTATTAATACTGAATTCACGCCTGAGATACGGCACGCAATTTTTTAACACCACGCGCTGCAAGTGACGAGCGTGGAGACGACGGGCGCGCGATAATATGATACCAACATATCATTATCATCATCTTTAATGAATAGTTAACAATATATCAAATAAAGTTCAAGAACATGGGTCGAAATATAAACAATTCATCAATGAAATGTGACTTTTTTATTTTAATAGGTACTTAGGTACTTCGGACCCACGTTCCATAAAATGACAGAAAATTAACATTTTTTATAATTTTTCAGGTGAAGTAAAAGTGGTGACAAGTGGTTCAGGTGAAATCAATAACTTATTGTAGTGTTTTTGGATGTCGATAAATTTAGATTAGATCTGAGACTGACCTACAAAATGAAAAAACATAAGAAAATTTGACATTCGCGAGCATGGTCGGTGCTGCCACCTTAAGCTATGTTTCAACTTTGCGCAGCAAACATTTATTTTAAGTGATTATGTAGGTAATAAGGAAAACTACAAAAAATATTGAAAGTTCCACTTTTTAATTTAATTGTACATCTGTGATTTTGCATGCCAAAACTTAGTAAATAAAAAGATATAAACAGTTTTTTCAGTATTTTTATTTTTCAGTTACCACTTACGACAACGTATGCACTAAAGGTACAAAATACATGTGCTCGTTAAGCACTATACACACCAATTTGCATTTAATATCTAAAACTGTACATGTTATCTCTGTTTTGGTTACATTATTGATATTACATTTAAATATGTTGAGTACTGAAGATTTCATGGGCTTTTCAAATGCATCGATGCAATTATCTAAATACTTGCCAAGTATCTATTAATATATTTTCATCACAATCATTCACAGCTATTGTTTCAACCACATGATGACTAGTGCTTAAAAACCATTTGTCCTAGGACCTTTTAGTCACAGGGACTGAATCGTTGTAGGAATAACGGTTACACAACCTCGTAGTTGTCTAATAACGTCTATTCAACAGTTATATAACCGAAAGTCGCATAAGATATGTTTTATATAACCAATTTGTTAGTTGGGGAGTATCTTTCAGGACTTCGTTAAATTAAATGCCACGCAAAGTAATAAGTTGTGTCAAAATTACATGAGTATTTCTCCAAACGTTTTATTTCAGTGTAAGAAAACGTAAAACTTAGAAGTCACTTTATTTTCAAAGAACTGGAAATCACTGGTTTTGTTTTTATTAAGACAGCAAGATCGACAATAACACTTTTAAGGACATCTAGCTGTTTCAAATAGAATTAGGTACTACCTATCCAACATTTGTCATCCTACCTAGGTAATATAGTTAGATTGACGCATAAAGACATTAGTCTCTCCTCAACGACCTTAATGGCTGTTGTCAGTAGTCCATAATGGCTTGTTATGTTCAAACATAAATGACGTTTTTATCAATGTGTATTCACATACAGTAATAATACTCGTAACGTGTTATTCTCTAGCCATTCCCGTTATATCAAGATACTTGTTATGTTTCCAATTCACTAACATGAAGCTGTAGCAATAATAATTATTATTAGTGACGGAACGGATACACATGTGGGCGGATACTGAACTACAATCCAGTATCGGTGATGCACTGCAGGTAGTTATTCAAGTAACGACATACCACAATGTTATCATATTGTTGTTTGTTTTACTATATCGATAGAGGGGTCTTTGAAATCCCTGCAGCCCGCTACTTGTCGTTTTAAATCGGAAAATTATTACGATCACAAATTAATTAAGTACCACCCTTAAAATTAACTGAAGACTGCTTACAAGTTAAGTCTTAAATCAATATTGTCATACAATTAAGAGGAAACTTTAACCGGTAGGTAGATCAGATTATTTAAATGTTTGCATCTATTAATGGATCCGCATCAATCGTTCATAGTTTGTATTTGTTTTACTAACATAGAAAGTTTGATAATTAATTTGTTTTGTTTACTAAAACGGTTACAAAGTTTCTTTACGATTGAAGGGGATTTTAATTGAGTACCTTTTTACTTGTTTAGAGTTATTAATTAAATTAAAGATTAAGGTATTGGAACTCGTAAATAATTTATTGGCCGGAGAAGGCAGACATTAAAATTAAAAATTATTTATGGGACCTCTACTATACCTTCCAATTTTACCTTTGCCCAGCAGTGGGACAACACAAGGGTTCCCAAAGTGGGGCCTATGCAGGTTGGTTGGTTGGTAAGCAGGGTGTGAGACAGCATAGTTTAAGGGCCTTATATATACTACCTGCCGGGGTTGCGGGACTGTTCGAAAGAGATACCGTGGCCCGGGAACACAAAGGGCGATGAAGGAACATGGATGGGTTTTAGTCAGTAAAAGTCTGACACTCCTGCTCCGCCCAGAGCGGGAGGAGTCATTTGATGATTTCCAATCCGAAAAAAAAAAAAAAAAAAGGGCCTATACTACCTCAAATGGCTTAGCATGATCATCCGTTACGCCTAAAATAAAGCAGCATTAATTTTGAAATAAATATATGGTAAAGTTGAGGATTAATGTTAGGTCTTATGTTTGGTGAAAAGACTATTTCATAAAATTTTCTTGATAGAAAAAAAATCCAAAGTTTCCTCCAAATCGAACAATGAACCACGGGTATTCAAAAAGTACTTCAAATTAGATCATGAATCTTTACATACTAACTGAACTAACTATAAAGCAGGTCTGATGTTTTTTTATTTTTTCCAAAAGACGAAAATTTGATTTTATAAAGAATAAAAAACCGGCCAAGTGCGAGTCAGACTCGCGCACGAAGGGTTCCGTACCATTATTTAAAAACATTAGACAAAACTGCAAAAAAATCACGTTTGTTGTATGGGAGCCCCCCTTAAATATTGATTTAATTCTGTTTTTAGTATTTGTTTTTATAGCGGCAATAGAAATACATCATCTGTGAAAATTTCAACTGTCTAGCTGTCACGGTTCATGAGATACAGCCTGGTGACAGACAGACGGACAGACAGCGAAGTCTTAGTAATAGGGTTCCGTTTTTACCCTTTGGGTACGGAACCCTAAAAAACCACTCATTTCGCGCTATTCGGCTTGTAGTGACTGACGTAACAACCACTTTACTAACACTAGTGCAAGCTGATTAGAACGTTATTCTAACAGTAAAACGAAGTTGTAACCACCACAAATAGAGTTGCTAATTTGAAGTAGTAGCTCTTACCATGCATTTAGTTTTAGGTATTTAATTGCACAAAGCATGTGTACATTTTAAACGTCCTTTGAACATAAAAAGATTCGTTTCTTTTTCTCCTTTATGGTTACTCTTGTAAGAGTAAAATCAAATAAAATAAATCTAATTTCGTCGAATAAACTTATTTATAAAAAGCTTTTAAATCAACAAACGAACCATTACAAAAAATAATAACCAGAGTAGAGGAAAGAATGGCTCGCTATCTTTTACCTACCTATTTAAAATTCGTTTCCAGCGAGTTTTCATTTCGAACGAGCAATAAGATGAAATAAAGGAAATATTATTCAATCTTTACATTCTCACAGCTGAAGCTATACCCAACCCATGATATATTCAAACTAACGTTTAATTGGAACAGTCGTTGATTCTTTCAATCCGATAAAACTATGTTTTTAGATTACTGTAGAGGCGGCTAAATAATAACAGCCAGGTCAATCTTTCTTTTAGCCGTGTGGTATCCGGCAGAGTAGAATAGAACCAACCCATTACACTCACGGGTGTCGTATAAGGCGACTAATGTCTGAGGCAGAACACCTTTCGCCTCCGTAGACCAGAGAATGGGCAGCAGCGTTTTCTGTTAGTCTTTCATCACTGCGATCTCCAATCCGCCAGCCAAGCGTGGAGATTACGGCAAATTCCTCCAATCATGGGAGAGGCTTATGTCCAGCAGTGGACGTTATGGGCTGTTGTAGTGTAGTAGTAGTGTAGTAGGTCAATCTTTGAGGTTATGCGCTTGGCGAGGTTAGTCCGTGGATGGATGACCATTCATTATATACCTTGTTGACTCCGTGCTGTCATCTTAGCCAGTGGCCTAAAAGTCTGACAAACAGTCTTACCAAGGGGTATCGTGGTATCGTATTGCCGTAGTACTTACTGGGTTGTGGAGGTCAGATAGGCAGTCGTTCCATGTAAAATACTGGTATTCAGCTGCTTATAGTTGGGAAAAGGCTAGACAAATGATGATAACTAATGTCAAGTCTTTAATTCTTACTATCTGATAAAACTATTTTCTTACATCACTGTCTAGGTATTTTAAAGTTAGCATCGTAATAAGAGCGTAATAAGATCTTGTTAAGTGACATTTCGTTAGGACTTCAAACTTAGCATTCAATATCTCTAGTTTTGTGTTCGTTACCAGACTTTCTCTAGAGTCTATTCACACGGGCCTTATTGCCACTTATTTTTGGTCTCAGAACCCTTTTTACCTTTGGTTCCTATTAGATGAAAAAGGTTTTATCTGATGTTTTGCCGTAGTCTTGTGTCCTAGTTGAGTGTTTTGGGATATACGTGCTACGACCACTAACCAGATGGATTGTGTGAGGAATGATATGAAGGAAAAAGGAGTAAAAGATAGAGAGACAGCGTAGAATGGAAGAAAAAAACGTGTTACGCCGACTCTAATTAGAAAAAAAGAAAAAATATTTGTTTGAGGTCAGGTAACACAGCACGTACACACAATAATATAAAAAAGATACAAAATAAGGAGGAAAACATAATATGTGCTGTGTACATCACGGCTGCGCCAAACAGATCCATTTCAGCATTCATGCTGTCTGACGCTGGTCTTCCAATAAACCTCGAGGTGGAAGTGACGGAAAAAACAGTTTCAAACATACTATATAAATAAATGGCTACAAATAAATAGATAACGAGTAAATTAATTAAATAAATAAATAAATATTGCTGGACATTACACACAGCACCATCTAGTGCCACACTAAGCAACGAGGCTTGTGTTGTGGACATCAGGTAGTTGATATACTACATAGATACTTTTTGTTTGTAAATACATACTTATTATACATATAAACATCCATGACTCGGAAACAAATGTCCATGCTCATCACACAAACATTTGCTCCGACCGGGATTCGAACCCGGGACCCTATGAACGTAAGGCAGCCTCACTACCGCTGCGCCAATCGGGTCGTCATTAAATATGTATTTACGAGTTCGGATAAAGAAAAATGTAGGTACACACTGGTAACAATAAATAAACACAGAGATAAGCCAAGACAGCATATAGTTAACATGGAAAAGGCAGGAAGATGATGACGACCACTTACCAAGTGCTTCTACTTTCACAGCAGGTAGGACACCTACTACAAAATTTCAATGGTCATAAAAACAGTTTACCAGAACAAAATCAGACTAAAGAAAAAAACATTCTATCTGAAAAACACGTTGAATTCTAAAGGCTTCCTACTTGAATTTTAAAATAATCGATTTATTTACAAAGATATTAGCTACCCTCGTTAAAAGGCGCCGACGTAGCGACGTCTAGGGAATTCTCCCGAATGTGATAAAATGTGCTTGTTCATCTGCACACCCTATTTCTATAGGATGTTGCCGGGAAGTATTCTCAGAGGGCATCAATGTGTGAGGAGGAGTCAATACAACTCGAAACAATCATGTTTTGAATGACAAAACATACATAACACCCACGCATGTAGGTAACACGTGTTTATACTTAAGAGTATCTATTTTTAATGATGTCGACACTCGACTATTGTAATAGGGATCTCATTTCTTTCACAAAAGATTTTCATCTCTTGGCAACAGATCGCTTTGCCATAATGAATTATTTTTGCGGTATTCAATTTCAGCTTTCAGGATTTTCGTATCCGGATTTTTCCTATAATTGGGCCAGTGTGTTTAAATAAAAGATAGATTGTTGTTTGATAGTATAATATACAGGTTGTAAAAGACCTCACCACGAAGCCGTCAACCAAGCATTCTGTACATCAAACTAAGTAACTTTACGCAAAAATTATTGCTGGGAAACGACTTTTTTTTTTGGGGTGAAAAATCATGTTTTGTGGTAGAACTCAATGTAACGCACTCTAAACATTGTGCTGATGGATGGATTGAATACGGGGGTCATGGAGGTGTTTAAAGTAAAAAAATTACGTTAAAAACTTGTATTTAAAAAAAAAAACTTGTCAAAAAGTTGGAACTTTCACCCCCTATACCTCCGTAACTAGAAGGTTCCCAGGTATGATGTAGAACATATAAAAGTGATCGCAATGACGAGGAGAACAAGTGCCTTTCGGCTTTGTTAAGAGGTGTTTTACACCTTTTATACGTCCCACAGAATATTTTCATAATACTAAAAGTTTATTTATGTTTTAAGTTATTCATTAACAATTTCTACCCATGTCTAGTAGTCTATCAACTAATCTACGGGTACCTACTGACAGTGGCAGTAGTCTACTGATAGTGCATTTGGGGTTTCATAATTATATGCCTATTTCATGGATAAAACTATTATGAAAAGCCCTGTCTCGATACACATAAACTTCCAGCTAAATACAGGGTTAGTTTTCAATGCACAGCCAAAATTTAAAATTAAGATTTAGTTAACAAACCAAAAGTGCATTTTAAATATTATTGTAGAAAAATATTAAATAAAATAATAGCATGCATTTGAAAGTGTCCTAAAATTTCCTGAATCATAAACCCTGTGGTAATCAATGCATTTGTGTGCGTACATGCACCGCCAAATGTATGTGTGTACTAACTGCTGCGTATCTAGGCTGTTGAACTAAATTGTGCTGTTGTAATATAATATAAATAACACTTTTGCTTTTTAGTGGTGGACAGGAATGAAATTTTATTTAAAAAAAATGTTTTTTTTCCGACATCGAAAATTTATCGATTCTAAACCATTTCTGAAAATTTGGTTGGTTATTGAAACATAAGCCTGTATATTGATAGATGAATTAATTCACATCTTTTTTCCATGAGGGTAGGCAAAAACCATAGAGCGCGACCTGCTATGATCCTTACATAATCCTTTTACCTCGTCCACATCCATACGCGTATATATCTGGTCATACGCGTACGCCAGTTGCTAGTACTACGCATCTGAGCTGTCTGAAGAACCTCACCAATATATCAGTGTATGTCCTTCTAGGGCAGATGTAAGTGGCAACGCCGGGAGAGGTCCCGGCCACTCACATCTGCCTTGTAATTACCTTTTGTTAAGGGGACTACAGGAGCTAAACGTGAGTTTTATAATGCAAAAAAGCATATGATTCACTACTATAAACAAAACCAGAAAAATATATGATATTCTTCATGATATATGTTAGTATGATAGTGTTTTGATATATACATAATACAACTAACTTTACTCGATAAAAAAAAATCACGAACTTATCTCTAAAAAAAATATTTTAACGAGTAAAAACCATACTAAAGTACATGCGATCATTCTGATTTTTGGCAAATAATTCTACAAGCAACGTAATCATATTAGCATAACAGTGTTTTATTTTTTTAGTCCATTCAATAGATTTTTTGTAAATCGAAAAAACAACTCATTTCGCACTATTCGGCCCACAGTGACTGACTTAACAACCACTTTGTAGTGCAAGCTGATTAGAACTTTATTCTAACAGTATTTCAAACGAAGAATTTGAACCACCACAAATAGAGTTGCTAATTTAGCTCCTGCTGTAGTCACCTTAATCGCCTTTTACTCATCCTTTCCACATGACCAAACCACCTAACATATTGACAATACCAGTGAAACAAAACCAAATGTATGTCAAGGAAGTAGCCTTGAAAACTGTCGCAAGATGAGATAAATGAATCACAACGGGCATTAATTTCAATTGCCCGAACACTATCGCTAGAAAGACATTCTGGTTATTTGCCAAACGGGAATGGCCTTGCCAAATATCGTCTGATCATATCAATTGTAACGTTCGGAAAGAATCACGAGGAGCGAACATGAAATCGATTTGAAATATTCGAACGAAATTTTGGTTCTGTGATTACAACTTTTTGGTGGAAACAGTGAAGGTTTTTACTTTAGAAGATGAAAAAGACTCCGTGCCTCGGAAAGACAGTCGATCTTTGAATATTTGAAACCGACCCCAACAGAGTGTAAAACACCTCTTAACGAAGCCGAAAGACACTTGTTTTTCCCGTCATTGCGATCATTTTTTTGTTCTACACCATACCTGGGAACCTTCTAGTTACGGAGATATTGAGGGTCAAAGTTCCAACTTTTTGACAAGTTTTTTTTTTAAATACAAGTTTTTAATGTAAGATTTTTACTGTAAACAACTCCATCACCCCGTACTATTCAATCCATCCATCAGCACAATGTTTTGAGTGCGTAACATTGAGTTCTACCACACAACATGATTTTTCACCCCCAAAAAAAGTCGTTTCCCAGCTATATTTTTTGAGTAAAGTTACTTCGTTTGATGTACAGAATGCTTGGTTGACGGCTTCGTGATGATGTCTTTTACACCCTGTATATGGTGGGAGAAGACCATACCTAAATGTTGACATATTTTTATTAAAAAACGTCACCCTTTTCGTCAACAAAAGGTACCTATTATTAAGACAAAAATATGTAAATAATTGAAAATTAATTCTAAACCAATTAAGGATTTTATGTAGATTTCTCCAGAGATTAGGATAACCCTTTCAAATAGCGCATTTATTTAAATGCTTTCAGAGTTTAAGTACTAACCTTGGTCCCTACGCCATTAAGCATGCCTGTAACGTAGGGCTTCCAGATGTATGACTTTTTCCGGACATTTGAAGAAAATCCTCACCTTTTTTATCCAACTACGGCGAAGACAAAAGGATGGGTTATGATTTTAGCAGTCTATGTGTGTATGTTTGTGTTTACGTATGTTCCTCCGTAGCGCATAAACTATACAACCGATTTTGATGAATAAGGTATATCGATTCGTCCAGGGCTGTCAGGGCGATGAAGGAACATGGATAGATTTTAGTTAGTAAAAGTCTAACACTCCCTCCCACTCCGCCCAGAGCGGGAGGAGTCTTTTGATGATTTCACATACGAAAAAAAAAAAAGGTGTATCGATTAGTTATGTATATATATATACCCAGGTAACATTGGCTACATTGTAACCAATCATAATAATAGGACGAGTCGATTTTAACTTTTAAACCCCGAATTTAATTAGAGAGTGATTTTTCAGTAGTCGGTACTAAAATATTTTTATTTTATTAGAAACTGTTTAGTTTTTCCCATTTTTGAAAATTCCGGACGTTTCAGAATTCCCCTCATTCCAGACACTGAGCTAAAATTCCGGACATTTCCGGTAAATTCCGGACGTGTGGCAACCCCACTGTAACTAAAGTATACTCCTCAAAAACGTTACGAATATTGCAAAAACAGTTTTTATTGGTACTTCAGTAAACATTCACATGAAAAAGAATTCCCGCCTTGGGAAATGTATGTTTCAAATTAATAACGTCGTTTTTAATAAAAATGTACGTATGTATTGCGAAGTAAAGAGTTCACGTAGCTCATAAATAATAGAACAAAGTCCCACGTAATGAGAACAAGTGTGCTGAATGCCAAAATAGCTTCTTTTTGTACTAAACGACTCCCTCGAGGAGTCCGATTGTCGCAAGCACTATCACTTAGATCTTCAAGCTAAAAACATCGTTAAGTTTAGTGGGTCAAAGTTGATTATACCTTTCAATCTTCTGGATGAGATGGCTACGCCTATCTGCCAATCCAGTTTTAGAATATTAAAGCGTTATATTTACCCGACTAATCAGAAGGAGGGTTATGTTTTTCGAGAGTATGTATGTATGTATAAAGTATGTATGTATGTACGTATATTTGGCACGCTCTGTGGCCTGAACGGCTCGATGGATTTTAGTTTGAGAGGTGTCGTTAGATTCGTATTTACTGTGAGAGTGACACTGGGAATATCTAGTCTGTTCAGCCGTGTGGTATCCGGCAGAGTAGAATAGAACCAACCCATTACACTCACGGGTGTCGTATAAGGCGACTAATGTCTGAGGGAGAACACCTTGCGCCTCCGTAGACCTGAGAATGGGCAGCAGCGTTTTCTGTTAGTCTTTCACCACTGCGATCTCCAATCCGCCTACCAAGCGTGGAGATTACGGCAAATTCCTCCCATCATGGGAGAGGTTTATGTCCTTCAGTGGACGTTATGGGCTGTTGTTGTTGTAGTTGACACTGGGTATATCAAAATATTAAAAAAAAAAAACAAAATGGCGGATTTTTGGCACCAAATTTAAATGTTTGGCACGCTCTGCAGCCTGAACGGCTCGATAAAGGGCTCATCATGAGGATTTTTAAATGGTATATCTAAGTAACTAAAAAGTGTAAAATAAAGAAAGTATTAAAAAACCCGGCTGCGCAAAAAATAGACATTAAATAATCTAGACTAAAATCATTACATCCAGTATGGGTCCCGACTGTTGCAGTCAATGTCCTGTTTCCTGAACTTCTTTTATTCTTTTCAGTTTTTATTTAAAGTTATTAGTTATTTTTAACGCAGTCGGTTTTTTTTTATTTTTTTTTATTTATTTTTTTTATAACTTAGTTTCAAAATAAGCCAGTCGATGCCCGTTTCCACTGATACTAAGCAACTTCTAATCGAATGCCTTAATATTCTAGAGTGTTGGAATTTGAGCTCTCGATCAAGAGTCATGAGCGTTGAGTATTAAAATACACTTTAATTTCGGTATTTAAGTCGGAATTGTGTTTGTGAAAATGAGCTTAAGAGTTTATGTTACGCGTAAAACTAATTAAGCAGTCTTAATGATAAGTAATGAAGCACTGAAAATTAAGCAACTTAATTAGGCACTTAATCACTTCGCTTAAAGAATTAATATAAATACTCTACTCAGAAGAAAAGCACTGAAAACAGCAATTTTTAATCGTCAGTCGACTTCAGCCAAGCCTGAACTTTAATTTACCAGAGTGAGTAACACAATGAAAAGTTTTGCTGACTCAAAGATTGTTATTAAAGTGTCGAGCTACATTTATTTTTCGTATTTTTAACGGTATGTTTTTTTGTTCTATAAAAGCGAATTAATTAATTTACACATCCTTTTTAGGGTTCCGTAGTCAACTAGGAACCCTTATAGTTTCGCCATATCTGTCCGTCCGTCCGTCCGTATGTCCGTCCTCGCTTAATCTCTGTGACCGTTAGCACTAAAAAGCTGAAATTTGTTACCAATATGTATATCAATCACGCCGACAAAGTGGTAAAATAAAAATTGGAAAAAAATGTTTTATTAGGGTAGCCCCCTATATGTAAAGTGGGAAGTGATTTTTTTTTTTAATTTCAACCCTAACGTGTGATATATTGTTGGAAAGGTATTTAAAAATGAATAGGGGTTTCCAAAAATCATTTTTTGATAATGTCAATAATTTCGGAAATAATCGCTCCAAAAGTAAAAAACAATGTGTCCCCCCCCCTCTAACTTTTGAACCATAAGTTTAGAAAATATGAAAAAAATCTGAAAAGTAGAACTTTATAAGGACTTTCTAGGAAAATCATTTTGAACTTGATGGAAACAACAGTTTTTGTACAAAAAAGACAAAAAGTTGTACAAAATAATTTTCCAGAAATGTATAAAAAGTTGTACAAAATAATTTTCCAGAAATTATTTTGTACAACTTTTTGTCTGATTTCTGTTTCTTTTTGTCTGATTCTTTAAACTCTTAAGTGGGAACACTTATTGTGACGAACGGGAAACTACGGAACCCTACACTGAGGGTGGCCCGACACGCTCTTGGCCGGTTTTTTGACTATAAACTCAATTGAACGGTGAAATTTTTACAATGTCACCGTTTTAAAAATGATTCTGCATTCACGCCACTACACATAGGTATCATAAGTACTTTACGTCACGAACAATTTTGGATCATGCGAGCAGATTAGTATTTATCATCAATAATTCAACAATGTTGTCGATTCTGTTGTGCACAAACTAAACTTAATTTAGGCTATTGCTATCTTTTTCTCTCTAATAAAACGAGAAAGAGACGGACGTAATTTAGAGTTGTCTAATTTAGTTAGAACTAATATTTATATACAAATGAAGAGTGCACGTAAAAACATGTCGACTAAAAACATGGTGAAACGCCAGGCATAAACTAGTTTAACATCTCTAACTTAGTTCATAGTTATAGCCATCCTTTTCTTGCACTGCCTTTTAGTAAAAGATACCAATAGCTTAAATTAAGTTTAGTTTGTGCACAGCAGAATCGACATCAATAACCCACCAGACACTACACCCTTTCGGCTGTAGTATTCTCCGTTTTCAATGGAGGATGAATAGTTTTACACCTCCATTGAAAAAGGGACGAGAAACACCTTCCTCATACCTTTATAAGATCGTTACACAAACTTAATCACAATAAAAAACTATTTTCCGAGAAAAAAACCCGATTAAAACCCCATTTTCATGCTAAAATTCAAAGTGGCTCATGTAAATGTCCCCCTCACAAGCAAACGATCACGTTTCATATTAGCGTCATTTTATAATGACACTGCTTACATTAATGCATTCACATGATCACCTCTTTCTTCCAATTACGTCATAACGAGCGATGTATTCTTCCCTGAACAACAGGAGCGCTACTTTAGAAGTGTAATAGATTGGAAGTGTTACCCCAAGGTAGAGTTTAGGGCGAAACTATGGTATTAAGGATCCATTATTATTAATAACTTTTATGCCATTTACTTTAAGAGAACTTAGGAGCTCGTGACTAAATAATAACAGCCGCTCGGGTCAATCTTTGGGTTAAGCCGCTCTTGCCTACGTTGGTCTGTGGATGGGTGACTACCCATTACATACCGGGTTTCCTCCGTGCCTCGGAAAGCACGTTAAGTAGGGTCGGGGAGCTTTCGGGACCAGGACCGCGGTCCCGGATTCCCCTTAAATATTTTTGAGTGGTATTTTGGGACCACAAGAAAACAAAAGTTAGTAGTTGGTCCCAGCTGTCATCTGTGATCTTTGACAGTCGTTACAGGTAGTCAGTGGCCCAAAAATTCTGACAACCAGTCTTACCAAGGGGTATCGTATTACCCAGTACTAACTGGATTGTGGAGGTCAGATAGGTAGTCGCTCCATGTAAAATACTGGTATTCAGCTGCATCCGGTTAGGCTGGAAGCCGACCCCAATAAAACTTGGGAATCGGCTAGGCAGATGATGACTTTAAGAGAACTTAGGTTATAAGAGTAGGGGAAGACCAAAGAAATGATGGATGGACTGTGTGAAAGTTGATATGGTTAGGTTCAATGACGTATTATATATAGACACGTCATGAACCAACATCACGGCGCTTAAAAACGGCGAAAATACTAGAACTACTTAGAAGCGTGAAGAAAGAGAATGAAAATATGACACCGAACGGCGGGATGCCTGTTGCGAGAGGGAGTTAAATATACATCTTCAGTCACGTCACAGGATTTATTAAATTATAAACAAACGTAGCGTCGCGCGACAGGTTGGTGCGTAACTAAGCGCGATGTGGCCAATTGGCTTCATTTCATGTTGTAATTTTAGAGTGCGGACAACGTATCTATAGTTTATATATCATTGGTTAGGTTAGGTTAGGTTAGTACTGAAATGACGAATAATAGAGAAGATCAAACACTGTTTATAAGTTTAATAGAGAAGATTTTATAAGACGACGTGCTTGCGCCGACCCCAAATTAGGTATTTGCTATTTACACGAAGCAACTTAGATTCCATTTTAAAATTCAATAAGTAGAAAAAGTTGCAGCAGTGATACAAAGTTTAGAGTAATGATAAATGATAAATGAACGATGTTTATTTTGCAAGTAGTCTGTGCGAAAGTTGATATGTTAAGAGGACGTGCTTGCGCCGACCCCAAATGGGGTATTTGCTATTTACACGAAGCAACTTAGATTCCATTTTAATAATCAATAGGTAGAAAAAGTTTCAGCAGTGATACAAAGTTTAGAGTAATGATAAATGAACGATGTTTATTTTGCAAGTAGTCTGTGTGAAAGTTGATATGTTAAGAAAGGGAGCTAGTACTGAAATGACAAATAATAGAGAAGATCAAGCAATGTTTATAAGTTTAATAGAGAAGATTTTATAAGAAGAGGACGTGCTTGCGCCGACCCCAAATGGGGTATTTGCTATTTACACGAAGCAACTTAGATTCCATTTTAATAATCAATAGGTAGAAAAAGTTTCAGCAGTGATACAAAGTTTAGAGTAATGATAAATGAACGATGTTTATTTTGCAAGTAGTCTGTGTGAAAGTTGATATGTTAAGAAAGGGAGCTAGTACTGAAATGACAAATAATAGAGAAGATCAAACACTGTTTATAAGTTTAATAGAGAAGATTTTATAAGAAGTACACATGCCTGCGCCAACCCCAAATGGGGTATTTGCTATTTACACGAAGCAACTTAGATTCCATTTTAATAATCACTAAGTAGAAAAAGTTTCAGCAGTGATACAAAGTTTAGAGTAATGATAAATGAACGATGTTTATTTTGCAAGTAGTCTGTGTGAAAGTTGATATGTTAAGAAAGGGAGCTAGTACTGAAATGACAAATAATAGAGAAGATCAAACACTGTTTATTAGTTTGTTAGAGAAGCTATTATAAGAAGTAGCCATGCCTGCGCCAACCCCAAATGGGGTATTTGCTATTTACACGAAGCAACTTAGATTCCATTTTAATAATCAATAGGTAGAAAAAGTTGCAGCAGTGATACAAAGTTTAGAGTAATGATAAATGAAAAATGAAAGATGTTTATTTTGCAAGTAGGTTTTTATAAACACTTTTACGTCATTTTTTAAAACTAGATGGGACGGGTGCGGTGTTTCGTACATGACTACTCTGAGAAGAAACAGCCGAAACAAACTCAGAGGTCACGGTCTCTTTTGAAGTCCAGACATAATCTTGCTCAATTCATATGAGGACTATGCAGATTAGTGTCTGAGATGGTGTTTTGAAGAAAGAACCACACAGATTTGAGTGGACCTGTGCAGTCAGTGCAAGCATTTGTCAGTTATCGTGTAGCTCGATTTAGTACTCAAGGAGCTCAACGAAACGATGAACAATACCAAAGAAAGGACATTTAGCTAGGTTGCTTATAAGTCGCTTATCTTATAATGTTTCAAATAATTACAAGCTAGGAAACTAGTTTGATATTAGATTTTAGTTATCCACATAACTTATACCTACTATAGTATATAGGTAAAGGGTATATAAGCACGAAACGAATTAAAAGTTCCTCTTTTCAGGTACTAATGGCAGAAAAAAACATGTCATCTTTCTAAAAAGACAAAAGCTTGTCGCGTCTAGCACGAAATATCGGTACGTACTATCGAGGACACTCCCGCCTGACCACCACTAAGCTCATTTTTGCTTGCAATCGCAACATAAAAACGCTCTCTAGCCCCGCCCCGTTGGCTTTGTGTAGAAAAAATGATTGAAAAGATACCGAATCGGCCGAGCGCATTGACGACGCACGCCAAACGAGAGTTATTGTTACTTTGCGCGCCAAAGTTGACGCTTTCCTAATAGGCCCAAACTTCAAGGGGGGCGTGGCTCGGCGCCTCCGCATGTTTTAAGCGAAAAAAAATTAAAATGGTCAGGCGGAAAAGACCCCGATAGTACCCTTACTAACGCGCCCGACTGACGACGTATCGAGTATCAAGCATCTCTGCTATGACCGACACATGTTAAGGCTACCGAAGGATTGATGGCACTCGTATAATCGATAGGGCTTATGTAACTAACATTTACAGGGTGTTAACGGACCGTTCACGAAGCCGCGAAACAAGCAAAATATCCATTAAACAAAGTTACGTTACGCAAAAATTATTGCTGGGAAATGCCTTTTTTTTTTGGGGTGAAAAATCACGTTTTACGGTAGGACTCAAAGTAACGCCCTAAAACATTTATGCTGATGGATGAATTTAAAAAAAAACTTGTTAAAAGTTGTCACTTTGACCCGCAATATCTCCGTAAGTAGATCCTTATGGATTCTTCATTCCCGGGTATGGTCTAGAGCAAAAGATTATCGCAATAACCGGGAAAAAAAGTGCCTTTCAGCTTCGTTAAGGGTGACACCCTTTATGTATGCCTCCTGTATCACCTCTTAACGTAAAGGGAGATTATGTATCTATAAGCGTAAACAATGCGATCGTGTTTCATCGAGTCCTCGGAATAACATCTTGACAACCCACAAAGTGTAATATTCCCAATTAGCTGTATTCTATTTCGACCACAAATTCAAGGAAATATCTGTATTGGTGTACCCAACACCCACATGTAGGTCTTACAAGGTGTAAACGGACCGTTCACGAGCCGTCAACCAACCATTCTCTATTTCAAACTAAGTAACCCTACACGGAAAAATATTGTGGAAAACCACTTTCTTTTTGGGATGAAAAACGAAATAAAATAAAAATCACTTCCCACTTTACATATAGGGGAGCCCCCCTAATAAAACATTTTTTTCCAATTTTTATTTTACCACTTTGTCGGCGTGATTAATATACATATTGGTACCAAATTTCAGCTTTCTAGCGCTAACGGTCACAGAGATTAAGCGAGGACGGACGGACAGACATGGCGAAACTATAAGGGTTCCTAGTTTACTACGGAACCCTAAAAAAGGTCGCAATGACGGGGAGAAGTGCCTCGGCCGGTTCCGTTAAGGGTCTAGTTACCCCCTTTATATTACGACACTAGCTTGATGTATGAAATACAAGTTGTGTTATATCCAAATCTAATCAAAAGAAATTATAATCATGAATTTCCTCGCCACATAATCCATATAAAGACACCTAGATAACAGAAATCACGAGAAACATCGAACAAACGAAAACCCAGAATCCTTTCAGAGAATAAATGTAGCAATAATAACTCTTTGTTTGTCTGAAGACGAAGCTTGAGAGATTGAATCACAGTTATTTGGATTTGCTAAGGTCGGATTCGGATGATCCGTCAAAAACTGAAGAGATTATATTATTTACATCTATATTTTCTATACGAGATAGACTCTCTCGTCTTTATCTCCTATCTACGTCCTTTTTTTTAAATCAGACACAAAATCGTCATCATTTCTTACAATGTTCTGGTATGCAAAATCTTTCTGCGCTTACTTAAAGTAAACATCATTTTACATAAAACGTTGACTATGCAAAAGATACAGAGTACATTTCTCTTCATATAAAAATTATATTTAACCCAGCGCTGCACAATTTCGTGAGAAACAGCACAGCTGGCGCTTTGATTCTTTTTTTATCTTGAGATTCATTCATAACTCTGCTCAAATCTACGCAATACAAAGGCAAATCCCTTTCGGTTGTATGCTCTCATAAAAATAGGAAGCTGAGCTCATCTTTCCGAAATCCTGGACCTTCCACGTACACAATGGATCACGTTCACACTTCAGCAATAACTCATACTCTAATAAACATTCACAGCCACGCGTGACAGATTTACCTATGTTCACCAGCGTTCACCAGCATTCGCCAACATTCACCAACATTTTTCCCTGAAAAAGACACTCGCCCAAGCTTGTAACAAACCTTGGCGCAAACGTCTTATACGAGACAAAGGCACGTGCCCAAATTTTGAAAGCCAATAGATAAAGGCCGTAAATCTTGACACACAGATATATTTTTCTTTTGTATTTGTGTCCCTTCTTTTACTTACGATCTACTCATAGTACTTTTGAAATAAGTGCGAAATTATTAAGTTTAGTGATACAAGTAGACAGACACATCGGTTCCACTTGTAATGTGTTTCTTTTTTAATTAAGATTATAAGAATAAAGTTTTCTTTTTCAATCTCAAGTTCTGTTTTAACAGTCAAAATATATTTATTTCTGTATGTACATGTACAAAATACTTTACATGACAATATATTAACATAGAAGAGCACAAAGATACTGCTTATTTCATATGAAATTTCTTTTAGCAGACCTGTGAGAGGAAAGTTGTATTAGAAATGTAGACACCGTGTGTAGAAAAGTCAAAATAAGAAAAATATATTTTTAAGGTTGAGTGGTAAAAGAATAGGTACTAACAAAAATATTCATAATAGGTCCAAGAATTTAATTAAACGATCAAATAAGTAATTATTAGTTCCTAATGAACGACTACTAAGGGTAGTAATCATAAATTATTAATTACTAAGGGTTGTTCGCTCAACTACAAAAGGAAATCAGCATTGTTAGTAACAAATGTTAGTTCAAACAATGGAACACAATGTTCAAGTTCTATGTTTAACTATACTAAGACTACAGTATGTGTTAAAAGGCATGAGATACATTTATATCAAATAATAATTAGTTCGAAACTGCTGTGACATAAAACAATTTTCTGCGGCACCCGTTTCTCTGACCGTCGGAGAAAATTAACCAAGTAGCAAGCTGTCAACTTGACAGTTAGTAAGTGAGTAAATTACTTGGTAGTTTCGGAGGATCCGACCTGAGTGTTCGGAGCAACAAAGTTGTATTTGATCAATTTGTGCTGCAAATTGCTGACGGCGCGACGACGTTTAGTGTTCTAGATTGCACAGGTACATTCACGACGTAACACTATGTATATAATAATAAAACCAGGCTATTTCTGTCCTTCTGCTGGGCAAATTATCATCATCATCATCATCAGCCTATAAATGTTCCCACTGCTGGGACACAGGCCTCCTCTCTATGAAAGGGAATGGGCTATAACCACCACGTGGCCCCAGTGCGGATTGGTAGGTGTCACATGTCTTCGATTTTTTTGGTTCTAGGACATGTCGGTTTCCTCACGATGTTTTCCTTCACAGTTTTGATATCAGTAGTGATGAAATAAATTACACAAAGTACCTAATGCGCCTGTCTGGGTTCGAACCCACGACTTACTGTTCGTAAGTCGGGGACGCCACCACTGGGCCACCACTGCTCTCTGGGCTGGCTGGCTCTGGGGTATTTATAAAACTTCAGTAGACATTGCATCAATGTGTTCTCGACTCCTGAACTAGGACATCCTGTATGACAGGAGTCGAATGATAGAAGGCTCGACCATTGATCACCACGCTTGCACGGGTTGGCGATTTCAGATTTATATTAATTATAAGTCTAGGTTTTCTCACGATGTTTTCCTTCACCAATGTCAACGATGTCCAAGATAAAGTTAGAAAGTACATTTAAATTGAAAAATTCACATTGGTACTTGCCCGAATTTGAACCCACAACTTCGTGTATGAGAGGCATTTCAACATCCACCCCGATGCACTGGTAAGTCGGTAAACTGAGGCCCAGTTTCCTTCATCTCACAAAATGCCCAAAGGCTCTGCCAAGTTTACAATGCCCTTTGCCCGAACAATATTAATTCTGCAGACCCTCAAAATTTCACTCAACATAATATAATATTCTTCTTTAACGTGTGGTTAGTGCCATCATTCCTCTATTCCCCAATAGAGGAATAACTTAAAATGAAAAGGGGACTTTCAGGATTATTTTTACATTAAACTCCAGTTTTACCCCCTGAGGGTTCCCCCTGAGGGTTCCTGGATTCCCTCAGGGGGGATTTGTGGAATAAGCCCCTAACCGGCTGGTGTCAGAGTTTTTAAGCCGCCCATGGGCCTCTGACTTGGCTTAATATAAATAAAATATATAAATAAATATGTTTTCCTTCACCGAAGCAAGTTGTAATTATACAATACGCTCATGAATCCGAAAAATCAGAGGTGTGTGCTTTGCAATATAATATTAAAGACCAAACTTCCATTTTATAATTCTAAAACATCATCAGCAATGGTCCACGTTTTCCTCGTGGGCGAAATTACCAAATTACCTAGCTTTTGAGTTCACGTAATAAGGTCGAATATAAAGCGTGCAGCGTGTGTACACTTTCGGCTGAGCTGTAGTAATCATACGGAATATTTCATGATGACTAATTGGCTAATAGGACGTTATTCACTGCTGTTTGTCTGTGCGCTTGAATATAAATTTGCTTCAGTACCGCAGCCAATTTGGAGTAAATTAGCCTAAAATTTTGCACTCGGAAACTGTGTGCTGTAATAAATTATTTTCGTACATCTGTTACATTAAATATTTTTATTATGAAATATTTTAATTTCTGAAAAGTTCTTTCATTACAAAAGCCTATTGTTACATAAAGTTTTCCTTTGAAAGAGCTTGAAATATTACGTCTTACGCAACGAGCACCTTGATCTCGGATTTTCGGAGTATTCATGCGTCACTCCGTAGTATTACTTACTTACTCTATAGCTAGCACTAGAACATCAATCATACGAAATGTATGTATTCCAAGGCACGTCATTATATCCATAATGTACTCCCACTAGCTCACAACCCATATGACACAGCGCACATGAGAAAAGCCACTCAATTTCGGAAAATTAATTAGTAATTTTTACCTATACGCAACCCGCAGCGATACGAGTCAGGAGCCGCAGCGCAGCAGCACAAAGATTGAGAATTATTGAAAAGTCTGTATGTATAACGTATTTGGGGGTATTATCCTACTGTTTCCAAATCCGCTGTAACTCAGCGCCGAGCTGAAGCCCAATAAGACGGCGTTAATAAATCATCTTGACAGGTATTACTTCGCACCTTGAGCGGCGGCGTAATTACATCAGACCTACTCCGATATTCAAAATAAACAGATCTTGTAATGAAGATGATTCCAGTGTCAGTTTACGGGAACTATCTAGTTTAATTTGAACTTTAGGCAAGTTTAGTATTATAGTTCACGGTCTATTGGATCCTGGAAACATTGTTTCAAAAGGTTTTTGACCTTAATATTGTTATGCCTTGCAATAAAGCTTTGTATTTTGTTGCTCAGACTTACTTATTGACACATTCATTTGACTAATTGTCTGACCACCCATTCAATTATTTAACTAAGGGCTCGTGAGAATGACAAGATATGAATCAGAATAAAAAAACAAATGACATATGCAGACGTCTCGCCATATTTTAATAAGCTTAATTACTGTATTCCTTGAATTCCACTGTTCAAACTTTGGAAAAAAAAACGATAGAAAGATTAAACACCCCAACCAAAGTTTACTTTCTGGAAAAATCGAGAGTCACCAAAACACAAGCACGAGTAAAGGGTTCCCTCCATACATCTACCTGACACGGAAGTTAATACGAACGCTAAGCTTTTCAGTAAACCACGGTGAAGGAGACCGACCAAATACCAATTTTTGAAGCTTCATCGCACACTTCATATGAAAGGTTCTTGACTGTAAAGGTACCTTCATAATCGAGGTTCCTACCAGTCAATACGGGTTTTTAAAAAGAGGTACTTAATGAGTTCTGGGAAGTACCTTTAGGCTGCTTGTACACACGTTTTTTTTCGTGAAAATCTGCGGTTGATTCGCCCTCTGTAGGCACGGTCGTCAGGTTTGTATGGATCAATATGGAAGGAGTAAAGGGTATGAGGAACAATGTGTAAAGTTCCTCATATTTGTGGAAAAGAGAGGTTCCTCCGATGTCAGGTTATTTATTATGCTTATCTAGTGGATAAGCTTTATTACGCTATGCAGGATTTCTTAGTTCTAATTTTGAGGCTGATTTTTCGTTGGCATTTGGCTTCAGAATTTGTATGTACAAGCGTCCTTACATACTCAATTTTAAGAGAACAATCTGAAATATGGTCTGTAGGTACTCAAAAACATAGGTTTGTACTTGTTCGTATTTACATTCTAGAAATTTGTATACAATAATTTTCATAATGGTAATCAAAGAATTTTGACCCTACCAAATACCTATTATTATTCCTTACTATGAAGAACTGAATAATATATTAAAAAATAGTAGATTGTATCATAAGGGAGCAAAATAATATTTTTACGGCGAGGGCGCTTTTTTGAATCCAGAGCGAAGTGAGGGATTCTAGAGTAGAATCCCGAGCGTAGCGAGGGATTCTTTAATAGAATCCTGAACGTAGCGAGGGATTCAAAGTACGTCGCCCGAGCCAAAAATATATTTTGCGCCCGAGTGATACACTCTACTTTTCATCACCCACTATGAGAAAATAAAAGGCGCCTCATAATTTTAACCGACTTCAAAAAGGAGGAGGTAATTCGACTGTTTTTTTTATGTATTTACACCGATTACGCTGATATTTATGAGCCGATTGACGTGATTATTCTTTAGTTTGATGCGGAATAGTTGCCATTTGGTCCTATAAAAATGTAACATAGTTTGGCCCAGTCGTTTTCATTTTATGAACATTTTTACTTCAGTCGTGTGGTCTAATTTCAACATGTACAATAAATGCATATCTAATATTTGGATAGGATATTACAACTAAAAATGGAAAAATAAAAAAACTTTTTTGCAAAAAATAAAACCGACTTCACAAAACACAAAAACGTTAAAAATAACTTTAGCTTCAGAAGTCGGTGACAAAAAAAAACTAAATTTTTTCACTTTATTGTGTTTTTTATTCACTGTCACTTGAAGAACTCATTTTTCAAAACAAAACCATGAATTTCTAACAATTCATGAAAATTGACGAAAACGCGGTCTGTAGTTCGCGCGTTTTTAATTTGATTTATTTTTTTTATTCAGTCAGCGCGGCGGCCGGCGGCGCGACTGGGCCGTCGTACCAGCCAGTCTTTATTCAAACAATATTTGCGTTCGATTTCTTTCGGCGCTGAACACTAAGATGTTCCAAATTCAAAAAGTGCGCCGCAATTATCTTTGCGGCGCACTTTTTGAATTTGGAACATCTATAAAGAGGAAAAATAAACTCATTACTGCCCGCTAAAAGTTTCTTATAGAAAACACCACCTTTGGGTGCACTTAAAGGCGAACCAAGTCGTCCTTTTCGAATAGATGGGATGAAAAAGAAATTACGTTCTATTCCTATTTTGAAGTTGTCATGCACCTACACGTCATGAATTTTTCATTTGTGGCATCCATGCACCTGTTATTTCTAGCCAGTGTTCATTCGACACCTGACAGACGTGTCCTGTCTAAATCCATTTCCCCTAGACAGTTTCCCCGTCTATATCGACGATTTGAGTTCTACTTGTACTTAGGTTTCCTATTTCTATCTAGTATCTATACTATAATAATAATCTATACTAATATTATAAAGAGGTAACATTTTGTTTGTAAGTTTGTATGTTTGTAAGTTTGTTTGTAGGGTACATCTCCGGAAGTAATGAACCGATTTCAAAAATTCTTTCACCATTAGAAAGCTACATTCACCCTGAGTAACTATTATTAATATTTTATCCCCGTACTCCCACGGGAACGGGAACTACGCGGGTGAAACCACGGGACGTCCGCTAGTGTGATATAAAGTAGATTTTATAAACTCAATATAAGTTTTCACTCATCGGCCTAGCCTTTTCCCAACTATGTTGAGGTCACAAAGATGCAGCTTACCAGTATTTTACATGGAGTGACTGCCTATCTGACCTTTACAACCAAGTAGCTTGATAATACGATGGCCCTTGTCAGACTTTCGGATTTCTGGCCACTGACTGACTGTCAAAGATCTACAAATGACAGCCGGGACTAAGGGCTTTACGTGCTTTCCGAGGCACGGAAGGCACTCAATATATGGCCCACCCATCCAAGGACCGGATTTGGCAAGTACTACAACCTTGCAGATAGACTTAATAGATAGATTTAATCTACTATTGTATTCCATTTCTATAGCCACTCATTTTAATTTTTAATTTTAATCACGCATAAGCTAACACTTATTTTTGTGAATGCTGGTTAACCTGTAATTGGCGACTTTGTATGTTCGAGACTGTAAAACTTGTGTATACCTAAATGTTATACACAGAAGCTGTTGGTGAACCTGTACTAATAAATAAATAGACTGGAGAATGGCATTATTTAGGCACAAGCCCCGTATAATCTAAATTTTTACTACAGTGACAATATTTGAAGTTATAAAGCTAACGAAGGTTTCCAGACCCGAGAATATTTTCTTATAATATTCCCAAAGACTTTTTTAGCAAAAAATGCCAAGCCCTACTAAAAACCTAGTACCTACTAAAATACCAGAGTAAAGTAGGAAGGTACGTACATAAAGTATATCAGCGGATTTTCCCAATTTCGCTAAAAGAACCACAGTCATTTGTTTACTTTACTCTTGCGAAACGAGTTGAAACAAATTTCAGTGCGTTGTCGAGCGTTTAACATTCTTCATGGGGCCTAATTTACAACGGCGGAATACAAAACAAATTCGTTTTCTTTTATTTTTATAAGAACGTGAATGTGAACGTTATTAAGGAGAGTGAAATCATGTGTAAACATTTTAGGAGCTCTTTTTATTTTTCCTTCTTTTTTTTAGATTGTACTTTTTTCAAAGGATTGTTCGTGTAAATGCCGCAAGCTTAATTCTCGTTATAATAACGATAGAATTTAAAGCAATTGATGTTTAATTAGGATTACCAGCTAAGCCCGTGTTTTGTACAAGTCTTTACATTTTGCTCATCCACTTTGTGAAGCCCTGATTAACGACCACCATTTGCTGAGACTACATTCATGTCAGACTCAAATAAACGACTGTAAAGTTCTAAACGCTTAATTAAACTTTTTCGTGAACAATTTTATAACGTAAAGGATATCAGGACTAGTCGCTTTGAAATGTTTTTTATTTGTGTTTTGGAACGAGCTGCAAATTTTATCTGGAGTTACAGGTACAGATGTTAGTCACCTCTTTTATACACATCAAGACGTTTGAGTGTAAGACGGATCACAGTCGTGCCGCGTCACATATCCGTAATATCCGTCCGTAGTATCCGTCCATTGCGTAACTTTCGTAATACAAAGATTCCATTTACTTACATTTCGGGTCCTGTAGCGTCCATGCAACTTGCTAATGGACGCCACACAGCATTAAGATGAAGTTGTGGACTTATGCGACGCCTGTGCGTCCAACTTTGACCACTTCTCATGTCCTTAATGTTTTCCTACGGACATTAAACTTTTGTTGACATCCCTTGACTTAGCTACTTATCTTGCTTTAGCGTTGAACGGTGTCACGGAAAACATTGAAGTTTTGAGTTGTAAGGTAATGGGAGATACCGTGGCCCTGGAACACAAAGGGCCAAGAAGGAACATGGATGAGTTTTAGTCAGTAAAAGTCTGACACTCCCTTCCGCTCCGCCCAGAGCGGGAGGGGTCATTTGATGATTTCCCATCCGAAAAAAAGGTAATGAGTAAGTTTTCATTTCTTGGATAATGTGAAGTTAGTGCTTAAATTGGGTTTTAAAGAATTTACTTGAATCCTGAAATAATTAAATCTGAGCGGAATGATGTAAAAAGATTGATGATGGTTTTTCTGAAAGCCGCCGTTTACTCTTACATTTTGTTTTACAATAAAATAACATTCTCACATTAATAATTTCGGTGCTATGAACAAACAAACGTGAACATTAATCAAAACAATACTGATCATTAAGGAGCAATGGGTTTCCCTTGCCTCTAATTATTTTCGTGTTATATTTAAAAAAAACCTCCAAAAGTTATTGTTGGTCGTTACTCATCTTAGTAATAAGTGTCAAAATGATTTATTTCCCGCTCACTTATTGGGGAGCTTTCCATTTTCTTATTTTCATCTGTTTTCGGCGCTAGTTTTTCTGTTACCTACGTGTTTTTTTTCCTCAAAACCGATTAGTTGGCGTTCTGAAAAGTTATTCGGGACACGTCAACTGGTGAAATAAGTGGCAGTGTGAACATTTAGTTTAGGTTACAAACAGTCGATCATTTTGGACAGAAATGTTATAATTAGGTATAAGAATAATAGCGATACGGCCGTGTTTTGCACAGCTTTGCGTCTTGACAAAACATCGAGGTTTTTCTATTATACACCGTTAATTTTAGGTCGCTCTGTAACCAAAGGCCATAAATGAACTCCACCATCGAACTTGGAACGATTGCGGCTGTTTTTTTTTTTAAATAACAATAAAAAAACGTGTTTTTTTTTAAACTAACAATAAAAAAATCACGCAAAATAAAATTCATAAAAAAAATTAATGATTTTTTAGTAATTTAAAAAAAGAAACAGTCAAAATGCTCAGCAGTCGCGCTTGCGACCGCACTAGACTAACGAGGCAGTCTCTCTCTAAATTTAATCGCATCAAAATCAATTCAGTAGTTAAAAAGCATAACACGGTCACGGAGACAGTTATGAGCGACTTTTATTATCCGACTGCGACCAAGCCCAAAAGGAGGGTTTTATGTTCTTTTTTTATTAATTAGGTATGTAATTTTACGCATTATAAAACTGTAAAAATTCAAAACCGTATTCGATGCTAGCACATTGGCATACATTCTCTTATTAGGAATGGCTAAAGCGCAATAATTAGGCCTCATCTCATTGGGTAATGTCGCTTCATTAGCCACAGGCGTATTTGGTAATTTGCAATTACACATAATCGAGTATCATGTATTGTGATACACAGTTGATACAATGAGAAATCAAAGCTGTCAGTGCACTCGACATTTAATTAATGTAATTATCTCTGCCAAGTTTGTATTTAGCTTTAGTAATCTGAGTACATTAACATAACATTACGCCTATATTTCCTCAAAAGTTATAGTAATAGGGGGGAGCCTATTGCCATCAACCGGGCACAAATCTTAACACCGGACTGGCATGCATGGCACTGAGAAATTCCTATTGAAAAAACCCTTAACATTTTGTCCAATCTGGATATCGAACCACAAACCTCAATCAAGTTAGTAGTTTAATAATTAAATACAAAACTAGGCATTAGTATCAGAATAGTTAGTTATTTCAGTACTTTATTTCTGTTTACTTTAAGTTTAATTTTAAATTATAAAACATACATACATTACTTATTTTATTGATTGTAGAATTAAGTAATGTTCCCAACGTCACCATGAATGACGAAACCATGCATCGTCCCATTAAGAGTTCAAAGCTTTATTTCCCATGGCTTCCTCTTCAAACCGACGAATTGAAAAGCTTTCTGGGAACTGGCGGAAGCAGAAGAATTTCATTCATTATTTTGATGGCTTCTCTGTCAAAAGCAAATTAAGCAATCAAGACTATTTATTGAATTTCCTATTTCCTATGATACATTAAAATAAGCTATTTATATTGCTTTTTTCGAAATTATCCTCTTTACGCGTAGAATTTATTTATTTATTATAGGTCTACCAACAATTGTTCACACTGGATACAGCGACATAATTCATTCTTAAAATTAAATAACAGCTCAACAATTACTTATAGGTAAACACCACATGCACAAAACAATAAATTCGGAAGATAAGCTAACTTAGTAATTACTAAGCGCCAACATTCAATTAAACTAAATTAAACTTGAAACAGTAAAAACAGAATTATGACAAAATCGATTAATTTAAATGAAGAATCATGGGAAAGCAGGAAAATCAAAGATAGTATAATTAACGGCTAATAATATTCATAGTTGCTACACATTCAATGTAGTTATAGATATGTAAGATAGAATACCCATATAACCTGTCGAGCCTCAACAAAACACACACAAACAGGTAAAGTATAGGTAACTTTCCCTTCCATTAAGGAAATATAATATTTTGACATCTTCCTCATATAAAGTGGTGCTAGCAACAACTGACGTGGGATTAATTTATGCATGAAACGTATTCATACCTAATGTTCACGTACTCGAAAATCTTCAAAGTTAATTAATTGTGTTGTTTGCTTTCCTTAACGAATGAATTCTTCGGTGACATTTTCAGTGAACCAATTTAAATTTTAACTAGTATATTTTCGTCTATAGCCATTAAATTCGTTAGCGAATAGTAACTGCCCCGTCTGAGCGCTTTAAGAGCTTATCCGTTCTCCGCTGGCGAGCTGTAAAGACCATCTGCTGCCAACATTTATCAAACAAAAAACTACTCTTTTAATTGTAAATTACGGTTGTAATTGCAGTAAATGATCGTCCACTCAGTGCTTAGCGCGCTCACAGCCGCTTTAAATTCAAGAGGGATTTCGCTGCAGATAAGAAATAGGATGCTGTTGAAATATGCGCTTTATTTCCTTGACAACAAATAACTTAATGATACCTAAGCTTGTAAGATACATAATTTATGTGCTGAGGTTGGTAATATTTAGTTGCCCTCTTTGCAAAGATGATTTAATGTGTGAGAGGTACCCCATTAATGAAGGTGTCTGAACGACCTTAAATTAATAGCCAGTCGTGGATCATGTCTTAGCGTATATGTCCTTATCATAACGAAGATATAAGCTCCAGCCAGGTGCCTTTGTAGATAACCAACTAGCTTATACCTACAATCTATAAAATCATTAACCAAAACTCAGTAACTAACCTAACCCGTCTGGTACTGAAATAGGTCACCCACTAAAAAGGCTTCAATTTATTTCCTAATAAGTATGTCTAGGCACGAATATGATGCCAAAATTACCTCATTACCTTAAATATAATGATACCCCTAGGCTATAGGCTAGGTCTCCTAGGTAATACACGTTATGTAGATAGGTTATAGGTCATCGCCCGGCGGTCAGGCACACCTACAGACAACACCATGCTCACACTGCCCACACCCTTAGCAACACAACCAATTACTTATAGTAAGTACATAGCCGCCGCAACAAATACGTGGTAAATATATATGACGAGGGTTTTAGCACAAAAATGGAATGTGTAAAGAGAATAATTTGTACTGAACATAATTAAATTATTTTCTGGACAGGGCATGTAGGTAAACACTTTGAAGTTATTAGCCTATTTCGTGATGCTGAATTATGAATTGTAATTTTAATAAATATAATTATGTTGTTTCACTCCCGTATTCCATAAAAGATTAGGCAGAGAGATACATTAATTACATGGTAAAGTAACCATATTCTACATGGTGTAAACGGACCGTTCACACAGACGTCATCCAAGCATTCTGTACATCAAAGTAAGTTTAGTAAAAAAAAATGCTGGGAAATTACTTTCTTTTTGGGGGTGAAAAATCACGTTTACAGTAAGACTTAATGTAACGCACTCAAAACATTGTGCTGATGGATGCATTGAATAGTATGGAGTCCTATTCAGGACCCCATACCATATTAATGTAAAATTATAACAATAAAAATGTATTTAAAAAAAGACTTCAAGAAAATTACCAGGTACTAGAACAAACAAAATGCAATAAAGGGAAGGAAGGACAAGTGCTTTTCGGCTTCGTTAAGGGAATTTTGTACCTTTATGTAATAAGGGACAAAAATGTCTGGGGTTGAACTAAAACAAGTACTATACAATCCCGCGTCTTCGCATTCCGTGAGAGCAGCAATGTCATTTGAGGGAAAAAAATACAATGACAACCAAAAATAACTTTTTGACTACTAACATCTATCACCTAAAATATCAATTGAGCACCAAATTTTAATGAGGTGGTTGATGACATACTAGTTTTGCCTAGGCCAACTTGGGGCTCCCCGACACGGATAGATTTGGTTAGAAGGGTATGGCGGGGTCAAATGAGCGAGCGAAGCGAAGCGGGGCTCCGACGACCGGGTCTCCCTCGCTTCGGATGCAAGAGTATAACAGTTCAATTTCTGGTGGTCATTAACTAAACAAATTAATTTTTGGTTCTAATTTCACGATAAAATAGGGATTAATTTTGGTGATCATGATTTTTTGCCGTTACATATTGCTAAATCTGGTGGTTCGTTAATTGTATGCCATATAATTTTGTTACAAAAAATACTTGTTGAAGTAGTTAATATAAAATTAATTGCAATTACAAAATTACAAGTTTATTTGTAGCTAATAGAAATACACTGCTTAATAGCAGAGGGCGCCTCTTAAACTTGGTACAGCGACGACAAAGTTTTCCGTGACCGGAATTTGTGGACACAACAAGTTTGTTGTACATAGTTCCGAGCCACATTAATGTTTAGCACTTCGGTTAACTCTGCAAAAATTTGAATAAAATGGAACTTCAGTCATTTGTATGGAAAGCCGGTTACTTTATAGATTTATTGATTTTGTGAGTTACATCATGCACTTGCAATAATTTAGTGTAGGTATTTCAGACATGGTGTCGATTCTGTTGTGAACAAACTAAACCTAATTTAGGCTATTGCTATCTTTTTCACTCTAATAAAACGAGAAAGAGACGGACGTAATTTAGAGCTGTCAAGTTTAGTTGGAACTAATATTTCCATACAAATGAAGGATGCACGTAAAAACATGTCGACTAAAAACACGGTGTAGCGCAAGGCATAAACTAGTTTGACAACTCAGCGCAGGCCACACCGCCAGCTAGCGGGCGGGCGAGCGAAGCGAACGAGGCCCTTTTCATACTTCGTTCGGCTTTTTCGGTAGCTCGCGGTGTGAACCGAAGTATGTAAAGAGGTGAAACGATGTTCGCCCGCCCGCCCGCTTGCTGGCGGTGTGGCCTGCGCTTAACTTAGTTCATAGCTATAGCCGTCCTTTTCTCGCACTGACTTTTAGTAAAATATAGTAATAGCCTAAATTAAGTTTAGTTTGTGCACAACAGAATCGACACTAATAAAAGTTTTATGACACACAACCACCATGATGTAATCTTTATGGGTTGGGCATTTGTTTAACACGCTTTTATTATTGAATTTCACCAATGAAACTAATCGCCAATGAACTGCGTTTAAGAGCTGCTAGTGTCATTATTATTATGGAATATTAACACCAGTTAGTACTGGGTTGTGTCCAGTGAGTACTGGATTGTACCATACTTCTTGGTAAGACTCGTTGACAGACTTTCTGGTCACTAACTACCATGGGCGTGCGCCCTTAAGAGGCAATTAGGCAAAGCCTACCCTACCAACTGGGCATTTATTTTAACTAATTAACTATGTAATAAAATAACACATTATGTACAAAATATAAAAAAAATTCAATCTCCTGTTAAAATACTTAGAGCAATTTGTCGCTCCCATGTCACGTAACTCACACTATACCGGAAGTTACTACGAAGCTTGGAGCTCCGCCGGACAGGCAAATAGTCGTCTAGCCTAAAACCCATTGATAATTTTACGAACACAGCGGCACAGTGGTGCATATTTTCGTGTGTATGAACCGCACACATGTATAGATTGCGGTCATTTTAGGGCGGTAACTCCTGCGAGTGTAGCTGGGCTGTGATTAGCTGCTCAACACAAGGCCAGGATTCAAGGTGGATGTTCTTTAGCCCGCGAAATTCAAATTTCCTTACGTTTTTTGCAATTTGCAGGCCAGTGCTAGGTTTAGGTTGTATGTTGATTAAAATAATAATTACCGGGCGTTATTGGCGCGTATTATTATTATAATAATTAATAATATTATTGTTATATATTTTTCTTCATGGGTCTCGTTTTTGTGTTTTTGGGGTTGGTGATAATGAAAATGAGGTCAAAATGAAAATCCAAGATTGCGCCGACGAAAATTTTCAGTTTTTTCTTCATGGGTGTCGTTTTCGAGATTTTTGGTGTCGCTGATCATGAAAATGAGGTCAAAATGAAAATCCAAGATGGCGCCGACGAAATTTGATTTTTGTTATCATTATTTCGTGGCCTACCCACCGTGGACGACCACTGCACGCCACTGCTAACTACCTGTAACGACTGTCAAAAATCTACAATTAATGACTACCTATAATGATCAACAAATTACTACAAATGTAAATAAAACTCCTAAATATTTAAACTTAAAATCTTTTTTTTTCTTTCCAGTTCGGCCAGATGAGGAGTTTCCAGAGCCAACTCTCCGCATCATGGCGCGGTCGACGGTGTACAACGTCGGCGAAACAAAAGCCATATTTTGTAAAGGGGAACATCTATTAGAGGTACATGTACAGAGCTATGAATATAGCTCAAAACCCAATATAATATTATGTAATAATCCTACTGTTGCGGCTCAGGTCTTCTCTCTACAGGACAGAGCCGTTTTCGACCCGAAGCAACTTGGTAGGCGTCAAATGAATCAGAAAACCGTTCATACGATAACTGGTAGTGTGTGAAAGTTTAAAAAATTGACGAAATACTCATACCTATAAGTGAATCCTTCTGTATAGGCGAACAGTTCATCGGAGAAGCAAATTCGTAGTACTGTTTCAGAATCGTGTCTATCTTCTATCATGGGGTTTAGGTTTCCGCACTTAGTCCTTGAAGTAGACCGTTGTGCGTGCAGAATCGTGTCAAATAAGTAGCTAACAGAACTAGTCAACAAGATTCTGAGTACCATTTTAGTAACACAATAAAGCGAAACAGTTTTGCTGAGTATTCTTGTTAGAAATACAAAGCTTTTCCAACTTTAACTCTGGTAGAAAAACACATGCGCTGATTTTATCGAACCACTTATAAGTTAAATGCATTTATAATTCTGTGTTACTCTGCGTTTGTTCGTCAGGAGGTTGGAATAGCACGAAACAACAGGCAACATCAATGTTCCTGCAGAGTGTCATCCTGAACTTCGACAATTAATTATTTCGACACGGTCTTAGTTTCGAATAACAATAGGGTATATCATGATTTTTTTTATCACTCTAAACAAAGCGTATGAACATCAGAAATAGCAAAGTGAAATTATTTTTTTTAATATCTATAAAAAATACTAACTAATAAGCATTTGAAACTGCTGATTAGACAGAGAGATCCGATATAGCGAATGACGTCATTCGCTACATCGACGTACAAAATCTGTACTAAATTCCGTTTATCTAGAAAGAGATAGAAACAAAAGTTTAAATGGTTATAACTTTTGTGTTGTTTGGCCGATTTATGTCTTGTTTTCGTTTTTTGTCATTATTTTTATAGTACTTTGACATTCCGTATAGAATTGAGAAAAATAAAATTTATGCATATTCCCTATTGTTCGATAGTTTAATTATTAATTTGAACTCATTCTTTTAATATTCCTTTCAGCCTATTCAATGGTACTCCCCCTCGGGCAAGTTAGTCGAGGAGCGATCTACCAAGAATAGCAGAGTGTACGTCGAACGCAAGACTGAAGACAATGGCGTCCTGGCCCCTCTCATCATCCACAAGATCAAGATCAATGATGGAGGCAACTGGACCTGTAAAGCTGGCAATCTTAGTGAAACCAAAGAGTTTATTGTTGGAGGTATGTATGTTTTTTGAAAGAAAGAAACGTAAATAATACATCAATAGGCTAGTTTCCACCATCAATAAATTGCAAATCTATTTATTTCGTCAGTTTGAGCATTGGAAAATAATGGACACGTATTTTTTGTTTTTGTAAATCAATGAATATTGTCAAGATAAAACAAAACGAAATTAAAACTCGGGAGTGGGGGCTCGTGACGTCAGAACGCACTAAAAATGATACCACGGCGCGCGGCGTGACGTATTGAGAATTTTAAAAGCGTCGTATCTCCGTCAATTTTGGTTTACGTAACAAAAGAAAAAATACGGGTCAAATATTTTTTGATAATACAACTGACGGACTAACTAGATTTTTTCAGTACACGTAATGCATACGAATTAGGCACAGAAAAACACAAAGACTGCCTCTATAGTCGAGTGGTCGCAATGCGCAACTGCTGAGCATGAGGTCCTGGGTTCGATTCCCGGGTGGGGCAAAGTGTTATTGGGTTTCTCTCAGTAGCAACCACGGAGTCTGGATTTGTTCCCGGTTGATGGCAATAAGCTTGCCCCCTTATTACATGAGACTTAACACTTAACTGGCGAAATGTGGGTGTAGTAAGTACACCTATACCTAACCCTTCGGGGACTACAGGCGTGATGTTATGTTATGACAAAACACATAGAGGATAAGTAGGGGTAAATATGCATCAAATCCTATAAAAGCAAAACCCATCACTCAGCATTATAACACCGTGTCATCACACCTGACAGACACTGGTTTTCAGCGGCACCCGCGCGTTGACGTGATGTCGTCAACATTTGTGTAATATTGTATTATTATCTGAAATGTCTGATAAGCCATTGCACTCATCTATAAGAACAACTATTACTATGAAATGGATGGAATTACCTTGAAATAGCAATATAAAAATGCGATTTCAGTGATGTGGCCATAGGCATGAGTTAAATGACCCTTAAAGGTAGACCTTCGTAGTGGCCCCCGGCCACCGTAGGCGCGGGCCTGTGGATGGTGAGCTATGGGCTAGCTCGCCGTCTGTCCGTCTTATGACGACAGGTCGTGTCGACGCGACGGCGCGTTCATGTTCCACGCGCGCCTCAAGGAGATGTCAGCAAAAGGAAGGGGTCCGCAAGGTCCGATGCCTGCCGGGGCTGCGGGGCTGTTCGAAAGAGATACCTCGGCCCTGGGACACAAAGGGCTAAGAAGGAACATGGATGGGTTTAGTCAGTAAAAGTCTGACACTCCCTTCCGCTCCGCCCAGAGCGGGAGGAGTCATTTTATGATTTCTCATCCGAAAAAAAAGGGTAGGCCTTGTATCGTCCAAAAATCAAATTTTAATTGTGAAATTGTAAAACATTCAATGCCATCAAAAGTTTAAGCCACACCTTATGAAGCCATATTGAAAAATCTAAGAGAAACAACCACAGGGAGAAAAAGAAACGAACAAATTGCATATTTATTTATTCAGTACGTTAAAAGGTCAGGATAGATAAACAATAATCCAACTTGCGAACTTCTACTTCAGAATCAAAATTATTTTCCTCAATCCTGTATCTCCAGAGACGAAAATATGTACCTGTATGATTAGTTTGTTGAACTTGAGAAGAATAATCAAGCATAATAGATGATGTTTTTACACGTGCCAATTTTTTTTTTACTGTTGGGACACACGGCTTCACTATATTTGAGTGAGTCGGCAGTTATCGAACACGCGGCTCATTACTGTTTAGCGAATAGGGAATACCTATGCATGTATTGTTTCCCTCACTTTAATCAATAAAGTATACGTACAGTACTATCAATCAAAGAAAATAATTAAAAGTTAAGTTCAACGACTGCTTGTCGCTCAAACAATTTTCTACGACAGTACAAACGTCCGTGACTGCTGCGGTCATTCCTGTCATAGCGGTTGACGTCATTTCCCTCTATCTGCCTTGTTTACATTTAATTTTTTACCCTTAATATAATAATTTTACTAAATGTATTTGCTTTAATCAAGTAAACTTTACAATAACAAACATCTTTGTGAAACTTTTTCAAATAAAAGTGTTTCTCTGACAAATAGCGTTTGACGGCGACGTTGCGTATTGAATTTGCGTTTCGTTTCACCAAAAACACGTTACATAAAATATATTCAATTGTAATAAGTGTTGTATTAGAAAGTTAAACAGGTATACCACAATGTTTATATGGGCCAATAAAAGGCATCTTTAAGGAATAAAAAAGTTTTTAATTTTTTGCATATTAATAGCCAGTACAAAATTTCTAAATATTTAATTTCCAGAGAAAGTCAACATCAAGGACAGGAATGTTACCTTGGAAGGAGAAGAGAACAAGTCTGTCAAGTTAACCTGCGACGCCAACGGTTACCCTCCTCCAGTCGTGGTGTGGTATAAGGATAAGCAGCAGATTAAAGGTGAGTTACCATGAGAAGGCATTGTGCAATAGGGATTGTCCAATTTTCAAAAATTATGCTAATTACATAACCATTTTGAGGAATAAGGTCTCGGGCAGAGTTTTTTTTTGTTTTTTTTTTTTTCGTTTTTTTTTTGTTTTTTTTTTGTTTTCAGTAGCCTGGAATGTCCCACTGCTGGATGAAGGACTCCCCTATATCGTTCCAGGTACTTTTTTCATTTCTCGTTAAAATGAAAAAAATCTCACTATTCATTTTTTTATATAAGTGATTAACCTTTATTTGACCTTCAATTATGTCATCTCAAGAAGAAATAATATAGTGAAATACGTTTTTTGCGGTTCCAAACCGCACTATTTGCAATCACGAGGGTCTCGCGTGTCTGAACGAGCCCTTAGCTTCATGAGTAGATATGCCATTTAAAAAACAATTTGTCATTAGTGTGTCACTCACGTACGTTGAATAGGCAAACGAATCTTTTCCAGTGATGACGCAGTAATAGGCAATACTTTAAAATTAAGTACAAAATTAACTATAGCCATTACAAAAATATTCAAATCAGTTTCTTAAATTTACTATATTTAAACTAAAAAATAATATTTATCTACAGATTTGATATTTCGGACAAGATCGACCATTCCGACCAGCATTTTTTTTTTTAACCTGAACTGCCCCACTCCTGGGCAAAGGCCTTCCCCCATTCCTTCCACTTTCATTTTCGATGTTACATCTCTTCTCGCCAATTAACGAGAAAGCCATCCAACGCCTTCCGCCATCTCCTCGGTCTGCCGCGACCCCGTCTAACTGTCTCAGAGCTCCAGTTTTGTGATATGCTGGCCCACAGATTTTAAATATGGGTGATTAAAAGACGTTTAGTCCATGATGGTGTAAAAGTAGTGATATTACATGGTGTAAAAAGGCCATTGGTGTCGATTCTGTTATGCACTAAACTTAATTTAGGCTATTGCTATCTTTTATTAAACAAACTTAATTTAGGCTATTGCTATCTTTTACTTAAAGGCAGTGCGAGAAAAGGACGGCTATAGCTGTGAACTAAGTTAGAGATGTCAAACTAGTTTATGCCTTGCGCTTCACCGTGTTTTTAGTCGACATGTTTTTACCCTTCATTTGTATGGAAATATTAGTTCCAACTTAATTTGACAGCTCTAAATTACGTCCGTCTCTTTCTCGTTTTATTAGAGAGAAAAATATACCAACAGCCTTAATTAAGTTTAATTTGTGCACAACAGAATCGACACCATTGACACGCAAACTAATAGGTATCTATCTATCTACTGTTTTTTTTTTACTATCATGGGTTTTGACTTCTGCCGAACTCTTCTACTGAATAATTCATTAACTATCACAGTAACAATTCAGAAACACTAAATGGTTTTTATGATTTACAAGTAATAAATAAACCAGGCTATAAAAAAACTTCTATTTGTTTATGCTTGTCGCGGAAACCATAAGAGCAGTGATGTTTTTAGTTTATTCATCCAGTGTATTTTCTATTCCAGACAAGGATGAGCCCAAGAAGTACTCCATCAAGCAAGACAACACTCTAGAGATTAAGAAGCTCAACCATGCCGACGTTGGCCTTTACGTGTGCAAAGTGAGACAAAAAGCTCTGTCGCACTACACTGAGAAGACTGTACATCTTTCTGTACAACGTAAGTTCTTAACACTGTACCATAGTACATTAATAGGGGGACGCCTCCATGAGCGAGAGAATCGCGGCGATTCAACGTAGGTATTTATTTCTATACGAAAATATCGCCGCGATTCTCTCGCTCGTAGAGACAGACTAAAAGAGAGTGTATAGAAAAACGTGGCAAGGACGATAATATTACCGCGATTATCTCGCTCGTGGAGACAGACCAAAAGAGAGTGTATAGAAAAACGTGGCAAGGACGATAATATTACCGCGATTATCTCGCTCGTGGAGACAGACCAAAAGAGAGTGTATAGAAAAACGTGGCAAGGACGATAATTTTGCCGCGATTCTCTCGCTCGTAAAGGTGGCCCTTAACTTGAGACTTAATAAAAAGTTTAGAAACATCTAAATAAACCTCCTTCCTAGGTGAAAACACTGCTGGATTAACTTGCCTATTCTTAGTTAAATAATAATAGATGCATGGTGTAGAAAAACTGGTCAAGTGCAAGTTGGATTCGCACATGAAGGATTCCGTACCATCGTAGTAGGGTAGTAGAAAATGCACATTCTGTCAAAATTTCACATGTCTACCTATTACGAATCATGAGATACTTATAGTCCGCTGATAGACAGACGGACTGATGGACAGCGAAGGCTTAGTAGTAGGGTTCCGTTGGTTACCATTCGGGTACGGAACCCTGAAAATCAACACGAATAAACCTCCTCCTGCCCGCTTAGCATTACCACATGCATTACCACCGTAGAAACAAAAGAATCGAGCAATCGTTTCTTTCATCTGTCATTTTGTCGTTTCAATAACAGATGAACAAATAAAGGCCCGGTCACACCGGATGCGTTGCGTGACGTGTCGTGCGACGTAACGTTCGTACGCGCGTGCGCGCCCTGTCACACCGGCCAAGAGCGGTGCAGCACACGACACGCGCGCACGCATTACGTCACGCAGGTTACTGCAACACGCGCATACGAGCCACATTGTCAGCAGCCATATTGAGTTGAGAGCATTTGGCGAAAAGATTTTAGACAACAGCAGTTCTTCTGATGAAGAAGCGTTATTGTTGCTACTATGCCAAGAATCTCCTGCTGCTACAAAAAGACTTTGAGTACATGATATTAATAATAGAAGAGAGGAACGCAGTGAATATCATAATTCTATGAGTTTTTCCTATAAAATTGTCTCCATTGCGAAAAAAAAACACTCGTAAACTATATTGTGTTTGTAAATAAATATAACCTGCCATGCGTGCGTACGTGCAGCAATGACCGTTGCGTGTGCGTGCGTGCCCGGTCTGACATCTAACAGGGAGCGCCATATAATACAACGTCATCACTGCAGGCGCGGTGCGACGTTGCCTTTCCTCTACACACGCGCGCGGACTCGGTTTGTCAGTAGATGCGGCTTTGCGTGCGTGAGTGGCGCGCGTGCACACGTCACGCATCTGGTCTGACATCTTTCTTACAGTTTCATACATTACAACTGATGCGTGCACGCGTCACGTCACGCAACGCATCCGGTGTGACCGGGCCTTAAAGATTTGCCGATTTTCTTTCGTTTCTACGGTGGTCATTCTGCAGTACATCTGTCCATGCAGTCGGAAAAAAATACTCGACAAACAAATAGTGACAAAAAGTCACGAAATTCAATAGTATCGTAAATATTATCACAAATCGAAAGAACCGTAGGTCACGTCATTTGTGGTTAATATTTTATTCCAATGCTGAAATTGAACAGCGTCACATTGTACATTAACCAATCTCCAGTCCAGTTCACCAGCCATGCTGTTAAAATATGGACTGCAACATATTGATGTGATTGATTAAATGATAGGACTCATCGGAAAAACATCAGCTTCAGATCAGCTCATGACTGCAAATTTCATTTTCGAACTACATGTATTGAAATTTCTTTGAATTTTTTTATTAAAAAGCTGTTCTGGGTTTAATTACAAATATTTATAGTTTTCTGAAATAACTTGAATCAACATTACCAACATTCTTCTCTTCTTGTATGTCACAAATTTTACGAATACCAAGGAGTTACCATTTTAAAATGTCCAATGCTTCAATATACTGAATTTTTGTTTCAGATAAACCAATTTTGTACAACATCGAAACGCAAATGATTTACTCAAACCAAAAATACAAGACTGAAGAAGTGTACGCTATTTTAAATGATACGTAAGTACTTACCATTATATTTTATACCTGCTGCGTAATATTATGTTTGTAATGCCCAAAACCCTATAGATACTACACTTACTTCTTGGTACTTGTGTAGTGTAATTATAGTAGATTATGCACCAAGGGGATAAAGTAGTGTCTTATGTAGGGTAGCGGGCGCCGTATTGAATCCCGAGCAAAACGAAGGATTCTAACATTAACTCCCTCGCTCCGCTCGGGAGTTAAGACAAGAATCCTGAGTGCAGCGAGGGAATAAAAGTCGCCCAAGACGAAGGCAGCTTTATCCCCCAGGTGAATACTCTTCTTTTCACACGATTTACGAGACAATAAAAGCAGTAGTACTAGAATCAAAGTATTTATTAAAATAACAATTCTGTTAGTAGACCTATTTAAAACAATTAAAAGTTAAAGGTAACGTTTGATACATTAGACCAGTCGTGGAAAGACAATAGTACATTGTTACCCTAGGGGTGAAAGTAACTTATTTAGTCCCGAGACAGGGTTTGGTGCCCGAGCGAAGCGAGGGCGCTAATAGTTCGAGGGACTAAATAAGTCTTTAACCCGAGGTAAACACTGTGCTTTTCATTACGAATACAAGGAAAGTAAAAAAAAACATACAACTCGAAAAAACTAATGAAGATCGGAATTCGGATTGCCGCTTTCCCGCCTATTTTGCTTTTTTTTCTGTGGCCGGCCAGCTATTCAGCCATTACCTATTTTTTATTTTCATTATGGAAAAATGGTAAATATTTTTCCCAAATCTATGTTATTTTAAAGAAATAGTTGAAACTTAATTATAACAAAGTTATTTAAAAAATATATATTCTCTAATTAATACTTAACTTTATGATATTTCAATTTTACATCGTGGCTGTATAGAAAGTTGGAACATGGTTCAATAGAAAAGTGAACCATTTTTTTTAAATAATTTGACAGCTGTCGGTTGAAAACGATTCTCCCTAGGGCTGAAAAGTATTACTTTCAACCCGCTCCTCAGGCAACTTCAGACCTACTTTCAGAGTGTGAGTAATAAATAGTACATTGTTACCCTAGGGGTGAAAGTAACTTATTTAGTCCCGAGACGGGGTTTGGTGCCCGAGCGAAGCGAGGGCGCTAATAGTTCGAGGGACTAAATAAGTCTTTAACCCGAGGTAAACACTGTGCTTTTCATTACGAATACAAGGAAAGTAAAAAAAAACATACAACTCGAAAAAACTAATGAAGATCGGAATTCGAATGGGGTAGATGACACACCAATCAATTGAGATACTTTTTAAGAGCTGTCAAAACGCGGTTCTCTAATAGACTTTGTATGGCAATAGCCTACTGTGACGTCACTGTTTATTCAACTCAATGACTCGACTATTTATTGATTTCAAAGCAACTAAAAATCGAATTTGGCAATTAAATGAAAATAAATCGGGTTTTCAGGCCCAAAATAAAGTGTTTTTTTAGAGAAAGGTGTCTTGGAATTATTGTTTTATGGTGTCATCTACCCTATTGCCGCTTTCCCACCTATTTTGCTTTTTTTTTCTGTGGCCGGCCAGCTATTCAGCCAATACCTATTTTTCATTTTCATCATCGAAAAATGGTAAATATTTTTCCCAAATCTATGTTATTTTAAAGAAATAGTTGAAACTTAATTATAATAAAGATATTTCAAATATATATATTCTTTATTTAATACTTAACTTTATGGTATTTCAATTTTACATCGTGGCTGTATAGAAAGTTGGAACATGGTTAATTAGAAAAATGAACCATTTTTTTTTTAATAATTTGACAGCTGTCAGTTGAAAACGATTCTCCCTAGGGCTGAAAAGTATTACTTTTAGCGATGGGCGATTCCGAGATGTTTTAACAATCGAAAGAATCGGAGTCGTTAAAGTAAACCATCGAGTCGACTATCGACTCGCCGTTTTTCAAAACAATCGAGATGTTTTTCGATTGTTTCGAGTCAACGGAATCGACCGCTAGTTTTCGAATCAGATAACGAGTCTCGATCGATCACCAGGGTCAGTCGATTGCATGCATCGAACCGAAGTGCATGTAAGGCGAGAGTGTGCCGGACTCGAGCTATCTAAGTATTCGTACGTAAACTTTAACTACTTCTATTTTAGAGGTTTTGATTATTTTCGATAGCTCTTGTTGAAAGAATTAGGTACTTAGTATGAATTCGTAATAACAACGCAAGTCGAGAACTTGCGAAACTCTAAACCATCGAGGAACAACTCGAATGAACGCGCGATGCGCCAGTCGCAATAACAGAAAGAGTCGGACTCGAGCCCAAGTCGAAACAATCGAGAACCATCGAGATGTTCGAACAATCGAAACAATCGAATAAAACCTCTCGCCATCGCGCATCGCTAATTACTTTCAACCCGCTCCTCAGGCAACTTCAGAGCTACTTTCAGAGTATGTGTAATGAAAAAGTAATTTTCACACCACCTGCTCGAAAATGTCAAATTATATGTCAAGCAACCTTAACCTAAAGTGAGTCATTAGTAGCCGGGGGCACAGCCGGTCAATAATGTTGTACTGGATTTCATTATGACCCGCTGGTCAATAATGTGATTTGAATTTGGAATCTCAGATGCTCAGCTAAATTGGCAGTATAGTACTAACAAACACCCTTTGGTGCCAGAAAGAGGAAAGCTATTCTCGATACTCTTACTACGCGTGGATGATATTCTCGATTTCCTACAAAATTATAACGACTGCTTCTTCAATCGTTGCCATGTTTTCGAAGACATAATATTTTAAGAATAATTAGATAACTACGAACCATTTTTTAAAAGGAATGGAATAACATTAAAACTGGCATTATTAATAACAACTATCGTACCGCGCCATAATACCGTAATAGTAATTGGCTGTAACATTAGTTAATTATTCTTACTGTTTGTTTATTTAATAAATACTTGGTTTTTTCGTACTATGGCTATTATTTTCTCACAGTAGGTGTAAAAAGTAGAGTATCCTCCTCTGGGCTAAAGGTGTCTTTGCCTTGGGCTAGCTTGAATCCCTCGCTGCATTCAGGATTCTTGTATTAACTCCCTCGCTTCGCTCGTGAGTTAAACTCTTAACTCCCTCGCTGCGCTTGGGAGTTAAATCCCGAATCCTTCATTGCGCTCGAGATTCAATATGACGCCCGTGACATAAGACACAACTTTAGCCCCTCGGTGCATAATCTACTATTGTTGTATAACAATGAACAAAGCAAAAGAATTATCAGTATTCACGCCTCTTTTTAATTTGTGTTCTATTTTTCTTTTAATTATATTCTATCTCGTGGTAGGTACATACACAGTACACTGTTTTTAGGTACCTATCGTAAACATTCGTATGCGATTTATGTTCCATATTCAAATCACATTATTGACCAGCGGGTCATAATGAAATTCAGTACAATATTATTGCCCTGCTAGACCTCATGTCGTAAATGACTACCGTAAATATCCGTAAGCGATTTATATTCCTAATTCAAATCACATCGGTAGTCATTTGACCCGCTGCGCTGGTCAATACCAGCGGGTCATAATGAAATTCAGTACAATATTATTGCCCTGCTAGACCTCAGGTCATAAATGACTTACTTTCGGTTAGGTTTGCATGACATATAATTTCACATTTTCGGGCAGGTGGTGTGAAAAGTATATAATTATATTTTGTTGGACACCCTAAATAAATAATACATAACTATCGTCTGATCCGCAACTATTAATTGGGAACATCATACCTCAGCTTTTGAATTCAGTCATCTGTAAACGTTTCTAACCAATTAATTAAGGTAGGCGGATCTGTAAACACTACGCTTCAACAGTTTGAAAGCGTTTGTTAGCACAGGTTAGCACCAATCACAATTGACTAAACAGTGAGAAGTAAAAAATAGCCGAGTGGCTGTAAACTGTATTCCAAGAAATATAAAAGCACTACACGTGACGTTTCAATATTACTGCTAATAAAATTTTAGTTCTTGGAAATATTAGTATTAAGGTCGATTTTCCCCTAATTTAAAAAGTGTACCTACTCATCCTACCATAATGTTGCCACTGCTGGGATATAGGCCTCCTCTCTACGAAAGGGAATGGGCTGTAATACATCACGTGGGCGCAGTGTGGGTTGGTAACGTCATACGTCTTCGAAATTTTGGTTCTTGAACATGCCGATTGCTTGATTCCTCACGATGTTGTCTTTCACGGTTTCGAGAGCAGTGGTGATGAAATTACACAAAGTATACGTAGGGGTTGTAGCCTGTGGGCCACTTAATATGTTATGTTTTCAGTACTTAAAAAATTAAGATCTTATTTTTTCTCGATTTCAGCAAAAATGTGACTTGCAGTGCCATTGCGAACCCACCACCCACCTACAGATGGTTCAGGAGAATAAACGGCTTCGATGACGATCCAATTACGGATACTGACACGGTGGGCATACTCGAAGATCTATTCTTCATCCATAGCAGTTTTCTTTATTTACGATGGGTGTGTGGTCCGCATTAGCCTTGGGTCCAAAGAACTAGAAGTCATATGAGACATCTTCCCTTGGTCAGCATTAGGATGATGCAGGCTTACAGTTACAGTATTAATGATTATTGATACCCCATTATCTAACCTACACCACTAAAGACCATGATTACTCATATTCCCATCCATGTTATTTCATAAAACTAAACATAACTTTAAAACAAAATTGGCAGATGAATTTCTAAACTGATATAGATCAAGGTGAAGATTGATGAAGACGTAAAGTTCTTAGCTATGCAAAGTTTGCGTCGCGGTTACGGGCCAGTCGTGAACTTGTTAGTTCAACTTCACTTGCCACGACATTCGCGCTCAAACGACATACGCGTTGCGAAAGCCACTGCGAAGCAAACAAATGAAGGAAATTGAAGAGAAATTCACCAAATACTTCATCAATAAACCAAATTCTTTATTGAAATACAAGGTGTAAACGGTCCCTTTACAAAGCCGTCAACTAAACATTCTGTACAAACTAAGTAACTACGCAAAAAATATTGCTGGGAAGCGACGTTTTTTTGGGGTTGCGTTCCGTTTCTTAGGTATGGTCCTTAATGGCCCAGAACAGAAAAATAATGGGTATGGGTATGGGGAACAGTGACGGGAAGAACAAGTGCCATCTTCGTTAAGAGTATTTTTACACCCATTAGGTCCTAGCTATTGCCCTACACTTTGTCTGCGTGTATGGATAAAAAGGAGCCTATGTCTTTCTCTCAAGGATACTTTTCTGTCAACACAGACAGAGTAACTTTCGCATTTATCATATTAATACAAAGTATTCCTGCAGGTCATCACCTCTGAAGATGGAACCAACTCTGTGCTGATCCTTAGGATTAGGGACGAGACCTCCTACGGCGAATATCGGTGCTCTGCCACCAACACCAAGGGTTCAGAATCCATCATCTTCCACGTCAACCCTGGCTCCAAGCCTGAACCCCCAGATTTCGTGAGTATTGATTTAAAATCAAATGTGAGTGTTGTCTTTCTGTGTTTTTCTTTCTTATTTTTTTTTGTTATCAATTGTTTCCTTGCTTTTTTGTGTTTGGCAACTTGTTAACAGAATTTTCTCTGCTAGTAAGACAGCTTGCTTCTACTTTTGCTGGTGGTAAAAACGATGCTGGTGGTAAAAACGAAAAACAGCCTGGATTAAAAAAAAAACGTTTTTCTCACTGTTCGAAGATAGACATGCATATCAGTAACAGCTAACAAAGGGTATGGCTATGGGGGAGTTAATCGTGCTTATCACAAAGTTTCTGGATTATGTCCAAGCCTGACTAACAAAGGGGTGTGTAAGGGTTGTCTTTTAACAAAATAAACTTATTTAAATAATTGTGTTACAGGTTAACCTGGCTGCGGCCAATGCTACCGAGCTCACTTTCAACGTTACCTGTACATCATGCATCTTCGCTACTGGTGATGAAATTTCGCCAGACCCCAACAATTTGACAGTTATTGGTAAATTATGTTTATTTGCTAAGGGCCGATTTTAAAGTTGGAAATGAACGAGATAAACAAAATTTTTCAGGGTCCTGATTATGGTGTTAATATTCCACAACAAGAATGAGACTGACAGATAAATCTTGAACATAGTTGAGATTTGCTGACTACGTTAAGGTCCAATGGTGAAAGTCACCTTAAGTGTCCAATTACGATCAAAACTATTTTGCTTTTTAAGATGTTTCGTTTGAGGCATTTTGACTGGTCATAGCTCAATAATTTATAACCACAAGATGCACTCGTACATTTCAGGTTACATTTTCCAACTTTCTCATGCCAAAGAGGGTTACCCAGCAGACTGGGATGGAGCACCTGAATTCCGTGTTGATGTCGAAGAACCTAACAGTAAGTAACCTAACAGTAAAATATTACTAAATGATATCTCTTAGTAATATTTTATAAATCTAAATCAACGGAAAATTCTTCAAGAGTAACACTTCCTGTGCAGCCCGCCTTTCTGCCTAATGCTGCGGCTAGTAATGATCACGCCTTCCTCCTTAACGCTGCGGGCTAGTAATGATCACGCCTCCCTCCTTAACGCTGCGGGCTAGTAATCATCACGCCTCCCTCCTTAACGCTGCGGGCTAGTAATGATAACGCCTTCCTCCTTATCGCTGCGGGCTAGTAATCACGCCCTCCTCCTTAAGGCTGCGGGCTAGTAATGATAACGCCTTCCTCCTTAACCCTGCGGGCTAGTAATGATCACGCCCTCCTCCTTAAGGCTGCGGGCTAGTAATGATAACGCCTTCCTCCTTAACGCTGCGGGCTGGTAATGATAACGCCTTCCTCCTTATCCCTGCGGGCTAGTAATGATCACTCCCTCCTCCTTAAGGCTGCGGGCTAGTTATGATAACGCCTTCCTCCTTAACGCTGCGGGCTAGTAATGATAAAGCCTTCCTCGATAACGCTGCGGGCTAGTAATGATCACGCCTTCCTCCTTAACGCTGCGGGCTAGTAATGATCACGCCTTCCTCCTTCCTTAACACTGCGGGCTAGTAATGATAAAGCCTTCCTCCGTACCACTGCGGACTAGTAATGATAACGCCTTCCTCCTTAACGCTGCGGGCTAGTAATGATCTTCACGACGAAAGAGAAACATGTCAATGTTTCTTCACTGTCTCATTGGTCTAGTGAACTCTAGTGGTTGCAAGCGTTACTGCAGAGCAAGAGGTCCGGTGTTCGATTCCTTGGTCGGGAATTAGTATTAAAAAGGTTCCCCTCCAGGAATTTATCAGCAGTAATCAAGTATCAGGTTTTGGGCTCAAACACAAGTGGCGAAATATAGGTGTTTCTATAGGGTTAGTTTTCAAATACCACCCAAATATTAAAATTAAGATCTAGATATCAAACCAAAACTGCATTTTAATTATTATTGTAGAAAAAAATAAAATAAAATAATAGCATTCATTTGAAAATCTCCTAAAAATTTCCTAAATCATAAACTTAGCATCAATGCACTTGTGTGCGTGCATGCACCGCCAAATTTGTGTGTGTGCTAACTGCTACCTATCTACGTAGTTTGTTGAACTGAATTGTGCTGTAAACCTAGCATCAATGCACTCGTGTGCGTGCATGCACCGCCAAATTTGTGTGTGTGCTAACTGCTACCTATCTACGTACTTTGTTGAACTGAATTGTGCTGTTATATCCACACGTTCGCTTTTTAGTGGTGGACAGGAATGTAATTACATTAAAATAAATAATTAAAAAAATCCGTATACCTATAATATTATCGATACTAAACCATCTCTGAAAATTTAGCCAATCATTGAAAACTAACCCTGTATAGTATGCCTCTACCTATACAGGGTGGAATTTTGTAATGCCACCTGGAGGGAAAGTACTCTTAATACTGCAGATAGAAAATTTTACTCAAAGGAAACATTCCTTTATTTTTTAAAAGAAAATAATCTGCATTCATAGATTTTGAAAATTCGCGTGCCACACTCGGGAATTGAACCGGCTAAATTCCAAAAAAATAACACCCTGTACTTTTATGGCACCAATCGATAGGGTCAATCATAAGGATCAAATCTTTCTAACAAATATTATAAATTCAATGAAAGGAAAACCATGAAATCTAAAGTTTTAAATTCATTGGGATAAATTCAATACGTTAAAGCACTTTTATTCAAAGGATGGATATTTACAAATTAAGAAAAAAGATTGCAAGTATTTGTTTGAGAAAATTGCAATCTTCCTATCTATTTAATCCCTATGGGGTGGTCTTTTTGATTAAAAACGCAGAAATCTTTTAAATTCGATATAATTGTAGAAAAAGCTTGCGCACAGTACAAAATTGCTGACAGAAGGGAGGATGCGACGCACAGCGCCATCTAGAGTACAATTTTGACAACCGAGCTAGTCAATCTATGGGATTACAAAACGCGCTAAGTTTAAAATGTTAACTAGTAGTTTTAATATTATTCATACAGCCCCCCGTTGAAAGGTAGGGCTTTCAACATTATAGATACAATGCAAATTTGAAAGGAAATTAATGACTCAAAAGTTATACAACTCAATGAAAAATTAAACATTTTTGACTTACTACATTTTAAAATAAAATTCTAAGTTCAAAGTTATGAAAGAACAGTTTTACTACAGTAACAGAACAGTAACAGTTTTATTTATATTTAGTTTAAGTTTCTGGAACAAAGTACCAAAAAAGACAACAAAGTACACACAAATTACAATTTGAAGAAAATCAAGACTAGGTACACTTATGTGAAACATTAAAAAGTAACTTAATTACATTTTATTCCAAACACTAAAAATAATTTTAGGTTTTTTGCAGTTACATTATATTTTTTATCAAACTATTTAACTCTTAGTATTTGGAATAAAGGCATTTACACACTTTAAGCACTAAGTTTAGGTCTAGGATTAAAAAATAGGTAACCTTAATCTAAAGGTAAAGGAACAATCTTAGTTATAGGTCTTGTATAAGAACTATCTTTAGTTTTAACTACTACAGCTCTTATGTGGCCATCTTTGCCTGGAAACAGTTTTGTCACACGCCCTAGGGGCCACAGCATTGGAGGAACACTGTCATCCTTAAGTAAAACAATAGAATTCAACAACAAATCTGGTTTTTCTTTATACCACTTATACCTTATTTGCAAAGTATTAAGATAGTCTGCTCTCCATCGCTTCCAGAACAGCTGACGCGTTTTACATAGCTGCTGATAAATATTTAATCTATTATCAGATAAATTGGTGTAGTCACCCTCTGGAAATGATGTCAGAGCATCCCCAACTAGAAAATGAGATGGAGTCAAACAAGTATCATCCCCAACGTCGTCCCTCAGGGGGGTCAAGGGTCTGCTGTTGACAATAGCTTCAATCTGAGTTAAAAGCGTGTACAAGTGTTCATAAGAAAGTATGGTACTACCTAGAACTCTTTTCAAATGGTGTTTTACCAACTTCACACAGCTTTCCCATAAACCACCCCAGTGAGGCGAATTTGGAGGAATAAAATTCCACTCAATTTTTTCATTACTTACAAAATCTGAAATTTGTTCAAAATCTTTTTGAAACATGTTATATAAATTATGCAACTCATTGTTAGCACCCACAAAATTTTTACCATTGTCACTGAACATTTGCAAACATTTTCCCCTTCTAGAAATGAACCTACGTAAAGCATTAAGAAATTCTTTAGTAGTAAGATCAGATACAAGTTCTAAATGTATGGCTTTAGTGCACATACATACAAATAAGCAAATGTAGCCCTTCACTATCAACGGCTTTCTAACGCGAGCGACTTTGAGCGACAGTGGACCTGCAAAGTCAACACCTGCAATCAGAAATGGGCGGTTAGGAGTGACGCGATATTTAGGCAGGTCTGCCATGATCTGTGACGCAGCTTCACCCTTATATCTGAAACAGCGAACGCATTTATGGATCAAGTGACGCACCCTATTTCTAGCATTTAGCGGCCACACGTGTGCTCGCAAGCTTGACAGAGTAGTCTGTGTGCCGGCGTGAAGAAGCCTTTCGTGCTCGTAGCGGATAAGTAAATCTGTAACATGCGAATGCGAGGGCAGCAAAAGAGGGAATTTTTGGTTGTATGAAATATTTGCATGACGCAAACGACCACCCACACGCAGTAGACCTTTCTCGTCTATGAAAATATTCAGATATTTCATCTGATTGAAAGAAAATTTCTCAGGATTAACCATACTATTTTTGCCAGAAAGTATTTCCAACTCCTTCGCGAAACAGTCACGCTGGACACACGCGATGATGGAATGTGAAGCCTCTTTCAGCTCTCTGCCTGTCAAAAAACCAGTGACTTTAATAAATTTCTTAGAGTTATTAAGAAAACGCCGAACATATGCCATGACACGAATCAATTTGCTCCAATCGGAATATTTCTGAAAAATCTCAATGAGATAAGGACATGGGACTTCCTGAACGACATGGGCGACTCGTTTTTGCTCTGGGATAGCAGTGTCATCACATTGCAGTGAGACATCCCACTGGGCAGTAGGCAATGACAGCCAACTTGGGCCGTGAAACCAAAGTTTGCAATCAGCGAGTTGTCGAGGTTCCAGACCTCTAGAAACCATGTCTGCTGGATTGTCAGCTGACTTCACATGCAGCCAATTTTCCTTGGGCGACAGGTCCTGAATTTCAGCAACTCTGTTTGCAACAAAAACATTCCACTTAGCTGGGTCAGCCCTTATCCAGCACAACGCTATCATGGAGTCTGTCCACAGGTAAGTGTTATTAGAATCAATGTGCAATACCTTCGCTACATTATTCATGAGCTTGGCGAGAAGAAGAGCAGCACAGAGCTCTAGCCTTGGCAGGGTTACAGGTTTCAGTGGAGCAACACGCGACTTAGCGCAGACGAAGTGGACTGTAGTTTTTTCAGGTAGGCTGCAGCGCACGAACACAACGCAGCCGTATGCCTTCGTAGAGGCGTCTGCGAAGCCATGGAGTTCCACCTTCACCATTCCCGGTGATATCATGAGACGAGGAACTGAAATTGAGTTCAAATGAAAGAGGTTAGTACAGAAAGACTGCCATATTTTTAAAATAGTCTCAGGAAGAATAGAGTCCCAGCCCACACTTTCCTTCCAAATAGCCTGCATTATTAACTTAGCAAAAACTGTCACAGGAGCAATGAACCCTAAAGGGTCATAGACCTTTGCTATGTCTGATAAGACATTCCGCTTTGTAGGCTTGCTGGTCATCAAAGTGTCAGGCACCACGACTTGAAATTCATCTGAAGAAGGTTCCCACTTTAAACCTAAAGTTTTAAGAGAACTATTTTCATTATTGTTGAATGAAAAATTGCGTTTTTCAAGCTTTTCAGGGGGAATGTGGTGCAACAACTCTGCACTATTAGAATACCATTTATGCAGTTCAAACTTGCCAAGACTCAGCAGTTGCTCCAGTTCCTGGATGGTCCTCAACGCAGAGGGAAGATCATTTTTGCCATGCAAAATGTCATCGACATAGGTACCTTCTAACAGAGCCCTAGAAGCAAGAGGAAACTTCTCACCTTCATCCTCAACTAACTTCACCAAAGTCTTAGTTTATTTATTTATTTATTTATTAAAACTTTATGCACATAACGTACAAAGGCGGACTTAATGCCTTGGGCATTTTCTACCAGTCTACCTTAGGGTGATGCAGAGACAAAACAGTAGGTGCAAGTACAGAACATTTCTAAGAAAGAAAAAAAAATAAAAAAAATAATAAATACATATATACATACATACAAACAAAATATACAAAGTCAAGAGAGATTAAAATACAACGATGATGAAAAACAACTAATTAGTTATTGGACAAGTCTGCCAACTTCTTATGTAGGTGTTCGCGAGTTTTAACTTAGTTGCTAGGAAGCTGGCAGGGGCCGTCCCATACGTCACCGTATCGAGCTGAAGACATTTGATCTCCTCAGAAGGGTCATCTCTCCACAGGATCCTCTGGAGCGCTTGGTATTTCGGTTTGATGCGAACCTGTCTATACATTTTCGCAATATCAGACACAAAAACATACAAGTATGTGCGAAATTTTATTAAAATGGCAAACATATCCGGTTGCACTACCGGACCCACCAAAAGTATATCATTCAGGCTCACGCCTGATGAAGAAGGAGCAGACGCATTAAATACTACCCGCAGCTTTGTGGTAGAAGAAGTGTCCTTGAGGACAGCATGATGCGGCATATAAAATTCACTCTCTTTAGAGTTGGGATTTTTCTCCACAAAATGAGCATGACCTAAGTCAACAAACTCATGAATAAAAGACTTGTATGTCTGAAAGAAATCAGGATTATTTTGGAATTTTTTCTCCAATGATGAAAAGCAGCGGTAAGCAAGATTATAAGAGTCACCTAGTTTAGGTAGGAGCTCCTCATTGACAGGTAAATGAACATGGTACCTGCCAGTTTCATCCCTTGACACAGACTCAGCAAAACTCTGCTCACATACCTTTTCTTGAACTGACATTACAGGGTCGGTAGGTAAATCCTCCAAATGCCAAAATCGCTGGATATCATTCTGCAAAATAGACAAATAACATGAGCGCACATCCCTAGAGCGTGTAACATGCCTGCTTGCAGCCAACAAATCACCACAAAAAACCCATCCAAAAGCAGTGTTCAATAGATTTGGCAAACCAGGACCCAAACACAACTTGCCATCTTTGAGACACAATGCAAAACAATTAGCCCCCAGTATCATATCGATTTTCCTAGAAACATTGAAATCGGGGTCAGCAAGTGCTATAGAAGACGGCCAAGTAAAAGCTGCCTTAGCAAATTTAACAGTAGGCAAAGGATCAGTTATAAGATCCAACACACCAAACTCTGAAGTGAGTCTAAAATCAGAGCAGAGTGAAATAACAGAAAGCTCAATCCTCTTATTCACAGGCACAGTGTGACCTCCCACACCAGACACAGAGCAGTCAACATTATCAAAACAATTATTTGTTAGTTTGCTAGCAAACTCGGAAGAAATATAATTTTTCTGGCTCCCGGCATCCAAAAGCATGCGGCATTCATGACGGTTACCTGCAGCGTCATAGACATAGCCCAGTGCAGTAGGCAAAAGTGCCACCTGACACAAAGTAACACACTGAGGAGCAGTTGAAAGCGTTGACAAAGACAAAGTGTTCTTATTGACATTATCAGCATTTGATACAGGCTGGTTATTAGTGGCAGCATGAAGTGATGAGTCAGTATCCAAATGAAGTAAGTAATGATGTTTGTTATTGCATTTTTTGCAAGAAAAGTTTTGTTTAGTGCACTGTGCAACTGAATGATGATTTTTAGAAAGACACAAAGAGCATAATTTGGTTTTTTCAACAAATGAACACCTTTCCGCAACTGAGATTTTAAGGAATTTATAACACTTAGCTATGTGATGATTTTTGTTACAAAAAGAACACTGTGACTTGCCATTAGGAGCAGCAGAACTAGAAACTAAGGAGCGCGAAACTGGAGAGTTCCTCACAGCACAGGCCGCATCATCTCGAGACAACATTTCAAGCGCCTGACAGCGCTGCTGCAAAAAGTCAATAAATTCTTGTAACTTAGGAAATTCCTTTCCGTCCCGCTGAAGCTCAAAGTCTTTTAATGACCCAAAGTCAAGTTTTGCAGACAAAATATGAATTAAAATTATATCTGACATGTTTATAATATTCAGTGACAATAATGAGTTGTAACACTGTGAAAAATCATTAAGAAGTTTGCGCAGACTGTAAGACTTATTTACTTTACATAGTGAGATTATACTTTGGATATGATGATTGGCAATTAAAACTTGATTATCATACCTATTGGTAAGTGTAGACCATGCCTTCACATAGTTTTCATTGGTGCATTCCAACGTGGACACAAGGGACGCCGCCTCACCGCCCAGACAGGACTTAAGGTAGTAGAATTTCTGTACCGCACTGAGGTCGGCATTATTGTGCACCATCGACGTGAACAAGTCCTTAAATGCCATCCAGCTGCCATAATCACCGGAGAACACGGGGAGATTGATTTTCGGTAAGTTCGGCTTGAATTCCGTCGCGTTGTCACCCGTTGCGGTAGAGGAAGGTTTTTCACGGATAACCTCAAGACGCCACTTCAATTTTTTCATAAGCGCCGCGCACTTGTCCTCGACTTCCATGCCCTCGTCGCTCTCGGACGCGTCGTGAGTTTCCAACTCGATGTTAACATTTTCCAACTTGCCGAACAAATCACGAAGTCGCTCATAAGCCATATTTAGCTCGACACTAGACGTGATTTTCTCGATGTCACCCAAGCTGTTCCCCATGTGGGTGATACGCCCTTTGATGTATCGTCGTGCGTTGAGCAATTTCTTCATACTTTCAGCGTCGTCCGCCATTTTTTCTTACGCCGGTCGAAACGGAGCCCCAAACGAACCCGACAAAAGCGGTTATCCAACTCGAAAGACTCACCCCGGTCGCTAACTTTAATATCCGGGTGGATGGACCAATATTTAATCCCTATGGGGTGGTCTTTTTGATTAAAAACGCAGAAATCATTTTAAATTCGATATAATTGTAGAAAAAGCTTGCGCACAGTACAAAATTGCTGACAGAAGGGAGGATGCGACGCACAGCGCCATCTAGAGTACAATTTTGACAACCGAGCTAGTCAATCTATGGGATTACAAAACGCGCTAAGTTTAAAATGATAACTAGTAGTTTTAATATTATTCACTATCTAAATAGTTCTTCGTCATTTTAATCAATAAATGTCGTCAAAAGATAATTGTTTATTAGGTTCTAACATAAGTAATTGGAGGATGGACCTTTGAGTAAAAGTACTTTATGTTGTCCCATTGAATTTATAAGTTAATATTTTATGGTTTTCTTTTCATTTAATTTATCATGTTTGTTAGAGGGATTTGATCTTTATGATTGACCCTATCGATTGGTGCCATAAAAATACAGGGTGTTATTTTTTTGGAATTTAGGCGGTTCGATTCCCGAGTGTGGCACGAGAATTTTCAAAATCTTTGAATGCAGTTTGCTTTCTATTCAAAAATAAAGGAATGTTTCCTTTGAGTAAAATTTTCTATCTGCAGTATTAAGAGTACTTTCCCTCCAGGTGGCATTACATAATTCCACCCTGTATATAACCTTTCGGAGATTACATGCGTGATGTTATATTAAAAAAAAATTTTACTAACAACTCCTTCCTCCCTTTTCAGACACCCTCTTCACAGTGGGACCTCTAGCAAACAGCACGGTGTACCACGTCCGTGTGCGTACGCGCAATGCCGCCGGCAACTCCGAATGGATGGAGATCGCCGACGCGAAAACAACTGACGATGCAGTCAGGCTCACTGCCACTCTAGTGCTTGTCATCGTTGCTATCTTGTGCAATCTTTATTATTAAAAAAAAGCTCTTGTTTGACGTGGGGATATTTTCTTTTTGAAGTATATGTATAAAGAGGTTTGTGATGATTTTGAAGTCGTAGTTACGGATGACAGCAAATGCAGACAATGTTGAGTTTTAAAGTTAAGTACGTACGGTTCAGTGTTAATGTTACTTTATCAGATAAGAAATATATTTACTGCGCGTTAATAAAATAAACTAATTGGATATCGTTTAACTTGAGAAAATTGAGAGATGGATTAATAAAATGTTAGTAATCAGATTATTGTTAACTCCACGCCAAATATTTAAGCCAAATCGTTAAATTGTTCTTTTAATGTTAATTTAAGTACATTCTATCCCCATGACATTCCAAAGTAAATGTAGATAGATAATATTTAATTTAAACAAAATGATTGTCTATTATTGAAGTTTTAAATAAATAAGTGTTCAATTCTCCTACCAAATATTTAAACAGCCTGAGGTTATACTTTTTAATAGATTAAATAAATGTACATGAATGGTAACGACTAGGAAGAGTTTCTCGCTTATTTTCACTTGCAAGTAAAAATGCGCGTTTTCATGTATATTATATTGCTGTGATTTGCTTGAGTACGTGTGAAGCTAAACTATGAATTTACAGAAAAATACATTTGACAAGTCAAAGACAATGGATATTCAAGGAAACGTTAAACGATTCCTAATCAAGACGGTCTATTATAAAATTGAACTTGCAATCTCCGAAATAGACAATTTATTATTTAAATTTTCGACCAAACGCAGCAAGAGCACCAATTTTCGCAGCTTGGTTTTCACTTGTAAATACGTATAATAAACTTATACTAATTATTTAGCTCTGCATACAGTAACGTAGTTTTAAGTTATCGCATATAATAATGTAAAAGGGTTTGAAGCGTACTTTTGGAGTTAAGAATGTTTTTTACATCCATAACAAACCCATAACAACAGCCCATCGTTCACAGCTGGACATAGCCTCTCCCATGATGGGAGGAATTTGCTGTAATATCCACGCTTGGCAGGCGGATTGGAGATCGCAGTGATGAAAGACTAACAGAAAATGCTGCTGCCCATTCTCTGGTCTACGGAGGCGCAAGGTATTCTGCCTCAGACATTAGTCGCCTTATACGACACCCGTGAGTGTAATGGGTTGGTTCTATTCTACTCTGCCGGATACCACACGGCTAGGGCACATCCGGATTGTTACATCCGGATAAACTGAAATGAAACCTTTAATAATTTCTAAGCCTACTTTCAAGTGATGTCCACTGGTTTAGGCAGTAAAAGGGGTCTCCAACACTTACCTGTTTACTTTAAGAAAGAACCTCGATGTTAATAGTGGTTTCACTATTCGCTTGTGAGAAAATGCACGTAGACATTTTCCATTCCAGAATCCGTAAGTCTATTTTGAATGAAGATGGCAGCACTATACAACGTGCCAACGCTAAAACGGCTATACCACTTAATTAGTTATCATTCTGAACAGATGTACTGGGGATTGATATGAAGATTCGAATGACGTTATTGCAACGCACGCTATTTCGAAAAAAATTACGAGTGGTACGCCACTTCGAAAACACGTTGAGTCGAAAACCGCTATATCGAATGACGTTAATACGACGCACGCTATTTCGAAAAATTGTTTGATTGGCCATCTAGTACAAAAGTCCAAACTACCTACACTTTATGATTGAAACTCAGATTAAACTTGATTTAATTGTACCTACGTTGATCAAATTCAGATTTCAATTATGCTATTCGCAACAGTGGATTTCGATACCAAGACTTTCGTACTAGCGTACCATTCAAACAATTTTTCGAAATAGCGTGAGTCGCAATAACACCATTCGATATAGCGGTTTTCGACTCAACGAGTTTTCGAACTGGCCTACCACTCGTAAAAAATTTCGAAGTAGCGTCCGTCGGAATAACGTCATTCGAATCTTCATATCACTCGATGTACTGAATTTGTGGTAGCCGTTTTAGCACCGGTGCCTCTTCCATCTTGTATGCTATTAAATTCTTCTCTTGAAGAACTCGTTTGGTAGACTGTAGGTCTATGAATTAACTCCAAAAGTACACTCATAGGTATGTGTAGCTGGAACTGATACATGCACTATGTACGAGTCGATAACTACTGATAAGTATACTTTAAGTTATCGTCGTTGTTAGACTAAGTTTAATTTTAAATGTTGATGAAAACGAATCCTTAACATTATAAACTATGACAATATTTATGCAGGTACTATTTTATTCGAAATTTGTTGTCATTTTTTAGAGTTTTACATTCCAACTTACTAATACCTAACCTAAACCAAAAATCGGTCAATTTTAATTGCATTAATTCGCAGTTCTACCACTTTCTCGCAGGAAGACTGATTATTCTATTGTATATTTGTTTCCCTTTGTATCGCTTCTTTAGGTAAAACATAGATAGGTTTACCTTTTAATATGGGCTAATAATGAACTATTAAATGATCAATCTTTGAGATTGATTCAACAAAAATGTCATGATTGGCGATCGTTCTTGACATTTTTATTGCTCCTAACACGTTAAGAATTATGTACCTTTAAATATTACTTGCAAAGTTAGCTTAAGAAGCTTGGTATCACTAAACATTAAGGGCTTTGATGGCCTCATAAAAAACGTGCTGCAAATTCACTGTCGTGAAAATTGAACAATCGTAGCGTTTACAAAAAAGTTTATAAGTAGTTGAACGAAAATTATTGTTTTATAAAATGTTTATTGCCGTTTGTAATACATGTACACGACTCAGGTAATTTCTAATGTGTACATACATAATATTGTCGGCTAATGAGTTTCATATACACTAATTGTTATGTTAATTACACTGGTGTTTCTGCCTCTAATAAAATGGTTTATAAACATTTGAATAGTTTATTATTTTTTCGACTAGCACCCCGCTTCACACAGATAGCAGCAATATGTATAGGATTGTGTATACGGATAATTTCTGGTGGAGTTTATTTAAAGAAATGAGACGCTTTCGTATGTTTTACTATTTATTTGCCATAAAACATGTTCTCGTGAAATATCAAAATATAAAATGATCAAACACATAAAAAATACACATATTTTCATAAAATTATAATAACATTCGATTACTTAGAAAAAGTATTTACACGTACTGAAAATTAGACTTAATTTACTTAAATCTCAAGTTGACAATAAAATAAATAGCAGATACTAAATACAATCAATTCACTTTACTTAAAACAAAACAAAATCTACTTAACCATTCTCATAGCAAACATGCAAACAAAAGCAACTACAAAAATGCCTCCAGCAAAGAAAATGCCGTAGAAAGTGGCTTCGGTCATAGACTGCTCATTATCAGAAACTTCTTGTTCAGCCTCAGGAGCTTCCGTGGTAGTGGTCTCCTCGTCTTCAACTACTGTGGAAGCCAGGACGGAATCTGACCAGAGAGACTCCCCGACCTCGTTCGTTACCCGCACCCTGATCCAGTATGATGTCTCTGGTTCTAAATTTTCTAATTCAACTATAACGCCTGAAAAATATAGAAAAAAGTGTGTTCAATGTAGGTATCAAACAAATAATTTTAAAATTTATTTATTTAAATTTGTTATTTGAATAATAACTATTTTATTTGTCTTGTTATTTAATTAAATAAAATTTAAATAGCTTATAAATAAAATAAAATATTGAAGATATTAGGGAGATATATAATATCATTAAATAATTATTATAAATTTAAATATTCATAAAAAAAAGTATTTTATTTTTATCGAGCGATGAACAGAAAATAAACTATTTTACATGAATTATCATAATAAAGTATCTGTGTAGTATGTAGTATATCAAATATCTGGTATCCACGACACAAGCCTCGTTGCTTAGTGTAGCTTTCTGCGCTCTCGCCATCGCGATCGGTGCGGGAGATAATATAGTGCACAAGTGTGTGCGTAGACACAGGTGCGCTCTCTGTTTCTTTACCCTCATAGTCCCATGGGGCGGCTATCCGACACGACCAGCCCGCTTAGCAAAAACGCCGTAGACACGAAAGAGAATCGACAAATCTTTTGTTCATCTGTCATTTTGTCGATTAAACGACAGATGAACAAAAGATTTTCGTGATTGTCGTTTCTCTTTCGTGTCTACGGCGTTCATGCTAAGCGGGCTGAGAGAGAACAGGGGCAGGACCAACGGCTTAGCGTGCTTTCCGAGGCACGGGGGTATCATACCGCCAACTTCTAAACTCCTGGCTGGTACTGAGAACGTTCTACAGAAAAAACCTAATAGCACTTTTTGCCCGACCCGGGAATCAAACCCAGGACACCATGCTCAGCACTCGCGCTTGCAACCACGAGGCCAACAGGGCGGCTATACTCATGATCACTTTTTAGAACAAATCCCCTCTATAAAATTATTTTAAATGCTTACCATTAGTTCTTGGATCAATAGTTTCGATCTGTAAGTCAGCAAACAGAATGTCAGTTTGCTTGCTTTTCCTCCATGTGTTCAAAGTGGGTGTAGACAGTAATTTTTTGCCGTTACTTTGCTCTTTTACAAATTGAACTTCAAATACTGGAAAAAAGAGAGTTTATAAACGTTTTATTATAGAAAATTTCTTACGAAACAAATTATGTTTTTTTTTGTTTTATTACTTTAGTCTGCGCCAAATAAGAGTAGGAAATAAAGGTCATTAACCCGCATACATTTATTCAAATACATAATTCTGAAAACAGAAATAATGACATAAACTTGTCCCGAAACGACCTGTATCGTGATCCTTGACTTTTTCTAGTACTTAATAAAAACGATTCATAATGTATTGTCGATGTACTACCTACGCAGAGAAATTAAGGAAAGAGCAATGACCTTTAATTCCTACTTATCTGGCTCAGACTATATAGTCTTGCAATGATAATAACTTCACGGTCTAATAAAAGACTTTTTTGTTGTAAAAATAACTAAATACAATCTGTAATCTTACCGTCAATTGGAAATTGTACATCGTCATTCCACGTTACATTCAAAAATACTGAATCTGAAGTGGTGTTGTATGCGGTAACCTGGAAATTAAAATCAATACTTTTTACTAGAATAAACGAGACAATATTATAAATTATTTTATAGGTAGATATTTTTAAGAGGAGAGTGAACAGAGAATGCCAAAAACAGACGCCTAGAAAAAATATCAGAGCAAATCATCAACTTAAATATCTTTGCTATGTGTCTTTTCACACGCTCCGGCTTCTTATTTGTCGCGTCGAATACCGGTAGGAATCATCATCATCATTACAGCCAAAAGACGCCCACTGCTGGACATAAGCCTCCCCCAAGAATGCGGGGGGTTTGCCATAATCGCCACGCTTGGCAGGCGGGTTGGTGATCGCAGTACGGTTGTTACAATAACACAGAGAACGCTGCTGCCCATTCTCTGGTAAGTCCCTTAGTCTCCTCTTACGACAGCCACGGGAAGATATGGGATAGTGCTATTCTTTATCATATGTCCGACACCATACAGACGTGTCCGGCACCATACAGACGCAACGTAGCACGATGTCGTTGAAACTATCAGCTCTAGTGCGATCCATTTTTTGAAATTTACTGCAACCGACCACACGAAGAAACGTGACACGTTGCGATGTTGTGACAGGTTGCTATGTCGTAGATTCCCCCGATACGACGTCACATCGTTTTTATGTGTATACGCCCTATTAGCTAAAGGATTTAACAACTTTAGTAAGGGACTGGCATAAGCTAAAAGCCACATCAGTACTTCAACTTTGATAGCTCATATTTCGGAAATGTGTCGCTCTATGCTCTAGATTTCTAGTACATTTTGTCCCATACAATATATTTTGTTGTGTTAAACAGTCATGTTAAAGTCGTTATGGGAATAGGGAACGCTTTGAAAGCAAACGGTGTGAAAGTTTCACCTCCATGGACTCGACGTCAGATGCGTGACAGCCTGATTTTGTGAAAGGAACTTAGCCTATTGTTATTAGTTAATGATTGCTCTGGTAGTTATTGTAGGCATATTTATTAGACGTGCTATACAGTCGTAAATACTGCTGAATTGACAATGTTGTTGGCCCGAAAAATCCTCTCTTTTTACTCTTTCTCATTATTTTATCAACATAATTATCATATTCAAACTAACCGAATCAGGCTTTTCTGGTTTCACAGTCTTCACTATCGTGATGATCTTCTCAGAATAGCCATGCTCGTTGCTTGCCTGACACTTGAACTTTTGCCAAAACGTGGTCTGGTTAGCTACTACAGTCAAAACCGCCTTGGTATCGTCATCAATCAGCTTTATTTGTTTGTTATCGTACTCGAACATAATATCGTCTCTTAATTCTCTGAAAATTCTGTATGTGGGTGCTGGGTAGCCGTTGGCAGAACATACTATGTCGACTCTGAAAACATAGATAGGAACAGTTAAGGTCGGTGGCGAAATATTTGCAGGAAAGGAATACAATTCTAGTGTTTTCACCGCTGAATAATTAAATGATAGTACAGTCGCCACCGAATCAAGTTGCTAAAAACTGACAAATTTTCTTATTCGATTTTTAACTTAACGAACAACATTTTCTGGTTTAGAATAATTTGGAGAAAATTGAAAGTTTGTGAACTGATGTGCTAGAGACGGTACCTAATAATAAGAAATATAGCAAGAAGCTTTTTAAGCTGATGTGAGTCGTGCCGATCGATAATCCAGTTTCAAGATGCTAATATATAATTTAATCGACTTAAACAACTGATGACAATGTCGATATCAGTATTTTGTATAATGTTGAATAAATTATTATCATTAGACGTCTACATTTATTGGATTCCTACATTGATCGTTGCCACAAAATCAAACCGGTCAACAAAACAAGATTTACCTAATATTTTACATTGCTTTCATTGGGATCATAAAATCAGCTATATTAAGTAATAACTTAACATCTCCAAGTTATGATAATCAAGCACTCGTAAGTTCTTTAGCATGATGTAGGTATGTACCTATATCAAACACATACTAAGGCAACAGCATGTTTACCAAACACTTCTATACTGTCCATTAGCTCTAAGTACAAGTAGCTGTTGGTACTTGACATAAACAATAGACAACTATATAATATACCATCTTAACATGAATGATGTAACCAAGATTTTGAAACAACATTTTGATTTAAAAGAGTGTCCATGGGTTTTCTTGCCCGTTTTTCTCCATAGAGATCTAAGTAGGTACGCTAGGGAATGGGCAACTACAGTACTTTCACAGTTTTTATGTCTTGTGACTGGGACTGTAGCTACATTTAATTTTCATCTTTGTTTCGACAATTCAAAAGTACCTGTAACTGGCCTACTTGAAATAAATGCTTTGATTTTGATTTTGATTTTGAACTAGTATAATAGACATAGCACTCCACCCGCAACTTCGTCCGCGAAAATTGTGATAGCTCGACTAATTTGCATGATATCAATATAATTTATAGCATAAGTTACTCAGTAATAATGTAGCTTTCTAACGGTAAAAGAATTTTTGAAATCGGTCCAGTAGTTTGTAAGTTTATTCGTTACATACAAAAATACAAATCTTTCCTATTTATAATATTAGTGTAGATGTAGACTACCAAGTTACTTAATGAAATAAGTACAGGATGGCTGGGATATCGACGCACAAACTGTTAACACGTGTTCAGTACATACTTCTGAGCACATAGTTTTACATAAGTGATTTAACCGCTGATCCATATATTTTGACCATGTAGGTATTCCACTTTAACCTTATGATAACATCATGACTACACAGAAATTCTCAAAACATGGCTTTTTTTAAAAATAATTCTGAAACTTAAACCAAGTTGCTGATAGCATTACATACAGGGTGTAAACAACCTCATCACGAAGCCGTCAACCAAGCATTCTGTAGATCAAACTAAGTAACTTTACGCAAAAATTATTGCCGGGAAACGATTTTTTTTTTTGGGGTGAAAAATCATGTTTTGCGGTAAAACTCAATGTAACGCACTCAAAACATTGTGCTAATGGATGGATTAAATAATACGGGGTCGTGGAGGTGTTTAAAGTAAAAATCTTACATTAAAAACTTGTAAAAAGTTGGAACTTTAACCCTCAATATCTCTGTAACTAGAGGTTTATGTATAATGTTTTGATATACCTACCTACATATAGGATGTAAAAAACCTCTTCACGAAGCCGAAAGGCACTTGTTCTCCCCGTCATTGCGATATTTTTTTTGTTCTAGACCATACCTTACCATAACATAATACATGTTTTTAATGTAAGAATTTTACGTTTAAAACCTCCATGACCCCCACACTATTCAATCCATTCACCAGCACAATGTGTTGAGTGCGTTACATTGAGTTTTACCGTGAAACGTGATTTTTCACCCCAAGAAAAGTCATTTCCCAGCAATAATTTTTGCGTAGGGTTACTTAGTTTGATGTACAGAATGCCGGCTTCGTGAAAAGTCTGTTTACACTCTGTATAATAAATTATAGACGCCCGAAGCATTTCAAAGATTACCATAATGCGTAGCTCATCTTACACTAGAAAAGTAAGGTATTTAAAACTTATTTATAGCCCACAATTTTATATTTCTAGTAATTAATTGCTTTCAATTTCCTGATCAAATTACGAATCACGTGATTTAGAGATGTTATAAATATCTATCCATTTTCCATAACATGTTTAGTTCTGCATAATTTAAGAGTCATTAAATTTAAATTTTATCTAGTTTTTTGTATGACTTCTGTCGGTTTCTTTTATTTTAGCGTTAGGTACCTAGGATAAAAAAAGATTGATAAAATTGACATAAAATATATGCTAATAAAAGACATCAGTGACTACATTTACATAGATTTATGGCTACTGAGATCTACCGACAACTTTAAGAACATGCTAGGACGGACTGGATATAGAAGGTGAAAAACCGGGTATTATGGTTGTGGCACAACTTGGTTGGAGGCTTTAAGGTCTGTGGTTGTAATACAAGATAAATACAAGATAAATACAATATAAATACAAGATAAATACAAGATAAATACAAGATAAATACAAGATAAATACAAGATAAATACAAGATAAATACAAGATAAATACAAGATAAATACAATATAAATACAATATAAAAACAATATAAATACAATGGTTGAAATACTCACTCTTGGTTAAGCTTTCCAAAAACTACCTTAGTTTGATTGCCATCTTCAAAATAGGGAGCATCTGAAACACAATAATCATAGGTATATTTTATCGAATAGTAGCTGTTGCCCGCGACTCGTTCGCGTGAAAATTTTGATGTATATGGTGTGAGAATAAGAAATAGCCGACGACCTATTCTCAGACCTACCAAAAATACACAAAAAAAACGGTCAAGCCGTTTCAGAGGAGTTCGATAACAAACACTGTGACATGATATTTTTATATATTAGATTTTCTTCCTTAAAGTAACTTTTACAGAAAGTAAAATTATGTAGTACCAAATTTTAATATGAAATATCACACACGCGTGTAGTTTATGGAAATGTGGAGTTGTGGACTCATCAATGCGCCGTATCTATCGAATGTGATTTGTAAAACTTCACAGATTCAGCTACTTACAATTAACATTCAGGGTGATATTAAACGTCGAAGTATGGCTGCAGTCTTTGGCTTCAGGGTTCTCCTGGATGCTCTGACAGGAATAGATGCCACTATCTTCTGGCTCCAGCGATGTGATGGTCAGCAGACCTTCGAACCCTTGGATGTTGTATTTCGTCATCACTTTGTATTTCCCAGAGCTGTCGTCATCTGGACAAAATATTTTGGCTTTAGAAAATAATTCACTCCTATCATGCACGGCCGAATGCACTGGAACTTTGATACAGAATTCCTATTTTGTATTCCTCGAAATATCATACATCTGGTTCCACCGTTACGTTATCCAAAAATAAGTATTATTAACTAATCATAAATAATGAAGAATAATGAAAGAATATTTAAATAAATTATGCATAACATATAAAGTTAACGAAAACGACCAAATATTTTAAAAACTAAAATGACTGCACACTGTTGCAGAAAATGAATCGTGCAAAACAAAACTAAAGCTACTAACTATTTTATTGAACTTGAGAGTTCCTAAAAAAACAGGAGTAAATTCAAATTTTGGCTTGATTTAAATAGTAAGAAAAAAATCTTTATGAATATTTAGTAGGTAGGTTATTTACAAAAACGTGATCTACCACAATAAAACTATATTGGCTTTAAAATTAATTTTATAGAGCTTAGAACTCGTACAATAATAAAATATTATAATGAGGATTCTTTTGTTTTTCTTTAGTGGCAGCAACTCATCTCATTTGGGTATGTAAAAATCTTAAAGCCATGTGTTGGACTGTGCACATAAAATAAATAATTACCCAGATAAATAACAATATAATAATATTATTGTGTTCGTGACAAAACATTCATTCAACGACTTTATTTAAATTGGAGTGCAGTAGGTACTGTTTTGCATTATTTTATTTACAAAAAACGTAACCATCTTGCGATTGAAAGAAATAGGTATGCACTAAAACTTTAAGTGGCCTGAAGATCACATTTCCACACGTACACGGGGTTATTTGATTTTGAATGCACACTTTTTTATACCTGCTACTTTGTATGAACCCCTCAGAGATGACTCATTTATATTTAAAAAAATGACGGCGGAAAGGTAAACATAACTTTACAGGAGGTTAAGTTTTAAAAGAAAAAACCTTCTTTTATTTTATTTTTTTTCAGATTATAAAAAAAATCCCCAAATGAGTGATTAATTGAATAACAAATCGCTGTGCACTACTGGCAATTATCAGTACTGCGAAATATTCAAAAAAAGACAATTTTGTACCAGCTGATATACTCGTAGGTAGGATGTTAGCTAATATTTGGTAACCCAAAAAAAAAATGTCGCAGAATCTACCGACACAGTAGGCCGCTCCTCAATGCAAACATTTTGATTTGGAGCTGAACTAGTGTAGTATGAAGATTCAATAGAATAGGAGACCAGCTTAAACTAGTTTTGTTTTGTGCGGCTTACTGTATATGTATACCTGGCCCTTTTCCCCTTCGAAAAATTCGCAATATTAGAAGATTACTGTACCATCAATAGTTTCCCCATTCCGGTTCCATGAGATCCTAGGTTCCGGTTCTCCTTTAGCTTGACAGGATAAGGTTATGGAGCGCCCCAAGTCTGCGACCACCTCCAGTGGCGTGTCTGCGAAGTCCGATGGTTCTGTAGACATTATTGGAATGATAAAGATTTAATTGATTCCTCTTCCTTAGGAGTTTCAGTGAAGTCGGTTATCGTAAGAACAAGAGTATAAATAATATTCCACTGATGATCGTTTTCATGAACACTAATTGATAGCTTATTTATTATAATTTATTAGCCGTTTGTCTATGTGAGTTATTTAAACATATAATAAAACAGTAACGAAAGAAAAACTGTACATTGAGAATTTTCGAGAAAAAATAAGTGTTTTTTGTTAGAAAAACGTAACTGATGACAAAAAGTGACTTTTTAGAATTTATGTCTGTCTGTGTGTATGGTACGGCTTCACGCCAAAACTACTGGATAGATTGAATTGAAATTCAGCAAAAATGTAATTTGTAAACCAAGGAAGGCTTTAGGCTACATATTATCACGCTGTATGTTATGGGAGGTAAGCAATATTGATTTTAAAAGGTTTTTGTTCGTAATTGAATGCACAAAATGACATGTTATAAGCATATTATGTGACGCAGATGAAGTTGCGCGGGTAAGCTAGTAATAAATGTTTGTAAACGCACCCATAACTACGAAATTCGTAGTGTGGGTCAACGTTACAAAAAAAAAACAAATAATAATAATGCTGTTAATCTATTGAAGAGCTGCAACAGACACACGGGTCGATCTTCAGGTGAAGCCACGCTTGCCGAGGTCAGTCTGTGGATAGGTGACCATCCATTACATACCAAGTTTCGTCCGTGCCTCGAAAAACACTTTAAAATCATTCCAGGAGTAAGCCAATCCCTCTATTTTGGTTTTGGCTGTTTAAATGCACTGTTACTTCTTGTTACAGGCTATTTCATAGCCTAGCAAAGAGAACAGCACGTCACCCACTTGATTGCCAGTGATTTAATACTACCTACCCACTTTGTAACATCTTATAAATGTATAACAATCTGTTTTTTATATAAATAAAGATTATTATTATTAAATAGGGACGATGAGCAGCATACTCACTTTCATAAACTACAACACTTTTTTAGGACAGTTTGAAACGCATCCTTATTACAGTAAAAATGAAGACTGAAATCGCATGCGAACCCAGCAATACTGGTTCTAAAACAGTGGTGTGTATAATATCCAAAGCTTTTTGCCTCTTTCTGTAGTGCCATTCAATAATCGAGTATCTGGTTGTCCTAAGTTAACCTCAAATCTGTTGACCTTCCACTTCGAGTTACAAAAGAACTCTTAAGACATTGCTTGAAATGTATGTTTATCCAACAATACTTCAGTTTTTCTTTACCACACCTCATTATGTTGATACCAACAACGTTTATTATTAACAAATATCGAGATTTTCGTAACAACATGAAATCAGGATGTACGAACAGTCTAGTTAAAGTAACCGATACTTAATTAAAAGGTTTACTTCATATTTAATACTATTGACTAGGCTAAACTCCATGACGGGTTTGCAATAACCCAATACTTTTACACAATTTGCACACCTTTATTGGGAAACATCCGGGGAATAATAGCGCACCAGTGCTAGAGCGTTTGTAAAAACATAACCCTACCTTTTCTGTTGTGCCGTCGGGTATAAATTGACTGGCTAATTCAAGGCCAAAGACAATTATTCATTTTATCACATCAACTCGAAGTGCATTCCGAAACAAAAAAGGATGTGCAGTGCAGACGTGTGAATGAATGGATATCTCAATTTATTGTATGCTTGCTAATTATAATTTAGCGTAGGTATGTGTGTCTGGAACAAAAATGTTGCCATAGATTTCTTGTTTCTAAGTCATAGCAGCAAAAACCAGAGCCATAGCGAAGAACTGCCAAAATTAAGTGTCAGTGGGCACATTGCTCGAATAACGGATGGCCGATGGGGCCGAAAAGTTCAGAGTAGCGACCGCGAACCGGAAGACGTTGCGTTGGAAGCCCTCCCACTAGGTGGACCGATGACCTGGTGAAGGTTGCGGGGATTCGCTGGATGCGAGCGGCACGGAACCGGTCAATGTGGCGACACTTGATCTATATCCAGTAGTGAACGTATTTCGGCTAAAATGATGATGACAATGAAGTGATAGAAATCACTAAAGTACTCCAAAATAAATCATATTATCACTGTTGATAGGTGTGTTTCATATGTGTGAGCAACGGACCACTGATTGAATCGAATTTGCTCGTTCCATTTCGTGGTTGGCTTTGAACAGAATATCAATTTAAACTTTGAAGTCAACAATTATTGGAGCTGTTTCGTGGTATTTAATTAAAATTATCTTGAATTAATTAAAATATAAGCACACTTAATAGCTAAGCACCTCTTGTATATCTTGTTTGTAAGAGGAAACGAAGAGGCACTCTCGAAAATTAATGATAGAGAAAACATTTTAAAAGCTAGCCTTTTGAACGCCATTGACCATAATTATACGTGACAAGCAAGCGTGGGACGCCTGTACGCCAAAGGACACAAATATGTGACAAAATCGTAGGTGAAATAGGCTTGTGTCCTGAAAAAAATCTAATTAAAAACTCCGTCAGTTAGATTATCAAAAAATATTTAACCCGTATTTTTTCTTTTGTTACGTAATCCAAAATTGACGAAGATACGACGCTTTTAAAATTCTCAACACGTCACGCCGTGCTATAATTTTTAGTGCGTTGTGACGTCACGAGACCCCACTCGATTATTGATGCGTTTTATCTTTGTCAATATTCATTGATTTAGAAAAACAAAAAATACGTGTCCATTATTTTCCAATACTCTAACTGGCGGACTAAATAGATTTGCAATTTATTGATGGTAGAAACTAGCCTATTGTGGCTTGGTGTGGAGAACACGCGCGTGTATTTATACTCTGGCGGCCAAAAAGTTACATTGCAAGCAAGACTGAAGAACAGAGATATTGAGAAAATATAACCACTGAGTTCACTGACTGCTAGGCCTTCAGCCATCAACCGGTATAGCAAAAGCTGGGATCTATTAAAATTTCTTTTGACTGTTTAAAGTGCTTGAATTGTTATAAATAATATCCTGTCGAGCATGTTTCGGTCACGGCGGCCAATCTCAACGGCGACTAGGCAATTACGCAGGATATATTTTAGTAAACAAGAATCTTTGCAAGCACAGGTGCAGAACCTGTTCTTTTACTCTCACAGTCTGAGATATCGTCATAGCACTTGCTCATGAGCAACTGCCCCGGGAAGAGATCAGGCACAGTACCAACGGATATAGTTACCTACGTGCTTTTCGATACAAGGCAGTGGCGGTACCACACTTTCCAAACTCGACTGAATAGGGTAGATCTAATTAGCCCGTCAGATAGATTTTCAAAAAATATTGGACACATATTTTTTCTTTTTTTACGTAAACAAAAAATTAAGACGATACAGTGCGTCGAAAACTCGTGTGACGTCACAGTTGAGTACATTTTTTACTCAAATGTGACGTCACAAGCCCCCCTCATGATCTTTGACACGCTTTATCTTCGTCAATTTTTATTAATTTGATGAAACAAAAAACACGTATCCAATATTTTTCGATAATCTAACTGACGGACTAAACAGAATCCCAAATTTGTTTAGTCAGTCATCATCCCTATTATCATACGTATAAGCTAAAGACAACTTACCAATAACACACAAAGACACATTCTTCATCAAATCTCCGGACCTGCACGTGTATACTCCAGTATCCTCCACCAGGGCCCTGGTGATGGTCAGCACCAACGCTGGCGCCCGTCCTCTCATGGACGGCACGAAATGCTCCTGAGAGAAAATCCTACTGCCGGGGATCCGCTTCACCACGTGACCCCTTGGATCTAGCCATTCCACCTGAAAAAAACAAACGATCAAGCTGTTGTCGGGTAAAGCTTTGGCGCATAAGGGAACAATCACGGAGCTAAACGCGAGTTTTATAATGCAAAAAAGCATATGATTCGCTGCCATAAACAAAACCAGAAAAATACATGATATTCTTCAGGATATCTGCTAGTATGATAGTGTTTTTAAAACACTATAACACAATACAACTAATTTCACTCGAGACAAAAAAAAACACGAACTTATGTCTAAAAATTTCTTTTAACGAATAAAAACCATACTAAAATACATGTGATCATTCTGATTTTTTGGCAAATAGTTCTACAAGCAACATATTAGCATTATAGTGTTTTATTTTTTAGTCCAATCAATAGATTTTTTGTAAATAGCAAAATATCACTAATTTCGCAATATTCGGCCCGCAGTGACAACCACTTTGTAGTGCAAGCTGATTAGAACTTTATTCTAACAGTATTTCCGTCAGAACCACCATAAATAGAGTTGCTAATTTAGCTCCTGTAGTTGCCTTAAGAATTTTCTAGAAAGTTTTCTTTTACCGACTGTACACGAGAACCAGTAGCAGGGGCAGTATTGTGAGGGGTTCAATCTTTACCTTTTTAACATTTTTAAATCTTCCAACATGTTTAATGTCAAAGTTTTGAATCCTCAGTTTCGCTATACATTTTTTTTTCTATAACACGATACAAATTACAAAAGGCGTCAGAATCCTGACTTCGCCTGCGTCGGTAATAATTGCAGAGAACAATTAATGCGACTTTTAAATGTACGGCGTAGGTACTTTAATTTAAAAAAATGCTGCAGCGATATACCAAACTGTAAAACATGATTAGAGTGCCAATTAATGCTATAGTTTAACGAGCACTATATCTGCAGTACTTTTCCAGGCAAATTTTTACAACTGTTACTAGTAGCTTGGATTTTAAAACTATAGCAACATGTCCTATCTAAATGATACAGCATGTAAGAGAAAGGTTGAAGACATACTTAAGGGTGTGCTACAGAAAAAATAATCAGCTGCCCAATGATATTCTATTAAACAGATATGTTGTGAGCGCGCTATCGTGAAGTCTCGAAAACGGGACAATTGGCTGGTTTTGCCTTTATTCTGCGTCATTGCGTGAATGTGAGCTGGCGCTGCCCCGCGGCACACTTTTTTCGGTGGTTTTGTAGGTGTATAACACATCTGTTTGTATGGGGCAGCTGATATTTTTTTCTCGATTATCAAATCAAATCATCAAGGCTATCAAGTATGAGTGTCGTGAGATTTGTGCGTTTCGTCCATTCCTTATTGAATTACCTTTTTATCTTACCTTTTGGTTTCTATTGGACGCTTTACAGCTGATGGCTTTGTGACCCCCTACTTTCAGGAATTCGTCGTCACTGGGAGCATCCACGGCCAAAGTGTTTTCCACTGGTTTTAGCCCGTACACTAAACAAACATGAATTAAATTAATCATTTTACTTTTAGCCCTTAGCGGGACCTAGGGCGACGACCTCTTTAATATTAATGGGTGGTGGTCAAAAAAAAAAAGCATTAGGATGATCGCATCTTAGTTTCTTTTCTTCTTTAGAGGCAGAACAGTTGGACATTTTATTCACACAGTTGGAGCAACAAAACATGTAAAAAACCGTTTCACTGAAAAATTAACAGCAGTTTTTTACCCGACTGATGCGACTGCGATGAACGAGGTTAGAGTTTCTTCTACAATAACTTTTAAATATTTACATAACTCCACTCGACACTCCTATTCGACATGGTCACAGTCGGGTAGATACAACTGTGATATCAGTTTGTTACTATTTTTTTAATGAACGAACGAAATTATATAATTACAACTCATACGATACCTGTCCTGTAAAACATGTACACTAAAACGATCACATAAAATAACCACTTCATTTCAAATAATTTCGGATTTTGAATTTGAAAAACGAATGTCAAAATGACACATTAACTTTTTTTTAACCAATGAAAGTCACTCGTGAGTCCTGTTTTTTTTCGTGATGACAGTGGCGCGACCTGAATGAAAGTGCGGCGCTCATGAAGTGCGCATACGCACCAATTAATTAATAGGAACAATTAATTTATTTTAATTACCATCATTCTGTACAATGTCATCAGTGAGGAAGTAACACTTATGTAGTTACCATGGAAAATTAAAAAGGTCACAATACTATGTCAAATATAAATAATTACGTAGCTAGGTAGGTACCTACCTGGCTTCGATAATTTAGTGCGCAAAATTATTTTGACAATTTTAAAACTGTGAAACTTGCCCATTGCTGAATTCGTCTAGCTGAGCAAAATTGATGACAATCATTATCGTCGTGGTTGCAAGTAACAAGTGAGGAGGTAACCATTATAAGATAATAATAATTATGAATTTTGATGCTCAAGATACAGGCTTTGCCTTGGTCAATGTAAAACCTTTTTGTAATATGTTTGGTAATAAATTATTGTACTTTTATAATTACGTTGCAAGTCTTAAAATGGTCACAAAGTGACAATTTCAGAACATTAACTGCATCTGTGATCATTTTAAGTATTTTTTACGTCATTATTCTGCTAATGGTGATCATGGCACACTATACCGGCAACTCACCGTTGGAACCGCTCTAACCCAGCAATTAACTTGCCATTCAAATTAGAGCATTAAATTGTGTGCGTATAATATATTTCATAATGACTATATGAAAAAGCTTACAGCGAGCAGTCAGCGCGCATGCTGCAGCTACCATACAACTCGACTCCCGGGCGACTCTGCGAGCTTACATTTCGCTGACGACGCGTATAGTTAGCGCGCTGGCGGCTAGACGTAGCCTAAATTCGAGGCAAAATTCGCTGCAGCTGTGCTGGTACGGTGCCGGTATAGTGTGCCAGGCGGCCATTTTAGACCCCCTGATGTTGATAGAGAGGTACGAACCTGTTTATATAAGTTGCTGTCGATCGCTTATACGTATTTCTTGTTCTTGCTAATCCGTTAACGTTTCCAATAATTACTCATTTATTATTCGGAGCTATTAAATATTGCTAGGATTAAATATTTTAGAAAAGGATGGTTCCGAACCAAGGTAAGGAGGTCCCAGCGCACATGTTGCATCCATGTCAATTATTTCACTTTGACATCGCCTTTATTTCATAACAGTAAGGGCATTTCACGGTTTTCAAGTCTTACCACTGATGTGCGGTTGATTCTACCTATGTAAGTATTACTATATGTCAAAAACCACATGGTAGGTATGTTATGGTGGCACTAGGCATACAAAGTGGACTCTATCGCAATAGGCATAAAAAATATTTTGTTTTATCTTTAATAACGAGAATATTTATTTTCAACTGAAGTGCCAGCATTAGTCTAGAACAATCTTTGCGCCTGCGTCGGTTAACGACTCCGTGTCATCATAAATGTGACACACTTTAGCGAATAACACAATGTTAGTGCGCTAGTATGCAAATACTAAACTTGTTTACTAAATAAATCGATATTATTATTTTAGCATCGCAGAATCATGTTCTAGAAGCTGTTCTAGTTTATTATATGAGTTTCAAAGTTGGTCCCTCTTTTTTTTTATGCCTTTAATTGACATTTTAATTTGATGGTATTCAAATTAAAATTATTTTAACATAAAAGCGTTTTGAACTTTGTTGAAAATGTTAAATCTATACTTCTATACTAATATTATAAAGATGTAACATTTGTTTGTAAGTTAGTAAGTTTGTATGTAGGGGGTAAACTCCAGAAGTAATAAACCAATTTTAAAAATTGTTTCACTGGTAGAAAGCTACATTATTCGTGAGTACTTTAGGCTATATATTATTCCCGTACTCCCACGGGAACGGGAACTACGCGGGTGAAACCGCGGGACGTCAGCTAGTGTAAGATAAAATGTGTTGCAAAATAAAGCTGCTAGATTTCTAGGCAGTTTAGTAATGTTACACTAATGTGCCTGTGAGGCCAATTTTAGGTTGCTTTTCCACCAGAGATGTGTATGCTACGTTGTTATGGATGCGTTTGATATCCACCAATCATATTCATTGGTGTACATATAGCTTAGCACTGGTTGAAACGGATTCAACTAAGATATGTTTTTATATGCAAGGATGCGTGCTATGGATGGTCGTGAGTGGTGTGCAGAGCAGAGTACGGTCGAACAAGCTATTTAGTTTACAGTTTAACTAACAAATTACATTATAAAATGTGAACTAAATAGCTTGTTCGACCGTACCTTCCCGCTTCCCTACTATCGATACATCGCATAGCTCAAGCTGCGCATCTTCCTCGCGCAGCTACTTTGCGGCGGCGCATCTTCAGAGCACATCTTACTCGCACCGCTACATAGCTTAGTATCAGTGGAAACGGTCACATAGTTTCACAGCTTAGCTATAACATCCTCGAAGCATAGCTGCATAGCACATCTCTGGTGGAAAGAAGCGTGCTATGGATGGTCGCGAGTGGTGGAGCTATGTGCAGAGCAGAGCAGACCCGCTTCCCTACTATCGATACATCGCAAAGCTCGAGCTGCGCATCTTCCTCGCGCAGCTACTTTGCGGCGGCGCATCTTCAGAGCACATCTTACTCGCACCGCTACATAGCTTAGTATCAGTAGAAACGGTCACATAGTTTCACAGCTTAGCTATAACAATATCCTCGAAGCATAGCTGCATAGCACATCTCTGGTGGAAGGAAGCGTGCTATGGATGGTCGCGAGTGGTGGAGCTATGTGCAGAGCAGAGCAGACCCGCTTCCCTACTATCGATACATCGCAAAGCTCGAGCTGCGCATCTTCCTCGCGCAGATACTTTGCGGCGACGCATCTTCATAGCACATCTTACTCGCACCGCTACATAGCTTAGTATCAGTGGAAACGGTCACATAGTTTCACAGAGCTATTACATCCTCGCAACTTAGCTGCATAGCACATTTCTGGTGGAAAAGCAGCCTTATAATCTGCCACACGCATCGCCCCCTCTGACGTCTGTAATAGAATGAATAAATATAGTTTTGAATCCAATTATAGTATGACCACTTAAAAGTATGCAGTTCGAGGTGGCTTTACTTGAAAAGAAAATATTCATCAATAAGTCAAACTTGGTACATTTATTTGAGTTCTGTGGGTTTCCGCCTGCACAGATAAATAGGTTAAAGTGTAACTGATGACCTAGTTCAATTGACACGGTGCAATGCAATAAATAAAGCATTTTTTACTGTATTATTGTATTACTGTATTATTGTTTTACTGTATTATTGCATTACTGTATTATTGTATTTATTTACTGTATTACTTTATTTTTTATTGCAAACATTTTTGATTCTCCTATCTCATTAATTCTCTTATACACACATCAACACGGTCTAGGGATATTTTTAAAAAAGCGAATTACTATCAATGTGTTAATTATTTATATGACATGTATATATTTAAAAGATACGTTATTTAATATTCTACCATTTTTTAATAATGGATTAAAATTTCAGGATTTTATGGAAAAAAAATGATGCATAGACGGAAACCGTATATGAATGAACTTTTAATTTGTGAGTAAAAACTGAAAAAAATAGAAAAATCATTTAATTTGTGTTTATAAACTTGAAGTTAGTAGTCTGAGAAAGCGCCCATGATGTTCATAACACATCGGCAACGATTCGGCATGCTCAGAACAAGGTTGTCAATGTCTTGCTGCGGAATATTGTCCCATGTCCTTCTGAGGTGCGCAAAAAGTTGATCTTCTGTAGCCAGATTTTCAGGAACTTCCTTCAGAGCTCTTCTTTGCAGCATATCCCACGCATGCTCAATGGGATTTAGATCTGGCGATTGAGCAGGTCAGTCTAAGGCCCTAACATTATGTGTATGTAACCAAACTGCTACCATTCTCGCCGTGTGTGCCCGGGCATTGTCGTGCATGAGCAGGAAATCTTGCCCCATTTGTGTTCTGTGGGGCAAGATTACGGGCCCCAGCACCTGTTGGACGTATCGTTCTGCCGTCATATTGCCCCGCACCCAAACGAGATCCGTCCGTCCTCCAAGACGAATTCCTGCCCAAACCATAATTGTTCCTCCTTGGTATGGGTGAACTTCCTGAGGGTTCTGGAGACGGCTCTATCGTTCAGGAACTCGCCAAACACGCGTCCTTCGTGAATCTGGATGGAAGCCGAACCTGGATTCATCCGTGAACAGCACATTGGACCATTGGTCACGGCCCCAGTCCACGTGGTTCCGAACCCATTCTAATCGTCGTCCACGATTGCCTCTCCGTAAAGGTGGGACCCGGAGTGGTCTACGAGAGCGTAGATTGCTTTCATGCAGTCGCCTTCTTACAGTTTGGTCACTCACAAGCACTTGGTGTTCCACTCGCAGCCTTTGGACCAATTGAGTCGCCGTTGCATTTGGTTGTGCTCGCGCAGTAATTTGCAAAAATCGGTCTTGTCTGGGGGTAGTGATGCGACTTGGCCCCCGGTGCCTCTCCGCTACTTCACCTGTGGCACGAAAGCGTGTCCTCAATCTTGAAATTACATTTTGATGGGTCCCTATGGCCTCAGCAACATTACGCTGAACAGATCCAGCTTCCAGCATTCCCACAGCTCGTAACATCTCCGCCCTCGTCAAATGTCGGCGTTGCATGGCTACAATACCTCAATTTTAACTTTATCTTTCGTTTAAACATGAAAAAAAACTGTAACTAAACGTAATTCGTATTGTTTTCTAAATTTCGCACAAATGGAAATTCCCTCTCCTATACATCAAGACATTTTTATGCCACCGAAACAAAAGAATTTTCAAAAATTTCAATTTGGAATTAGTCTGAGATAAATTACAAACAAATCGGTGTATAAAAGATTCCAATGCGGCCAGTACTTTTCGAGTTATTTAATTGAGTATGAAATATCCCTAGACCGTGTTGATGTGTGTATATTCGAATCGATGGTGAAACACGCCAATCGCGTCATAAGTGGCGATTTTGAAGTCCTACAAGCTGCAGGTGTGTGGGGCACTTTGGACATTCCAACACAACTGGTCCGTGGTTTCATCAAGAGCAACTCAATGGCACAAAAAACAAGAAATACTTTTTTTAGATTTAATGTTCTGCATATCAATCGCTCCGATTTAAATACTGGTATTCAGCTGCATCCGCCGTTAGACTGGAAACCAACCCCAACATAGTTGGAAAAAGACAAGGTAGATATGATGTTCTACATATCTTATCCTACTTGATTAATAAGTAAATAAGCAGTGATAGCCTAGTGGTGTGACCGTCGGACTGCCCAGTCATAGGTCTCGAGTTCGAACCCAAGGTACGCACCTCTGATTTTTCAGATTCATGTGTACAGTATTGATTAATTATCACTTGCTTCGGTGAAGGAAAAATCATCGTGAGGAAACCAGCATGCCTGAGAGGTATTTCTCGACGGCATGTTAAGCCAAGTCAGAAGCCCATGAGCGGCTTAAAAACTCTGACACCAGGTTAGGCACTAACCACACGATATAGAAAGAAAGAAGAAAGAAAAGAATAAGTAAATGTTCCATGTTTCATCATCAGAAAAATATAGAACGCTAATACTAAGATGACGTCATAATGTAACCATGAGCCAAATAGTAATACATATTCTAAAAACAGAAATAAACCACTATCGCTCACACACCGCTGATAAAATAAAATGATTCACACCATCGTCAACAATCACGCGTTTTTATCAGAATTATCCACAGGAATTATCAAACGTTTTCAATGATCTTCGACATTCCCTGAATAACAATGAAGTGGCGTGACGTAGGTACAGTTGGCAAAACAGCTAACTTTCAAACCTGCTTTTAATCCTTGTCACCTGCACTCGACCCGTTCAGTACGAAATTATACTTTCCTTAACAAGGCGCAGGATCTTGAAGGATATCTGCAAAAAATAACCATTAACACTTATGTTTGAAAATTTCAATTTGTGTGGATGGTCGTGGTATGGGCATGTGATGCGAGGGGATGAGGAAAATGTAGTGAGGAAAGTTTTGAGTATGAATGTGGATGGGTATTATTAGTGGTGGAAGACCAAAGAAACGATGGATGGACTGTGTTAAGCACGATATGGCAAGAAGTATCTGATGAGATGACGAAAACTAGAGAAGAATGGAAGAAGAAGACATGCTGCGCCGACCCCAAATAAATTGGATAAGGCAAAATAATGATGATTGTTCTTTAGCATAATTACGTAAAGCTAGATATCTTTAGCATTTTGTGATGACTATGAAACTTGAATTATTATTTTGTGATTGTTAAAAAATTACGTTAATTACTAAGTACAAGTTAGTTAGTTATAAGTTCCAATTACGTTTGATTATTATAACTACTGTTGTTATTATAAATGTTCGGCTGCACCTAATTTTTATTGTTCGTTTAAGTTGACTGTAATGTGTTTCCACTGGACTATCGATGCAAACAATCATGACTCGCACGCTTAATAATAAACCGGAATAAGACAAAACTTCACTTTTTTGGGAAATCGCGGTCAAAGTTTTGAGTCTCTACCTTGTTGACAAAATTTTGATGGTTTTCACGTGTTTATGGTGTTATTTTTATTTTCTTGGTCTTAAATTGTAGAGAGATGTATAGCGAATATAACTGACATAATAGTTTAATTATATTATTTATATCAAATGAATAAATGAAGTTTATTTTCTACAGTATCGACTTATGTCAGTTTAGTATAAAAAATAATGATCAATTTTACTTTTTTTTTTAAATCCCTTAAGAACCCCTAAAACATTCTAAAAACTAAATCAATAAAAAAATGACACTGACTGACTCACTGACTGACTCACTGACATAATTGTTCTCCCAGATGGTGGATGGGGAGGTGGGTATATTTTGACAGATTCGTAAACAAGTAACTCCCGCGAGTTTGGGAAAAGTGCTAAACCTCCCCTTTTCACCCTCCTTCCTCCCCCTCCCTATCGTATCTCGGAAACAAAGAGACTTGGAACATTTTTTTTTCGTATTCGTATAGAGGAGGCTCTGAAAAGTAAAAACCAGTTTTCAAAATTGACCCCTTTTTCCCCCTTCTCCCCCCTTTAGGCGGATCTCGGAAGTTGAGAGACTTGGAACATTTTTTTTTTTCAGATTCGTAAGAAGGGGCTTAGAGTTAGTCAAAATCATTTTTCAAAACTCCCCATTCTCCCCCCCTTCACCCCTCCCCCCATCGTATCTCGGCAACTAGGACATTTTTACTATAAATTATTATTGAGGGGCGTTGAAATTTGTACACCCTTTCCGCCCCTCCCCAACCTCCTCTAAAATTGAAAGGGTTGTAACTTCGTAACGGTTACAGATAGCCATTGGGTGTTTGAACAAACATGTTCGGTGGTGGTAGGTCCTGAGTGGAGCGAACCTGCGAGACCGAGTGGAGCGAAGAGGGGAGGTGGCGAGCGAAGCGAGCCGGCGACCTCCGCAGCGTAACGAAGGTTGAGTGGGTGAAGCGTAACTCAACTTTTAACGATTCTAATGATTTCTTATTTTTAGGGTTCCGTACCCAAAGGGTAAAAACGGAACCCTATTACTAAAACTTCGCTGTCTGTCCGTCTGTCTGTCACCAGGCTGTATCTCATGAACCGTGACAGCTAGACAGTTGAAATTTTCACAGATGATGTATTTCTGTTGCCGCTATAACAACAAATACTAAATATAGTCAATGGTACGGAACCCTTCGTGTGCGAGTCCGACTCGCACTTGGCCGTTTTTTTTATTTTTTTATTGATTTAGTTTTTAGAATGTGTTAGGGGTTCTTAAGGGTTTTCATACTGATTTAGGGGTAGTTGTAACGGATTTTCCAATTATTTTAAGGATTCCTATGGATTCTCAAAATTTTATGATGGTAAGGATACTTCTCAAGAACACGACAACACGCGAGCTGCGCGCAGCTCGCGCACCCTCGCAAATACTAGTTGTTGATATAATTTTTTACTTTGGACGCTCTTAATGTGCACGTCTTTCTACATCATTCTCACATAAATATGTATAATCTCAACATGATTGATGTAACCAAGATTTTGTAACAATATTTTGATTTAAAAGAGGTTTCATGAAGTTTCTTGCCCGTTCTTCTCCATAGAAGTCTAGGCCAGGGAATGGGCGACTACAGTACTTTTTCAAGTTATGTCTTGTGAATGGGACTGTAGCTTTGTTTTTTTTTTGTATCTTTGACATTCAAAAGTGCCGTAATGGTCTAATTTAAATAAATGCTTTGAGTTTGAGTTTGAGCTGAAATCGGCTAGATGGCATCATCAATCATTGAGCTAGCGTTTTCACCGTTGCAGATGATGGAAATTATGCCATAAGACATTACCTTTCCCATTTCCATTCCGCGTGATTAACAATCTCGTAATATCTTAAACTCAGGTCATGGCCCATTTATATTTGCCGAATTTTTTCGAAATCCATTGAGCAGTCAAAGCGAGAATTCATCTAATGAGTGACACATAGCACCGATGATTTCATATCATTTGAAGGCCCGCGGTGATTGGAATAATAAACGTGATAAGACTTGCCCTTTATCAGACGGGATGAAGGGAGGTGATTCAACCATAAAAATACATATTGATGACAATATTAAATTAAGGTCAACTCACAATCATGAGCAATGCACGCGATCAGTTTAGCCTCAATTCAACTTCAACACAACTCAATCCTCCTCCTTGTTTTAGAAGTCGGTTAAAAATGAGCAGCGCAGATTGTGATCGACGTCCAACTTCATTTGTACTACCCTATCACATGAATTTGAATTTTTCAAGATGCTCATAGCTAAATAATAACAGCCGCAATTTTCGATCCGTTGGTCTCGGCTGTCATTTGTAGATCTTTGACAGACGTTACTGTTACTGGTAGTCAGTGACCCGAAAGTCTGACTCCCTGTCTTACCCAATACTAACTGGGTTGTGGAGGTCAGATAGGCAGTCGCTTCATGTAAAATACATCCAGCATGCATGCATCAGCATGCAGCATGTATTCAGCTGCATCCGGTTGGGAAGCCATCCCCAACATAGTTGGGAAAAGGCTAGGCAGATGATGATGACATGAACTTGACTTTTAACTATTTGATTCTGTATAAAAAGGAACATTCCGAAGCGTATCGGAAGTGGAGCGTCGCGTCGGTCGGATAATGAAACAATGTCATTTTAGGGTGACCATCAAATATTATATGGTAACACAGGTACTGTATTTGGGTACTTACAGTCGTTGCGTGGTCACGTGTATTCCCGTTGACCCCACCGCCCGTGACCCCGCTGGCCCCACGGGCCACGTGGCGGCCCCCGACGCCCGGGGCGTCTCCCGCGGCGGCCGGGACGTGAGGTTCTCTCCCTCTCACGTTCCGGCACCTGCTTCTCTAGCATTACTGCTTCGCAAAAAGAGGTGACGGCGTCCCATTCTGTCTCGCTACGGACCATGGCTTGAACCAGGGCTGGATGCGGCAGGCCGCCGCAACCGCGGGGCGCACCTCCACCATGTGCTCCACCGTGTCCTCCGGTCGATCCTCGACCTATCACGAACCTTCAAGCTAAACCTATGAGTGGCAGATACGACGTTCGAATTTGCGACGGTACTATGGGCTGTCCATCATGTGGAGATGAAACAAAAAATGTGTTTTTTTTTTCTAAAAGTGCATTATTTCAGTACCTAGTTCCTACTTGCTGCACTTAGCTATGATGAGTATGCATGCCAAATATTTAAATTTCTAAAATGACACATTAAAAACAGCATGTCCGGAGAATTCAGATAAGATGGTTACCTTCCCCGATATTATAATTAACCGTAATAACAGACAGCGATAAATTCGTCACTAAACTTTTTGACACAAAACATAATTAGTCTGTTAAATAAACATCATTCTACAACAATTTATTATTTAATACAATATTATGGAACTGTTATCCGGATGGGCAAATAAAGATAATATAATTCAAAGAAACTGCACGGCCTAATTCGGATTACTGTATCCGTTGTGATATCCTGCTTAGTTACTGCTTACTTATTAAAATAAATAAATAAATATCGCTGGACATTACACACAGGGATATCTAGTGCCACACTAAGCAACGAGGCTTGTGTCGTGGACACCACATAGTTGATATATACTAAACGATTTAAAAAACGAACGTACGTACACGAACGTCACGAACGTTGATATTAAAAACGAGTCGTTCAGCAACTCGTCCCAAATGGTCCCAAATGGGCCATAGGCTTGTGCCTATGGCCCATTTGGGACGAGTTGATGAAAATCAAAATAAATAATATTTTCGTTGTGCAACTCGTCCCACGGTTCTTTTTGTGTGGAACTTTAAACTTTATCAACGTTAGGTACAGTTAGGACGACAAGATTATAACAATATTTTTAAAGAATATGTAATTCAAACAAATTTATAAGTTTCCTTAGAAAAAGTACTAGGCATAACGGGCATACTCAACTTGCCTATTTCCCATGGGAGGTCTCCAGAAACCACAGAACGTCTCCAGCTCCGATTCATATGAAAGAACATCATTTTAAAAGACGTAGGGTAGGTATAGCTGGTGTCGCAGCAGGCCACGAAGGAGATGAAGGGACGATCGTCATCTTCCCTGCTTAGCATGGGTCGAGGGCCATGACCACCGTAGAAACGAAAGAGAATCGACAAATCTTTTGTTCATCTGTCATTGAATCGACAAATTGATAGATGAACAAAAGATTCTGGACAGGTTCCGACAGAACTGGAAAGAAGACGCGCGTTTCGCGAGAAATGGAAAGAGTGCCCAGAAGTGAAGAAAAAAAAAGTTTTAGCATCCATATTAAAATTGATACAGCTGCTGCGGCCTCACCAGGTAGAGGTGAAATCTAGATTGATAAATTTACAAAAAAAATGGCATCTGATGTCGCTCTAGAAAGCTAAATCAGCCGAGGCCAAGACTTATTCATTTTATTTATAAACATTAGTTCCCGACCGATAAACAATCACATTGAAACCGTAGTTTTCCAGGAAACATCATTTAATTACTGGAATAAAACTATTTCATAATAAACTTTTATCAATGTATTTTTAACAAATGACAATAATCTTAACTCATCGCTTCCGCTCATCGCTACACGGAACCAGTTTAAAAATAAGAGATTATGGTGCACTTGATAATTTTATCCTTTTTGTATGTGTCACACATTTTTTTCAAATCGGGTAGTTCAATGCCATGAAAAATAATCATAATCAACTAACCAAAATTTAAACTATTTATTTTCACTTCAGCGCCTAGAACTACAAAAATATACATATAAAACATACATACACATAAAAAAGTTGATGTTACGTTCATCACCCCTGTAATTCCCGAGGGGTTGGGCAGAGGTATTATTATGTATTTACTAATTAAGGAAATCGTTTCATAGTAGACTCAATATTTTAATTATTCTAAGTCGCTGTGACAACCAGATGACAATGACAATGTAAAAAGAAATATATGAGAGAATGAATGAAGTTGAAGCAAAGAGGCCACATATACAGGGTGGAATTTTGTAATGCCACCTGGAGGGAAAGTACTCTTAATACCGGAGTTAGCAAATTTTACTCAAAGGAAACATTCCTTCATTTTTAAAAAGAAATTAATCTGCATTCAAAGATTTTGAAATATCGCGTGCCACACTCGGGAATCGAACCGTCTAAATTCCAAAAAAATAACACCCTGCACTTTTATGGCACCAATCGATAGGGTAAATCATAAGGATCAAATCCCTCTAACATTGCGTAACGAAAAAAAAAAAAATATGCATATTCCCTATTGAAGAGAATAAGATTGCAGAAGAAGATTGCAATTTGCATGTGTTTGGTTGTGCAAATTGCAATATTCCTATGTAAATAGTTCTTCGTCATTTTAATTAATTAATGTCGTCAAAAGAGAATTGTTTACTATGTTCGTAATTGGATGGACCTTTGACTAAAAGTGCTTTATCTTATCCCATTGAATTTATAAGTTAAGATTTCATAGTTTCCCTTTCATTTAATTTATCGTATTTGTTAGAGGGATTTGATCCTTATGATTTACCCTATCAATTGGTGCCATAAAAGTACAGGGTGTTATTTTTTTGGAATTTAGACGGTTCGATTCCCGAGTGTGGCACGCGAATTTTCAAAATCTTTGAATGCAGATTAATTTCTTTAAAAAAATGAAGGAATGTTTCCTTTGAGTAAAATTTGCTATCTCCGGTATTAAGAGTACTTTCCCTCCAGGTGGCATTACAAAATTCCACCCTGTATAACACCTCCGTCCCAAATCGTCTAGTTGTTAAGTTCCGAAGGGCGTTCGGTGTTACTGTTCTTCTCTTGGTATTAATGTACCCAGCATTTGATCAACATGTCTTTTGCAAATCTGACCAGAATCACACTCTATTTGATAGTGCAATTGGCCTAATATCCTTAAAACGGTTCCGAATTCCCATTTAATTTGGTCGTTTGTGTAGCTGCGTATTTGCACTCTCTGCTCAACAGTAAACGAGCGTACCCTTGCCTCATCAGTCGGCGGACGTGTTTCGTCCCTCGTCCTCGCCTTGAAATGAACACTTAGGGTGTTTATTATATCCCTGCCAAACATGAGCTCATATGGGCTTTTATTTGTATTGCTGCTCGGTGTCCTCCGTAGGCGTTCCTTAATACCCAGCAGTTTGTCTTGTAGAGAGCCTGGCTCAGCCCTGATGCTATGTATTGCCTTTTTAATTGTTTGTACGTATCGCTCTGCCTGTCCGTTCGTGGCCGGATGGTATGGGGCTGTGGTTTTGTGAACAACCCCGCTTTCTCTGAGGAATGATTCAAATTCATTTGAAACAAATTGTCGACCGTTGTCTGATACTAAAGTAAGCGGAAATCTAAATGTCACGAAAAGTTCTTTAAGTTGGCGGATACACCATGAGCTTGTGGTTGTTTTCGTTTCTACAATTTCCACCCATTTTGTAAAAGCATCCACTATTATAAATAAGGAATAACCCTTAATCGGCCCAGCAAAATCGATATGGATCCTTTGCCATGGCCCTGATGGTGAGTCCCAATGATGTAGTACTGCGCATGGAGGTTGATTTTGCTTTAATCGACATTCTCGACAACTTTTAACTATGTCTTCTGTCTTGATCCAAATTTCTCCAGAATACGTATCCACGCGCCAGTAATTTCATTTTTACTATTCCAAGATGTCCTGCGTGTAGTTCTTCTAAATTTGCTGTCTCAAGGTTGCCGGAATCATTACTCGTGTTCCTTTTATAATGCAACCGTCTTGTAAGGTCAATTCGTTGTCATTGTAGCCGTATCTTCTCACTGAGGTACCATTTTTTAAAGCTTCCAATAAACGGTTGTATTCATCATCGCGTTGGGTATTTTCGGCAATTTTTATACGGTCGACGGCAATTGTGTTCATTTGATTTAATTGAAATGCGCAATGTACGTCAATTAGGTTATTTGCTACTGTATCCACCGGAAATCTTGATAGATAATCTGCATTGCTATGATCATCTGATGTTCTGTATTCAATAGTGTAGTCAAAACCAGATAGAAAATGTGCATAGTGAAAGAGCCTCATTGTGCTCATCGCCGGTAAAGTTTTGTGTGGATTGAAAATAGTAGTTAACGGTTTATGGTATGTAATAAGTATGAATTTTCTTCCGTAGCAGTAGTGAAAAAATTTCTTTAATCCCCAGAACAGGGACGTCGCTTCTTTGTCTATCTGACTGTATTTTTTTTCACTACTCGTCAATGAACGTGATGCAAAAGCAATAGGCCGATCCGATCCGTCCGATAACCGATGCGATAGAACTGCTCCAAGTCCAAAAGGTGAAGCATCTGTAGCGAGAACCAAGGGTTTTTCTGGGTGACTTTATAATCCGCGCATAAGCGTATACTGCCATTTGGTTTGATAATAGGAACCACTGGTGTTCCCCACTCAGAGCTGTCAACCTTTGTAATTACTCCTTGTTCGCAGAGTCGCACAATTTCATCATCAACTTTATTTTTAAGAGCATAAGGTATACGTCTTGGCTTAACAAAAATTGGTGACACTTCTTCCTTTAGGGACAAATGAGCTTTGTAATCAGGTATGCACCCAAGGGAGCCATCAAATACCTTTGAGTATTCAGAGAGTAGCCTATCCAGTTTTGGATGTTCTTTAGTATTAACTGCGTTTATATTTGCCAGATTCAAATTGATTGCTCGTATCCATGCTCGACCGAAGAAAGGGTCAACATCTTGTATGATAATGTATAATTTTCCCTCAAGTGTTTGGTCTTTGTATTTACACGTAACGTAGGCTACTCCAAGGGGTGCGAAGATTTCTCCTGTATCATTGTGATACTAGTTTTATAAAATTTGCATCCAGTGTTCAATGTTTTAAAATCTTTATAAGATATAGATGACAGAGCAGCTCCTGTATCTACTTCCATTTTCAGTTTCGAGTCATTGATGCGTACATTTATCATAAATTTGTCTGTGTTGTTAGATCGAATTAAATTCATATCCCAAGGGGTGGTGTTATCGACAGTATCTGAAGAGTTGTCCGTGTCCTGCTCCTCCAGGTTCTCAGGCTCCAGTTGGTTGTTCCTAGGTGTTGATTGTAAGCAAACACGAGCAAGGTGACCTACTCGTTTGCACTTGCTGCAAGTATCCTTGATGCTGCGACATTTGCTAGCTAGATGTTCCTTGCTTCCACATCGAAAGCATTTCCCTCGTAAGTCCTTAATCGTTAAAGGTTTATTCTCTGGCCGTTGATTGCGGTGTTTGGGGTCAGCTTGAACAGTTTTCATATGTAGAAGACCTTGGTTTGAAGAGTGAGCTGGTGACATATAGCTGCCGTCAGATTTTGCTAGTTCAATCGTGGTTATTGCTTTATTTAGCAAGTCAGAAAAATCGGTCACCATTGTTTCCTGTAATATTTTGATTCGAATATCGGTGTCATTTAATCCTCTTATAAATTGTAAGGTAAGAAAATTATCACAGATCGACTTTTTACAGTTCTTGCACGTGAACTCACAATCTTGAGCTAAATGTTTCAAGTCTGAGGAGTATGACATGATTGTCTCATCAAAGGCTTGAAGTCGCGAAATAAATTTATGTTGACGAGCCCAAATGCTCGGTTTTGGATCTATATAATGTTGTAATATTTGAACCAAGCTGCCGAATTCCAGTTCACAAGGATCGTTTGGTGCGCACAAGTCGTAAGCTTTCTGGTGTAATTCTGGTGGCAATAAACTAAGCAGCGTGAGGGTCTGGATTTGTGAATTGTGACAATTATTTAGCTTCATGTAGGTTTTTAATCGCTGAACAAAATTATTGAAACTTTCTCTTTCCTGTAACGGTTGGAAATTAATTCTTGGTGTCGTATCCGGCGTGCTAACACGTGAAGCCGTGACGTAAGTCGTCGGTGTGTTCGGTGATGTAGGGCGTAAGCCATGCAGCTTTAACTTTAATTGTAAAATGTACTCTTCTGTAGAATGCCGTTGTTCAATTTCAGCTTCCGCATCATGTGTTTGTAATAATTCAATTTCATTTTGTACTTTTTCAAATTTTTGTTCATAATTTGTAAGACTTGTCAAACGTGAACTTACTTCGTAATCCGAAGGATTTTGTAGTTTTGCAAGTGTATGTTCAAACTTGGTCAGCTGGCCGCGTATATTTGCGCGCAGGCGAGTAAGTCGCGCCAGTTCTGCCTCCATCGTCGCCAATATTATGTATTTACTAATTAAGGAAATCATTTCATAGTAGACTCAATATTTTAATTATTCTAAGTCGCTGTGAAAACCAGATGACAATGACAATGTAAAAAGAAATATATGAGAGAATGAATGAAGTTGAAGCAAAGAGGCCACATATATAACAGGTATCTTATATAATACCCATATTTCGCATTTTTGGTTGAAGACATCATACAATGGCAGGCAGGCTTACACTGCAAGCAACCGAGCAAAAATACAGAACACGGATTGGTACTGCGAAATTCCAAGTGGAAAAAACGTGTCACTCTCACAGTAAATACAAATCTAACGACACCTCTAAAGCTAAAATCCATCGAGCCGTTCAGGCCACAGGACGTGCCAAACAATTATACATACATACATACTCTCGAAAAACATAACCCTCCTTCTGGCGCAGTCGGGTAAAAAATAAATACCAACTTAAATCTCAAAAAGTAAATATTCTTTCTTCTTATATTTATCCTTGACCCGAGCTTAATGCAAATGTTTTTTTATCAATGCTCATGGCATATACGTTATGTAACCAATATAGCTCGTCATTGTGAGATCAGAGCTGATCTCGCTGTTCAAAACAAGATTCGTAAATATGTAGGTGATAGGCAGTGTTATCAATTTTGCAATTAATTTATACCAAAAGTAAATAGAATAGAATAAAATAGAATAGAATACTCTTTATTATGTACACCATAAAAATTACAGATACAAATGTAGAACATTTTACAAGGGGTGACACAATGGGCGGTCTTATCGCTAAATGCGATCTTTTAAAGACAACCTTCAAATAATTCATACATTCATTTTTTTTTTATTCCTTTTTACGAGTTTTTTTTTTTAATAATTAAAGGTTCAATCCTACTAGGCTCGGATGGAAGCCAAGCTGTGTTGGGACAATTTTTGGCAAAGGTGGGAAATCTTTGGCAAAAGTGGGAAAACTTTGCCATTGCCATTGATTGTGTATTGTTGTGAGTAGTGCCATAACATTAAATAAATGAATAATAAATGCACACGTATATAAATCATACTTATAAGTATCACGTGTATAATAAGTTGCGCAATATATTGGCGAGTTTTTCTGCAATCTATCATAAACCGGTCTCTCAGAATATTGATATTGAGTCATCGTTTATATAAATAGGTAAAATTGATAATGACCTGGATTTTATGCAATCGTAACTTAAAAATAAAGAATGTTTCAAAATTGGTAAAAAAAAACACATAATACTCATGTACTTATGTAAAAATCCTGTGTAGGTATGAATGTGTTAATTTTAGTCATCTCCTTGTCGTGTCGATGTTTCTTCCATGTTACACGGTTCGGGCCCAGTAGGTGGCCACGTTCATTGCAGCGGCTGAGGCGCTATTCAGATTGTCAAGAGTGCAGATAAACGGAACACTCCAGCAGATGGGGTATAATTTGATCCGGAGCGCCACACTCGCTTTTATTCACAATTTGTATGTAGGTAGGTATACGAATACCAATAAGTACTTAGATTTACGGTGAAGGAAAACTTGAGGAAAGCAGCGCTGAGTATGTAAGCCGCTAGACACTTGGTAAGTCGGACAGCCAAATAAAAATAGATTTTATCACCCGGCCTGTGTTGAATCCTGTCAAATCAGGCCCTGTTCAACAATAGTAGGTACATTGTTACCCTAGGGTTGAAAGTAACTTATTTAGTGCCAAATAGTTTGAGGGACTAAATAAGTCTTTAACCCGAGCTAAACAGTGTGCTTTTCATTACGAATACAAGGAAAGTAAACATAAAACATGAATCAACTCAAAAAACAAATGAGGGTCGGATTGCCGCTTTCCCACCTATTTTGCTTTTTTTTTCTGTGGCCGGCCAGCTATTCAGCCATTACCTATTTTTCATTTTCTCGGTCGGTTAATGTTGACATGGTTCAATAAAAAAATTAACAATTTGTTTTTATAATTTCACAGCTGTCAGTTGAAAACAATTCTCCCTAGGGGTCGGGGGGCTTTCGGGACCAAGACCGCGGATTCCCCTTAAATATTTTTGAGTGGTATCTGAAAAGTATTACTTAATTTATTACTTTCAACCCTCTCCTCAGGCAACTTCAGACCTACTTTCCGAGTATAAGTAATGAAAAGATATTTTCAATACACGTCCTCGAAAACTGGTCCTTAACGCACTACGATTAGGTACAACATGCAATGTATTTCACACGCGTGCAATTTTTTCCACTTTCCCGCACGTGTGCGGGAATGAAAATTGCCACAGATAACTATACCTATACTTAGTCCAAATTGGTGCAATGCCTATAGTCAGAGGTGAATGTGTTTTTTTTTTAATTTTTGCAAAGCACTACGCGTCTTTACGGCATAAATATTTTTTGAATATTCAAATTGTGTTTATAAACAAATAGAATATCATAGATAAACATGATTATTTAAAACTAACAGTTACTTTTACTGTTTTACTTGTTGTACTGCGTGGGAAGAGTCTCAAGATGCCATAGGAATTTTTTGTGACCTCTCCAAAGCGTTTGATTGCGTAAATCACGACACATTACTTTTGAAACTTGAGCATTACGGACTGGGTAAACTTGCACTTAGTTTGGTAAAATCTTATTTGAATGATAGACAACAACATGTTCAAATAAATGGTGTTTATTCACAGGGGTTAAAAGTAAAAATGGGGGTTCCACAAGGCTCAATATTGGGTCCTTTCCTCTTTCTAGTATATATAAATGATCTACCCTATTTACTGAAAAACCAACCTCAAAATATGGTGTTATTTGCTGATGACACTTCCCTAATTTTTAAGATAAATAGGCGGGCCCAAAATCTAGATGACGTGAATAATGCCCTACTTCAGGTCCAAAATTGGTTCACAGCAAACAATTTGGTATTAAATGAAAAAAAAACCAAATGCATAAGATTTGCTTTACCGAATGTTAAAAGTAGTGATTGTGATATAATTTTGAATAAAGAGAAACTTGAATTCGTAGATAAAACGGTTTTCCTGGGGATTACGCTTGATTCAAGGCTACAATGGGGTTCTCATTTGACATCTCTTGCGGGGCGGCTAAGTTCAGCAGCCTTTGCCATTAGAAAAATCCGTCAGTATACTGATGTAGATACCGCTAGACTGGTTTATTTTAGTTACTTTCATAGTATAATGTCTTATGGCATTTTGCTGTGGGGACGGGCTGCTGATATTGAGTCTATATTTATTCTGCAGAAAAGAGCCATCAGAGCCATATATAATCTTCGTAGGCGCGATTCTCTAAGGGAACTGTTTAAGGATATTGGCATTATGACGGTACATTGTCAATACATCTACGAAAACATAATGTACGTCAGAAAAAATCTGCACCTTTTTGGTAAAAGGGGTGACAGACATAATTACAGTACTAGAAATAGGGACCAACTAGTTCAGCCAGGTTTCAGACTCGCTAAAGTAGACTCATCTTTCATGGGGTACTGTTTGAGATGCTATAATAAAATTCCACAAAGTATTCTTGAACTGAATGAGACGAAATTTAAAACATGCATTAAACGCACACTATGTAAGCAAGCATATTACAAGTTGAGCGATTATATCGATGATAAAAATGCTTGGCTCAATGCTGGTCCTGCTCCACATGGACAGGGGCGCATAAATTGATAGCATTAAATTGTATTGTTGGAGCTGCTGAAGATTGTACAACTATCTTTGCATTGTATAGAATCAATCTCTTTAGTATTATATAAATGCATAGCCCATATTGTGTGAGTACTATGTACTAGAAAGCTATCATTCACTGGAAACCTACGTCTTTTTTTGACTTGAATGTGCCCTGGCGGTTTGGAGTATGTCATGCTCACTCTATTGTCTCGCTGATGGTGGCGCATGTGTCGGATCATTTAGTTCCCTTCAAAATGGTTGAGTTGAATGGTGCTGATCCATGCGTCATGTCCGTGAACGGGCGCTGTCAGTTGTGACTGGTCATCTCTTGGTTGCCATGGCTTATTTGAATGAATTATTTTGAATTGTATTTTTTTTTTGTTTGTGTTTTTTTGCTGTGGACACTTTTACCGTGCACATCTTGCTACATTGTTCTCACATAATATACCATCTCAACGTGAATGATGTAACCAAGATTTTGTAACAATATTCTGTTTTAAAAGAGTGTCCATGGAGTTTCTTGCCCATTCTTCTCCATAGAGATCTACGCTAGGGAATGGGCAACTACAGTACTTTCACAGTTTTTATGTCTTGTGACTGGGACTGTAGCTACATTTAATTTTCATCTTTGTTTCGACAATTCAAAAGTGCCTGTAACTGGCTTACTTGAAATAAATGCTTTGATTTTGATTTTGATTTTTGATTTTTTATATACAAATTAACATTTATTTGTGTTCTGAATTCAAAAATATAAAATAAATCATTTTTTTATATTAGGCTGTTTAACGGCTTCATATCATTGCCTCTCCTTCAACCTGGCGAAAATAAAGCGCGAAAAAAAAAAAAAGTAAATTAGAATCATAGTTTCATAGTTCGTGACAAAAATATTTTTCGTTATTTTATTTTATTTCTTCAAAAGTGTATTGAAAAACGTCGTTTGATACACGTGGACATTTGTTATTGCAATTCTCGGCTCAAAAACACCGTCGCCTACGGCTCGGGTGTTATAATTCCGCCTCAAATGCAATAACAAACTTTCTCCACTTGTATCAAAATGTACTATTCCTTCATCTATATGAATAGAAAGCAGACTTGCATTGCAAAAATGTGTTTCAACATATTACCATTTCTGCTGAAATCATTGCAATTATGTGTGCCAAAATTACGTAACTTGCCAATGGCCTTTTAAATCCTTGATACTTTTACTCTCTAATCTCATCATCTGCCTAGCCTTTTCCCAACTATGTTGGGGTCGGCTTCCAGTCTAACCGAATGCAGCTGAATACCAGTATTTTACATGGAACAACTGCCTATCTGACCTCCACAACCCAGTTAGTAATACGATAGTTACTCCTTGGTAAGAGACTGATTGTCAGACTTGCGAGCCACTCACTGACTACCTGTAACGACTGTCAAAGATCTACAAATGACAGCCGGGCCCAACGGCTTAAAATGTAATGGGTGGTCAAGGCAAGCGGGGCTTAACCTGAAGATTTATCGGAGCATCATCATCATCATCATTATCAGCCTATTAATGTTCCCACTGCTGGGACACAGGCCTCCTCTCTATGAGAGGGAATGGGCTATAATCCACCACGCGGGCCCAGTGCGGATTGGTAGATGTCACATGTCTTGTCACGATGTTTGTGATGAAATAAATTACACAAAGTAATGCGCCTAGATAGATAGATAGATAGATAGATTTATTTATTTTTCTTTTTAAAAAATCCTTAAGGCGCTACCGAGCAAACGATACGTAATTCCAAAATAATTGCATTCGCTTGATCCCTTACTGCATCGTTATTACTTATCCTTCAGTTATGCAATTAATATGTAAGATATTTAAGGATTCACTCAATACATCATACGCTTTAGAAACACGATTACTTTTAGTTTCCTCGATAGAAAAAAAATCCAAAGTAATCTCTAAAAAACAAAATAAACCCTAAGTACGGCGTAAATACTTCACGGAAGATCATCAGATTTTGAATAATAACAAAACTATATGTTTTCTATAACGTATACGTTTTACATTTTCGAAATGTGTCTTTGTTTGAATATTATGAAGGAAATACCTAAATTAGCGTGCGTGCCGCCCGTTCTAACCAGAGCCGCCACGCTTCCCCCCTATCCGCTTTAGTCCTGCTTCGGCTGTTGGACGGGGAGCTTGTGTCGCTTGTTGATTTTTGCGGCGCGCCATAGAAATATAATTTATTAAATTTCGACTTTCGGACCGCGATCGTAACAACAACAACGTGACGACTGTACTATTTTTGCAATAAATACATTGCTCTTTGACCACTACGTAAGTTTGTCGCTAAGTCACTGGACAAGCAATGTAAAAATCACAAAACGATACTTCATTAGGCGGATACTTCGCGTAGTACAGCCGCTTCTTCTTGCGACTAGTTAGGGATGTGCGTGTGGAGATCCACTGACGTAGGCTGTCGACAATATCGACTGACGAATGAAATATTGCTATTTTAGTCGATTTTTTAATTTGTCAACCGTTTTAACCCGGTTGGAATATCGATTTGTAATAATGTTTTTACGTATTTTGATTATTTTACAGCATAGTAGAGAATCGCGTAACCAACTTTCGTAAAGTAAGTTAATTAAATTTGAGGTTAAATCGGTGGAGTGTTTTTGGCTTTGAATTATCGTATATTATGCCTTATCCTCGTGCTACTAACTACTGTTTCAATAGGCCATGACAGCCTAAACCAGCGGTCGGCAACCTTTTGGCAGGCAAGGGCCACAAGGTGGCAAAATAAACTAAAGGCGGGCAGCACTTGTGATATTAACTCTAGAAGCCCAATATACCTACGTATCATATCCCATAGAAAAAATGAAAAGCGCTTGTTGAGGTTGCACTTATCGCGGGCTCGAACTCACTGTTGCGCGTGCCCAAAAAGCACGCTGTCTCACCTGGCATCGTGCCCGACAGAATGAGCTCAGTGAGATGCAAGATAATTCATAGTAAAAGGTGCCTAAAAAATACGAAAAGAACTTTGAAAAATCGAGTTTTATGAAAAAAACCAGGGCATAAATCAAGTACAAATCAAATTGATTGAATTCTTCGATAATTGTGCTTTGTCAGTACCGACTTGTTTTGGAAATTTGACACATCTTTTATTACTAATTTACGCCCAAAGTTGCGTTAAAATTGGCAATAAAAAGTAAAACGAATCTTTGGTAGCTCGTAACTCTTTAAGGCGAATGCTTCAGGGTAGCCCGCGAAATTCAAATTTTCTTACGTTTTTTGCAATTTGCAGGCCAGTGCTAGGTTGTATGTTGATTAAAATATTATTCGCGGTTGTAAGACGTATGTAGATACAGAATTATATTCATCAAAATCATCAATACAAAAAAAGTTCATAAAGGTGGAAAAATTACTTTTCCAAGGTCAAAATCATTCTTGCACCTTTATGAACTTGGAGGGTTGTATTGATGATTTTGATGATTATAATTCTGTAACTACATACGTCTTACAGTCGCAAACAAACAATTTTAATCAACATACAACCTAGCACTGGCCTGCGAATTGCAAAAAAAGTAAGAAAATTTAAAATTTCGCGGGTTACCCTGGAGCATCAGCCTTAATGGCTTTTTATTTTACTATTCTGTTTCCTGTTGTGCTGTTCTGTGTTGTGTGTGTGTAAAATTATTATTGAGACAAAACGATATCATGTATAACTTTGGAGTTTGTATGTACAGTGTCCAACAGTGGAGTAATTCCCTCCCGAAATTTCTATGGAAAAAATATAGACTACCTTAAGGCTGGATTCACACTATACGGTCGATTGTGGTTTGTTCATGCATTTATTTTATTTTGATAATTATAACTTATTTACAAAACTTTTACGGGCCGCAAGTGAGACGGCGGCGGGTTGCCGACCGCTGGCTTAAACCAACGTAACCGGATATTTTATTGTTTTAATTTACTTATTAATATATTTTTTAGCTACATATTGTTTATTTTTATTATAATATTATATTCCGGACATTATTTTTTATTTAATTATTTTCAGGATCCCAAAAAAATAATTGTACAATAATAAATGGAAGATTCGATATCTTTCCGATTTAGTCAATCACTAGCGTACAGTGCTTTTGCGGGTGTGCCTTACGCACACATACGTGGAGCACATAGAATACCTAAAATCTATTAGCGCCAGAAGCTCGGCCCGCTCTTAACACTAATCACAATGCCCCACAAAACTGCTTACGCAGTTTAACTGTGAGATCGTCGAGTCTCTCATAATAAACTTAATATCAGGTACATCTATAACCTATATATACTTAACATGTACACTCACATAGAATCTAACAAGTATTTTTTTTAAGTTTACGCGCAAATTTTACTTTATTACCTTCTTGTCTGATCCTATCCGGGTTCGAACCCACGACTTACTGTTCGTAAGTCGGGGCCGCCACCACTGGGCCACCGCAGCTCTCTTTATCGGAGCGGCCGTTATTATTTGACCACGAGCTCCTAGTGGTTACATAATGACGTTTTACTCTCTAATCTATGAAAACTAATCTCAATATAATAGCAAAAGCAGCATGTTTCATCATTTCAACGCATTGTTTGTTGTTTGTATAACAGGCATGACGACAGTATCAAAACATTGCAAATCTATTATAGTCCGTTAGAGAACTTATTGGAAAATAACGGACACGTATTTTTTTTGTTTCTGTAAATCAAAATAAAGATAAAACGCATTAAAACTCGGGAGTGGCTTGTGACGTCAAAACGCACTAAAATTATACCACGGAGTGGCGTATTGAGAATTTTAATAGCGTCGTATCTTTGTCAATATTTGTTTACGTAACAAAAGGAAAAATACGGGTCAAATATTTTTTGACAATCTAACTGACGGATTAATTTGATTTTTTCAGTCGACAAGCCTAATAAGTGGGTCTTAATGTAAGCTACACTACTGCTCTGGGAAACACTAACCGACGTGTTTTTAGCTTACGTTCACACCGTGTAAAATTAAATTATTATCCTTAGCACGATATCACAGCCTATCTTCCTCATACGGGTTTCCTTAAATCCAAAGTAATCGAGGCACAAGGAAATAAAAACTTAACTTTTAAAGTCTCGCGGAAAATAAGAGGTAGTCGAGACACGGGTTTAGTTAGGTATTAAAAATAATTATGTTTCGCGACCGTACCAAATACAACTTTACTGTGAACGAATTACTTTTTCATGAAATTGTCATTTAATAGGACTAAATGAACTTTGAGGGTTGTATTGATGAGAACCTCAAGTCTCGGCCGCCGCGGGAGACGCCCCGGGCGTCGGCACCGTAGGCGCGGGCCTGTGGACGGAGAGCTATGGGCTACCTAACTCGCTGTCCGTCCGTCTCATGACGACAGGCCTCGGCCGTGTCGACGGCGCGTTCGTGTTCCACGCGCGCCTCAAAAAGAGTCAGCAAAAAGGAAGGGGTCCGTAAGGACCGATGCCTGCCTGGTTGCGGGACTGTTCGAAAGAGATACCGTGGCCCTGGAACACAATGGGCGATTAAGGAACATGGATGGGTTTTAGTCAGTAAAAATCTGGCACTCCCTCCTGCTCCGCCCAGAGCTTGAGGAGTCATTTGATGATTTGCCATCCGAAAAAAAACAAATAAAAAACCGGCCAAGTGCGAGTCGGACTCGCGCACGAAGGGTTCCGTACCATTATTTTAAAAAAATAGACAAAACTGCAAAAAAATCACGTTTGTTGTATGGGAGCCCCCCTTAAATATTGATTTAATTCTGTTTTTAGTATTTGTTGTTATAGCGGCAACAGAAATACATCATCTGTGAAAATTTCAACTGTCTAGCTGTCACGGTTCATGAGATACAGCCTGGTGACAGACAGACGGACAGACGGACAGACAGACGGACAGACAGCGAAGTCTTAGTAATAGGGTTCCGTTTTTACCCTTTGGGTACGGAACCCTAAAAAGGGTTGTATTGATGATTTTAATGGCTATAATTCTGCAAATACATCCTACATGTTACGTTAGCGAATCGTATTTTGTTCAACATACAGCCTGACACTGACCTGCAAATTCCAGAAAACTTGTATTTGAAAAAAAAATATTGCCGAGGCCCATCATCCTTTTTTTTTTTTTTTTTTTTTTTTTTCGGATGGGAAATCATCAAATAACCCCTCCCGCTCTGGGCGGAGCAGGAGGGAGTGTCAGACTTTTACTGACTAAAACCCATCCATGTTCCTTCATCGCCCTTTGTGTTCCGGGGCCACGGTATCTCTTTCGAATAGTCCCGCAACCCCGGCAGGCATCGGTCCTTACGGACCCCTTCCTTTTTGCTGACTCTCTTTGAGGCGCGCGTGGAACACGAACGCGCCGTCGACACGGCCTGTCGTCATGAGACGGACGGACGGCGAGCTAGCCCATAGCTCACCGTCCAGGCGCATCATCCTTAGCTGTAAAATTCATAAAGCTGGCTATTTAAAAGTATTTCAAATGGCACAATCCATGGAAAACCCGTGTATCGATGCAAGAATCAATCGTCATAACATAATTATTATGCATTCTACCACAAATCGGTAGGTATACCTAAGTCACTACGCCCATATCAGTTATGTCTGCCATTGGTGATTAACGTGAATACAAGTAGTTTTCCCAGGAAAATTATTGAGTTTAATGCGTGAACAATATGTGCACTTTGCAATCATTATGCTGTCAACTTTAATCTATTATTGACTGTCTGGTATTAAAAACAGAATGAGAGGTTTTCCTTTTGAGGTTTTAAAAAAAACTTAGTTTCCAAGAACTCTATAGATGGCGTTGAACTTACTATGCCAAAGCCAAAACGCTTGAAAAAATAAACATTGTGTCACGTCACATACTCTCGTTGACTGACACTTTCATTTGCTTAAGACTGCGTAGAGCAAAATAATACGAAACGGCCGCCACGGTTAAAGGGATATCATCAATACTATTACCCTAGTTACCATAAAAAATATGTTTTGAGCACCACAATGAATGTGTTAACAATTCTTCGTTGGCAAAAATTATAATTATTGTCTAGTTTAAATAACAAAATTACGTAAAGATGGACAAAAATCTTAAAATAGCATGATCGTATTTAGTTGATTTTTGATAGTAAACCGTTGAATTTTTTCACAAACTTTAATTCATATCAATCTTTAATAATCGTACTACAATTTGTCGTTTTAACATTTTCTAAAATATCGCTTGGTTATTTTAGACATTATTTTGTTTAAAATTGAGCCGCTGCGCGCCCTGTTTTGAATCATACGCAACGTACACCGGTCGAAAGTTCAGTCGTCCACGAGAGTTTTTTTTTTTTTTTTTGTTTTTGGCAACTCGTACAACATTACTGCCAGCATCCAGTCTTGAGATATACACGTGAAAAAAATTAGAAAGAAAGGAAAATCAAAGCAAAAGTATAGGAGGATTGGGACTCAGGATAGGTAAAAATAAATATTAGAGAAAAAGAAAAAAAAAAAAAAAACCTAAGGGAGAGCAGGGTTTTCAGTGTCACGGAGTACTTGAAATGTTAGGAAACAAACATCATAGCATGCATAGATATCATAGTTTTAGATTATTTAGTGTTATGAAATGGGATAACAATTTTAGGATAGAATGGTTTTTGTTAGCTGCATGCAAAAGCGTTGGAATATTTAGCGGAACCACGAGAGTTCGGAGAGTGGTCACGTCTCATCGGGGAGCGACACACCGCTAACGATACTTCGCGATCTATTGTGTACTTATACCTTGCCAAACGCAAACACAAACGGTTGAATAAGGTAAGTCATATTTTTTGTTTTTTTGAGTTGATAATGACTTTGTGCATATCTAATATTTACTGTTTATTTATTTTTTTTACTTTTCAATACATTTTTTTTTTATAAGCATAAGCATAAGGAAAGATATTATAAGAAGAAAGTTGGCGCTAATTTCCGAAAAAAAAACTGTCCTATTTTTTTGTTATATTATTTCCTTTTACCCAACGTAATGGCGGATGTAATCTTTTCTTAAATTTTTTCTCAAACATTCGATATGGGTATCATGTAATAGGTTTTTGGGGGTGGCGATTGCAAATCTGATATTAATTTTAAAATCCAAGATGGCGGATGCTAGTTTTTGTCAAACATTCGATATGGGTATCGTGTAATAGGTTTTTGGGGGTGGCGATTGCAAATCTGACATTAATTTTAAAATCCAAAATGACGGATGCTAGTTTTTGTCAAACATTCGATATGGGTATCGTGTAATAGGTTTTTGGGGGTGGTGATTGCAAATCTGACATTAATTTTAAAATCCAAGATGGCGGATGCAAGTTTTTCTCAATCATTCGATTTGGGTATCGTGTAATAAGTTTTTGGGGGTGGCGATTGCAAATCTGACATTAGTTTTAAAATCCAAGATGGCGGGTGCTAGTTTTTGTCAAACATTCGATATGGGTATCGGTAATAGGTTTTTAGGGGTGGCGATTGCAAATCTGACATTAATTTTAAAATCCAAGATGGCGGATGCTAGTTTTTGTCAAACATTCGATATGGGTATCGTGTAATAGGTTTTTGGGGGTGGCGATTGCAAATCTGACATTAATTTTAAAATCCAAGATGGCGGATGCTAGTTTTTGTCAAACATTCGATATGGGTATCGTGTAATAGGTTTTTCGGGGTAGCGATTGCAAATCTGACATTAGTTTTAAAATCCATGATTTCAGTTGCTAGTTTTTCTCAAACATTCGATATGGGTATCGTGTAATAGGTTTTTAGGGTGTAATTACTCCACGACGATGGAACAATATTTTTCTTAAAATTGCGAATTTGCTTTACTTATTGAAAACTTTGGTCATTACAAGATATAATTATGTATATTTTTTTTTGTAGATCCATTACTGATGATCCAAAACGAAAATTAGAACCTAAAGATGTAACAAAACGCTAAAAAAAAGTGTCATAAATCACATGAACATATTCTTCCATTATGCACCAAAATTCGTAAGTTCAAGTTCAGTCTTCAGTCCGAGATGCAAATGTGCATTTTTTTTTTGTATAACGTATAGTAAATCTTTGTGGTTGGAAATAACTATTATGTTTTTTAAATGAGATTGATATTACCATTCTTGTGTCTTTTAAAGTTTCTTTTTATTGTATTCTCACACAAATTTTGGTCAGCTGATGACAAATTTGGAAAAACAATAATATTTTTTTGGGAAATTAATGCCTTTGAGTTCTCTGGAGATTTATTATTTACATGGGCTGTAGCAATTTTTATAATAAGACCACACCTTTCCGTTACAACCTGTATAATAAATATACCACGTTTATCTGCGCTTTTTGTATGTTTTTGAAAATTGTAAAACAAGCAAGGTATTACATTAGGTAATTATAGATTTTTATTACAAACTGGTTTTATTATAACAACCTACCCATATATTACCAACTTACTCACCTAGCCAACCTACTTACGCTGTGTAGTTCCAGGGCGTATACTCCACAACGCCAAAATTTCATCGCAATCGATTAATAGTAAGGGAACGGATTGTGTATTACTATAGTACAAAGAAATACAAATTTTATACATATAATACAGATTATAGACATATATAGTGTTACCAGCGGTTTCACCCGATATTACTCGAAAATTATCCCACGGGAAAACCGGGATAAAAAGTAGTTTTCGTAACAAACATTCATCCAAACAAACTTTCACGTTTATACCTAATATTAGTAGGATTAGTTTTATTAATCGGATTTATGTACCCACACAGAACCGTCTAAATAAACAGTATTCGTCTTTTCAAGTCACTCGATACACTAAATTTTTTTAAAACCCTAAGTTACACTCAGTCACTCAAATTGTAAAAATCCTGAGTTATCAACTTCTGCCATGCAACTCAAGCGGGCACCGAGCGAACTTGTCATTGTGTGCGTGACGACGCACACGACTAGCGTGCCGCAGTAAATACCTATTATCCGCGCGCCGTGTTCGCTCGGCGCAGTCTTAACCTTCCGAGTATAACCAACATTTCTCGCGCTTTGTTAAAATCAGTTTTTTTTAGGTTCCGTTCCTTGCATTATCATACTTACTCCTAGCGCCATCTATCCAGCGACTAGGGAAAAGCTAAAAAGAAAATCCCTCATTAATAAACATCTGTTTACCACACGTAGTTTGAGTTTCTATTCCTATTTGATCAGCTTATTGCCCTGAGAAGAAAAAAGGCCATATAGTTCGGTTCAAACTTAATGGCGGCTCGGAAGTTAGCTGCAAGTGACGGTCTGCGTTTTATACAGACAAAACAATGCGTCATCTGCGCCCCGTTGATACCTAAAATTGTTGTCTGCGCAGTTTTACATTAGATGTTCCGAGTTAAAAGTTTAAATCGTTATTCCTGCGCAGACCATCACTCGCAGCTAACACAAACTATAACACTGTAAACTCTTGTATCTTGTACTGTGTGTTGTTGTCTTGTCTTGTATTGTGTCTTGTACTATTGGAATTAGTGTACTTACTGAGAAAAAAAAATATGTATGTACAAAAACAATATTATTATCTTCTGGAAACAAACAATAAGTATTTTTTTTTTGTATTTTATTGGAATATTTTAATAAAAATGTATTAAATGCGAATGAAGATAAATAAAGGAGAATAAATAGAATAAAATAATCACTTTGTTTTATATTACTAACAAATGAAACTAGGACACCACAATAAAATGTTAAACCATTGCAGTTTTGCTTGTAACAGCTGCATTGTATAGTTAGAAAAACATTACTATAATAATTATTGTTTGTTTGCAATATTGATGCGCATTTTCACTGCCACTAGAAAATACCTAAGCGGTTGCCTAGATAAAATCACACGTTGGATTTTGAACGCCCAGCTCAGCCCTGAGAGTCTAAATTCCAACCCTGCAATCTTTTAGGCATTCATTTAGGAACCACTTAGTACTTAGTGAAAACGGGCATCAACGTAATAGGCCAATAGGTATCAACTAGTTTTATCTTATGTGCACTATGTCCCGGACGCATGATAAATTGTTTTTTTTTTTCAAAGATAGTGTACATAATGTTTACATAATATTGAGAATGTAGGTAATATAGTAGGTATTGCGTATCATTTATAATAGCTATATATTATTATATGCAAGCATTGCTTATCGTTTTGGTAATTAGTAGTATGCATATTTAAGTGCCGAATAGCAAGACTTAACTAATTTAAGTTCATCATCATCATCATTTCAGCCGAAAGTCGTCCACTGTTGGACATAGGCCTCCCCCAAAAGAGGGTTTTTGCCATAATCGCCACGCTTGGCAGGCGGGTTGGCGATCGCAGTGCGGTTGTTACAAAGCACAGAGAACGCTGCTGGCCCATTCTCTGGTAAGTCCCTTAGTCGCCACTTACGACACCCACGGGAAGATAATGGGATGGTGCTATTCTTTACGCCCGACACCATACAGAACCAGAACAGAACAGAACAGAATCTCCAAATAATGAGTAAGTATTATTATACATTGGAGAAATTTTAAAGTTTGCTTGTGCTTTGTACCGATTCCATTTTGACCGCGCGCTTACTAGGGGGCGCTAGGGTAATGTTTGCACACGGGCACTACATGGGCTAGAGACGGCTCTGGTACTTATTGTCATTTTCTTCGGTAACTTGTGCTTCATTTTCCTTTATATCATCACCTTGGGTTCCAATCTCATCATACTGCAAGTTTTATTTATCAAACGGGTTTACGTTTTGTTCATTTTTCTTCCCATCATCACCTTTGGTTTCTATCTCATAGTCCTACACGCTTTTTTTTACAGAATGAGCCTGCTCTTGTTTTTCCTCTTCTCTATGGTACCATGAATTCAGTACCTACATCATTCGAAACTAGACATTTTGAAATACACACACATTGCAATTTTTCGTTTGTTTTAAAAAAAAAATTGCAGTTCAATGTTTTCACCACGGTCCCGGATTCCCCCTAAATATTTTTGAGTGGTATATTGGGAAAAGGCTAGGCAGATGATGATGATTCATGATCTGCCTAGCCTTTTCCCAACTACTTATGTTGGGGTCGGCTTCCAGTCTAACCGGATGAAGCTGAATACCAGTATTTTAAATGGAGCGACTGCCTATCTGACCTCCACAAGCCAGTTAGTACTGTGTAATACGATACTCCTTGGTAAGATTCGTTGTCAGACTTTTTGGGCCACTGACTACCTGTAACGACTGTCAAAGATCTACAAATGACAGCCGGGACCAACAGCTTAACGACCTTTCCGAAGCACGGAGGAAACATATTGGTACAAACACATAAAGTAAAAAATATAAAAGTAGATCAGTGTATCAACTGGGTGTTACACATCTATGTCGTGTTTCATCCACATTCGATGCGTGCTATAAAAAGTCTGAGAATGAGATCTTTAGGTTTCTCCCAGATTCGCTGTTTGATTGGGAAATAAAAATACATTCTACGTATGTTTGCACACTGATATAACCAGACTGCAGAGTTTTTTTTAATGCGCTTATTTTTTGCATTTAATCGCCCTTTTCCTGAAGAAGCCGAGCTAATAGAAAAAAAAGTGAGAAACCGCGGAACACAGCTAGTATATTTTCATAAGTAACAAAGTTTGTGAAGATTAACGTCATACGTCTTAGAAGCAGGTTTTGTTTGTATTTAACTTGTAATTGAAGATTCAATACGGAAATATCTCGGCGTTAAAAATAATCGGTTTAACATTTTTTTGTCATTACATCAATCGGCTTATTTATTTACTTTTCATGTTACGACTGTTAAAATAATAAGACCTACAGCAACGTAATTATACAAGAAAGCTCAATACTAGACCGTAGACGTAAGCATGTTAAGGCCCTTCTAACCCTAAAATTAGCAACTCTATTTGTGGTGGTTCAAACTTCGTTTGAAATTCTGTTAGAATAAAGTTCTAATTAGCTTTCACTACAAAGCGGTTGTTACGTCAGTCACTGCGGCCGAATAGTGCGAAATGACTGGTGGTGGGTAAATTCACCAATTTATAAGACGATTTTTTATATAAATATTATTTAGATTTATACGATAATTTATATTATTTAGAGAAATGGGGTTTATTTATTAGTGGACTGTATGGAGGATTCTGATTATCGCCTTGGGGAATCAAAATGACACGAACAGGCGACAATATATTAAAAGGAGATGGAAAATTGTCGCTCACCTACCTTATTCTGGACCACGTGGCGGCTTCGATGGCGCGGCCGGTAGGATGAAGATGCCGGCGATTGATGGAAACTGGTTGTGAGTGTCTTCTGGTGCACCAGGTCGCGGATGGCCCCGGGGCGCTGTTCGTATCACGATTCCGGCGGAGAGCGGTTTGACCTGCAGGCTAGCGTATACGCAGCGCGGTCGTGTTGCGAACGTTTAGCTGTCTTTTCGTGGAGTGTCGCTCCGATCCATTTTGGATAGGCGAGCGCAAAGGGGAGGGAAAGGGATGGACATATATCGTCGCCTGTTCCTACGATTTACGTCATAAGAGAGAATCAGTTGATGAGTAGAAAAGCTACGAGATGGCGTCACCAACTGGTTTTTAGCGATTTACAAAAAAAATATTGATTGGACTAAAAAAATAAAACACATAAGACCTGCTTTATAGTTAGTTCAGTTAGTATGCAAAGTTTCATGATCTAACTTGAAGTACTTTTTGAATTCCAGCGGTTTTATTGTTCGATTTGGAGGTAACTTTGGAATTTTTTTTTTCGAGAAAAGTTTGTGAAATTGTGTTTTCGTCACACATAGTTCCTCAACTTTACCATATATTTATTTCAAAATTAATGCTGCAGTGTTTTAGGCGTAACGGAGGACCATGCTAAGCCATTTGAGGGAGTATAGGGCCTTAAGCATGAGATCCTGGGTTCGATTCCCAGGTCGGGCAGTGTTGATGGTTTAATTTCTCAGTGGCAGCAGGGCGTCTGGATTTGTGCCCAGTTAAAGGCCATACTCACTCTGTATTACATGGGACTTAACCATAATTGGTGAAATATGGATGAAATAAGAATATTTCTATCCAAACTTTATTTTGGCTCGATCTAACGTAAAGCTGCGCAGAACACTATTTTAGGTATCAGCGAAGCGCAGGTGATGCATCGACTTGACTGTTTAATGCGCAGACCATCATTCGTTGCTAACTTCCGAGCCGCCATAAAGTTTGAACAGAACTATACTAAATTATGTAGGTATAGTAAATCTGTTCAATCAATATAATGCTGGTGTGCGTAAAGTCAACTGGTGTATTACTTCGCCTCACGTCTCACAATAAGTCAACAAACACGCGTGTGTGTAGCTAATCTTCGCTAAGATTGGCCGCCGTGATTGAAAACGGTTAGGACTATTTTGTAGGCAAATAATATTAAGCATAAATTTCACGTTGTTGCTAACTGGTCTTGTGGCATAGGTGTATAAGCAATGGGCTGGTAAAACAAATGTCGTAGGATCGAATCCCGCCACCGTCATTGACTTTTTGCATTTTTAAAAACTTTTGTTGTCATTTTGTTGAATTTTTATTTTTCTATTTTAACTGATAATAAGAAAAAAATATGGAAGTGAAAATTAAACAATTTGTAATAAGAAATCAACAATATTTATTGCCTAGGTTTTTATAATAATTATAATTACAAATTATAAAGTTTTGTGCATGACAAATATTCTAAGTCGGACAGGAAATAACGTTATTTTTCATATTCAAGAGAGTAATTTAATTATAGTGATATGAATAAACATGTTAGTAAGAAAGATATTAAGATACAGGTATCCTAAATTGTTATCTCACTAACAATAACATCACTCACATAAAACAAATTACCCCTTGATATTTTTATTAATAGCCGATTGGTGCGCCTTTACTATCGGTATACAACGCGCACACTTGGTAGCATCAGGTTATGTAAAACGTTCAAGTAACCTTCACTGGTATTGCGACCCCCTACCTGCACTAATTCACCAGGACCCATTGATGACATTCATCCCCAAAATCCCAAAGTAAAGCAGCCACTAGACCTGCATGGAAGAAATTTTTTTTTTTATAGCGTTCACCATCTTATCGCCACAATATTTTGCGACCGTCTCTGTCCGACTTAAAACATTTTTCATCGCTAAATATAACAACATTATTGCACCAATCGAAATCCAAATATTCTCTTGCGAAGCGTACCCGGTTTTGTCTGTGAATATCTGACAATAATATTTTCTTGGCTGGCCTACGGCATTTCACACCAGCTGCACGCAAGTGGTTCCGTACAGTTTGTAATTTCACGTCATGTTTAGTCGCCGTTAAACGAGTAGTGAAGAAGGGCTCAGCGATATGCGTTGTGTATGCTATGGATTAGCCTTCGGTCCCGGTTGGCAAGGATCAATGCTTCCCGAATCTGCATATCGATGGACCCACAATTGCACAGTCCTGTGAACAATAATAAAATATTTTTACAAAAAACAACAATCAATAACATGTGGATTATATAAACATTATTATTAATCTTCTAAACATATTAATAACATTTTGTTACTTACCGATATCTTTAAACGCCTCGCAATTTCACTAATTGAAACGTTTTGCTCACGCAAAATAATAATCTCAGCTCTTAAAAGTGTAGTTAAGTGATTCATAATGATTAACAAATAAAAGCACTGCTCAAAACACGCAGGGTATAATGTCTAAAAACGTAACGTAAGCCCGATAGTCAATAACATTATGACGATGAACTTAAACTACTAACTTACACATGATTTGTCATTTTTAGAGGGTAGACCTCAAATAAATTCTAACTCAAATATAAAGAAGACTTGCCAATATTTAAGCAATGAATTGAACAAACAAATGTAAAACGTTTCATTAAAAAAAACAAAAACACCGATGTGTTGGCAGTCGGATTTGAACTTACGGCGCTAGGCGCTGGTGGCGTAAGATACTATTTACCGCATGCTCGACCATTGCGCCACGGAGAAGATTGATAAGTTGGCTAAAGGAGACAGTTTTTTTTAGGCCCTCTTCGATGTTGCGGATATTCATATTACTTACACCAAAAAAAGTAACCATTTTATTCTAATAATAAACGAAAGATTACATAGAAACGAAACCGGAATCTTAAAATCATAACAAATAAGTTGTTTTATGATATTTTTTTGCAAGTCAAATCATTCCTGTTGTGGTCAATGCCATTTGACGGAAGATACTTACGTAAATAGGGGCGTTTTTTCCGTTTACAAAAAAAAGTACGGTATCCATTGGTACTAATATCTGCTTTAATTAAAATATAATATAATATAAAAAGAAATAATATTAAACTGTGAGCTTTCTAATGCTATTTTAGAGGTTTCCGCTAAAATCTTTTAGATGGTATAGAAAATCATCATGGCACGGAACGTTGTAAATTCGTCTTTTTGGTGGTTGACTGACAACTTCATTTGACATTTGACGTGTTATTGTTATTGTTAGATTCACGTTTTCATTTTCGAATTTCTCATAATTCCGGTTAGACATGGCTTAGCTAATATTACCACTGTAATCTAGAAATTGTAAGGAAGAAATCTATATACGTTTAATTAATATCTGTATGTCTGTTACAATTTTATGTGGGTGGCCTGTTCTCCAAACATAAAAAATTGTCTCCTTTATGCTTCATATTCCATGCAACATCAAGTGACAAGAAATTGCAAGTGTGTGGGTGGACAACGGGTTATTGTAAAGCGCAAACACTAATAAATATATAAACACTAATATAATTAGTGTGCCCTGCAAACCGAACTAGTTTGCAGTGTGTACTTAGTTTTGCAGTTTGCAGGCCAGTGTAGTTGGGAAAGGGCTAGGCAGATGATGATGATGATACTTATTTTAATATTATACTTGTTGAATAATTCGAGCAATAATCGTCACGATAAAAATAAAAAAAAATTAACAAGATTGTAACCTGTCCGGTCCATACGTTTTTTTGCATAGAGTCGGAAAATTTTGTGGTATTTTCCTAAATTAGACAATGGGTGTTCATTCAATTGAATTTAGACGATGTCTTGTTAATCCTGGGTATTACAGTTACGCTGTTGTGTGCAGATTTTTTAATATAGGTAGGTACACATTTTAATTTTAGATTGTTTATTATTATTTTTTTTTTACCAATAGCCACATTCCAAACCCTCTGGGAGAAATACTTTCAATTCCTAATCACAATAGGAATTCCGGGTTTAGGCACAGGCACAGCGTAGATTCTGCGTAGGTATGGCGAAGCACTACGTAGGTACGGCGTACCGCTACGTAAGAACGGCGTAGCACTACGTAGGAACGGCGGAGCGCTGCGTAGGAACGGCGTAGGTACAACGTCGTCACAGCACAGGCTCTGTTATTTGTTATATCTATGGCAGGTACTACGTATACGTACTTTCGAAGAAAGCCTCAGCTAAAGAGACGGTTGACGCGAAACTGACCTTTATGGCATTATTAAATAAAATCGAAGGGAATGAAAAAACAGGAGAAATAGTTTTTTTTTTTTTTAAGTAATAATTTCTGCTGGCCAACAACGTCAATTCTTATCTTACGTACTTATTGAATCTACTGTTAAAATTCCTACTTCTACGGAACAAACAATAACACGAAAACAATAGGAATACAACAAGAAGTAACGGTTCAATTGAACACTATATTAACTCTTACGCCCAAATCGCAGACTCCAGTCACGGCTTACAATCTGTGAACTCAGTAAGAGAAAATAATCATCAACAATTCAACAAAGTACAATCAATGAAAGTGAGTAAGTAGCGGCTTGAATGTTTTAAGTATTCATTGTATTGTATCGCCACGTTTAATGTACCCACCAGTCGTGTTCAGAAACGCATGCGGCACGGTCGTGTATTCGCTGTGCGTCCAAATTATATCGCGACGTAAATAATATCGCGGAGTTCGTTTACCAATACATTTGTATCACTTGGATGACTTAAAACTAGTGCGTGTGCAGTTTGAATGTAAGAATTACATTTTAATTTTAAATTCTACGTTGTATTTTTTACATTTAAGAGTTTGTTTGTATTTTTGGTTAGTCATTGTTTTAAGATTGTGGAACGAAATGCGTGTTTTGTGCTTATCTTAACACTTAGAAGGCGGTGCAGTGTCGTATGTACTTTCATTTTATGCGAACGGCTAAATAAACGTAACCTACATTCGAAGTGAAACACTATACAGGATGTTAGATGGTAGTACTATATTTCTGAAAATAAATTCTATTGGATAAAAATTTTTCGTCGGTTATTAAAAAAAAAAAAAAGTTTTTTGCCTACAAAAAAGCAAATCCTACACGGTCAAAATGTAAGAAACAGCCAGGTTTTTTTTATTACTGAGAAAAAAAGGTTTATTGCCCATGGTACCACTGGTGGTACCAAATTGAAAATCTCAACACCATAATCATAATCTTTTAGAATTATATTTCGAAAAAAAATATATAGATATATATATAAGTTGATATGCTAAGATTATGACTTGTTAATTTATTAAACGTTTGATATTTTAAAGTGTTGAGATTTTGAATCGTTGAGATTATGTTTTGAGATTTTCAATGTTGAGATTTTATATGATTGTTGATCTTATGTACCAATCAATCCCAGTGGTAGCACGTGTAACAAAAACTTCCCGTGGTGGTACCACGGGAAGTTGATGTCTAGATCGCTTGGTGGCACTACGGGATTTTTTTTACCCGTGGTAGGTACCACGGGCAATAAACCGAAAAAAAATCTGTGAGGGGTTCAGATTGATGTACTGAATACGTGGTAACCGTTTCATCGTTAGTGTCCACTATAATTATATAATTCTATCGTCAAACAAACGCTAAAGATAAGATCGGTAAGTAGGTATTATAAACATTAAAATGTCGTCATCTACCCTCTATATATTTTTGTAAAGTTGGTAAAACATAACAGTAGTTGCCAGTGATTGTTACTTTCAACTTTCTCTAGTAGGTATCCGCTTTTTCAATTTATAAATAAACTCACATTTTTGATGTACCGTTTTCGGAAACTTGACTTTTACGTAAACTGGCCACTTGCTCGACATTTAAAGAACCGGTCGGTTTGACATTTCATCACGATAAATTGGAAACCTACATTTTAAATTTTCTAAGTCATTCCATATACACACATCAAAAAAATTGGTTGCCTGTAAAGTCGGTAGGTATACGGGCGAAAGTTTTACGTGACAACGACTTTGAGTGGTAAAATAAACTTTTTATGTCTGTCTCTCTCGCTCTTAGGCGGGACGCGTGCCTCTCACTCGCTCTCATCGTGAGCGCATAACGTGAGCGGAGCGTTACCCAGTTTCTTGAAGTGTCACCCGGCAAACCAATTTATAAGACGTCACGTCAAAAAGTTTGTAATCACTAGCATAAGCTGATATAATTTTTTAAATTGAATTTTATCAAGCAGAAATTCTTTGTGGTTTGTTTTTACTGTTTTATTGTTTTATATTCTAAATCTATATGTTTAAATAAAGAATCTAAAAAGAAGTAGAAATCATAATCTGCCGTAACAAAAAAGATTTCGTTTTTTCAAAGTGATCGCAAGCTTTTTTTGATGTGTGTATGTAACGGAAATGTTTTTACAGTACGAATTTTTCATTTGGTAACTAAGCAGTAGGCAGTAGGTATATTTATACATAGGTGCCTTATTAATTTCATTACCTTTACAACCAAATAAAATTCATATAAATTAATTAAGTAGGTAGGTACAATGCTTTCTCCGAATTCTATGGCTGCATAAACAAGACCGTGAAAAGTCAGCATTGACTAGGCAATGACAATATTGCGTTGCGTTTACCTACTCTTTTAAAAAAGGGTAAATCTTGACACTATTTAACTTACCTAACGCAATAAGCAAATTACAATTTCGAAATAAACCTAACAATCATCATCATCAGTTTACAATTGTAAATGCAAAAAAGCGATACAACTATAACTAAGTCAAATAATTGTTTTACGTGTTAACAAATTTTTTTTTTTTATTACGTCAACTTAAATTAATAATGCCAGTGAAAATATGTTGACGAGGAAACAATAAAGCAATCTTACAACTAGGTATATAATAATGTACCAATAAGTAGGTAATTCAATTGTTAAACTCATCATTTATTTTACCAAAGTACGTATTCAATATTAAAATAAAAATACGTTTGCGGTCACGATTAGTAATGTAGTTCATAGTCCAACAGAAAACTACAATACCACGAAACAGAGCAGTGACGCTTATCAATTGATTTTAACTAAATGAACTGAACTAATACAAGTTTTGGTATTATGTACTTCTACAACACTTTACTGTCTGTTTTTGATTAGATAACAATAATCCTAACTAAGTTTCTGGGTCAGAATTTGATACACTTATTTTATGAAACCTTCGTATTATGTGACTACGAAATAGTGACTCAGCTATCAAACAATCGAAATCAGCTATTCTAAAAGAATAATCGAAAAATGCGAGAATGGATTGATGTTTGTTACTCTTTTACGTAAAAACCACTGAACGGATTTGGATAAAATTTAGCACACAAATAGTTTATAACCTGAATTAACACATAGAATACAGTAAGGACAATTTTCGAACTCCACGTGGGCGAAGCCGCGGGCATAAGCTCGAATTCAATTTTAAAAAATCTGTGATAAATTCAAGCGACAGTATTAAAGAAAAAGCGAATGAAAGTGAGGGACAAGACGATCTTTATCGCATTAGTCATACATTCCGTTCGTTGGGACATTTATTTCTGTTAGTAAAGTATTCATAACACTGACGACACTGACAACTATGCGTCTTCTAATAGAGCCAAATATTGACGTAGAAGTCGACGTAATTCTATTTTCACTGTTTCAACGTAATGTCAATTCGGAGAATGCCAGTCGAAAACGTAGCAGCATTTCTTTTAATCTTGCATGTATATATGTTACGGCTAATAGCCGAAGTGCGGCTACACCTAGTTTTAGCCGGCTAGAACTAGGTGCAGCCGGCCATATGCGGTTAAACCTAGGTGTATCCTCTTATCTTCGGTTAGAACTAGGTTTAGCCTTCATCATAGCGGCTAGAACTAGGTGCAGCCGCACACCGGTGGTTAAACTTAGGTGTGTCTTATTTATCATCGGCTAGAACTAGGTTTTTAGTTAAAATATAAGTAAAATATATAACACTAGCGGACGTCACGCGTGTGACACACGCACGCACTTGTTTCACCCGCATAGTTCCCGTCCCCGTGGGAGTATAGGGTTAAAATATAACATATGTTACTCAAGGTGAATATAGCTTTCTAATGGTGAAAGAATTTTTGAAATCGGCGTAGTAGTTTTTGAGTTTATTCATTACTAGCTGACGTCCCGCGGTTTCACCCGCGTAGTTCCCGTTCCCGTGGGAGTACGGGAATAAAATATAGCCTTTAGCACTCACGAATAAAGTAGCTTTCTACCAGTGAAACAATTTTTAAAATTGGTTCATTACTTCCGGAGATTACCCCCTACATATAAACTTACAAACATACAAACAAATGTTACCTCTTTATAATATTAGTATAGACAAACATCCATACACACACACACAAAAATACAAATCTTTCCTCTGCATAATATTAGTGTAGAAGTGCAGGTAACGTGACATTGATCAACCTTTTTGTTCCGCGACCTAACATAGAACTAATACAGCTTCTACTATAACAGTATTATAGAACAAGCAATTATAAGAAGTGGCTAGACGAAAATTTGTTAATAATTATTGTCGTTTGTTTGCCGTCAATCTACTGTAGTATTAATGACAATGTGACGATATGAGACAAACAAACGTCTTCTAATTGAGCCAAATATTGACCTAGAAGACGACGACGTAATATACAGTTTCACTATAACAACGCTGTCAACTACTTACGTCTATTCGGAGAAAAGTAATTGAAAAATGGCTTATTTCTTTTTACCATGTAAGTAAACTACTGCAGTTCAAATCCAAGTAAGCAAATAAAAAGTAAACTAAAGAGTAACAGAAAGCATGTTATTCATGAAAACGGCTTATTCGTCAACTGGCTACTGTGAAACTCGGGCTTATTCGTCAACTGGCGACTATGAAACTGGGGAGCGCGCGCGAGTTGGCACCTTCCAATTTTGATTTTTTTTTTTGTTGTCGTCTCGTTCGCACGTTATAAAGTACCTACAGTCAAATGAAAATATTTTACGATTTTTGTTTTAAAGTCAAGTCATATAAAATATCATAAACATTCAAAGTGGGTACATATTTTATACATTTAATTAAAAAAAATTGTAGCTGACTGTACATCTGACGTATTCTAAGTCAGATTTTCCAGGTCGAGCGAATTGACGACCAAAAATAAATTAAAATCGAAAGATGCCAACTCGCGAGTTTCACGGTTGCCAGTTGACGAATAAGCCCCCACAACTAGACATCTTGTAATTAATCCAAATATTGACATTGAGGACGGTTTAAAAATTTCAACGCAATGTCAACGTCACTTCAGAGAATGAAGTGTCAATAATCTCTATGTACACTGGCGGACATAAATTCTTAGGCCATTTAACATTGCTTTCACGCATGGTAGGCATTATGTCACGTTTTCAAATAAATGAATTCTGTGTCATTCAACTGTAATTTCATCATCATTTCAAGCTAGATAATTATGGGAACTAATATTTTAATAACTGTATGATTTCATCAATGGTGTTCTTAAACAATTTCTATTCCTTGAACAATTACACGGTTTACCTTTTAATACAAGCTTTGCCTAATTTTCCTTGTGTTGTTACTCATAAAATTATAACCATTGTATATAATAAACATTGTAGGTATGCGATTATTCGCACGTTAAGTATAATCATTACATTTACATAATTTTAATTTGTTTTATCAATTTTACGATGTTACTGAACGGTTGTTTTTATAGCAAATTGAATAGGTATAATACGTAATATCATTGTCTGAATATTTGTTTGGGTTCCATGTTAAAGGTCTGTTGTTTATAAAACATTACACTTATTTTATCTTTTAATTGTTTTTTGATTAATTTGACGTGTTTGACGGGGTTAATATGAGATAATTTTACTTAATGTCTGAAGTGCCGAAATTTCATTATTTACTTGCATAAAAAATTGCAATTTTTACCTCAATCGTGTGCTAGGGACAGAGTTGAGGTCGAAGATAGAACGAGCTAGCCATTGACTAATAAAATATAAAATAAATTAAGGTCATAATATTTTATGAAAAAAAAAAATATATATATAAAATATATTAAAAAATATATATTTCATTATATATAGTTATATAAATTTGTACGCCTTACTGGTAAAACATGTTGTAAGTAACGCATGTTTTAACAAATAAAATTATCTTTATTTTTATGAAGTCAGGAACACGGACGCCGGCAATTATTTGCAGCTGTCTATTTAATTTTAGAATTAGCCTGTTTCATTGAAATAACAGTAATCGTCAAGGCTCATTATCTGAGGAAAATCGATTGATCTGTTATTTGTAGGTCATTGTAGGTTAGGGATCTACCGTTACCCAGACAAGTGAAGCAGTAAACTCACGACTGCGCATCTACATAACTTTCGAGTTCAATGCAATTTAAATAAATAAATAAAAAAGATCTAATAGAAGTTGAATTTTAACAATTACATGCGAATTAACTGCGCACGTTGATATATCATTCACATTATTATACTATATAAAGCTCGATTACCACTGACTGACTGACTCACTCACTGACAGAATTGTTCTCCCAGATGGTGGATGGGGAGGTGGGTATATTTTGACAGATTCGTAAACAAGTAACTCCCGCGAGTATGGGAAAAGTGCCAAACCTCCCCTTTTCGCCCCCCTTCCTCCCCCTCCCTATCGTATCTCGGAAACAAAGAGACTTTGAACATTTTTTTTTTCAGATTCGTATAGAGGAGGCTTGGAAAAGTAAAAACCAGTTTTCAAAATTGACCCCTTTTCCCCCCTTCTCCCCCCTTTAGGCGGATCTCGGAAGTTGAGAGACTTGGAACATTTTTTTTTTCAGATTCGTAAGAAGGGGCCTAGAGTTAGTCAAAATCATTTTTCAAAACTCCCCACTCTCCCCCCCTTCACCCCTCCCCCCATCGTATCTCGGAAACTAGGACACGTAGCGGCTTTTTGATTTTTACTATAAATTATTATTGAGGAGCGTTTAAATTTGTATAATATAGAGGGTATCCTCCTCTCCCCAACCTCCCCTAAAATAAAAGGGCTATAACTTCGTAACGGTCAGAGATAGTCATTGGGTGTTTGAACAAATATTATAGTTGGCGCCGAAACCTGTCTGGTGGTAGGTAGGTCCTGAGCGGAGCGAACCTGCGAGACCGAGTGGAGCGAAGGGGGGAGGTGGCGAGCGAAGCGAGCCGGCGACCTCCTTAGCGTAACGAAGGTTGAGTGGGTGAAGCGTAACTCAGCTTTTAACGTTTCTAATGAATTCTTTTTTTTATTGAATTAGGTTTTAGAATGTTTTAGGGGTTCTTAAGGGTTTTCCTACTGATTTAGGGGTAGTTGTAACGGATTTTCCAATTCGTTTAAGGATTCTTACGGATTCTCAAAATGTTATAAGGGTAAGAAATACTCAAGAACACGACGACACGCGAGCTGCGCGCAGCTCGCGCACCCACGCAAAAACTAGTTATACTATATAAAGCTCGATTACCACTCACTGACTGACTGACTGACTCACTGACATAATTGTTCTCCCAGATGGTGGATGGGGAGGTGGGTATATTTTGACAGATTCGTAAACAAGTAACTCCCGCGAGTATGGGAAAAGTGCCAAACCTCCCCTTTTCGCCCCCCTTCCTCCCCCTCCCTATCGTATCTCGGAAACAAAGAGACTTGGAACATTTTTTTTTTCAGATTCGTATAGAGGAGGCTTGGAAAAGTAAAAACCAGTTTTCAAAATTGACCCCTTTTTCCCCCTTCTCCCCCCTTTAGGCGGATCTCGGAAGTTGAGAGACTTGGAACATTTTTTTTTTCAGATTCATATAAAGGGGCAACGCGTTAGTCAAAATCATTTTTCAAAACTCCCCACTCTCCCCCCCTTCACCCCTACCCCCATCTAATCTCGGAAACTAGGACACGTAGCGGCTTTTTGATTTTTACCATAAATTATTATTGAGGGGCGTTGAAATTTGTACACCCTTTCCTCCCCTCCCCAACCTCCCCTAAAAATAAAAGGGCTATAACTTCGTAACGGTCAGAGATAGCCATTATGTGTTTGAACAAATATTATAGTAGGCGTCGAAACCTGTCCGGTGGTGGTAAGTCCCGAGTGGAGCGAACCTGCGAGACAGAGTGGAGAGAAGGGGGGAGGTGGCGAGCGAAGCGAGCCGGTGACCTCCGTAGCGTAACGAAGGTCGAGTGGGTGAAGCGTAACTCAGGGGCGACGACAAGCAACTTTAGGGTTATGTTTTTTTTAAAAGGGTCTCAGGGTTTTTTACTTTTATTTTATAAGGTTTTTTTTATATTAATTTTATAATGTTTTAGGGGTTCTTAGGGTTTTCATAGTGATATAGGGGTAGTTGTAACGGATTTTCCAATTATTTCAAGGATTCCTATGGATTCTCAAAATTTTATGATGGTAAGGAATACTTCTCAAGAACACGACAACACGCGAGCTGCGCGCAGCTCGCGCACCCACGCAAATACTAGTTATACTATATAAAGCTCGATTACCACTCACTGACTGACTGACTGACTCACTGACATAATTGTTCTCCCAGATGGTGGATGGGGAGGTGGGTATATTTTGACAGATTCGTAAACAACTAACTCCCGCGAGTATGGGAAAAGTGCCAAACCTCCCCTTTTCGCCCCCTTTCCTCCCCCTCCCTATCGTATCTCGGAAACAAAGAGACCCGTATTTTTCGTTTTTTACGGATTCGTATAGAGGAGGCTCGGAGAAGTAAAAACCAGTTTTCAAAATTAACCCCATTTTCCCCCTTCTCCCCCCTTTAGGCGGATCTCAGAAGTTGAGAGACTTGGAACATTTTTTTTTTTCAGATTCATATAAAGGGGTGACGCGTTAGTCAAAATCACTTTTTAAAACTCCCCACTCTCCCCCTCTTCACCCCTCCCCCCATCGTATCTCGGAAACTAGGACACGTAGCGGCTTTTTGATTTTTACTATAAATTATTATTGAGGAGCGTTGAAATTTGTATACGGAAGATATCCTCTCCTCCCCAACCTCCCCTAACAAATAAAAGGGCTATAACTTCGTAACGGTCAGAGATAGCCATTATGTGTTTGAACAAATATTATAGTAGGCGTCGAAACCTGTCTGGTGGTAGGTAGGTTCTGAGTGGAGCGAACCTGCGAGACCGAGTGGAGTGAAGGGGGGAGGTGGCGAGCGAAGCGAGCCGGCGACCTCTGTAGCGTAACGAAGGTCGAGTGGGTGAAGCGTAACTCAGGGGCGACGACAAACAACTTTAGGGTTATGTTTTTTTTTAATGGGTCTCAGTTTTTAAGTAAGGTTTTTTACTTTTATATTATTAGGTTTTTTTAAAAATTAATTTTACAATGTTTTAGGGGTTCTTAAGGGTTTTCTAAATATTTAAAAGATTTTATCAAATTTACAAAATCTTTTAAGGACTCTAATGGAATGTTCAATTCGTTTAAGGATTCTTACGGATTCTCAAAATTTTATAAGGGTAAGAAATTCTCAAGAACACGACGACACGCGAGCTGCGCGCAGCTCGCGCACCCACGCAAATGCTAGTTTATTTATATAAAAGTAACACCACAGCTGTCTATAAGTTAGTATAGTAGGTATAACCACAGTGACCTAAATAAAATAACAATAAATAAAAGAGGGGACAAGTTCCAAGCAAGAAGTTCAAATTCAACAAGACATATTGGTGACATATACGATAACGATAATCCCATTACTAGGGCATTAGTATATCGATTTATATAACCTGGCGCGTGCAGTGGAGTAGTGACCTTAACGTCCCCGACCTTCATGAGTCCGCATGGCCGCATTTAAATCAATAGTGTGGATTGCTATACCGCGGCCGATATGATCACATACTAGGAAAGTTTGACGCACGGAAACTAGTGCGGTAGTTTAGGGTTATAGTTTTTCAATTTGCGATCTGTTTTTATGTCATGCTCCCGGTGTTAAATGGTCGAATTGAATACTTTTAGTGAACGAATGTAAAGGGTGTAAAACACCTCTTAACGAAGCCGAAAGGCACTTGTTCTCCTCGTCATTGCGATCATTTTTTTGTTCTACACCATACCTGGGAATCAGCACAATGTTTTGAGTGTACATTGAATTCTACCTCAAAACATGATTTTTCCCCCAAAAAAAAAAGTCGTTTCCCAGCAATAATTTTTGCGTTAAGTTACTTAGTTTGATGTACAGAAAGCTTGGTTGACGGCTTCGTGATGAGGTCTTTTACACCCTGTATTAGTGATTCCAAAGGTTTCGTTTTTCACCTTTGAGGTATATGTTTAGGAACAACATACACGCCCTTATCTCATGGGGTATTTTAACGCCAATGAAAATTTTATCCAGGACTGGCTGATACCCGCAGCTTCACCCGCATGGAGTTCGGTTTTGTCCCACGAGATTGACCTACCGGGATAAAAAGTATCCTATGTGTGCTAAAATTCATCCAAATCCGTTCAGTAGTTTTTGTGTGAAAGAGTAACAAACATTCATCCATCCTCACAAACTTTATTTTTAACCGACTTCCAAAAAGAGGAGGTTATCAATTCCTATGATTTTTTTTTTTGTGTGTGTGTTCAGCCTTTTTTTGCCATTTGTGAACCGATTTCAAAGATTCTTTTTTTGTTTTAATGTTATTTTATGTTAAAATAAATGTATAGTTAATATTTGTACAGGATATTACAACGAAAAATGAAAAAACAAAAAACTTTTTTGCAAAAAATAAAACCGACTTCAAAAACACAAGCTAAAGTTATTTTTCACTTTGTTGTGTTTTTGAAGTCGGTTTTATTTTTTGCAAAAAAGTTTTTTATTACAAATATTAGTAAGATCTGCTACGACAACCCTTACATGCTCCTTTTACTTCATTCTCAATTATACATTTGGTCGAAACCTTAATGCTGTTTGTTATTCCGATTTTAATTTCCTTGTACCATCGACTCGAAACCATTCTCACCACCAATACGACTATTTTTACTTGCAGCATCCGGCCGCTACAAACACTTAAAAACTTTCTCTTCTTTGGTCCTTTTTTTTTTGTTTTATTCCTATTGGTCGAAACAAGTTGGTCAAACATTTGTGATCACTATCAGATCATGAGAATTGTTGTAAAACAAATGATACCTAATCTTTTTTTTTACAATATCACCAACACCTATAATTGTAATAATGACGATTATATTTAGACTCTTTTCATTGGCTATTGCTGTTTTAATTAACTTATTGTTTTAAATACGTCCTTTGTTCATTTGAATAACAATGAATCGAATGAATCGAATGTTTTTTGTGTTTTCAAGTTTAAGTAATTCATGTTTTGATTGACTTGGATTTCACAACAACAATAATAATGTCATTTGTGTTGCCATTTTCTTGCTTTTATTTATAACAAATTACATTTGTAGAGTTATTATTTTGTTCTTTTACTTTAACATCAATGATTTACACAAAATTAATAACACCTGTCTATAAGACAGAAGGAATTTGGACAAAACTGGTACAAAATGCTTTTGTCACCTTGAAAGAGGTGCGCTAGTTAATAACAAAACTGGTACAAAAAAATGCTTTTGTCACCTTGAAAGAGGTGAGCTATTTAATAACAAAACTGGTACAAAATGCTTTTGTCACCTTGAAAGAGGTGCTCTAGTTAATAACAAAACTGGTACAAAAAATGCTTTTGTCACATTGAAAGAGGTGCGCTATTTAATAACAAAACTGGTACAAAATGCTTTTGTCACCTTGAAAGGGGTGCGCTATTTAATAACATTTTTTTTTCTTATTTTTGTCTTCCTCTCTGTCTGTCTGTTTGTTCAGCTAATCTCCGAAACGGTTCGACCGATTTCGATAGGACTTTTACAGGCAGATAGGTGATGTTTATTTTAGAAAAAATATTAGGGTTCCGTTTAAAATTTTAAACCCTTGAAATTGTTAACAAAATCCGATTCCAAGCACTAAGTCTTAAACAAAAGGTTTTATGGGTTCAACCAGCCTCATTAACACTCAATTTATATTAATGACTCTATAAAAAATACCGTAAATTGAACATTGTGTCCCGCGAATGATACATTATTGTTTATTCAATATATTGTCACCCTGTATGGAGTGTTGACATAATGATTTATGTTGCATATACCTACGTGTTAGGTACCACAATAGACCGATTTATATTCCTATTTAATTTATGAGACGGTACCTAATTATATTATTACATTGCTGCTAATTAATTGCCTTCAAAATTATTATATCTTAATGTATCTTTTATATTCGCACAATACAAGTTCTGTGATCAACAATATTATTGTTTTGTAAAAAAGTGGGTTCATTGATTTAATTTTAAAAGATTTGCAGATATCTTTAATTACAAAGAATTTAAAAAAAAGAAAAAACCTTCATATGATATTTGATATATTTCGTTGATTACTTTATCATCGTAAAAAAAGATGAATTCAGACTGTATATTCACAAAATATAAAACAGTTCAAATACCATCGTTAAAGCATACGCCACCAATCTCCAATAAAAAATCTGTATTATTTCTGAGCTTGTAAGGTCGAAAATCATCAAAATGTGGTAATCGATCCGTGAAATAGTGTTGATTGAAAATGCGCTTCATACATAAGCATCACAATTGCCAATAAATATTTATCGTTTCATGGAAACGTCGTCAGTTTTTTTTTTTTTTAGGAGGGACCACTCGCAGTTGCAACTCTAGACGGTTGCTTGACTGCTTAACCGGACAATCCTGTGGTGGCCAAAAATTACTTTAAGGCCCCAGTGTATACCTACAGGTATTTATTTCAAACTCATACATTTTAGTTAACCCGTATTGTCCCGCTCTGGGAAAAGCTTCCCCCTTCTCGACATGTGAACTACAATTAAATCATTAAATTAATAAAATATCTTCTATTTCTTTATTAGGTAAATGAAATTGCGTTTTCAAGCTTTTGTATGAAACACAATTAATCAAGCATTGTTTCTAGAAATCTTTTACTATTGATCAAACTACTATTTTACCACATTTTTGATGCGATAATTCTTACAAAAATATAATTTATATCGTCATACAATAAGCGACTCCTATTAACGCATTTTAACATAAATAAACTATCAACAATAACCAATTGTGAATTCTTATCAAAAACCAACAAACCATTGATAAAAGAACAAGTTCCGATTGATTCGTAAATAAACTACTAAACTATACTCCTATACTATATAGGTACCTACCTTCATGAACACAAGTGCATAAAACGAGATCTTTATTAATTTCAATTCTAGCACAAAAAACAAATCAGGCACAACTCTTCAATAAACCTACTTGTTTCTTGATGAATCGTTTATGAGCAATTAATTTCTATTAAAACGTTGATTGATACTAATAAAAATACCCCTTCTGATAACGTGAAACCCGTGTCGAAGACAAACAGACAATTTTATGTCTGTAACCTACACCTAAAGAAAGAAAGAATCACTCTTAGTTGTTTCCAGCGATTTTACTCATTTTCACAACATTGTAACCACCTCGTATCATCATCATCCTATTAATGTTCCCACTGCTGGGACACAGGCCTCCTCTCTATGAGAGAGAATGTGCTGTAATCCACCACGCGGGGCCAGTGCGGACATGTCTTCGAATTTTTTGGTTCTAGGACATGCTGGTTTCCTCACGATGTTTTCCTTCACCGTTTTGAGAGTAGTGGTGATGAAATAAACTACACAAAGTAATGCGCCTGCCTGGGTTCGAACCCACGACTTACTGTTTGTAAGTCAGGGCCACCACCACTGGGCCACCGCTGCTCTCGCCACCTCGTTTAGCACGACAAAATGTATTCTGTATCATAGTCCAGTACTTACATAATAATATCTGTGCACAAAATTACATCGAAATCCATTCAGCCTTTTTTGAATGATCGAAGAACAAACACAAAAATCTTCATAAATTTTCAATGCAGTTGAATGATTTGTACAGTTCGTCATTGTATTGCACTGCGTGCCAATATGAGATCACTTCTAAATTCCGCAGATGTTTCAGTATCGTTTAACACATGTTATGCTTATGATAATATATTGTTGATGCCTACAATAACACTATCTTCGGAAGTAGGCAGTTTCTGGACTCATGTAATCTTTGCTACTCAATGTACTTAGGTAAGTCACCAGTTGTTATGCGTTTCTTGAACTTTGTTTTTGTTTTTATTTTGGAAATCTTGTCTGATTTCCGTAGGTATTTTTAAAGACAGATAACAGATAATGATATTTATACAATTATAAACTTACCCTACAATTTCCTACTTTGTAACAACGAGGTAATAATTAGAAGCTCATTATTGTTTTGTCTTACTGTGACTTCGTTTCTGTGACATAGGCATAATGGGAACTAACTAATACATTTACGTAATTTATACTTCGATTTTCAATGCACTACTTACGTAAATTAAACACCACACAAGCAGTTTGAATTTCCATTGCATATACAATTTAAATAAAACCACCGAATGAATCGATATTTAACCATCAAACAATTAAACTGTTTTAGTCATAAATCCATTATCAATTCCCAGTACTTGAAACACTCCCGGAAGTGACATATGTTAATATTGATATCATTCGCCGTCAAAAAATTTAATAACCTAGAACGATGCGTACGCGCAAGGTTGTAGGATAAAAAGAGTAAACAAACTATGTGATAAGCTATGGAAACAAATAATTACATTGTAATAGAGGTTACCAGAAGACTATAAACACGTAATTAATAGGATAACAATGTATATTGATTAGTTTATTGGACTTAGATAACGGGGTCAATCCTACCGCTTTAAATGAATTTTGTTTATCAGTCGTTTTTTTTTTTAGGGTTCCGTACCCAAAGGGTAAAAACGGAACCCTAATACTAAGACTTCGCTGTCTGTCCGTCTGTCTGTCCGTCTGTCCGTCTGTCCGTCTGTCTGTCACCAGGCTGTATCTCATGAACCGTGACAGCTAGACAGTTGAAATTTTCACAGATGATGTATTTCTGTTGCCGCTATAACAACAAATACTAAAAACAGAATTAAATCAATATTTAAGGGGGGCTCCCATACAATAAACGTGTTTTTTTTGCAGTTTTGTCTAATGTTTTTAAATAATGGTACGGAACCCTTCGTGCGCGAGTCCGACTCGCACTTGGCCGGTTTTTTGTAATACTTTGCACTACATCCTAATATTTAAAAAGTTTCGAGTGCGGCCCTACCCGCGTGGTTTATTACCTTTTATGATTTACCCTTATGGACTTCCTCGAAACGTAAAGCTATTTTTCGGGTTAAAAGTATTCTTCTCCAAGTCAAGTTTGAGCTCCGTGCTCTGTTAAAATCGGTTTAGTGTTTAAGGCACCAATAAAGAAGTTCTTCTTCTTCTTCGTGTCGATGATTCCCATTATTTTTATCCTATCAAAAACATAAATGTAAAATGAGAGCCAAGTTCAATATTATGATATATGCCTTGGTTGTTGACTTCAACGACAAAAGAAGTGAAATCTAAATGGGTGCCAAGTTCAATGGTCAGTCCTGTAATTAATTTGTAACAACATAAAATATCATTTTTTCTTATAACTTAGGAGAATATTTCTAGCCTAAGGCCTTGGCTAGTTCTCATATACGAATTATTATGTTCGATGGTTAGTTTCTATCAGCAAGCCAAATTTTCGGAATAATAAATTAGGAACCGACAAGTAACAGGTTGAACTTGCGAAGGCTATAATATCATTCGTATTATAGCCTTCGCATTCATAGTTTTTGAGTTATGAGGGGCTCAAAAGTGGCTCCAAATGGTTCGCGTAACTTGTAATTTCACACACGGTGAACTGCGCGCCAGAACTTAGCTTCGTGTGTCTAGATTCAAATTTGTTTCAACCAGAGCCACGTCGACAGCGTTGATGGTGGCTTCAGATAGGTCCCTTAAAGTGCAGGTGGAGTTGGACAAAGGGCAGGTCAGGAGGTGGGTCATGGTTTGAGATGAGACTCCGCAGTCGCACTCAGCATTATCGGAATACCCCCACCGGACCAAGTTGAACCTATACTACCAATTAAGAAGTAACATTCATGCACACCTTGGTGATGCACAATATTAGTTGAAGTTAGCTCTAGTCTCGTTTTTATTAATGTGATAAATACTGAAGTTCTCACAGTAGCAAGTAATTTATTGATATCTACTATCGTTAACTTGATTGATATCGGCCTTTATTTATCTTGTCTCACTCGCTTGCTGGCCCTGCTGTTAATGCTACTGCTCTTTTAATCACTCATCACACAATTTGACCTTTTAAAAAAAATGTTTAGAAATCTTCTTTTTTTGCCAAGACTAACTTACTGTTCTAGTCATTTCGACAGACAATGAGAAACAGAAGAGAAATCCTATTTAATAAAAAAGTGGGTATTTTGTATGTTAACAATAACTCTATTCTTCTGTCAAAAACTTGAAATTGTCACTGGTACCTACATTAAATGACCTGAAAAAAAAACAATAGGTGCAAAAAGTGCGAAAAACTTGTAACCTTCAGCTTACAGTTAGTTAAATGGTTTGACACCTATCATGTTACTGTGATAGGTGTCAATCATGACGAACTGTAAACATTGTCTCGTGTTTATGCACCTACTTCATTGTAACTGTATTTAATAGCTTGGTCTCTCTTTCACAGATACGCGCCAATGGATAATTCCCGCTCCGACCTCGAACTTGGAATGACATCATAATAGTTCCCCCGTAACGTAACCCATACTGCAGTGCGAGCGAGACGGAAACATTATAGAAAGTGAGGACAATATCCGTGTATCGGTGAAAGTGAACCCGTGGTTCTGTTAGTGACACGAAGATGACGCCTGGTGCGGAAGACTTGACGATATTGGGGGGCAACAATAATGTTGTTCCCCTATTGCCCCGGCCTACTTTGGAGTTGGAATTCAGGAACTTAACATGTGATATGAACATGTTTATAGCGAACAAGCTGCGATTCGGTAAGTCTTTGTCAATTGTTTATTCCGCTACCTGAACTTGGGTTTTAGGCAATGATAAATATAAACTATAGATACGTTGTCCGCACTCTAAAATGACAACATGAAATGAAGCCAATTGGCCACATCGCGCTTAGTTACGCACCAACCTGTCGCGCGACGCTACGTTTGTTTATAATTTAATAAATCCTGTGACGTGACTGAAGATGTATATTTATCTCCCTCTCGCAACAGGCATCCCGCCGTTCGGTGTCATATTTTCTTTTTCTTTCTTCACGCTTTTAGGTAGTTCTAGTATTTTCGCCGTTTTTAAGCGCCGCGATGTTGGTTCATGACGTGTCTATATATAATACGTCATTGGTTTTAGGAACATTTTTTACGCATGAACGTGTTCGGGTGACAATGCTCGCTATCAGTTTAGTTTGAAACTTGGTCGGAGTTCACTCGAATCACCTTGACACTACCAGTGAAATCACAGTAAATACAATTAAGTTTAATTAACGCTGTGCTAAATACAATTGAATTTCGTTAAGCAACATCTAAGTTCGATGTCCGTTCCGTATTTGTTTGATTAACTTCATTAATGAAGATTTCATTTTATGGTAAATTAATTACTGTTCATTGATTTTACAGTTACCAAGTTACCAAGTTTGAGCCGTGTGGTATCCGGCAGAGTAGAATAGGACCAACCCATTACACTCACGGGTGTCGTATAAGGCGACTAATGTCTGAGGCAGAACACCTTGCGCCTTCGTAGACCTGAGAATGGGCAGCAGCGTTTTCTGTTAGTCTTTAATCACTGCGATCTTCAATCCGCCTGCCAAGCGTGGAGATTACGGCAAATTCCTCCCATCGTGGGAGAGGCTTATGTCCAGCAGTGGACATTATGTGCTTTTGTTGTTTGTTGTCATTATTTTTTTACTATCATTAGTTTTAAAGGCGTGCTTCCCTAAGTTATCAGATACGCCTACATTGCATGAAGTGGATATCAAGCTTAGTTTGCTGTTTTTATCTTATCTTGCAGTCCGGTGCGTAACTGAATGTTGGACGGTTTGTCCAGGCAGGCTGTAAAAGTGCACTTATCCACCTAGATTTTTTAAATGATTATACGGTCATAGAGCATAGAGGAGCTCGTGGCTAAATAATAACAGCGGCTCGGGTCGACCTTTACGTTAAGCCGCACTTGCCTAGGTTGGTCTGTGGATGGGTGACCACCCATTACTTACCGGGTTTCCTCCGTGCCTCGGAAAGCACGATAAGCCGTTGGTCCCGGCTGTCATTTGCAGATCTTTGACAGTCGTTACAGATAGTCGGTGACCCAAAAAGTCTGACAACCAGTCTTACCAAGGGGTATCGTATTACCCAGTACTAACTGGGTTGTGGAGGTCAGATAGGCAGTCGCTCCATATAAAATACTGGTATTCAGCTGCATCCGGCAGACTGGAAGCCGACCCCAACATAGTTGGGAAAAGGCTAGGCAGATGATGAAACGGTCATAGCACGGTCATGGTATGGTAAGGTGTAGTGGGCATTCGCACGCAAAGAGGAATAAGTTCTATTTATCCGACTTCCAAAAGGAGGGGTTTTCAATTCGTCTGATTTTTTTTTGGTGTGTTTATTCAGCGATATGGAGATATACAAGGGAACTCTTCAATAATAGACTGCAAATTGATGATTTGCTGTCTATTACATTAAACAGTTTCCTAAAAATGGAAAGAAAGAAATACTTTTTTGCAAAAAATAAAACCGACTTCAAAAACACAAAAAAAGTGAAAAATAACTTTAGCTGCAGAAGTCACCGACTTCTGAAGCTGAAGTTATTTTTCACTTTTTTTGAAGTCGGTTTAATGTTTTTCTTTATAGTGTGGTTAGTGCTTAACCTGGTGTCAGAGTTTTTAAACCTCCCATGGGCCTCTGACTAGTTGTAGCGATGGTAAAACATTTTTTCCTTAGATAGTTTTATGTTGTTCACAACTTGCGATACTACTGAGTCATTGAAAAAATATAGAATAAAGAAAAAATTAAGAATAAAGATTTATTATTATTATTATTATTTGATATTTCCTTTGTTTATTTCTTTACAAATTACAAATTAATAACATTTTTAACTATTCCTTACAAAAAAAAACACTTACAAATATAAAAAAATGTAGCTAAATGAGCTTTTGGGAATAATGGCAATAGGGGAATATGCACGTAATTTTTTCTTCACTTAAATCAATCAAATACAGTACTATCAACCCACGAAAAGTTTTAAAAGTTAAGTTCAAATACTGCTTGTCGCTTAAAAATAAATTTAAAATCCTGCAATTTTCTACTTTCACCTACGGACGTTCAACGCCATGTCGTGTCGCGGCCATGATGTGACGTCATTTACCACAATCTGCCTTGTTTACATCTAATTTTTTGCCCTTAATAGAATAATTTTCCTAAATGTATGTGCTCTAGTCAAGTAAAAATTGCAATAACAATATTATAATAAAATCTTAGTGAAACTTTAAGCACTTTTCAAATAAAAGTGTTTTTCTGACACATATAGACACAGAAAGTTCTGTGCATATAGACCTTGTGGTCACTACCGGCGTTATCGAGCACGACGAGTTTTGAGAGTGCGTTCCGTTTCACCAAAAAAATGCTACATAAAACAGTAAATTGTAAAATAAGTGATGTATTAGCAACTTAAACAGTTGTGCCACAATGTTTTTATGGGCCAATACAAAGCATCATCTGCCTAGCCTTTTCCCAACTTAGTTGGGGTCGGCTTCCAGTTTTACCGGATGCAGCTGAATACCAGTATTTTACATGGAGCGACTGCCTATCTGACCTCCACAACCCAGTTAGTACCGGGTAATACGATACCCTTTGGTAAGACTGGTTGTCAGACTTTTTGGGCCTCTGACTACCTAACGACTGTCAAAGATCTACAAATGACAGCCGGGACCAACGGCTTAACGTGCTTTCCGAGGCACGGAGAAAACTCGGTATGTAATGGGCGGTCACCCATCCACAGACCAACCTAGGCAAGCACGGCTTAACCTAACGATCGACCCGAGCGGCTGTTATTATTTAGCCACGAGCTCCTCTCCAATACAAAGCATTTTTAATAAATAAAAAGAGTTTTGTATTTCACGCATTTTCCCTATTGTCCAAGTTAGACGTATAATATTTGGATCAGGAATTTCTCAGTATTAAACTGGCACCAGAATTTGTGTCCCGTTGATGGTAATAGGCTCACCCCCTATTACATAAGACTTAAACATAACTGGCGAAATGTCGGTGCACTGTTAGGTACATCTCTACCTAACCCTTCGGAGATTACAGGCGTGATGTTATGATATTTTTATTTGTCTATACTAATATTATAAAGAGGAAAACTTTGTTTGTTTGTTTGTAATGAATAGGCTCAAAAACTACTGGACCGATTTAAAAAATTCTTTCACCATTCGAAAGCTACATTATCCACGAGTAACATAGGCTATATTTTATCCCCGTACTCCCACGGGAACGGGAACTACGCGGGTGAAACCGCGGGACGTCCGCTAGTACTTCATATAATGGTGTCATCGGACACCCTAACTACCTACTGTATGCAGTAAAGAGGTGTGAATTTGTTCCTCAACTTGCTAATTAATGATTCAGTTGGGAAACTTCCCTTTTTGAACTGTGTTAACATTTGTTTAACATTTTCACACATATCTTTGCTTCCCATAAATTTTTGTTGGTTCTTAAGAGGACACAAAAAGGGCAAGAGAATTGAGAAATAGGTACTTATTTGTAAAATGTATTCCTGTCGCGCAGTGCCCAAACGTCCGCGAAAGAGACAACAGCAGAAAATACCAATTAAAAATTACATATTTATATTTATTAGTCTATATATCTTAGCATTATGTATTTATATAAGTATATATTAATATTTACATATATGTGTATTTATATATCTTAAGAGGACGCATTGGAAATCATGGAGTCAATGATCTCAATTTTTGTCAGTAATTACAAAACGAATGAAAATGTAAGTTGGTGACCTGATAATTCATGATAAAAACCTTATTTTGTTAGTTTTCAATACATGATTAAGTAACTTTTGTAACAGAGAAAAAAATATCAAACGTACCTCTTTTTAAAAAGAGATTCACATGTTATGGGCAAACGGTACCAATTTAAGCCTCTTAACTTTCTCCGTAGATAAGTCTATACATACTCTTTAAAATTGTAGAAGGAATTTCTGAAATTATCGTTCCCAACTGAATTAAATAACAAAAACCATTTTGTCGTTTACGTCCTTTAAGTTATAAGCTAGCAATCCTCGCCCCGCTCAGACGCCCAGTCCCCCGCTCAGTCCCGAAGCGCGCGTGCCCGGTTTTAGAACGATGCGTCGCCTTAAGTTAGGAAAGGCACCTAATCTCTATTCTCTTCCTCTTCTCACACACTATTGTCTACATTTCTTTTTCATTTCTCCTTTTGCAGGTCTGCTGGAAGAAATTTCTTAAGAAATAAGCAGTTCCTTTGTATTCATATTTTTAATGTATTTTCCTCTGATGTTTACTGTGTGTACATAAATAGTAAAATAAATAAAAAAATAAAAGTACACACAAACAACGTTTCGTAGTCCCCTGATAACTTGTCCAAAACTTGACCGATTTAGCTACTTTTTCATTAAACATTAAATTAAGGTTTTGGCCGTGTTCATGTTTTCTTTTTTTTATATAATCCAGTCAAATTTGTTTCCTAGATGTTTGAACACATCGGAATATCTGGCCAATTTTTTAATACATCATTTATGAAAAACAAGAAAACATAGGTCATAGAATAGAAAATAGTGTCCACAGATTTTTTGGAAAAGAAAATATTGCTCTACCGCATTATCCAGGGAGGAAACAGGGGACTACGTTTGTATGGAAAAACGGCCTTATGTGTTTCGTCTTAAGGGTGCTGTTTTATAAATACAGAAAACTAAAGCACCTGAAAATATCAAACATGTACGTATACCTACTCATGTCACGTTCTTTATCATACTAATCAACTTTTGAGCCGTTATTTAAATGCCAATTTTTATTTTAGGAGACAATTTTCGGAACTTGCTTACCCGGTTTTTTAAGAGTATGTAGCTATCTACATACTAGAACAAAACCGGGCAAGCTGGCAATAAAAATAATGAGGGTATTCTATTAACATTAAACATAAATTTTATTTTACGATCGAATTATTTAATCTAAAAATAAAGCAATTATTACCTATCAGGATGTGATCGAAGATTTCTATAATACGTTTTTACTTTAAGATGAGCTCATTCGAATCTAACAATAAAAAAGAAACTAACCGAATACTAATCATTATAAATATACCCACTTCTTGCACGTAGCTGTACACAGTTTCATTGATAAGGGAAAACCAAGTCGACACCTAGTTAGAGAAACACAAAAACCTTATATTAGACTAGTTAAATACACACCTACATACGGTTACCTATCATAAGTTCGAAAAATATTTGATCGAATTTCATTTTACCTAAACCTATTATCGTTTCGTTTTTTTTACTTCATCGAAATTACGTCTGCCACTGTATCAGTTGACCTATTATTTATCAATTCGATTTTTTTCGTTACTCTGCCGTTTCATTTGGTCGAAAAATAAATTGCTTTTTACAGAAGTTACACTTCGCCGAAATAACATTTGTTCGAAATGTTAATATGTTTCCTAACATATTGAAATAAAATATTGGAAAGATCTTTCAAAACTAATGTAATTATTACACTGGCGTTATAGATTAAGGCAGCAGGAGCTAATTTTAAATAGGTTAACCTACTATTTTGTTGAATTAATTATTTAAATGTAATGGCACTTAATAAAATAGTTGATTCATAATCAACTATTTTATTAAGGGCCACTTAAAGCACTTTTATAAGTGCTTTTAAGTGGTCCCAGTACGAACCATGCAAACAAGGATCCTTGTTTGCAAACAAGCATGCAGCGTGCAAACAAGCATGCAACATGCAAGCAGGCATGCAACATGCAGCAAGCATTATTTCTGTCACGGCTCCGGCGCTGCAGGGTTTGGGTGGCCCCACGCGAGCTTATCGTTGCAGATGGTTTTAACACTCACCACCGCAGGTTCAGCTTGCTGGCCGGCTTAAGCCGGCCAACTTCAGCCGCAGCGGCGGGCCTTCAAACCACCTGCTTCTCAACTCGCCGCCCCACCTCTCCGCGCCTGCGCGGGCTTAAATTACACTCTAGGGGTAGGGCAGACAAGACTGCGTGCGTGTTGGTTTTCCAGCGATTCGTTTCTGTCACTAAATTTTGTAGCACAACATATTGACTTTTTATGACAATGTTTTAATTTAACATTGAAAATGCTACCAAGTAACCGTAAAATATTTGTGACTAATTAATATTCCGTAAAATGTTGTTTCGGTGCGGTGAAAATATAGCAAACTAGCTGACGTCCCGCGGTTTCACCCGCGTAGTTCCCGTTCCCGTGGGAGTACGGCAATAAAATATAGCCTATAGCACTCACTGAATAATTTACTTTCTACCAGTGAAACAATTTTTAAAATTGGTTCATTACTTCCGGAGATTACCCCCTACATACAAACTTACAAACATATAAACTTACAAACATACAAACTTACAAACATATGTTACCTCTTTATAATATTAGTATAGATAAATCATTTGACAAATGACAAAAGTTCAAAAGAGGCTTCAGACAATGGCAAAAAATTATTTTGTAAATCGGCGAAATATAGTTCGGTAAAATAATACCTATGACACATGATAATTCGATGATCTAAAAATATAAATAATGCATATAGCAATAAAGACGTCGTCGGTCAATAGTTTTCGGTAAAATGAAATTCGAACAAACAAAATTCTGAGAAGTGATCGGTTCCCCCTACATGTAATTGCATAGTCTTCATCTGCCTAAGCCTTTTCCCAACCATGTTGGGGTCGGCTTCCAGTCTAACCGGATGCAGGTGTATAAGTACCAGTATTTTACATGGAGCGACCGCAGACCCAGTTAGTACTACGTAATACGAAACCCCTTGGTTACACTCTTTGTAAGACTTTCGGGCCACTGTCTACCTGTGACGACTGTCAAAGATCTACAAGCCGAAACCAACGGCTTAACGTGCTTTCCGAGGCACGGAGGAAACTCGGAATGTAAGGGTGCGGGACTGTTCGAAACAGATACCATGGCCCCGAAACACAAAGGGCGATGAAGGAACATGGATGGGTTTTAGTCAGTAAAAGTCTGACACTCCCTCCTGCCTCCGCCCAGAGCGGGAGGAGTCATTTGATGATTTCCCATCCGAAAATAAAAAAGTTGGTCACCCATATATACACGGACGGCTTAGCCTGAAAGATCGACTCATGCGGCTGTTATAATTTAGCCACGAGCGCCTCTCAATGAAATATATTTAGATACTAGTGTTATATACATGTATACTTATATAAGCACTGCCGTTCCACTTTTTTACTTATGCAAGACAATCTAACGCGATTGGCACTAAAACCCAGATTTTATGGACATTTATTATTTTCATACTAATGTAATTTATGATATTTTAAGAATAATATTGACATTTTATTTGTTCTGGAAACGTTTGCTGATTATTTGGTTTTAATCGAATTACCAAATAATGTATGGTATTTTTTTTTAATGAGAAGCACGTTTATTGCAACCTGCATAACAAATACTTTTTTATTTTGAGTAAGAATAATTGCTGGCCCAATTGAATCTCTCAATTTACAACAGGATACATCTAATACGTAATTTATAAACCAATTAATTTTAATACATTTTAGATTAATCATTTCAATTTTACTTTTAATATTAAGTAATAAAATTTAGTTAATGAATTATATTTATTTTGGTTCTCTTAATAATAAGAAAATAAATAATGTCTAGCCATTACATAACTGACAGTCGAGAAGAAAATCAGAGGTCATGGTCTCTATTAAAGTTCCGTCTACCGTGGTTGAATAACGCTGTGATTAGATAACATAACATAACATCGCGCATGTAAAACCGAAGGGTTTAGCAGAGGTATACCTAATAGTACACCCACATTTCACCAGTTGTGTCCCATGAAATAGGGGGCAAACTTATTGCCATCAAACGAGCCGGACCCGTGCTGAGCATGAGCTCAGTCAGCTCAGTGACGCGTCGACCAGTAAGTAGGTGATGTCAAGGGATACATGTAAATGCTGATGTCTTCAAAATATATTCTTAATAAAATCCACAATTTATGACTATTGATTTTTGAAATGTCATAGTTTTTAATAATATCGTAATGTCATGATCATCTATACTAATATTATAAAGAGGAAAACTTTGTTTGTTTGTTTGTTTGTAATGAATAGGCTCAAAAACTACTGGACCGATTTAAAAAATTCTTTCACCATTCGAAAGCTACATTATCCACGAGTAACATAGGCTATATTTTATTCCCGTACTCCTACGGGAACGGGAACTACGCGGGTGAAACCGCGGGAAGTCCGCTAGTAATAAATATTTTTATCCAATATCAGTCTTTAAGGTGGAAGCTCCAGAGTAGCCCGCGAAATTATTTTTTTTTTTTTTTCAATTTGCAGGCCAGTGCTAGGTTGTACGTTGATGAAAATATGATTCGCGGCTGTAACACGTATGTAGTTACAGAATTATAATAAACTAGCTGACGTCCCGCGGTTTCACCCGCGTAGTTCCCGTTCCCGTGGGAGTACGGGGATAAAATATAGCCTATGTCACTCAGAGTGAATGTTGCTTTCTAATGGTGAAAGAATTTTTGAAATCGGTTCATTACTTCCGGAGATTACCCCCTACATACAAACTTACAAACATACAAACTTACAAACAAAGGTTACCTCTTTATAATATTAGTATAAGTATAGATAAAATAATCAATACAACCCTCGAAGCTCATGTAACTGTCATGAATGACTTTTTCATGGAATCATGAACATTTTTTAATCAACACAATTACACAACCTGACCCTGACCTGCAAATTGCAAAAAAACGTAAGAAAATTTGAATTTCGCGGGCTACCATGGAGCTTCCACCTTAAGTACTGCCAATTTATTTTGATTATACAAAGAGCAGGAGACGAGATTAGTAAGTTTAATACGAATAATGTTTGAATATTTAATAAGAATTTAAAAGTTTCACCGAACATAATAACTACACAGATACGGAATATGGTGGGCCAAACAATCCACTTCTGTCGAGCTTAAAGTTGCTTGTAGTCCTTTCAAAGAAACTTATTTTACCTGTGTCAGCAGCCTGTGTCAGATCAAAAAGGCTTCATTTCTGGTTATCTATACTAATATTATAAAGAGGAAAACTTTGTTTGTTTGTTTGTTTGTAATGAATAGGCTCAAAAACTACTGGACCGATTTAAAAAATTCTTTCACCATTCGAAAGCTACATTATCCACGAGTAACATAGGCTATATTTTATTCCCGTACTCCTACGGGAACGGGAACTACGCGGGTGAAACCGCGGGAAGTCCGCTAGTAGGATAATAATATGAATTTCGGTACAATACGCAAATGATCACAAAGTGACAATTCATAAAATTAACTGCGCCTGTGACCATTTTAAGAATTTTAACGTGATTAATATTATCATCCTATTATGATTCTGCTAAAGCGGCTATTTCAGGCCCCCTGTACTTACTTAATTATAAGGTGCAATAAGTAATTATTCATCATTGTTCGCGTAGGGGTCAAGTGAAATCACATTGAATTAGGTATTTAAGTGCTTTCGTATGAAATAACGAAATTTATCATAAATAATAATAATGCATTTCGATTGGTACGAGTTTCGTGATAATTATGACTAACGTAAATATGGTTCAAGAATTGTTACAATAAATATTATGCGTTATTTTGACAAACATGATCTATCATATTTACTAACAGATAAAAGACACATAATTATGCAGTGATATACTTTTCATGGTTAATCACATCATCAATAAATCTTCAATAGTATAAAGCAAAGTTGCTCTCGCTGTTTGTACGCTTAGATCTTTTAAACTACACAACGGATTTTAATGCAGTTTTTAGCAATAAGTAGAGTGATTTAAGAGGAAGGTTTATTATGTATATGCTACATTGCACCCGTGTAAAGCCGGGGCAGGTCGCTAGTCAACCATAAGTTCGTATGATAGCTTACAAAAATCTTTTGGTGTACTGCGGGTATTTAAGTACTTACAGAGCCTATACTACCTCAGATTCGTGGTGGTTCAAACTTCGTTTGTAATACTGTTAGAATAAAGTTCTAATCAGCTTGCACTACAAAGCGGTTGTTACGTCAGTCACTGCTGCCAAATAGTGTGAAATGAGTGGTTTTTATTCTTTATAAAATCAAATTTCCGTCTTTTGGAAAAAATAAAAAAACATAAGACCTGCTTTATAGTTAATTCAGTTAGTATGCAAAGTTTCATGATCTAATTTGAAGTACTTTTTGAATACCAGCGGTTTATTGTTCAATTTGGAGGTAACTTTGGATTTTTTTTCTATCGAGAAAATTTTATGAAATCGTGTTTTCGCCAAACACAAGACCTAGCATTAATTCTCAACTTTACCATATATTTATTTCAAAATTAATGCTGCAGTATTTTAGGCGTAACGGAGGATCATGCTAAGCCATTTGAGGTAGTATACGCCCAGAACACTTAGCTCCCGACAGTGAGCTACAGTGACCTATTTGGAAAGCTCTGAATCGATTGAGTACACAAGTAGGCCGCTGCAAACATAACCTGGTAAAATGGGGTATTATTGGTTCTTCCAACACCGAGTGCGAGTGCGGCGTTCCGGACCAAACAATGCCCCAACTGCTGGAGTGT